>OX637261.1:2788254-4169881 GCA_951799465.1 Leptophobia aripa | reverse complement strand
GGCGTAGCTATAGACCAATTGCGTTATTGAAGTAGTATATTGTATTTGTGACGTGGGACAGACAGATCGCGTGTTAGGTGCTTTTGAAGAAAATGGCGAAAGAAGGTTTACCGTTTATAATAATGTTATTGTTACGGATGGTTGAATAAAACTCGAAATGGTATTAATTAACACGTTCCCTTTTTATTTATCAAATGTTAGTGGGTGCCATACACAGATTATTCACTAACGTCCGTCCGGAACGGCTGCGCAAATCTATCTATCTTATACAATTCAAAAACTTATAACTATCGTTTTAAAACTACACAATGGTGCCGCGACCCGTCGAGCCCGCACCCCGCTGACCATTACGTTCTTGAACATCTGGTTGCCAGCTTCGCCTTTGCCTATTATAAAATACCATGCTCGCTGTCCGTAACAGTTATATACAAATCGAATTATACGAATAAAACCAGCTAAAAACATTTGGGTATTTTTGAGGGTAGTTACAATTATGTGAGGCAAAACAATATTGGCTGAAGCATGAATCTGGTCAAAATACAATATTATTCTTATATAATTAATTTATTATTAACAATTGTAACAATAGTATGCATTGAAGAGGGTATTCTTGATGTTTTGATAGCTACGCCTGTACATATTCTATTTAAAAATTACTTTTCTCTAAATGTGTTCATACAATATTTTGAAAAGTGTTTTATATATATTACCTTCAATTTACGTAGAATTTGGTTTTTATTAATATTATTCTTACAATATTTCTAATTTGTTATATTTTGTATGAAAAATAAATGTACTAATGAAAAGCGTTGAAGAGAGCACGTTTTAGGGCTCTTTTAATATTAGTGTCTTGTTGAGGGCCTTGTTAACGAGCAATGTCGGTTTCACTGAGACAATTTCAGCTCGTTCTCAAGCGCCAATAACATTTTGATGTTGTATAGATTCAGTGTGCATATGATTTTATTAGTTTTAATATAGATATAGAATACATGAGTATTGTTAATGTTAAGTTTAATAAAGTATATGGAATTTCATTTGATTAACCTTTCTTTTTTAACCAAAAAACAATTTTATAATTGAAGTATGAATTAATCTTTTCTTATTTTATTACCTTTAAGATTTCAAAATGAGTTGGAAAAAAAATTGACAAGTACATCATTTTTTATGTGCTGTGCAAGAGTGTATAAAAATATTGCAAAGTTTCTGTAAACATTAATATTGTTTTGATTTGAGACTAAAAAAAACCCTTTGCTTATAGGTTAGGTTCATAAATTTTGTTTTCATAGGAATCAAACGAATAGGAAAAAAATACTCGATTTCAGTCAAAATATTTTTATTTTAAATTGTTGACTATTGGAATGGTGTAACATTACAGAATAAATTATATATAAAAAAAAACTGAATTTGGCACGTCATAATATTTACAAATCAAATTACTCGAGATTCTGTGTGTCTAATAAATAAATAAATGCTTTTTCGATGCAAGCATCGATTGGACGAAATGGACGAAACAAATTATTTACAATAATTACACATTTGCCTATTATTGACTGTGAAAAATGAAATATACGTCAATATCTAACTTATCAACGATTTAAAATAAACGTTAGAAACAAAATAATCTGTGATGCGTAACATAAAATTGTGTTTGAATTATGCCAAATTTCCAAAATGAATAAACGAAAAATTTCAAACTAAATTTAAATTCGTTAAATTGTTTTAACATTAAAAAACCCTCATTGCCAAGTGGATAATCTCGTTAAACGTGAAATGCTAAAATATTTAAAAAAACCGGCATTTCAATAAAAATTACTTCATAAATACCGAGGGTTTACCATACGTGAATATAAAATATATACCTAGATTAACTATAATAATATAGGCAATTCCATTAAGCGCCTATTCTACACGATATGCACTAAATTATTCTCATTTTTACATATTAAAGAGTAAATTCAACATTTCCTAAGAGTTTGAGACATTAAGGCAACATTAGACGTGTATCCGTTAAACCTGCATACAATCCCAACAGTTTGGATGAACTTCAATAAAAGCTTCGTAAAATTATGAAACAGCAAGAATAATATAGAATATAAGTTGGAATAGTTTTATAAAAAAAAAATTCTTTACAGGGATTTTGTCGTAATTGTAAAGCGAGTGCAAAATAGTATGCAGATTTAACAATAATTATAAATATTTATAAAAAAAATACCTAATGTTACAAATTCTCTCGTTGCAACGAAATTATATATATATATAATATAACAACCATGCGACATAACATACATTAATATAATAATTCAATAAATATAATGAAAAGTCGTAATCACTGGCAGTAAAGCATCGCTAAAGAATATAGTAACTTCGTGTAAATCAACTTACGGCCGAGTTCGTGGTTTTACGAGCACAGTGGATCAACATCCAACGGACACACAGTAATCAAACACACAAAAGTGTGCTCAAACACTTAAAGAACGAAAGGGAGTATTAGACATATTTTATTTGAAAATAGTTAAGGACATGTATCAACTGTTACTCGAAGGCTTAAAAATATCTTTATCAAACGGTACACATAGAAGGAAGCATAATATGGCACAGAGTGCCCTAGCCTTCTAAACGTCATAGGAAAATATATCAGAGCTGGATAAAATGCGAATAGTTCTATCGATAATCTTAATTGATAGATCCTATAAAAACTATAATATACTAGTGAACACCGGAACGTGTTTCTCAAATTTCCATTTTTGTTCTCTCGGTGATAAATCTCATTTCAATATTTAAATAAAATACGAACTCATAACTTAACTGAATTTCATTAAGTTCATTTTATTTTTAGATTGTCTTTAATTTATTGTTTGCACGCGATTATTAAATAGGATAACGATGAATTGGTCCAACGAATTATTTATAAAAATGAACGTGCCTGTGAGATCAAAATACAATCTATTAATAACTTAATATGACTAAACGTTTTTTTTTTGTTTTATATATGATTGTTTGGTTGTTTTTTTAAATTGTATACCTGTAATGCTGTGCATCCCTATAATTTATGCACATACATAAAGCCTTGTGTGTGTTTTTTTTTTGTAATTTTGTTCGGGTTATGTTTGTATGTGTGTTGTTGGTCTGCCTTATTAAATAAATAAAACTGTGAATTCAGTTCTAGTTCTGTCAACTCATAAAGGCCAAAAATGTATGAGAGAAGTGTGAGAGTTTACCGTAAAGTAGTACCAAAATAAAGAATTGTAGCAGATTCGAAAAGCGTTCACTTGTATGCATTTAATTAAAATAATTTCAACGAGAAAACAAAATGGAAATGAAACAATTTTCACAGAATGAAAAAGCAATTCCCGAAAACAATAAATTCGTATTAATCTCTGGAAAACTTAGTGAGTTATCACTTCGCACATCGAAATCTCCAATATCACAAAGACCAAAACAGAAAAAGCTCTTCACGTCCAAGTTATTGCTTTGCGACCTTCATTTATTTAAATTTAATTTAATCTCAAAATCGTACGATAAAAATACAAACAACCTTAGCCTAAATTATTCCGAGAGCAAACGATAAGTTTGAGCAAGTGGTATTACGGGATGTATTGTCGAATTGGGCAAAGTCAATATACAACTAGTCATAGGAATAAACGAATCTAATAACGACAGGGGAAGACTGTTGTGGTCTCTCGTTGTCAAATCTGAAAGGAATATACGGTATACATATAGTATGAAACAGAACAAACAGATCGGTCTACAATGGCTGAGTGGATCAAAAAAATCACAGCTACTGATTACAATACAAGTAACGTTCTGTTATTTTATTATTAAAACACTAGAAAAATCCCGAATTAACCTCTTAATAAAATATTTCAGTTAGTTCAATAGCTTATCAGAAGAGACTGGTCGCCATTTTAGATAGCCCAGAAGGTTCAATTTTTTAAAATTCGATTTCCAGTACCTTTATGTTATATAATAACCATAATTAATTCAGGTAATTTTTTAATATCTCTTTACCACTATTACGCGATACGTACATAATTATTATATAATCAGTATAGAGTTTGAAACTTCATTACAAAAAAAAAATTAAGATATTTTAGTTATTAAAAAGCTTACAGTTCACGTAGTGGACTAGCTGCGACGCGCCTGCCACTTGAAGTCGAGCTGCATGAGCCATTGCTGTCCCCTTGACTTGTCGCACGCCCTCAGGACCGGCTTCCACACATCGGCTGACTCTGGCTTCGTCAGGCACATACCCGTGTTGGAGTGTTTTATTGTGCGTAACTGAAATTTATAATATTTTTGATAGAACTTTTATTGGTACCAAAACAAGGTATTATACACAACGAACAGGATCACAAAGCATTATTACCTGTGGACACCTGCCGCACCAGGAAGCTTGCGTTTTACTTAGGAAATGGAGGGGAATAAAGGAGGGTGGGGATTCAAAAGGTACGGAAAGTGATTGGAAGGAGAAGCGGAGGAGAAGAACTCTGATAAACTAGACGCGTCACTTGACGCCGGGGTATCTAATACCGATAAATTCCAAGCGCATAAAGCGACATCTAGCACGAGTACGTACTAGACGTCTGTTGTGTATAAGGTCGTTTATTGAGGATAAATCTGTTGGAGTTAAAGTTTTGATATACTTTTTTAATGAGAACCTTTTCATATATCATAAATCTAAAACCTACGAGACAAGACCTAATATATGAAATACCTTAGCGTCATATGTCCACTCCTGGTTCCCTCGCATGCCGTGACACCGGATCAGCTTAATCGGACCTCGTGGGTGGGCCGCGTCCAGGCAGTTGTCATCAGACATTATTTGCTTGCGTTTCGTATATGCGAATACCTGGAAATATTTACAAACATTTAAGAAGAAAGAAACTACGTTTATTTGGACGTACCGTGAACACCATTTGGTAATAACATAAATACAGATAAAAAATGATATAATACAATTTTGACTTCCAGTAAAGGTTGAAGTTCTTACCTGATTCCCACCCATTCCATGGCAGTATCCCATTCCCAGAGGCTGTCCAGCTTTTCCACCCAATGTGTCCAGACAATTTTTCGTTTCAGCGTTTCGGATCTGAAAATATTTTTTACGAGCTATATAAAATTAGAACTCTCTATAATTAAAACAATACAGCATTAAATAATAAAGTGGACTTAAAATGATTATTTTCATACACAACAGTATATATGCAACATATAATTAAACGTACATCCGTGATATTTGTTGTCATACATACAAAACCACTAATTAGATTTTTTAAATCGGCTCAACTCGATCTACGCATTCGCACTGTCCGATTGGATTTACAATTAATTCTCACTAAGTCCGTACAGTTTTTAAACAAATATATGTAGGACGTGTAAAGGAACGGAGCGTATGGTTTAGCGTGATAAAGGAACGTGAGTTGTGGGAGTGAGAGGACGGTGCGAGAGGAAGGGATATAAGACGGACGATTAAGATATAAGACGTTGCATGATTAGTATTAAAATGTTTAATAAATTAATTTTAAAAAACTCAATCCAAGTTATTTTGACCACCAATCCCACATATGTATTATACATAAAGGTTGCATACGCATGCCCTATGGAAGCACTAAGCCCCAGTTCAGTTGATTCGAGTTCGTCAATACAGTAAAGTCTATATAACGACACTGAAGGGCCACTGTGTATTTTATGACGTTAATAGAGAGAGGTCGTTAAATGGTGAGAAGAGAAATCATTGTATGGAATACAAGCTAAACGACGATTTAGGGAGTTATAGTGTATATTGGTTAATGTCTTTTGCTCGAAAGATAACAGAATAAAAAAAAGAAGAGAAATATAAAAAAAATCTAAAAATACGTAGGTTATTGATCAATATTAATGTCTATGTCACCTTCTCATGCGGGTATAGTCGCAACGTAAACAACGTGTCAAAGTGAAAGTATTGATAACTAGCTTTCCGCCCGCGGCTTCGCCCACGTGTAATTAGGTTAAGTATATAGCGATTTTTAATGATCTCGAAAGGGCTTTCTTTCACGGGCTAAAATCTTGTTACAATTGGAATTATATATAGCCTGTGTTACTCAGGGATGATGTAGCTTTACAGGATCGGATGATTCGGGGAAATCGAGGGCAACTTTCAAATTAACGTACAGGCAATTAATATTCTGACAATTTATATACTGATAGTCATCTTCTTATGTGGATGAGCTGATAATGGAAGGTAAAACTCCTCAGCGGTTAAGAGTTGAAAGAAAATTCTTACGAAGTTATGAGTACGAAATACGTACTTGTGAGGTTATTACTTATTAGCTTGACCAAATAATAAAAGGTAAACCTCATTAACGTTAAGGACGTAGGTGGAAAAATGGATGCGGACAAACGATAAACGTCTCTTCACTCGTTTCCTCTTACTTGTTTGTATGGGTAGTGTTCAATAATCATAGGGTAAAACGTTAATGAAAGTTTGAACTGCATGGTAGTCATTACACAATGGAGCATCTTAATACCGCGATGGATATATTTGGCCTAAGTAGAAGTTCTTTAAAAACAAAACTAAGACTCAACCTCGCACACTCACTTACACAGCAACACCATTGCACACTGATACACACTCACACACTAAAATGTTCGTACTACACATTGTTCCACTTGTTCATGTGTATATATATTTTTATTTATTCTTTTCTGTTCGTGTTTTTTTTGTTATTCTTTTTTCTGATCTTAGATTCTATTTCCGGTTCTATATTTTAACCTTATTTTGGCTTAATTTTTAATCTATTTTATATTATTATTGTGTAATCTGTTTTTGATAAGCTTTAAGAAATAAAAAATAAAATAAATCTAGGTTGATGACGAATTTTATCAACGCCATCTATCGAGCACATTGTTCAACACTTCAACCGCGCCCGCGCGCACTGCGTTATTTGTTATTTTTGTTACCTCTCATAAGTTTTAATATTAAGATTAACTTATATTAAAACATATTTAACAATATATAACTAATCAATCAATATAAGTGTTTAAAAATTTTGAAGTAAATTTTCAATTGACCATAACTTCTTTTTCTCTTAGCCGATTTTGACAAAATAAACTTTTGACAACGCTCCCAATTATATGTAATCCAACTTTGAAAACCGCGTTCAAATCCGTTCAGTAGTTTTCAAGTTATAACGTACCAGACAGACAGACAGACAGACAGACAGACAGACAGACAGACAGACAGACAGACAGACAAGAATTCCAAAAATTGGTTTTTTGGTTTCTATGACTCTTCTTTAGTTGCCTCCTTTCAGTTTTTTGGAAAAATATTTAATGTACAGATTTTCGATTTTTACTGTCTTATTATTAGTATAGATAATAAGTTAGGGTTAAATTATCACAATTGGAAGTGCTTGGTTGCTACTTCCTGTTTTATTTTTTCAGTGAAACTTACTTAAGGTTACATCTCTGAATTAACCTATTCTTAAACTAATATTTTCTTATTGTGATGTATCTGATTGTTTCCTTAATAAATAAATAAATATTCATTCAACCAACGGGGTTGTAATTAAGCCACGTAAACTTTTAGTTATTACATATATTTCACCTAGTGTGATTAAACAGTATGTTATCAATAAACGGTCCGACACGATAAGCGCTGTGATTTGTTCTCTTATCGTAAATGTTATTGATATTGCATTCGTATCAACATCGAAAATCTACAATCTACACGTGATTCACATATGTGAATCTATTTCACGTATGAGAATAAAGATTTGGCTAATTAATGACGGCTTATAGGGATTATCTGTACCGATATTTATCAAATATATTGCATTTATTACTTAAATTTGATTTATTGATTAGATATTCCATTTGGAACAAATCTTCACAATCGAAAAAATCATTGCAACCACACAACTCATATACGACAATCGTTTCTGAAATATCGCATAGTTGAAAAACAGGCTGATTTTATTTTATTTCTTAAAACCATACAGCATATCAAAAGAGTTTACACAATAAAGAATAGATTAAAAACAAAGCCAAAAAACCGGAAATTAAATCGAAGATCAGAAACAACAATAATAAAAAATACGAACAAAAAAAATGTATACATATGAACAAGAGGAGTATATCAAGTGAGGAACAAGCATTTAAGTGTGTATGTGTGTGTGCAATGGTGTTGCTGTGTGAGTTAACCGATGACAATAAAAGTCAAAGTCAAAATCTGTTTAATCAAAACGGTACCATTTTGAAACGTCTCAAATCCCAGTGATTTGCGACCAATAATCAATTGCGATCTGTATGGTGCACTAAAGAACTTTATAAAGACGGATGTATCACTCACCTCTCCCAAATAATAGTATTCGAGCGGCATCTGACTCTCCGGATAAATATTCTCCAAGTACCATCTGAAGCTCTTGCATTTCAATTGTTCCCGCAAAGCTTTCCTCTCGGTCACGTCACCGACAGGCACGTTCAATGCACCTACTCACACATCATTAATACAAAATCACATAACAACAGACGCTACATTGTAAAATTGTTAATACATGCATTAATATATAAAGTATACCCATAACCGTAAACTCATTCTCATTCTGTATTAAAAATTTCCAATCATTAAACAATTAATCGCTATAATGATGTCAATAATGTTGTTAATCGCAAGTGATAAAATCATTAATTAACAGAACAAGAGCAAGTGCGTTAACCATGACGCGTGTTGCGAGTTATTTAATGAATTTAAATGTGTTAATGAAATGATACAACTCAATAATGCACGTTACGGGAATTATAAATAACACGCTTACATCGACAATATTATAATTGACGTTGTAAAAATGGTATATATTTTGCGTCGCATATAACATAAGCAAATTTGAAACATATATATATAAAACATTGTATGCGTATTATATTATATATAAGCGTACTTTCTAATTGAATACATATATTTTACGATTGTTACCCTTTTCTGTATTAAAAACATCCTCTACTGTAAACGTTACCGAATTGTTTAGTTACAAAACAAAATAAAATTATAACCCGCGACACGTTCACGCCATATATAAGTCACAATAACCTGGGTTAATATTGTAGTAGAAATGTTTCCAGTCGTCGAGCCACACTTCGGCGAGACGCGCGTTGTTGTGGTTCACGACACGGCCCGTCCCACCCGGGAACGAATAGGGCGTGGTCTTGCGGAACACGTGACCCACGTGGGAACACGGCGCTATCTCCAGAGTGCCCCCACACATCCACACCTGGGGCACAAGTCTGGTATTGCATACTTGGTACTATTTCACTAACTTAGATATATGTCTCATCTGGCGCTAGGGCTCCTTAATCCTTTTCACCAAAGGCATTAAATACCAAGAGGGTAGAATTACTTTCTTAGAGAATAAATGTGTAACAGGGATAAATACTGACAAAATCCAATGCGGATGTTAAAGCCATTTAGATGCTTGAGGATGGTCACTTCGGATTTGATCCTCTCATATAGCCCTAGGCATCAGATAAAGAAGGTGACGTAAATTAAAAAGACATACCATATGTATCGCAATAACACACTTATTTCCCAATCGACTTGTCATGTAAAAAGATTTGACAAAACACGATAACGGCTATCGTATCAATCTATTGATATTTTAAGCGTGAGCTTTTAAAAACTTTCACACAATCATATATGATTACACTTTCGAAATGTGCACGCAAATTATTCAAAGGTCAATTCAGCTGTGTCATGTAGTGTCATATTTATCTCCACATGGCAAGGAGATCTAACAGTAAATCATCAAAGATTAAATAAATTCAGATACACACATATTTCACGACCACGTACACTATGCCGTAAAGAATTGCGACAGCATTTCGAAAAATAATCGTAAAGGTTTTCCTTGCATCTCACTAAATATCATTACTTTATAATTACCCCAATTAACTTCTATGAACTATCAACCAGCTACGATAATTGACTTCCCTGTCAATTCATATGAGAATTATAAGCATCAAATCTCATTTTTGAATGTTAACTAAGAGATGACGGATTTAGTCTTCGAAAAAAAATGGCGCCCTTTAAACGAAAATAATATACGTGACAACGATTAACTTTATATGTTTTGTGTGACTTGTTTTTTTTTGTTTTAGGAAAAAATGTGTGTACGCTTGCCTGAATGTTTGAACATACATAATATCAATAGGATTATCACATATTATATGCATACGTTTGAATGAAATAATTTATAAACACGATAATGCCGGCGCAACTCTCCATTGACAGTTGTTATTTAAACAATTTTCACAGGTTATTCATTGAGCGTGAGATGAAACGAGTACGTCATATATATCATACATTTGTTAAATATACTATTAAATATATTTAAAATACCAGATTCATCATAACATATAAGTTATATATTAAATATATTTGAACAACTGCATAAACTAAACACATGTTAATTATATAATATTGTAAAAAATTTAGATTTCATAAATCGGCCTCGAGTGCCTAACCACTTATACAATAATGTTGCATTGAATATATATATATATATAAGTTCGTTGTGTTAGAATTTGATGGTTAGGCGTACGAGACCGTGTTGTTTAATAACTTAATTTTGGAGCAATATTTTAATAAGTCTTGATTTTATTATTACTTCACTTTTAATTAAATATTCTATTAAGCCATGACACGGAGAGTATCGTGGTACATGTTTTACAGTAGAAGGTCAATATGCTCAAAGTTTATGCACTATAATATTCTGGATGACTGGAAAAAACACTTTTCAGTCTATTCCCAAAAATCTGTTAGCAGTACGCAAATCCTATAATAAAGGAATTTAACCGTCATAAATCCAATCCGCCAAAAACTGACCAATAAATCAGTTAAATAACATATACCGTATATATATTTAGCACGATTAAGGCCTTTCAAGGTAATTCCTAACTGTTCGTGCCAATGACCTTTGATTCGTTAAAATCTGTTCAATACTCTCCGCGAAGAATTGCTGTGGGATTTTTTTAAAAATATATTTAAACCTCATTGCTTCTGCATTGAGAAGAAGCAAAACATAAGACAAAGAGCGAAAACAACCTAAAGAAAAAGATTGAAATTATATGCATGCAATAGAAAGCGAAATATGAAACATAGATGGAATGCAGTTGCAATGATTATCAAATGTTATTAAGCGTTAATAACACATACAAATTGTTAATACTCCCAAGCCACAACAAAACTTTGTGCGAGCGTTTCACGCTTTGCCAATTGTTTAAAAAAAAATCACCCCACAAAACGTTAATTTTATATGCCAATGAAAATTGTCAAATTAATAATTCTCAGTATTAACATGTGTACGTAATCAGCTAAAACATCTATAGACATTAAGCCTTATCACTGGCTATCATAAACATTTTTTAAAATACATTACAAATGAATATGATGTCCAATGTAAAAAGCCGACATTAAATCACGACGAACCCTCAAAAGATTAATCGATAAACGATAATGTAACAAAGATTGTTTTTTTATCTCTATGATTAATTGTTTTAAAAATCACATAATTACTATGGTGAGGCAAATCATACATGGGTATTACCTAAAGCTAATTAGCTTATCTCACAATTAATAGCACACGTATGAAGCGTAAAGATTTTTGATTTATATGTGTGAATAATGTTTTGGCAAAACGTGCAACGCGTGCTAAGTCCAACCGAACCTGGATTCATGGCGTAATAGAACTCTCCCCATTCGTCCATCCAAACTTCAGCAACCCTTGCCGCGTTGTGGAGAACCACATTTTGTACACCGCCGGGGAATGAGTACGGTGATTTATCACGAAAAACGTGGCCGACGTGAGAGCAAGGCACTATTTCAAGGCGCCCGCCGCACTGCCAAACCTTCACCCCAGAAAGTCATCAATTAATCGGAGGTATGGCCAACATTTTCCAACGCTATCGATGAGCCTCGAATCATATTCTTTCTACCCACCAAACTATATAAGTCGAAGGCAGACAATTCGCATCTATCTGGATAAACCCTACAAAATTATGTACCAAAATGTAAATAGTCGTGTATACGATACCCTGAAGCTCATCTCCAAATTCTCTCCACCCCAGATGTCCATGCCCTGGTCGTAGGAGCCAATTTTGTAGAAATAATCGCGATCGATGGCAAAAAGGCCACCAGCCATTGTAGGCGTACGTAGGGGTGCTGTGCGGTCGCCGCCCCTTCTAGACATTTCACGCTCTGGTACTCGGTACCTGTAATGTATGTAAAAAGAAATATATATATAACATTACATAACAAACAACTTTCATTATTTTTCAAATTAAGTAATAGGTCAAATGTTAAGATCAGCATGAGTACACTCACTCACACAAGTGATAAGCAAGAATACAAAGAAATGAAATAGGCTGACAAGATTTATATTTAAGTATTAATTAATGGCTAACCACAACCACAACGTACTGGAACTCTATATGAATCCGTACAAATTAAACCAATAACTCTTAACCTATTTTCATTTGACATCATTAAAGTTTGGATGGCAATTCTAAAACCGTCCTTGTACTTCAAATGTACACAATTGTCCACGACAATAGACTGAACAAAATTTTAATTACGTTTACAATTTGGAGTGTTGTTTTGCACAACCACAGACTGACGCAAACTGAACACTGTATATACGCGGACGTATACAGTGTACAGATTCCCGAAAACATAATAACTATACCAGTTTATACGTATACGTATACCAGTTTATACGTATACGTAATACGTACATTAATAAAACCACAGTCGGTGCGATTCGTAAAGTTTCAACAAAACATACATATTAAGAGCTATGACCAAGTTGTTTAACTAGCACTGTCGGATGTCATGGCCAACCTGAATTTATCTAAGCCGGTTGGTTTACTAACGCGAGACTGACGGTCTACTATAATTTTACTATCGCACTCATCAATGTTCAATTATTTTCATATTATAAAGACGCACCGAGCAAGCTTGCTTCAATACAAAATGTATTATGATGTTATTAAACATTAACCGACCGCATTTTAAACAATTAATGTGATGAATATTAAATAGAACCAGAATTCTACACGGTGAGGTGTGGCAGGTGTATTGAGATAAATTAAATTAGTTAAATACCAAAATTATCCAATACTTAGCTGGAATGCGAACTGATATAAAATACTGTATATAAACAAAAACGGTAACCTAAACACACTATAGAGAAATATATATTTGTAATATATTATGTTGGTGGCCTTAAAGATGTACCAAGGCCACCTTTCTCCACGTCTAAGCTAAAGTTCACAGATAAAACCAGTTCCATCAATAAAATTACAATATCGTTCTTAGCCAATAAAACTGCGGTACAGACTTACAGTGATTGAATGCCGCTGTCAGTCACACAAAACGATGATACATATATTTACGAGAATTCAAAGTAATATTGAACAGTGACGAAGGTATGATTGTATGTATAACTCCAAAGGTGTTAACTCCATAAAAATTCTGGCAGAATAATAACTTAAACGTTCTAAGATCACGACTCGTGAATTCAAAAACTAGAAATATATATTCAATCTTTTATATTTTATTAAACTATAGTAAATATTACAAGGTATAATTCCTCTGGTTAGTGTTGAAATTTGTCTAAAGTATCAACTCAACCGCGAAACTAATAATTGCAATGCGTGACTGCGTTTAAACGTCTTTATTAATTTTCTATTATTTATTTATTTTATTTGAAAATGTCTATAAACATGGCATGGAAACTCAGGTTCTCTCTCGAAAACAACGTTATTATTAACAAAACAAAAAAGAAAGCCGGCTTGACCAAAAGCATCTCTTTAACGCGTAGGCAAAGTCACTGGAGAGAGTTGTATAAAAAATGCTTTTCATTTTCAGATCTCATCTATATAAGTTACAGGCAAATTGTGAGAAAGTGAGATCTGTTAACAAACGCGCGGTACAATTGTATAGTTTAATTAGATTTTAGAAAATACATCCCTTTAAAGATTACAAGTCAATTTTGTTTGTTTATAAGACAAATTACGTGATACACAATCGTATGTATTTCATTACAAATCAATTATTTTTTAAATTCTATTTACAATCCCATACTAATATATAAATTTCCATTTATGAACAAACATACATATTATATTTATCTAGGCTTGTATGATTTCGATTTGTAGCGCGTATTGTTCCATTCGAAAGGTTGTGTCAAGTGCGAATGAATTGTATATTTGCCGCCAATTATTTCTCCCCTATTTTATTATTCTTGTCACAGTTATACACATGTCACATATACATACAAACATACATATTATTCGATTCTAAATAAATGCTATGTATGAAAAACTTCATAGTGGTTAGTAGAAGGGTCACTTTTTATTTGTTTATATACAAGTAGGTTTATCTAACGGGGTTTCCTCACAAGGTTTGCCCTCACCGAAGAAGCAAGAGTTAATTGCGCAGGGAGAAAACTCCTTAGGGAAACCGGAAGCGGACGCTTGAGCCATTTGAATATTTGTTTGAAATAGAGACAGAAAAATAAAGTGGGTCAACTTCATATAATAAGTACTTAAATATTATTTTCCTAGCAAAAAATCATCCATTAATGATATTTTTAATGAGAGTTGTTAATGATTCACGCAACTTGAAAACCCGGTTAGCATTTATAGTGCTTTTTAAACTACTTATCACAAACACTTATTATGTTATTGAAGCGAACGTATTCGTTTTTAATACAAAAAAAATGTTACTACATAACATGAAAAAAAAACAAATAACGCAGTAATAATTCGCATAGTGAGTTTGGAAAAGAGACCATACTTTAGATATATACCCCATAACGACGTAAAAGTAAAAATAGTCAACTAAGACCCTTTAAATGTATGTTTAAAATGGAATAAATTCCTTAAAAACCACCTCAAAAAGATCATACAATTCACAAGAATTTGTTTTTAATTCAACAATCTGATTGTGATCCACGATATAACGAGATAACATGAGTGTAGTATTTAAAACGAGATATATGCCTATATAAAGTATAAATACTGTACATAATATATAGCGGACGTAGCGCGAACAATGGTGGGGTTATGCAACCAAAACAATCTTGAGTTACAATCGAGCTAACCTTGAGACGTGAACTTCTAGGTAAATTCAGCATTTCTACCGTCTCTCTTCAAGACAACAATAGTAGAAAACTTTTCAAAAATAATACTAAATTAAAATATTCGGTAGATTATTACACAGTATATATATTTTAACATAAATTCAATTTGAAGAACCGATATACTCCATATTTAATGCTAAAAAGCTTTGATTACATTAAAGTACAGGCCGCTCCACACCAATTAATTACTAAAATAATGTCAAAAGCACTCACCATCTGAAGTTGAGTTTCCAATTAAAACCGCCCCACGTCATGTCCGACGCTTGGATGTACGCGAAAGTCGTGTCCGAAATAACATCAATGATCGGACACACAACTGTAGTCCTGTCTTCGACGATTCTCGCGAGAAGCGGCTCCAACCAACCCTCTGCGAAAGAAACCGACCGTTTAATCTTCACAGAATCCGTTCTTAAATAGAATTTCTGAACATTTCCTTCATCATATTTATAAGTATGCAATGCTGTCTTGTATAGCGGTCCTCGGGATATTTCCTTTTTAAATAATCGGAATATGCGATATAAGTCGGTCTATGCACATTAGAGTAAGGAATGTTTAGAATTTATACCATATTTAATGTTGTGAAAACTTTTAGAAGACATGGAAGTAATATATTTAATTAACACATCTAAGACAAGACGTGTCGGAACTATGTCATGCCGATCTTAGATCAAATTTGGGGGCTTAATCTTAAAATAAACTAGGAGAATACCTGCATCCTACTTTATGGAAGTTAGCATAGCATATGCAGTATGAATACAAAAATGTGACAGTCCAACTACATTCGTTGAACTTATTTTGTACAAATTAAATTTTTCAACCAGTTCAAAAAAATCATCTAAGGCCGAATGTTGAATAATCAGAAAATTCACAGAAACCCAATCCGTAATATAGAATTATGCAATAAAAATAATTACTATTTACACAGTACTTATACTCAACTCTTGACCTATAATTATACCCTGCCCTATAAAAATATATACCGCAGTTAATTTGTTTGGTTTGCATAAGGTATTTTCACCCAGCACCTGAGTGTTAACGATTAGGTATCAGTTCCGTTAATTTCAAACATTTAAAATACCGTTATCGGGTAAATTATTTACCGCATCAATTTATGTGTTACACCAATCTTTGAAAAATTGTTCATTAATTCTTATCGTAAGAAATATATTTCACAGCAAACGTTTCTAAATTTAATTGTGTTATGCCTATTCATACATTTTAGTATTATTTACGATAGAAATATCTTAATACCGTAAATACCAGTATGTCTGTCAGTTACGTTTACAACCAAAGCTTTGGATAACGAAGAAATTAATTGTTGAAGGTGTTCGACATAAATAAAAAACTACTTTATCTCCGAGTAAGCGTAATTGAGTAGTACATATTTTCCGGTTGACGCACTTTAATTATTGTAAGTCGTTAGTGCAAATAAAAAGATTGAAGTGAAATTACAGTTATTTCCATTCTTTGGTACAAATGGCCACATGTTTAATGTAATTGTATTGATCATATTATTATTTAAAAAATGCCTAAACGAATACATTTTGTTTCTAGACGCATGAAACACGGTTCAAGTTCCAGACTACTTAACGGTTATTTCGATTATCTTTTTGTTTTGGAGCGTTGTCTGACAGACAGCGTTTATTACTTGTAATTGTGTCATTTTAATGTTATCTTTTAAATTATAATATGTGCAAGTATTTGTGCAAGTAAATATACATTACAATATAGTACAGTATAATTATTTAAGATATAGATTTGAATTACTAATGATAAATAGTGTTGTATGTGTTATTAGCGAACAAAATAATTTAAAAAAAATTGTATACTTCGCACCCTTTGCACCAGTCTAATTGTATTTTAAGTATTATTTTATTGTGTGGGTTGTCTGGAAGTGATCGCTTATTGGCGATGAGGCCGCCCGTTGCTCTTATATGTACATCTATTAACGTCAATTGCTTCGAGTGTTTAAGTGCAATAAAGTGTAAATAAATAAATAAAATCAAAGTCTGAGACCCAATAATCATCATGGGTTGTTGTGTGAATTCTTTTTAAAATATTTATATTATTATGTTAAGTCGTGTAAGGTTTTTTGTTTTATGTCATTTGCTATGCGCGTGAAACTTTGTACATACTTTCCCAATAGAAGTTGCTAATTGCACTAACAGTTAACACAACTCGAGATGACTGCAGTTCAACTCGCTCGCTTAACTGAATATTTTCACCGATAACAATCTTTTAATTGGAAAAGTTTGTATTCAATTATGTACTTGGAAATTAAAGATATATTATGCATGGCACAATTAAACATATTTTGGACTAAAATTTTTTTTCAAAAACTCGGTTGTGAGCTCGCATTTTCGCAAAAGGTTTTGTGAGGTTGGGGGGCTTAGTTAAGCCAACTTCTGTCAAAGTTTCAAAAGCTTTTTGAAAGTTGAAGTAATTGAAACAAAACTTGTTATTTGTTTCAAATTATATTTACGACATATATTTGTATAAAATATTCGTGTTTATTAGATGATCATAAAGGTCTTCAAATAATATATATTTAAGGTTTGCCTGCAACTTAAGTCTTAAGTTTTGCTGTTGCTATTATAAACACAACTGGCATTGGTTGTATTGAATATTCATTATCCTATTAATATGTATGAGTCAATCTATATATAGTTCTGTGTGCAGAATTTAAAAACATCGATTGTTTAAATTATAGAAAAAGTAGGAACACTGTTATATTGCTAGTGATTTGGATGTCATCACATTTACATTCCAAAATAAAATTATGCAATTAAAGTCTGTATAGTATCGACAAGTATCCACAGAGATGATAATAAAGGCATCGTTATTTTTTTAATTATATCATATTTTGAGTCGAATGTATCACTCAATATGTTGAACGCCGGGTTAAAAACCATAAAATTGACAACAAAAAATAAAAGCTTAAATATATGATAAAAAAATAATACTTTTTTGGTTATGCTATCACTGTTTATTTATTATTGAAACATGCGTATATTACGTAAATTTATTCAACACTTTCTGACACCTGTTCAGACAAATGTAATATCAAAATTCGTGTTTAAATATGTCTTTTTTTTTTCAATGCGTCAGGGATAACTTACCTGTGCACTCGCAATGCGCGTCCAAGAAGGTGATGACGTCACCCTTCACGTGTTTCGCGCCGAGGAGCCGCGCGCGAATCAGACCCGAACGATTCTCCGTACGAAACAAAAGCGTCGACACCGGCAGCGTCTTAATATAGTCTTCTAGCTTCTTGCCTAAATGTTCTGTAAATAAAATAATAATAATTAAACTATAATTATCTATATACACAATAGTAATATTGAAAAATGTTACCTTTCTCACTAGCATCATCAACTAATATAATTTCCTTCAAAAGCGGCCGAGGTGATCTATTGATTGTACTCCATATAGTTCTTATAAGTGTTGACCATGCTTCATTATGGAATACTATCACAACACTTGTTGTCGGCAGTAATTGCGGATACGGCTTATCTTTACACCTAGGTTTGTAAAGTGATTAATATTATATAAGGTGTTTTTACTGATACTGCAAAGTTTTTTGCCACTTTTGTCTTTTATTACATAAATTAAATGAAACTAGAACAGTGTAACCATAGTAAATAAAAAACTTTTAAAATATTTGAAGTATGCAGAAAATGTATAGACACAAAAAAAAATTAAATATCAGAAGTAGTCCTTACAATACATGAATTATAATTGATTATTTAAGACTGCTTTTTCTACTTACTTTTCAAATCTAACATCAGTCAATGATCTATTATAGGAGATCATGTCACTAGCCATTAAATTAAATTGATTTTCTTGGAACTTCTCCATCATTATCTTTTCCTGTTCAATTGGAATGTTTACTTCTTTACCTAAAATAAGTTTCATAAAATTTTGCTTATCATTGATTGTATAGTTACAGTTAGTTACTATCTTTAGCCATAGGAATTATAATAGCATGGTTTGTAACCCTTACCCATTTCTCCTGGCAAGTCTCCTTGAGGTTTTATTTGTGGAACAGGCTTCCACTTCTTAAGTCTTGATCTTGGGTATGGGGGCAAATTTAAGCCTTCATCGCCAACTTCTGATTCCACCTCATTCTCCTCAAGATTTCTATCATCATCACCCACTTCTCTATGTAATCCAGCTGCTATTGCAGCCTTTTTTCCTCTTAATTCTTCCACATCCTTTTATTTGAATTAAAAATATATAAGAAAGTCATTTACAAACATGTATATTGATAGATTATATACAGATGTATTTTCTTCCAAACTAGCCTAGCCTAGATACCAGAAATCTCATAACTTACCCTTAATTCAAAGTCTGTTGTTTTTTTGTTGCAACCATCACCAAAACAGTCAGAATAAAAAGTCAGTATTGCAACATCAACTAACAACCACACCAGCGATGTAAGAAGAATAATTCGACATGTGTGTATCCTTATTTTACTTCTAAACATTTTAAAGATTTAAATTTACGAGTTTATTCACTGCCACATGTCAATTTCAACACGCGAATGTCAGTGGTAAGAGGCATTCACCTGAAACAATAGGACAACGATGTTAATTTACAGAACAAAATCCAACAGGCACGAACTTGAATACGTATTGGTTGAAAAGCTAATACAATTTATCGGCTTAAACTTACAGGCACTTCTTCAGTAACAAAGTTATTTAAAAGTAGGTTTCCGGATATTGCAATTTTATCACCACTTTTTAAACAATACACCATAAGTATCTACAAAATATTTTTCCAACGTATTAGAGAGTTAGGTGTAACAACAATTACGCTCTATCTAATTATTATTAATCAGAATCGAGCAACGACGGAGCTATCAACTTGCAGCCTCCATTCAGCAATTGACACTTGTCTAATGTCTTGTGTACAGTGGCCACCCGCCACCGCCGTGACGTTCGCCAGTCGCGTCGCCACTATTTGACAAGGTACAAAATGACATTAGATAATATTCACTTACGCGTGAAAATTGACAAGCAATGTTTTGTTAACCCAAGCCTGTAAGCCTGCCGCTTAATTTTGTTATCTATATTATATAATACCTATCAAATCTCGAATTCATTTTCCCTCTTATTAGTAACACACAATCGTATACATCATGGCACGTATCACATAGGTCTTTTTGTAACTTGTATGAACAGATTATAGAATTGACTTAACTTGACAATCCTTGCCAATATTTATAAAAGAGTCTAAATATTCCTAAGTCTGGTAAAGAGGTCCGAAATAGTCAAAATAGAAATAAAATCCAATCGAATATCGATTACTATACCAGGTAACAGCAAACACGGGACGAATCGTCTTCAAATTCGAATGTATGAACTATGAGCTGCTTGCTGCCACTTTCGGTGTAGACTGAAGTGTAGACTTATCGTCTGTGCGACCCCTATGCCTTGTCGTAAGTTCGTAACTGTTTCAGTCTGTACATTCTACATAGGTAGGTAATAGGTATTCATTTCCTCTATTTACTTTATTTTTTGCAACAAGTTTTAATCGGCCTGCGGCCAACACTGGACAGACTATTTTTATTGTATAATAAATGTAATTTCTTAATTAGAAATTAGTGGGAAAACCTGAATACTTGTGGCCGCAATATCATTGTATCATAATTGCCTCCAATCTAAATTTCGTTCTCTTAATTATTAGACGATTAATTAGGAATTGTTAACTGCCCTTTTCATTAAAAATGAATAGAACTAAAAGTATTAACTCGAAATGTGTGAAGTCTGATTGTAACAACGAAAGTGAAATGAGTGCTAACGTGTACAAAATCGTCACCGATGAGGATAAACCGCCTGATATTAAATATGATAAAGAAAATTCGTGGATCGCGGCAGTGCAAATGTTTGTGTCATTTCTTCTTGCTGGATTTGGCATGGTAGCAGCAAGTCTCCTCTTAGATGTTGTTCAGCATTGGGATGTGTTTCAGAAGATACCAGGTGTCTATATACTTGTTCCAGCTCTCTTAGGTCTCAAAGGAAATTTAGAAATGACTTTAGCATCAAGGATGTCCACACATGCTAACATGGGTCACTTAGATGCTTGTTTAAAACAGTTAATTATCGGTAACCTGTGCCTAATACAGTGTCAAGCTGTGCTTGTTGGATTCCTTGCTGCAATGGCAGCCGTAGCCATGGGCTGGATACCTCGCGGCTTGTTTGATATTCATCAGGCTATGCTTCTTTGTGCGTCAAGTGTACTTACTGCATCATTTGCAAGTTTAGTGCTTGGACTAATTATGATCGGTGTAATTGTTGTTTCAAAAAAACTAAATATTAACCCAGATAATGTAGCTACACCAATTGCTGCTAGTTTGGGTGATTTAACAACCTTGGCACTGTTGTCATGGATTTCTTCAATGTTATATCGATCACTTGGCACAAGTCTTATATTTCCGTCTATAATTATCATTATTGGTGCCATTTTGGTGCCTGCTTGTGGGTATATTGCTTCTCAAAATAACTTTACTAAGCAAGCTTTAGATGAAGGGTGGGTTCCCGTTGTTTCGGGAATGGTTATAAGCAGTACAGGAGGTTTAATTTTAGGGTACACAGTATCAAACTATCAAGGTGTTGCTGTATTTCAATTAGTTATTAATGGTATAGGTGGAAATATGGCAGCTGTACATGCTTCCAGACTTTCTACATTATTGCACACGGGCCAAAAAGAAAAATATGTGATAAGTAATACAACCAAATTATTGATGTTAATGGTAGTACCTGGCCAACTTGTTTTTGTTTATACAATTGCTTATCTCAAAGCAGGTCATACCTCTGTAACATCTATATTTATTTTTATTTATATGTGTGCAGCCCTTCTGCAAGTGTTTCTACTGTTGATAATTAGCCATTATATAGTCATCTGGATGTGGAAATTAGGTTTAGATCCAGACAATTCAGCTATACCCTATTTAACTGCTCTAGGGGATTTACTTGGAACCGCATTACTAGGAGTTGCATTTTATATTTTGTTTGCCATAGGGGATCAAGACAGTGATCTAGGTGACTGACAATATCTGATTTTCAGTAAAGACATGTATACTGAAAGCATATTTGTAATTATACATTGAATAATATTATCTTTAGCTAAGTTGTGTATAACTGTTACATTACTTATAAAACTTATGTTATCTTACTGTTTACAAATTATGTGATGAATGTACTTACTCTTAATTTATTTTAAGGGAGTCCATTACATGTAGTTACAAGTTTTATCTGCATTCAAATTGTTAAGTGTACAAAATATATTTAATAACAGCAGATTTAACTAAACTATTGAGCCTAAGTACTTTACATTGGTGCTAATACTGTACTTTGCATATCATACTTTTAAATTAAATATTTTTACATCTAAACACCTTTTATTTTAATTAGAATTTATTAAAGTCTAACATTTTACTAAGAGTAAAACGTTACTATAATAAAACAGATATTTTGTGAAATATTTTATTGACTTATCCTAACATTTACTTGACTTCACGTAACCTTCTGACAGCTGAACGACAGGAGGAAGCAGCAGTTGTCGAGAAAACCCAGGCACCACCAGCTACAGTTCTTTTACAACGTTTGCATGACCAAATACCCACACAGCTACGTTTCATGGCATCCTAAAATAATAATTAATCTCAATTACGTATCTAGTAAAATAAATATTGTATGTATTTAAATTGGATAAACAGACCTATACTAATATTCAAAAAGGTGAAAATTAATGTTTTAATTAATGAGCAACTCTTTCTGAACATTAAATACATAGTGATTACGTAGTTAAGCTAACCTACTACTACTTCATTAAGTCATTATCAAGTTTATTAAATGAATTATGCAAAACAAATCATTCTCTGTGGTTAGAGATCAAGAGCCATCAGTAGTCTTTCTAAAACAAATCAAATGTTTTAAATTGGTTTAGTTGACTATGATTTGCCATGTTTGTAAATTTAGGATCAATTTTAATAGCATTAAAAAGTTTATAGTAAATCAACCAAAACTTGTATAAACTCCTATACATATAAGCTGAAGAAGCTTTTTTCTTTCTTTACATGTATAATACTAATATTACAAAGTATAATGGTCTGCTAGTAGGAATAGGTCCTACTCCAGGACAAAACAGATATAAATCAAGTGAATTAAGTCGCTTCAATAGTTGAACACATCTTTCACCATAATATTGGCTAGATAAAGTAGAACCATAACAAAAAAGTAAAAGCTTAACTTACTTTTCCACAAAATGAGCAAGTATACTTGGCGTGCTGAGTTACTTCCATCTTTTTGACCATTTTACGAAGCGAGGCACCGTAACGAGTACCATATTTGCCGGTAATTCCAACCTTTTTAGTGCGTTTGGCCTGTAAACACATTCATCACTTTAGGGTTTATAGAAGAAATTAAATCTCACGCCAAAAATAAAACATCCATGTTTTCGCAACATTGAAAAGCACTATATTTAATTTAATTTAAACTAAAAAGTACGTTCGATTTATTAAATAACTTGGAATTAGTTTCTCACCATTTTAAGAAAAACCTGTCTACAACCACGGTTGATTAAAAAGAATTGTCAAATCCGATTTTCGTCCATTTGTCAATTCTTTGACTGTTTTGATTTCTCTGACTTTGACAATGAATGACACTTATCTTATATGACATGACTGAGAACCACAGTGAAAAAACATAAAAAACAACCAAGAAATAAACTTACTACTTAATACTTCATAGTAATCCAGTGTAAGTGATACTTGCCGTTACTTGTAGAAAAAATGGTATCATGCCTTTTATGTTTTGTATTAAAGAATCTGTAAACTTTTCTAAATCTGTATCCATAAATATGTAAAGGTAGCCGGCGTATTTGAAAAAAAGGAAGTATGAACTTGCATGGTTCGAATAAAATGCATGTTATTAGTTATATTAGTTTACGATAAAAAAAAATAAGACTTTCGTCCTGTGATAAACTGAAATAATAATTATTATCTTACGATGCCATAATATGGGTAAATAGAAAGGGTTTCAAGTTTTGAATCGACTTGTGGTATGATTCTAATTTTGACAAAAAAAAATGTGTTATCAGTTAAAGTGTGATAAACTGTTTTCAAGGAAAGGTTTGCTTATTTTCCCTGTTATTAATTTTATACAGTATAGTAGTGCGCGTTTTCTATTATCTAGCGATATGGGTGACTAACAATTCGGTAATCATCAGAATACAAATGCAACTAATAAAATAACGCGTTTTTTTATTCCCCTATTTTACGACGTTTCATTTATTTGGCTGGCTCTTAGAGTGGTAATTTTTATTCAGCAAAAACGATAAATGTTAAAAGAGTGCCTCTCTAAAAGACAGCTTCTCTATCGTTAGTTCTGCGGAATAGCTCCTCAGCTCCTATTCCGGTCCATTCCCGAATTTTACGCAACCACGCAAACCTTATTTTCTTCCGCCAACTGTACTGTTAGTCTCTACCGACGACCTGTATTGTACTTGACAGTTACATATTGTTTAAAACGTAATGTATGATATTTTTGAAGTTGACAGTATTCTGATTGAACCATTTCTTCGACCTACAAATTGTTAAAGGTCGATTTCGGCTTTAAAACCGTCCCGAAAACCTGGACGGGCGAGAACTAGTAATATAAAAACAAACATGTTGCGAACGATACTTGTACGAAACCAAGCTTTAGCTGATAGCGTTAAAAAAGCTATTCGGTGTAATGTCACGAGATGTATGAGCACAGAACTAGCTAGGAGGAAACAAGCACATATGTAAGTTTTAGAATGATTTTATTCTTATTACAGTATTCATATTTAACTTTAGTTAGTTACGTACTTATTGTCTTTTCATTTATAGCGTAAAGTATATACATAACAATGTATAATAAATTTGTAAGTTTTATCATAGGGGAATTGCATAATCTTAATGTCAAAACCTTGAAAAGTGTCATTGGTAGAAGCATGTGCGTGTACCGGTCTATTTGCTAATTCATAAGTTATCGTTCTCTTATTGATGTGTTGGTAATTACCTAATTACTGGGTAGGCCATATTATTTTCTGTACTTTATTTAAATTTAAATTAAAACAATTGCAGATTATTATCTCCATCAAATAAGCAGTTATCTGCGACTCAGCAATGGAGTATACAAGTGAGACATTACTCAGATCTTCCTCCACACAACATAGTAAACTTGCCAGCTCTTTCACCTACAATGGAAAATGGATCAATTGTAAGCTGGGAAAAGAAAGAAGGCGACAAACTTAATGAAGGTAAACTATAAATATGATTATTTTTTATATGTAATAGGAGCATAACTGTTTGGTTTTCATTTTTTAAATTATTAAATTAATTGATACCTGTGATTATATTGAATAACAATGTTAACTACTAAGTCAGTTTTGTTGAACATTCTGGTATTTTTTATTTCTTTTACTATTTAATATCTCATGCAAACAATGGATAAAATTTTATGATGTTTATATAGTGGGTTTGAATCAGGTAGTTGTTTTGACTATATAACACACATGTTTTTTTATTTCTCAATTGAATTTAATAACCAAAATTAATCAATCAAAATGGCATAGGTCTGTATGCCAGTCTGTCCAGTATCTTGGCTTAATACAGATGCAAAGCTCAAACTTAGCATAATTACACTGAATTTAAAAAATATCTTTGACATACTATAATTGTCTACTTTTTTACTATGTTTTATATTTTTATCTTAGTTTAATTAAGTAATTAAAACAAATGTTCAAGGTGACCTTCTATGTGAAATTGAGACTGATAAAGCAACTATGGGCTTTGAAACTCCTGAAGAAGGATATCTAGCCAAGATCTTAATTCCCGCTGGTACCAAGGGTGTTCCTGTTGGCAAACTACTCTGTGTTATTGTTGAAAATCAGGCTGACGTTGCTGCTTTCAAAGACTTTAAGGGAGACTGTAAGTAAAATAACATGATTTAGGCATGGTGTATAAGTCATTGTTTTTTTATGTTGCATGTATTATGGAACTAAACATATTGAAAGTATTAGTAAGGAAAGTAAATGCTATTATTCCTAATTTTTAAATAAAATAACCCAGTACTAATGGAGTGTTTAGCAAGGAAGTATTTTTTTAAATGTCAAGGTAAAATTTAATTCTTGAGAGGATGGAAGAATTCTTATAAAGAATCCCGAATACAAACTTCTGTAGTGTTGTTATTTCCTCTATCATAATATAAACAACAGAAACCAACCAGTTATCTATCATCCAATTTTTATCTTTTTGGTGATTGCAATATTTACAAATCTAATTCCTTGCCAGAATTACTTATTTATAAATAGATGTGATAAAACATTTTTTTTTTTGGTTTTATGCTAACTTATGTACAATGCAATATACCCACAGCGTCAAGTACATCCAAGCCTGCACCACCAAAAGGAAAAGGTTATTATTTTAAAATACACTTATAATGTTGTTTTTTCGCATGTCATTATTTTCATTTGTAATTTTATTTGAAAATTAACTATCAGATTTTAGTGATATGGATCAAGACACAAATATGATTTGCATTTATACCCAAAACACTTATAACTTGGCATTTGGAAGTGCACCATAGGGACCATAAGTATTAGGTTGTAATAGTTATGGCATCCCTTTAGCAGCTGCAGCACCTGCTGCAACCCCTGCCCCTGCGACTTCCGCCCCTGCGGCTTCCGCAGCGCCTACCCAAACACCAGCTGCTCCTTCTCAATCAACGCCAGACCAGCATAGCAGGGTCTATGCTAGCCCTATGGCCAGAAGACTTGCTGAGCTCAAGAACATTAGGCTAGGTGGTGAGTTACTTATTTGAAGAATAGTCTTAGACCTTAGTAAATATTAAAATTAACATTGAAATTATTATCAATATTGGCTTTAAATGCTATCAATTCATATTTTGTGTTCAGGATATCTACCATGTCAGGCTGTGATTTAGTTTATTTAACTGCTTAAGGACATAAACATTAACTTGTGCAAACCACATTGCTCACAAACGATTTTATTTGAATTTGTGAAGTATTTATACATACATATTGGTTACCAAATCAATGAACCCTCACAGGCCAAGGGTCTGGGCTGTACGGTTCAGTGAAGAGTGGTGACCTCGCAGGAGCAGCTGCAGCACCAGCACCTGTATCAGTAGCAGCACCGGCCCCAGCGCCTGGTGCAACCTTTGTCGATATTCCACTCTCCGGTATGAGGGAAACAATCGCGAAGAGACTGTCAGCCGCTAAGCAGACGATACCCCACTACCAGCTGTCAGCCACCGTCAATGTGGAGAAGACTTTGGAAATGCGCAAGGTGGTCAATGATCGGCTTGCCAAGGAGAAGTCTGATGTCAAGGTAAGTTTTGTTATAATGGCACTAACTACAGCCTTTTCTCGCCATACAGTATTTCATGATCAAAGCTATGTCCAGCATTTCGACAGGACTGAGCATTAAAGTGTATTTGTAATTTCCAGGTGTCGGTGAACGATTTCATAGTGAAAGCAGTAGCAGCGGCCTGCAAGCGGGTGCCAGCTGTTAATTCACATTGGATGGACTCATTCATTAGACAGTAAGGATACATTTTTATTAATATTGCTCATTAAACCTGCACGTTTAAAAAAAAACCGCACAACACAGTCGCGCTCAGGCCGTTGTACGGAACGGACCTCTCTTCTTTAAATAAATAAGTGGTTATTATGACCGACTCAATCGTATTGTTGGCAATGCTGACTCCGTTATCTATACTTATAATATGGCAGTAAAAATCGAATGTCTGTACATTAAATATTTTTCCTAAAAACCGAAAGGAGGCAATTAAAGAAGAGACATAGAAACCAAAAAACCATTTTTGGAATTCTTGTCTATCTGTCTGGCACGTTATAACTTCAAAACTACTAAACGGATTTAAACGCGGTTTTCACAGTTGGATTACATATAATTAGGGGCGTTGTCATCGGTTTAGGGAAAAAGAAGTTATGGTCAAAACTTTAAAACACTTATATTGATTGATTAGTTGTAGATTATATATTATTAAATATGTTCTAATATAAGTTAATCTTAATATTAAAACTTATGAGAGGTAACAAAAATAACAAATAACGCAGTGCGCGCGGGCGCGGTTGAAGTGTTGAACAATGTGCTCGATAGATGGCGTTGATAAAATTCGTCATCAACCTAGATTTATTTAATTTTTTTATTTCTTAAACCTATACAGCTTATCAAAAAAAGTTTACTCAATAAAAATTGATTAAAAATAAAGCCAAAATAAGGTTAAAATATAGAACCGGAAATAGAATCTAAGATCAGAAAAAACAATAACAAAAAAAAAACACGAACAGAAAAAAAAATGTATATATACTTAGTCTTGCCATAAATATTGTTATAAAGAAAAGCACGATTTTTTTTTATACGTAACATTTATTCCGTTCATAGTGAGTTAGTTTAATACATCAATATATAACTATTAAAAATATACAATGTTTATTCGAAGTGGTCTCCATTGGCTGCAATACAGTCTTTTAAACGTTGAGGCCAGTTATCAATAGCAGCACGAACTCTTTCTACAGGAAAATTCTTCACTGCCAACCGAATGGATCGTTTTAGGGACTCCAAATTATCATGGCGTTTAGAGCAAGCCTTACTCTCTAAAACTGACCATAAATCATAATCCAATGGATTTAGGTCAGGACTTGACGACGGCCAGTTTTCAGTGCTGATAAAGTCCGTAACGTTAGTTTTCAACCAAGATTGGGTGGATCGAGCTCTATGACCCGGTGCCGAGTCTTGTTGAAAGCACCATTCTTTGTTATTGAACATGGTGTTAGTTAAAGGCTTAACTACCGTCTCAAGAATGGTATTTTGATAAACTTGTGCCGACGTTTTAATACCTTTTTCACAAAAATATGGCTCAGTCACCCCTTCATAGCTAACACCCCACCAAACCATCACTGAAGTGGGATAATGCCCACGTTGTACTCTGTTTACTAATTGCGAAGCTTCTTTAGAGCTTCCAGCATAAATACGGTCATTTTGTTTATTAAAATACTGCTCAATTGTAAAAATTTTCTCATCCGTAAACAAAAATTTTTTGTGACCTCCCTTTGCGTACCGCTTAAGTAGTTGTTTGGATTTTACCACCCTATTCTTCTTTAAATTATCAGTTAAGAAGTGACCAGTACGTCTCTTATAGGCTGCAAGTCCTAAGTCATCTTTTAATATACGCGACATGGTTCTAGGAGCTATCTTCATCTCCCGAGATAAAATCTTTTGCTTACGGACAGAATTTCTTCGAATTCTTTCCCTAACTGCTTTAATCACCTTTTTCACACGAACGGTACGTGGACGGCCAGATCTTTTTCTGTCACAAACAGAGGAGGTATCATTGTACCTATCAATAGCCCGGTAAACAAACATTTGACTAATACCAAGCGGGTGGAGGGTTTTAAAAATTGCACTTTTCTCCATACCTACTTTATGTAAGGCAATCACAGCGATTCGGTTCTCTTTATCACCCCACTCCATTTTAATATAACAAAATATTTAACAATATAATGGCGCGAAAATAAGAAAACACATCAAGCAATCATATAAAAATGACAGATTCCAAATTCAAACGTAATATTTTCTTTTTTTGAATAGTAACAGTATTTATGGCCAGACTAAGTACATATGAACAAGTGGAGTATATTATGTGAAGTACGAGCATTTAAGTGTGTGTGTGTATTAGTGTGTGCAATGGTGTTGCTGTGTGAGTGAGTGTGCGAGGTTGAGGCTTAGTTTTTTTTTTTAAAGAATTTCTTTAGGCCAAATATATCCAATAGATCGCGGTATTAAGATGCTCCTTGTGTAATGACTACCATGCAGTTCAAACTTTCATTAACGTTTTACCCTATGATTATTTTGAGGTAACACTACCCATACAAACAAGACAAAGAAAACGATAGAGACGTTTGTCCGCATCCATTTATCCACACTACATCTTTAACGTTAATGAGGTTTACCTTTTATTATTTGGTCAAACTAATAACCTCACAAGTACGTATAACTTCGTAAGAATTTTCTTTCAACTCTTAATCGCTGAGGAGTTTTATCTTCCATCATCAGCTCATCCACATAAGATGACTATCAGAATATAAAATTGTCAGAAAAGTAATTGCCTTTAAGTTAATTTGAAAGTTGCCCTCGATTTCCCTGAATCATCGGATCCTGACTACGGGACCAACTTGAAGGTACCCCCTACCGAACAAAACAATAATCACGTATATGGTAAATAAACATCAAGACTACACAAAAACAGAGGATATTGATAACATTTGTACATGTAAAGCTACATCATTCCTGAGTAACACAGGCTATATATAATTCCAATTGTAACAAGTTTTAGCCCGTGAAAGAAAGCCCTGTCGAGATAATTAAAAAACGCTATATACTTAACCAAATTACTTGTGGGCGAAGCCGCGGGCGGAAAGCTAGTATATAATATTTGAATTTTATAAAACAAGGTAAACATTGTAAGTTCCGACATGTCAAATATGACATGAAATTCATTTCAAGACATGTCTTCAGCAGTATTTTTTTTACATTTATAACCATAACCCCAAAATTCATAGTCAATTTGTCTATGTTTGTTAACAGATATAGCAACGTCGACGTAAGCGTAGCGGTGGCAACGCCCACTGGTTTAATCACGCCCATTTTGTTCAATGCGGACTCGCGAGGAATTATTGACCTTTCGAAGAATATGAAGGAGCTGGCCCAAAAGGCCAAGGATAGTAAATTGCAGCCCCAGGAGTACCAGGGTGGAACTGTTACTGTATCCAACCTTGGAATGTATGGTAAGCTTAATATTGTTTTTTGTTTATGCCAGGGTAACAGAAGAAAATTGCTAATATCATTGCAAAATTGCGACCAATTTTGCAGCACTAGATGACGTTGAGACTTATAGTATTAAGGAATAAATTCACACACATTTGTGTGAAAAGTGTAATATTAGTGTATAAATAACATTTATCTTTTTAGGTATTACAATGTTTAATGCTATCATCAACCCCCCTCAATCCTTAATCTTAGCCTGTGGTGGTCTGCAAGAGATTGTTATACCTGACAAGAATGAACCACAAGGGTAAGTTAAACTTTTGCCTGTATAAAAAAAATTCGGACGGACAAGTTTTATTACTTTTTATTTACAAAAGGCATAGAAATTGTTCAAATTTGATTGTTAGTATTACATATTTTAGTCCGGCCTAATACTACTATCGAGATGTATGAAAATTAAATCTTGCAACACTAACCATGTCTTTATAGGTTATATGAGATTTTTTATTAATAATCTAGATACTATTAGCAAGTTTTATATTAGATCTTTATGCAGATTATTAATATGTTTCAGGTTCCGTTTAGCTAAATTCGTAACATTCACCGCATCGGCGGACCATAGAGTAATAGATGGAGCGGTAGGCGCTCAATGGATGAAGGCACTCAAAGAGAACCTTGAAGACCCAGCCAACATGATCCTATAAGAGAACCAGGGAAATTTCTATAGCTTTTCATTAGCCAATCGCATTCTTCGCTGTTATTATATAAATTGCATACAATAAGATTTTAAACAATACATAATTCTATTTGCATCAAAATATCTATTAAATAGACACAAATAAACTTACCTACCAGGTACAAAACATATTTCGCATGATCATTGAGAATTGTTCTTTGAATGAATAATGCGTTTGGCTAATGAGATTTGTATGTATGGGGCAAAGCAAAGGCAAAATATTGAAGCTATATTAAAAACTACACAGTATAGGTACGTATAGGTACATTTTTTTTATTGTTATGTTTTTTTTTATGTTGCCTCATTATGCTCTTATCTCAAATCAATGTATCGGGAAGTGAAATGTTTGCTTAGATAATTAGTATTTATTGGAATTGGACGGACCTGGAGCATTGATTTGAGATTTTTATCTATTTTTTATATTTATTGTATTTGTTATATTTTTTTAGGGTATAATATAAGAGATTCTGTACCTATCGTATTATAGACGTTAATTCAGACCACTTGGATGTAGATTAGGCATTTGTAAGATTTAAATTTTCTGCCTAGAATTTTTTTTTTTGGTGCAAAACGGACATCATATAGTCTAAGTGAAGATATTGTATATTTGTTTTTTTGTCTTTTATTTTTTTTAATAACGAATCGGTTTCATGCATTTTTAGTGATATGATAGATCTATGTAGTTTTTCATGAAAAATACAACCCAATGAGAATTAAAATTGTACAATAAATCTTTTGTTACCATCAAGGCTGTCGTTTTGATGCTGAAAGTGAATGTTAGTGGAATATATTTTATTTATAAATTTTTTGATGTTTTATTTAGTATAAAAAAACAGGTTAATATGATTGAAGTCTTCAATCTGCCATTCTTATCTTGTCTTTTTGAAAGTTAAATAATTTCATGTCGCTCTATTTTGTCTCTCAATTTTACCTTGCAAACGTGGTGAAAATAGGTGAGTCAAGGACAAGCAATAAAATAAATTAAAAAGTTGCGTGTTGAAATGGCCATAGACTAATGAGAAAACAAGGTTGAAATACGAAAGGTGTGTCAGTTGGGCTTGTCATTAATTTTGCAAAAAATATTTTAATTATATGATTACATTATTAATAAATAATTAATGTTAACAAACCTTAAATCTTAGTATGTGAAATAACAATGTGGGTACATTTATATATTGAAAAACAATAATTTCAAAATGCCTTATGTCAAAATCAGTTTGTAGCCACGGTATAAAAATTTGAAGCTTAAAAAATACAACATATATTTTGTAGTTGTCAAGTTGTTACAAAATGGCCGACTCTATAGAACAGGAGCATGAAAGTGAAAGAAAGATAGTAAAAGAAATACCTGTAGTTCAAGATCACGGGTACTTCATCCACGATACCGGAGATACTTATGATGGGTTCTTTGAAGCGAAAAAGAAAGACAAAAATGTTAAAATGCATGGTAAGGACATTTATTTACTTTACAAATAATCTTCCTTTGAGTCCTGCTGACTACGATTGTTATCAAAAGAACGAAATAAATACTTAAAAGCACTTGTTATTAAAATGTCATAAATACATATTCTAGTACCTTCCTTATTCTTCGCGGCCGCACCCAATTGAATTAATCTATTCAACACAGAACACGACGCTACTCTGTGGACGAAAATAGACCGCGAGTTTTTTGGCGGGAAAATGAGAATTGTCGTTAGATGGACACAAATTATTTGTTTTGAAACATTTATTATTTTGCGAAACATTATTTGTCTGATTAAATAATCATTATATATGTATACAGCTATTTGATTTCACCACAACTAAAAACATAGATACGCGATATGCGTATCTATGTTTTTAGTTGTGCACATCTTACATCAGATGTTTCAAATTGATGTAAGTATACAAAATAAAAATACGCACATCATCAAAATACTGCCTATAATCATAACCATCGAAGCGTTTCAGAACGCTTTTGTCTTTTAAGTTAAATTTAATGAACCATTCTCCATTCCACTCCATAACTTACGTTATGCTCCAATTACTTTAAATATTAGATCCAATGTTTTTGTTTGGAGGGAACAAACGTTCTATGATAAATTGCTTTATGGTTTATTTATATGACCCCTACTGTTCACTTCGTATATCGTTAATCCTATAAATTGAATATAGATTGATAGAAAAATGCAATCAAGATCAATGAGCTTTAGTTCAATTAATTTAATGGTTTAAAAATTTGATGCTAGGACATTTAAGCTTGTATATAATAAACTGTTACACACCATACATTCCTAATATTATAAAGCATAAGTTTCTGGGAAAAGTTTTTTCTGAATGTATTGTTTATTGGTTTATTTATATTAGAAGAATGCAATCTTGAGAAACTCGTGAAATCTCGTGAAAGAAAAAATAATAATTACCTTACATCGGCGACCTACCCTCAATACAAATAGGCGCATAAAGTATAGTGAATGATTAATTTAAAATACTCCTCTCTTTTTACAAGGTCCGGGAGTATATACAACTGCCGAAGGAGACATCTACTCAGGTACCTGGGAGGTAGACCGTCTAGGTGCCAATGCTGAAGTAACCATAACTTATACAGATGGCGCTATATATGAAGGAACACTGAAAGACTGGTGCTACAGCAGCCACGGAAAGTACACATACCCCGATGAAAGCACTCTACTCTGTGACTTTGCTGACAATGCTCCCATAGGAAGCTTAAAGCTTATTGATCCTAATGGACACATTTGGTTAGGCAAAGCTGAGCAGGGTTATGGCTGGTTGGAACCAGTTAATCATTTTTATGATATGTTGGAAAAGACACGTGATTTACGGAAGCAGACGAAGAGTAGGGATATAAAAGATGCGGAGAAGGTTTCGAAAATTCTACAGTGAAATTAATTGTTAACATTTATACCTGTCAAGTGATAAATATATTAGCTTAAAACAAAACACAATATGTAATTTTGCTTTGAGCTAAATAACAGCTAACATTCAAATTGAAAACTATAACAAAAATTCAAAATTGCCATGAACAGTTGTTACTTGGTAAATAAATGTCTATGTGAGACAATAAGAAAGGATGTGTGCGTGATTAATTTTTATATGCATAATGTGTTTTGAATGTTGTTTTTTAAAGACTCTTTTGTTTTGACACCCCTTTTATTTACTTAAGATATTATTATTTATTTATTTACGGCCGAAGCCAAAAACACATACAACTTTTTTAACTTAAATCTATCTCTTATATTCGTTCACTATCATTCCTAACCCTGTCATAAAAATGTTACATTCTGGTGCAGAGCTAAGGAAACGGATTCGTTAGGGCGATCATACGCGTAATGGGGCTTTGCCGGCGGAAGCTATATATAAATATATATACTAGATATATCAACTATAGAACGGTGAACTGACACCGTTTCCAATAATATGATTACCATTTGATAGAAAGAGAAGAAAAAGTATTTTGGTTAAAACAGCACTAAAATCATAATGTTTATGTAAAAGCAGATTTTACTTTGGTAAAATAAAATCTAACTTTAAATGTTAACGTATAAATTCCAAATTACATAAGTAAGTTAGAATAGAATTTATAGAATAAAATAAAATCTAAGTTTCATTATTTTTAAGATATGGCCTCAAATGGTAATTAATTTAAAGTGTCCTATATTTCACTCGTGTGACACCCAAGAACTGAGCGTGTTTTGTCACGCAATACAACTTCTGCCACGTGACTTGTAAGCACACTTAACTCAAAACAAATCACTTACAAACATACAATAGAATGAACCATTCCGCGGTTGAATAAAGTTAACCATATTAAGAGATATGATGCAATAACCAAATCTACACGTCAATCTGACACATACAAGGCGCATACGTGATTGACTATTATTAAACTTAATTCATAGTACTTCATTATGCCTTCCAATTAAGACGATAGCCAAAAAGGTATAACGGTATGACGCCCATAAGTGGGTCATTTTACTTTACTATTGCAACGTGACAGGAAGCTTTCGAGCATACCAAAAATGTATATTAAGTCGTTGTAATGCTAGGCCGCACTTCAACTTACCGTGTGTATCGGTAAGGTATTATAAGTTTGTGATATCAAACGCTTGCTACAAACTTTTTTAATAAGAAACTCGTGTATTTTAAATGTCGGCAATAAAACTACGGCAATGCGAAATATCAATTTGAACCCGCTCAGGGCTTTGAATGTTTTGAGTTTTATCTCCAACACTTCCTTATTCCAGACTTGCAGGCTAAAAGCTCAACTTTTATTATTGTTTCGTTGAGGTGCGGCTTAAGTATGGGAAGTTCCGTCAACTCGAGCTTTAAGTGAAATATTTAAACAATACAAAACAGGTTCGTGTTGGGTGTAAACGGTTTAAGTACCACTTTAAGAAATTAGTATTGCACTTGTCGAGTTGATTATAATTGATAACTCTCTGAGTAAACATAGGTAGGTGCGAACTTGTTGTAGCGATCAATCTAATTAATATAACAATAATAACTTTGCACAAAGGTTTTTCGTGTTATACTCGTGTTCTTTTCTTCATATAAATTAAATGCCTTAGACATACATCACAGATGACATTCAGATACTGGAGAATTGTTAGTTTAATCTCAAATTACCTTTTCATACTTAAGTTATGAACAAGCTTTCCGTATTTAATCAACTAGTGAATAATATTGTATAGAATAATAATAAATTCGAGAATATGACATTTGTAAATCACGCTTAATAAATCATATTTGTTAGTATCATCGGTTTAGTTTGAAACCCTTGTAGTGTTAGATATAAGAAGAAAAGTATTAATTCACAGGTGAAACGATTGTATGTGGAATATATATAAATAACTGTAGTGTGACTTGGTTGAAAATTAAAAAAAAATATTGTACAACTTTAGTAATCGAACATATATTTTATGGTAGTTCTAATCCTTTTAGGGATGTCGTAATCGACATCATCCTGATAAGTAGCAAATGGTGTACGCCTACAGCAATGTTTTAAGTAGGTAGACGTTCACTAAAAGCTGACCTAAGCCTTATTTCAAGGCCATACCGCCTACATGCTGCTTATAAAGTACATTCTCAGTTGAATGGCGTAATTTACCATGCCCATATAAAAGACCAAATGATATCCATTACTTTGAGATATCTCAATAATAAACTTACAATTACAAACTTTATTACCATAAGAAGAACTTAATCTATTCATTTTCTAATGTAAAGCTTTTTACATTAGAAATACTAATTAATGTAAGTAGTTATTATATTTCAGAGCACTTCATATATTACATGAGTTACATAATGGTCTAGTGTGTATACATTTAATTGAAATTTTGATGTATTTTTTACCTATTTAGAGATCTCACAAGTCACAGCATATAGTGCATACTATATGCGAAGTGTATTTTCTTAGTGCATTTCTTGTTTTCTCTCCCAATCTAATCTCACAATAGCATAGTATGTAGGCAAAGGCAATCCTTTAACTTTCATAGTCCGGTATTCGACACGACCAGAGTATGACGATAGCAGGTTAGACATAATACCTAGTCAATACAGTACGAGAATTTTAATAAGAAATTACACTCTCCTAATTCGGTATGGGCTATGTATTAAAACTATAAAAAATCCTATTTCTTATGTTCTGGACGAAATTGAAACTCGCAATCTCATCGATAATCATAATAATGGTTTTCAATAAGTAGATTTACAATATGAGATTTTTTATTCCAGTTAAATTTTATGTCAGTATCGCGTTACACTACTGAAATGTTTAAATTTGTTTTAAAACGAAAGTACGTACATATTATTAAAATATGAATCGGAGAGTCTTAAAAATAATTCTATAATTTACATCACACCCGAGTACATTTTTAGTTGGATGAAATTTCCTGTATCAAATTGCTGAAAAACCTCTTATCAGGCGTCTGTCGCAACGCTGTTGTATTCAAAACGTTTCAGTGAAAATACATACCACGTAAATGTAACGCGTAATATACATTGACGTGTTATTTATAAGCATTTGACGTGATTTGGTGAAAGTACGCAATGAATATCGTATAGTATTATTCTTGTTTTACAACTTGTTGCATCGCGTGTATCACACGGGAGTTTATAAACGAGTCATGCGTGCCAGCTAAAATAACATATTAACGCATCATTACAAATTATCTCAATATAATACTGAAAATACACGATTGTATGTTTTAAATGTATGAAAGCATGTATTCAGGTTAGCATGACATGTTATTAACAATGTAAAATGAATATTAAAAAAAATTACAAAAAAAGTTATTTAAAAGCATACAAAGAATATATATAAACTAAGCATTGTATACTCGATCAACATAAAATCTATTTCTTAACGGTGGACTAATACTACTATAAATAACTTAATATAGATGCTAGTTTTATTTTATTATATCTGTCCCCAAACATTTTATGTGCTAAATACATTTAAAACAATAAACTTATGAGATAATAAAACTAGGTTTACACATAAAACAATTAAATGGGAACTTGTGACATTATACAATAACAAAATACAATATACATAATAATACGAACAAGATACGACATACATGTGAACACTACCAGGATTCAAAGGTTAGTTTCACAATACTATTATAAAGTCGAAACAATCTGTTTACTTTTTTTAATCCGTTAAACGATTTGCATAGACGAGACTAGTCCTCCAAATACGGATTTTTTATTGCTTAGCAACTTTAGACGCTCGTTTATAAGCCCCATAGCTCTAGTCACTTACAAAGGTAGCCAAAGATTAGTACAACAGCAGATGTCGAAGGGACGGGCGGGAGTTTATGCGGCGGCGCCGCCCGCGCCTTATCACTTATCGGCCCTTATCTGTTATCAGACATCGCGAAAACGATCGGGTTACAGTTAATTCAGTGCAAATCCTTTTCCCGATCATGTACTTTAAAGTGTTGTGTTGTTTTTTTATCGGATATGTTTACTGTCAAGGTAGGTTTTTCAAATTTTTTGAAATAATTTATGGTACTTTACCAATATCATGTGTGATATGAGGTGTGGTAATTGAGTCATGCGTTATCAGTCATTGTATTTGTTTTAATAATTATGAAATAGAATTTACACCGCCTAACTGAATTTTCTTTAATTTAGCGGATTTTCACATATATTTTTATGATCATTTCTGACATATGTTGTATTAATCTTCTTAAGTGCTTTAAACATGAGTTAACGCCATGCTTTGAAATAATAAAGCTCGTGGTTTTGTTCCAAGTAAAAAATTACACGCAAAGTGCATTTTGTGTACGATTCATTTAAATTAGTAAAGTTTATAACAGCGTTATTAAGAAGAAATACGATTAAAATTATATCGTAATAATAGTATTTTTTATGGTCCTTTACTATACCATACTTTACTATATTAAATGTTAGAACTTCTTAGCATTAACGAATTAAAATTAATTTTTATCAGTCCATAAACGTCTCTACTTATCTTCAAAGAATGATATATACAGGTCATAAAAATCAAAAATAACTTAATGCTCTTCCGGATCCCACCTGCTATATCCATTAGTTAGAATTTTTCTCTTTGGTATTTTCATACACACACTAGAACATCATAAAGTGTGTTGTTTTTTTCTCTCCATAGCTAACGACTACTCATAGTAACTACATAGAACTGAGTTATATGTGTTTAAATAAAACCATTTTATCTGTTATAAACACGAATTTATTGCAATCTCTCGATACGAAGCATTTGTCTTGTATTTTATGTGTACGTATTTATGAATATGAAAGACAAAATAAATGTGTGTAAGTGCGTTACAATCCTGTTGCGCGAGCCTCGTGTGTAAAGATGTAAACGGTCTTATATGACAATTTTTTGACTAACGTTAATGGAATGACACGAACGTGTTTATTTTTTTTAAATAAAGTTCTACACACAGTAGAAAAGGAGTGTTTTATTCTGAATAACGTCGGCTACGGTTTAAATGTTACCTTGAATTATAAAAAAAAACAGCTGTTTGACATGTTTTTGTAGCGTAAATATTCAATTGTGTGCTGTGTCTTAGTATATCGCATCAGTGTATGATTGATTAAAGAAAATTTAAACAATATTCTTCAAAAACTTCTCCACAGTTTTTAAAGAATACCAAATGATTTTAACATCAAACTATATGGAACTAAATTAAGATTTTCATTCGACTCACGTGTTCAATGTTTTAAGGTATCTCGTGAAGATATTTATAAATCACAGACAACAGAGTGACTTATATGTATAGAATAATACGGAATGTAGAGTTTGGACTTTCTTTCTTGTTAATTGATTTTGTCTACCAGTTTACTTTACTAATAAACTATAACAAAGGATGTTCATAACATATATCGAATGAAGAATTATATTTTTATAATTGACTTTCTCTAGCAGCTCCTTTGAATAAATCTAAAAACCCAGATCGTTATTATAATATACTGAACAGTCGAGTTCCTTTTTGAAGAGTCTACACTTGTCACTTTGAAACACTTGTACACTATGAAGATCTTTCACGTGGCTCGTGGCCCAATCGGGCGAAATTGAGATAATATCATTTAATTCTTTTAATTTTCGTTTAACTATTTTAATAATATTTAACTATCTATTGGGGAACATAAACCACGCTTAAGTATCTAGACCTAAATAACTTACCGCGAACTATACAAAATAGTCCATTAAATACAAAGTCAACATTGTTTCCTGATATTAAGGAAATGAAAGGATTTCTAGTGTTAAACGTGAGCAGTTTTGGGATTGTAGCTATTCTCCTCACGTTGTGTGTTCGTTCTCCAGCTAAACAGCACTTAATTTTTATTCTTATACAGGGTAGGTTTAAGACATTATTTATGATTTAACTTTATATTTTAGGAATGATGACAGACACGTACGTGAAGGCAAAGTATACTTCATTAATTTGTGGTAATAATTACAACTTCATGGTAATTAACAAGCTGTTTATAAGCCATCATTCTATTTCACGATTATGGTATTCGGAAGTGTTAATCTTTTAAAACCATGATAAAAATACATAGTTTAATAATAATTAAGAGAAATTGAAACTACACATATGCGTACTATGGTACTCACGTATTTATTGTTCTTTTTACTACTTATTTTTTTTACGAATGGATCCACGAGATTCATCTATATATTATGATAAAGGCGATTACACATATATTAGTATGAAATTCTGTATCGTGTAATTTTGCGTTATTATTCGTTTTATGGATGAAAAGGTAGTATATAAGTGTTGATTGGATAAAGTTATCATTGTATAGAGAGACGTTTACGTCATTTAAGATAAATAGCTTCCCATGGCGCCGTGCGTATCCAATTATTGTCAATACTCGACGTAAGTAGGAAATTAATTACATAGAAAAAGGTTTTATAACTGTTTATTTTGATATTGTTCGTATGTTTATTATCATTTCAATTTATTCGTTTGGGACAATTTTTTGTATGCAATATCTAATAATTTTTATAAGCATTTGCCTGTATGTGGCAAAAAAATACATGTGAACCTATTAGAAAGAAAGAATTTTAAGAATTTTATTACTATTATATATTCAGTCTTAGGTTAAAATATTCATTAAAAATCAAATAATAATCAAAGCAATGTATATAAGTCTTTGTTACCTAACAATTTTAGTTTTTTAAACTCATCACATGCGTGCTTTGCTTTACGACTTTTCATTACGATGTCATACATGTCTAAAAAATCCCATAAAAGGTTGTATTCCAAGACATCTATTTAAAACACGGTGATATCCTTAATCTAAAACAATTGTCTGGTTTTATATGTTTACTGTTGGTTGTAAGGTTTATAAATATTGTAGAATGAAATATTTCTTTATCTGAAATTTATTTTTCTCTAGACGTCCATATAATACTTAGTTTCTCTAAATAAGATGTATGTAAATAAAACTACGTGAAGACATGTAGACTTGTAGCATAAACAAATAAGCAATCAATAGTATGCGACTGGTTTGCACTTGTAATGAGGTCAGTAGTGCCATAAACTTTTAACACTTCACAACCAAATATTTATATCTAGTTGTTTAGCTTTGACGACTCAGTTGAATCAATGACCATGTCTATTAGACGGATATTTTATGATGGTATGAATGTTGTATGTATTTATTTATTTGACTTAGACATTCTTTACACAACCTAAAAAAATATTTAAATATTCCAACGAAATATTTTGCTATCACTCTTCCGACTTTTTATGAACGAATAAATTTGTTTTGTGATTATTTTATTACAGTTGTTTGTTTTAACTAAATAATTCATAGAATGTATCTGTGTGAAAATGGATACACAGACAGCAATAAACGCTTTTGGGGAGGCGTAACTGTTGACTATTTAATACAATGATTATAACAATATCATTACGCAGTTGAAGATACTATTGCGGAAGTAATTCGTGGCAGGTTTCGATCGCTAATGAACCAGTCTGTGGCTTTAATGAATGGCATTAGTTCTTTTGTTGTTTACCGCTAACATTTATCTATTGTATTCACGCATGTTCCACTTTATCAGATAGAACCTTTCAACGTTACAGTGTTTAGATCTGGATCCGGTGTAAAAAGCAAAACTATTTATATGAGGATTCACAAAAATAGTTATTAATTAATGTGATATATTAAAGAGTTATTGATTTACTAATAAAATATTATATAATGTAAATACTATAAACAATTGTGGGTTGTCTGGGAATGTACTAACATCATTTACTAACGACACTTTACTTCTACTGTTTAAGTACAATAAAGTGTAAATAAATAATATTTTGAGCCAACAAGTCACTTTATACCTACTTAAATTAATAAAGAGGAATACAAATTGAAAGGTTTTGATTTTATTATAGTAGGCACGTAATGTTAAAACCCTGATAACTTTCATTAATTTGTATTGATACATCATAATATTTTATTTAATTAATGAGGATTTGTTATATTAGGAATAGTATATTATGTAGTGTAAATACACAAAATTACAAACCAGGCCAAAGAAAATGGTGCCGGTACAAAATTCATAAAACTTTTTTTTTTAAAATTAATTCCGCGGTCACACTATTATCTATCATCTTTATATAGTTCTTCTTTCCTAACTATGATATTAATCATGAGTTTTATGGTTTTGATTAACCCAAATCTCATGGCTATCTTGATAAATATATCTAAACATAAAAGGCCCGGCTTAAGAAATCGTGAGTTGATATGAGTACGTATTTAGATAAATGTTTGCTTACCGTGGAACTTTGTTTTTTATACTGTATACATTTGGGACCGATAATTAAAATTTTAATGCAATTTTTTTGTAAAATCTATGTATATTTCGTATATTTTAATAAATACTTGTCAATAATAATGGATATAAATATTAAAACTTCAATTATTATTTTTTTAATATTAATTCAATGTTTTTTTTGAAAATCTAATAATTTTAGTTTTAGTTTTGTGTTTTGTTTTATAATTGCATTGTTATTGACCTAATAAACAGTAGTTCATTATTGATATCGGGCACACAGTCAACTGGCACAGTGCCGCCTAGTCTTGAAGTCCATCGCGTGAATATCTATCTAAAACCTATACGTTATCTCTATAAACTATAACATATATCATAATTATTCATAAGGAGTGTCATGTATAATCACATATATAATTTATTAACACTTGGTTTGCTAAAAAGAGTAGAAGTAGATTATGTTAATAGATAGTACATATAAAAGCAACAGGCGGCCTTAACGCTAATAAGCGATCTCTTTCAGGCAACCCACACCAATTAAATGAAGATGATCTTATATGTAGCAGCATTGTAAAATTAATAAATAAATAAAAATTAAATTCCAATCATAAAAATGTTTTAGCTACTTTAAAGCATAGTTTTATGAGCTTGCCTTTTGTAGAATGAAATACACAATAATTTGATTTGGTCATGTCTTTTAGGTTAATAAGCAAAATTTTAATTTATTTACGTTGAATAATTTAGTTTCAGTACTACAACAACAAGAGTTAGTGAAGAAGCTAGTTTGCATTGAGCATGAAGAGTGTGGGCCTTGTCTGTCCGCCGCTTCGCACTGCCGATGGTGTGCAGATCCCTATTATCCGACTACTGCGCCACGGTGCAATGACGATCAAAGGTATTATATAGAAAATTTAATGTATTCAATGAGAAAAACTCTTACTTAAACCAATGTTTATAAACGTAATTTTAATTGTGAAAAACTGAATATATTAGAGGATACTGGAAAAAAAAAATTATGTTTGTGTGCATCTGGATTACATTGAACTCCTAATTCTAAATTCAAAGTTATTTTAATTATATGAAAACACACATTTATCACAATGTTAAGCTATCCCTATCCCTGCGAGAAGGAATTTTAAATATACTACAAAAATAGTTACCACGTTCATTTTAAATTTAGAACGCTTAAATAATTCATTTGTCGTGCTAACCAAAGACTATAGACATTAGTCTTTTTTACATAGACTATAGTGACAGCTAACATGGATTTATGAGAATGTGTAATCTTGATTTGTTCAACATGATGAAGAGGTTTCTTGATCGATCGGGAACATGGTTAACGGAGACTTGCTTATTGTCTAGTCATCTCATTGAGAGCAAATCGAATGCTATAATATTAGTAGTAATTATATCTTTATTTATGGTAGAACAATGAAAATATTTGCAAACACATTCCAAGACTAATTAATAAATATTTGCACTGTCAGGATCGCAGGCATGGCGGGCAAATGTCAGCTTGTTAACACAACTTTTTTTTGTATTATAGACTAGTCTGGCAAGTACGAATAACGACATTTGTCATTGTTATCAAGCAAGCAAACGTTATAACTAGGTCGACTTAAAAATGACTTGTAAAATTATACATAAAAAAACCTAGCAATTATCAATAGCTTTCTAGATTTTCAATAAAAATTCTGTTTGTTTATATACTCTTCCAAAAGTTTAAATACTCGCGCCGACAAAGAACAATTAAATTGTTAATTCGATAATTTTCTTTGATATGCCGAATCACATGCTGTGTTAGTTACATTTATCATTGATGGGCATACGATTTAAAACAACAGTAAAAGGGACTGAGTGAAACAGAATATGCACATGTTCAAACGAACCTTTGTACCCTTTAAACTGTTACATTGTTTTAGGCTACTGTGAGCAAAAAAGGTAACACAGATTTGGCTTTTGCTTCGATAACGGCTCTCTTAGCAGCAATTAATTAGATAATTGTATGTCCGTATATAATTTTTTTATAACAAATACAAAAACTTAATTGTATAATTGGACTTTGGAGCACTTAGCTAAGTGGTGTACGTGGATATCATAATGCTTTTTATGGCGATGGTGAAGAGATTTCAATAAATTTGGCATGTCGTGTTTCAATAAATCCAGGGCTAATTTATTGATCCGCTAGTACTGGTCACCATGGCTTGGGTTCCAGAATTTAAACGTAAAACTCAAGGCAAAGCGTGCAAGACATACAAGAATTACAATATAAACGGGTGTAGATAAACGTCGTTGACCATTAACAATTAATCATACACACCACCGTCTTTTGTTTGACATGTTTATTAATTTTCTGAATATCACTTTTAGTTTGGTAGCCTTTGGTTGCGGTCAAGGCATGATAGAGCGTCCAGAAAAACCCATTTGGGAGGTGGTTGAGAACAGCAGTTTGCAGGATATGTTGTCAGACGGCTTGAATGCTGTACAAATACAACCGCAGAGGATAAAGCTCTCTTTAAAAGCACGTAAGTAAATTTTTAAATGTATACAGCCAAGTGAAGCAGAAAGCATACCTCCAAACGCGGTACAAGTATTGTTTTACCAAGTTCGAACCCAGACTCGCGTTAAATTAATCCGAGGGATGATATTCGAATCAATAGAAGAAGCCTTGAACACAGAAATAATATGAAAAGTTTCATGTTAAAAATAATTAAGAGTGTTAATAACACACAGTTAAAAAAAACAATAATTTCGTGTTCAATAATTCAGCTAAATTATGTTTGTGCTGTGACAACACCAAATGGGCTTTGACAATGAAGCAATCGTTATGTTACTTATTAACCTAGATAATAAAAGTACACGAGGCGCTAAACAGTTCTATTTTCGTTAACTTTTTATACTATCTTAGACCAAATAATGTTGTTAAATTCTGTATAATCCTCATTTAAAACCGATAAATTGAATCCTCTATAAAATTTTCTATTGTAATAGGTGAGACGAAAAGAATCAAGTTCCAGTATCGGCCAGCGAAGAACTATCCTTTGGATTTGTATTATTTAATGGATCTCACGTGGTCGATGAAAGATGACAAGCGAACACTGGTGTCACTGAGAAACGATCTTCCCGAGATGCTGAAGAATTTAACTGATAACTTCAGGTATGTGTAATTTAACTATTGGTTTATTTGTTCGGTAAGATTGCCAGTGTTAAACACAAATTGTTTAATTAACAATTATCTGTGTGTTTTAACGATATTCATGTTAAATATGTTAAACTGGGATTGGTTTCCAATAAAAAAAAACTTTAAATTTGTCATACGTAATTTTTCAGATTGGGTTTTGGCAGTTTCGCTGAGAAGCCAATTATGCCCTTTATAAGTGTAGACCCTGGAAGACGTGCTAACCCATGCACAGTAGAAGAAGAGGCGTGTGAACCCACATACAGTTATAAACATCATTTATCTCTCACTAACCAGGTATTATAAGGACTGCCATGTAATTAGAATCAGTTAGCGCTATGGAATTATAACGGGCTATGATACTGATTTATTTAAATTTATTCAGTAGAATTTTGCATGGGACAACTTGAGCAGCGCTCCGTGGGCATATTGGGAACTAAACGGAATATAAATTGTTAAATGGAACCTCCCTAACGATTAAGTTCCCTCCCTAAGAGAATTAAGTTCTGTAAAATATTTAAAGAAGTTTCTTGCCAGTTCTTCTCTTCAGCTCTACGCCCTTGATTTGGGAACTGGAAGTAAATGTAGAGTCAAATATTATTTTTTTTACGATTCATAAGTGTAAGATACTGATGTAAATAAAAATATTTTTAACTTTGATTTTATTTGACTGGACCAAACAATAGTTTACAATTGTTATAGGATTTACGAAATATATATTAAGTTATGCTAATACCTCAAAATGACTATTATTATTTCAAGGTGAACGATTTTATAGAAAGCGTGAACAGTAGTTCCGTAACAGCGAATTTAGATAATGCTGAGGCCCAACTTGACGCTTTGGTTCAAGCTATTACTTGTGGGAACCGAATTGGTTGGAGCCTGCGCAGTCGCAAGATTATAATCCTATTGTCTGACGGATTGCTTCATACCGCCGGCGATGGCAAGTTAGGTAAGTTTTAAATTACATATTTAATAGTGTATTGTAAATAGATGATTTATGAATGTTGGGAAATCAAAAATATTATTGTAATACTTACTTAATACAATATACACAAATTTCAGATAAGTAAGGCGGTAGAAAATTATTTTTAAAAAAATATATAATAATAAAAAAAAAATTTTTAATTACTATCAATGAAATGTTAGATATATCAGAAACTATTAGTAGTTTTCGGTAGATATCTTTACCGCAAATTTACCTACATTTAAAAGTTTTATGAGTGTCTTGTTTGCGAAATTACAGGTGGCGCCTCTCTGAAAAATGACGAAACGTGTCACTTAGACGAAAACGGCTATTATGCAGAAGCCGATAAATACGACTATCCCTCGATTGCACAAGTTTACAGACTCCTAGATAAGTATAAGGTAAATCTTTGTTTAAATATATATTTAAACTAAGTATAACACATTAGGTTTACATTACGCAAACCTTTTCGTTTCTTATCAACGTATACTCAGTTTATTTTGTGTTCAGGTTGTTTCTAATCTATGTTTAGTTTCGCCAGTTAAACAGTACTTGTGTTTTTTTTTTCATGGAAACCTCGGTCATAATTTTCGGAAGCATTAGTGCAGACATTTTGTGTCTAGTACAATATCCATCTTTTTCATACCTAGACTATTATGTATAATAAAAAACGAACCCTTTCTAGATACTGAGAACAGTTCTATATACTGTTTAATGTAATAATAATTTAAATTTTTCATATCTTTATAATTTTTGCTTAGTTAAACAAACCACTAATTAATGTCCTCTTCGCAACGTTTAAACAAAAGTTTTGTTTTTATATTTCTCAAAAAACCTATACATCCCCTATAATTCGCATGTAATGATACTCATGAACGTGCTTAATTAAAATTCATCCTAAATTTCCAGGTCAATGTTATCTTCGCTGTGACAGAAAGCGTTAAAGACCACTATGATAATTTGCACCAACTACTCAGCGATTTCACATACATCGCCAAATTGGAAAGTGATAGTTCCAACATTCTCAAATTGGTAAAAATGGGTTACGAAGACATTGTCAGTGTTGTCAACTTCGAACATGATGGTCTGGGGCCTGTCAAGGTTAAATATTTCACCGATTGTGGAGTGAAAGGTGGCTCGTTAATCGAGACCCATCGTTGTTCGGGTGTCGAGTATGGGATGACACTTAACTTTGAAGCTCATGTTACGTTGGACTCTTGTTCCGAATTCAAAAAGGTAAGCTTTTATTGACTATGGTATGCTTAAATTCTCAATTAAAAAGAAGCTCCTCCTTTTAAGGAAGGTTGTAGTTTAATTATCGCTGAATTTGCATTATCAACACATAATTATTATTATGATTTAATAAAGGCTGTTTTAAAAAGCCACACATGGAAAAGGTTAATTTAAAGCCGCATATTTATAAATTATCTTCAGAGTTCAGAAATTTGAAGTTCCCATCTTTTACAGATTTTTTTTATTCCACACAAGTGGTTTTAACGAATGGGTATTAAATTTGACCTAATTTAAATCTAAAACTTTCAGACCCAACAAATAATAACCATATCAGAAAGTCAGCTGGGCCAAGACACTTTAACACTTGAAGTAGATATCCAGTGTGGTTGCTCGTGCGAAAGTGATTTGATTAAGGATATGTCATTATCGTGTCCAAGTAATTCACATCTCATATGTGGAGTTTGTCAATGCAATAAAGGATGGTGAGTACTTAGAGACTAGACCGAGTATAAGTTAAACCGAGTTTATAAGTAGAAATTTTGCTTATATCGAATCTATACTTGGTATAACTTTTATACTTTGTTTATTAGTTACCTTAGTTGGTTTGTTATGTTTGGTAATGGAATACTGATTTGCAACTGATTTGCAATCGACTTGCAACCGTTCTTCTAATCTGCGTTCCGACGTTTATCGATATGTAACCATTTGTAAGGCGCGTCCATTGTTCTATTCATCGTGTCATTCTTATCTAATGCATGTCGGTTTTTTGACGATGTTTGCTTATTCTACAAGTAAAAGTTCATTACGTTCATATAAGGAAAAAGCAGCAGGCGCAATCAGATGTAACTAACTGCGGCATAGATAAGAATTATACGTTTGAACGACTTGAAAATTGCATATGCGGAAATGGTTATGTTTTTAAGTCGAACAATATATTGTTAAATTAAGATAAACCTCCTATCACTTAGAGAAAGTTGATTAGATTTATGTTTCACATTTCAGGTCTGGCCCCAAGTGTGATTGTTCAATAGAGGATGAAGCGGCATCCGCCGCTCTTCTATCCCAGTGCAGAGAACCAAATTCCACCCGAATTCTAACGTGTTCTGGGGCGGGTGATTGTCTGTGCGGGAAGTGCGAATGTGATAGAGGCTATAGCGGGAAATATTGCCAGTGCAAAGATTGTGAAATTAGTAGGTAGGTAGAAATGTTATAAGTATTCTACTTTATTCGTTTTATTTTAATTTTTTTTACTATTGTATAATTTTTGTTGTCGTTATATAAGTATTGGTAGTTTTATGAAGGTTCTCAGATGAGATAAGATCGGTTTAGCGATAAATCAAAATAATAATAAACAAATTTTAATTATTTGTAAATTCTGTATTAGTAATAAAACAGATATTAATATATTTTAATGAATTAGAATAAATGAGATGGAGTGCGCTGGCGTTGGACATGGCGTGTGCGTGTGCGGCCTATGTGCTTGTGAGACTGGATGGACCGGGGACGCCTGCGATTGTACTGCAGATGTTGACACCTGTATTCCTCCAGGAGAGGACGAAATTTGCTCTGGACATGGGGATTGCGTTTGTGGTAAGAATTTTGAAAGGAACATAAACTACGATATGGCATACCATGCGTAAACTTATTTATTTACACCAACATAAAAATATATCATAATACAAGTCATGATGATTTTACAAAAACACTTTATTTGGTTTCTTCTTAATAGTATTTACAATGTATGTCTTTGGAAGTTGGATCAGGAATGCCTGTGGAGTGGAAAGGATAACGTATTTAAAGGATAGAATTTGTGGTAGGGGTTGTCTGTGGGGAATAAACAATAAGGACTTATATCTAATTATAATTATGCTCATCTAAGAATTGACTCAAGAGCGCCTGCTCATGGACATTATTAATTATTGTTTAAAAATAGAACTACAAATTAAACAAATTTGCATATGAAAAACATTGTTTTGATGGCCATCTCATTTTTGACAGATTTAATGACGCACTGCTCGCAATAATGAACAGGCGATAAAAAGTTAACCATATTAGGTAATACGGGAAAGGTCTCGACTCACGGCTGAGCTAAACTCGCCTACAAGGTTGAGCTGATCTCTGTAAAGGCCTCCATTCCAACAGCGAGATCCCACTCCAAAATAAATAAGGTCTCGACTGTATTTTTCAGGCAAATGTGAATGCGCAACTACGATAGACGGGATGCGGTATACAGGACCGTTTTGTGAGACGTGTGCTACGTGCGAGAATCCACTTTGCGCAAACGCAGAACTCTGCGTGTTATGTCACCTGGACAACACGTGTAACGAAACATGTAGTATTGGCGGACTTAACTACACAGTTAGTGAAAGACTAAACGGTAATTGTGAACTTTATACCTCTGTGCCATGCCATATTTTATTTAATTAAAACTCTTTCATTAATAATATCAAAGCGGTAGTGTTAAATCAGAAAAAGTGTTCAACGCAACTTAATGTTTATTAGAGTGTAGGTTTATAGGCTAATGACTGCGCTATAACTGCGGTTTTCAAACCAACAGTCGTTAGCCATTCGCTTTTTTTTAATTACCTTGCGGTAATATTATTGGTGTAATTTAGACAGTGTCGTTAAAACTGAAATTAGCCTATATTTAACGGATGTTTAAACGAAAATTAAGCTTTAAACGGTCTTTCAACTTGTAATTTTTTTGGTTATTAATATTTACACCTTTCAACTCGCTAACTCAAATCCTTAATCTTTAATACAGCAACCAACGTAAGTCGTCGTCGTAATAGTATTTAATTGAAGATATTACTGATATAATAGAAGAAAAAACCTCGTTAATTTATGTTAAGCTACTTAAAGTTTTATTAATTTCAGAGGTTGCAAAAATGAATGATGTACCATGCATACTACGACGAGTGGTCGACGGTTTAGAGTGTGAATACAGATACACATACAATGCCGCCGTTCAGGCTATGATATCAATGGAAATAATTATCCGATCTAAAGAATGCTCACATCCTACGACAGCCAAGATCATGACGAGTGCAATTATAACAATGGCGTGTGTGATATTGGGTGGGATTATTATTATTTTAGCGGTGAAAAGCGCGCAGATTGTGTCGGATCGTCGGGCGTACGCGAAATTTGTACAAGAGGCCCAAGAGAGTAGAAGGAACATGCAAGAATTGAATCCTCTGTATATTTCGCCTATATCCAAATTTACGTTACCCGAATCTTATCCGAGGGATAGGAACGATTAGTAGAAGTGGATTTCGAAAATACCATCTTAATACTAAACTGGTGTAAAAAAATTAACGCAGAGCTGTCGTTATCAAGGAAAACGCCTACAAACAATGTCCGTAATGATTTATTCTGAATAAAAACTATTTCAAACTTCGTAGCTGAAGTGTATGAACATTTAAATTTGATATACTCTCAATTTTATAAAAATGTATTCGTTGTAAGAATAAATATGATTGTATACATGAAATATAATTGAAACCAAAAATGTAAGGTGCTATAAAAATACTTTTTTAAGTAACGTTCATATGTTGACATAATAAAATGTGTTTTAATTAAATAATAAATCGTTACCTATAAATGCGATTTAAGTTAGATTAAGTTTCAGGGCATTTTAGTGTTTAAGATATATATAGTTTTAAAAAACCCTTTTTCTGACACCTAATATAACCTCAATACGATAGTGTTAATATAATTCTTTTAACTTAAATTCAGTAACTTCTTTATAATAACATTGACTAGTCACTAAATAGATAATAAAAATATTTATATATTTTTTGACATTTGGGAGTCATAACGATGTACGCGAGTGTGTTCTAATATACATTATTAAGTTGATAAGGCAAATAAAAAATATTTATATCATGTTTTTGTTCATAATTTTCCTGTCAAAATACATTATAAGTATAACATTTTTTCCCTGGAAAACAGTTGGAAAACATATAAATTATAATAACATTTTGCTTCTTATTTATCAAAAAAAAAAAAACAAATTTAGACTATACTATACTGTCGTGTTAGATTGATTTATATTATATATAGGTATTTTGACTGTGTAATTCTTCACTTTTTTAATACTTTCGACTGCTGAAAGTTTTCAGTTATTGAAATGCATATATTTTTAATACTCGGATTTACAAAGTAACTTTTAATCTGCGCCCTCTATCGACAAGTATTGCGTACGTCTCAATAAACGCATTAATTTTCAGTAGATGACTACGCTACATATCTTATAGTTAAATAAAAGAAAATATATGATTCAAAATTTATTACAAATTGTTACATTATTAACGATAATTACAAAAATATCTATTCAAAGTTTTTTTATCACAATATGACAAATAAATCAAGTGTTTATATAAAATGCAAAATTGTACAAAATATATAATAATCAATTTAAACAAATTATTTACATAACATAGATAATTTACACGATTTTAGAAAAAAAAATACTCTTTATGGAAGTTTTTGTTCCTATTATTAAGATTTCTTTAAAAATTAATTTATTAATAATTCTATATCATAATAATTATAATTCTTGATTCGTAACAAATTATGTCAAAGACTTACTAAACACCAGAAATTATATTTTTAAACAAAATAACTGGCGGTCATATTAGATGGTTCATATACTAATGAAATAAAAATGTCGTATAACTGCTCAATGGTAACTAAGGAATTAGGCCAAATTACAACATTATTATATGTCTAGATTCAGATTTTTCAGGAATTATACTAATTAACATTTTATCGAGTGGTATAACACTATTCAACTAGAAATCACATCCAGAATATCCTGTTAACTCCTGTTATATTGACTAAGTACCACAGCGTTAACACTTTATTCTTAAAATTAACGTTAGTATGGATAAAAGAGTTTTTATGTGTTTTGGTTTTAAGGCACATTAATCATTCAACTATACTTGACTAACATTATAAAGTATTTTATATAATTTTAAGTAACATTCCTGGGTAAATACAGACGTCAAAAAGTATGATCTTTTAAACGGTTGACGACTTTTTAGATAGGCTTTTAATAAAATAAGGTCACTTATCAAATTGCACCATTAAACTTTTGGTTATAAATCAATTTAACGGTTCAATGTTATTTGTGTTAAGATAGTCCAATGCTTAAAAATAGTGAAAATTACAAAAAAAAACTTAAGTAAATAAAACTAAGCTAATTATTCTCTAAGGAATATTTTTGGTCCATAGATATTTTCAACTTATTTTTACACCAAAGCATTTATTATAAGCACCATTATACCCGTTTCACTCATGGTCCTAGACATCATAGCCTGGTATCCATGACATAATCCAAATAATTATATAAAACATTGTAAAAAAGTTGTCAATTTTAATAAAAAATATAAAATGTAATAGCATTTTTTATCTTATTTGAATTCGGTAAATGTTTACAAGTATGTATTACATGGATATTTTAAATTTAATGTCGAGGTTCCGAATTTGTGTGACAATCATTACGTATTTAATATATTAGAAAAATGTCAGATTTTAAATAATACCAGTAATGTACATATTACACACATATCGTGTTGTAATGCATATCTGATCGTGAAAAAATTAAATGTTTTAAACACTAGGAGAGATAAATATGTGTGTCAGACACGTCGATCGTGTCTCGCTGGTGGGATAAGTGTCATAGGGCGTGACTCCAATTTTCCATTCGGTTTGGTAATGTCTAACCCAAGTTTTCTTTCTGGCATAGGCATAGGTGCTGGCATTGCGTCTGGCACTAAGCCTCGGATGAATTCAGAAACGCAAGCCCACGGGACCAGCCTGTAAAAATAATACATTTAGAAACCTACATAAAACTCGTTTCACATAAGTGTGTTAAATAATTTTCAGAGGAAATTAATTTAGAATGCCGTTTTAAGTAGCAAGTTTTATTTTTGATAATTATTATTACCATTTTAGCGGTAACAATACACGAAGGTAGCTTGGGATGACTGCAACATTTTCGTTCGTCCGTATAGCATACACGACCCGGTCCGCTACGTCATTGGAATTCAACTGTGGCACGATCCTGTAATGCATATATTTAATTTCTGTACTTCATCTGAGCGAGTTTTCCAGTTGTACATGAATCAGATGTAATATTTTGTTATGAAATATTAGTTTTAAGGAATAAAATAAAAATTTATTTTTCTTACGTTATCTTTAAATATTACTATTTTATGTTTAAGTTGTTAACTGACATTTGGTACATGTAATTATGGAAGTAAAATAATTATTTAAGTGAGAAGGTTATGCTATAAAAAGATCGACTCTTTTTATCTTGGAATTAATTTTTTATAACTATCAATTAATATATATACTCGTATATATGACTATATATTAATATATATATTTATTGATAATGAGTTTTTCTAAGAACTTTGTGAAAGTAGTAATAAAAATTTATTTAAGTTGGATGGGTAGAACCTTATCTAGATTTCACAAAACACACTCACCTCAAGACAGAAATCGCTTAACAAAAAACAAATTAAAAAATTAGGACCCCTACAAATGTCTTGAGAGCAAAAAATACGAATTAAGCTTTCTCGTGTCCGGTTATAATTAAACTAATAATTGTATTAATTTCGTTATTAGTAAAAGAAACCTACGCCGCATAAAAATAAAATTAAACATCAGAGGAGGTATAACCTGCACATTTTCAAATTATTAGCGGGTAAAAAGGTAGTCACTTTTTAACATCAGTATCAAAAAAGTTACCTCGAATGCACTTCTTCAAACATTCCAGTGGCCCTGATAAAGTACGGGCATATCAATGAGGTATGAACTCCCTTTATCCCTTTTGATTCCAGTTCAACCTTCAACGCTTCATCAAAACCACAAGCGGCCGATTTAGATGCACAATAATCCACGAGTTTTGGCACTCCAACATGGCCAGCCATTGATGCAATGGTTACAATATGACCGTGGTTACTTTCTATCATATCTGGTATGAAAGCCTTGACCGTCTGGAAGTAAATTTATATAACTTCATCAACTTAACGTTTCGATACGGATCAGAATAATATTTTTTAAGACACAGCCAATTAAATATCAAAATTTAATTAACTTTTGATACATACATACATAAATTTCAAATATAATAACCTAAAGATTTTCCTGTAGCAGACCCATTAACCGAGTTATTTATATATCATAAGTCAGTATTTAGTGAACAGGTTGTGATTGAAAAAAACGGTTTAAGTAAAGTCTTGGTATACACCAATCATGCGACTATATAAAAAAAGAATCCTTTTGAATTTTTCAATCATGAAAACATTCTGTTTCTATTACTACTACTATTACTTACTATTCTATTACTACTACTATTACTTTCTATTACTTACTATTCTATACTATTCTATGTTTCTACGTATCTCCTAAATTCACAAGTACACGGGTTATATTATTAATAACTATTTCGCGTCATGAGTTATTATATTATTATTATAATTTTCTGCATGTTTTAATTCATTTCTGTGACAGTATTATTTTTCATCAACAAAATAAATTTACTCTTAGGACTGATAGGTAATGTGTTATATTGAGAACTACTGAACTGAATTTATATGATTTTAGTTTAAGATTTTCGGGTTGTGTTTTATTGGCAGAAAAAGAACTTTCAATAATACTGATCTTCAAAGATTTATTTCTCATTATGAATGGAAAATGCAATGACAATATTGAAATTCCAGAAATGTTACGGAACAAAATATTGCACTACTAACATCCTAGTGTGGAGTCCAGGGTTCGCTATATTGTAACAATAGTTATGGTTTTTGGAAATAAAGTATTTTGTACTAAAAATTTTGGACATTGCGATCATTATCATTATTTATTTAAAATGAAATAATAAAAGTATACACACCCAAAAATGTGCCAAGATATTAACATCGAAGGTTCTCTGTATGAGATGGTCAGGTGTCTCTAGAAGATACTGCCCCGATACAACTCCAGCATTGTTTATGAGTAGCGAAACCTGTAAATTAAAGTAAATATATATAATATTAAAAAAAAACAGTTTCTTAAGTTTAGTAGCTTAGTGTTTCTATTTAAGCAATATTCTACTAGTATTTGGAGAACACTTGTTTTCTGTTATGTAAATGACTAATGTAATAATTTAAAGTAAATAATATATAAGTGAGTAGTTTATCAGTGTTAGCACTTATATCACAAGTTATAAATCACTTAGGTTGGGCCTAAAAGAATGTATGTAAAAGATATCCTAATCAATATAATATAATATTATTAATAGTAATTATTATACCACATTTATAAAAGTTATATTCTTTATTAGATATTGAATAAATAAAAACAATCTTCCAACTCTAATTGAAACCTATTGAACCTATTATACCAGCTTGATCGTTATTGAAATTGTATCAGTGGACAAACACAAAGTAAATAAATCTTATTATGAATAGACAGAATAGATGGTTTATGTACACACTTAATCTTCTCTTCAGATCTTTAATATTTTTTTTCTTTGTTCTTCTACTGTCTAGTCGATATATAATAATATCGTATTTCAAATGATATTGGATTTTATCATATTAGAGTCTTGCTGTCTTTAAATTTGCAGAAATATCTGTATATAAGACTTTCTATGACATTCATATATATATTTTAAAAATTTTTAACATTTGCTTCTAAATTAAAGTATGCTACGTGAACGATAAAAGTGATATTAGTTGACGCTCGTCACATACGATACATATTCGACGCAGACAATAAAGACATTTTCGAGTCGACTTACCGTCCCAATTTCTTCCTTGACCTGTTTTGCCACCCGATAGATGTCATCACGAGCAGCCAGATCAACGACATAGCCGAAACATTTTCCACCGACGCCTTTGACTAACTTCACTGTGTCTTCCAAACCTGTAATATTATGTTTTATAAAATTATTCGGTAATCCATTTGTACATCGTGCTATGAACTGTTTTTTGTAAGGGCGTGATTATAGAAACACCAGATTTTAACCTATCGAGAACACATTAAATTGTTTTAAATGAGTTTGCAAAGGTTTGTTAGTCCTAATTTCACAACTTTTGAGAGCACAGGAAATGAAAGGCGCGGTACCTATGGTAACTGTAGATAATGTACAGGACTATACATTAATTTAATATAGGTATCATAAAATCGTCATAAAATTAGTAATTACAGTGATAGGAAATTCTCATTCAAGGTACACGTACACTTGAATCGAGAGATCAAGTTCCTGGCATCATTACATAGAAATGAGAAGTAATAACTATAATAGGCTAGCGCCGTAAACACAGATAGAAATGATATCTTGAAATGAAAGTACAAATTTTGCAAATACCATCAAAAACTGATATACATTGGTTATTGAAACTTCGAGTCAATTAGTAGATTTATATTTAAAATATTTTTGTTATGTTTTTAAATACTCAGACAAGACTAGTAAAAAATCTACACCTACTGACACTGTAATTGAATAATAAGTCATTTGAAAGCAACGAATTTACATAAATAACGACATTGTGATCTTTTGTTTTATTGGCGTTTTTTTTCAAAATCTACATGGTAGACCGAAAAATTTCATATTTTAACTTAGCATTCTTTTATGTTATCCATTTTTTAAAAAATAATAATATACGTATTGCTTTAAAAGGTACTATTAAAATAAGTATGAATAATTTGCCTTGTATATTAATTAAAAATGTTGATGAATTTTGTGTATACCAAAAATAAGGTAAACTCGTAACGGTATATCTCTTAATTACACAGCCGGCAGGTTCTTGATAACAATTATAAAATAAAAAGAGGTTCTAATTTTCTACTTTGAAAGTAATAAGTTCAGTGACATTGTAGATTGTGGGTTGGCGATATAAACTTTCTATACATAATAACATTTACAATTACCCTAGCTGCGATTACTATAATCTATGTCTGAGAACGTCATACCGGACATCTAGAATTCACGCGCAGTACAAAAAAGTCTTCATTTATTATTGTATCTATTCAATCATAGATTAAAGATGTGTACGATTTCGGGAAAAATATTTTATTGCTTCAATTGCATATTGTGCCTACTGTAAAGCAGACAATGCACTCACGAGCCCCCAGCCACGTGAGTGCATCTCTCCACCTTTATGGTGGGCCTCCTGCTCATTTGCCCCCTTTTCTATATATAAAAAGGCAGTAGCGTCTGAGAGAAGAAGGTTTGGAATATGCTAAATAGCTATTGCTCCATCGTCAACATATATAATATTATAACCGTTTGCAGTTATAGGTATGATACATGAATATATAAAACATAATTTTTACGATTTGATTATCAAATGCAAAATCAATAAGTTTGTTTATTAAGGTTATGTTAACTCTAGAATTAATACAACATTGAATGTCTATACAACTGCTGTATGCAATCTTTTCTTACAACGGTAAAAGAGCTTTCTCAAATTACAGATATAATAAACGCGTGAAAAGATGTAACCAGTAACTCTTTAGCTGAACAAGTTAATTTGTGAAAAGATAATTAGTCTATAGCTCCTAGATTATACCACTTGCTATTAAGTAAATAATTGGATGAATACTAACGATGCCTTTCCATTTTATGTTTAAGATTATTAATTTTTAAATTAAAATATTGATCATCAAATGTAATGAATTAACAGTCCACTTGTTGAAAATCAAATAAAGAACTCGTCAACCACATAGAACACAAATTGAATTTCTATTTATTGTTCATTGGCGCGTTCTTTCCTCATTTCGAAAGAATGCTGTAACGATATTGGGATCTGATGCGTGACCATTACAACCTAATGACTACCGTTTCTCACGGAAGATCAGCTGTTTGCCTAAATATAAGCAATTTATTTGTGTTGAAATTAGTATGGTAGACACGGAAGACTCATATTTGGATTTGACGCTGTATTTTCTCAACGCTTCATAGATACCGCTTAATGTCTAGCTGTTATATTGAATAGTAACGAAAGGTTTTGGTATGGATAATAGAAACACGGCGTGGGCATATTTGGAAGTAATATTTATGGTATGAATTAAACTGTCGCTGACGCCTCAGAATCTTTATAAAAATAGCTTATTTATGGAAACGAAATAGAGACATAAGAAAAACACAATAAAAGAAAAAGGTAATTAACAAAAATAAAGAAGCATCCTAGAACATGTTTCACAGATAATATTTGTTATATACACAGTCACAAGTACAAAACAATAAAAGCCATGGGAAGAAGAACAAACAAAATCAAACTATAAATAAAAAAATTATACCTTGACACAATAAGAGATTTATCATATAATATATATTATGAATGTTATAGGTAGGGTTTTTAATAAAACAAGTACTTAAAAACATAATGAAAGATTTCTATCCATTTAAAATCTCTTAAACACTTAAATGGGCACCATTAGTAATAAAATATCATCTTCTCTGGACATAATTTAAGAAATGTCTTAAAACTTAATAGCCTCATGGACTTTATATTAATGTAAAAACAATGATGATCATAGTACTCGCTTACTTCTTTAATCTATTAAGTCACTTACAGTATACAGTAAACTGTAGGTAGACAAAATAACTGTCATACATGAATAAGGAAAAAAGTGCAAAGAAAATCGGATAGATTTCTAATGTTAAATTTTAATTAAAAAAATAGAGTTAATCTTACTTTATTTATTTATAGCTATTGAATACGAATTGTTTCTGTTACTGCTTTGCGTGTTTTTATTTTATATGTCCCATGGTCATGTGTGTATTTGCGTGAATTTGTTTTGTTTTAAGACGTCAATGAATTGAATGTTGAATTAAATAAAACCATATTTTGTAATTGATCTTGGCCCAGTACACTTGGTTCCAGTTAGCGAACACTTGCAAAACAACAACTTACAGTTTACCTTGTTACAAGAAAAATATTCTCATTGTGTTGAGACTTGGGAGATCTGCTACATATTTCGAGTAACTCTTGTTAATAGAAAAATCTGTGTCTCAGTCAAGTCACTTATGGAATAGTATTTTTAACCAATTAAAAAAATTCATTATTATGTGCAAGAAGATGTGCAAGGCAATTATATCGTTAACTGTAATTTTTATCTGAAATTTAAGATTTGCCTTAAAACCTTAAATGGAAACTAGTTATACACTTGAAATTGTGGAAAAATTACTTAACTTATTTTGATTTGGTTTTTGATGTTTATTGTTACGATAAGTAGGTGCCATTTAAAGGTGAGGGTTTAGATAACTTTATAATTTAGTACACAGCATCGCAGATAATTCATTATTTAAAGCACTTTAAGACTTCATAAATACTTATGTAATAATAGAACTGCAAAGGGGTAAATAGTAACTAAAACTACTTTAACTCTTCGTTGACTTGCAAGCAAGATTGCTTTTAGTGGCGGTATTGTTTTAACTAAAATACCTTCAAAAGTTGTAATATGTACCTAACGTTTTTAAATATATAAATCGCATCACGGACAACTGTACGAAATTATATAAGATTTTCTTCAAAAAATCTTCCCGGAAATATTTCACCAAAAACAATTATCTACGTGTAGTGGTACCGAGATGATGGTGGCGGATCTATTCAGTTATTTAAATAGATAAATTCTAAGTGGTTTTGTGTAGAGAAAGGAGTAAACACGTGAAGTAAGTGTGATTTTAGCGTGTGAATAAATTTACACATCATTCAATGGTCATGTTACTTTTACAAAACAAATACTCAAAACACTATATCGCTATCTTTAGAATATTCTTATCAAGTAACCGCTTTTATAGTTCAAGCGTCAATTGTCAAATGAAATCCTATACACGAAATAAAAAATTCTACAATGAAATTGTTTCGTATTAGAAGGATGCACTATAGTGCATAAATTAGATAAGAAAATTAGTTTTGAATGGGCGTATAACTAAAAAGAAGCAAATTGAACTTACGTACAGATGTACGAACTACACAGATGCTGTAGAGCTGTCAAAAAATATTATGCTATGCTGTGTCGTGTTGACGTACACGGCAACAGTGACTGTACATGTTACATCTGTCAAACTACAGACTACACTCATTCAAAAGAATTCAAATCTAGATATGGATTAAAGCATTTATTTTTAACATAGTAAATAACCATTGGCTCATGTACGCAATTATTAAATAAACTTATATTTGACTTCACTTCTCAGAACACTCAATTACGATCCATTATTTTAATTGTTGTTTATTCTCGACGATATGTAAATCTAAAATTATTATTGTAATTATTCATCATCTTATAACTTGAAGGATGAGGGGTTAGGATTATTTGTGAGACTAGACGTCTGTCTGTCGACTAGACAGACGAATAGACACTTAATCTACAATATAATATAAACCATTAAAAGTTGAATGTGCGCCTAAAATGACAGTATACAGGCAAAATTTATATGCGTTTCTTGTTATAATAAATCGAGGCAGAATTGTAGGTATTTATGAAAGTGATAGAAAAACGTGGACAATGCTCTTTTGTTTACACATGACTTTTTATCAGCTGTATATGCAGGTTGTTTTTAATATTTTCAAGACAGCACGTCGAGTGAAGTATAATAATCGATGTTTTTGTTTCCTCTTTTTGTGTGTATTAATTTTAATACAATATTTTTAAAATAGATTTAATCAAAAATGTTTTTGATTCAGTTTTGTTTAAATGCTGTTCTTTATTTAACATTGCATGGCTTGCAAGCTAACGCAGAATCATGTTCTTCATATTAACTTAAATAACAGCAAGAGAATTCAAGCAAAACTGGCGCCATTCTTACTATGGACTGGGTCAAATTGTTTACATTAGCAATGTTTGAAATGCAAATACACTATTTACACTATACTGTGGTGATTATTATTTTTTCAATTGCGGTCTTGTCTGAGGAAACCTCACTAGACACTAATATACCTTACGCACTGAATTTTGGCTATGACACACGATTGCTATAACTCTATATAAAATAAATATTTAGAGGTTATATAACGAAACTACAACATTGATCAACCTTGTATATTAAAATATCAAATTGATTATATTAATCCGAGTCGATAAAATCCTAATTGGCACTTTAATAATAGTATTAGTTTTCCTTGATCCCTTCGTGACATTGTGATCTTTGAAACAGACATTATAAAAAAACTAAAGAATAGTAATGTTTGACATACAGGAAAATATATTTGGTAATAATAAAAAAACCCGAAGACAAAAACATCTTCGTCTTAATTTGAGTGAACGTAGAGTTTTTGTATTAAAAGTTGAATTTAACATTGATACTTATATTAGGGAAGACACTGGATGCAGTTACGCAAAAGCGATCGTATTGTAAATTAAGGGGGAAAAGGCTTACATGGAATGGGACCTCGGCTGGCTGCAACGACGATTTCTATTCGAAGGTAATTAATTTCACTGACTACTTGAATAGTCAGTGATATTACAAGTACAGAAAACTATACCAAGTTAGTGTTTCGTACTATCATATTTTTTTTAGATATTTCTTTTTATAAATATTAAAACGTATACAGTTTATTAATTTTGAAATTATTAATGTATATTGATAAGCTGTAACGTTCCCGGGTTGCTGAACTTTTAATAAATTGATTTATGATTAAAACACAGTGTGTTAATTTAACAATATACATAAAGATTTGGTACAAAAACACACTGGGATTTAGTATTAATGTCTAAGCAATTACAATACAGGTTTGAAGAGTTAATTTAAAATCATATTCGATTATCTAAAAACTAAAATGTCTAATCAATGATTGAAAAAACAGATAAAAGTTACATAATAACAATATATTTAGAATATATATACATATATGGTATGTCTCAATTATTATTTAAGCATTCAATAATCGAACCGCAATTGAAAATATCTTTATTTTACGTGAGTAAGTACCATTGAAACTTCTTTAAAAACTCAACAAAAATGCACATTTTCCTATACTATATTTAATTCATAATAAAAGTATTAGTTAAATTATTTCTATACACATTATATAGGTATTCCTACGAGTAATGTTTTGGCCACATTTGTTCGACATACGAAGTCTTTTGTTACGGTCGCGTAGGCATGCATTAAATTCGTGTTATTTTCGAAAGTCTTAGACATAATAATAGATAAAAGAGTTACGTGACACAGACGAAGATGGCTGATATTGTTACATTTTCCTTCGCAACACACCAAATAACCATAATTGGCGACCATTATGAAAACGACTACTACACTACATACATTCACAAAATTTTCACGAGAGTACGCAATAATGATATAACACTTGTGCTATTGAGTGTATATCTACATACATAGCACAAGTGTATGTAGATATACACTCGACGTATTAATAAAAACGTGTAAAATTTATCTACGTTAAACTGTATCCCTTAACAAAATATAAATTTTATTCTTAATAATCAATAAAGGTCATTTACTTTTTATGTTAACACTTTTTACGAACATTTAACATCCGAAGACTAATTATTATCAATTGTAGGATTTTTTGGCGAGAAAATTTAAATTATTCATGTATAATACATTAAAATATAAATACATCGTTACGATACATTTTTCAAAATTATAATTCAATTTTGGACTAATTACGAAGGTAAATAGATAAATAGACGGGCCTATATTACAGTTAATTGAGTCTAAGGGATAAATATGTCAAGACAATTAACTTGTATGTAACATTATAAGATTGTACACGATGTAGAGGCTAACCTATTTAGATAGGACCTAGGTCCTATCTAAATAGGTTAGCCTTTAATTACTTTACATTACATTTACTGTATCTAGATACAGTAAATTAATTAAACAATAATATTAATTTACATTAAAATAGTTTTTTTTAAATTTGTATATAAAAGAGAGAATCGTTAATAATCAATTAACCTTAAATGCTGAATAGATTTTTAAATTGTAGTCTTGTGTCAGTTGCTAATGCGAAGATAATTTGTTTGGCTATCTGTAACGAGGTATTCTTGAATGTATTTTTTTTCATTTTTATACAAAAATCATACAATATATGGAAGAAAATAGCATATAACTATTGTACATGTATCAATTATATTTTTTGGATCGATATATTATGGAGCGTCTTAAATATACGCAAATATAAAGTTAATATGGGATTACATTTGTTACATTGTTCCGTGCGTTTAAATAATTATTTAGCTCTATTGCGAGGTATCAGCCACATTCAAGGAGAGATGAAATCAGAAGGTTTCACAAAACGCTTGAAAGCAAAAATTACTGTTCCACGACGTGACGCTGATGTTTGATACCGATCTACAAGATATTTAAATGACTGTTTTAAATAAATATAAGAAAAAAAGTTACGATCCTATGCAAAGTTAAGTTGGATTGATTGATGGTTAATAAAAGTGCATAATTAACACGTGTTTCTACTGTGAAGACAAACGTTGTGAGGAAGCCGTCATGTTTTATATTCCAGAATTGTAATGTCAATAGACACATAAAAACGGAAATCCGATAGCCATTTAGAGTTGTGATCTTGGATTATTATACACTTATATATAGATAAGAATCTTGAATTTAAATAATTCTGATTGGTCAATAGCATCTCTATTCCAATCTGACACACGAGCCACGATATATCCAATCACAAACTAAACTTACATCTATTTCATTTGTTTAACACTTTAGAATTTACTAAGTATAAGCTAAGACTTGTCTACTACAAATCTCTTTGTGAATTTCATCCCAAGAGATCGTTGTTAGTTACGTTGTAAGTAACACCGGTTCCTTTATATCTAATTCACTGGTTAACATTTAAACTGAGGTATAAATGATTTACTTGAAAATTATTTTTTTATTAAAGATAAGCGAACACAAAATAGAATCACGCATACAATAAAAGAAATGTTGTGCAAATGGTAACATCGCCAGTATAATTTATATGGCAATAGCTACATAACCCAACGCGAATATAAATCCCTCACAGTTATTGCGACAGGGTAACCACCTCTCGCGATCTTAATCACATACTAAAATCATTTTACAACCCCCCAAATTGTCTATGTGATTCACAAAGTAAACTTGTGTGACGTCCAGCCTTCAATATACTCAGAGAGATCGAAAGATATCTCCATTAGTGTAAATATTTTAGCACCGTTTGCCAGTGACACGCGGACATGTAATAACTTATAACTATCACTGACTTTCCAAACGATTAACTCATAAAACGAATGAAGCATAAACTTTACAGATTTATCACAGTATTTTCAATGTAGGTCAAGTGAAATCAACATGTACAATAATTGCGAATCTGGATTAATTGAATATAAGGCCTTGAAAGGTCATGGTAAAATATATCTAAAAAGTTAGTGTCAAAGTGTTGATTAGCTCCTGGGTTAGTCAGGAAGATATTTATGGAGTCTTATACATTACCAAAACAATATTGGTTAACAATAATACGTATATATTTCACTGATTGTAATATGTATCTTTGGTATATGTATACCTAAAAACTGAACTATAGTGACCAAAGAGTTTATTGGCATTTAACGTAAAAACAATTAAAAATACTCGTCTAGATAAAATCTAGTATATTGAATTGATACACTATTTAGATAGGACAGTTAAATTCTTATGAGTGAAATGTACTAAAGAATATGTGTTTTTATATTAAGTTAAACGCAAGGCTGTTGATATAAAATGGATGTTTAACCTCATTTCGTTAAAAATAAAAACCTACTTAAATTGAACTACATAAATAATTATTGAAATTATTATACACCAGAAATAATGGTTTGAAAATTAAGGTTTAAATTTATCTTTAACTCATTTCAGAAGCTGTGTGACTAAATTTTGGTATTATAAATACAATTTAATAGTAATTTATTAACGGATGAAGTTGTATAAAACATTCCGCATCGTTAATTATAATATATGCTAAGCGTTTTACACGAAATAAAACTTTTTTTGTATAAACAAATCATTTACATTAAATAATGACTCATAAACCAGCCAATATAAATATGAATATTTAACTGGAACGCGTTATTATAGAACTGTATACAAACAGATAAGACTGACCTTGCTTATTTATATCCCAAAGTATAACGACACATCCGAGTCGGGCAAGCCGCAATGCAATAAGGCTTCCTAACCCACCTCCACCTCCAGTTATCAAGGCAATTTGACCCTTCAAGTCCTTTTTCGGGTCTCTAAATATCGTTTTGTATATTTCATAAAATAGATGTCCAAGCGCCGTCAGGAGTGTAACAATAAGATCGAAAATCGATTGAACTAATGTATATTTGTTCCTCATACATTCTGGTATCTCCCTCGTCAACGGACCTGGCCTTAAGCCATTCATGTACTCCTGCGTTTCCATATTCATTGTATTTATATTAAACTAATTAGCATTGCTTGTATTACCCGATTAATCTGAAACAAAAAATAGACTTTGTTACCTCTGTGTTGTATAATATAATACGTATAATTTAAGCGCTGTTTAATTTATTGGTGACGTAACGAAAATTAACGGTTAATTCGCTTCGTAAGTTATGTCAGAGACCTTTGCATAAGCCGACAAAAGCAATTTAAATTGCTGTTACGATTAATGTATATGTATTATTAATTTCTGTGAGACAAAACAAGATTAAGTGGATTTAAAATGTTAATTTTGTTTCTTTGTATGCATTTGTAGCATAACCAGCTAAAAAAAAATTGGGTTCGACGGCCGGAAGACTCGCAATGCCCCAAAATGTAAACACGAAATGATAAATCCAGTTTGGCAGGTACAGTTATCTAAAACAATGTAATATATTCTAAACATATGAATATGTTTCAAAGATTCAGATATGAAGAAGTTATAACTATATACTTATTTCTTCCTTAAAAAATTGCACTAGTTCTTGATAAAGATAACACATACACCGAGCAAATCAGATAAGCGATTAATTACCGATATAACTTAAAATTAACTTTTACACGTAAGTAAGCGTATACTTTTGATGGAAGTTCATAGACTTTGAAAGGTATTGGTACAAATTGTAGAAAATCATGGGTATACTTCATACATACCGTGTCGCAATTACTACGGCCGGTGAATGCAATCATTGCACAAACTGTGCTTGAACTAGGGCTACCAATGTGATAAATATAGACAAAAGCTGTAACAAGTGTATGCAATTCTTAATTTGCATCAGAAACAATAAAAAGCTTTACTACAGAACTGGTTCATTTTGAATATTCATCCACGTCATACAGCCGTATTCTTATTTCAAATATTAAAACACCAAAATAGTTTAGTGATGACGTCACACAAGTCAGACATAATTGTTATTTGTTGCCATGGTTACGTATTTTGTTTAATTCAATTATACAAAATAACATTTTAACTTTGGGCATTTCTTTTGAATACGTACGTCTTAGTATTAACTAATAGAACGAATTTTATGGAATATTAATTAATTATAAGTTTATATCTTGAAACAAAGTGTGTTAATTGTACACATGTTTCTACAAAGTTTTGAGCAACAATAAACAAATGTGTAAGTTTTAAATTCACAACCCTAACGTAACATACTATTCGAAGGTTACTATAATATTTACAAACGATAATTTGCAAAAAATAATCATTCATATGTGCTAATAGCGTTAATCCAAAATTATAAGCATAATTGTTACACACATTTTTATAACCAATTTAGTCTCGAAAAAAGTGAAAGACATTTTGATTTGTCAACTGTTAAATGTCGAGCACTAGCTGACATATATTAGTAATATGCCAAGATGTGAAGTAGCTACATATGTTGAATGTGTTATAGTTGTCATATGTTGTCTATAGTTGTAATATTATCTATAAACTTAACTATTTAATACTTATATTTCTCATTATATATTATGCTTAATTATCTTTTGTCAGGATATATGATTTGCAATATGAACACAGTAATAATTATCATAATATTTATATTTTTATTTTGGTTAACAATAATTTTAGAAAAGTATCATCAAGGAATAACACTTACGTCTTGTCATCTTGTTCGCCAATCGGAACAGAAGGGCCGCTTACCACAGACATGACAGAACCATCGAACGTTATTCAAAAAAGCTTCTAATAAATTAATTTATTCAAAAAGAGGTTTTAATTTATTTTTTTTTCAAAAGAGGTTTTAACAAATTTATGTATAATCATATAATTTAAAGATATGGCTTAATATGTAACATATTAAAGTACTGAAAAATGCGTATATTATTATAAACAGACTAAGTCCGATTAACATTACAAGTGTTCGAAATCATTTTCTATTGGAAACCCAATTATAAAAGAACACTGCCATTCATTGTTTCAATAAGTATGAAGATAATTTTTAAATATATGAATATTGCCAGTTCCATTATAGCTCCATTATACACACTGTATGAACCAAGTTTATTACCCAGAACTATGAAACAACTCGATGCATATAGAACAAGGTTTACTAACATTTTGAAATGTCATTAAAACATCAGCCCTACAGAACCAGTAATACTAGACGATCTAGTATGTACTGTCAAGGCTGTTCATTGTCATTACGGTCGGGCCATTTAAAACAATAACAATAGAGCCACAACCATAAATGACCCTTGCCACTCAACCAAGGCGACAATGCAACAATACAACTGTATGTATATAGATTTTAAATAAAAAATATGCTACAATAGGACGAGCTTAACTATTCATACAGAGCCTATAATTTGAATAAACAACTGTTAATTTAACAATTAGGTACGTTTTATAATTAAAAATAAAATATTGACATTCAGATGTGATGTGGTTTTTAAATCGTATCATTTTATAATTACAATGAAGGTCTACAAAAATCCATTTAATTTGCCTATCTATTCCAGCTTAAAAAAAGCGACACGCTATTTTACAAAAGAAAATACAACATCTTAATTATCCCTTTGATTGCTGTGGCTAATAACTTGTGTAGAATATGAACACTGGAATATGCGGTGGCCGCAAACACCAATGCACCTACCTGTGTATAAGACAGTCTGGTTCATAGCCTGTAGGTTCATTTAGAGATAACATGTGTTAATACTTACTCAATCATAATAATCAATGGTTTACATAATATTAAACGATATTCACCATATCGCAGCTGTGTAATCAGAAATATTTTAAATACGGAAATTTCGACACATAATTTCCAATATTATTTATTACATGTCAGACACAAATATTATGAAAAGAAAAAACATAGATGTGAGCTAATGTCGTAATATTGAACACAAGTTCTACTTTACAGGTCAGAATCGCTGAACCTGAAATCGTGAAATTCTTTACTTCCCTACCTGAAGTTTGGGCGGAATAACTTATGTATAGAATCGGCTATAAAGTAGTATGAAACCTACCTGTAAATATGAAAATAAAGATTGCTTATAGCACGCCATTTAGAAGACTTATTGTTTGTACCTACTAGTAATATTATACAGACTTATAAGAAACATAATATACATAAACTGAAAATTAGTTGCAACAGAAGTACTCTTGAGTAAGTGCTTTGTATTGTGAACTAAGTCTTTGAAAGGTTCCTATAGCTATATTATATATTATTTGTTTTAATCCAAAGTGACGTCAGAGTGTAAATCACCCAAGTTATTAGCGGAGTAATGCATTCTATTCATTCAGGCAGTCCAGCGGTGATAGTACTGGTTGTATGTTGTATGAAATATTGAAGATCTATGAATACATATATTTTTAAGTTACGGAGGAAATTGTATATTTTACGATGAATTACCTAGCTGTAACAGTGACTCATTAAAACATGTTTACATTTCGTTAAGCATCCTTCACACAAGTAAACAAATCCATATTTCTTCCTGATACATCATTGAAAATAAAAAGGCCATACGTTACGGCAAAATGACCTCGAGGTCTTTTGTTTCCTGCGACGTCAGTACTGTTTCAACAGCCTCACGTCAGATTATGGTTGAACGTACTTGTATGTAAAGAAATAATGTTTAAAGCAATTAATAATGGATTGCAAAGGTATGAAACATATCTTTCTAATTCGAAATACAAAGACAGCAATTGATGGCCGGTCAAGGCTCGAATGTATGCTTAAAAGTTTTAGTTTAATTTTATATTTATTAATTTGCTTATAAGGTGTATTAAGTTAGATTTTAAAAGTTGAAAATGTCGACCAATTAAAGTTTAGTTTTTTTTGCACGCGTTGAACCATTCGTGTATCGTATTTCAACTTGAAAAGAAAAAAATAAATGCTTTATAGAAATTCTGAAAATCCCACAATCATGTCAGCACTATAGCCAGAGGTATTTGCGTAATTAAGACAAATTAAACACTCTCACAAAGTAATAAAGACATTTAATGCTGTGCTTTCAACTATATACAGAAATGTTAAATTGCTTTATGAGGTTACCATATAGGTAGAGATATATTATTTTCGTAAAACTAAGACCTAATATTGTAAATTATTGGCCCTTTTAAATGCAATTTCGCCTTTAATACTCTGTTTTGTGAATGGTTACGGTTAAATTTAAAAAAAATGTATTGTAAATTACATGTATTAAGAATCAATTTAATTCAAGCTGCTTTTGTTTACAAGCACTTGACTCGTAAACACGTACTGTTAATTATCTTATTACCTTTGATACAGATTCAGTGTTTATAAGTATTAAATATATTTACGCGAAACTACAGACATTACATGGAAAATACAGTACAATGGGTTCAAGCGAGTATAATATAAATGTATTATTATTTACATAAAACAGTACTCTACCAAACAGTCGGCAAAATAAAATTTGACATAGCAATGGTCATAATTTTGAAGTTTGACAAACCAGTTATTTATCTGGTACAAGTGCCGTTCAATTTCGGTATTTCTTTTTCTTTATGGACTTTCTCTCATACTTTCACTGACCGATGCACTCTGCTGGATATTAACATCATAAATACATCCAATTCGAAATTAGGAATACGTAAACGATATTGTTTTATATCAGAACATATATAAAAGCATTTATTCAGTATTTTACGAAGCGAAAAACATTTCATTTATTACTTTATATACGTCACGATAATATATAAATATAATAAATTCAAACATCAACATGTTTTCAGAATCTGATTGGGGCTCTGTGCTTTGGCGGATGTTAAAATAAGTCATAGAAATTACTAATGCTAATATTATGGGATATAAACGTATTAACATTTGAATTACTTTGGTTAAGAAACACGCATTTAAAAAATATATATATTTTTTGTAAATAACTGATTTATGTGAAATTTATGTATTTATGGTTGTTATGGTAATATGTGGTGGTTCATTTAAATTTAAATTAGTTCTCATCTCAAGCTATAAAAGTCACGGTTTTTCAAATTTAAATATATAACAAACTATTACAGCGATGCACAATTTAGAATGTTAAGGTGCGAAATATATCAACAAATTGAGCAAAATGTTTAAGGTTTATGTAATGTATAGTATACAAATAAAATCAAACACGTATGCGAGCTGGCAATGACCCACAAATATTAACTATCAATACAATTTAAAGTATAACTGTTTCGTAATGATAATTACGATTTTATTAAAGGTTACATGTAATTTAACAATAAAAAGGTTGTCCTCAATATAATCTATATTTTAATTTCATTTCAGGTAAAAGTAGTGTGACGGTTGGTTGCGACTATCTTCACGAAATGAAAAAAGACCCCTTCTTATGTGTTTCTTTAAGACCATTTAATTACCCTTTATGTAAATAATAACAGGTCAATTTAAATACATTTTCTATAAACTAATCAATGTATAGTAAAATATATATATATATATAATGTATATATAAAAATAACGAGAACTGGAAAATACTGAAGACATGTCATATGTTAGGACAACATATGCTTAGAGCTTAGCCGAAGGCGCACGTAGCAGACGTGCGCTCTAGTACATAACCTCTCAGATTACTATAATAAAGATTAGTATTTTTTGTGCAAACCCCTTTATTTCTAAGGACAATGTGAATGAGGGTTTTATTATATTCCCAGAATTGTTTTATTTTTAACCTTCATTATTTTTATTTTTCACTACTTTTTGTTCACATAGCCTTGTACAAAATCCACAAGGAGTGCAAAAATACATATTTAATTGATTATCCGAATATGATGCCACGAAATAATCGTGGGAAAGTAGAAATAAACAAAGTATTTCACATCATATTTTTCCTTCTACAGGTTGTAGTGATATTAAATAACGGATATGTTATTAGTAATTCTGATTAATTATTTTAAGTAGGTTTTTATACACGTTTAACTTTTAATTCTTAACTTTTTTATTGGTAGTTTTTCAGTCATTTAATTGCTTTTCGGATTACAAAATTTAATAAAAAGAAATATAATTGGTTTTCATTATTATGTACATCTAACGACGTGATGTTGAGTAAGTTAAGTACCTACAATAAGACTGGTCTAAACGGCCTTGCGTTGCTTAATATACGATAACTTGTAGGCTGCACCTGATCTTAAGTACACTGTGCGGTAAATATCATATCTCCAATTATATTTCCAGTTTCAGTAACATCTTTAATGAACTTTTTTTCAAAAACCTGTCCCTTTATACTGTATTTTTTAAAAGAGTACTTTATTATTTTCTTTATTTAAATCGAACAAGTACTAGAAGGACACTAGTTATATTCACCGTAAACCTATATAGCTTACCAAACAGTTTTATTTTTCAATTTATTTCAGATTGAAATTTAGAATTCAATTCGATAAAGTTCGGTAGTGTCACCCATTTTGTAAATATTTAGTTGCGTAAAAAGCATTTTGTAAATGTCTGTTTTTTAAGAAATTATACTTGACGATCGACTTTCGAAATATTTCGTATTTCGCGCCCGTAAAATATTTTGCCCCTGGCCCACAGAAGATTTGGTATTGACTGGTTTGCGCAAATATCAATAAGTGATTATTTGTAAGCAGCTCGTTGCTACGTGCAATGTGAAATAGCACTTACTTATTAGAAAAGCCTTTTGATCTGGCTAGATAGATGTTTGATAGCTGAGTGTTTTTTTTCGAGATGACCTTATATTTAGGTTAAACATGATGTCGCATCACGAGCCAACAACGTGTATGGTGAGAGAATACGAAGCTACTGCTGCAGCTAACGAATGGCCTACCCCAGAAATATACTTTTAATACCGACAGGACTGACGATTATTACATGTACCAACCATGCCATAAATACAACCATATGTCTAGCCTAAAAACTGATGTTAATAAATTTCGAAAAATATTATCAGTCATTTAAAAAAATTAACTGCAACATTATATCTTTATTAAACTATATATATTTTTTGTTTGTTTAACGTCTAAAACAATGTTTTTGAAATATGATAATTTCTCACCTAACAATCTGTTTAACGTTAGCGTGATTTGCCCGAGGCAAATTGAAAAATATGCATTTTACAAATTCAAAGTCAGCACACAGCGGACCGCGATCGCCTTGAAATACTTTCCAATATCTTATGGACTATGCGAAAACATGACAGCATTTAATTAAGAGGACATATTCATACATCACCTATTATTTCTTTCACTTTGATAATACACACACTATAATCTATCTCTCTCGATGATCTTGATTAACGTGTCAAGACAGAGGATTTAAAAAAAAAATATTATTTTAATTCAACGAGCCGCGCGGCAGCTGACTCTGCGTCTGACTGGCCGGCAATAACGCGCGATGCTGTGAATCGACTGAGCGTAGAAGCTTAGTGCACGCTGCGCGCGCAGGTTCAACCATTGTCGCACCCTCGAGATCGTGACCTTCATTCAAGTTCCTTCAGTTGACAACTACCACTTACAAATTGGCATAGGGATGAATACGTCTCGACACATACACTGTTCTTAAATAAGATCTATACTGGACATATTATTTCGTTACAGCCTTTCGATTTAGAAGATGCGGCAAAGCCTTTATACAGGCACAACTACAACCCGATATTAATAAAATATCGGTCACGGTGATAAACTACTAAATACATAATAACTATCAAATTCCCTTTTACCAAACAAGGTGGTATACGATTGGGAAAACCTTAACTAAATACGGAAGCTTATGACAGCGTATTGATTTTACAACCAAACTTATAATATATATTTATAACTAACCTCAGTTAAAATAATAAATAAAATGAAGTGACATTTTCTATTAGAACTTAGAAGGTGTTCTTTATTATTAAAATGTAATGCATTATAAATAGATATAATACTAAATGTTTTTCTTTGTTGAGTATTAATTTATTGTAATATTTGTATATTTAGTAGTTAATTGACTGTAAGAATACCAAAAATAAATAAATCTAAACCTTCTACTGCCAAATCTCAGACAAACTATATATTAAAAAAACTTACCAAAAAAAGATTGAGTTTTGTTTGTTAATACATTTGTTCTAAGCTTACATTATTTTTATACACAGATCGTTATTTGAAAATATAAGAACCTTTTATTACAAGCAAAATGACAAGTGCTGTAATGCTACATGTAAAAGCTAGTACGATCCGACCTTACAAGCTAATTCTGTCTACAGTATAAAAAGAAGTGTTTATTATAACGGCATTTTAAATTACTGTATTTATGTGTGTGTGTGTGTGTGACTGTGTTTGTACTGTACTGACATTTGCCGCGATCCTGATTAGTCTACTTATTCTGTAAGACAGTAATATTAGTTCTATTTTTACGCCATGACACGATTTGCGCAGACTGTATTAATTACTATAATAAATACAAACTACATAAAGAAGACTATTAGGTTAACCACTTAACGAAAAGAGGTACGTCATTCCTTTTGTTAGTCGAAATGTAGGTTCAGGTCATTGTGCGTAAAAACGGAGACCTTGAAATAAATCAATATTAACAAATAAATTAGTTAGCCTTTAAAACTTGGTCTATCTAATGAACAGTTATTAAGCAATTTTTTTTAATTGGCAGCTAAAGTACCTTATACAGTAGGTATCATAACCAAATATTGGTAACAGATAATACATAAACGAAATTTTGTAATTATTGTCAGACTCAGTATAAGGTTTATGTTATTAATATTTTTTCAATTTAAAAGATCGCAGTTGTCAGAAGGTAGGGATATTAACATATTTTGTAAGGAAAACCGAACTAGTATGTGTAACTAGTTCTGTTTTTCTACCGCCGACTAATAAAATTAAAAATACTATGTATAGCCATCGTTCCCACTCACAAGAATATAATATTAGTATATTACATAAATTATATTAATAAGTGTATCCAACACGAAAAAAAAGCTAAATATAAAAACAGTCCTGCGATCGGCCGCATCCAACCCCATACTCATACTTTAGTAATTATCTTTCTGTATCTCGTATTTGGACATAATACATTGATTGATACACTTTGTAAAAAGACCGATATAAAAAACGGGTGCAGTTTTTAAAAAAATATGTTTCTTACTACGGAATGATTTTTTATAATATTTAAAATACCTAACGAAAATATAAGATCATATATTTAAAAAAAAATAGTTTTATGAATTATCGGTGCTTCTATTTCCCCAAAAAAACGTTATTTTTATGTTTGTGTTTAATTGATTTAAAATGTAGAGGAACTCCTGAATTCTGAATTTATAAAAAATACACCCAATAGTTTAGTCGTTCGAACCGGTCGTAAAAAATTAAAATCCCAAAATTAAAATCCATGTTGATATAAAATAAGATATTTACCTATATTAACTAAAATTATATATATAGACAGAATAAGCTATTTATGTGTAAGTGTTGTAACAGTTTTTGAAGAACTGGGCAAAAATAATCAAACCACAACTTCTTAAATAAAAAATAACATTATTTTGCATAACTAGTTAATTAAGTAAATGCTTAATTTACTATTTTGTTTATAATAATATGACTTGTAACATTAACCAGAAGCAGTAATAATTATCATAATAAAACGAAATTAGGCGGTTAACAATGATTTTGAAATATCATCATTAATAACGTATACGTCTATGACGTCTATGTGACGACAACCACCGATTACAGAATATAGTAAACAAGCTTCTAAAAAAATATTTAAAATTAATTTTTTTATACTATCAAAACATTTTATTCATATGGTAAGTTCGATAAATTGTGGAACGTTATGTTAAGAGTGTAATAAATTTGAATTTATGTCTTTAAAAATTGAATTAATGTTAACATTAATTAAACATAATTAACACGATTAATCGTGAAAACCAAAAACAATATAATTATTAATATCTTTATTCCGTCACGGAGAATATTACGCTGCGTAGTAGAAACTTCTACGGTTCGGCGTAGACAAGTGAGAACTGTATATGGCGGTTTGACTTAAAAAAAAACATTCTTGAAACGAAAATAATTAAAGAGCATCTACTCCTAGTCGGGGACTGATGGCAGAAATATATTATATTATACATATCTATTCTATACTAATAATAAGACAGTAAAAATCGAAAATCTGTACATTAAATATTTTTCCAAAAAACTAGAAGGCAATTAAAGAAGAGTCATAGAAACCAAAAAAACATTTTTTGGAATTCTTGTCTGTCTGTCTGGTACGTTATAACTTCAAAACTACTGAACGGATTTGAACGCGGTTGGATTTATTTTGTCAAAATCGGTTAAGAGAAAAAGAAGTTATGGTCAATTGAAAATTTACTTCAACCACTGCTTCAAAATTTTTAAACACTTATATTGATTGATTAATTATATATTGTTAAATATGTTCTAATATAAGTTAATGTTAATATTAAAACTTATGAGAGGTAACAAAAATAACAAATAACGCAGTGCGCGCGGGCGCGATTGAAGTGTTGAACAATGTGCTCGATAGATGGCGTTGATAAAATTCGTCATCAGTATAGATTTATTTTATTTTTTTATTTCTTAAACCTATACAGCTTATCAAAAACAGTTTACACAATAAAAATAGATTAAAAATAAAGCCAAAATATGGTTAAAATATAGAACCGGAAATAGAATCTAAGATCAGAAAAAAAGAATAACAAAAATAAACACGAACAGAAAAAAATAAATAAAAATATATATACACATGAACAAGTGGAACTATGTGAAGTACGAACATTTTAGTGTGTGTGTGTATCAGTGTGTGCAATGGTGTTGCTGTGTGAGTGAGTGTGCGAGCTTGAGTCTTAGTTTTTTTTTAAGAACTTCTACTTAGGCCAAATATATCCATCGCGGTATTAAGATGCTCCATTGTGTAATGACTACCATGCACTACCTATACAAACAAGTAAAAGGAAACAAGTGCATCTTTAACGTTAATGAGGTGTAGCTTTTATTATTTGGTCAAGCTAATAAGTAATAACCTCACAAGTACGTATTTCGTACTCATAACTTCGTAAGAATTTTCTTTCGACTCTTAACCGCTGAGGAGTTTTACCTTCCATCAACAGCTCATCCACTTAAGAAGATGACTATCAGAATATAAAATTGTCAGAATAGTAATTGCCTGTACGTTAATTTGAAAGTTGCCCTCGATTTCCCTGAATAATCCGATCCTGTAAAGCTACATCATCCCTGAGTACACAGGCTATATATAATTCCAATTGTAACAAGATTTTAGCCCGTGAAAGAAAGCCCTGTCGAGATCATTAAAAAACGCTATATACTTAACCAAATTACACGTGGGCGAAGCCGCGGGCGGAAAGCTAGTACATCATATACACATATGCTTATAGTTATACCATGGTATAACTATGAGCATGCATGCATAAAGTTAAGAATTTTCAGTTAGGAATGATTTTTATCACTCTGTTGATAACTTAATTTATATGGTGGATAAAACGAACAATTTATTTTTTTAAGAAGCAAAAGATGACAACGACAATATTGGTCACTTAAAGAATAAAAGTTTTACAAAACCGGTCGCCTTTGCATTGACCTTGTGGTTTTTTACTATATACCTGTATTGCAGGTAGTTTTACTTATATGATATTTTTGTTTGGCCGTATCTAAATAGAGTGTAGTAGATCTAAGAAAAACTTTAAAGTTGTATTTTTTGTACCTTTAGGCCTTTACCAGCATAAGCCTGAATGCTGCTAAAAGCTTTCCTTCTGTCAGAAGTGTTGTGATAAAGCTCATAAGTTTTGCTACAATTTTATGTCCTTAGAAAAGTTCATTGTTTTAAAATGTGAGTTGTATTTTGGAAAATTTAAAGAGGATACCGTTATATATGAGTAATAAACTTTCACTGTTACCGCTGCGCAGTTAACGGAATCTCCTAACAATGTGTCATAAATAATAATAATAAAATAATATCAGGATACTTTTAACACATGGTCACTTGGTCAGCCCTTGAAGCTGAGTCTTAGTGATTTATAGTTTGTGTTTTGGGTGCTAACACAACATATTTTTTATTTACGATTCAATACAGCATGCATGTCTTAAAATATTAGACTTAATGCATTACAAAATGTAACAATCGTCCAATACATTAAACATAAACAGATTAAAATTCAAAGTAAACTTGAAAAGAAATACAAAAAACTAACTCAACCCTTATTAAGAGTAGATACTTAGTCTTGCCATAAATATTGTTATAAAGAAAAGCACGATTTTTTTTTTATACGTAACATTTATTCCTTTCATAGTGAGTTAGTTTAATACATCAATATATAACTATTAAAAATATACAATGTTTATTCGAAGTGGTCTCCATTGGCTGCAATACAGTCTTTTAAACGTTGAGGCCAGTTATCAATAGCAGCACGAACTCTTTCTAGAGGAAAATTCTTCACTGCCAACCGAATGGATCGTTTTAGGGACTCCAAATTATCATGGCGTTTAGAGCAAGCCTTACTCTCTAAAACTGACCATAAATCATAATCCAATGGATTTAGGTCAGGACTTGACGACGGCCAGTTTTCAGTGCTGATAAAGTCCGGAACGTTAGTTTTCAACCAAGATTGGGTGGATCGAGCTCTATGACCCGGTGCCGAGTCTTGTTGAAAGCACCATTCTTTGTTATTGAACATGGTGTTAGTTAAAGGCTTAACTACCGTCTCAAGAATGGTATTTTGATAAACTTGTGCCGACGTTTTAATACCTTTTTCACAAAAATATGGCTCAGTCACCCCTTCATAGCTAACACCCCACCAAACCATCACTGAAGTGGGATAATGCCCACGTTGTACTCTGTTTACTAATTGCGAAGCTTCTTTAGAGCTTCCAGCATAAATACGGTCATTTTGTTTATTAAAATACTGCTCAATTGTAAAAATTTTCTCATCCGTAAACAAATTTTTTTTGTGACCTCCCTTTGCGTACCGCTTAAGTAGTTGTTTGGATTTTACCACCCTATTCTTCTTTAAATTATCAGTTAAGAAGTGACCAGTACGTCTCTTATAGGCTGCAAGTCCTAAGTCATCTTTTAATATACGCGACATGGTTCTAGGAGCTATCTTCATCTCCCGAGATAAAATCTTTTGCTTACGGACAGGATTTCTTCGAATTCTTTCCCTAACTGCTTTAATCACCTTTTTCACACGAACGGTACGTGGACGGCCAGATCTTTTTCTGTCACAAACAGAGGAGGTATCATTGTACCTATCAATAGCCCGGTAAACAAACATTTGACTAATACCAAGCGGGTGGAGGGTTTTAAAAATTGCACTTTTCTCCATACCTACTTTATGTAAGGCAATCACAGCGATTCGGTTCTCTTTATCACCCCACTCCATTTTAATATAACAAAATATTTAACAATATAATGGCGCGAAAATAAAAAAACACATCAAGCAATCATATAAAAATGACAGATTCCAAATTCAAACGTAATATTTTCTTTTTTTGAATAGTAACAGTATTTATGGCCAGACTAAGTATATACATATTAGTATATGATGGAAACTATTTCCAAATGTTATCTATATTATTAACTTTTAATTTAGCAACGAATTAATATGATAATATGAATAAACTTTAAAATAAACCAGGTTTATGTATCAGTATAGTAATTATTACTATTTTTATATTTAGAAAGGTTAACTTATTTTTATAATTTTGCAAAAGAATGTCGTTATACTTAAAAGCAATTCAACGATATAATAATAATTATATTTTTTCAAACAATTCACTAATTATTGAAAAGGTAAACTAATCCTAATTCTTGTCATTTTACCCTATTTTGAATATATTCTTTGTTACTGAAATAATGTAATTATAAGTGTGCATGGGGTGTGCACAACGATGTCCAGGAAAATATTTATGGGTTGATGTGTAATAGCGACATCTTGTGAGCGGTAAAATCGCGTTCTAGTTAATTTGTTTAAAAAGGCCACTACAATTGTTAGAGGGCGCTTTTAACCGTAAATTATTTTCATAGTTCATGACATAATTCAGTGAACATTTAGGCACCAATACGTCTGAAAGCCATTTAACTGGAGGTAACAAGCCTCTAAAATTAATCAAAATTAGTAAAAATACTCGAAATCCATATTAAAAGTCAATGTATTTCATTAATTTTCAATTGTACGCAATATCAGAATTTTGCTATTTTACGACGACCGTGTTTATACACATTCGTTATGCAATAAAGTTTAATTAAAAGACAGTGTTTTGTAGTAAAAATATTTATTTAAATTGTTTCTTACATTATATATAAAATAAAAGGCACTTACAGTTAAGTATTTACCATATTAAATCTTACCGTGTTAGATTAACTAACATAACTTTAGATCGCTAAATATAAAATGTCCACAAACATACAATAAAATGTAGGCTTCAGTAAAATAATTAAATCACAATAGCACGACGAATTCGTGTTTCCAAATTTGTACAAGTCTTATTACAAATGCGTAAATTATACTTAAACTAGGCTTATTTGTTAAGCATCACAATGCCGGAATGTAAAGGAGTTTGCATTACAAATTGTAAATTGGCACTTAGTTGCTCTAAAAGAGTATAAGATAAAACTTGGTCCTAGAAATCGTTGGTTTATGGTATAAAAATAGACAATAGAGGCAAATCGCATCACTGAGCATTAGTTGTTTTCTACGTTAAGGTGGGGTCGTAGAGGAAGGCACCCTTCCACCCAGAAGTTAGGGCGCTGCATCATGGTTTGCCACAAGCTGACTTCCTTGCCAACGCTGTCCATCCAGTTAACACTTGCCCCCATGTATGTTCCTGGAATAAAAATAAATAATTCAATAAATAAATCTCGAAATCAACCAATCAGTAATCAGTAATCCTATATCCCTTATTTTTTTTATTACGCGAGTATAACACAACGAAACTTCTAAACGGAAATAGGGACTCGTTATTCTTAACTTTAATCTGTAACAATTAATTAATAGCGTATTTATTATGAGCATTACTGAAGGGTTGTTGTTCCAGGTATTTTTGCTGCTGCTTACTGCGTAAGAACCTAGACTGAAATACCAGTTAGAATAACGTCAAATATATACTTAAAATGTATAATATAAGTTTTATGAAACAAAAATACCTTAACGTCTTAATGTCTCTGTATATAAGTGTCTTAATTATATTGTATTATATTGTTTATAGTTTTTCCCCCTTACCTGTTCCCAGTGAGAGCCTAATGGCGCCCATGAAGTCATTTGAGGCAAGCCGGTCTCGGTCCCACAAACTGAGTTCTAGGGCCCGAGAGGCCACATCTTGCAGCGTAAGGCCCCGGTAGGTAAACGTGTGTTCCCAGCGTGGGTTCAATGACCGTCGCGACACGCCTGTCTTTTGTTTTGCCAGACGACCACGCTCTGGTAGAAGATAGCTGTCAAAAAAGTTTAAGTCATGTTTTAGGGGAACAGACTTAGGCCTGACCGATAATAGCGTATTATTTGTATGTACCAGAAATAATGATAGATGACTTATATATGTTAGAGTAAACGAAATATCGTATTATTCCGAGCGATTCCAGTTGTAATTCCAAGCTGTATAAATGTATTATGTTTGTGAAATGTAGCTTAGAGTAGTGATAATGCAACATGTCTTCTTTTATTAACATTTTTTCAAATCATAAATAGCTAATCTATAGTTATGTATAAGGCAGGTGTGATAAAGTTATTATCATTAATAGATATGTTTCGAGGAAACAAATCGGCATAATGTTTTAATCGCCGAATACAATACAATGATAATTTGAATACGTCACAAATGGCTCTAATGTTGATTAAAACATTTACATACAGAGATGCCTCAAATCCTGTTCTTAAAGCGGCTAAAATAGTAAAGGTTAGTAGTAAGTAAATGGTACCTTAACAAATAAGGTTTGGTAAATAAATCTGACAACTTTCAACTTACAAAGAAATAAAAATGTCCAAAAACGAACTTTCATATTAATTTCATAATTAAATATTAAAATAATAAAATAATTTACTATAGCATTCTTGTCGTAAGCGTGTATTTAATATGTAATTACTTTTTTTTGTTTTTAGTTAAACTGCCATCATTCGAATACAATCAGGTAGGCTGGGATAATCAATTCAACACAGAAAATTAATTACCTTTTACAGAAAACATCGGCCAATCCACTGGGTTTGGTCGCTACGAGATTCTTGGCCTCCTTCACAAGTACGTGCAACGTGCCCTTGCCTCGAGCTGTTGTCTCTTGCAGCTCAAACTTCAAGCCTATGATGATGTCACCTCTGTTACCTTGCTGTTCATCAAACTGTTCCGTCTGAAATTCAATTACAATTTTTAATAGTGATAAAGTAAGCCACTTAACTAAATAAATATTGTATGTAATCGTGTGTGTTTATATTTCAAGTTAACAAACGAACGACAAAGAATACTTGTGATATGTTTTGACTAGTCATTGGTTATTTGGGTGAACCCCCAATGGTCATGTTACCACGGTTTTTGCAGAGTGATATGAGGCATGGCTTAGTCCCACAGTCCCTTAGTCCAACATATTTTGACCTCTGAAAAGATAGAAAAAGGCTTTATTTCACTCACCCTCTCATGCAGGCGGTACCACATAGGCGCGGGGTCGTCGAACACGACATCGGCTAGCGGCAGGGAGACCTCTCCAAGGAAGTCGTTCCGGCCAAACATGTCCGCGTGCCACACGCTCAGCCACAGTGTCCGAGAGGACAGCGAGGCGAGCGGCTGCGCGAACGAGAGGGTCTCCTCGAACACGGGGCTCAGTGTGTTCTTTTTCACCTTCGTCTTCCTCTTGCCAGCTTTCGACTTGTCCGGCAACAAGTACACCTGGAAGTTACAACAGAATATTTAATAAGACATTCTAGACGTCTAGATTAGACTAGCCACTATTGACCTCACGTATTAAATTTGGACAAAACAACTTTTGAATTTTAAAAAACAATCGTAACTTACCTTGACATATGGATCAGACCGGTTCCGTTTGACATCTATTGGGGCGAGATCACGACATCTCTTGACACCAACCTCCAGAGCACCTAATCTATAGTTGTATAGTAGAGAGAACTGCACTTCTCCTTTAACTGTGACACTTCCACGAAGGCCTTCCCCTGCTCCCGAGTAGACAGATGCCATGGATTCAGAACGATTCTGAAAATACATACATTACATCCTTTAGACACGGGTTATAAACATGACACGTAGTTAATGCTTAATTAATACTAAAGATATAATTATGTTAATTTAAAAAAAAGTTGTTTGAATAATTTAAAAACGTATTTAGAAGTCAGCAAGCTCAGAAAAGACCTTGACGTGTATAGACCTAATTAATTTTAGATATGTCACTGTACGACATGAACATTAATAGCGAAAACGCTTAAAAAATCAATCGATTAAGAAGTTTTAGAATAACAAATAAATACCGTAAATAGTCACGTCACGATGAGATTAGTAATCCAATCAGAATGATATAAATAAACTAAATAATTACCGCACGCACTGCAATACCCTCACACGTTTAAAATCTTGTTGATGGTCGCATTTGATTTTGTTTATCACCGTCACTTGATACTAGTTATTGACAATTGGTATATGTTACCTATACTGTGTATTCTAGTAGATTCAATATTCATACTGCATAATTGTGGTTATTCATCATATACGCTAATAAATATCTTTATTTATATCATACGTAATGGTCTGTTCGATTAAATCCTGATACATTTGTGATATGTCTTTAATTGTCGGATGTTAAAATTTTATTACATTTAATATTACTAAGAATGTAAATCTTGCGAGGATTATACTTGAATAAATAAATGGCGCCAAAACTCAGCATCTAAATTGCCACAGATACGTATCATGTTATTTAAAATGCGGGAGATCCATGTATGATGAAATTATTTAATATTCTTAGGCAATGTTGTGCTTTTTAATTATGGAAAGTATATCTGGGTAGCTAGAATAAACTACTTAAAACGAAAAGTATCTTGGTCTTGTTAAATGTATAATTAAAATTATACTGTTCTAAAATATTATATTGTTTGATTATTTAAAAACTGAACAAGATAGTAAGTTAGTTCATACTTGCAAGAGTTGTAATGCAGGTCACATCTCTGTCGTTGGGGAGTTTGGAGTCTGACATTGACCAATTTAAGTACCGTAAGCTATTTATTATAATTTATATTAAATTAAAACACGAATATAAATTAACTTTAAGGACGTTACGTAACGTTAAGGCCGTATTATATATGCGGAAATCATGTTTGTTTTTCACACTTGTTAATATTATATAATAAAATTATAGACTTGTGTGTATCTAATGGCTGTCAAAAATGAATTAATTCCTGTCAATTCGTATCTCAGTCATAATCTTGTTTTGATCATTGTAAAAAAAGTATTTTTATATGTTAAGTTCGATTGACGTACTTATTAAGTATGTCTTATTTATTTGGGTATGTACCAACAAGATATATAACTGTTAATCTAATGACATTGGTTAAAAAAAGTAGTATTAAGTTGTGTGCGTGTGTTAATAATTTAGGATAAGTATTGTCACATACATACATATTTAACTAATAATAAATAAACAAAATTGAACAAAGAAAATCATTTAATATATATATGTATATATTAAAATATAATTAGTACGGTTTTACAATGAATCTTCGGAAAACATCCTATGAAAAAATCTAATGAAACAATAAATAATTATGTGGTAATAGCAACTCATAGCAATTCTTTGGTAATAGATACAAACTTATGTTTAATATTACAAACTGGTTTCCGTGCATTTGCCACAGACCGTTTGGATACGGATCAGACCGATATTTTGCAAACCCAGTTATTCGCAGGCCATGGCGTAAGACATTGCCCCTAATATAGCACAATGGCCACCGCGATGCTTCAAAAACAATACCGAACCATTACCGTTGTACGCAATGTGGCAACAAAAGGTACAAATACTTAAAAAAATATAAATTACCATTATATATCGTGTACAGGTGTACATATATTCATAGAAATAATATACATATAGCATATATATACAATACATGATTGGCCATGTATACCCACCCTAACGAGACTTTTATTTGATTGACCTTTTGGAATTAAATTTTTTACCTGCTTTCATAATTTGCATACCTGTAATCCACTCCTGTTAAGTGAAAACCTGTCTCTGTCACCGTCATGTGGCAGGGGTGAGCTGGACCTTCTGGGCAAGGTCGCATGGCCAGGCGACAGGTTGTCCGACATGTATACTTCATCTGTAAGAAAGTAATGATATATTAATTTTTATCATATAATAAACAAGCTAACGTTTCTATTTTGAGTTCAGAAACAAAACAATATCGCATGACGGGCAATCGATTCTTTGTTCAGTACGAATAATTATGAAATATATTTTAATGTATTCACAGTTATTCACGTTATAATACATATTAATTCACCTTTGTGTTGAATATGTGAAAAAATGTTCGAATTATGAATAATTGTGTGAAGGTGCGTTATAAAAAGGTATATTTCAAATAGAACGGAAGAGACGTCGAGCAATTGTATAGTACTGGGAAGTGTGCATGCGTGCACCGTGAAATTAAATCAGATTTCTGGGTACCATCTGTCTCCAACTCAAGCCACTCATCACGTTTTATGTACCGACACTTTTTGCCCCTTGTAAGGGAATTGTCACACCACTCTAATGTTTTTAAAAACGAATCGCGATACGCCAGAATTTCTCGAATGAATGATGCTTTCTCACCAGTGCGAAGGGTACTGCAACTGCTGTTATTGCCAGAATCATTTTGGCGTTCTGAGAAACTGGATTCCGTAGATTGTTTCCTTTGCCCGTGACTTTGTTCTGATGACGACAATAATTGTGTTGTTGATTTCAAAGATACTGATTCAACGTCGTGAATTTTAGATATTATTATGCTTGGCTGTGGTGAGGTGTTGATGTCCCTTTTTAGAGTGTAACTTTTTTTACCATGAATGACTAAAGATGAATTTGGATCATCTAATGGAGACTCATACTTTTGATAATTAGAGGTTTTAAAACACGGAAAACAGCACACACAGCACTTTTGGAAACACGTTTTCTTATTTAAGTCAATATGTTCACTTGAACTAATATTGTAGATATTCACTGGTTCGTAACGATTAATACAGACTTTTGAATTGGGTACAGTTCTTCGCACTGAAGTATAATTTGGGTGTGGCGTAGCTGTTAAGGCCATTATTAATAAAATACAACAACGAGACGCGTACAAAACGATATCAAATTTATAATTATTACATTTAGTCACAACTTATCACATTTCCCGTGTGTATTTCCTGTTGGGTTACGAGTCCACAGCAAAATTCTATCAATATAATATGACGTTGCTACCAGTATACCAACCTATAGATACAAATCATCAGTAATTAGGTTAATCAAGACGATGCGCACGTCCACAGCAGGACACTATTTTATATTGCCTTTATTATTTCAAATTTGGAGTTATAGTTTAAAAAAAACCAAAGTTATATTATGTAACTAATATATCATATCTGATATCGTGAACCACTGAACTGATTTAATTTAAGTAAGACTAGACATTAGAAAGGATTTATGTCAAAAAGGTTAATTGGGGGAAAAAATTATGATATTTGGCATTACATAGATTTTTATCATATGATTTTTCTTCATTTTTTTTCATTTACTTTGGGGAAAATTGAACGTTAATTAGAGACACCATTGGTGATCTCAAAGTGGTGTCTCGGTAGGTTAAGAATAAAACCAATTACCTTCTGCACCGTAATTCCGAGCTGGCAATGTTGATGTACTCCATCTGATCGACTTTGGTGGTGATTTTGTATGTACAAGATTCATATCTACTCCAACTGAAGTCGAAGGCATTTTCAATATTTTCTTTTCGACTTTATTTAGAGCAGGCAATGATGTTTTAAACGGTTCTCTTATGCTTAAGTTTTTAAGGTCTTCTGTTAGTTTTTCGATGTGATTGTTTTCTTCATTTTCAGCAACATCTTGTACTGTAGCTACGGAACCTGCATATCCCGATTCTGATCCATTGGAGCTTGTATTGTCTGCCTTTTCTTTAAGTGCTAATTCTTCGTTAAGATTTTTTTGACTGTCTTCAATATTTGGAGACCTTTCGACTTTCGTATATTCAGATGGTTCAGAGGGTTTATTTTCAATCGAGGTTAATGATTTATCTAATGATACTTTATTTATAGTGTCACTGCTATCATTTAGTGTGGTGTATTGCTTCAGAGATTCAGGAGACTGACTTCTACGCAACGACAATCGTGAAGAATTACTTATATTTTCGACATCCAGAGAATAATTTTCTATCGACGATTTAAAACTGGCTGATGCTCCTGAAGAATCTAAAGACTGGGATGATCTGAACTTAATTATATCTTCGGAAGAAGAACTAGGTGTTCTATCAATTTGAGCAATAATTTTCCTTTTAATTGGTTTCACAGGTTGCAAGTTTTTTTCACTTCGAGACTGATTGAGTTTATTTCTCGCCATAGCAAGACTCACCTTAGCCGCCGCAGCAGAATGGGACTCAATGGCCCGTTGTTTTTGCAAAGCTAATTTTTTTCTTGTTATGTCCTGTGAGTCCATGCTTTTAAGAATACTACTTTTTACTTTCGTTTCAGGTTCCTTACTCTTTCCTTCAAACATTTTCTTGTTTTTATCCTTTTCAAAATGTTTTTCAGCCGCTTGTTTATATTTTACGGGATTGGCTTTTTTGCCAATTTTTTCGTCAATCTTTTTAGTAGCAACATAACGATCACCGACTTTTTGCTTTAGAGATACTACTTTGGGTCTACTGATTTCAGCCGCCAAAAAAGAATACAATTTTAGGTTTTCCCTTTGCTCCAATCTAATTTTTGGCAAAGGCATCGGGTCCACATCTTCTTTGTCACTGTTTTCAGATGAAAAACAATTCCAGCAACTAACATCCGGTTCACTCCTATTATTATCACTTTCACCTTCTAAATCCATTTTGAAGTTTTAGTACACCACAATTATAATAATATTTAATTATGTATTAGCATCAGCCTCGCCGGCTGGCATAAGACTAAAGGTTTTTCAACCGGTTTGTATATTAAATAACTTGGCTTCGGGCAAGTATATTAATGAATTTTAAATGACTAAATAAATAAGCTAGATAAAAAAGGTTACGCAATATTGCGAACGTCCATCTAGAATAAGACTTTAAAATTTGTAAACACGTTAACAACGTCCGTAAGAGCTTGTATATATGAAAACCTATAAGTTTATTACCTAATTATTGGACACGAACAATCTGATCAACTTGTGAAGGATAAATTAAATAACATACCGATTAATTCCTGACAATACACAATTCCATTAAGAACAACATTAGCACGCGAGTTATAAACAAGATAATGCGATTATGTGAAATATACTTCTTCCTTCTTAGCCTTACATAATTTTGAATATGTTTGTGTCGAATTCTTAAAATTAAGTCTGCGTATTTTTGGGAACTACAAAAAAAAACAGTATTTAGACGCATATGTTTTTCGTTGTATTCTACTAATGTTTACAATTAAATTTTATATTTACATATTAATATTCAATTATTAATTTCATATTAATACTTTTGTACTTTTTGAACAAAAGTTCTAGATGTTGATGGCTTATGTTAATTTTTGATAAAATAATATGGTTTTGCTGGCATGTGGCATAAGACAAACGACATTAATTGTGCAGGTCATGGAGTTCAAAGATCAATGTTAGAACACTGTTTCATCCCAATATGCCCAATATGTCTAAACTAGCGTTAAAATAACAATAATTCAGTATCTATTATAGGTCCAGTATTGGACTCGGATATTCGTTTTGTTTATATTGACAAGAAGCGAGCTTTCTGTGCCTGACACATGTCTCTATTAAAAGACATGCCGGCTCCCTAACGATATTTGCGTTAACCCTAGAATCAACTGTTTGTTATGAAAAAAAACGATCCGGCCGGGATTTAACTAAAACCATTTGGCTCGCAATGCTTGTAGTGAATTGTATAAATTGAAGTGATACATCATAGAAAACTATATGAATATTTAATTTTGGTAGTGTCAACTTCTGTTAGAGTTGGGGCGAAGGGAGCCAGTAAGACTTAGAGCAAGATAAATTGGCAATCGTTGGATAGACCGCGATGGATTATGGGTATGCCCTCTGCCCCATTTAAGTGACATAGGATCATAATAGTAAAGTTAAACTTCTCTTAATATCTCACGTTTATTGTAAAATTATGGATTTGTATAAACCTCGTCTCAATTGCCATGTTTGGGTTACATTTTAAGAATAGACAATAGGCACTGTTTTAGGTTAGACTTATTCATGTCATGGTCAATAATACCAACACTACACGCGGTTGTGTAACAAACTCGTATCGGGGGATAGAATTACTTTACCTCGTACTATATATCGTATACATTTATCGATAAAAATATTGAGTTTCGATGCATTTTTATACAGAGGAGAACTTATCTTTTATTTTGGTCAGAATGTTAAACTGTTAAACTTAACGACTCCATTAAAACCAACGTCGTCGTCTGGATATAAATCATCTGCCTTCGGGTAAACATTAATAAATGCAGTTAACGTCAATTCCAGTAAATCACTTTTTAAAGTTTACGTTTTATTTTGATATAATACAAACTCTTTAATTAAAAAAAACTAACAAATTAATTATCTCTGCAGGTTGTGGGCATAGCATTTACTAACTGCATTTCTAACTTGATTAAGTAAAAAAAATGGATTTCTCTGGTTTTACTAAGTTAGCAAACGGGTATATATAAGCTCTAACGTGAAAGCTGTTTAAAAGCAGTGTTTACGTGATTTTATATGCCTTTTATATTAGTAAAACGATGATGATCAACATATATAAAGAGGAAAAGCTATAAATTATCAATTACATTGTAAAACCTCGGCCTTGATCAAAAGTGTTGGCAAATTTTTGTAAAGTTTCCTATAAGTGGAATTTGATTATTTATGTAAATAATATTAACAAGTTATTTCGTCTATTTTAGCAAGTCGAATTATAATTTGAAGAAGTTTATTAGTAGCTTTTAAAAAAAAAAACCCACCCTACACGCTAAATACTGTTAAGATTTTTCGCATTGGATTCCGAATTCAGTTCGTTTGCTCCTTACACCGTATAAAATAGTTTTTAAAAAAATATACTTTATATATTCTTAATATTCAATCAAAGTATTTACGTGTATACATGTAAAAATAATAATTAATATGTTTATTAGACATTTGGATACCCATTCATAAGTTAATAAACCAAATTCACGTGTTATCTTTTTAAGGTGCCAATGCCCAGGTAATTGATATCATGTAACATCTTCAGTAAACAAATCAGCGACAAATATTTTGAATATAAACAATCAACTGTTGTGAATGTCTAAGCTTAGCTTAGAAACAGTTAAGCGAAGCCTGGTTAACCACATTTCAATATAAATTTCGTGTGTATCATCAATAAATCATCATCTACTTTGTGATGCATTCAATGCAGGATCAGTTAGTGTTTTTCTACAATTATATTAATATTCCTTTTGTTGCCTTACACGCAACTGTTACATATATTTCAATTATTAAGCTAGTATCCTAAAACATATTAAAGGTACACATATATTGCAAAAAAATATAACTCGAACTATACTTTTAAAATTGGAATCTTAAGTTGCCTACGACAAGAATTGTGCTTTAGCGCCATCTACATCAAGCTTCGTTAGTCAATAGATTACGCAGATTACAAACTAGTCATTGTTTTGCAAGTCTCACAGTTTCAACTCTCGCTAATGTGATATTCAATCAATCATTAAGGCCGTGGCCCAAAAATTTTAATACTTGTACACTTGTTATATCTACAATTATTATTTGTTTTTACGTAGACTATTTAAAATTGTACTGTTTCCGGTATGATATGAAAAAGGTGCATTGAAGATTTAACTTTGAAATCCCTACTTGATAACGTATGAAATTTCTAAAATATACATTTTGATGTAAAAATATACATTTTTATGAATTGTTGAATTTCCTTAACGGCTGACGAGTCAACATTCACTGTTTGTAAACGTAACGACATTATAATTGTTAGTGTTCCACAAATGTCTACTGCGACGTAAAATGTGATTGTAACATATTGTGAAATATTTTCTCAACGGAGCCGAATGTCAAATATTGGCAAATGTACATATCATAACATTTTTGTAAACACAGCGCTCAATAGCACAGCCTACTGTGCCACGCAATACAATTATTATTACAATATTAACGAGTCTTAAACTTCTCAATAGTGCGGGCATTTAATTAATGCGAGTAATATTCATAAGTGTGTATTTTACCTCTAACAAAAATGTATATAACTAAGTAGTAATTAATTACAAAGCATGAGTCATTTATTGTTTGATTGCTTTATTTTATTATAATAAAATCGATTGGAAAATGTTTAAACAAATCAAGGTGGCAGTGATTGATCAATAAAAATGTTATCATATTCCGGTTAGCCTGTTTGGTCAAGTATTGTGCAATCTACCTACGTGCTCCAAGATCGCTAAGTCAGGTAAAATCGGTCAAACTTGATACCATAAACTACGCACCACATTAAACGCCGACGCAATGTGTACACATATGCTAGCTATGGTTTCTAATAAAGTTCTGTTTTTAAATAAAAATAATACAATAAAACTTCTTAAGCGTTTTAAGTTGACTAGACTTGCAAAAAGTTATTGTTACAACAATAGCGTGATGATCTCGTACTTCAAAACATAATATTTAGCTTATTACAAGTAAATATCGGTAAAATTTAAATACGATAAATCAAGTATCAGTATCGAATTGTTAAGTATCGCTTTTCGAAATTTTTTGGTGGACATTGCCCAAATCATATCGACAATTTGAAATTTAAATACCATAAAACAATATTAAGGAAGGAATGTTAAGGAATGATGTTGCTTTCGTTTGCATCAATTTCCCGATAGAGGCACTAAGTGATGTAATAGCAATGATGTGATTATGATACATGCTAATTTAAAACAGTCAGGAATTATAAATTACAAAGACACTATAACTATTAAATAAAAAAAATAGTATGTTATAGGTACAAGGAAGTCTTATTATTTGATTTATATCGATCTTAACGGTGTAAAGTACATATATTTTTTATCCTCGTTATCATTTTAAAACAATTGCTTGCTGCCAAGAAGACCTGCTTTCAACTACCAACAATGCCATGATGGCGATCAACAACTTTAAATAACAATATGTATATAATTATAACAGGAAGACGGAAATAAGGTAATGTATGTCCGTCTGTAAGTCAACGTGCTATAATCGTAGGCTAATGAACGCACTTAATAGGTTTCATAAATTCCTTATATTACGTACAATTTCTTCACAAAGTACAAACTAACTGTACTATGAAGAATGTGGCGTAAATAATTCCAACAACAAAGAATGAAATGTCACGTTAAATTACTTAGGAATTAGAGGTGAACAAATTCATATCGGCCTATAATATACATCTTACATTTTAGTTTAACCGATGTTTATTGATATAATGTGTACATTAACACAGTATTTACTGTGTCGAAAGCCTTCTCCCCCCTTTTTTATATATTTTTCCTCTCTTTCCCATACCTTCCTCTCCAAGGGATGACAACACCAGCAAACTTCTCGGCGTTGCAAGTATCCATGGGCGATTAACACTATTGTAAAATCATGTTAAGTGATTTGGCTGCTCGTTTGCTCGTGCTATACAAAGCAGTCTTGACTTATACGTCGTAATAAAAGACTGTCAAAAGGCCTTTTTTTAAATATTTAATAGGTTTTTAGACCACACATTTTTATTTGTATGATAAAAAACGAGCTTAACCGGTTCTAATGACAAATTTCGGACAATGTCCTTTATAGACAATCCTGTTTTGAATAGTCTTTTATTCATAATAAAATTGACTATTTTTAATAGAATGATGGATGACATATATACATAGCGTAAAGAAATTTCAATGGCGATCGACTTCCGACAACCCAAAGGTTTATCGTGTCTTTTGCAAGCATGATAAGTCCTTAACATCCTTCTCAGCTCGTTTACTTAGATCTACACTCCATGTTTTTCATCTTGCCCTAAAATGGTACTTAGAAAGTAACAGACAAAGAAACATAATATTTAATGGGAGTAGGCTGGATATGACTCGAGAAAGTCATCTAGACGTGTCTGCATTCGTGTTTCCCATGACGATAGAAAGTTGAACAATCTGTAGCCATTTTTAATTGCTTTTGTAATTTACGTAATGTACTTTAGTACGATTCTTAAAAATTATATGTAACAGACATATCGCAAACAATATTGTGTAATTTCATTCGAAATTGAAACTTGATGTTCGATATCTGTATATTTATACATTTCTGGGGTTTGTTATTTAACTGATATATGTATATATCAAGTTATTATTTTACAGGTTACAAATGAGATCATTTTGTTATATTTCATGTAAAATTTGATCTACAAACATTGTTTAACATTTAACGTGTAAATGTGATACGTGAGCAAACATAATGTAACCGGAAAGCAATACAGAACAGGTTAAGGTAGCAAAAGTGAAACAGTTGCACAAGTACACAACAGTGTTTGACTAGAAAATTTACTGAGATAAGGTTAATGACACGCTTTGTGAGCGATGGCAAAGATTTTACTAAGCTACATTCGTAAAACCGTAAATTTCCACGCTGAAAGAGTTCCGTCAGGAGTCAAACAAATGAATAAAATACCCTTTTTAACATAAAAGGATGTAAGTTGTTACATAATTTCTTTGAGATTGTATTTTGAAAGAAAATATTTGTACTGTATCAAGTTTTGTACTTCAATTTGTAGTTCAAATGAACACGGAATGAACTCATCCGTATTACGTCATTTGAGCAGCCTCTTGACCTCGAGTAGGTGTGTTATTACACGAGCTTTTACCCAGTAAGCTTTTGGTACAAGTCTAGAAATATTAAGCTTTGAATGACCCAGGAAGCCGAGAGATAATGAGATTAGATATGTAGATAAGAAGTAAACTGTTTAACTAGAAGGATCAACAGTGTAAAAGCGAGTGATTGTTATGCATAGATCGCTTTATTCTTTCACCGCTAAAACATACTATATCTATATAATTTGTGATATACATCATAATTAGTTTAGGTAAATAAATTATCAAAATAAAGTGAATGGAGTTTGCAACGGATGTTTAAAAGTTAACACTATTGAGGGGGTATGTTTTCATAATAATATTGATTGTGTAATGGTGTTATTTTTAATGTATATGCTATGTACTGTTGCCTCTTTGTCTGATTTACACCGCGTTGACATTTCGGCAATGTTGTAATAATCGTGACACGCCTCAATAGTTCGATCGACTATTAACACTCATATTTATTGTTTAACCACTGTTTGCTATAATTTTATGATCTACAATGAAACCCGTATGTATGCGGATGCGGGCATTTCTAGTACTTGAGACTTAAAAATAGTTCAAAAGCCTAGACAGTTGTCTTGTGGTAATAACATCTAGGCTTCACGTGTCACAAGTGTGAGAAAAACCAACCGGCTTATATATGAGCTTCAGAAAACACGATTTCAAACTTAAAATAAATCGTTCGAACCAATGTTTTAAATGGCATTTCCCAGTTTTACTAGTAACGATCTAATTAAACCTCTGTACTGAACACCTTACGAATTACTTCTTTATGAATTACTTCATCAAACAACATATGTAATATAAATACAATACAATAAAACATCTATTTGTACAGCTAACAAAAGAGAAAGAAAAAAAAGAAACAAAAACAATGAAAGATATATATAAATACAGTTTAGGTCAAACTAAATTCTCTCTCACTGGGACCATAAGCTCTCGCCTATAATTACTATAATGCATCAGCTGTACACATCGACATAGTGAATATATTGGTTCTCATAACGCAAATACAATGAAAGTATTATTCCAAGACGTACAATTGATTGTAAAAAGATGAATAAGTTTTTAAGTGTGGGAAATACAAATTATACGACATCGCACTTTCACATTTTAACTATCTGTAATTAAACGGTTGGTCATTGTTAATGCTTTTAGGTAATAACTTTCTCGAGTTAAAATTACGATAAAATTTTACAGTTGGCTCCAATTTAAAAATAAAATTAATTCACTAAAACATTTTAATTACATAAATTTTAACATTCAGTGATAATTTTTGTGGTTCATACAGTAGAATTATTAAAGTAAATACTTCTTGTGATAGAAAAAGTGTTGGTCAATAATCGTGATGCAGCGGTCTTACAATAGTAAATTTTATGTTATATTATTAGAATGACCTTTGATAAGTATTATTTAGTTATGCAGCTTTATAAGGTCGCCATAACGTCAACGTTGTGGCCTTCATATTTATATCGGCCCCAATGCGACATCGGGTTTTCCTACGACAATACCTCTTTCTCTCATTACAACAATCACATAAATCCCTATATGTGATTAATAAATAATTTGAATTAATTTTTGTTGATATATATTTCATTTGGACCTTAAGCTCTCTAGTTGTAACACCATTTCTGTTGTAGGGTTGTCTGGAAGAGGTCGCTTGATACCGATAGGCGAGCAGTTGCTAAAAAAATTTGTGTTAGGATTTTTTTGGAATATTTTAAACAGATGTAGTATGCGTCCTTGCAAATTGTATACTTATATCCGTGATTTGCCTCCTGATTCATAATGTTTTTATTACTATATATGACAAATAAAATATTAGAACTCTTTGTAAGTCCGGATTCCAATGAGCCATTTTTTTATTTTGCATCGTCTGTTAAATTATACGTTATCAATAGAATCTAAAACATGTGTATTAATTCGCCAAATATTGTTACAAATAGTAATTATGTACGATTAAACAAATATGGAGATAGTTATTTTCGACCCGGAGTATTAAAATCCGGTTTGGAGCTTTTGAAAGGCATTACGTTATGACCCGAAATCAAAATAATAGCAAGCTAGTTAAAGACCGCGATGCAATAACTTATGTCATTCGAATAGCCTTGCGCGGTCAAGAACGAATGCTTTTTGTTAGAGATATTACTAAGGGTTTAATTAACTATTACTCGTTTTTGCTTCTATTTTTCAATTAAATTGTTTTTAATATTAAAGTCACAGAAAACGAATAATTCTATGGGTATCATCAAGGAGAAACATATAATGTTGCCCTGTGACGAAAATTTCTTTTTTCGCGAGAGAAAATGGCTTTTGACGCGCGTGTTTCCACTTAAAAATAATATTTTATTCATTTATTTTACACTTTATTGCACTTTGTAAGCAAATGACGTTAACAGATGTTAGTACATATAAGAGCAACGGGCGGCCTTATCGCTAATAAGCGATCTCTTTCAGACAACCCACGTAATAATAGCTTAATAGCTAGCGTAATAGCTAATTACATTAACTAGTAGCTTTACTCGCAACTTGGTCTGCGTGGTTTAAATACAAAAGGAATTTGGAAAATCGGTTAATAGCAGAGTTCTGGTGGATTTTATACAAAATTTCATTCCCTATTTCAATCCCTTTTTTCGCAATAAAAGTCTGTACCTGCCTAAGTTTTAGTATGTCTTCATAACAAATTTCTGTAGTTTAAACTATTTCGTCTCTTAAGCGTGACATGCATATACTTTGGCATTTATAATATTACAGTATGGACAGTCATAACTGTACTATAGAACAGTTTCACAGATAAACAAAATTATAGTGATAATTGTGTAAATAAATGCTATCATAGCACTTTTCCTAATATCTTTTTATTAAAATAACTTTTATAAGGGTTGTCTGGATTATTATAAGTCCCGTTATATCATATTTTCTTTATTTTTCGATGTGTATTAAAGTGTGAAAATAAATAAAGTTCGAGTATTTTTAACACACAGTGTGTAGTCAATCATGTTATTACGAAGGAATGTCGAACAAAGAAAATAGTGAATAATCAGTTTGGTCTACTTTTGAACCTGGCCAGGTTGATCGGAAAGGCGTGACGTGACGATTTAGAAATAGGTATTATACGTGTCTGTGAATAACTTAGAAATTCTATAGAAAACTTATTTTGCGCATTCCGCAAAATACAACTATGATTGGTAAATACAATTAGATTACGTTTCCCTCTGTTATTAACTTGAAAGAACGTGCAATTATATAAAAGCCTTATATATCAATAATTCATATTAAATAATTGATAAATCCACTCTGATTTTGAAGCCGTTAATATGTCTATTGACTTAATGTCAAATGAATGTATAATTCAATGTTCAATTTATATTTGTTTTTGATAATTTCGCTAATTATGTATGAATAATTTAGCAATATTAAATGAATGAAGGTAACTGTGTCATTGTTATATCCTTCCGGTGATCGTTTCCGTAGTTTGTATTCAATTTACGTATCGTCAACAATTACGTATTTTTGTTGAGGTGTTATATTTTGGAAATTCACAACTAGCACCTATTATTTCTTGATTATTAAATTACATGAAAACAAATTGGTTTCGTGGTATAGAAGTATTTGAATTTAAGATTTAATATAAACTCCCTAAATATATGTCAGTCTATAAGTTGAGTTGATTTTAACAACATTTATATAGACTTCTTTTCGTTTAACATCTGAACATAGATTTGTATTCAATTACAAAAAGTAATTCGCCTTCAACCATTTTGAGCAGTTAGGTGGAGAAATTTTAGGGATGGATTATTATCTGAACATACCTTGTAGACTTGGAGCGGACGCTGGCGCAGATGGTGGTGGTGGTTGTGGGGTGGGTAGCGGTCGTCTTCTCCTTGGTGCATGAAGACCAGGCGCTGACGCTGCTCTGGTTGCTGTTCTGAATCCTGGAGCGCGATATCTGGCGGATTTCACTGGCCCTACCGGAACCGGGGTAGCCCCGTTGATAGATGGTAAGCGTGGGAGTGACCCAGCTCTCTGTTCCTCTTCAGACTGTTGGGAAAATCATTGAAACTTAGATCGTTAAATTAAATATAAGCAAGAACATAACTTTAGACAAGGTAAATGTGTCCTTTGATAACTTTTTTGCTCTCTGAGAAATAACGTAAATTTTAATTACCAGTTAACTTTTTTCTCCGTCAATACCATTATTATTCGCTGTAATTAAGTTTAAGAAATAAATGTGACTAAAAAACGAGTTCAGTTTATTATAATATAGATGCAACATTGTCTTTTGATTAGATTACATGTCGCTATTGGTATAATTTTCTTGTTGAAAAGTAGCATATTTAAGTAATGAGTATTTTATATTGATTTAAGTACCATAATCCCATTTTAATAATTCCTTTACAGGCTGGAACATTTTGAAAATTCAGATAAGGATATATTGCCTTTCGTTATAGATAACATAATCAGCAGGTATATTAGAAATATTTCGTAAGAATAAGTCCCCATGAAACTTCAAAGCACGTGAATTTACATACTTACAAGGTATGAGAACAGGACAGAACAGACATTAAACACACAGTCGAGAAATATTACTAGATAATATTATTATATATAGATAAATTTATACAACATATACATTGAGCATGATGTTATTTAATTGTATAATCCATTGTTACATTATTAATATTCTTGAAGCGTTATATGAGACTAATTGACATTCGATGATAAAGGACGATTTAGTAAGTTTGCAATTGTATAATTTTCGTATACAAATATACTATGTACAAGTTGTATATACAATATGAAGCTGAACGGTATATGTTTTGTAGTCCATTTAAAGAGAATTATAAGATACTAGCTGGACCCGACAAACGTTTGCCAAAAAAAAATGTCTCTAAAAATAGATGTTGGCCGATTCTCAGACTTACTCAATATGCTCAGAAAATTTCAGGAGAATCGGTCCACCCGTTTCGGAGGAGTAAGGGAACGAAAACTGTGACACGAGAATTTTATATATTCGATATAACGCTTGTTTTACAAGCGGAGAAATAGTTGCATTTGGTGTCTGTCCACATATTTGTCAATAAGGGATATTGATAACTGTATGTTATCGTTGATTGACAAATAGTTTTTAAGGTTCTTGGTTGAAATTTTGAATCAGTGGAGTAGAATATTATTAGGAAAGTAGTTAGCACATGTCATTCGTTACATAATGATCATTCTTTGAAATACTTATTCTTAAATTTCATATTAATTACAGCAATTTAAATTATGACTTTCACAATTCCCTTTAATTTACTATTAGATTGTCTTAACGACCATCTAAATATCTATAGATTGTGTTTGTTAAGTATACTATCTTAGATAATGTTATCAATATGTTGCAATGATACATTGACAAACATTTACACGCGTCGTCAATTTTTTTTGTTAAAGTATAATTTCTGCTTACATAGTTGTTTTAAAAGTTACAACAGCTGATATTTGTTTTAGAAATTATATTACGTAGTTTGTTTACTTAAGTTGATTATTTTAAAATGTTACTGCTATGTATTGAATAACATACCTCAGCGTCTGGAGCGGATGCCCTTCGCCTTCCCCGCCATAACCGATCCTCACTGCCACTAATCGCACCACAACTCCTCGAATGTGACTTGAGAGCGGCCAAGTCAGCCCCGGCCGGGGACCGCCTCGCCTCACAACCACCGACACCACCTAATGTCCCTCTTGAATCGGCCGCAAGTAAAGCCGATTCAAAGCTACCACGCCACGAAAATCTTTCACTATCACTCGCGACACTTCCCCTACTCGCATTCTGTTCTAGAATATCATGAGATCGACTTCGTGCCAGTGCGCCCGGTTCGGACGCACTATCGTCGTCCGTGGTTGGCGATGCGCCTGCCGACACCTCGTGCATCAACGCCACTAGCCTGCCGCCTATATGTCGCATCACTTTGCCAAATAAAGGTGGGGAACCGTCACCAACTCGACCCAGTGTTGCTGCCAATCTCTGGTATGCACCGACGGCATCACGTTCGAGAGAACCCTGCTCGCTGTTGCCTTTATCGAATTCGTCAATAATTTCGCGACAACTATCTGATATTTGTTTTCTCAGGGCGGATCTGGTTGCTGTTCCCTCCAAGTCGGACCCGGCGTAATCTGATGAGTCGTAGGAGTCACTCCACGTGTCCTCGCTCGATAAATATTCCACAATTTCGCGTACCTCTTCATCTCTGATTCCGGGAACGGTTTTCATTAACCTCGTAAGTTCACTTTCGAAATAGAGTAACTGCGGTGGTTTGGGTGGTTTAGGTGGTTTAGAACTTTCTGAATTCGAAGAGGCCGGCCTGGAAGTTCGTACATTTGTTGAATTAATCATTTGTTTGAAGAACTGTCTCATTTTAGTCATCATCAAATTAGTTTCTTCATCTGAAGACCAATTGTTAAAGCTGTCTTTCCTTGAAAGTGGGCTCGGTGGTGGTCGTGACGGGGGTGGTCTATCTATGCGTTCGTCTGTATCAGGTCTTACCTCTTCTATAATTTCTTCTAATTCCATTTTAGGTTCGTGCGATCTTGTGAAATCAGAACTTGAATCACCATTTCGTAATAAATCGTCGCAGCTACCAACAAAACCACTATCGCGACTAGTTTGTTTTTTTGATTCAGAAAGCTCGGAGCCAAGAGGTGGGAACTCAGGTCGAGGGCTTAAACGGCCATCTTCTCCTTCTGATACCGATCTTGTATCGTCGCGGGTTTCTTCTGAAAATTCCATAGATTGACGTCGCTCATCAGCTGGAGAACCTCGCAGCTTTTTATTTTGCTTTTTTCGTTTCGTTTCACCTGACAGGTCTAATCGCTCTAGTGACTCATGGCAGTTATCGGACTCTGTACTTGACCCGTCTGAGATATCTTGGTTTTCTTGCGATGGCTCCTCACCGGCAAGTAAGTTATCAAGAGATGAAGAATGAGATCGCGGTGTTCCTCGAGCTCGAACAAGCCGCTTGCGTCGTTGCTCCGGGCTCTGTTTCCCTTCACTGTCACTTCCCACACTTCCTGAGCCATCTGAATCCCTTCGATCCTGGTTAAAACCCATAAAACCGGACAAAAAGTACTTTTCTAATCTGGACGTCACAAGCTCATCACTTTCGCAACTTTGTTTAGGTTGTTCACTATCAACTATTGATTCACCATCTTCACTACACACACTAGAGGTGTCCGATACATGGTCATCGTCATCCCTAATATTTTTGCCGTCACCTAATCCATAGAAAAAATATTTTTCGAGCTCTGTTGTTGATAAAGGACGTGGTTTTTTAGTCAGCGTCTCAGTTTCGCTTTCTTCACAACTTTCTTCTACTATTGTATGTAATGTGAAGTCTATGGAACGTCTACAATATGCGAAATCATCTGCCCGGGCGGGTAAGCTCGCTTCATCCCCTGAATCCGAGTCCGACTGAGAGGTGGCTTCCTCATCGTCATGGCTGACGTCGTCGACCCAAGAATCATCGTCAGCGAGTCCGTCCTCGAGGCACACAACTGCAGAGAGAGTGTCGGCGTTACTAACAACAGTCACTCCAGCTGAAGGTTGCACCGAATCGTCGTCGGATAATCGTTCGTTAGTTTCGTTTTGTTGTGCGCTTGCGTTAGGCTCTGGTTCGTTGTCTAAGTTTGTGTGATGCACTGTGATATCTTGCATTAGCCGCGTCGTGTCTGACGTGACTACGGAGACACGATCGTGCGTTATCATAACGCGGCTAGTGAAACGCGTGGAACCGTCTACACCGGCCGTGCGCGAGCGGCAAACTGTATTCTCCACAGGTGCGCCCGCGCCCCCCTCCGTCTCAGCGCAAACCGGCCGCGAAATGTGCATTTTCTCCTCACCGCAGTCCTCCATTAATTCTTTCTTCAATAACTCACTAAGCGTACGTTCAATACCTTTAAACAAATCAATTTTTTGTACGGGCGGCGACGATGATTTATTTGAGTTTTCGTAGGCAGGTTCCGGCGACGGAACCGGTTCTGGTATTGTGGCGCTCGGTCTTGATGCGTGGCTTGAATTTAATTCCGTGTTCTTATAAAAGAAGTCCGAATTTATGAATTCGGGAACTTTAATATTGTAGTCGAAATTAAATGAGTTGTCCAAAGAATCGCATTCTATTACATCTGAGGAACTCCCACTTGGTGAAGTTTGATTTAAGGAGTCAAAGCTACTGAGATCCCTGTCACTACAAGCTTCAGTAAAACTATTATATTTTTCATTGGTTTCACTCGAGAGCATATTTGTATCACAAACACTTGAAAGTCTCTGGTTTTCATTATCACTATTTATTTTATTTTGAATCGGATAAACAGAATATTCTTCAGTAAAATTAAGTGATTGTAGTACAACAATATTATTATTGGAACAAGGATCCTCTTGATTATCGTGCAAATTGATATCATTTTGTAACGCAAGCTCCACAGCTACTTCTAAACTGTCAGATTTTTTATCATAGGAGTCATCACAATCGATGCCACTACTGTCAGCGTTTTCATCGTTTTCTGACGATGAAGATGTAGGATTAACAACAAACACTCTCGAAAACTGACCACCCCCTCCGCCAGAGTCATCGGAATCCTCGTCTGATGTAGGGGGCTCGTCAGGGGGGGCGCTTCTTAGGTCATAACTCCTCCGCTCCACACCCTTCTCCGAATCACTAGATTGAGCGGACTCATTAGATGAAGGGAAAGCTTTTTCAGCGTCCAAATGATCAGGCATAGCTTCTGTACCTTCTGATAAAACCGAAAGAGAATCGTCCTCTGCAATCACTTTTATGCCGTCTGACGTTTCATGTTGAACTGAGTGTTCGATATTGTTATCGCTCTTATCGTTATCGCTGGGTTCGACCGTTTCCAATACCGACTGTATAGCTTTATCGGTCCTTTCGACAGTCATCTCGAGTCGATTCCGAGGTAAAGAGTTTGCTGTGGCGGCGGCGGTGACGGCAACGGCGGCGGCCGTCGTGATCCGAGCAAGAGCGGCTGCATCTAGTGGCGGGAAACCAGGATATGTATTCCAATGAGGTGTCGGCGGTGTCTGCGGCGAAAACGCAAGTAAGGCGGGCCAAAGGGCAGCCGGGACTGGCACAGGTACGGGGACTGGGACGGCGACGAAACGTGGTTCAGCGCCGCAAGAGCAGGCACGTTGGCAGTCTTGTGGAATGTGTTTTTGCGGTGGTTGTATTGGTGGAGGTTGCGCCGCCGCCGCGCCTGGCTCAAAGTAATCCCAATCGCAGTCGTCAGGTACGGGAGGCGCGGCGGAGGACGCAGTGGACGCTGAGTCTTCCGTGTCCTCACGGCACGACGAATCCGAGCTGAGGAACACAAGGCGGTAGTCCTCGGGACGCATACGACCGGCCTCAGGTTCGCTCACTTCGCCCGGCTCACTATTGACGCCCCAATCTGAAAAACCAACATAACCTTTTTAAAACTTGTATTATCTTTGATTAAAAGCACAATACCAAAGCTTACTATTATAAATGTTGAAAACAATTAACTCCTATTTTAACACCGGCAATTATATACATGTGAACAATTGCTAATTAAATTCCGAAGGCACTTTAAATAGTCCACATATGGATAAATTAGACTAGTGTTTAGAATTTACACGTTAACACCTGTATTGTTGATTTATTCAACTAAATCAACAAGTAGATTGTAGCTAGTGAGAAGAGATTTGAAAGATTATATAGTTTCAATGTAAATATTAGATAAGGAAGTGTGAGTGCATTGAAAATGCAGTGATCAGTAGAAAGCAGAACGGATGGGTGGCCCTCGTCGTGATTTGAAAGCAACACGCTACACGAACCATGCTTAGATAAAATACTTATGTTAGTTTTTAAGAGAATGCATTATTGCATAGCTATTAAATGATACCATAGAAAATACGAATAAATTAGGCCATTAAAGTATGAGAAAATAGTTAGATGTGTTATTTATGAATTATGACGTTATCTAGAGGTTCTATGCTTAATAACTTTCTTAATGCTCGATCATCGATAATCTTTGTCAAATAATTATTTAAGTAGATACTTCAAAGAACGTTTAAGCTAACGCATATAATTTAATACAAATGGTTAAATTTAATGTAAGCAATATAAGTGTTAATCATTTATATTATATGGAAACATTAACATAATGACGTAGTTAGATCATATTGGATTGCATTGTACCGTATATGTGATGTGTAAGGAATAATTGTATAAATTGACTACATAAAATATTAAACAGGAATTGTAAAATACGAATAAATAATAGGCATCGCTCTGTATTACCTTTAGAGGCAATACACCCATGAAAAAGGTATGTAAATCAAGGGATGATAAATACGTTTATGGAAAATGCATCAGTTTTTTCTGCCAGAAAATGTCATAATCGTGTCGATGCATTATAACTGACATATTACCGAAAGATGTACTACGAATAAATGTTCATTTTTATTATAATTTTATTTACTTTTTAAGGCTTTTATGTTTTCAACATATGCTTAGCTCTTGTGGGGTTTTGGTTTATTTTCGTCCATTTTAGTTTTATATACGTAATAATTTGTCATCGAATCATCCCGTAAATATAAACGAACTAGAAATAATATTATTATTATTTTGAAAATATTAAAATTATGATATGTATATCCTAAAGTTCCGTTAACCTGTCTCAATTCCAGTTAATTTGCTTAACGGTGTTTGGACACGCTTATGATTTGTTGATAAGTTTTAGTACTCACTATTTTTGATGAAACATTTTGCCTAAACATTAATTTCATTTTAAAACACTATAAATACTTAAATGGATATTAAATTCAGCATATTGTTAATAAAAAACTATATAATATTATTATATAGTTGTATTAGCTCTTATCTTATTAGTGATATTAGAACTATTATTAGCTTATTTGCATATGTTATTAATTTTTTAATTACGAATTAACTCTAGTATATTGTTGTAATATTTTATGATATATGGATTTCATATATATAATATGAACATTGTGGTCGTGTAAAGACAATTCAACGTGGCCATGGTTTACTTATTCAATATTGAGTTATAGAATACATTACAATATGTACGATTATAATTTATAAAGGTAAGGTATTTCAAATAAATGTTATCATAAGGGAGATGATAGATTTGGTCTATAAGGTTAAGGTGGTCCTAGTGGGTAACTACCACGTTAAAAGAAAAATATAATTTAAGCAGAATGAATGTTCTTAAGTTCACCTTGAAGTTATATAAAAACTTTAAAGTCAATTGAATACTCGATAAAAATTGTACGTTACGTCACAAATTAAAAGCCATGCAAAAATTGATTTCATATTTATTTGTTACACAGTTCCTCTGTAACCTTTGAAGGCTCACAATTTTTAGGCTATTATTAAAATAATTGTTTAAGGCGTAACAGTGTATAATGGTCGTAAAATGAAATAGTTGGGGCACGGTTATAATATACCAAATTATTCGTTTTAACTAAAGACGTATAAAAATATGGTATACTCATACAGTCACATATACTTTGTGTCTCTACTGATTTACGGGGAGAACGTGATTACAGACATACTCTAAAACAATAGCCTATAAAATATCTTACTAAAAACACAATCTATTTCTGTAAACATACCATCATTTCGATAATTTGTAACTGCTATCTCACGTATTTAAAACTAAATGTGATTATATATTAACTAAAACGTAAAATATTATCTATGGCGAGCTAAGACTGATCTGATCTTCGTTTCCATGACAATTTAAAAAAAAACATTTCAAATTTTATTGACGCTTTTGGATAATTAAACTTTTAACAATAAAGAGACACATGTTTGAATACATGCCCGTCTACTTAGCATTCATTAAAGAGATAAATATAATTTGAACTCCGGGGTTGCAGCGTAATCCTCCATTTTTAAGTCGTTTAAAAACGGTTATGCAGATTGGTTTAAAATTTAATTCAAAATCCAACAATGTCATGCTAATCTTTATCCAATTACTCGATATATGATACTCACATTTGAAGGCTTATGGCTTCATATAATGCTATGAGCATGGCTTCATCACATTTATAAATTTCGGATGCGCACAAATATTATAACACGGAACAAACACAATATTATAACCGGTGATTAATAAATAATACAAATAGTTAAATACGTTTTGGTTTTGGGCTGGAAACGAGCGCGAAGTCGAACGCGCAAGCGGATGTGCGCATGGTGCCCGGCGACTGCTGCGCTTGATTCTGTAGTGTTGTACGAGTATATATCGATTGAGGGAATTTTATCGAAAAACTTAACATATATTATAAATTATCGTTTCAGGCTGACGGGATGAAGAATGCGTTCGTTTGCATAAAATAGTTTTAACCACATTTAATAAACTTAAACATATTTGTAATGACTAAAATCTGACAGTTTTATAATAGGGTTATAAATTAATAGGACTGAAGTGACAACTTTTTGTAGACTGATTTTTTTTTTAAATTCTCCCATTTATAGATTTAGTAGTGGATAGTAAAATAGAGACAACAATAATTTGAACAGTAAGTTACTGAGGCCAAAATACAACTGCTTTGAGATTGGACATCGATAAGAAAATTAGGGCTGTTCGTAACACTAAAACTTGACTCACCGCACGTCTTAACCCAACAACAAAACTTAGTAAAGTGTAAAAAAGTCGTAAGCGACAATACAATCCCAGACTAGCGAAGACCAGATTTTCAAATATCAACCGTGGCTTTTAAGACCTTTCTCGTATTAAACACAATCGAACAATGAACTTGCAACTAGACCAAACAACTAGGCACAGGTATATAGACTACTAAACCACGAAATGTTTGTGTGTGGGCATGGACGCCTACACACACATTTGCAACATTGTGTTCCTCTTACCTGGCTTGAACAAAAGGCACTATAAAAGAAATGGCACAGTGTTTAGTTCACGCATGTTGGAAACGTACTGGAGTTTGCCCCGCAAGTGAGACAGGTGAAACCATAAACCGTATCATTGGAGGGTCGAGTATCGGTTTTAGGGTTTCCGTGAATGTACCTTGCACTTGCTTATTATCAATTTTATATCGGCTTCGTAACTGTCTTTTACAACATTTTATAATGCGTGTGAGAAAAAATGGTTAAAACCTTATTCACGACGTTTAGAGTGCCTTCCACAAAATGACATTAACGCCTCCAAAATTGCAAAGATGTCTTTTGCAATTTTCCGATACTTTTTACACACAATTTGCTATATATTGTATAAAACAATATTTTAGAACGCACAGTGTTAAAACAGCTGGCTTTTGTCCAAATTAGTCAATCGAAACGCGGTTAAAATTTAACGGTTTTTTATTTACGTCTCAACTATCGTGATGTTTTGTCCTGGTTATACAATCGCAATATATCAAAAGTTCGCTAGAGACAAAAGAGGCTAGTAAGATTATGAATAGCTTTTTTCTATTCTATCTCATTTGTTTCTTCCCGGTTTTGTAATAAACGCATTAATAAAACTTTGTATCAGGGTTGAAGAATTCGAGATTTGTGTTATCTGTGCAAAATACAAGGATTAAAACATTATTGAAAAATATCATTAGATTAGATTTAAGCCGATTAAAGAATCATCTCGATAAAATCAAGATAACGAAAAGGTGCTAATTCTTGAAACCTAGCTTATTTAAAAACTACACATATTTTTATGGATGGCATAAAAAAGGTTTATAAATACGTCATTACCGCAAACATAATTTCGGTCTTGAATCATTTTCTTAAAAATAATACAATCTGGTTTGTAACAATACAATACAATAACACGAATAATTCAAAATATGGTCAAAATAATTGGCAACCTCGAAATTTGTGGTCATCTTCCGTTTGAGGCTTCTTAGCGTGACGACGTTGAACTTTTCAATACAAAAAAACACTTTACAAATCAAGAGCGAATGTATTATAACTTTGTGGTTCCGTAGATATGATTTTTGATATTAATTTAGGGACAAACGTGTTTCTGCATTATCGATTAATTGGTACTTTTATAGATCTTTTGTTTTTCAAACAGAATTAAGTTTCACCAAAGCCTTAGTTATAGATTTCAGATTAAATGTGTTTATAATAAGACTACGTTAAGTTTTAAGAATTTAGCCAAAATAGACAATTGACAGTTGTAACCTTTTTTATTACGGCTCAGCCTTTATTGGATGCGTGAAATATCACGTTACGTAATAACTTAGCTTTTCTTGTAGATGTACGCGCAATCAAACAAACACTTTACAGTATTTGTTAAGATTTAGTTCAACATTAAGTTAGGTGCAGTACCCTAATGACAACCACAGATTTTTTCCTTGTGTTTTTTAGAATAAGAATCGTAAAGCAAATCCAATTGAAGGCTATCTTTAATATAGGCAATGTGATATCTAAATTAATTATTTTTTTCACGCGCCTAGACCTATCAAAGGAGGACAACCCAGTAGCACAACCAACTTTGATTTAATTAGAAGATATTTAGTTTTTTTTATATATTCGGATTTTTTGCTTCATATATAGTTTTGCTTCTAGTACATTTTTATTAGCGTAAATCTAATAAAACTGAACACTACAAAACTTAACAATGTTGTAAAAAGGCCACTCTTGTCATAATATATTATTAGAGTAATAATTAAAATCTCAGTAATAGCACAGTAAAACCCAAGTATTCATAGTACGTAATAAAGAATGACACTAAGACTTCATATAAAATACTTCAACGAATCAAGCAGAAACCGAATGTATTCTTGATATAAATACTAAAATGATGCGTCGATAGTTACAGAAATAAAAAAAACTAAAAACTTTGTTTTTCATTTCACTACTGGACTAACTTTAAAAATTATGTCACCATGCATCTTAATGACATGTCATAACAAGTATGTAGAATTCGCGCTAGCAAAAACCGGGAAAATTTTATATATTTTGTATGCTAGTCATTAATATTATGGTATTTGCGTATTTCTCTCTTACTAATAGTTGTCCACATCTATATAGTTTAAAATTTACTTAATTAAGAAAGCAGTGCAATGAATTTATTCAAACCTATACTAGTCACACGAATTAATGTTTCTAAAGTCTTTGTATCGACACCATGACAGGTCATTAGTACAAAGTGTGTCAATGTCACTTCCTAAAGTGTAACTAAAAGGTAAACACCCACTCACACCCACACGCCACCTACAGGATGCACTTCCTTTAGTAGAAAAACACAGAATATCAACTGATGTCCGTATGTTGTATATATAACAGTATTTAATAAAAATGCTTCGGTGTTTAGTTTCTATAATAAAAATGAATAAGTAAGTTTGCTTTTGAAAAATACAGTTATATATAAATACTACCTGGGAGCAAAGCCTGTGTGGTGCCGAAGCTTAAGATATTGTAACATTAATGTTAATTCATTCATCGAGCAGGTTTATGGTAATATTGTTTACACGGGCCCAGGTAGACTTATGGTGAGAGTTTTTTATAATTATACGACTAGCAAGTTGAATAAAAAATACAACTGTGTTGTTTTCTTCAAACTGTTTTTTTATAGATGGGTATATTTTTCAAAAAGAAAATGATCGAAGGTATTCGTGTTATTTTTGATTAAGGTCTCTTTGATTAAGGACTCGTTAAGGTTTGAGTGGATAGCGATGACAAATTAGCCTTACGAAAATCTACCATTACCAATTCTGATAATATAACTGTGTACTTTTATGCAAATTATATTTAAACAAACAAATTCATACATTATAATTCAATTGGTACAATACAAAGTCAAGTCATATAAATTTCATAGTTAGTATTAGTATTAGTTTTGGTTGTATTTATGGTAAGCGTATTTTTTATATGATGAAATAAGAAGTAGTTAACATTGGTTTGCGTGTAGGTGCATTAACTATATATAAAATTTAATAAATACATAAATCTTCAATTTATATCCAGGAATACAATAGTGGAGTGAAATATGCGTTATTATGTTGTCATGAAATATTGAATGAATGCGACACCTAGGTTCTATTCTTAGAATCAGGACAGCAAAACTCCCAGCAGCAGTTATAACGTCAAACATAGATGGCGCTATCCAGTTAATTAATCATTACAAATAAATCTGGTAAACGAGATTGTCTATCGTAACCTTGGCAACGATGCAGACTTTTACTAGCCTTTTACCAAGCCTTTCAGCTCATGTATTTAAAATATGTAAATTTATAATGGCACACGTTCTTCATTCGCTTTTCAACTGATAACATTTGAATTGATATTGACTCATTTTCAAGAGGCTTTTATCGTAAGAAACTGCAAGTAGAGCTATAATGTATCACTGATATACGCCATATTGTCATGTAAATTAGTATTCAAATGAACCAGAAAATTGTTACCAAGCGCGCCAATGTAAATATATCTAAATTATGTATACTTGATATTCTTGTCAATCCGAATCGCTACAACTGGAATTAACGTGATAGCCATACATGTCTTACAACAAGACACTAGTCTGATAATGATGTCGTTCGCATTTATTCATTTCAATAACGGGTTCGCAAGAAAACATCCGCAATTAACTCTTTATGGGTGAAAATTAAAATATTTTTATTTGTGTACATAATCTATACATAACTCGTTAAAGTCCCAATACTAATAAACCAAACGTAAGGCTTTCCTGTACTATCTAGTACTCGATAACTTAAACCTTATTGTTAAATCCTTAAAAGCGTATCCATTTTCGCCCATGACGAAACACTTGAAACTGTGCTAATGGTCAATGAATCGATCAATCGTTTATATCAATTAAATACATTGCGGCTATTGAGATAAATTGCATATTACTTAGTTATTAATTGTATTTGTTTTCTTTTTAAATTACATTAAAAAATAAAGAGATTTAAGTAATTATAGTGTAGAGAAATAAAACACCACCCACCCGTGCTCAGTGGTTATGACTAGCCATACAACAGTATAAACCTATGCATAACTAAACGCCTGATACTATCAGCCAGTGGTATTTCCCCGGTCGTGCCTAGATATCCAGCCGGAAGGCAAAAAGTTTCTTTCATCAGATATCATTAAAAACCGCTAAACTGACATGGAAGTATAATGTTTCCTTAGCAGCAAGTAGTTGATTTTTGTACTCGATGAACATATTACTCAGACAGTTTAAATACCAATGTTATCAACTTGACAACATTAAATTAAAAATGACTATTAATTACCTAATACAGCGTATTAATTACATCAAATCAAACAAAAGTGACAATTATAAATTACCGTAGCATGAGAACTAGTTCAAGTTGAGTAGTTGTGTTTTGACGATGATACGATGAAAATCAAGGAAATATTTGATGTAAGCACTATCTTGGAGGAAGCAATCTGATACGGTAGTAATTGCGGATCATCTGAGACGCAGGTACATTGCAATTATGCAAATGGTCGCCCTTCTAATTCGTTTGCACGTAAACCTAACATGTAATATATATTTTTCCAGTAATAGTACCTCTCCTATTTGGGCCATATTTTTAGGCATGAGCAATACAGCCTGCTGCAGTTGGTAATGATGGGCGAGGTTGTCGATAGAAGGAAAAAGTCGTGGTTGCAGAATATTCGGAAGTGGACCGAAATAGCCCTAGCGCGGAGCTATTACGCGAAACTATGGATAGAGAGGCTGATAGGGAAGCTGATGCCAATCTTTAATTGTTGGAGAGGCACTCCTAGAAGAAGAAGAATAGTACCTCTACTATGTAGGTGCCCGGCAATTAATTAGAACAAAAATTAAAACAACTTTGGATGCGCAAAAGACCGACGCTCGTAAACTCATTAATAGCAATCGCAAGACTGTTTGTATAGTCTTATTTGTGTTTGCTTTCTTGGCCACTTGGTATATTTATTATATAACCTAGTACATAAAAAATCTCTTAAATTAAATCCTTTTTGAGAGTACTCTCCATTTGTACCAGAGGGAATCTCTTAAAAATATGACTATAAAACATGACTCTTATAAAATATTTTCACAATACTCAATTGTATAGTTAATGTAGTTAAAAAGAAATATAAAATTCAAAAACTATATTGCATTTTTTATTATTAAATCAACCGGGGGATCTTTTAGTGAAAGCTTGTTGGGTGTTTAAAACATGATATGAAATGCAAAATTACTTTAGATATCCTTAATTTTCAAGTTAATTTAAGCATCGTCAAACAAGCCTGCTCACCAGTACCTACAAACCATAATATCCTTGCTCATAATAATCTATTAGCATAATAATTGTCATGTAATAGTGAAGTGACTCCACCAACATGAAACTATGCAAATCAATAATTACTGAGTCAGAAAGTACATGCGCTTGCGACTCGTATAGCCACGTGTTTTCAATACGGATTAAATTGCTAATATCGTGATTTGTAGTACAATTATATTTAATTCATATCATGTTTTCATTGTATAACTCGACCTAAATAAAAGCATTTTTTATAAAGGCCATTAATCATTATGTTTCGTGTACCTATCACGTGAAAAATATGTAATGCACAAAGATGAAATTTAGCCATGATTTTTCCTAATTGTAACGGATTTCGTGACACCGTCAAATTTAAAAGATTTAACGGATATCCCAATGCTGGAAAGAACACAGCATTCTTTTGCATACTAAAAATGGATATATTAATATTAAGCAGTAATTAATTTAGAACAAAAGAGTTGTGGTATTTCAGATAAGATTTGATTAACGATTGACAGTATAGAATACACTCTTATATACGTATGATAGCCTTATTAGCAGATGAATTATAAGTCCCAAAACAACAAAATAATGGTCAAACACAACGCGCGTTTAAAAAAATAAAATAGTATAGGAAATGCTAAAAAGGAAGACGTATTTATATTAAGATGAGACAAAATTTATGTTAATGTTATGTACAATTAAAACCAATTGACAATATTCCGATACGGATTAGGAAAATGTAGACACATTTTAAATGATAAGCCAATTTGTGCATTATTTTTTACATAACATGCGAAATGGTATTCCATAACATTACCACATAAAACGGACACTTTTGCAAATAAGGTACGTGGAGATCATTTTCTATCATTAGCATACTAACATTTCAAGACAGGATGTGTTGCCTAGCGAAATAAGCGAAGTGAGCTATATTACTATAGCTTATTACTGTAATCTTCATTATGGTATATTTATAATAATTGCTATTACCAGTTGAATAAAATTATCCAACACTATACGACCATTAAAACGTTTTCATTAATTGGTATATTCTATTTTATAATGCATTCATAACTATTTATAAGAATTAAAAACGGTTAATGCGTTAAAAATAAAGAGTTAATACATTGTATATAACGTTAAAGTGATTTCTTTTTTTTATTCGAGGAGGTCTATTATGTAAAGAAGTGTTTAATTTATATAAAGTTATGAATCTTTAACGTACGGACGTAAATCTGTTGGTAAAACGGTTAATAGGACGCATAAAATCAATTAAAATAATAATGAAATGTCATTATTAAGATATTCAGAAATAATATTAATGTTAGTAACAAAATTTCAAAATCGGTTGCGCAGTTTCCGAGATAACTTTCTAAAGTAATTACTAACCTAACCTTTTGTTAGTAGATATTAAACATAAATATAAAAACTATATTGAATTCATAAAACTTGGGGAATATATGAAAAAACGACATATACATATATATAATATACATAAGATTTAAACGGTGTTAAACGTTTATTCCTATCAATAACCATAAGGCATAATATGCCACAATCAAAAGCACGCGTTTAAAGCTTTCTGATGACGACCGTTCAGTTTTTCCTCGAAAACCTTAGGACATAACGATGCAATTGATCATTTTTCAAAGAACTAAGATCAAAAATGACAAGTTATCGTTTTAAAAATCACATATGGTAATCTGATAAGCCCTGGTTCGGGGAAAGATAGTTAGGATTAAGACGATATTTTCTACAGTTGTTTCTTTTGAAATTTTGCCTACCTGGGTTAGCGGACGTTCGGCGTCGTCGTGCCGATGCCTTCCTAACAGCAATGGACACGAGGGAATCCATTTCACTACTCGAAGTCCATCGGCGTCTAGGCGTTGATGGTGTTGGCAGCGCGCGCGCATCGTCCTCTGTATCTCTATCGCTACTCGTCGGTGGTACGTGAGATTCGTCACTTTCCGGCGGGACTGGTTCAACTTTCATGGCACTTACATCGATTGGCACTTTGTCTAAACACGATATGGGATGTGTCAGTGTTCTTTGTATGTTACTCTTTCTGTGTTTCACTTTCATGGACACCTCTGATAATGAACGTCTCCCTAATTTGTTTTCTGTTTTGTCTACGCATTTTAAATCGGATGGAGAGAGCGATTTCTTTCTCGAGTTACGCCTTTTTATATTGCGTTTTCGACTAGAGTCTCTGGTGCTCTGCATTGTCGCATGGGTTATAACCTGGAATAACAAAAGCTTATTTAATTAAACGAGACAGTAATTGGATGAAAATGGGCACACACAGATTGGTAATAATTGAAATTACAATACTATAAAGTATGTAAATAAGAAATAACCGAATATCACTTCTAACCAAACCTGTCAAAATCTATACGATAAAGTTATGGTTAAAAACTACAAAAAACATAGTGAATTGTATAATACTTCATCAGATAGCACTTATGTATTCATAGCCTAGTCTATTACATAATATATGAAAATGAACTATTATTAGAATAATATAATTAGCCGCTGAATTAAAAATATAAATTATTCACTAACGAAATACCGGAATAATATGAAAATAAACTAATATTTATAACATTAAAAACTACATTAAACATAAATTACCTAATTTAACATAAAATAAGCCTTGACTTATTAAAAAAAAGTAATTTCGCTGACTGCAAATTAATAAAATTACCTTATTTCACTAAACCACAACCTCAAACCAAAGAAATTGTAACGTTATCTGTGCATCGGATCACATTTCAAGTTTACACAAAACAAACACACGTCACTTATTATTATCTATGCACAAAATACACTAGGCACTAAGGAAACAAGACGCTTACGTAATTTTTAATATGTCCAAATAAATACTCAAAGTTTCTTGTAATTGTTGTGCGAACGTCCGTATTCGACGATCGGCTTTACTGTACTGCCTTTGCGTCGAGTATAACACTGTAATACTGTTATACAGCCTAGACAAACAAGGCTTTGATAATATTTATTGCTAACCAATTAAAAGTAATATTCTCGTTTCGTGACACGATTCACGAAGTTACAAACGTTCAAACATTGTAATGAATATGAGATGTAGGTTTTCTCTAATAGATTCAGATACTAATAAAATAAGGGATGGTAAGTTTATCGTGATCTGTTATACTTGGATGGAATTAAGGTTAGTATATAACTTATTGTAAATCAACATTTCTTAACCACTATTATCGTAGGCAAAATCGAACAGTGTAATCGATTAGTGACAATAGGTATGTTTGGAAATCATATATAGTTTTCTGTCACTGTCAGAAACTATGGAATATATGATGCTGTGGCTTCCTTATAGTTAAAAACGTATACGAACTGACCTTAAATTAAATGACAAGTGGGAATGTATTAAGTCGTCAATAATGACGTAGACTTACGTCACATATAAGTAAAAAAGTAAATGATTTTATAACTACTTTTACTGTCAAATCAAGGGCATAGATCGGACGAGAAGTACAAGAAACGTCACACGTCAACGTCACATATAAGTAAAAAAGTAAATGATTTTATAACTACTTTTACTGTCAAATCAAGGGCATAGATCGGACGAGAAGTACAAGAAACTCTCCGCGACTCATTAAAATACTCAATATTTCTAAATGAATTACGAATACACAATATTTAAAAGAATTTACCCGTATTTGCTTTTAGTAACAGAGAACGCAGTGAAATAGGAGCACACACTGAGAACAATACGAGTGTTAAGCAAGGACAGCTAATAGGCGGTTTAAAGTGTTAAAAACGGTACTTAACCAACATAGCCCACTTATGATTTGACGTAGGACACTTACATAAATTAAAATACCACAGATTATATAATAGTTATTACGTTACCTGACTGATAAGAACCAATTAAAACTGTCATGTCAATCAACTACTAAAATAATTAAACAGAGTAATTTGTAAATTGAATTCTTTTCACAAAATCGTCTTCGAGTTTGAAGTCCATTATAAAAACATATGCAAAAACGTTTAAATAAATGTGTTTAATAATAATCTCAAGTTTTATATATTTCAGGATATAAACTGTATAATAGAAATAATTTATCATTGCACTAATTAGTAATAGTTGAATTATGTTGTAAAGGCGATCATCAGTCGTTTATTTAATTGCTCGAAGAATTAGTACATTTGTGTAATGACTAATTAATTAATAAGACTTACTTAAATAAATTTACGTTCGACTCCTTCTTGTCAATACTTTTTGAATATCGTAGGTGCAGAAATATTTAAATTTAGAATGTTAAATGAAATTTTAATATTGAAAAGATCGATTACACATAGACTTCTCTAATTGCCAACTACACAACAGCTATTACCCTGTTATTACTCAATTGAGAACAAGTTCATATAACTTCCCATAGTTCAGTCGGGTTACAGGTTTCACATGCCCGACAATAGCTATGTTTGAACTAGTTGAGTATACATCGTCCACTCAATGTCAGTACCTTCGCCTTGTAGGGAAAGCGAGATAACAATGCGTGTATATATTTACATTATATTTCAAATAGAATTGATTTCCGTGAGCTAATTAGAATTGTATACAATTTCCCACTAAGTACATTGGTTAGTCAATGTCAATAATGAGAAATTATATATAGGATATATTTATATATATATATGAGTAGTGTCCATAACAGTTTTAATTAACTGTTTAGCACTATACGATAGAAAGGTTTTATTACTGGACCCGTGTCGTATGTAATATATAGATAATCAGCAGAGTTGTGGTGAAATTATCAATAGAAACTTACATCCCCTATGCCAAGCCCTACAACCCTTGTTTTCACGAGTCCTATGTCCTTCCCTACAGTTTAGTTATCTCCGTGCTAATTTTATTGAAATCGGTTCAGTAGTTTAAGCTTGAAAGCGTAACATACATACATACTTTCGCATTTATAATATTAGTATAGATAATTATAAATTCTGTATAATTTTGTCGTATTTGTAGTTTAGTTATCAAAAGAATTACGTGACATTTATTATCAGATATTATTACATGCGAATTGCGAATTTTATTAATTATTGGCCCGGTGGCTTGCGTCTCTTAAACTTGGTAGTCGTGCGTTCGAACGGAGAGTAAAACTTAATAAATAACTGCGTGTTTCACGGGCAAAATAATTAATCATAAAACAGATTGATTTAAAGATTGGGGGTTGTAGCGCCACTGTTTTTGACTAGAAGTAGTGTAATGTAACGTTGAATAAAATGTAATGGAGAAATATGAGAATACGCGACGAAAATTGATAAAATTAGGTTAATGTGAAAACCAGATCGTACGCCGAGGTTGTTGAACCCACTATTTGTCAAATATACGTGAATTGGAAAAGGTGATATGTTAGATATGGGAAGTTATTACAAGTCACAAATAAGTGAAAATTTTAAACTCAATGCTAAGCGTCGTGCAGTTCTTTTACTCAAATCAAATAAAATATCGCTTAAGAAATAACATCATTTATTGCAAATGTTTTTAAAGTATTACGCAAATACAAAAATTTGCATTTGGATACAATATCATTTTTGAAGACAAATTGGTATTTCCTTCTTGTATGTAATACCAAGTTACCGAGTCAGGTCAAAAGTACACCAGCAATGCGAGTTTGATAAAGTAGGACGACACCTTTGGCTCAATGGTTACGAATCCGGACCTCCGAATTGTGAGTCTATGGCTCTATCCCCGTTGATATATGTACTTATTTAACGTATATAAGTACATATATCAACATACAAGTACATATATATGATTAGTATATGAAGTTAATCAGTTTTGCTACGCGATTAGGAACTAACCGACAGTGATATCCTGATATTTTTATTTTTTTTATTCGACTCATAGATATTTATTTTATATATTTAAAATACAAACATATATTGTATATCATAATATATATACTTGAATTTTGTGACAACAACTCTTTTTCGTAGCTTAACTCTAGCAGCGATTATACTCATGTTAGTAACAAGTTACTTTAACATACAACTTTCTTGGCACATGGGCGTGATCTTAGATAAAAATATAAGCCTTAAAGAAATCCTGTATCTTATCAACGGTAATGGTTTCAAGGTACCGGATGTTTTAACTAGGGGAAAAAACATCAGTCTTCGAGAGACAAGTTTTTGTCTGTCTCTTGGAATTATAATCACTAGACTTGTTTATTTACTCGGCTATAATTACAACATTTATAGGAGTTGTAACATAACATTTATGTTAGTATTAACTAACTAACTTTAATTTAATTTGTCATAGTATTTTTCATAATTGAAAGTTTAAGGGTACAATTATGTATGTACCCTTAAACTTTGTAGTCAATTTAATTTATACATCACCTTTCAAAACCACGAACAATTCGGAAAAAAATTACATGAAATATATTAAAAAATCTGAATATTGGTTCTGTTAATTGAATAATTAAGAAAACATTTTATCCGAAAATATTTCTAACGCAATGTAACATTGAGCTCGTGAATAGCGATAAAAATAAATAATTATGAGCGTAAATAAAATGTGAAATTAAAATTGTATTCTTACAGCTAGGTTGTTTAGGTATTACGTTGTTACTGTATTGCTGAGTACTATATCGTTTTTCCTCTTTATCGACATTGAGTAATCAAGCTTGAAGATCGTACACAATTGATAATGACAAAAATGTCAAGACTTTTCTAATACTAGCAGTTTTTTATTTGTATTGCCAACATCGTCTTCAGTCACGCAACATGAGTTTAGGACTTCCGGTAGGTGCAATTTTAAATTGTTGTATTTTTCAATGAATAATACAATAATGGTTTATGTACAAAATAATATTCCTTATAAATGATTATTTATTCTTTTATTTATTTCCTATTAAAAAAGAAAAACAAACATGGAAACAGGCAACAAAAAACCACTCGCGGTTTAAAACTTTGTGCCTGGATTAAGAGTCTTACATGTTAAATTTAAAGTAACATATAACAAAAATACAGTCGATTAATTTATCCAGCCAAGAAAAACACCTAGAAATACCTTTAAAGGTTATTTTTGCAGTTCCCAGGTTATGCAAAGATTTGAAGGTAGCCTGTTTATGAGGCGCAGAAAAGTTAAATATTTTTAGTTCTGGTAAATATATACGTAGCATCTATACTAGTACGATTTATCTGTGTAAAGAGAGCTAGGTTTTATAATATAATAAATGTATTTTAAATGAGAATAATATACAGCTGCATAAAAGATTTATCACAAAATGAGGTTCTGTTATTAATTTTGCCTGAGCACAAATTAAAAACTAAATATTCGATTTACAAATAATCTAAAGTGAAGCTTTTTTTTTGAAAGTTCGATATACTTAATAAAAAAAATAAGCCTCAAATCCATTAAATGTACTACCAACTAAATAAACTAACTACTAACACAGACTTTCTCCAACGTAAATAATTAAAATGCGATAGTATTAATTCTGAGTCTAATAAACATAGATTTTAATTTGATTTTTTACAGTTATGACTGAAACTGTATTGTTTTGTCAAGCCATTAATGATTAAATGTCTCGGTTCGTGTTACAAATTTAATCAATTTTGAAGAAATATTACCACGATTTTATCTGTGTGGGTTGTGGTAATGAAAATATGTTAATGAAATATAACATGAATCACACGAAAGTAGCATGCGATTCATAACAGTTTGCCTACATACATTGTCTTCATGCCCTTGAATTTACCTCTCTCTATGTCAGAAGGACAAATACAAGCAAAACACTTGATTTATTAATCGGTTCGTTTGATACCAAACATGTGAACATTTTAAATACGACGCCAGAATATTATTTGCGTTCGTATTTTTTACTTTTGAATGAATAAATAAAGTATATTTAGTAACATTATTTTATGTTATAATTTTATTACATATTATATAGATTCCAATATCATTCCTAGATTCCTATTTTCCTGGTTGCCTTGAAGAGAACGCGCACTTACACAGACTGACACGTGTGCGATATAATATTGATTATATGAAAGTTATTTAGATGTGAGATGAAAAAAATAAAAAATTCTACTTCGTTAGTTACAGATACCGATCCTTAGTTTTAGACACATTTTACTGTAACTCGAATCCCAGCTGATTTCAGAACAAATCAAATCAGAACAGGTGTTACAAAAACTCCCATAACAAATAAAGTAAACTCTACACTTGTGGTAGAAACAATTCTGTATCTGTTTCATTTTTAAGGTTAGTGGGTGATCTGCTTTATATATTCACTCAACATATGAATAAATAGTGTCAATCATAACATTAAATTACATTAATATATCGGTAAAGACAATCTTGATCTTTATTTTTAACGCATGTCATTTTATTTTGTCAAACAATTAAATATCACCTCATTGCATATTAATTAATGGTTTATAATTAGAGCTAACGTCGCCATCTTCGGTACGGGTTTCAAGAATTAGAATCTGGTTTCAACTTCCTTTTGTTTGACCTTGCGGCGTCTCCGAATATAAAACTGTTGTGTGCAAGAAGTATTATTTCTAAATGTGTTTACAATATTTGCCTTCGTGGAAGTATCATGAGCGGTTTAATTTATCATGTTATATTTGATGCATTTTACATAGAGTCGGGATTTTATAACTCAAAGGTCCCTTGGTTTTAGTGGCTGATTTTTGAGTCCGTTTTTTAATTACCTTAATAGGCAAGTAGCCTTCTGTCCCTGACGCTTTCAAACATGCCTGTTTAGCAGTTTTACGAGCAATGTACAGAATAGTGGCGTGGTCATTCTTGCTAGTTGCGACCGGTACAACGACTAGTGCTAGGTGCTTAAGAATACTTAAAAAACAGTATATCTGCAATACTTACTGTATAATGTGTCGCAAAGTACTTTGTATCAACTAAGGATTGGTATTTGTAACTAACGATGTAGAATTTTTGATTTTTTTACATCTAAATTACTTTCATATAATCAATATTATATCGCACATGTGTCAGTATGTGTGAGCGCGCGTTCTCTTCCAGGCAACCAGGAAAATAGGAATCTAGGAATGATATTGGAATCTATATAATATGTAATAAAATTATAACATAAAATAATGTTACTAAATATACTTTAGTGTCCTTATTCAAAAGTAAAAAATACAAACGCAAAAAATATTCTGGCGTCGTATTTAAAATGTTCACATGTTTGGTATCAAACGAACCGATTAATAAATCAAGTGTTTTGCTTATGTCCTTCTGACATAGAGAGAGGTAAATTCAAGGGCATGAAGACAATGTATGTAGGGAAACTGTTATGAATCGCATGCTACTTTCGTGTGACCGACAGCCTATGCTTCTTACATATGAAAATTTGTGGAACAAGAAATTATATTGACGTAATATGTATTTATCTTTGAATTTAAAAATCGAATCTATATTTGAGATTAGTATCAAATAGTTTTATCGCACAATTCTCAGTTATATTTGTCCAAATTCAAAGCGAGAAACAATGTTAAATTTTGCTAACATTGTTTCTCGCTTTGACTCATTTTGAATGTTTTGTATAGCTAATGCAAATAATATAGTGCTAGCGACTTTAGTGAGACAAATACTTTTACAAAATGTAATCTACTTTAGGGCGGATTTAAATTAATTAATTCACACAATGAACGAACGCGTTTGTCTGTGCACTTGATCAAATTTTATTTTTAGAAGGATTCTAATAATTATTTTAATTTATTACTTATGGTTCTTTTAACAGCCATTGACCCTGCTTTCTATGTTGTCCCTTAAAAACACATATTGTTCGCAAACAAACAATGCAACATCTTGACAAGCGCAAAACTGGAGTTCAGGTTATTTAAGTACCATGAGTGAGATTTAACTTCATAAAGGCTTTAGAAACATTGCTCTATGGAAAAGTGACCTGTCTCCACATGGAGGATGGCTTATAATACCGTGTTAATGTTGCTGTTGCAAGTTGATGTTAGAATGCGTACCGATTTGTAGGAATAACGGAACAGACCAGTCGATAACCAATGATATTAATTGATTTAAGTGACGATCGATAGGTGGCAAACAGACAACTTTTTTTGAAAATTATATGATAATATTTTAGTCTATAAAACCAGTTAGTCTGTTTGATAAGTTTAATAAAAACGAATACTTAACTAAGTCTCTTGCGGTATATTACAAATTAAGGGATATAATATTTACAAGCATAAAACAATCTAAATACTCGTTTAGTGAATTTATCATTTCACAAACGGGGTGAAAGACGTATATTTGCCTAAGGTTTAAAGTGTACGTTAGCTCTAAAGCCCTTCTTCTAAGCGGTATTGAAAACTGAATCTGCATATTTTTTAGTTACACAAATTGTTTTCGATGCAAAACGTAAAGTTTAAGAGTGTGTATTGAATAGAAGAGGGGCAAACGAGCAGGACACATCATAAAATTGAAGTCGACCCATAGACTACATAAATACATACTACTAGATTACATGGTTGGGAGCTTGTAAGTGCGATGTGGTCCTTTTAAGAAATAGTAAGCTCTTTACTTTAAGGCCCTTTAGTCCTGTTGGTTTGTATTTATTAAAAATAAAGGTAATTTTGTTTTATCGTTTAATTCTCGACGATTCGTTCTATAATAATGAATACATACTAATATTCATTAGTAACATACAAACATAGCCTACATAACGTCTGTTTATTAAAATAATATTTCGATGCAGGTCAATCATATACATTTTATAACCGTGGTTCGTACGTGAGGAAGTTGGTCACGTCGTGAATTCAGGACAGAGTTATAATAAACTATTTTCTTTAAACAATTATTAGTACGATATAGATACTAACGTCACTTGTTATATACACAGTAAATTATACCTACAAGTCTGTTTGAACTTTATCCTACAAAAATGAGGCCGGATACGTGCATATACGTGGTCTCTAAATGGAGAGAAGAAAAATCATTGTATGGAATACAAACGAAACCAACAAAAGCCAATTGATTTCAAAGTTTTAGCGAGTTTGTTGTTAAATAGTAACATAGAGTTTACATTGTATATACAAAACAGGTTACAAAAAGGAATATTTGAGTTATAACTTCGAGTAATGTCCATGCTTGACTTAATACACGGTTACAATATGTTGGTATTAAATAAATAAAGTGTTTTATCAAGTTGTCTGTTAGTACTTACGCGTAAGAACAAAGTAAATGTGCACAGGTAAAGGAGTATTTAATTTCCTACAGCGAGCAATATTGAAAATAGAATTGTATTTGCATGTAATTGCAATTATTACTTTCACAATCGCTAGCCACAATACCGGGTATCAGCCCATAGATATTTTCAATGACTATGATTTCTCTCATACGTCACGATAAAAAACCTCAAAACTGTTGTTAAAAATGTGACAACTCACACGTGGAAATAAGAATTGTATAGCCAAAGAATTTAGTTTGTTTAGACACACTTAAACACACAAATATTGATATGTTATTACTTTTTTTAAATAAGATGATCATTATTTCGCTCATCAAAGGTACACCGCTAAAAGATGAAGCAGTCAAAAGTTTCCTAGTTTTATAGAGTCGAGATTTTCAAAAGGGTAGCCTAGAATTCTGTCTTCCTATTAAAGATATCAATAGCAATATTAAACTTTCGTTATGCTAAAGGCGAAGGAGTGAGGGCGGTAGAGAGCAACGTCCTTAGCGTACATATGCCGCGCTGCATACATAATGCAATACTTAAATTCTGTTTTTATTAGCGATTTTTCTCTTAGAACTTAATAAAATATATCAATGCCTTCTTTGAACATTATTGTTTTTACACAAAATGTTTTGAATAATTATTTCTGAAAGAAATACAATTTTTCACTATTTTACTTTCAATTTATTGTTTTTTTATCTAATAAACACATGTAACACATAGGTTTTAGTTTCAAATCTACAGAACATGCGTCAATCTAATGGTAGACTCATTAATAAAATGTATGTACGATTTTGTCGTAAGACAAAATTTGATGCCTTATAAGAAAATCGAAAGCAAAAGCCTTTTAGGTTCGGATCTTCTGTAAACCCTTTTTAATAAGCCCAGTTTGCATTTACTTTTAACGAACGACTGAACCACGGCATAAATAATGTACCTATTAAGATAGGTGGCGCGCACTGCAGAGAGTATCTCTAAATAGCAAGAACTACTTAAACACATACCAACCTTTTACTCTAGCCTGTATTTACCTAAGGCAATGCAGTGATTGTAATTTTTTTTCGATAAATGCGTCATAGTTAGTGATTCATGTGGTGAACAGTATTCACATAAATTATCTGATGTTTAAGGTATAAGGATGTACACTTTATCCTTTGTAACGGTTAAGCCGTAACTTTGCTTCCTTCTAATAAAACTTTGATATTAATAGAAAAACAGAGTTTAGAATAAAAATAGGTATTATCATCATTTAATCATGTACAATTCGCACAATGCCAATTTCTTTGAGGGTTGTCTTATAGAAATTCACAACTCTAGGATACAAAAAAGATTTTTATGAAAAATGATTACGCAATTCGTCTATTAAGACTAAACGGGGCTTTTTGTTTGCAAGTGCAACAAACTTTTGAAACCAAATTGAAGTATTTGAATTATACGATAACCCATATTATTAGAAACCTAAAAAACACCTAGTACTATATTTGTCCGAAATTAGTGTCATTGTCGTGGTAAGTACTTAATTTTGTAACAACGGTAACTAGTAACTATCTTCAAGTCGAGTCACATAATTAAAATATCGTAGCCACTTATTTCTAGAAATAATATTTATATTACCTTACCTTAGTTTCGAAAATTCACCACCGATGTCACACACAGCAACTTCTGCGTATTTTACTTATAACGTTGTGTCCACACAAAGCGAAATTCCAAAATCAGGTTTGTTAGCGCGACTCTATACACAACTTTATAAAACTTTAAAACACCATAAACAAAGAGAAACAACTCTGAGACAAAAATAAGTTAGGTCTTAAATTATCATAAGATTAAATTGAAAATAATGTACGTTCGTTCGATCGTTCTATTCGTTATACCGGTTTGTCAGGCTAATGGCTATTACCCGCCGCACTGGCCTACCCCATATTCAAAGAATACAGCCGCCGGTTCGGACATTGTACAACGTATTCAATCCGTGCTGTGATCCGTGTCATCCGACGGGCAAGTTCGACTTTGAAGTTAAAACTTCAAACTTCAAAGTCGAACTTGAACGAGTGTTACCATCTTTAAAACTATTTTTTATTACCGAACAAGAGCAAATGGCACCAGTCACCGCCAGGACCCCCGCTAATATAACTTAAACAAAATTGTAGTTTGGAATCATTATTAATTTAATCAAATTAATTCCAATCAAATAAAATTGTATTTATGGTATTTCTTTTATTTTTGAGCATTTAACACAAATTTACTAGTGATATTGTTAAGTTTTTTGCGGTTGTTTTCCATTTATAAATTGGGTATGAACAAAATAAAAACGTAATAAGTTGACAAAAAAGAACCGAACGTCATCGTGACTAATGTCATGCATACTTTGACATATTGTGACTTCAAATATTACCGCTGTTATTCTTTATAATTTTACACAGATGGCGCTTTAAAAATTCAATATATAGGAATTGTAAGCGGCTTTTACGATCAGCATATTATTTATGTAAGGTCTTCGTTTCAAATTTCTCATTTAAAATATACTCATTATATCAGGAAGTACCCTTCAAGTTGGAATAATAAAACAACTATATTTTTATAGATTCATTTTATTTTTAATAACATAAAAATGTTATGTTTTTTATTTTACATATTTAAAAATGATTTCAGTAGGGTACCAGGTTTCTAGTATTCACAACGATTTCGGGATTTTTCTACAATACAATTTGGCTTTCGATATAGGTCATGGGTTGCATAATTATTTAGAATATCTTTTTCACTTATTTCCAAATGCATTTTGCATTCCGTCAAATCTACTTACTCCACAGCAGTTCATTATAATATTCAACAAAATATATTGTAATAATTTACACATTTGAATGGATCATGTAATATCCTCTTTGTCTTCTGTTTACTGTGATATGCTCTACATTTTTATGATATTTTCATTTTATATAAACATTCATTTTACCCAAAAAATAGGTAAACATGTAAAAAATTACTATTTGGTCATACAAAGACTCAATATAATGATCCATCCAACAGCATATTGACTACAATAAATAGAACTAGCTAACTGGAATTGAAGGTCCCTTAAAAGTATTATAAGTTTAACTCTAAAGCAGTGGTCAATGCCTTTGCCGTACATGGGAGTCTATGAAGTAGCTTTATTAAATTCATCTTAGCACATTGACCACGGCTTCATGTAACACTAATTTATTGTTTTCATAATAGATGACTAACTCTAAAGAGGCGCCCATATTCATAGCATGTATTAAAGATGCACAAATCACCAATTTTTACAAATGTTAGAAAATCGACAGAGTTACATTTAAGAATCTTAGATATAGTGATGTTCATAGTGTTAAGTAAATATTTTAAATCTGTAAATGAACAGCTTTATCTTTCGTAGGACGACTACAAAATGGTTTTCTTAAGAAGTTTTCTGTTATAGTAATTATTTAACATTGTAATAATTTTTACATCTTGATTATGGCGCGCTTAAGCAACATACAACCGAACATTTGAAAATATGTGAAATAAGTAACTGTTGTCAATTTAATGCTCATCATCAGATAACATTCATTTTGATAAATAATGGTTAATATGCAACTATTGTTAACTATTATATATTGCTTTTAGTTTACGAATCACGAGGTATGAAAAAAGTTCATTTTGATGAGCACTATTTGAAAATGTAACTAAATTGTATGTATCTATTTGAATTACCTATTGCTTGCAGGTGAAATATAAAGAGTACAGACAACAATGTTTTAGAAATAAAACAATTATTGAAGGAATCAAATAGGCTATTAAATTTTTTTTAAAGATTTTGTCATAGAATACTGTATGTAAATGCAAATATAAAAGAATTGAAATAGTTTAAGTACCATTAATTCACAATGTCACCTGTACTCTGAATTTCTTTATGATGTTCTGTACATGTAAAACCATGTGTAGATTTCATTTAATTTAATAATACTACACTAAAACTGGCCATCGTATAAGTATCTGCCATGTTCTAAATATATAACTAGATCATAATATAATATTCTTATCTAAATATTTACAAATAATACATTTAATTATTACTCTTTTAATATAGAAATTAAAATATATTTCTATCATTCTTCAATTCACATAACGCAAAATAATTTAACAGTGTTTTTTGCACTCACATTTACAATATAGTTTAGTAACGACAGTTACCACTGATCTCAGACAACTCATTTAGAATATATCACCCAATATCTGAGTAAACAACATACTCACGGATCCTATTATATCTTATTATTTAAAAATGCAGAAATGTGAAAACTTTTAAGGAATATTTCATTGAAGGGGCAAGTGAACGTTATAGTTCTTTAGTTTCTCATAGGAACTATAATATTCATTATGCCACTCGAGACCGCCGTGGTAAACTATATGTACATACTGGCCAACGGTCTCTTGACTAAACTGGAACCACTAGGAAAATAAAATATTTCACTATTTACATTGTAAACTACACGTTAGATTTCATTGAACGAGTTTAGAATTAATTTAATTTGTTTACACCATTGAGAACAATGATAGCGCGCGTGACTGACGCGAGGAACATACATACACTCCGCGGTACGGCCTTCGAAGCCCTTACCTATATAACTATAACATTTCCCCAGCGTCGTTGCTTCAACGGGACGCTGCGTTAGACCACGGCGAATGTCACTGTGACATTTAGAGATTCATGACAGATGAAAGCCACTGTCAATGTCAACGATGACATTCGACGTCGACGCTCGTAGAGGAAAAACTAAAATCTAATATCACAATGTGGAGCCCTCGAGGAGCTTAATAGGCGCCAAAGTAGGCCACTCGATTTAAAGTTCTCTGCTATGTCTGAGGGCTACTATCTAAGGCCCATATCCCAAAACGTACTTCACACTCTTGTCGCGAACACCGTTCGATTTCATAGAAATGGATGTTCTTCAAACTAGGTAGGAACTCTTCTGGAATACGAGCCTAAGGGCCCAGGCACATTTTTGTGACTCATTCGAAGAGTGCTAGCAGATCGTCTGAAGAAGGGTGGCGAGGGGGGTGTGAACCTGCTGAAGATGATGACGAAGGCGGCGTCGCAAGTAGTTCCCCTAACGCCGGTGCGTCTAGATATGATAACAGCTCCATTGGGTCTACACTGGTCTCTGGCAGCAACTAAAGCAAAAAGAACCAATAAGTCCCACGTGTCATCTTAAAATTACAAGTTACCCATAGCATGTATGTGACCGTGACTTACGTTAAGGTTGTCTGTCCCCTCGCCGTCAATTACTGCTGCAGGGTCAAAGTTCAAATCAGCAGGTATGTCGACATCATTGAGGGAATGGTGTCCGACAGAAGGCGGTCCTGGGGTATGGCTGGAGCCCGGTGTGTGCGCACCACCGCCACCTGGCGTGTGTGCAGATCCGGGCGTGTGAGGTGTATGTGGTGTGTGGGGCATCTGAGAAAAGTTAATTTAATTTTTAATAAAAATAAAAACTGTATTTTTTTATCCAACTAAACGAATGTATTTGTAACAAGAAAGCACTCATGTGTCAAAATTATAATGTGTGTAATTAAATATCGTGTTTACAAAATGTATTTCAATGTCGGAGTTATTACATATATATATTTGTAGTTTCTTGCCTGTTGTTTTTCATACGCATACGAACAGTCGATTTAAATTTAAGGCATTGCAATGTTCGTATAATAAATAAAAGGATTTGACTTGATTATTATGTCATAATAGTTAACACTTACTTGGTCATTGAGACTCTTCTCCATTGCATTTAGAGGGTCCAGGGAATTGACACTGTCATTGAGGTGTGAGAGCGGGCCATTTCCGGCGTACTCATTACTTCCGGGGCCGTTGTTCATGCCGAAATCGTAGTTTTGATTCGAACTTGACGCTCTATTTTGACTACTTTGATTATACGACGAGATCATTGAACCACTCGCGATGGTGTTCATATCTGGAGGTAAGTATGGTGATAACGCCTGGTTCATATCCCAATTGTTCATAGTTGGCATGTTCATGGAGCCAGGCGACATCGCCTTGCCTCGTTTCCCGCTGCCATCGTTGCTGTCGTCTTCTTGCTGTAATTTCAAATGGATTCTTAGAATTTATTTAAGTCAAGCTTCGAGGTCGTCACAAAACCTATACGATTCAAATGATTTTGACAAAAACTTGTCCGACCAATTGTATGTTGTTCCTTTCGGAAATGAGGGTAACAAATTTAGGTGATAAAATTGGAGTCTTCGTTGGTCCACTATAATCATCAATTAAATAGGTTTTGTTTTATAACCCAGGTGTATCTTTTTTTCAGCACTTTACTTTTTACAAAAAATACTTACCTTTATACTAGGATTCGCTGAATTTTTCGCTGCTTTCCAATTCGCTCCGCTGTCAATCGTGACCTCATCGACATCTGACGTATTTAATGTATTCAGAATTCCCCACATGTACTGGTCCACTTCCAGTCCTTCTAATTGAGCTGGTTTGCTGTAAGGATACAAATATTTAAAAAACTCCGTTTCCAGGCATATAGAGCTAAGAAGTGTCATGATGCAACTTACTTGCAAACTGGACATCTCCAGGACCCTCTCTCACAGTTAAGCTGCAGGTAAGACTCCAAGTCAAAACACTGTATGTGTTTACACTCGTGCCCTCGCGCTGGTAAAGTGATCTTCTTAAACGTTATCGGACACTTAAGTGACACCTTTAATGCAGTTTGTTCAATACTATCTCTATCATTCGGTGTAGTACCATTATTTCCACTAGTTTGATTAAAGTTCATTTTAATTTTAGCAATACAATGGTCCGCTGTTAATAAACGCTTTCTTAACAACCCTTGTAGAACACTTCGCACGCTCGGCCGATGGACAAGTTGTAGGACGAATAGGTGAGACTGTAAAGAAGCCATTATTGTAATGGAGTTTAAATATTGACTGTAAAAATGTCTTGCACACACGATACATACACAACAACAGGCCGACACCGTGATCTGTATCGTGTTCCTCCCGGGTTGACAAACTTCTTTCAGGTACAATGGTTTGTGTGAGGTTTTGTTCTCCCCTCGGTCTATCATCAGCGGCGTCGCGTTTACCGAAACTTGAACGCTCGCCGGCCAATTTGTATTCATTTGTCGGTCTTCGTGATGGAAACATTTCAATTGTAGTTCTAAATCCGATCTGTTGACAACGTGTGTATTAATATCAGAGTGATTTATAGTTTGCTTTTTTTTTTAAATAATAACAAATTGTGGGTTGTCTGGAAGAGATCGCTTGTTAGCGATAAGGCCGCCCGTTGCTCTTATATGTACTAACGTCTGTTAACGTCATTTGCTTCTAGTGTTTAAGTGCAATAAAGTGTAAAATAAGTTATCGTTACCTCCATATTAACGTTGAATGGACTGTGGGCTTCAGTTGAAACACGTGATTGCTAACTGCTAAATTATGTTCTAATCGAAATGGTGGTAAGATGATACCATCTCGTACGGGGAATGTTAGTCGAAGCTCATCATCTGAAATTAGGCAAAGGAATAATTACAAGACTGTTGAACACAGGATAAGTTGAGGTAGAGTAGGTAAAATACATACTTTGCATAGCCATTGGTGGTTTGAGCTCACTGAAATGAGGTTTGACATCAGCATTGGGACTAATATATGGTGGCATACTGCTAGCTGGCGTCAGGGGGGGTGTTGGATTACCAGGCACAGGACTGTGTTGGTAGTTATTAGTTCGCATCGCTACCTCTTGTGCGAATTGACCACTGTATTGCCCGGCATACTGTCCTGAATTTGTTTGATGTTGAGGAAAATGATTTGGCACAGCACCATTAAAATATTGGCCTTGATTGGAGTAAGGTGGTGTCGATTGTCGCATGTTCCCTCTCATCGTCTGGCCGAAGTTGCCACTTGGTCCTAAAGGTTGTTGAGGTGGGTATTGGCCTTGGAAGCCAGGCCGACCGCCATATCCGGACGGATATTGACCGGGACCGAAACCCGGTTGTCCTCCAATGTACTGACTCTTTCGCGATCCCATTAGCATGGTACCTGTTGGGTAAGGCGTGTGCCGTCTTTGGTAGGCGGGACCCATTTTCGTTGATCCTCCCATTTGAGCTGGGCCCATTTGTGACGGCATCATATTGGCATGCATGCCCATATTGGCCATCTGAGCCATGGGATTCATGCCGTTCATGGAGGCATTGCCCATTTGACCCATTCCAGTCATTCCGGTCATGCCATTCATGCCGTTCATTCCATTCATTCCCCCATTACTTCCCATGCCCATTCCTGTCATGGCGGGATTATGGCTTCGTTGCTGACCGTAGCCATTCATCGCACTGTATTGGGGGTTACCCATAGCCATATTGCTTTGCATCTGAAACGTAAAATAATAAATATATTTAATACTTCTATAAACATTACAATGTTCGATTTTCTCCCCGTAGGTGGTACGAGTCAGTTTACTCCGGTTCCTAAGCGGATGTACGACGCTATCTGAACACTTTTGGTAAACTGAATGGGTTTTTCACTTACATGTATGACTAATTTCTTAGAAAAACATATAATACTACGAATTCTTTCATGTAGATCAAATATCTTAAACAATATCGCTTGCACCTCTGCACTGCATAAGTCACTGCTAATTATTTCTTCCTATAAGGGAATATGTAAGTTCAATTCAAACTTTACGATCGACGAGCATACGTTTTTATAACAAAGTCCCAAGTATTTTGTTTGAAAAGGCATACTATACCCCGTAAACGAATATTTAGAGGACAAAGATTCCTTTAATGTGTCGGCAATTGGCTCAACATCGGGACAGTTCAATTCTTGAGTAGCCTTACAATGCTTTGTTATTTTAATTGTGAGTAACACAATTTTGTATTAATTGTTTATTTTAAAAGAGCTATCGAGTTTCTTGCCTGTTCTCGGTAGATTACTGCCTTCCGAACCGGCGGTAGTGTCTGTTATAGTGTCTTTATAAAGACCTACTTAAATAAAGATATTTTGAGTTTGAGTTTACGAGTAGATACTCTGATTATGAGCTTGGCCATTCGTACAATGAATAACACTATTAAGTAGTTTACCTGCGAGAATGGTTGTGAGTCCTGTATCGCGGCCGTGGTGGCCGCGGCGACCATCGCGGCGGTGGCGCCGAACTGCGCGTTCTCGCCCCCGCCGCTCATCGCGTTCGATACGCCATGGCACCCATAACTGCTGGCATTTTACACATACATTATTAAAATTAAATATATCAATTGCTTATTGTTTTGGTTTAAAAAATAAACAGGATCTTTGGTGAACACGAACTCTGAAATGAATAGTTTTTTATGGGTTGCAAAAGTTTTTATATAGTTTGGGTGCAGTTAAATTCTAAGATTAAGCTTATTCATTACCAAACGTGTTTTCCAGCACTATTTGGAGGTGTTCACAGGTAGACGGACTGGCAAAAAGGGTACTCTCTCATAAAAATTGGTCAGGTAGATACGTCATGATAGCACGCTCACAATACATAAATTATGTAAATATTACGGACAAAATCGTTCTATATTCGCGTACTTTCATTGTTTTAATGTATTATTGGTAAATAATAAAAAAAAAACATTAATAAAAATAAGAAATCAGGGCAGTTTATTTCATTTTGCGCACGATGTGGCGACTATCGAAAAGTTTCTATTGCAATTGGCCTTGCGAAGTCCCAACATTTTACATTCCACACGTTAACACGTTATTATTAATGAACACAGACTCAATATCAACCCAAATTCTGCCGGCATTTTTAAACCTCTATGATTTTATTATTATGAACAATGAGACAAAAAATCAATATGGAGTACAACGCGTTGTTACCCCTGTGTTTCTCTCGGGATGTTTGATTTTTTGTAAAGCGCTAGAGTGGGAGACAAACTCATGTGAACTGCTTCTGGGGCGAATTCCCGAGCCCTTTCTAATAACTTCCATTCGACAAAAGCTCAATAAACACTCGCACGGGCTACTTATTGTTGTTACTTGTGTCTATGTGTGCGTAACAGTCATTTTAGTTTGTAAACGACTGCAATGTTTGATATGTTTTCCCTTTTCAATACATTATTGTTTTTAAATATACACATACATAAAACATGTCGCTATCGACATACACTTTTTTCATGTATACTTAAGTTGTTAATACAAGATTATGTGTGCAAACATAACAAGTCGTCAAAGAGTTCAACAAATAATCACACCAGTCGATAACTCCTCAAACTCAGTCCTTTCATCCACTGCAAATGATTTACAAGGACCCTTCCTTAGGTATCTAATCACTGGTCGTCTTTTATATCTTTTTGTAGTTTTGGCCTTTTTGTTGCCGACCGTAATGTGTACAACAACAAAAAAAACGTATCCTGACGAAGTTTTTGTTAAATCTGTACCACCACATCCGAATCACTTACGCTGCTTTCAAAATATTTGGGACTTTGAATGCAGGCGCGTCCAACGCAGGAATTCTTTTTGAACGATTCCGAGAATGAGCGAAGATGCATATGTTTCATTCGGTGTGTCGTTTTCCTCGTTCTTCAAAAATATATATTTAAATTATCGAGCGCACCAGTATAATGTAAGTTATATAAAATCAATATGATTAAATCGCTATTTCGAGTAGCTGGAAGGTGTTTGGCATACTATTGAGAGATGTGCGAGTAGCGTAGATATTTTGATACATAGGCTGCAGTTAATTTTAGATTGTTGCGCAGACGTGGTGAATTCTTAGCTAATTGGCAGTGATGATAATCACGTGCGGAATTGATCACTCGAGTAAACTTAATTTAAAATATATAACCTCCTTATTCGAAAGGGACTTATTACAGTTACTGTGTACGTCAGTTTCCTATAATTATTTTTCGATCACCTCTAGTGTTGCCTTTCAGCCCTAATTCAAGCTACGACTTTCAATGACAGTTGGTCTCGGTCTCCCCCGTTTGAAATTGTGGCTTGTACGCTCAAGCATTAACATGTGATGTGATAGTTTGTATTGATTATTATGACGTAAACGTAACAAGTCCATGCGTTAAATGGTCGCAGCATAAAGCAATGTAACATTTAAAATTCAAATATATTATAGGCGTGATGTAATTTTAATTATTCCTGTATTAGATTCAGTTGTGTATGTATTTGTGAGCGTTATGATTTTATCTTATCCACGTCAATTGACGCCCGGAGTTGTGAGTGAATGAATCATGCTTCAAGGAGCGAATTCCGGGGGTTATAATCGGCGAGTGTTCTGGGGTGTATGGGACAATGAGTGGGAAGGGTCGGTTCAGTTAGGGCAAATAGGTTCACGTCAATGTGAGACGATAGCTATGATAAGTAATAATGTACTTTTGTTTGCGACTTTGGCTTGAACAGGATAATTACCGGTATAACAATAGACCGTATTTGGTTTATTGCTTCTAGATACAAATGCTACTTTTTTACCTGCTTAATGAATTGTATTGGATGTTAACATCCGTTGTAAAAAAAATAAGCACGTGGTAGGATTCATGCAGTAGTGGCGGGTATCCGCCCCCAACCGACTCACCCGTTAAAAACTGACATGTTTTCCCACGATTCTCAGAATGTTTTAAGTAATATTCTCATGATAAGTAAAAGCCGCGTTTATATTTGGCTGACTATGCAACGCCCGTTTTCTCTGTTCATTCAAGTCTCGAGCCCTACGTTTATTATTATTATTGGTTTTGTAATTTTAACAATGATATTATGTTGTTTGTATAGGGAACAAAACAAAGCAGTTGCGTGCCCCGTCTAAGCACCTGCTTAGCTTTTGTAACGATAAACCTAAATTTAGTTTTTACAAAATATATTAGCTTAAAATATCGTGTGATTTTATGTAGTACCTATTAAATTAATTAGCCGTGTTGTGAATCGTTTAAAAGTTCTTGTCTAGTAATCCAGTGCGTTAATGTTTTGTTTATTTGTATTTATTGTAAGCTAAAGTGCAGTCACCGCTTGCATTCCCATCGCTCGCTTGTATGTGTGCCGGCGTCGTTGTGTGGGTATTGTGGTGTTGTGTGAGTGCAAGATCCTAGTGTGCGTTGACAGGCCCGAAAGCGTTTATAGTGCGTGTGAATGGAAGAGCACATTTCGTTTCTTTCATTATAATTTGCAATGATGCGTCGAGATTTATATTGTTAAAAGTTTAATTTTTACTATTTAAAATAAATTTACACGTAATGAAATGCGAACGATATTACACGAGAAGGTACGCCCTAGTCGTTGTTTATTTTTATATTGTTAGCGTGTTTGTGTTATCAGATAAGGAGACGGTTTGCAAATAAATCTATTTCAAGACATCATAATTACGCATATTAATTATTGTAAGACGAAAATATTTTTTTTAAGTAATGTAGTTTTCAAAGTAAAAACATAGATTTAAATACGTGATATTTTTAAGACGCGAAAATACATGTATTTTTATTTTTAATACAAAAACAACAATTAAATGTTTTATTATTTTTCACATGTTATATTTACGTAACATATTTACTTCTACTGTCTACTACAATTAAAAACTCACCTTTGCGTATTTACTCTGTATCCTATGTTTTCTTGAAAATAACTCTGTTTTCCAGTATCGGGAGCTGAGGCTCCCGAGTAGCTAATTTTGTGTCCTGCGTATGCAGCCGTATTAGCAGAATTCGCCGTCCTGCCGTTTCAAAACACCTCCTGAAACACGATGTAGCTCTATACAACCTCTTTTTTGTGCCAGATTTCTAGAACATTTTTCACGTTCACAAATTTTTTGCATTTTCAGCTCATGTTTAGAGATTGTCGCGCTTTGCCATCAACAAATTACAGAACGTAATGGTGCGAGTTTCACAAACAATTCGAAGTTTTTTAATACTTTGAGATCGATAATTTTAATGAGTGAATGAGATTTAATAACCCCAAATAAATTTATTATTTTGAGTTCTCTATGAAAATTGTTAATCAGCTCGTATAATTTTTTTCATTAGGTTCACGTGAAACTGGCACCGTTATACGTATCCGAAAATCAGTGATAGTAATTTTATTTTTGTTTGTTATCCATTTTTTGTAATTTCAGAGATTTTTTGTAATTTCCATCAGCCGAAACACACCTTTTATAACATCCACTTTTGTATAAATTTATCCACAGAGATCACAAATTTTTGCATCAATCCACGTTATGTCACTAGTAAATTGTAATCCTTCGGTTCACTGCACTGTTTTCAAATTTTTATTTCGTCACTGCACAGGTAATTAAAAATCCAAATCCAAGGTAAGGTCAATATTTATCACTGTGTTCCAGGTTGATAATAAACAATTATTATCGTTCACTCACGAGTCCAACAGAACAGTTCTTCGTAACATTATAGACGTGTTGCACGAGCGTCGACGTCGACGTCACTGGCATCAGACAACCAAACGTACGACCGTCAAAGGTAACACTGGCTGGTAAACCGGCGACGGTGAGTGAGAGGTTACGCCGCGGGGGGATTCCACCCCGCGCGATGTTGCCGCTCCGCTGCGATAAAGTGGCGCACCACCTCGTCCCCCGCTAGTGTCGTCGTCTCGGCACTCTGCGCTCGGCCTGGCTCGGACGGCATCGTCGTCATGACGGTTTCATGCTCCACCCCGCGCACTCGACATTTCATTTCAAGTAACGGTCCTCAATCGAGCGCGATACTGCGAGTGTGATAGTCGCAGTATAGTGTAGCACAAGTCATTAGTTATGTTAATGAATACATGATAGGCGGTTAAATTATTCGCTATTAGTACATTGTTTTCACTTACTCGTAACACTTTTATTGAAATTGAACTAAATCTGTTCGTTGGGCTAAATAAATGCTCACGTACTTATTTTTATCGGGTCGCTCTCGGAATTCGGTGAGCGTCCGTCAACGTTGGGGCATAATAATTAACAGTGATAAACAATGGTCATGTCGTCCTCTGGCCGCTACCTGCGCATGACGCTAGAGGACAAATCACTCGTCCTGCGATGTCCTTGCTTCGATGTTGCTTACATTTCGCACAATATTGACATATTTGTATTTCTATTAACGTTACAGTAAAGCTATCAGCTTATCAACAAATTAAATACATTATCAATGACCGTTTTAGGTCAATGTTAGATGTGCAATATATTCGCAGGTATCAATTTTTTTCATCCATAATGTAAATAATTACAAACTGTCTTTAAATAATTTCATGCAGCGGTGCATTTGACGTTAACGTGGTTCGTTGGAAAGTCGGGAAAGCGTCGTCCGCACATTCGCGTTTCGCGCGTTGTCCGCGTTCCGGTATGCCTTGCATCACCCTTTACGACATTCACAAAATAAATTTTTATTAAAAATTTAAACATAGTTTAAAATCTCAATATTCGTTAGACATAATAAGAATATACTTAACGTATGTTATATTATGTAACCACTATTGCTGTAACGCACTCAAAGTGACGTAATGTAAATAAAGTAATATAATCCCGTTTGTAAGCTTTTGTCAACATATTTATTGAGTTCAAATAATTATGACACGAATAGAATTAACAATAATTGAATAATTGGACTTTTTCAGCGGTAATTATAAGCATTTCTTGTTTACATAAAACGAGATTAAAACGTGTTAGTACTTCCTCTGGGTATTCTGAAATCTTATCGCAACTGATAACTGACGTTGAATAGTATCTGATAATACATTATTAGCTTGAAAGCACGTACCGCACAATATACACATTCCTACTATTCTTGAAACAAAAAGTAATTACGTGATCTTGTTGGAATTAAAAATGTTTTGGTTCTACGGAAAATATTTTGTATGAAGGTAGAAAGTTATGAGTCTACATGTTTTATCTAAATGGCATTGTAACTTAACGATTTTGAATTTCATTTAGCAAGAAAGCGTACAGCCTTGTAATCCACGCTTCTAAGTATCTAATGAATATTGTTTTTATACTTAGTATTAGATAATCCGTGTCACTGAACCGTTATTGGTCTTATTGCAAAAGACAACTACACATCCTCAACTGTCACTCGGGCAACTGCTATTAAAAAAATACAAAAATTCAGACCATGATAATTACTTCACAAATTAAAAAAAAATACGATTTACAATGTTTTCTGTACGATATTACGATAAAATTGACCGTGAGTACAATGTCAGACATAGAAACAGGAACTGATTGTAGGTACGTAGTTTTTTTACGTAATTGAAATACTTAACTTTTATTATTGCGAATCTAAAAATGATGTTAACAATAAGATCTATCTATCTCTCTTGAATCGATGTAAAATATCATTTTATAATGTAGGTACATATTGATTAATTATCAATGTAATATATATTAAATTAACACAAGTTGCATATTAAATGCAATGTGGTAAGCGAGTATGTCAGCATACATCCACCTCGAAAACCAGTTTGCGCTTCGCATGGAAAATATGTCGCCAATCGCGCGTGGCAACTGGCTTGTTTCCATTACACCACTTTTATATGCCTTAATAGGGATATAGGGGGCATAGGGAATTCAGTCTCATTGTAAATAGGGTACCTATTGATTACCTACAACTGAAAATAATCTAACAGTGATATGTAATCGGGTATTGGATACGAAGTACCCTCTACTTGAATACTGTGTAACGTCCAAATAAAGAAGTCATATTTCTAAATATCGTGTTATAAGAATGGACTCACCTTAATCAAAGATCATAGACGCTAACAGGATACTGTTAATGTCTTGTTTTATTAACTACCGTCATTTAATTTGCCTGAATTATTCAAGGTTCTTTTTAAAAGGCATTTTTTGTGTAAAACACAGACAAAGATTAAAAAAATTAAATTAAATGCTAAAGCCAGATTGAATATGTCTTAATTGTGTCCCTTATACGTTACCTTGCGAAAAACGAAACTCGCCTAAGAACTGCATTTCTTAGCGAACGTTAGTTAAACTAATAGTCACAGTAATCAGATATAATGAGGTAATAAAAACATTAAAATGTGTTAAGATTACGAAATTTTGAAAATACTACTTCCGAATTTGTACGGAAGATGAAACAATGATGAGCATAAAAGGGTTAAGTGTTATACGAAAATAAAGGCTACAGAACGGGCACAATGACTCAGATGGAATTTAACGTTACCCGCCATACTTCGTCGGAATCAGAAATACAATCCTAATTATAATCGCACGCATCCGTCCGACACCTCAACTCAATCGGTCGCAAACGCTTCGGCTAAACCGCATTAAGAACCAGATAATCATGCGCATCTTTAACTTGCGTTACTGACGTTTAATGCCTTTTTGCCGAGCATTGTACTTAATATGGACACTTTGATTTTTAATCTGTGTATGTGTGTTTTACTGCTTACGTCACGTATCTTGTTTACATTTAAGTTTCGGTTTAGCGTATGTAAACGTATCGTATAAATGAAACACGATTATGTGGTCATTATGAAATTAGAGGTGTACACGCTTTAGTTAAATGTACGCACGGTCACTTGGTATAAAACCTCGTTTTTCCAGCACTTCTAGCACAATCGTTTAGCATTGATTCTTCATTCAAACCGAACCGCCAAAAAAACAGATATTATTCCATTTATTGATGATGACTTCTAATATATTATTAGGAGATACAAAAAGGTTGTATAGGCGCTGTATTACTGGTACAATTATTCGATCCCTTCGATTTGTTTAAGCAGTGTATAATAATAGCGGACGCATCATCAAGTTGTCTCTTCGGTTATTAAACTGCTTTGAATGTTTTCAGTGTGCGTTGTATTTATAAATAAGGTACATATTAGCAAGTTGTGAGTTGTAAGTATGTACATAGGAGCAACATTGCCGCATTGCGGGGCCGGCATGTGTTGACACATCACTTTGCCCTTTACTGGCAACTTGAAAACCACTAATCGTATTATTTCATATTCGATTCAGAATCGATTGTAACGATCACGAATCACAAGTAATACGTGATTTCTATTAATAAATAAAATTATTTTTAATTTTGAGTTAATTTGCAATAAACGTGACACAAATATATATTATCAGTCCTCATGGTACTAATGTATTTCGTGATTGGGGCTGAGGTGCCAGTCGCGACTATGTCGAGTTTGAATTACATTAGTTGGGTGAAGATTTACACGCTACATATCGTGGGCGCAATCTATTCATAGAACGTACTATATATAGCGACGCCTTTTATTCTTCCTTTAGAATCCAATTTGTGGTTTCATATTTAAATTAATCAGAGTTCAGTGTTATGGTAACGCTAGACGTATATTTGCCGTGTTCCAAAGATAAAAGTCTGTTTTATCTGATAAGGTATTATTTGCATAAAATTAAAAATTGCCTAAAAACTTATATTCATTCATAAATGTGTCTTAATTTATTGGTTCTATTTTTAACTACGTAATGGTTTTAAATGGTTGTTAACTTAGTATATATATACTTAATTATGAAATGGTTACACTGTTCAGTATATAAAGTTTACTTTAAATCAGTAACTGGGCTTTTTTCTATATAGTCTATGGAATAAGCATAGAAGATTGTATGCAAAGGTATACCGTATAGGTGACCGGTCGCGCACATCTGCCGTGCCGCGCGTGCGGTGCAGCCGGCTGATTCGAGTCATAAGTGACATGTTTTTTATTACATTTTTACCTACAAGCGAGTAGCCTTGAAACCAGAATAAGCTGGATGGAAGGTAACATTATTCTTATTTGTTACAATTCGTGAGTGTTATATAGTATCGAAAAATAATTTGTCAATTTGACAGACTTTAGTATGTACTTAAAAAAAACAATTCAAATTCATTTTATATTAAACATACACTACAAAAAAAACTAAAATATAAATGTATAATAACATTATATAACATCGTAATAATGAGAATATTTTTTACGCATTTTACAGTCATTTGTACGAAAATATAATTGTTTTTAAGGTACTCGGTTATTTATTTCGTAATATGAATTCTATACATAAAAGATAAACGTGTAAGCCTATACAATCTGTAAGCTTTTTTTGTACGCTGTGGTATTATAGGAGTTCACTTGTCACTTGGACCACAAAACGCGTGTCGGGACTCGGGAGCGAAGCTAATTATAATCGACTAAATATCATCGAGTGCTCGTAACTTAGGGTCGCGCCTCGGTGTATTTTTAAAAACTTTTTTCCTCCAATAACCGGTGTTAAAATAGCATAGTTTAATGGTTTCGTCCGATTAATATTTTAAACATTGTGTACAAGAATGCAGTTCTGCAATGGTACGTTTTTTTGAAAGTTCAAATTACCATTCCGTATTGGTGGCTCGCTCGCGACAATCGAATCGAGTTAAATGTGACAAATTGATCGATTGTTGACAACATGATAAGATCAACCAGTCAAGTTAGTGAACATTGAATAAGTCATATGTCATAATAATTAATCTATCCAGTCTTGGTCTATTTATCCTTAGGTTTGGGTGGTTGCCAAATTCTGGAGTTATCTGTGTGTGTAATTTTGTAAAATGTTCTTGTTTAGTTATTGTTGTCGCGCAGCGGGCGATTTTCATAAACAAAGTTATCAAGTGCACACGTTGATACAGTATTTATTATATGAGACAAGTTTGATTGTTTATGTACGAAGTTTAAAAATATTTTTCTCAATTACAAGATATAGCATTACATTGTTTTACTCAGAGTGCATGTTTGCTTTATAAGCAATAATTCTTTGAGTTCCGTTATCATAATGCGAGGTTGACACCGCGGTCGTAAGTTTTCCCTGGAAACATATCACCTTGTCGCCAGGTAGCTGGTACTTACAATTAAAAAAGCGAAAGAGCGCAGATTCCGCGGTGATTTTCGAGAAATATCGACGGGGTCATCGAACCGTGTCGACGCATCGTGTCCGCGTAATCTCACTGTTTTTTTTTTAATAAAAAATTATGACGATTCATCAAAATGTTTTCCACTTATAATGTATTAAAAATTTTCACATCTACGAATCTGAATAAATGGGAGTGATGAATGAAGACTAATACAGATTTCCAAGTGTAAACAGACCACCATATTTAAAGTTAAAAAAGAGATTATTTTTATTTAATTAACATTTATCTATATTTACGAATAGTAACATGAGTTCAACGGGTGAACAACGGTAAATTTTTTTATTTTCGTGAAATTTTCTTTCACACATTCATGATATGTCCGCAGTTGTTAGATTCAAACATGATAAAATACCGCTCTGGCTTCACTCGAGTAGCGTTCAGAATGCGAACAATAAAAATATCAGCGACGTTGAAATAAATAAAAAGAGCAGCCGGTCCAGGTGCGGTGGGGGCAGGTGGAATAATTGGCAATTCTTTGTCTCAGCCGGTGAGGCAGTGACGAAAACCTACCAAGCCTTAAGTCACTGATGCCTTATTTTACAGAAATATGTTTTGGTTTATTTCGATTACGAATGAAATCACTTAACGTTTTGTTGCTTTTGTTGAAGTGCGAGCTTTAAGTTGGCCTAATACGAATTGCCTTAGTAGAAACTAATATTAAAGGTCTTTGGTTCAATCCTTCTTAGAATAGTTTTAGTTTTCGAGTCCATGAGTCGTATACCGCGAAAAAATAGCCAGCTGTGTATGTTCTGGGTACTCTGTATTAGTCTTAAATATAAAAAGAAAATTATTGCCATACACAAGTTAATAAAATAAATAATTGGTTATATCATAGGTGAGATTATCTCAACTCAAAAATTATTCAAGTAGGTCTTGATAAAGACACTTTTGAATCGTCAATTTTTACACTATCATAAATAAAATCAATTAACCGACGTAGACGGTAGACGTTTTTTTATTATCAATAGGATAATGTAGGTTCATGTAAGTGAAATTCCGGAAAGTGGGTGAGGTAACCTCATTCGGTTGTCGCGCATGCGCTTTGTTTTCCATCTGTGGCCAGAATCGAAAATAGGCAAGACTCTTTACATAATATGTTAAAATATATATAACCGTTCTAATATTATATTTAAGATCTTATAGTTGAGACTATAAGCGTAGTAAGTACTAAGACGTCAAACAAGTGTATCTCATAAATTGTGCATAACTCAAATTGATAGAAAACCTTTCTTAATTTATTTATATCTTTTCCACATACAATAGTGTCAGCGATCACTTGTATACGTCAATAATTTACTTATAGCTAAAGCTGTCCGATCTTCTCAGACTGTCCAAATAAACCGGTCTGAGCCCACAACAAACTCAGCTGGTTAACTATCAATTTAAGGTGAAGGTTTAAACTACCCTCAATCACTAATACAAAGTTTTCGTATTACAATATGTAGCTTTAATTCTTTGTAAATAGAAGTACATATGACTTACATCTATAAAGGTATATAAACTTAACTGTGGTCACTTACGCAGTCGGTAACTATGCAGGCACATTATCTCGATTTGCATAGCGCGGACGAATAGCGGTGTCTACTATGGAACAGTTGCTTATGAACATAGAAGTCCAATTACTGCGTTATTAGATATATATAATAGAACCGCTATTCTGTTGTTCACGACAAGTAGAATAGAGTATCAAATATTGAAATTATTATAATAGATGGCTACAAAAATACAAATGCAAAATATTTCATTGTGATTTTTATCATTTTGAAATTTAAACGAATAAACAGTTGTTTTATACCTTATCGTTTCATTATCATACTTGATAACTAACCCAACTGAAGAATACAATCCAACGCTTGGCAAACTATGTGTACATAAAAACATGCCCCGCGACCACATCTGGGGAAGATAACAGCAATACGTTTTTTTAAAAAAAAATGTTTTCATACTTTATAGATTTTTTCAATAGAAATATTGATTGTTCCACTAGTATCAGTTTGAAATTTCAAATTTATTTCCGTTTTTAAATATTCGAAATTCAAAATGTACACACCACACCCAAAATAACATTTATTATATCGAATATTCACCGTCAAAGATGTTAAATATGCTAGAATATTGTTAGCGCGACATTGAACAAAACACGCGATCACAATGGATATGAATGAATGTCGTTCACAGTATATACCCGGATAATGATGTTATTTACTTTACTTCCGTCATCGTCGATCATTGCGAATTCATGCCGTTTTTTCCGACTAAAACTAAAACTGACTAGAACTACGCTCGTGATTTTATTATAGAGGCACACGAGTGGGCCTTACCAAAAGCTTACTGCCAGAGTCTTATCCCAAGAAGGTCCCAAAGTTGTATTGGTTCAGATATTCTAGGTGATTAGAAAATTATTAAATTTGGGTGCACAAAATGTTTGGTGTATATAATCCGATGAAGTATCTAGATAGACTATCATAGGCACTTATAACTACGTCAAGCATCTGAAACGGTCCTTGTCACTCTCGTATCACTTTCAATATAGATAAGCGTGACAAAACATTGTTCTACAAGTTGATAAACATTTTCTTTATTCCAAACTATCTGGCGTTTTAACCCGCGACCATTTAAGACGTCACAATTAACCGTGATTAATAATTGTTCGTAATTATTCTAGGATTGTTGACATAAAAAAACCCTATACAGGTTCGTTAGTTCAATAGATACTAGAATCATAGATACTATCATCTACTGAGTCCCGAACACAACAAATAAACATTCAAATCATTAGCCGTTAAATCATAGCAGACTGGGTACGTTATGCCTAAATAGTTCGTCAAAATTACGATATTTAATATGTATATTAATTATGAAAATATGCCAATGCCTTTAATTCTATAAAGACACAAGTATTTTTCATATAAATCGGTTGGAGAGCGTAAACAATCACTTTCGCATTGATATTAGAATTCATAACCATTCCATATTTATTAGATGCAGCATCAATTAATTAACGGCCTTTGTAGTCATTGTGTGCAGGATGTGACTGCACATACCTACATTAATAGATCACCGTTGACATAATAAGATTAGCTGTTTGCTTTAGTATAGAGATGAAATTCTGGAGGCCGAACTTAATTATATGTTACGAAATCATTCCAATCTATCTTTTCAATCGATAGTTGTGTCAACACATATAAGTGTATGACTGAAAATTAAAGATTACTAAAACTGGTTTCTTACCGGTATATATGTACATTACAATTACCATTTACTGCCAGTTAAGTTAAGGGCGTAGTGCGAACGAGAAGAGCTGGCAAGAAAATCTCTGCCACTCCCGTTGTAAGGAGCTGCAACCAAGCACCATACACCAGCAAATAGGTCACTATTTGACAAATAACTTTACTATCGTCGGTGAGCATAATGAAATAGGAGCACACATTAACCCTCAAACACACAGTACAACGAGACTCCATGACTAATCCAGTCAAAGGTCATGTATCTACTACTTTAAACCTTAAAAAAACCTATAGTTTTAGAATGACATAACGTAATAAACTCGATAGCTTAGCGCAAGCGAGACCGCAGTCAATAACTAGTAACTAATAGTTATATAACGCGATAAATAACTAACGCTATTCGTCATTATGTACTTCGTCTTATTCGTCCTCGAATGTTATTGTTAGTGTGTGACAACTACGCCACAGTTTACACTGTACGTCGCATGCAATACTTCCGCTAACAAATTAACTGATGGCTAGTATTCATATATAATTGTTGATAAGATTGTATTTATATCATATAAATTATCTCATACATAGCCTTGACCGGACTAGGATAGTTAGGAACAAAAAGATGTCGCAAAAATATTCCTTATAATTGTGTTAAAACGGTCAATATATTTGTAGGTCATCTGACATTTTCCTTGTGTGTTCAAGCGGTATCGGCTTTAATTTTGTTTTATATATTTTTATTGTAAATATTGTATACTTAACATTCTAAAACACAAATTAATAAGTTATCGTTACTTAATAATCGATTATTTTAAGTAAATAACAAATCAAATTATGTAGTGTATGTTATTAAGATTTATTAACATAATTTGAATGCTGCTCCGATTAGGTAATATCGCTAAATTTCGGCCAGTAATAAAAAGAGAATGTTTAAAAAATACAATACTGTTTTAGTTCTATAAATAGAGTTAATTATAAAACCGGAAAAAAAATTATTTGGAGGTAGTGTTGAATATTATCTTTCCACAATCTGCATGCGTTAATGAGACAACATTTATAAATTTAACATTAATATATTTGATTTTATATTATGTATTGTTATTCATATATAAGTAACTTAAAACAATGTGCCGTATGAAGTCATGTTTAGGGACATTTGGGTACAATGACTCATACCTTACTCAAAATGGTTTTTACATTTTGTCAATTGTTTTTTTTATGTAATTCAAGTTTGAACTGGTTAACTTATTAGTGCCAAGAATTAGGGAACTTCCAATTATAATAGATTTGAATACTAAAAAAACATCAACAGGAATAATGCTACATAAATTTCTCCTTACATGTATTAAAAAAGAGAATAATATAATACCTACTGTTACGGATGGTTGAATAAAACTCGAAGCGGTATTAATTAACACGTTCCCTTTTTATTTATCAAACGTTAGTGGGTGCCATACAGATTACACCAGCTTATTCACTAACACAAGCTTATTCACTAACGTCCGTCCGGAACGGCTGCGTAAATCTATCTATCTTTATATAATTCAAAAACTTATGACTATCGTTTTAAAACTACACAATGGTGCCGCGGCTCGTCGCGCCCGCACCCCGCTGACCATTAATTTCTTGAACATCTGGTTGCCGTCTTCGCCTTTGCCTATTACAAATTACCATGCTCGTTGTCCGTAACAGTCTCCCCTCAGCGAAATCTCTATAAGGTGGAGCTTTCCGTAGGTAGGACAACGAGGCGAGTAACCGGTCGTCTTAGCTTATGCAGTTTCGTTTCAATCTCAGCTGATCGGGTTTCTCCATCGGGTTCTTTATAGGTTTTCGTAACTATCCCGCGGGGCCACACGTTACGCGGTAGAAGTGGATCCATAATAATCACCACATCACCCATTTTTATATCGCTCTTTGTTCTTGGTATATGACCTCTGGCGTTCACCGTAGGGAGGTACTCCTTAATCCATCTCCGCCAAAATTCATCAGCTAGTGCTTGGGCCGTTTTCCACGTTCGGAGTCGTCCGGATTCACTGGAACATGTGTTAGTGGCCTCGCATTTATACTGTATTCTATTTCTGTCATCAAAGTGCTCAAAGTCTCTTCTTTAGGGTACTTTTCAGTCAAAATAATTCTCATTGCGTCTTTTATTGTTCTTATCAAGCGCTCCCATGCGCCGCCTTGATGTGGGGCTCCCGGAGCTATGTAACGCCACTCTGTCCTTCGTACCAAACATAAATTTTCTAGATCTGGCATCCATTTTTCCATTGCTTTTTTGAGTTCATTGTCGGCGCCTTTAAAGTTGGTTGCATTATCAGAATATATAATTTGCGGCCATCCACGTCGGGCCGCCATTCTTCTTAATGCCATTATCGCTGAGTCAGTTGAAAGTGATGCGACTATCTCGATATGTACAGCCCTAGTACTAAGGCATGTGTAAATCGCTCCCCATCGCTTTTCATGTCGCCGTCCTATGGTAACGCCAATCGGGCCGAAATAATCCATCCCGCAATTAGTGAACGGTCGTATATAAGCTTCTGTTCGGACTCTAGGCAGTAAGCCGAAATTTGGTTTCGTTGGCGATTTTTTTCGTAGCGTACACAGGGTACATGTACGTGCAATGTTACGTATCGTAGGTCGTAGCCGCAGTATGCAATACTTCTGACGAATCTCGTTCACTACGCGTTCATTGTTAGAGTGTAGCGCCCTCTTGTGTTCTTTAAAAATTATTAGTTTTGCAAGCTTATGGCGTCCATCTAATAAAATAGGATTTCTTATCTCCTCTGTAATCGGTGTTTGTAACCGCCCGCGTACACGTAGTATTTCATTTCCATCAAGGAACGGGTCGTATTTAGCCAAACGACTGGTTTTCCTGATCGGCTTTCCTTTCTTCAGCGTTTTAATTTCATCTGTGAAGCTTTGTTCCTGTGCTTCTCGTATCCACCTACTTTCCGCTTCTTTTAAATCGCTTACACTGAGTTGGCCACTACGACCTCTGAGCTTATGTAAGAATAGATGTACATAAGCCGTGGCTCTTATCAATCGTTCATACTGTGAGAATCTTTCGATATCAGGTAAATCTTGTTTTCTGATTTTTTCAATTTTATCCTCGATTATGGTTAAAGTGTGCACTTGTCGCTCGCCAGTTTCACTTGGCCACGTTTCTTCACTCTCGGAAAGGAAAGCTGGACCTTTAAACCACCGGTCATTATTGGTTTTGTGGTTAAATGTCGCTCTTGTCGCGTCATCCGCGACGTTCTCCTTTGTTGGGACCCAACGCCATTGACTAGCGTCGGTTATTTCCTTAATTTCTGTTAACCTATGAGCTACATATGGTGGATGCCTTGTTTTATCATTTCTGATCCATTGTAGTACCGTTGTTGAATCAGTCCAAAGCACAATTTTATTTGGTTCAATTCTGTGGCCTTCTCTGATCGCCTCAGATAATCGAGCTCCGATAAGAGCTGCCTGTAGCTCTAGCCGTGGTATACTCTGTGACTTAATAGGTGAAACTCGGGCTTTTGCAGCAATAAGCCTGACGTTGATGTTGTTAGTTTTTATCCGCCAGTACGCCGCGGCTGCATATGCTTGTTCAGATGCGTCGCAGAATATGTGTAATTGCAACTCTGCTCCCCTCGTGTAATTATACCACCTAGGTATTTTTAATGCCCGTATGTTTTCTAATTGATCCAACCACTGTTTAAACTCATCAGATTGCTCAGTATTAATTTCTTCATCCCAACCTGTCTTCAATATCCATAACCGTTGAAGAATAATTTTCGCCGTAATGGTATAATAACTTATTAAACCCAGTGGGTCAAACACCGACATAACAGCTGCTAAGGCTTCTCTCTTAGTCGGTTTCCTTATTCCCTGCTTCACTTTACAGGGTACTCTGTTTAGGCTCGTGTTAAATGAGAGTACATCTTCGCCAGCCTCCCAAATTACTCCTAATGTCTTTTCATAATGCAAGGGCGTAGTTCCTAATTCTTTAGGTCTCGTAGTACGGAGATTGAACGGTGTAACTTCCAATACCCGTTGTGAATTTGAATTCCATCCAGCGAGCGTGAAACTAGCGTTGTTATGAACTTCAATTACCTCTTGTATTGTTTTTCGCGCTTCGTCTTCGTTGTCAAAACTATCTACGTAGTCATCCATATAATGATTTTTTGTAATAGCGCGGTACGCGTTTGGGTAAGTAGTCTTGTAGCATTCGGCATTATAATTTCTTACGCTATGTGCTACAAACGGTGAGCTTTTGGCACCGAATATTAACGAAGTCATAACGTACTCTTTCGGTAGCTTATCTCGGTTTTCACCTCGCCACAAAAACTTTTGAGCGACTTGATCATCTTCGTTTACTTTTATCTGTAGAAACATTTCCCTAATATCAGCAGTAATAGCATATTTTCTTTCGCGAAACATAAACAATATCCCGGGCAATGATTGCAATAAATCTGGCCCCTCTAGCAGCTCATCGTTCATGCATACTGAATTAGACCTCGCCGCTGCATCAAAAACTAGACGCACTTTTCCTGGTTTATTAGGATTTGTTACAGCAAAGTGAGGTAAATACCATTCTCTCGACGTTGATGTTCTCAATCTATCGACAGGGCGGGCGTATTCTTTTTCTAACAAGTTATTTATCTGTTTTGTATACGACTCTTTAAACTCCTGAGATTGGTCCATTTTTCGTTCAATGCCTTGTAGCCGCTTAAATGCCATATTATAACTTTCCGGAAATGTACCGCTATCGGTCTTCCATGGTAATCCCAGGTAGTAACGCCTTCCTCGTTTTTCTATAGTGTTATTAAACAATTGCACTGCACGTGCGTCGGCGCTCGTTAATGTTTTTTTGCTATTTATTCCCAATGCATCAATAGCAAAGCTTTGTTTTAATATTGCTTCTAAGCGCTCATAATTTGTTTCTTTGTAGACGTCGCTTTCTTTGATTTGATTTAAACAATGCAAAACACGTTCATTGTCTTCCATTATACTTTGTTTAGGCACTGTGCCGTGTAAAATCCAACCAAGTTTAGTAAGTGAAGCAGCTGGCTCGTTTTTCTTTCCGTAATTAAGCTTTCTTGTAACTATAAGTTGCCAATTGTCTGTTCCAATCAATAAACGTGGTTTCGCGTGACCAATCATTTGTTTGAGTGGTATTTTCTCCAAATGTTTATAACGCAAACGATCAGGGTGAATCGTTTGCGCACCAATATCGAAACTGCGCATCGTTCGTGCTTTTAATGGGTAGCTAGCCGCTCCATCGTAGCGGCTTACATGAATTTTAACGTACTCGCTCTCAAAATCATCAATTTTCGAAGTAACTCCTTGGATTTTCAATGGCTTAGTTGGCCCGTTCACACCCAGTTCGTGTGCTAATTTTTCATCAATAATTGTCACTGTTGACCCTTCATCTAAAAGGGCATGAGTATTTATGACCCGTCCGTTTCGGCCTTTTAAAGCCACGGGACATATTTTTAATAATACTACTTGATCATCATCCTTTACCGCCATAGAGGTAGACGTAACCACTTCAGGCGAAGGCGTTGATGGTTCCTGTTGTGGCTTGTATTCTGTCCAATGCAACAACTTGTGATGCGCCTTTACACACCCGTCCACACCGCAAAGCTTTCTTCTACACTGCAATCGTTGATGTCTTTCTTCCAGGCACAAAAAACAAGCCTTCACTTCTTTCACCTTTTTCCAACGTTCATTAATTTTCATTTTTAAAAACTGCTCACACTGGGTCGACGAATGGTTACCGCTACACCATAAGCACGTGAGTTTCTTCTGCGTTGAGTAAACGCGTTCGTTGACCTTTAATCTTGTTTTACTTGCGGTTGGCAATGTTGCTGTGTCTATCTTTTTGCTGTAGTTGAAAGTAAGTTGTAAATTTGCTTCCTCTAAAAGATATTTCGACAGTGTAATAAAAATAGGTTCGCTGTCATTACTGTGAGCCTTGCCGTAGTCTGTCCATCTAGCCTGATAGTGAAAGTTAAGTTTAGACACTATCTCTCGGACCAATGCTCCATTGCTCGTATAACTTCGGTCGTTGACACTTTTCAATAGCCACGCTATGTTTTGCACCTTGATTGCAAATTGGTTTAACTCAGTAGCTGTATGTCCCGGTCTAGGCAATCGCCTTATTTCATCTAGCGCTTTGTCAATTATAATCTCCGGTCGACCATAACATTGGTTCAGTGCGTTTATAATGAGATCGGGATCGCACGCAGAACTCAATAGTACGGCGACTGTCTCCTTAGCGGCTCCAGTAAGGCAGCCGCGTAATCTTGCCATATTTTCTGCTTTACTATAGTTGTAAAGCTTCGTCGAGTCTTCAAAAGCAACTTTAAAATATAGCCACTCACTCACACTTCCATTAAACTGTGGCAAGTCTTGAGTTTGTCGGATTGGTCTTCTTGTTGCTATTTTCTCAAAAGCACCGATGAGTCGTTCCATCCCTTGATCCTGGGCTAACCTTGTTTGCTCTGCCGACTCATCGATAACAAAAGTGGTCCGCTGCCCTGTTCTGCAAGACACGTGCTGTTTTTTTAACTCCACGCGTTCTGGGAGCAACACGTCTTGTTCCATATCATCTTGAGATAGACTTGTCTCGCTGCATTGACTTAGCCATCTATTTACTGATGCAGTGGATTTCTTCAAACACCGCCCGGGTGAGCCACTGACAGTACTTGCTTCGGATTCGATTCTGGCTATCTTAGCGGCGAGTTGCTTCTTAATTAATCCCTCTTCAAGCTTCAACTTCTCTGTTCTTAATGCGACTAAGCGTTTTTCGGCTTCGTATTCCACTTGCTTGACACGTGACGCCTTTGACCTCACTGTATTTCTTGAGGTCTGTGACGCCGAATCCACAGGTAACAACGTTGAATTTATACGTTCCTTCCTTTGTATAAACTCACTTGATACCTCGTCGTGTGTTGCAACAGAATGTCCTGCTTCCTTCACTATCGATGAAGATTCTGACGATACGCGTTCTGACCGTAGTCCTTCATCGATCTCATCTGCCCTCTTCACTTGTCGGCTTCTTGTGTTCATCTTGATCTTCAAACTATTCCTTTGATCGCGATGAACTCGTGGATAATGCTTTCCTCGGTGACCGCTGCAGCAGCACGTCGATGCGGCAAATCACGTTGTACCGGCAATGAAGTTAACTCTTTGCTTGTACTCCTGGGCTCACAGGTAGTACTACCGATAAAACCTTCCTGGAATCACAGGCAAGATCTTTCTTCTTATCGGCGTCGTTGCGTAGAGTCTTCTTCTTCTGGTTATCCGGCTGCTCGAAGGACCATGTTACGGATGGTTGAATAAAACTCGAAGCGGTATTAATTAACACGTTCCCTTTTTATTTATCAAACGTTAGTGGGTGCCATACAGATTACACCAGCTGATTCACTATCACAAGCTTATTCACTAACGTCCGTCCGGAACGGCTGCGTAAATCTATCTATCTTTATATAATTCAAAAACTTATGACTATCGTTTTAAAACTACACAATGGTGCCGCGGCTCGTCGCGCCCGCACCCCGCTGACCATTAATTTCTTGAACATCTGGTTGCCGTCTTCGCCTTTGCCTATTACAAATTACCATGCTCGTTGTCCGTAACACCTACTTAAAAACATTTAATGCCTACATATATATTTCAACTTATATTTTGTAAAGAAACTGTAACATCATAATTTCTTTCCATGTTATTTTATTTTTTTTATATATATATCCCTTAATATAATATTACAGACAATAACAAAACAAGAACCAAAAAAAGACATAACAATAACTTAGAAACTAATTTCACATGCTATGTTAAATTTTCCTAAACGCAATAGAAATATGCAAAAATCTTCAATAACACCATATTAGGATACCTTTACCAACGACATTCATCATTCAAACAGACTCATCAAGTTCCCTGTAATATGACTAATTCGTTACCAGGTATATAATTTGGAAGCAGGTAAGAAAATGTATTTTAAGCCTCGAAATGCGACTAATTTATTATTAAATAAGATAATGCTACAATTAGAACTCAACACTTGGCAATTTAAAGAAGTTGCGAAGAGTTTCTTAGGAGTTCTTCCCTTTCGCCCTTGATTTGAAAACTGGCAGTAGATATAATTCAGTAAGAGTGTGAAAGAGAATTTCTGAATAAATTATTTTTTTATTTATTGCTATTTTTAATACTTCGTAATACTTTATGAATTTTCCACATTTTTTTATAATAATATTTTGTCATACTAAAAAAACATTATCCGTGACAGAGACGCTGGGATACCTTTTAATATATTATTTATTGTGTGTTTCGTGTTTCACAAGATCTAATGTTACTTACCTAATAGGAAAGGAATTATATGGCTTACGTATGTAAGGGGCCTGCATTGAAACGCTAACAATTTCACATAACATGCCTAATAACTTACCAGAACATCGGAGAAGACTCTTAAACGGACTCAGTTGTAATTAATAATATTTTGTATATGTGTAACGTCATTCGATTGAACGACAAAGTCTTTAAAGCGTCGAAATCGATTGGCTCTTGTCTCTTCTATAACGACCGGAATCTATAACGCCATAAACTGCACAGTCCCTTCAGTGTCGTTATATAGAGTTTACACTGTAATTCATAACAAAGAAGAAACTAATGGCCTGACCAAGTTCGGATAATAATGTGTAAATAAATATGCAAGATATGTGTTCCCAATGTTCACAATATATTAGTTCTTTTACTTAAAGATAGGAGCCCATTTTTAATGTAGTAACAACAAATAACAGAAGTTTTATTATGAATCATAATAATGTACATTTTGATGTAAGTACAATTGAATATACGATTAAAGATCAAGTGAAGCCATACATGAAGTTTAAACAAAACAATTATATATAAAGAATTTAAATATGTCACCGGCTATTTTTGGTTCGTCTCCGTCAACTTCCCTAACCTTAACATTTTAACCTTTATGCAAGTATATTGCATGTTTTATTAATATACAAGGCCGTAGGTTTACTAGTATTTGAATAACGCGTGTAGTTTACAAGTTACTCTTAACGTGTGTTATCGGCTATAATTTTATGTGCGCAGGCTAGTTGGTTGATTTTTCCACGCTCCACGCTTCCATCAATAAAACGAATTCTCGAGATTTATTAGTCGACTTTTGAGTGAGTGCCTCAATTGATCATCTCATTGATGCCCTCATACTAACGAATAAGTTTTGGGGTAAATTATAAAAATAAATATGGTATTAGAGGCCCACCATAAAGGTGAAGTCGCCGCCCATGGACACTCACGTGGCTGGGAGCTCGTGAGTGCGTTGCTGGCCTTTTAGGGATTTGTACGCTTTTTTCTTGAAGGACCTTAAGTCGTAGTGGTTCGGAAAAACCGTGGCGGGCAGCTTGTTCCATAACGTGGTGGTGCGTGGTAAGAAATGTCTTACGAAACGCGCAGTGGTGGAACGACAGATATGATATGATTTTGAAATATTTGCTAACAAATATATCAAAATCATCTACTATGCAATAGAGTTATATAATAAAAACTGTGGCTTAGTGGTTTACGAATGGCTGTTTTTCTGGTCAAATGTATATGAAATACATACACATATCAAAAAATATGTATATAAATGTTATTTGAAATTTTACTGTATTTTTCTTCGGATCGGTATCCCACCACTTAAATGATTGATGACAAGTTACAGAATAACTAAAAAAAAATCAATTTGTATCACCATAAAGGAAAAGAAATAAGAAATTCACTACATGTTAGGAGGATGGTGAAAATTTAAGTTCGCTTACAACCAATCGTTAACTCATTTGATCGCCTATTATGTAACAACGTTAAGCTCACGTAACAACACCAAGTACCAAATTGACGTTTATTACGCACCTACACTTACATATTTAAACATGCATATTTGTATTAAAATAATTAAATAAGCTCTTAACCGGAAAAATGTTCTGAATTTCAAACATCGCGGCTTTGATGACGTGCCTTCTTAAAGGTCCATGAGACGTATTGCTTCAAATACAAGGTTTCAAATGGTATTGAAATCAACTTCGACATCGAAGTGACGTTTCTTTATTGATAAGTTATTTTTTTTTTAAAATCAGTCTTCTTGAGATTGCTTTAATGTGCTCCTACTAGCAATAGCCCTAATTTGTTATATAACAGTTATACAAGCGTTATCAACCAGTTCCATGTATTCACGGTGCATTTGGCAAGACGCGTAGTGAAAGTGAGTGCGCTTGTCGCGTGCGCACACCAGGCGACCTTGCCATAAACGTCGAACCATCCACTGCACCACTTACCTTGAAGTTTTTGCCTGTTTCAACATAGTGTCTTCCTTGGGAACGATCAGCCCGTATAGGTCTAATTACTGACCACTGAATACAAAGTACCTACTCGGATGTCGTTATACGTATATACAAGGAATAGGAATACAAGTGTTTTCAAATGTGAAATTCAGTATAATGCTTAACAAATATATAATGCTTAATGCTTAACAAAGTTTGCTCCAACTGGGTATAAAATCGATTAAAAATAAATATTAAAATTTTTAACAAAGTTTCCGCCAACAAAATTTTATACCCATAAAATCGATTAAAAACCTTTAAAAATAAATATTGTTATGTTTATTAACACCTTTATTATGTATATTATCTATACCATCTAATCAACAATGTAAAGTAAATGGAAAACGAGGAAATCTAACTATGTATAGCCGTACAAGTTATATATTGTCACCAGATCAGGAAATTGATTACATAGTACTTTAGAGAACACAAAAGCAATTGAGGATAAGAATCATATTGGAGTACACCAGGACTAGTAGCCTTCTAGGAACTGGATCGATCAACTCAAAGTTATAGGTTTTACTAATAAACCTGGCGATAAAGCACGCACACAGGGGACTTAGTTAAGCTATGCCGCCATGTAACTAGACATGAAGAACTGACAGCTTGAAGAAGAGAAAGAGAAGAGCAACGAGAGACGCTTTGAAAAATAGTAAAGATGCTAATCTTTTAAGTATTTAATTTAACAAAGTACCATTCTATCAAATAATACGCATGTGTATTCCTCGAATTATAAGAAGTATTAATTTAATATGGAACGTATCTATCAAGATCTTATTTTGTACTGGGATCATTTCCAAAAAAAATCAACCGTGCCGAGTTTCTTGCCTGCTTCTTCTCAGCTTGGTCGCGTACGAACAGGCGTAGAATCACTGACATTTAAGCCGACGAAATGGTCCTATGTACCATAATGAATAATGATATTTTGACTTTAGAATGATTATCACTTATGAGTAAATACCCGAGAGCCAAAGGCTTCCAAACAGTTTTGTATCTATTAGAGGAAGTATTTATTACAGAATACAAAAACCAGTTATTATCAGTTATCTAAAAGACCTTTAAATAGATGTATGAACACGTTTTTAATTTGCGGAATGTTGTTAGGAAAGCAAAATGTCTACTGATAATGATATTATGAATATTTTATTGTGTGTGGACATCTGGGGTCGTATATAAAGATTATACCAGTAAATACAAATTTTAAAAAAATATCATATAAAGGTTTCAAACTACTTTTTACTATGATAACAGCAAAACTACCTCCTAACTACACCATGATTTAATAGAAAACGAGTTTTTCCGTATTAATTTTCCGCTTCCAGGTTCGTATAGGCATAGACGGATATCAAGATTTTATATTCGAATTTCAAAATACATGAAACAGTGGTCTACACTTGTGAAAATACAGTTTTCTTATGTCGTCAATATATATATTTTTTTGATCTTTGCCTCGTATGCATTGGAATAGTCTGTTATTGTTGTTAATCGTAGTCACGTGTACGCAAGGACGCGAGATCTCTCGCTGCCTTGCAGTTTCGCAATCACTCGGCAAGTATATGATTGAATTGTTCTAGAATCATCGTAATTTATTTCTTAATTGCTTCAATTTAATTGAAAGTTTTTATATATACTTATTAATTATTTATGTAATTTGTATAATTGTGTTTATTTATGTAATCATGAACATTTGTAATTTATACTCAATATGTGAATTTCAATTAAAATAATAAATGTTTTTGTGTATATTGTAGTAGTAAAGAACCTTTTTTATTTAAAGACAATCGTTGAATAGAGGTAGTTTAGTAGTTATATTAACTATGTCAGTTATGAAACACCATCACAATTAAGTAATTTATGAAGGAGGAAAATCGGCTTAAGATTAGATAAGATTTTCCAGTTCTCGAAGGCATCCACGTATTCGTTTGCACATCTCAATTATAAATAGTATTCGTCACAAAATAAAACGCTCTCAAATATAAAATATATTGGTATATAATAGTAACTACTGGTTCGGGGCCGCGAGAGCGACCGACCTCTAGCCTCCGCCCGCTTCATATCGGCTAGCATTGAGGCATTTACCTTTCCTAGGTCGGATTTGTCCTCAATAAGGGCACAGTTAATAAATAACAGTTGGACAAGTTTTAATAATAAGTGGTAGAGATATACCTCGCTATATCTACTCGAGTTATGTGGCAAATTGTTGAAATTGAGTAAAAATTTGATAGTCAAATTTTAAACATTAATTGTGCTGAATTACAAATTGTACTGAAACAAATGCATACATTATAGCTTAGCGAATATATGACAAATCATAATTGTCGTAGTATCACGCATATAAGGGCCTTCTGCTTGATGTATATTTGACTAGCTATTTCATATTGTCTGTGTGCCAGGCTCGAAGCGTTGATTTATTGCGATGCATGGAATGTAGTCTCGCTTAAGACACAAATTTTGTGCAATATGCGTAATTCGACAAACACGCTCACTTGCTGCTTGGGCGGTCATTTAAACACGATCGAACGTTTTATTCTAGGTTTTCGTTATTAGCGCTAACTAGTTCGAATAGGTCTTGCATGCGTGATTAGTTCGGAACTCAGCGCTTTAATTCTCCTAGAACGGTATGTGTTTCGTAACAGTAATTTCAAATATTTCGATAATATTGGTAGTGAACGTGTAATGTTCAAAGGAAATTTAGTTTAACTTTAACTATTGCTGCAATGTCGCCAGGGGTTTTTCGTATCTGTAATATTAATAAAATATATGTAACGAAATGTGTAATAAGTCGTAAGTACGGGTTAGGTATACCACTCTGCGTTCTGTCAAACAGTTCTTAAGACGCAACACCACTACGTCTTATTTAATAGACTTAGTACTAAAAGGCCCGCAACGCACTCACGAGCTACCAGCCACGTAAATGTATGGGCGACTTCAGCTTTATGGTGTGCCTCCTGCTCATTGTCCCCCTCTTCTATAAAAATAAATAAGCAATATTGTTAGACAACGGTTTTATTGCAAAGTGTGTTACAAGTCGCCTTTGTTACACTGACGCAAAGTGATAAATAAAAATTATGTAAATGTTAATTTACCTTATTGTCGACACTTGACAGGTGGTGAGTGTTTACGGACAGATTGGCTGTTGTAATTGAATTTCTCGAATTCTTTACTGTTAAACTTAAGTTTTCAATGCTGTCTTCGAATATTTTAACTGAAATATTAGACTAGCGGTAGTTTGCAAGTTAATATTATGATAGATAAATCACTAATATATTGAAAACCTAGGTAATGCAGGGCAAAATGTGCTGTTATGGACCTATAAAGATTAAAAAGGTGTCCTGATGTAATTCTTAAGTGATCTTGTAAGACATATACTGAATATTTATGGTGATAACACCATTAATACTATATTACAAAACGCTATATATTACGGGCGAGAGGCCCGTAATAATTTAGAGAAGAAAATTATTTCTATATGTTTTTATATTTACAATTATGTACGTTTAATTGATTGGCATTCGATTTATTTTTGTATTATGAATAATTATTAGAATGTAGAATACATATCTTTCCATAAATGGTACGAAATAAATAGTAATATGTAACAGATATTATTGGTTATGGTATATAAAGCGGATATATCTATGAATGGACTATCGTTTCGTCAATTGAAAGTAGTTATAAGATATATTAAATATTTATAAAGTTTTGTATGTAATAATCCAGCTAGAAACCTGGGTCTTGGCCTCGTAATTCCTGATGTAAGTGTTTAGGACTGTGTGCCTAATGCATTTCTTTGGTGTTTGAGTTTAGTATTAAAATACTATTTTTTTTTGTTTTATATTTCTTTCTTTTCTATATAGTATCGATCGCTCATTTTATGTTAAGAAAGTGCCTGAATATTGGGATCATTTTAGTTAGGAGAATAGGTATTTATAAGTATTTTTTTTATATGAAGGTTAAGAAGATGACTCCAAAATGTCACAATATTTTAAAGGTATGTTTTTCTTACAAAATACCTTGACATATCGGTAATCTTGTTAATTTTAAGTAAATAATGATTTAATATATTTTCCCTATATTGCCTGTAACAGATAAAAACCCTTTACGATACTTTTCAGAAACTTTTTCATGCTTATTACACAAGTTAACGTAAACTTTATATCGTTTCACACTGTCATTAAGCTATATAAATCAATAATAAAAGAGTAATACTCTATAAAGAGTATTACTCTTTATAGGGTAAGAGTGCTCCATATATAAATATATATGGAGCATTTCGTGAAAAGCGTCGTCAAGGACCGATACCAGTTGTATTACTGTAGAGGACGCCAAGACCCATAAAGGTATCCCCACTGGTGCTAGTTTCTACCGAAATGACAAGCGTTAGAAGAGGCTGCAGCCATTTGCACATTTATCTAATGTAATGAAATATAGAAATGTCACCTATTTTGTTTTCGCAAAGTTTTCATTTATCAGCTTTTATAACTCGACGTTAATACCCTGCTTGCGTTACCATTCACTGAGAAAAACAGACCTTGATTGTGATGACTTCAAAGTCCAAAATACTACTTTACTACTGTATTATCTTGCGTAAAAAAAGAATAGATCGTATTCAAATTGTTTGTGTTTAAAAATCATTTTAATTAGAGAAATTATGTTATCATGTCGATGTTCGATTTTTAAATATTTTATACGGTTTGACTTGCGGGTGGCCAGACAACCAATTAATTCTAAATACAAGAACAGTAAAACATAGACAGTAGACACCTTCGTGAAGGTTGTAAATCAATACGACAATAATGTAAATCGTCGCGATTGTTATCTGCGAATCAGCTTGGACATGATGTCACTGACAACTGACAGCAGACAACGAGGCCTTGGTCGCCTTGGTGGCAAAACTGCTCTTTAGTTTTATTAAATACCGTGCGACATATTATATTTACATAATAAATGCAGAACCTTGAGTGCTTTTTATTTGAAAAATCATAATAACATTTAAAAATATACTCTATTATCTATCTTTAAAAGTTCTGTTGACACCATTATGTTCAATTTTTACATGTTTTACATATGCCTATAGTAAGTTCATTCTAGTTATTCAACAACATATATATTTAAGAAATAGGGAAACCATAAAGGAATGCAGAAAATTGTTGGTAGCGCCTTGAGACAAACTGTGTCGGGTTTTTGTTGTCCTTTGCCCTATCTGGAAACGAGGTTTATAAATTAATCAAATAATTTACTATTATATTCGTATACAAAACTAGGAAAAAAAAAATAACACGCGATTTGTAACTCCGTAAAAATCAATTCAAATTATACGATTTTTATAAATAGATGTCGTCCTTGAAATATTATATAAATGTAAATATTTTTATAAACTTATATGCTTTAATATTTCAACACATATTCAAGACAAACATTTATTTAATAAAAAAATATATAATAAAAACATTAAAGAATAAATTCAAAACAAAATATTAAGAATGATTTATTCTGACAAAGTTCTATGTTTTTGTTGTTGGAACGAGTAATTTTTTGCTTTGTTTTATTACGTTAGTAGTTTACAGGAAAATCATTTGTATTTCTCATTACTCGAAAGTCATTGTTCAGTGGATCGTAATTTGCGCAGTATGTTACAAGGTCAAAGTTAGGACGTATATGATGACATCTAGTTGACGATCACAGAATAAATTATATTGTTTTCATAATATCCTGGGGTTGTCATATATTACTTGGTATATTGTACAACATTTAGGCCGAATGGTTTGACCATGGGTTAAACCCAGACGTCGTAGATTCGAATATTGGTATATACAATTTAACATTAGAACAGTTAAGGAATCCTATTAAGCAAACAAGTTTCATGAGACTGATACAAAAATCACAAAAAAAATACTATTGAACTTAACGTTTCTTTTCAAATAAAACTTTACCGAATTTTAAATGTTCGTTTTAAAGCACTATGGAACGTGTGTTAGATAATTAATTGAATATCACATAAACATTTAACCTTGACATCATATTTTTTAAATTACATGCAAAAATGAGTGCCTTAAAACAAATGATTAAATAAGCACACTCCTCGCGGATCCTCTAGCACTCTTAAGTATGTAATAAAATAATTGTATTATTACATTGACGTCAACCGGTTTTGATCTCTAAATACTGACGCAGGTAACAAAGGATATGTATGGACAGGTGCATTTTTCAGCACGACAAGTAATCAATTCAATGATACGAAATACGCTAATTATAGGCTTAACTGCCAAACAACTGTTTGTAAGAGTAAATGCTGTGTTGTTAACCAAGACTGTTTCAAACTAGGTGCTGATATTCTGTATTCCCATAGGCAGACTGACGGGGAGCGATCTTAAAAACATACATCTTTGATTAACCATTAGTCAATCGTCTAAAATGAAGTAACAATATTTATATAGCATTGTGTAACTCAGCTATCGATAATTATTGCACAGTGATTATAACAGATTGATACGGAATTGTGTATTGCTGAAAATTCACAGCCCCATAATAAATGGTATAAATATTTCTTTAAATACGTATAAGGCATAGCTGGTGGTTATCATTTAATATGAGAGTAACGGGCGGCCTTATCGCTAATAAGCGATCTCTTCCAGGCAACCTACATAATTAAAGAAACAAAATTAAATTTGGACAGGTGCAAGAGGTGGAAAGAATAAAAATATAAGGTTAATTACATAACATAGGATTGTCTCTATGGCGTATATTGAAAAAAGGAGAGACAAAGAGAAGAGTTTAGCGAAGTAACTCGACTTATCTAATTGATTCTAAGCATGCTGGCAGATGATTCTACAAAAATAAAGTTAATATATGTGACCTTCAATGGTCGTTGAAAATCAAGCGCACATTTTTCTTACGTAAAGGAAAACGTGAGGAAAACAGCGCGTCTAATATGCAAACATCTACGGAGTGTGGCAGAGGTCTGTGACTAAAATAGGATTGTTAAAATTATTTTTAATCAATCGTATTAAAGTAGGACTACATTAAACTTGAGGATAACTGTTTTATCATAAAAAGTATGTAACCGTATTATAAATAACTGTTTTAACAACGGTCAGTGATATGTCTAGACCATTGTTGCCGACAAGATAAGCTATATTCATGTTCATGTTATATTAAAATAAAAAATGACATAATGAAAACTTTTATTTTTAAATAAAGGCTCAAATCGTACATAGGTCATCTGGGTTACAAGCATAAGTCTGTAACTGTTATTTAAAATGTGTATAGATATATTTTTTACAGTAAAAAAATACATATATGAATAATCACATCATATCAAAAATAAATATTTGTATGTCATCAACCTGTTTTTTTTATTTTTCACTGTATCGATCATAAAGTTTACTTGATGACTTTGATGGAAGGTGGTCACAGCTCAGTCCGCCCATAGGCATCTGCAGCTATTGCAGGTGCATTGCGACCTTTACATTATTTTTTCGTATTCTATTTCGTTACAAATACATTTAACGCGTACATGGAAGATCTGCAAGTTTAACGACTTGATGTTTGAAAAAAATTCAATAGGCTTACGTGTAATTTAAAATGTTTCAAATAATGTGATGCTAAACGAAGTGGAGAACGTATGAATTTCTCTACACACCCATACATTCACAAAACACGCTCGATGTGTGGGTGGCGTTAGTGTGTGAGTGAACGTAGTCGATTACCACGACTAAATGTGAGTAAATTGTTTGTACGCTTTATTGCAAAGTATTAAAGCATATAATTGCATACACCTTATATTCAGTAGTTGGTGCCGTATTGTTTCATGTTTAGGTATCACTGTGTTGGGGTTAAGTAGAGCGGTGTTATCTCCGAACAAAGATTCCGTGGAGTTCTGATTAACAAAACAAACAATATTAAATTTTTCTGTTTAAGTATACAGTAATTTTCCATTTAAATTACATGGCCGTTAGCCTCTTATGGTGTTTTGAATCGCTACAATGTGTCAATAAATCACTAAGCGGCAATTAAATAACGCGTTACAAAACAATATGGAGTTGAATAAAGGCGAAATGTTTCATAATTGGTAGGTGTTAAGCGCATTGGCCATCTAGCCTAAATGTCATCGAACGGAGTTTTGCAAGAGCGTCAATCACGGGCGGTCACCTACTTTCGCGATCGGCCGACGGCGATTAGCCGACTATTTACATTCACTGAGACCTCACTTCGCTTCCACGCAACAATTGTTTCTATAGGAATCTTTTATTTATGGCATCAGTGTGTCTGTGTGTGTGAGCAGTAACCGACGCTTGTGTCTTACCTGTTTGATAGCGTAATTGCGGCGTGTCAATATCGACTCTAATATAAAGCAGGTGGATCGATATTCCGTTGTAGTGTGGTGACAGAAATGCTTTACCGATAATAAGTCAACGCTCGAACTCGCCTGTTTGACAGGATTCCAACCGCGTCTGTCCCTGTTTGTTTATTGTAACGAGCTTAAGGTGCGGTTTCGAGTGATCTCCTGGATCGCCTTCTGTGATTGTTCTCTCCGCTACTCGATGTGTTTGTGTTGGTATGATACGTCATTGTACCGCGCTCGCATCCCCGTATCCATAATTGCTCGTCGACCGACTTTAGCAGCTCTTCGTTGATTAGTTTCGCTATGATTTTTATTATAATTCTTAAGTCTCATGTAAATTAATTTAAATTAACTAACGAAATTTATTTATTACAGCTTAATCACATTAACTATTTAACAGGTTATAACATAATTTAATATAAATAAGATTCTAAGCTGCATTTGTTTGATATGAAGTATTGATTTATAGATAGACGTTATCAATTTTGGATTGTCTGATACTAGATACAACTTATTGATTTGTTTCCTATCTGTAAAGGGGACATAGTATTTGGAAGATACATTTTGGTGATAGCTTGGACAATTATTAGATAAGAGAAGGTCAACAAGGAGTCGTCAGCGCGGGTGGCACCGCACTTGACGCGGCGCGACTGTCGATGCGACGAGCCGTCAGGCAGGAACGCGCATTCCCGCATAAACTCGAAACGAAAATCCGTTTACAATCCACGGCCCGGTGTGCACAGATAAATTGTTTACACGTAGGTAGCAGCGATCAATGTATAGCAAACGATACATTGGATTCAACCTTTTTTTACGCAGATGGCTGTGCAAATGCCCTCTCGCTCGCACGCGCCCGACCTCCTTACAAGTGCCGCCCGCAAGGTCGGCTGCCTTAATTAATAAACTCACCGTAAAGTATTTGAGATCGGTGACTACAATTCTATTCATCCTTTGTCTACTTATCCGATTTTGATTTGTAAATGAATTAATGTAGTAATTACGAAATTATGTCAATTCGTTTCGTTCAAAACAAATAAGTGGATATGAGTAATTTACTGAGTGTAAAAATTTCATTTGTCGGAACGTGTGGCAGAGTGCCGGACATCTGTCATCATCACCTATTAGCACCTGCACAGTAACAAATCATGACAACTTGTAAGATTTGTCTGTTTACCCAATTAAGTTTTGAACGAGTATGTTATATTAAATTATTGATCTGACAATTTAAATATACATTTATATAATATTAAATAAATTAAATTATTATATACATAAACATAGATATAATTTTTTTTCTATATTGCGATGGTCTTCTTGGGTCAAAATATTCAAAGTATATTTTGTAGTATGTAAGTGTATGGGATTTTTAGCTCGATAACAAAAATCCAACTTAATATACTACTGGATTGTTAGGCACAGTCACAGTCAGCTTTGTTTTTTTACTTGACATCCGAAATCGATATGAAACTATTAAAACCAGTCTATAATTACAAATTTTGCGTTGTCTTGCAATGTTACTTCATAAGCGAAAACCACTGTATGACATAAAAATGTTAATACAAATATCCGTTATATTTAAATTTTTAATGAACTTATATGCAAATCGAAATACGTACATAATCAAAGTTCTTTATTGTTACACAAGCACTTGCTAATCTTGAAGTTACATAAACACTGACATCTAACTAGGCAGTGGCCAATACATGACTTCATAATCGTAACATTAAACCCGTTGGTATATTATTTAACCACATACGTGTATAATGCTAATTTTCATAAGAATTTTGAAAAAAATAATACATTCAAAACAACGATAGACATTTTTATAAATATTTTTATTATATGAAAATCAATTTCATTGCTCGAATATGATAAAGAGCACATCAATAAGAATTTTGAAAAATAAAAAAATACAATCATAATATTAAGATAGATATTTTTATAAATATTTTTATTATATGAAAATCAATTTCGTTGCTCGAATATGATAAAGAGCACATCAATAAGAATTTTGAAAAATAAAAAAATACAATCATAATGTTAACATAGATATTTTTATAAATATTTTTATTATATGAAAATCAATTTCGTTGCTCGAATATGATAATGAGCACATCAATAAGAATTTTGAAAAATAAAAAAATACAATCATAATGTTAAGATAGATATTTTTATAAATATTTTTATTATATGAAAATCAATTTCGTTGCTCGAATATGATAAAGAGCACATCAAATTTAGTCATAACAGGTTGTATAAATTGAAGTAAGTGTGTCTAATGCCGGCTTGCTTATGGGATTGCTATAAATAGCGGTTTTGCAAGTAACTGGATTGACGCCGAGATCCGTGGCCGTTTCGTGCGAGCGTCTGTTTCGAGACCACTTCGCAGATGTATTATATGAAATAATTTGCATTTAATTGCCTTAAGCTCCATTAACATTTGACTTTAAAAGTGTCAAATAGAAATATGAAAGGGGTTTACCGCTATTAGTAAATTATTAATGCATGACACAAATAAAATATATTACGTAATTGTTGCGTTAAAAATCAAAGAACAAAGCTTGTCACGTCTGTATAATTTAATATTAATCTATACGCTGCGAGGCTCACATTGTTACCTGCTTATGTAAGTCGGAGCGTCTTCTACTTTCGAATCAAGTTTATTGACACGGCAAGCTCGACAAATGCCTGCTTAACAGTTACATCGCTTCGGCTTTACTTTGATTATGAGTATACGCGATCTTACTTCTCTGTAACGTTCTCATTTCGACACAAAACCGGATCTGAGATGTACGCTCCAAGGGTGACGTTAAGAATCGCATCACACCATATATGGTCAACGCGTATTTATTATTTTAATATTAAATAGCTGTTGTCTGACCATAATTGGACGTGTCATCGCTTGTCAGCGTACGTATCCAGAAGTATGTGTATACGTGTATACGGGAATATTTGAAAGATTTAACTCTTGATTTACATTTCAATAAAGATGTCATACACTGAGCAAATACAATAAATTAATCGTTTAAAGATTTATAAATCTATTAAGAGGTTTTATGTTAATTTTATATGGACCGCCTCCGTATCGGTTTCCTAGTAAGCCTGTCGAGTGGCGACCATTAACTTTAATGGCAATAAATCTAGCGGTGTAAACGGTTTGTCGCGGAGAAGTCGCGCGCGCAGCTAATCACTGCTTAGATCGCTAAGCTCCTTTCATCAGGTTTTGTAAGGATATGCCCGGTTCACTTACGACATATTTATTTAAACAATTGCTTCTTAAATGAATGTACAATAATTATACGAATTATATTAGCAATGGTTTAATATCTCATCATACATTATTATTATTATGTATTTATTTTTGATTATGTATAAATAACCTATTTAAATAAGACCTCTTCGACATAATGTAACGTTGCTTTCTAGCAATCGTGATCAAGGAAACGTTAAAGTAATCTAAACATTTTTGAACAATTTAATAAAACAGCGTTCAAGTATTGTTAATACGATTTGTTTTTGTTAAAACACTACTTTTTTCTGTTGTAAGGTGTTGGTGAAAGCCGGTATAAAACTGTTTGTAAGCCCTCATAGCAAAACCTTAACGAAGGATGCTGGACGAAGGAACACAATTTAATTTATAGTATGAACATATTAACTTATAAATGTTGCAGATCGTAGATTAAATTCGTTGTATAAAGGCGGCACGCGAACACATAAATAAGGCAGTTCTTTGAGTGTTTGACAACGGAGTATAAATGTCGCTTTAATAAATTTTATTAAAATTAATGGTGTTTATGATCGCAATATTTGTTACTTATTTGCAAATTTGTGTTACGGTACATGTTTATTATGTTCTTCTTATTTTTAAAAATACTTTAATTGTAGTATAAAATATAACATTTTAAATAAAACAATCACCTTTATGTAGTTATCCATGTAATTTCCGTTTAACCTTAAAATTATTCCTATAGCCTCTGTAAGGTTTTAAAAATCTGATAAAAGTATATACATACAAACATACACAGTATGTTTTAAAATTTTCCGCCGCTATTACGTAGTTCAATGACATTTAAAAGCTTTTAATTGTATTATATTTAAATACGAGGCACGTACGATAAAAATAAAGTGGTTAGAGATGATAAATCTCATGTTTTATTTTGCGACGGCGCATCTTTCCATTCGTTACTCTGCTACTCGTATATTACCTGCGTGTATTTGTTAAGAGTGTAATCGTTAGTCACTGACATCGAAGTGCATAGTAAATGCAAATCGAACAGATACGACACCTACTATCGACTTTTATAAAGTTAAATTTAAAATTCTTTATTTCAATTATTTGAATGGTCCAATGATCATTTAAAACCAACTGAACGTCACTATAATGTGGAATAGGCGGGGACCTACAGCTAACAACTTGGGGAATAGCGCAAAGTATAATCAAAACGAAGTCGCGTTAAGATCGAAAAGATCAACAGGACCATTGTCTATGCATAATATGATCGATTCTTCCATTCGATTAATCTCACTACCGAGTATTTCTCCTTTACTTACTCTTCTTAGAAAGAGAAAGAAAAGAGGCCATTTTATCATATTGAAAACAAATTGGATAACACACTATTAACGAATTTAGGTACAGTACAACTTCACTAGTGGTATAACTTAAGTGATTTGCTAACCGATGATTATTATTTTAAATAACGAACATTACCTTTAACAGATTCAAGATAGACCTGTGTGTGTGTGGGTTTAATATTCAGTGGTTGCTCAAAAGCCATATTTATCAGAAAGTAACGAGGCTAATTGTCATTTCTATCCTCTGTGAGGCTTACATCATCTTTGATAATATCTCGAAAGCGCATCGAGCGTGTAGGCATTTACATAGATCGCGCCCACAATGTACTGTCCACCAAGATTTTTACATTCGACCGAGTATTATACGGTTAAGTTGAAATGTTTATAATCCGTGAGACAATACTGACAGGACAGCCTCCCTTTTACATATCAGCATTTGATTTCACTCAGACAGGTTCTGTAGGAATGTATGCCGTGGCATACGACCGAGTTTAATAAAGCGCGCACTTGCTACTTTATTACTTTTTGTAGTCATAAATAAAAACGCTTTCGAGAAAAAACATTTTATGCTTTATTGGGCCCGTCGATTTTATTCTGTGTGCTTGTTTTGAATTTTTTTGATGTCAAAAGTTAAATGCTTTTAACGTATTTATTGCTGGGTCAGTAAAGGGTTTCTCGTTTGTGCTGCGCTGTGTTTTAATGTATTTTACGTATCTACGTATTCGATGTTGCCAATTATCAAAGTTCTGTTGTGAAACTCCATACGTTAAAATATTTGGTTACAGATTTACACTATAATTATTAGGTTAAAATACATTAAATTATTATGCTTTTTAGTCTTGTACTAGGAAAAGCTTTTTATCAGTGGCGTAGCTTCCGTAGGTGGTGTTCGGTGAAGTCACAGGCCCTACGTCAACGCCTCGTAGCGTGCTACGAAATATTACATATATATTCTAATATACGGTATATATAATAAAAAATAATATATTTAAAACGATAATAATAATCTAGTTTTGAATAAATTTGTCTAAGCAATTTATAAAAATAAAAAATGAAAGCGTGTCGCGAAAGTTTGTCACGTCGTGTCACTTACGGCATATTCATTTGTAGTGGTATTTGTTACACATATGTGCCCACGCCTATTCTATACACAAACAGTACGAAGCTTATTTTTTTTACTTGGCGTTAATAAACTCACACAAAAATATATGTCTGTCCAAATACAATCCGTTTAGCGAATTCAAGATAAAAATCACTTACCTGTCGCGACCGCAGCGCGTTTCAATAATAACCGTGATATTGCGATGATACCGACTGGAAAAACTTGTTCAGCGGATGTCGATATCCTTATAGCTGGTACTGTATGTAGCAACTGCTATATTTCTTCGCTGGTATACATTGAGGCGTATTGATATGAAAGCTTAGCAACGCGTACGTAGAAACCGCGATGGATTTGTAGGATTTTCATGTGTACCTTATTAATATTGTATATGGGACGTTTTGGTTTTTGGTAAAGGCGTGCTTTCATTCATGCCGCCTCAAGCTACGTACCGATCTCATCTTCCAATTACCGCTGCAACTGTGAAGTACTTATTCTTTGATTGTTTTCTGATATTGACAATTATAATGAATTTAACTACTTTTGAAATATAAGTATTTAATTAGATTTTTTTTAAATTTAACCCAACGTTTCGGCTTTTTTTCAGGCGCCGCGGTAAATAAACAGTTAAAGAAAGAGTTTTCTTTTTTTTTTAATATATTAAGCACATGAGATGTTTTGGGATAGATTTAATTATAAAAGAGATGCACAAACATTCTGCATAATTAATTATAGATTGATACGATTATTAAATTGTTAATAAAGGAAGCTTAAATTGTGATGCATAAGAATAACGGTTTTAATATAAAAAGACTTTACGGATTCACATATGTTATGATAGCAACTTTAAAGCTCTTTGGGCGAAATGCTTAGTAAATTCAAATAACTTGTCCGTAAGTCCAATGAGACATTTCACAAGTGGGTGTATAGGAGATCTCAGCGCATTGTGCTTGGATTATTACACAAACCATGAGCGCAATCATTGTTTCACAATCACGGGTTCACCGACCGACACCAATACCTAAATTAATTTTCTTTTCGGTGCCCGCGTGGCGTCACTCATTGTTCAATTTGTGTCCGATTTCGGAGCGAAGACATCCATCGCTGTCGTAGATTTTTTGCGGTGAGACGAGTCTGTTCAATTGTGATAACGGGGGAACCGGTAATCGGATAAGTCGCGGGCATATAACATAGTGTATTATAGTGTTTATTACCACTTACGTCGAGTCGTGAAATATCATAGTTTATTCGATTATATACAAATTTATGGCGTTTTCATTTTTGATTGAGTCAAGTCACTATGAATTTTGTTAGTTAAGGCTTTTTTAATAAATAATTAAAATCGTATATTTTCTAATTATAATAAAGTTTATAAAACACAATAAATACTCTTTACATTAACAAGAGAAATTCAATAAGTAGGTACAGCGTAGCAAGAAAGTATAGAAAGTTCGTTTGTAGAACGACCGACGCATGCCGCAGCGTGACCTGCCCTAAGATTGGCTAATGCGACCTCTCTTTAGCCAACCATACCTTAAATTAGAGCAACAATATAGTCTAATATCTACAACATTACAAAGGATTTACATTTACAAGAATACAAGGGTATTCTTTTTCCAGTTGAAAACAAATCAATAAAAATATATACAACTTTTATATTATTTGCTCTTTTTTTTTTAAGTATAATGTCTATAGGATGAGTTATACCACAGGATCACAACACCAAAAACATAAGTTGAGTCGCCGTGCGTCCGCGGAGCAGCTTTAATATTTCAACACATATAATTTTGAAAATATTACTAGAAGTCTTTACATCGAATAAGCAACGCAAAGTTTCCATTTTTTAAAAACAGTATTATATTTTTAAACGATTAAACCTTCAAAAACCTTCCGTTTACATCAGTCATTTTCTAATACATTTAAGGCGTACAAATTGTTTTCCGGCATAACCATGACAAAACCGGATCAGTTTGGACACACAGGCATGACATTTTACTAACATAACTGTAACGAGGCCACTTACCGTTGTTATTAGAGAAATATTGCTGCCTATATGACATTATGTTTTAAAATTAGAATGGAAAGCGATGAATTGGTTACATTGTTATTTGACAAAATAGGTACTGGATCAACAACTTGTTGTCTAATGTAACCATGCCGAGATCATCCAGAACTCTCATCTCAAGCAAACACTAGACTAACTTTTCGCATTCTCGAGCATTATTTAATACATTTTAAGACCTGTATCGATCTAAATCTCGATGTCTCAAACCCATAATTCAATTAATATGGAAAATAGTTCCGGATATAGCAGTATCCTGGGAAAACACTTAAAGCTTGCTTTTAAATCATCAAAATTCATCAGTTAAAAGATATTTCATACGTAAAGCGGGGGTTTCCCATTTATCTTTCAATAGAGTACTTGAGTGACTTAACGAAAGCGACAAACGTTAATATTTTATAGTAACATACATTAATATTTCTTTATACTATGTTACTACGTAAATCTTTCACCTAATTTAAATAGATAAAATTAAACAATCAATATTGAACTAGAATTTGCAAGTGTTACTTCACCGTATAGTGCTAATAGAAATTGTCAGATCAGACTTAGAGCTAACACGCTTAGCTAACCGATCTTAATATTAATGTAAATTTAAGCTTGCGTGTATTTGTACATTGTCAATTACATAATTTCACTTCAATAAAGAAAATGTTCCTATAACCGGAACATTGCTGACATGCGCGTGATACAGTCACTGTATTGTTACTACATGGCCCGCTTCATACGAACAAATGGAGAAAGTACGTATTCAAACGCAGTTAATCTACGCTCAACCGTTTCCTATTTCCATATAGCACTTCGATGAAAGTTTAAAACTTATTAAGACGGGTTGTTTGTCAATTTTTGTGTTTTCTTTGGACCGAGACGTTATTTAAATGTTTGTGTTATAAAGAATGTGAAATGTTAATACGTAACGATTTCAAGTCTGTTATTTTAACTCGCATACACATTTTTCATTGATGTTTTGTGTAGTCTTTTGTGTAGAGTTTATGTAGTCTTGGGGCTTACCAAGATATTAATCGCAGAATATTGAACCGAGAAATTTTGCATCTGTGCCACGCAATATCTAGTAAAAAAAACTATCATATATACAATTATATTTTGACATGTTTAATTTTATCATGACACGGCTTCATTATAAAAAAATCTATTTCCATAGTTTTAAGTTGTATTTTAAAATAATTTAGTATTATTTAATGAACCGAGAGATTATTTTATTGTTGCGAAAGCCTTAGTTCTTCCTACCGCAGGTCATTGAACTCCTGCAATAAGTAGCTAACAACAATCGGAGCGCAATTTGCGTCTGCGCAAAGTTTCAACTATGTCGATTCTAGAGTTCAATAATTACGTAAGTCAAGTTAACGTGGAAATAAATTACTTAGTACTGAATTGGTATACGTTTTACCAATTTAGTGCTTAAATTTCGAAATTCTAATAACATTCGGAAATTAATAAAATTTTATTGGACACTTTGAAAGCAGTTTTTTTTATTAATTGTTAGAGTAATCTTAATGTCAAAACCAATTTGAGTTTCACTATTGTTTTATATTTATTCTCGATTGGGTTTTCATTAAAATACATCAATGCAATGTATGTATGTTGCAATGTATGTTGCCCATATGTTGACCGTGGCTTGAGGATGGCTTTATAGTTTTAGCAACTTACACAACAATTTGTATGTTTGTCTGCTTTGCGTAAACTGAGCGTTAATGTAAAAATAAATATCACCATAAATAATCACGTAGCCTTTTATTCTAGCTACCTAATATGCAAAAGAAATAGTCTAAAAAAGTCTTCTACCATCAAATTCTGTCTCTCGCTCGCTTGCCGTAAGCCTTAGATCGTCTTTCTATAGAATTTCTTGGTTCCCTGTTTCAGTTGCCATCCAAAAGATGTTATCTTGAACCTTGGTTATAATAGTTGTTACTTCAAAAATAATGGTAATTTATTGAAATGCCGATTAAGAATCTGTAATGTTGTTCATACCTCTTTATTTATGAATATGTCTTGTGTGTTCTTGTTGTTTTGTTTTAGTTCTTGTATGTGCTTGTGTATTGCTGGTGGGTAAATAAATAAATAAAGTTGCTCGTCTAGATTCGGTAGTATTTGTTGTGCAACGACAATCGTTTGCCTTCCGAGAGATTTCATAAACACTTTCGTTTCAATGCGGTGCATAACTCAACGAGAAAGTAACCACGTTTTTACTTATATAATTTTTAAAGATGGATTAGTTTGATGGGAAATTGTTTCAGTCATAATCGTTCCAAGTGTTAAAAGAGTTGAGCTGTGGATCTTTTCTTTAAGTCCACACCAGATAGAATGTAACTCAACATCATCGGAATTTCAAATCTGTATCGCCCAGAGCGCTGTCAAATATGTCAAAATTCATAGACAAATAATGGATTGACAGAACTAGGCGTAACAGACAGATTGAGGTTTGTTTTTCGTTTTGTATTCAGAGTGCATGACTACAGCAGAGCAAAGTGTACTGTTGTTGTGTCAAATCAAACTTTTTAAAAGATAAGTCAATATACGTCTGTTCAATCTATATTTAATAAAGTAAATGACGACTATCTATTGATTTTTCATTGCAGTCATAGAGTTAACTGTGGTGATTACAATATAAATTGCTCAAGTTTGCGTCATTGGCCGGTCACCGGTGACGTTTGCAGGCGTTCACGTCCATTTTACTGTCGATCTCTTGCGTAATTTAGCTAAGTTACATTAATTTAGCGTGCCATTGTTTATTAGTTACACATTCATATTTTTAATGGATAATACAATATATGTCAGGGGAAGACCGCGAGATAATAAATCTGAATAAATGAAATATTATCTCGTAATAACTGAAATTAATACTTTGTACAAACCCCAACGCGACGCGAGTAAGATATATTTCCGTCTTTAATTTGTGGCCCTTTAACAAATGATATTGAGCTTTTGTCTAAATTAGCTACTTTCTTCACGATTTCCACTAAGTACGACGAAGTGTTAAGCGGTATTTAAGAGTGTATCTATTGGTGATACAGGTATGGAGCGCAAAACCCCAGGACGGAGAAACACGCTCTATACCACGTCTTTTACATATACATCACGATATGGGCATAATGTTGTATATTACTTTGAGAACAGTATACGTTTAAGAGACAATCTAACAAAAAATATATTTCAAATCATTCAGTTATTTAAGGCCACCTAAAGAAAATCTTTTTCTTAAACTAATTTATTATAGCGACAATTCACTATATTGAAATTCATTCTACTTTCAAAAATCAACGTGATATTTGCAATCAATATGTTGTTTAGTAAAGCGGCATCTTAGATTATTGTTGTTTATACATTCATTTGTCATTAGTCACTGAAGTGTATGAGCGCCTTTCTCAAGGCCAGGTTTGATATAGACTAATATGTGTGCCACTTGAAATTATCTATAATTACATTTAATTATAAGTAATTGATATATGTGAAAGTATAATTCTTTCATGATAATATTTTTAATTAGAAGCAATTTTTAAGAATGATTTAACTACTGTGCATTTGCCATGTATGTAAGTACAAAGCTATGTATCTGTAAATTGCAATCTGTCAGTGGGTCGTAAAATGCAGTGTCGTAGTTCGTTCAAACTTAAAGCTTAGTCACTGAAACATTCCATGCGTACCGATCCTCTTATGATGTACATTTAACTCACGATATTTATTTATTAATCGCATATTTATTTACGGTACATATGACTCATACATTTCAGATGTTTTGTTCAATGTATGTATCCAACAAACAAAATCAAAACGCAATAACATAAGTTAATTATGCAACTGAAAGGATATACTTTCGAAGTTTCAAGCGTCCAAAATTAAAAATGATTCTTAAAGCAAGTAGGTTATAGGAGTTGGCTCACAATGATGGATGTAAATTTGAATTATGATGAGTACTTATCGAAAGGCAGTGGTCGTGTCACTTTGCGATTGCTCAATGCCTCACGACGCCGGCGCAGGATCCAAGTGGCGGTGATTTATTAACCCGAGCCCAGACTTGATTGTGGCGACAGTGTGAATAATATTGCTAGTAATTTGTTTGCTCAACATGTAAACAAGTTTAATTCACCGCTATGTTATCTCCTAATTATTAAGTTAATTTAAGTTTAACTTTTTTTTACCATCTATTTTGTATGCAAATGTAAATTAATAAGCACTTAATATCTAAAAAAGAAACCATCTTATTGGAAACAGTAAAGTCTTTATACATTCACGTACATATCTAATGATTTCGTTCACTACGATGGACAAATCTTTGTATTCTGAGTAACAACTTCATAATATTTGAGTAACGCCAAGTAAAACATGTCAGTTACGTGGGCCATCTCCGCTATATCATATAGTAAGCTATATGACACTTGTAATTTTAATAAAATATATATATTTTGATAATCTCATAAAACCACTTTTTTTTTGTTTTAGAAGAGGTGACAGACGAGCAGGAGGCACACCATTAAGGGGCAGCCGACGCCCATAGACACTGACGTGGCTGGGATCTCGTGAGTGCATTGCCAGCCTTTTGGGTAGTGCTCTTTCTTTTCTTGAAGGAATTATTCTGGTAAAAAAGTTAATCAGGATTCTGGTAAAAAGTTAGTAAAGGGTGTTCTAGTGTCAACATTGTTTCCATAATAAAAAGTACCCTAGTAGTATGTAAAAATATCCAACCGAATTGAGGACTTTAAAAGAATGTTGTTTTCTACCGTTGGTATTGACGCATACGCGTGTTCCCCTTCGACCTAAAATTAGATGAACGGTGATTCCATTCTGTTATTATAAATAGACTAACTTTAACGTAACAAGACGTATCGATTCTATGATTCATGTCCATGTACTTTACAAAAAATGCCAAACTTATTTTGATATGCGTGAACTAATTAATAAAAATCCTATGTTTTTTTATACATTCGTTAAAGAATCGAACGTTTGTTGTCCTGCGTGAATTTTCTAAGAATGCTTTTTAAAACTCGCGTATTCGCATGCACTCTTACACTGTCTAAGTTGCTCGTGCACAATCGTCATCTGCATAGAACCGCTCCGTTCTCATTACCCGCCCGTTACAAACCCGCGCCTCGCAACGGGATTTGCCCGACCTCGGCCTACCAGTTACCACTCTTTATCGTTCGCCACTCTAATTGCGCGTACTGTGCTCATCTGCCATTAATAACAATACATTTGTTAAAGGAAAACTTAGTAATTTACTTATAATATTATAAGGTGAAGCTTTGCAACTCACTTATTGATTTATTCTTTTGTGTGTCCATATAACGAGAAACGTTATACAATACGCCCGATTTAACGCGGGTTAACCGCGAAGCGAAGTCGCTTACCGTCATTACCTTTTTATATTTTAGTATGAATTATTTAATTAACGCAAAAATAATATTAAGACTTTGTCTTAAATAGTTTTAACACTGAACTCTTCGCGACAATATAATTATCCTGTTTGATATAATTTTATATTTTTATAACCTTGATTCCTTTGACCGCACCATATTTTGGCCACAGGAATTTTTCTGCATAACTTGTATAATTTATGATTTTAACCTTCTTGAAGTTCGGTATACGTTGAATCTTTGGAATGTTATTCCTAATCTGGAAATCTTAAGACCAATTTGTGAATACCGTTCATAGCGTGCAAAAGAAATGCTGTTTATGGTTCGCCCTGTGGGTGGGGTCAAAGGCTTTCACCGTGGGCAAGTAGTCTTAGGGAACATAGCGGGAGGTGATCGTCGCACGCGCGAATGGAAAGTACTTAGACCATTGTTTTCTTCACTTAGCTATCACTTAACACATTAGTTGCATTTTTATGCAAATCAACTATACCTGATATTTGGAACTGGTATTGTTATCTCGTACATCCTGTACACTTTTGATAAGTTTAAATAGTTTCTGGGTTATGACTGTGTTTATGGCTAAAGAATGAAAATTACAATTTAATGACAAAGATTACGAAATTAGCGTTAATTCGATTAAAAAAAACAACCGGTTGTCTATCAGTTAAATGTTTTAAATTTGTATTTTTCTTATATGGCCGTGTGTATATCTGGTGTTAGAATAGAAGTAACACATAATTCGTTGCCAAACTGATTGGGTCATTCTATTGTCCGCGTGGGAATGATGCAAATGAGCCGCTTCGCTATTTCTTTGTTTGATTTCGTGAAAGTTTACACGATCGAAGAGGAAACGGTGACGGGCCGATGTGAACGCCATTTTTATGTAATTGTTACGTCGTGAGGGCTGCTTAGTGTAATAAGCTATGAGCGATTATTTCCTAAGAAGCTAATGTAAGTTATACTTGTTTATAAACAAATTGTGTAAAATCATCAGCCAAGTTAAAAAATATTAATAATACGGTACTGAATTTTATTAGGGAAAATACTACTATTTCATTGACTTCGAATATTATAAATAAATGGAGTTAATTATTTGTTTGGTTATTAATCTAACTCTTATAAAATTGGTTTTAACACTCTGAGGTGACCACTCATATTGACTTGTCCTGTCACTGGATTATTATTAGATAATAATTGAACATAGCACGCGTTTAGTAAACTGTACGTGTAGTTTTATACAACAGTTACATTCTGCAATGATTTCACATATTCAAATTGATGCTTAAATCGATAATATGCTTTACATTTTTTTACATCAGCTCATGCCTTACGTCCCGTTACGCGCACCAAAGGGGAACGCCCTATGAAATCAGCTTCACCACACCCGGGCCATGCGGACAGAGATTTTTATACTTTAGGGGAATCCTTTTGAAAAGGGAACACGTAGTTCTATAAACACTAGAACGTAGACTGTTAATGTTTCTAGTGTATATGATTTATAAATAATTAGGTTGCTTAAATATATATTAATTAATTTCTAATTAATATGGTTTTTGTGTAATCAACTATACGTTAACGTAGTTGCCACAACAATTAATAAAACTAGTGTCTGTCATAATAAGGTTTTAAAACCTTTTTGAATAAGTCCATAATTATAAAGGAACCGGGGTTTTGACATCAAGATGATTTCATATTCCATCCATAGATGATTTTGAGCTATGGCTCGGACGTTAGCCTGATCGTTTGTTCCTTGTTCTATACAAAAATCAATAGTCGATAATGGTGCTAGTAGAACTGATATCATTAGTACATCACACATATATTCCATATCTAAAGTCATGTTTTTTTTAAATTAATTTTCCTCGCAATATTTTTGATGCATTTGATGTACAAGTATTAACGAATAGAAAAAGTCTCATGATACTCGTATATATCCAGGGTTCGCACAGCGAAACAGCCAAGAATTACATAACTAATACTACAAGTAAAAATCATTTATTTCACATAAATATGGTAATCTTCACCTACGCAACATAGAGAAATAACTTTAAAAAAAACATTTTACATTTGATTTAATTACTCATATTGATTATGCAAAAGTAGAAAGATTGACAAAATTCATACACAATTGTCGCGTAGCCTCGAAGATGCGGCCTTGATTCAAACTCGCTCATAGTGATTACCTGCCCTACACTACCTCCCTGACCTATATCTGCATTTCTGACCTTACAAATATTCTACGCTGCATATGTTTTGTTTTTAGTACGTCAAATATGTTAAAGCTTATTAATAAAATAAAATGTTCATTTCATTTTGCTCTGTATAGTAAGTTTTCTTAATAACATAGAAATAGAAATGTCCTCGTGAACGAGTTTCATATAATCGTGAATTTCATTTACGGTTCTTAATAATAAGACAGAATTACAAATAAGCATAGCGTCACAAAAAGACCTGGTACTGTTGCAAATGAATCGAAGGGAACCGGTAGGACTTGGAGCGAGATAAATCTGATTGCTGATTCCGTCTGCCCCATCGAAGGGACATAGGATCATAAGTCAGTCACAAATAAGCAGATTTGTTCATTGTACTACTGAACATACGAACAGTCTGGTCTCGGTATTACGTAGTTCAATCGACCTAGTTTATTAATTCGAACGATCAAATAATTTACCATATAAATCGCAATATCAACGTCACAATACAATTTTAAATTTCGAATCCTATCAATTTTCATTACAAGGTGTAACTTATCAAACGTATAGTAAGCCGTAAAACTGAAGTATTGTGGCGGCGGCAAAACATCGATTATTTGATAAGTTAAACGTTATCGTGCACGAGTAACTCGCGATGTCACTCGTCACGCTCGCACTTTGGCCATGAAAACCAATGGAAACGATAGCATAGAAGAAACGTTAGGTCTCTACGCGAATAACTTCACCCTAAGACTTAGGGCCTTAATACTTGTTCGCGAAGAAAAAATCAATACTTACTGTAACATTCTTAGACTTATAAATTGTCGAAACATTTTGATTTTAAATTAACAGCCAGCACCCAAATCAAGGAGCGAGGCTGGAAGAACCCGCAAACACACAGTACACATAGATGAACTTGGTAACACTAGTTATTCACCAGCAAGAACCCATCCACGAAAACACCCTACGCCATATTATAGTGAGATGGACAACCCGACGCATGGAAAAAAACCCAACCAGTTCGCAATAACAATTAATGTAGGTATACTATACGGAAATAAGTTCCAAATTATTTATACCGTACATATAAAATATCGATCGCGCGGCTTTTACATAAACACTTGACTCGTAATTGTATTGATAATATTATCTGATAACTTTAAAGCAATCGATTTTATGACACATTCAGCATGAATATTATATGAAGCATTATTTTAAATATGTTCTTTTAAACATACATATATTTTTATAACTACGTGGATCTATTGGAACATATGAGAATACTCTATTGCTTTTTTTTTATAGCGGAGGGGGCGAACGAGCAGCCACAACAGAATGGTGCAGCACATGACATGGCTAGTTCTTGAAGGGCTTTTAGACGTATTGGTTAAGAAATATGTGGTAGAAAGAAATGGTGCTATAATACGCTCAGTGATGTAACTATTAATCTTTTATGATTAAAATGCATTACGCTGTAATTGTTAATTGATCTGGCCTCATACTTTTTAAGTAATTATTTATAAATAGTTAATGTTTTTTTAACTTAATTTGTGTTTTCATTACTCAAATATTTAATTTTGGATTATGAAGCGAAATAATTGCAGTTAAAAGTAGATACTTAGTAACCTTTTGTTAAGATTCTTATCTTTATCGTTGGCATTCATGCGATGAAAGTATTATTGAAAGTGATTGAAAACAATGCAATGTATAAAGTCAATTACAGGAAGTTATAGTGAGATGGATAGATGGTGTTTTTTTATATAGTTTCATATTTTATGATAAATTTTGACCATTAGTATAACAATTACTGCACTACCAGACCGTGTCTTAAATAACCAGGGGACTATTTCGTTCTAAGTACTCTTAGTAAGTACTCATATTCACTAATACTCATACTAAGCACCTACCAGAGAGATAAGTTATTGAGAAAATTTACAGTAATCTGTGGCAACATAATAGAAATAGTTCGCAGTTTACAAAATGTCGTCTATACCTAACACATTTACACAAAATATATCGCACAGTAATGAGAAATAGTATTTTTGGTTATAAACGTTATTTTAGATAAGTGTATTATTTATTAAGTAATGTCGTAGTTATTATTCATAATTAAATAATTTTAAATGATAAGGTATTACTATAAAAATTGAAACTAAAATATATTTTATTATAATAAAATGATCATCAATTCTAGTGTTATTTGTCATAATGTAAATTGTTATATTGGTATATTATGTCACTTATTTTTGTGAACCATTTGTGTACATATATACTTAAATAATATGAAAGAAGTATTTTTATTTAATTTTCACTCTACTGTTAATTGATTTGTATTTAGTAGTATTTAGTAGTTTGTCTTTAAAGGTGCGAAATAAATCCGAGGCAGCGTCATACAAGAGATCAAAAAGAACATGATAACAGAAATAGTTAAAACTATGACAACGTATTAAAATAGGAAGACGATATGTGACATAAAAAATTTGAATGGCCGATAAAAAAATAGTCATAACGTGGGAAAACTGCTTTTAAATGCGTGAAGATCGTTGGAAATTATTAGCATCCAAGGTGGCGCGTGCGTCGTACAACCTTGCGAATTAGTCGGCAGTGGCACAACTAATCATGATCCTTGCAGAATGAGTTGCATCACTTTGAAACTATGAACAATTGTTATGGTATCATAATTTCAATGATATTTCTATTTTATATATGGTTTTGCGATTTTCTATTTACACGCGAATTTATTATATGATAAACTGTGTAATTCATAGTGAAATGTTTTGTGTCATCAGACCGAAACGGTAACGTTATACTAAATAAAAATGATTCGTCCTATAACACCTTGGGGCTCATAAAGGTTATATTTTTACAAAGTGACTTGGAAAAACTAAACTTGACTTGACTTGTAACGGTGTCCATACAATTATTATTTATTTATTGTTGTGACAGAGACAGTGACAGTGACAGTGACAGTGACAGTGACAGTGACAGTGACAGTGACAGTGACAGTGACAGTGACAGTGACAGTGACAGTGACAGTGACAGTGACAGTGACAGTGACAGTGACAGTGACAGTGACAGTGACAGTGACAGTGACAGTGACAGTGACAGTGACAGTGACAGTGACAGTGACAGTGACAGTGACAGTGACAGTGACAGTGACAGTGACAGTGACAGTGACAGTGACAGTGACAGTGACAGTGACAGTGACAGTGACAGTGACAGTGACAGTGACAGTGACAGTGACAGTGACAGTGACAGTGACAGTGACAGTGACAGTGACAGTGACAGTGACAGTGACAGTGACAGTGACAGTGACAGTGACAGTGACAGTGACAGTGACAGTGACAGTGACAGTGACAGTGACAGTGACAGTGACAGTGACAGTGACAGTGACAGTGACAGTGACAGTGACAGTGACAGTGACAGTGACAGTGACAGTGACAGTGACAGTGACAGTGACAGTGACAGTGACAGTGACAGTGACAGTGACAGTGACAGTGACAGTGACAGTGACAGTGACAGTGACAGTGACAGCGACAGCGACAGCGACAGCGACAGCGACAGCGACAGCGACAGCGACAGCGACAGCGACAGCGACAGCGACAGCGACAGCGACAGCGACAGCGACAGCGACAGCGACAGCGACAGCGACAGCGACAGCGACAGCGACAGCGACAGTGACAGTGACAGTGAAAGTGACACCTATTTCACGCACATTCTTACACTTACAATAATCATTTTTGTCTACACTAGAAATTACTTACAAATTATTATTATGCCAAAACAACAACAACAGCGACAGCGACAGCGACAGTGACAGTGACAGTGACAGTGACAGTGACAGTGACAGTGACAGTGACAGTGACAGTGACAGTGACAGTGACAGTGACAGTGACAGTGACAGTGACAGTGACAGTGACAGTGACAGTGACAGTGACAGTGACAGTGACAGTGACAGTGACAGTGACAGTGACAGTGACAGTGACAGTGACAGTGACAGTGACAGTGACAGTGACAGTGACAGTGACAGTGACAGTGACAGTGACAGTGACAGTGACAGTGACAGTGACAGTGACAGTGACAGTGACAGTGACAGTGACAGTGACAGTGACAGTGACAGTGACAGTGACAGTGACAGTGACAGTGACAGTGACAGTGACAGTGACAGTGACAGTGACAGTGACAGTGACAGTGACAGTGACAGTGACAGTGACAGTGACAGTGACAGTGACAGTGACAGTGACAGTGACAGTGACAGTGACAGCGACAGCGACAGCGACAGCGACAGCGACAGCGACAGCGACAGCGACAGCGACAGCGACAGCGACAGCGACAGCGACAGCGACAGCGACAGCGACAGCGACAGCGACAGCGACAGCGACAGCGACAGCGACAGCGACAGCGACAGCGACAGCGACAGCGACAGCGACAGCGACAGCGACAGCGACAGCGACAGCGACAGCGACAGCGACAGCGACAGCGACAGCGACAGCGACAGCGACAGCGACAGCGACAGCGACAGCGACAGCGACAGCGACAGCGACAGCGACAGCGACAGCGACAGCGACAGCGACAGCGACAGCGACAGCGACAGCGACAGCGACAGCGACAGCGACAGTGACAGTGACAGTGACAGTGACAGTGACAGTGACAGTGACAGTGACAGTGACAGTGAAAGTGACACCTATTTCACGCACATTCTTACACTTACAATAATCATTTTTGTCTACACTAGAAATTACTTACAAATAATTATTATGCCAAAACAACAACAAGAGTGACAGCGACAGCGACAGCGACAGCGACAGCGACAGCGACAGCGACAGCGACAGCGACAGCGACAGCGACAGCGACAGCGACAGCGACAGCGACAGCGACAGCGACAGCGACAGCGACAGCGACAGCGACAGCGACAGCGACAGCGACAGCGACAGCGACAGCGACAGCGACAGCGACAGCGACAGCGACAGCGACAGCGACAGCGACAGCGACAGCGACAGCGACAGCGACAGCGACAGCGACAGCGACAGCGACAGCGACAGCGACAGCGACAGCGACAGCGACAGCGACAGCGACAGCGACAGCGACAGCGACAGTGACAGTGACAGTGAAAGTGACACCTATTTCACGCACATTCTTACACTTACAATAATCATTTTTGTCTACACTAGAAATTACTTACAAATTATTATTATGCCAAAACAACAACAACAGCGACAGCGACAGCGACAGTGACAGTGACAGTGACAGTGACAGTGACAGTGACAGTGACAGTGACAGTGACAGTGACAGTGACAGTGACAGTGACAGTGACAGTGACAGTGACAGTGACAGTGACAGTGACAGTGACAGTGACAGTGACAGTGACAGTGACAGTGACAGTGACAGTGACAGTGACAGTGACAGTGACAGTGACAGTGACAGTGACAGTGACAGTGACAGTGACAGTGACAGTGACAGTGACAGTGACAGTGACAGTGACAGTGACAGTGACAGTGACAGTGACAGTGACAGTGACAGTGACAGTGACAGTGACAGTGACAGTGACAGTGACAGTGACAGTGACAGTGACAGTGACAGTGACAGTGACAGTGACAGTGACAGTGACAGTGACAGTGACAGTGACAGTGACAGTGACAGTGACAGTGACAGTGACAGTGACAGTGACAGTGACAGTGACAGTGACAGTGACAGTGACAGTGACAGTGACAGTGACAGTGACAGTGACAGTGACAGTGACAGTGACAGTGACAGTGACAGTGACAGTGACAGCGACAGTGACAGCGACAGTGACAGTGACAGTGACAGTGACACCTATTTTACGCACATTCTTACACTTATAATAATCATTTTTGTCTACACTAGAAATTACTTACAAATAATTATTATGCCAAAACAACGTTTGCCGATATATAAAAATTATAATTGCCTTAAGAAGTATGACTTTCAAATTTGCATATTCCACTATTATTCATGAAATACAATAATTATTAAACTTTATGTCAAAACAATTGGAATAAAAGCCGTTATTATCAATCAGTATTAAACAGTGTGGGAGCGGTCGACCGGACGCGTGGGAACTTTCTTATATCTAGTGCATACCATTGATGAGTTCATTCCTTCATTGTTTAATCCATCTTTACACAATTCCCATATTATATTAACACATGTATTTTTATAACAATTGATTTAAGTCATATGTGTATCTCGTAAAATAAATACATCAAAAATAGTCAATTAAGTCAAAAGATGATTATCACTGTATACAAAATGCGTATACAGTATTGTTAATACACAGTGGTCATTCTTAGCCGAGCCGACCGTGACCGCTGTCTGAGCCACCTACGCGAACAACGACCAGTTTAGATGAGCCCTGGTCTATGATATATAGAAACAAGTCTCTAGGTGACAGCAGCAATATACAGTCCTATATGTCCTGGACGCATCTACTCTTCACGCCTACACCAATGTGGCGCCTTTTTGCTCACTAATTAAACCTATCGGTCTTTGACACTCAATTCCTTATTTGAATAAAACACTTAACTAGTACTCTTCTCTTCAAATGCTGTTTTTGAAACAAACCCATAATATTAATTAATTAAAGTATATAATAAGGATATTGAAAAGGTTAGGCCTGTGTTCTATCTCAACTCTGAGGTCAGACATACGAACCTTGCCTTGAATACGTGCCTTTAGGGAATATTAACCAAGCGACGGGCACGCTCAGAAAAATCAAACTTTGAAGGATACCAACAATAAAGAAATAGGACAACTGAAATACTCATACTCAGTCCTGTAGTAAAACTGTATTATGGTATGAAATACTAGTTCTCAATGATATCATGATTTCTAAGAAAAGTTCTTGATTCACACGATATTATGTAGGAAGAATAATTGATATTTTAAACTTATTTTAATTTGTTTACTGAAACGATGTATGCAGTTTTGAGTCTCACAGTGATAATGACTTTTATCCAAAATAAAATTTTAATTTTTTTGTTGTTATTTTTGTACAAACATTAATATAAAGCATGCCAAATCATTTTGCCAGACCCAATCAAGAACAATCCGGATACGTACCTAATTTTTAATTTCCAAAAAAAGCACAGGAATGTTTTAATAATGTGATCTTATTGTATCTTATAAAAACAATTTCAATTTTTTTATATTAATGTTGCTCATAGATCAGAATATCTACCGGTCGATGACCTTAAAATTTGAGTGGCGCAAATAACTCGTGGCTCTTCAGCGACCATGACCGACCAATGTAGGTGACCTCACTATAACCTTCGAATTTCGGACTTATTGAGAGATGAGAAAATAAAAAAATGCGTTAAGCCTTTCCAGAAGCATATGCATTTATGAGATGGCCTTGTACAGTGAACTTGTAATTGCAGCCATTTTTACAAAATTCATAAAACAATTTTTAATTCACAGGTATATATCATTAGCAATAACTATTATTTATTTCTTTAGATTTTTTAAACTCGCTAATAAAAGATCTCTTACAGGCAACCCAATTATCGTATAAATGTTATTATTATTTAAAATAATAATCAAATATATAACAACGTTATACATTAAGCAACTTGCTTGAATCGTCAAATAGTTTCAAAAAAACTTGATGAATTAATATTAAAATTCAGGAAGCTAGGTAGGTAGAACTATTAGGGTTGCTCCTGTGTCCTAATAACATGAAAATGATTGCTCCCAGACAAGAACCATTACGAAATTGTACGTAATCAATTCTTTGCAATTATTCATTACAACACAATATTTTGCAATAAGACATTTGTTATCTATTCCGTATATTCAAGTGTTCTGTATTGTGTAAATGTGTTGCTAACTTGATAAATGTTAATAAAATCACTTTTTTCTAATTATAGGTTACGGCCTTTAAAAATTATATGATTAATATTCAAAAAATAAAATGGCTGGTTCATACATGATACATGTGATTATCGAAAATCGTATCGCATTCTATTTAACAATGACTAGACGACAACGAAATATGTGACGAAATTAGCCTCTTCTTAAGGAAATACGTAATATCCGTCACATGAGGTCATACATAGAATACAAGTAGAACGCCGGACTAAATTCTAAGAAAAAGATCTTAAAGGATCTTAAATTTTTAGGAATATTATTTACAGCATTTTTTTCTTCTTCTAATTATTGAATTACCCAAAAAAAAGACTACGGGAATAAAGAAAATTTTATTTTTGAGTCGTTTAATTTCGTGAATACCACCAGAACGCGTAAAAACCACATCGCTATAACTGTAGTTAGGTTGTTATAATTGAACGATAAAACGATTTCACTCAATATAGCATATGCTAACTACACGTGACGAATTTGGCACGTGTTGTGATTTTTGTAGACGTCAATACATACGCGATATACGGAAAATACACTTTGATTTGTTCATTGATTGTAACGGACTTACGTACAAAAATAGGTAGCACTAGATCATCTTTACAGCATATTATCTGACGGACCTGGTACCGTATCATAGGTTTTCGACTAAAATTGGTTTCACAAATGAAAACTGTTTCTTATTAAAGGATCATATATCACGGTAATACGTGGTACCTCTAAGGCTCCTGTCCACAGACTATAGCGACTATTAAATCGCTGTAAAACCTGCCGAAACGATTGGCATATTTAAGTACTCCATCATAACTTCCTTGGATTGTACTGACAATATTAGATTCTAATTTATATTAGTAGTAGTTACAATTAGTAGTAGTTCCTAAGTTAGAACAACATGTTTAGGTTATGTTATTAGATAAGGTATTAAATAAGATCATCAAGATCAAGATCTCATTGATTTATAAATTGACTTGTGGCTTACTTTTTTAAATATGATACGAAAGGGTAAAAACTAAAGTGAATCAAATATGTTGCATATATAATAAATATTGCGTTATTTATTGTTTCATAATACAAATATGTATTTGCATACTCGGTGCGATAATTACAAAAATAATTTGCATCAATTCAGAGATGTGCACATGTGCAGCTTTTGCATTATGAACGCTTTGATTGATTACGTATAACAATTGTTAATTACCAGTGAACCATTAAATGATATCTCTAATTAAATAAAGATTATATGTTTATCAAAACGCAAAATATTTCCACAAATAGTCTCAGTCAGTCAGTAACAATGTACGAGACATTATTCAATTTTCTTGTGTACACATGGTGACGTCATGAAGATTCCATGTTGGGGTTTCCTTCCGACGTCACATTAGGAATTGGATAAGGATGTGAGCATTTTAAAACCAATGTTGTGCTATGTTTGTTGTATGCCAGATACATTTTTGTCTGTGTTATTAACGGGCAATCTTGTGTGTCTATATGGTTTGCGATATATGGACTAATACTTAATTTGACGTTATTAATTTAAGAAAATTCTTTACTGAATGGTACCGGTAATGCAAAACATTATTGCTCTTCTTACCTTCATTGTGTATTTTGTTGCTAATTATAGTACTTTCTCTCCACCTAACTAATTAATATAGACATTGTCGTCTTAAAAATGTTTCAGATCACACGAAATCAACTGTAATGTATTCACGGAACGGTAAATATTTAGATAACAATTATCGTTCCGCCGCGAACCTTCAATAACATTCATTGAAAATCAATTTGTATAGTTACATTTTCATTGCCCAATGTACATTGCTGGCTCAATTGTGTACAGAGTTAAAACTTTCTTGTGTAAGCGATCAATGAATAGTGTGTAATTTATGTTATAGATAGTTTGTAACCGTGAAATGATATATTAGTACCAAGTTTGATTACTACATAATCGGCTGGTAGTGCTATGATATCATTTGCTGAACGGTTTGTTCACACCCGCCATATTTAAAACGAATAAAGTACTTGATGTTTACGGCGTAATTATCCTAGTACAGATTTAAGATTTTTTTCTTGCGTCTACCAATTAATTGAGGTAACACCACCTTGTAATAAATGCACAAATAAAAGACTACTTTAAGAAAGGTATATATAAAAAGAGATAGAGACTTCTAGTTAGTAAGAGACATTTAGCTCACATACATTAAAAGGTGACACTTGATTGTTAAATAGAAATAACATACAAATAACTTTGCTATACAAATATAAAGTGAACATAACAATTTTTAAAAAAATCAAATTTTAGCTGTCGTCAGATTAAACGTTTTGTCATTGGGTAGTCGAAAAGGATTCATGATCGCTGGGTAACGCAAGTGTTTTTCTTAATGAAATATAATGTAAGAAACATCCAACTTTATTCCACGAGTATTTTCCTTGATCATTAGTTTTTACACAATTGTTTCGATCATCCAATCAATGGAAAAACCTTTACAGTATTTTACGCGATAATACGTATTTACGCCTGTTTACTACATAGGACTATGCAAATATTTTATCAACGTCCTGCCTCGTGAGCCGCATTCGAAATGAAGAATCGCGCTAAATATAGCTGCAACATTCTTGTTCATACCTACGAACCAGATCTCATTAGGTTTGTCTTTATCTGTATTTCGTCCCACTTTAAGTTAACATAAATAGCCATATGCAACTGATTTTTGAACTGAATGGACTGTTATTTGAATGGTCTAATAAGACATATATAAAAATAAGTATTTATTTTAATCAACTTTAAAAATGTCAATCCTTTTATTCAGTTAGTTTAGATTTCGGAAGATTGAAATTAGTCCTATGTACCATACATAGAAGTATTTTCAATCTTCCTAAATCTAAACTACGCCTGTTCCTACGTGACCGAGCTAAGAAGGCATGAAACTCAGCTTGCTTGTTTTGGTGTCATCAGAATCATTAGGATCATTTTAATTACAATGTTTCTGGGGCAAGGCCAAACAGGACCAAATTATAATTTTGTATAGATAGTTACGAGAACGAAACTAAAATAAAAAATGAAATTTAAATCGAAAACTAAAACTTTTTTTACTAAGAAATATAATTTATTTATATTATGATCAACGATTCCATATCGCAAAGTCATGCACGAAAATAATTGGCACAGCCTTGCTATTTAAATTCACTTTCATAAACAAAATAGACTTTCACTTCGCCCTTGGATCTTGATAACACTCTTATCAGATAACTCACTATCAAAATTATATTTTACATGCATTACGCAACGTTTGTCATTATAATATAGTTTAAAGGTGATATTTACTTTTTAAATCGTAAATGGACCACACAAAGTGTGCAGGTAGACTCAAAAGCGGACTTAATTTTATAGATATTTTGATTAATAACACCACTGGCCTTTTTATGTTAGGTATCAGTAAAAAATGTGTAGCGTTTGAGTCTGATTTGTCTTGTTTTATTGTGCATCGAAAGGTTGACCGTCTGTCTGTGTTTCAAATATTATCTTTTTAAGTATTGTCGGCGGATATAATACGAAAGAAAATGTTTTATTTCCTCCGGGAATTAAATTCCGACACTTGGTAAAATAATACAAAGCCACAAACAAAGATACGAGATCGAAACTAATTAATTATTCATAAACAAAACAAAGTATGAGACATTATTGAATGTTCTTGTCTGCACTTCATAGTGACGTCATGAAGATTCCATGTTGCAGTATCCTTCTGACGTCATATTAGCAATTGGAAAAGGATATGAACTTTTAAAACCAGTGTTGTGTTTGTTGTATGCCAGATAAATTTTTGACCTAATTTGAACCCAGAACCTCCAAGTCTAAAACCACTTCTTAAGATATCTAATACCTGAGGTAAATTATTTCATTGCAATATATAGTAGTACGATTCTTTTAAAGCCTCAAATGCCAAACCGCTGGATAGCACCTTTGCACATGGGCGGTTGCTTTGATGAATCAGGGCACAATCTATGCTCTTGATTTTATAAAGCGCAGGTAGTAATAAAAAATTGTCTTAGCGGTGCCGCATGCGTCGGCGCATCAAACGTAACGCTCGGCTCCCACGACAACTTTAAAAAATATCTCAATATGTTTTAAAGGGTCTTACAACTCTTTTGTGTGGGATCTTTTTAAGAGTTACTGGTATTGGGTACGCAATGTGATGAGGCCATGTGTTTGTATAGTCGTTATGTAATATCACGCTTCAGATTAAATGCGATCACTTTGATTTTAAAAAAAAACTACGAAAATTTGTACCATAGTGATGAATGTAGGTCCTAAGTGAATTAATGTCTGCAAAAATTACTGTACACAACTCCAATCTTATCTCGTGAATGTCTCGAATGAAATTATTCTCGCAACCTCACTAGAACAAATAAAGATAAAAGTGCGCGCTTCGAATTTTAAAACATCCAACGGTCTATTATAACAGCCATTATACTTTTTCCACAATTATTTTTATCTTGTCTTCATTCAATTGAACAGATCATATCGTACGTTCACGGCTCTCATTCCATTGACACGGTACAGTAATATTCCGATTTCTCTTAACGGACTAGTACATCGGACACCTAAATTCCTCAGTGAGGCGCATCATGCAGCCACAGTTAAATAAACCTTACTAATAGTGGGTTAAAACCGGCTAGAAATGGTAGTAAAATAATGGTATGTACATATAGCATGTCGAAACGTTTGATATAAATAGTCGAGCGTCTGACTGGCGACCATCGACAGTGGACTCGATCTTCGGTCGAATGAATTTCTCTATTTTCAAATTGGTTCGGTGCAAGTCTGTAGGCGTGAGACGCGTCGACACTTGCGACGCGTATACGAGTTCTAGCTTATCCTTTACTAAGGGTTGTTAATACAATTTAAATACCTATTTATAATTGCGATTATATTTAAGTATTAAAACTCAAACAAGGCTATGGAGTGACTTCATTATATTTGATTTATTTCCTTGCTTACGTAAAAATATTTATGTTATATAATATAATAAAAGTTGTGTAGTGAATTGAAATAAAGTTGTCAATACTCAAAGAAATAGTTGTATTTCTTAAGCCTGTGCTACTTTGCACCCTAAAAGAATTATCGATTCCTCGGTAAGGTAACTTATAGGTTTATAAAATAATTGGATTAAAAAGACTTGACTCGACTATTCCACAGATATTGAATATCATAAAAAAAGTAAGCTTCCTTTTAATAATATTTGCCTACAACGCGTTCACATACTTTGAGAAGCCTCCAATAGCGATGCCCAAGAAAAACATAATTTACGCACGAGACCTCTGCGTGTGTGAAGTGTGAACGTGTTGCCTCACAGGCATGCAGACTAGCATACTACGCTACAATAGGGTTATCACTACACAGCTTCTGATATACAATCGTGCGATTGTAGTGCGACTGCAGGTAATAATAATGACGATTTATGGCTAACGCAAGATGCCGTTATTCATAAAAATAACTACTGGCATTTATCTTGTGAATTAAATAGTTGAAATGAAGCAATTAAATCGTAGTCTAACTTATATCTTCTCTATTTGTAGTAAGTAACCTCTGGTTAATTCTAAGTAAGGTTTGGAAAAAATATGTCACAGTAAAAGATGATCCCTTTGTGATTTAAATTTAATTTTTCGTCGAAATTTATCTCCACAACTATTAGACTTTTACAATTGTCCGTTTGTGCGATTGTCATTTAAATATGAGTAATAAGTATGCGGGTTGAGCGTTCGTGTGAACTGTGAATAGTTCGCGATAATTGGTTGGCAGACGTCGGCTCGCGGCTAGCGCCTATCTTCGCGCCACGCGTCTACGGTTACCAGATATAATCCTTGAATGTCCTTTGAGAGAAATCAACGCACAATTTATATTGATATTAACTGCTTATTTATATTCGTTGTCGTTAACAAACTGAAAGCGCTTTATTATTTCAATAGTTTGTCGTACATACGTAAGGGTACAAAACTTATATATGTGTTTTTTTTTCAATTTATTCTCTTGTTATATATTTGACTAACCAATTATATTGTCTAATATAATCCTTAATGAATGAATTAATACGAAATTAAGGAAGGAATTATGAGAGGTAAATAATGAATCGACTGAGATGATAAATCTAGTGCTTTCCATTACAGCTTTCACAGGATTGCTCACCGAAATCTCATCTATAATCATTCAATAGCTTTAGTTGTTTCAATGTTGAATTTCTAATCTAATGTAGGGCGAACTCATTTTCATAACAAGCAAGTAATTGGCACTGCTTTCTCTCGGCACGTATTATTTATCACCGGGTTGGACTGAACTTAGGATATGTCGCTAGAGGCTTAGCGCAAGTGCCAATAATTTCTCCATGGAAAGGGTTTTCTAAAGATTTATACATCAGTTGAGACAATTGTATAGAAACTTCGTATTCATAAAATACGTACCGATAATAAGATTCTACTAGACTGGTGAATTAAGTTCATCCCCATATGCCTACGCGCAGTGAAGGATTCTATAACTAATATAGTATAAGAGAATATGCTGGGACGGAGTTCTCATACAGTAAAGTAACTCGCTGTAGTTGACATGCTCATCCAAGGGACCAGGATGCTAAAACACAGTCAATTTTCTAACAACACTACCATTGAAATTAAAAACTTTTTTTTTATATATTATGTTATGAGATACAAAAAACTATTCTATAGAAACACATATTTATTCAAATCTTTTTCAAATAGATCTATATTAGCGATCACTTGTCTCAAGAGAGTTCGCAATGCAATATGAAGTATCAAAGTGAGCACGCCAGAAACCAACTTGATTTTTATAAGGCTACCAGGATTCCAAACTATACTGGTCTGATCCACGACCAAAATAGTATAATGTTTAGATGCGTACCAGGTATGAAATTCAACCCGTGCGTACCCGTTTCTCTGAATATGACATTTGGTGGATAGTACCAGAAAGTGTTATTAGAAAAATTTATTCTAAAATAGACTACACCATTTCCCTTAGTCTGCATACACACGCGCACAATTAAAACAATTAAGAAATTAGTGAATGACAAACTCAATAATACCTTTTACAAATTATACAATTGTTTACAGTTTACAAAATAGTTTCTCAAATAGAGCGTTGTTATCAATTGGTGTTTATCAACGTCTGTAAGTCGAGCAAGGACGTTGATAGCAACCACATTCGTCCTGTTGGGTTAACCACGGAAAAATATAAATACATTATAAGCAAACAAAGAGAAAGCGAAAAGATTTTTAACAGCTAAACGGAGTTTTTTAGTTAATGTGTTAATTAAGTAATATATACCAAAATTGGAATATAGAGCCTCACTTACAAACTCCTTTGTAATATATAAAATTCTCGTGTCACAATATTCGTTCCCGTACTTCATCGTAACGGCTTGACCGATTCTGATGAAATTTTGTATGAATTTTGTGCGACATAATCGCATTAAAAAATACATACAACCAAAAAATTTTACCCTTTTATCACCAAACCCTATTTTTTTGTATTTTTATGGCATAATAACGGTTTTCTTGCTAGTTATATAAATATTCTGAGAGTTAGACATAAAAATCGAATGAACATTGCTTGCATTTCGTAAACGCATACACGTTGGCCGAAAAAGAAAATAAACATAATGACATCATATTTATAATTATAACAAATTTGGAAACAGTGACAAATCGATGTATATTTTGTACCTTTTTAAATAATACGACGCATCACTTTGTTTTTCGTATTCAAATTGAAAAAGTTATGGATGAGTTCATTGACTGCGCACAGACATGTTTTTGGGACGATATTCGTCTGAATTTCGGGTGATAAGTACTGTAACGATTATGATTACATCAAATGTAACTTACTTAATATATGTTAGTAGTTATATGTTAGTGTTCATTAAAATTAACATGGAAATAAATTGCTTGTGTTATCATTAGAGTTATATCTAACATTAAAAAAAATATATTGGAAAAACATTACGTTTTCTCAACATTTTTTTATAATAGATATTTTCTATAAAATTTACACACTCATTTCCACTCCTCTCTTTCATTTTCAACCAATATTTATTTAGAACTTTACTATATAAAAACACAATGTTTGGAAATTACAAGTCTCTTATAATATACACACCACACCCCACACCACACCCTTCAAGTGATCAAGAGATTCAAACGAATATGTGGAAAATAACTGAGCCTCATCTCCGAGATGACGCAGCGTCTGGGACGCAGCCGAAACTACTTATTGCTGGTTAATATACCCTTTATTGGATGATAAAGACTTCTGCATTTAGAAAAAATAAAACTTCATGCTTATACTATTACCATGCAATTATATGTTAAATAATCTAAAGTTAATTTAAACATACTAGTTAAATATTTAATTAATGAGAGTTGAGTTTCAAATGGGCGTTGATCTACGCAGAATGGAATAAATCATTTCTGTAAAATCATTTTTTTTAAATGTATTAAATAAATTGACGTTGAAAGTATGTAAATAGCATTGTGATCGGTCCGTTTGCGGAATACGAACATAACACAATATTGAAAGTAATGATTTCTAATCTCAATGCCATTGTAATCTTAATTTGTTAGATATTTGAAGTTGCCTTATACAAACACATAAGATCATATTCGAGCGAAGTAGGCTAAGGTTTACCGCTATTGCAACCAAGTAAATATATACATGTGGGCTATGGAAAACTTACTTATTAACTACTGTATTTACGTTAGTAATTTTTATCTCAGTCAAAAAATGTTCTATTTGTTCTTTATTAGTTGAAACAAGCTTGTGTCAAAACATTGCTCTTGATCAATCTAATCCATATTTAAAATTTCGTATAGCGGTTTAAATTTATCATTATCATTTGATAATAGTTCCATAGCTAGTTAATATCTAGTTGACACTTCTGTATTGCCTAAGATTTTCAGGTAGACCCTTAAATTTCGTAAAATGCTCATTGTCTTTCTTAATTCCTGGTTTAACGATTTGTGTTCTCCAGGATCCACTTATGATGTCCCCGATAAATAAATTGTTGTTCAGAAATATTTCTTAATCGCTTGTTGAGACGGTATTCATGTCATACGAAAGTGTGAATTAAAACAAAGCTAATCCATATAAATATGAGAGAGCGTCGCGTGTTTTCACTGATACAACACGATCTACTTCGAAAGCGATATTGTGCCTTTCACCTTCCGACCGGCGCGCGCGCAGTGCGTTATGAGCGCTATCACAATCATGATTGTTAGTCAAATTGTTTACATTATTGACATATTTTTATTGAAATCCATCAAATTTAACAAAATGGTCACAAAATTATTTAGCTCATTTTGCGTCATCACCTATTTAGTATAAATAAAAATGATTATCGAGTATTTTTAAATAATTTAATTAGTTATTTACAATGTACTAAATATTATAATTTTACGATCGATGTTTTGGCTAACCATCTCGTTTATGGTAGAGCTCATAACGCACAACATCTACTGGATTTTGTCTCAAGGTCTAAAACAGGCCTAGCATCGGGTCTAGAATTGAATTCACGATTTCAGAGACCAATATAGCTCTGTTAGTACATGATGCTAATATATTATAATTGTCTTAAGACAATCCATTGCTTAAATTATAGATTTAATAAGGTCAATTTACGGAAGACAATTTCAAGATCGTCTTACGTTTTACAAGTACGTCTGTCCAGAAATAGAACGAAGTTACATAAATACTGGCCTATTAGACGTCCGCGCTCAGTAACATCCTTATTGCGTTATTGAAATAGAATAAATGGTTATTTTTCTGTTTCACGTAAGTGCGAGCACTTTGTGTGACACGATTTCGCGTTTCTATTGTTTACAAATAGTCTAGTATTATTGTGTAGGACCTGATTTGTTATTATTTTGAATAATTCGGACAGACATTGCTAAAAAACCTAAACTGATATGGAAACTAATAGCAGTCTTTCATAATTAATATTACATAATAGTTGAAACTAAAAAGTGTTTTTGCAAAAGAAAAGTAATAAATTAAGTGTAATGTTTGTGTGACATTTATTTTATAAAGTAAAAAAACCCCATTGCTTTATTTTGAAAACGCAGAAGACAATTATTATTGGTAACGATATGAAGATATAATAACTTTTGGAGGATCTTTATTATGAATAAATTTAAATAGCAATTATCTTCTCGTGTCTTAAATTTCTATCCATTGTCCAACACTTAGTAGGTCAAACACACAGGTATAGATAACGAAGATTTCTTTAGTTTATGGCGCAGTAAAGTTGTCCCTTGAATCAAATGAGGTTTGATAGAATAAGGAGTAAAGCGTCAACTTACCAGTGAAAGTGCACTTTCTTGCTGTCTTGTTTCTACTGAGAACTGTAGAATTATTTAACTAGAAGAGCTTTCATTTATACTAAAAGAATGGAAAGGAAGTTTTATTTTATTTTTTAAAATCCTATTAAAAACTACTAATTTTTAAGTAAATAGGTACAGTATGTATTTTGGTATATCAGAAGCAATGTCCAGCTACCCATTTTTCTATATAATAGTAGCTGATCCGGAAACGTCGTTTTGCCAAAAAAATAATTAAAAAAATTTGTCTCTAAAAATAGATGTTGGCTGATTCTCAGACTCAATACTCAATATGCTCAGAAAATTTCAGGAGAATCGGTCAATCCGTTTCGGAAGAGTAAGGGAACGACAACTGTGACACGAGAATTTTAAATATTAGATATATACCTATTATTAAAGGAAATATTAAAATGTTGAATTCCATTGTTGAAAAGAAAAATACATGAACGTATACGTCTAACCTATGTATTGACATGCTAACCAATGAGTCAAATATATTAAGAATAGAAAAGTTGCATGTTGCATCCAGTCGCTTTATATCCACGTGGTCACAATAATTGAGCAAAACTTGTGCGACGATTTTCCCTATAACAGTGTAGGTTAATGTACAGTCGCTTTCTTACCTCTGGTCCGACGCATCACTAATTATTCGATTGTTAACCCACTAATTTGAACCGTACTGTAGAAATCGAATGGAATTCGTGACTTTATGATTGTTTTTCAATCTATTTATATAGTGAGGGCGACGATTGTTTGATTTCGTATTAAATTTAGCATACGATTGAGTGAAATCATGTTATAAATTAGATAAATGGAGGTCTTTCAGGCGATTGAAGTCAAACGATTATTGGCACGTTTTCAAGTGCGCGTTTGTACTAAATATTTACCTGTCCGTCCTGATGTTGTTCCGTTAAGCGATCACAATATTTTTTTATTTAGGTTTACGTTCGATTAATACGCGAACTGATAAACTAATTATAATATAACATAACTTTATACACAACCAAATAACCGTTTAGTTCTATACTTGCGATATAGGTCTGTTTTGTTTTTAGTTGTTTAAGTCCTTAAGTTATTGACATATATAAGTAATAATATTAATATGTGGAAGGAACGTATATATATACATAAAAGAAGGTCATGGCATAATCACCAAATGAATACTGTACATTTGGGTCTCCATTGTTGACTTTAGGATCTCCTTACTTGTAAAACTTTATTTAATTATCCTTTTTTTTACAGATTCCTTAAATCTCGGAAAACTTATAAGTTTTTTTATGTGATTCACTATGGTAATCATATAAAAATTAAAACATTTAACAAATGTTTTTCGTACATTCATCTTAATACGGGGCATTAAAGCTAAACAAGTGGAACGGGCAAGATTATGGGAATCGATGGACAACGAGGTTGTGCGCCGTGGGCCCGAATAGCAAACAAGAGACGTAGTAATAAGGTCGCGAACGCGGCGGAGAGGCGCCGGTCGACGCCCTACTCCAGCCTAGCTACTAGCCTCGCAGGGCCGCCACGAGGAGTCCTTTTTGAATATCCCCAATTGTATGTAAATAAACTTGTTAATAGCATATTTGTAATATTAATTAAAAGTTTAACGTTGTGAAAAAAAAGAAAGTAAAAAGTTTTTTGCAAGGTTATTTGGATGAAGAGGCGATCGAACGGTGACGGTTTATTACCTTAATTTGGTATTATATTGTATAATTGATTCACAGAACTGTTTAATTAATTTTTGTGCGTATCATAAGTTCGACTGAACACTAATATTGTAGTCCAAAATCGATACTAATAATCAATCATATTTTCCTTCAATTTATTTATGTGTGTACGAAAAATTTCAAGGTCAGGGCTTACTTATTTAATTTTTCTTTAAATATACGTGTCTATACTGACCGGACTGTTTTGTGATACAAAGTATTTTCGTTTAATCTAAGTAAAAGACAGTAAGGATAAGTGTGGCTCATCTAGGCATATAACATTTAGAATTTAAAAAAATTGAATAGCTCCGTAGCTTATTTTGTTAATTCGTTTTAAGTGTTGACAACCCTATAAGTGCACTGACTTGATTATGTTGCGTCGCCTTTATAATATTGCATGCGCATATGGATTTTGTGTACGATAAACCGTTGGATTAAACATGCAACGCATGCTAGAGAAATCGTTTATATACATTAAAAAAGACAATTTTATATTTCCTTCATTTTATATTTTAGAAATTTCTCTGTCTGCGTCTGCTAATTTAAGGTCTAACTCTTTTTAACGGAAAGAAAGCCTTAGTCACTTAATGTTATATCCTACGTTTAGACAAACTTGAGACCAAGTTATGGTATGATTAACTGTCTAAAGCGTCGAAATCAATTGGCTTTTAATTCTGTTTTTCTTCCCGCCATTTAACGACCAATAACGTCTTAATACACACTCCCTTCAGTGTCGTTATATCGAGTTTACACTGTATATCAATATCAATTATAGGTACCTATTTAATGTCAAAATATTTTTACAATATCTGGAAAGGCTATGTGACGTGCTCGTCTACTCTAAAGTTAAAATCAAATAGCTACAATTGCGTATAAATTTGACGAGTAATGAAGATGCACTCCCACGCGTCAGGTAAGCTGCGTGCTGGCAATGTCTTCATAATGTTATGATAAGGTAACCGGAATCATTGCAAAGGTGGCATTTATATTACTATAGATAAATTGAGTCGAAATGAAAATAAAACATTTCGTTTGATTTTATATGGTTTTAAACGCGTGTGAGTCGCTTGTCTATGAATAGACTAGACACACTGTTAAGTATATAATATGGAATAAATAAAAATTATCAACCATTTACAGAAAAAATACTTAGATTTTCTTCATACCTCTGTCTTGTCAATTCATGTATTATGTAGCAAGTAACAATAAATACTAAGTTCCTTTTATAAAAATATGACTTGTTAATTTCTTAACACTTCATAGATTCCGGGTGAACGCGGGGAGTGACGTCACATCCGGCAACAGCGTGTGCGAGGGCCACTTCCGTTATGGGCCCAGTCTCAGCTGATAGATAAGAAACTGGGACGACTGTTGACTTGTATTCTGTTTCAAAACGTTGAAATTCGTTTATTTCAATTTCTACAATAACAATCTCAATTGTACATATATTCTGTGTATAATGTTTTTATTAATAAAAAACCTTACCACGTCCGCTTTATATACCTTTAAATCACAATAGCATTTAACAATATTTTTAAAATAATTTATTTGAATATAAACAAGTTATTATAATCAGTTGAAACCATCGTATTGTTACAATGAATGGAAAATTACAGCAGTTGCTCTCAACTTCCGGTATTGACCAATGCCTTGACTCAACACACACGATAATAAAGTTTTACATAGAGATAGTATTTAAATTAACTAAGGTGACTTCGTTTAACAAATTTTCTATTCCAAGGTTTAATTACTATTACATGTCTTACGTATTCAATTAATAGAATTAAACTACGTTTCGACGCTTTAAGATTATCTTTATTAATAGAATTAATGATTATCTTATTTATAGAATTGTGTTTTGGCTAATACTGTTTGAGTCATTTGTCTGTTAAACTAAGAAGAAGAATGCAAATAAATATTAAATGGTCGTGAAACGAAAATTAAATACGCATCCCCCAAGTCTTTAACCAACCTTGCTCCCATTATAAATATTCAGTTGTGTAATGTACTTGACCAATTAGATATACAATTACTAAGTACATAGTACAGTCGATAAACACTCGATGTGTACCAAGGATGGCACTCTCGTCACGTGTGGATTGAGTCATTGCTAGTGTTCAGAAGTGTGATTCTTGTAAACGATAAGTAGAAAGTGAGTGCATATTGAATTCTATTAGTCATTTCAGTCAGATATTTATATTTTACTTATAGTTATTTAATTTAATTTATTATTCATATAATGTATTATTTATATATGAAATAAAGTAGTAATTTAAAGCTAAACACAACTATTGCGACATACTCTATATCTTAAATATGTTTATACAATTATTAGAATACAATGTATTGTGTGCACTTTAACTTCACATGTATCAAGGGTTTTTAGTTAATATTGCTTTATCTGGACTCATTTTTTATAATTTAAGAGTTAATGATCAATCGGTTTCGTGTTCGTGTACCGGAATAGGTCCGCCGAGATCGCTGTATAACCATGTCAGTGCGACCGTCGCGGAATAGAATCAAGGCCTCGTACCGAAAACACCTGAGCTACGTAGCGCTGTATTAACACTACGAAGTTTCATTCATTTATTATTTGATTTTCCTAATCTAATAGTTAATCAGCACCAAATATCAACAATTCAATTGCGTATTAGCTCTTAATGTGGAGTCAATTTGATTACACGTTTTATAATATCTATGTGAGATCACGTAAATTTTAAATTAAGTAAGATATTTTAAAGGATCTATTCAATGAATAAAGAAATATTTTGCCTAATTACCTAAAATAAGATAAAAAGTAATTGATCAAATATAAACTACAGATACATATAAAATGTAAAATCGTTTAATTTTTTCAGCGTTTATATTTCCGTTTTCGTTCGTTATAATCACCACAATCATATTTTTCTTATGAGGAAGGTTTGCTTGAAAATTACCTTATGTATTCAAAAAAAACTAATTAACGTGATGGCATTTTTTGTATGACTTGTATAAAAAAACTTTATTGTCGAAGCACACTGTAATGCGGAAATAACATGTGCCTATATAATAATAATGATAGACAATTTTAGTCTCTTTATTATGATTTAAGATAAATTTAATACTAGAGCTATCAACTAAAACAATATGCAACGCTCTTTATTTGTATGAAAAATATTTAAAATAAGTCGTGAATGTAAAGACAGTACATAAAAATGTTTAATATAATTTTATTCAGACAACCCGACAATTCTATAAGAAAAAATATGTTGTAATTAACAAAGAAACTTCATTTAACTTTGTAACATAAGTAATAATTGTTATTAAAATAAAATTAAACTTTATGAACCATGAAAAAAACTAATATTTTACCACATACAGTCCTACTCTCGTCTTTCTAAACTTCTATACATTTCCATACATTTTTATTTCTATTATATACTCTGACGTCTCTAGCGTCATATAAATGTGTATAGTTAAAATCAATTAGTCCTGAAATAACTGGTGATGATTCAAACTCTCGTCTCGACCCGTTATTATTTGAAATATGTAGGTAGAGAAAGGTATTTATAGATATTTTCGGTGAGACCGGGTGGCGGTCGAGGGTCCTAAGATTTATGGCGGAGCGGGAGAGTCCCATCTAACTGGGCTGCTTTAGGAGTGGTGTAAAGGGAAAGAGAATGCGGGAAATGTATAAAATATCATGTTTTTATAACAAGATTGTCAATGTTAATTATATATTATTTCATTAACATTATTATGATGTTTTTAATTTGAAATAATTGTACTTCTTCTATTATTAGTTTAAACTTTTATGCAGTTTTTTTGTAAAACGGTTTGACAAGTCAAAATTGAGATACTTTTTGTGTACATAATTGTACTTATTTCATGTACATACTCACGATGACGTCACTCCAATAAAGTGCGTATATATAAATCAATAAATCAATTTTGTTATAATATTTAACCCGCTAAGTTTATATATTTGTACCATATATAAAGTCGGAGCGCCTCGTACCCTAGCAGGCTCTAAGGGCAACTCATTTCACCGCCTTGGACTATCTACGTTTCAAGATATTTTTCTTCGTAATACCATTGTTAAAGGAACCCTCTTTCTGTACGTATGCTTGAATATAAACAATAAATAGCACATTTGGTTTATCAGATAAACTCCTAATCAATAGTTATCAATGATATTAATGATAGTACTTCCTGGAAATGTCACTACTAACATGATTACCTAATGTTCTATTAGTATTAGTATTGGAAAGGTCATCTTTTAAGATTACATACAATTATATTTTTCATAAACAAACAATAATCTTTTCTTTAAGTGTATAAATTTCGTGTATTCTGATCAATTTTTAAATACAAAATAATAGCAGCGAGAATATAATGAAATGTTGAAAAGATGAAATTCATCTTTCGGCAATGTTTAAATCATCAAAGTTGGTACTAACACGCAGATAGATAGTCTTTAACAATGTAGGGTAGACTCTAAAGCTCTGTTGTCAACACGTACTGTCTGGGTTTTACAAGTCCTTTCGTTGATTTTGTAAAATAAAGTTTGACAACAACCATTTTACGAATTAGAAAACAAAAAAAAAACAAATTAATGACCACTTAAAATAAAACAGAACGCACGCATAAAATTATAACCAGGTAATAAAACTTAAAAATAGTAGCTTAAATAAGGTAAATTAAAACTATTTAAACTTTATGGTCAACGAAGCATGCTCATTGTTGAGACGTAATAAATCAATGCGCCGGCTATTTGTTACACACGTCAACACATAAAAGTAATTATATTATCTTCAAAAATCACTGTAATAAAATTTACACTTGAATTTTGATTGCCGTTAACTGTTGGCGAATGCTGTGTTTTATAATATGAAGGAAGTGTGTTGACTCTTGGGTTTGTGTATGAGGATTGTTTGGATAAAAACTCTGATGTGGAATTATGTTCCGTACATTTCTCATTTATATTTTGCATGACGTATATAAAAGAAATACTTTTGGTATAATAGAATTATATGATACTATATAAAAAAGTTATGAGTATATTTTGGCATATTAATTTGTTTATACTAAACAAAAGGGTAATTTTCAATATAAAATAGGACCTGTTTAAAAAAAACCGATTAATTGCTGATGATACTACTGATCAAGCTGAGATTTATCTATATTAAAAATAAAATTGTGTTATATATAGGTTGTTTAACTGAAATTATTACGAGGCAGCTTAAGCTAAATTTTGACTAAAGTAATAAGGTTTATTTTTATTTTGCCATCTTGAAATATGGCTTGTTGAACCCTACACATCACAAGCTGCATCCCCGTCGCACGTGGCAAAGGCCTTTCCGTTAATAAGCAGCAGGTAGAGGATTTTTTACAAGCAAATTAGAAATTATTGAACATTCTAGATACATATCGGTCACAGTAAGTTCGAAACCTTTCCCACGATATACTTGACTTACAGCGGATGATACATAATTATTATATATATGTATATATTATAAGTTTATAAATAATTACCCTGTGCAAGCATATGCTATCGTTTTCTATATATATCGAGGTCATTTACATCTTGATATGCTTAACAATTTTATTATAAAATATGTTTAATTAATTAGGAAGCTTTAATTCTTAATAAATGGTTAATACAGATAATGACCAGCTTACAAATAAAGCCTGGTTCGATCAATTTTGTTCCATTTTTACTTTATATTATTATTAGTCTTGTTGACTTTATGTATTAATATAAAATCTATTATAATAAAACAGACAGTTTTAATTAGTTATTATTATTTCGAGGCATCTTGAATGCAATAAAGTGATTTGTTTGTGTAGTCGTATTTATTTCTCATCGGATTTTACTTTAAGACGGTAATATCTGATTTTATCTCAGATAAGATTTAGATAAATGTGCACCTATTACAAACACGTAGATTATAATTTGTTTGCACACCATCGTATGTACTTTCAAATGCCAACAAAATAGAAAAGATTGAATGTTGTTTCCCATTAAAAGGCATATTTGGGTGTAGCATTCCAAGGTCGGTCTTAATTTGTGATCCTTTCTGCTACGATTTTTTTGTTAACTTGTGACTGTCGGTTTATTTTGAAAAGTTTTTTGTTAAGGACCGATCTAACGGGACATATTACCTAGCACACGCCTTTGTGTATAACACCGAGAATCCAAATGTGACGTGAACATAAGAAACGATTTGAAAATGCAAGCCAAAAAATGTTAAACGCTGTAAGCTACAGTAGCGGCCAATAGTGGCTCGGCACACGACTTTTTAACCCATAATCGTGTGTTCGAACTCTGTCTGAGCTTAAATCAATCCTTAAAGAAATGTCAGATGTGACAGAAGGCTACTTGCCTACGACTAATAAAGCTAAAGCAAATTTAAAAAAATATATCCTTGAGAGTACTTATAATGCTGACGGTACCGCGATGCTTAAACGCTGAGCGAGAAAATCACCAGCTTTTAAGTCTCCGGTACTGACTATGAGACGCCTAAATAATTCCTTAGTAAGTGCCTGTGCCCTTGTACCAGGATACAAAAGAGTCTACTCCAAGTCTACTCAAGGGAACAAAATCAAAGTAGGAGGAAAGATTTTTGAACTCTGTACGTATACTTTGATAAGGTAAGTTGTCACGCGAACCAAAAATATATAAAAAAACTTTGAATAACTCTTCGCAATTATAAGCATGTTTGTAAAATTAAAATAAAAACTCAAGTAAAAATTGACAATCCTCATAATGTTCTCCAAATACGGGGGTGATGTTTCACTACGGAAAATTTGTGTCCCTCGGGAGCATATGATCAGAAGTAGCCGCAATAGCTATGAAATTGAAACCCCCTCCGACGATGTCATATTTCTGAATAAATCAAGAATCGATTTTTAGGGGTGGACTTTCAAATGTATCTAAAATAGTTGTATGAGATTTTATTTAGGCGTTGTGATGTCCTTTGTTTTCAGTCCTTGTAATCGGTTTAAAGACGCATACATACATATTTGATCGGGATGTCACGTCAAACTCTTTCAACTCTTTAAGAATTAAATTAAATGTATAAATATTATTAATATAAAACATACTATTCATCAATGGGCCAGGATAGACCGGAATAGACCTGCTGCGGAGCTATTTCGAACTTAAGATAAAGAGGCTACCAAGAAGCTGATTGCCAACCTTGTTGACTATTACTTACACTATTAGAAGAAAAAAAATCCATGTTGATAATATTCTGTTTATTTAAATTGTATTTTTTTATAGTAGTTAAACCGTCAATTAAGTTTATACCAGTTTCAACAATAAAACACTGCCTCTATAGATAGAATTAAAATAGTATTGGGAAAATGTTCAAAAGAAGCGTGAGTTAACAAAAATAGGTTCATTAGTTTACGATACGACGCCGTGTGATCGCCCTCATGTGGTTATTTTCAGAATATCTATTCTCTCTTAAAACTTTTAAAACAACATATAAATAAATAGAACTGTTCAAACTTACGTTTTCATAATTTCCAATAATCCCTATATTTTTATTAATCATTAATATAAATTATTATAGCTTGTAACAATTGATCCTTTGAACATAACTATTTGTTTACAAGCCATCGAGAATGACACATAAATCCATTGTCGCAAATGACAAAAAGTAGAGCCCAGTGTTGAAACAAGTTAATTACTCGTTCCATAGTGTCAAAATACTATCGACACCCGCTGGTAAGGGTTCACTTGTTAAATTTATCTGCTTGCAAAACATGCGCGCTAACAATTTTTTTTATTCCTATTAAATAACGATGACTTAAGTACCTTTATGTAACAATAAGGCGTTTATATGCTTGAATTAATTGTTGTTATTATTTACGTGTTTGAAATTAGAAGTGCTCTTACTCACTGTATTCTGTATTACATAATGTAAGCGAGCTTTACGGTAAGAGTTATATATAAAGCGAATAAATTAATTTGAAAGTTTCACAAGAAATCCCGCGCCTGTTTCTGGTTGAAGACAGTTAATATTAAACAGGGCGGCTTCTTTAGCAATATCTTCAAAGAGTTAATGTTTGCGGAGTAATGCGATAAATAAATTTTAATTACGAACTACGGCTGTGGCTACCGGAAAAACGAGAGCTAAATAGGCCAGAGAAATGGGAAGCTACCTAATTGTAAATTAAAAAGTTCGCGGAGTTACGACACCACAGTCCACAATGACACCCCACCGGTTGAAAGGGGGTGACATCGCCTCGTCACCCCCAGGCCCTCGCCCGACCCCTCGCTCAGACGAGAAAGTGGGGGTGTACCCGTGGAAAGCGTGTGACATTTTGTTTTAAAATATTGTCCGCACGAATACATTCACGTGGGTCATTTTTAATCTGTGTGCTTTCTCTTTTTTTCGCAGAGCTTTGTTAACATATACATTCGTATCAACGCCGACGCTTTCACGGCGATTGATTAAAAAACTCACTAGACAACATAAAGATCATCTCACGTGAGCGCGACGTAATAATTATCGGTAGTAAGTGCCAGCGCACGGGGCGTGAAAGCTCAGCAAACATGAACATTACCCTATCATTAGACCACAGAGTAGCGGAGCTCGGTGCTTTGTAGTTGGGAAGCCGGTTACTCCAACTTCGTAGACGAGGAAGTTACTTGAGGCGGGATTGTTTAGCTAAGCGCACCAAATATTGTGGTGTCAAGGCCGCCAGCTTTCCTCCTACATTCCGTTCCCGCCGCCCACAGAGGGATCTCTCACGCACGTGTTATGTAACATTTCGACTGATTCAGTCACGATTGACTTAATTCACCTGTTTTTCGATTGGATTCCGAAGGTTATTGGGTGTTGATTAAAAATAGCGGAATATGATATTGGTATCAAATGATTGAAATGTCAACATATGTAATTCGATCTTGTTTTTATCGTTGTTTCTCTTTGACTTATAGGAATTAGGTAAATATGATCTAGTAATAAGGAAGTCTGCTTAATGTCAAGGTTCAGTAACACATTCTTGTGATGTGTTAAATAAATCGTGTATTTAAAAAATGTACGTCGAGGTATTTTTGATGGAAAAGCCAATCCATACATGAGTTTCATTTCAAACAATTCCATTTAAAATCTGAATCGTCCTGTCGGGACATCAAGCGTATAAATAAAAGAGACGCATTCACCTCTAACGGGATTTCAGTCGATTGGCACTTTTCACGTTGCGCTGTACGATTCATGGAAAACCATTTTTTCTTTGTTGACGAAACGGGATTTAATTAAACGGTTTCTGGCCATTTATAAATACACCTCATTGATAATTTATATGAAAAACCTGCTTTGCCGTAATATTATATTACAAGAGAAGAGCGTTACAATTCTTAAAAGGCTGGCAACGTACTCACGAGCCCCGTAGCAGTAAGAGTATGGGTGCTTTCAAGCTTCCTTGTCTTCACCTATTTACCCCCTCTTTAACAAAATATTTATGTTTTTTTTAAACAATATTTTATTATTATTTCCAAATGACAAAATCATTGTATTTGTGTACTTAAAGTGTAATTACAAATGTAATAATTAATTTAAATTACCTACGATCAATAACAGCGTACAGCAGTATAATTCGAGATTCATAGCGGCGGCTTATTTCTCATAAAAAGTTGTTCCCTTCAAATGTAGTAATTTCGCAGGCAGAGGGCGGCCCCTACCCCTCGACCCCACCCGAGATGGCCTTTTAGCGCCCGAGATATTGTCTCTTTAGTTAGATCTCTGTTTAGTATATAAGAAAACGAAACTTTAATTGATTTGTTGGAGTAAGCCTTCTGTTTGGCCTTTTTGGTCTGTATGTATTAAAATAAAGGCGGTGTTTACACCTCATAATAATTACTTGTAGCAGACACATTTTAAAGTATGTTTCATTAATTGTTAGACGAGAGGTGCTGTACGCTGTGACCTTTCCTCCTAAAACTTGACGACGTCTGACCGTGTTGTTAATATACCAAGCGCTACCTGTTTTTTTAATCAGTAGTATTAAATCTATTCGTATAGAAAACAAATGATCGACCGTTGAGTCGTTCAGTATAATTATGGAAACATATAAAAAATGTTTATCTCTTAAATTATACACTAATTTGAATCATATATCAATGTTAATATTGATCAATTAATGTATTAAAATTCGTTTCTCACAATGGTCATTGTGCTTTACAGTTTGACGTCAACCTAAAAATCGTACAATTAAGCCCCCGAGCCCGACACGCCCTCTAGCGTTTTTATAATCAACTATCCGTTTCCTTTTGTATTTTATCACCTTCGCATTAATCCCAACGTTAGATTGTCTTTTGTTAATGAGATAAATAAATCAATGAAGTCATAACTCGTACGTTATTAACTTTTTAAATCTGGCCCAAGGCTGGTAATACGTTATTGATATTTGTGAACAGGCTGGATAATAATATTTGTATACGTATTTCTATTTTACGTTGACCTCCCTCGTCCCCGTCCCAATAGGAATGTTTACCTTATAACGTGGTGTTTTGTTAGACGTTTAAGAGCTCAAATATATTGGTCCTGTATAGTATCCACAATGGTTGAGGTAGGGTCCTGTCACAATGAGCCCCGGCGCGTAATTGTTAAACTGAACGGGGGTTGAATGCCTTGTCAACTGTTCCGTCATCGGCTGAGTAGAAAAAACGCCGCCTGCTAATTACGTGTTTAAACAATGGAGAATTTAACGAAATTTGCGTATATAATTTCTTTATAGCTTTATAGTGCTTATTTACTAGTGGTCAAATCCTAAGCGTTGAGCAGGTTTTGAATTTACACAGGATATTAAGTAGATACAATAAATATAATAAAATAATATTCAAGTGATAAATAGCAAAAAAATATTGATAGTAGGATCGTAGTATTTACGTCACCGCGATGCCCACGTCGGCGCTAGAGTTGATCGTTCATTCATGGTGTCGATTACGTCTAACAAAAACTTAAGTACACACTTATCAATATTAAATTTAACACGAGACAACCAGTTATACGATAACATACATCTAATTGTGAAATTAGTTATGTAACGTGTTTTTCGCAGTGAAATAATTAACCTATTATTTCAATGAAATATTCAATGAATGAAAAGTGGACTGATACCAATCGCTAACTGCCGCGCAACAATACACTTCATCCCTTATTAATTATTTTATTGTAAGCATAAAGGATGCCGTAATCGTCGGAATAATAATATCATCGCACCGCATAAAGAACCCCAAGTAGCGACAACACAAGCGTAAAAATGACACGCCGTACCCAATATGTTTGTGTGTATTACATTAGATTTATTCGACTGGGTCACGCACACACACGCAATCCAACCCCGAAGGGTGTATGTGGGGGCGACACCACTACACGCGCACGTTGCCACCCGCCAGATGGGCACGCACACACGCGAACCGCGAAAGGGAAAGGCTACATTGTGTAAACAAATCGCGGGGATTGCTATCCCTCTCGGTTACAAAGCCAGTGTGTGTTTTGTCATTGTGTGCTGTACACGAAGTAGATTGTTCTGTGAAATTGCCAGGTAATAGGCCGAGGGACTATATTATACGTACTTATTGGTAACGCTTAGATGCTCAGTCTAATCGAATTGAATATTTGCGACACGTTGTAAATAACTTTCTAATTGAAGGGTTGACTTTAATTTAACCGATTTGATTACTAACGGATAATCTATAATTTTGAGTTATATACAATTAATAAGAGCTTAATTTTCTTTTAGTTTACACAAAACTTTTCAATAAATTACATTTTTTAATAGGTTTCAAAATGTAAAAGTTCATAATATAAATGTAATTATATCGTGATATACCTCATTAATAATATAACCTTGAACAAAGTGCATAGTGACGTACACTGGGATTTTTATCGACATCTTATCACCAGCCTACTTTCGTCAGAACTGATAACATCATCGCCAATATGTCGCGATGTATTTTATTTATTTTACTTCTATTTTCCATATTTCTTTCTTTATACGTTATTAATATTTTTAATTATGGTAGCCAATGTAAATTGAGACTAAATTATAACTTTTACATTAATACAGTTTAAATACGCGTAGCGCTATCTAGTGACTCGAATGGAAAACTATTGATTTTCACAAAAAAATTCGTTGAAAAAGTTATATTAGATTTTTTGTTTTATCATACTATTATAGTCAGTAAATTTTTTTTAGAAGAGGTGGCTAAGGAGCATGATATTTCCGCGAACGGACACTAACATTGCCAAAGGGCTCGTAAATGCGCTTCCAACCTTCCAAGTTATTCCAATTGGAACTTGTAATTATTATTTATCTATTATTCAGAGTATGTAGGGTAAGGTTTGCGTAAAATATTAACAGTTAATGACAATGATCTAATCTTAATCGAATCTTTGTAACAGCAATCAATCACTGGCAGTACTGACAGAAGCTTGCGAATCAACTAGCCCATTGTTACCGCTTAATCTTTGTATCACCACTTAATATTAAAAGATCTATTAACAACTATAGTGATCGTCACATATCCATAAACCTTATTTCCAAAGCTTTATTTATCGTGCCACAACTTTGCAGATTCAAAAAAGTATTTTATGCCCTTTTCAAAATATACATTTGTGCCTTATCTGTATGCACTCAATACGACATATTTGCGAATCTGCAGATTTAAACGAATTATTTATTACAAATACAAAGTTCGACCTTTATAATGTACTAAAAATAAAAACAATGTCTAATCAACGACTGAATGGATTATTTTAAACTACATACGCCAACGCTCAGATATTAATAACAATCTATATTTACTCTTTGTCTACTTTATTATAAATAGGGCATTCTCTTTTCGTTGTAAAACAATTCGTTATTAAATAAAATCACAAAATTACAATAATTGTAGCGAACAACTTGCAAACTACGTAAGGCCAAGTCTACTTGCTGACGTAGTGTTAGGCGTTCTGTAAGTTACGCCTAAAATATTCTCTACGACTCTCTTAAGTAGTACTCATGCATGAACACTTATATTACATATGTACTTAAAACATTTAATATATAACATGGCTGAGCCTTTAGAACGTACGGTAGAACTGTATAATTTTAATCGTAGTAAATGATTGTAAATTATGAATTTAAATTTAATTAAGTATGTCAACCTTATTATAATAAGCTATATTTTTAATAAGGGGGTTAAGTGTTATATTTAAAACGATAACGTTTAGTCGTTTTTTACCTTTCACCTCGTTAACTGAGATTCAATATGTTCAAAGGCGGTGAGGTTCTCTTGTGATTGAGCCTGATATACTAAGCCTGTGATAACGTTTAATGTGGTCCACTTTTCAATAATCACTTTGTGAGATAATTCAATAAATTTCTAAAATTAAAGCTGGCAACACAGTGGTGATAATAATTCTATATTTAAACTCGAGTTAACAATTGACATTGTCAAGGTTTGCGTGATATAATGAATCATTAGTGTCATTTGTCCTCTAAGCGTATTGTGATGTTGTTCGTAAAAGGTCAAAATCTTTGTATAAATGTCAACTTATTACGTGTAATTTCTCGTCTCCGTCTTTAATACAGTTCTTGACACCTTCATCGTGTTATAAAAGAGAACGTACATTATTGACAGGATGAAATGTTGGGCATTTATAAATCCAGTAGGCAATTGTAATTTTGATTATTCAATCCATTATAAAAACAAAATAATTATTATTAACTAAATAACTAAATGCATAATCTAAAAACAATTTTTCCGTTTTATAATTTATTAATTCTGTATACGTAGTTGTACCTACTCGTGACGTCAAGACTATCCAACGCAGATTATTTAAATCTATCAAATTACTAAGTCTGTTCAACCGATCAACAATATACATGTTTAATATATACATAATGAAATTACTAATTTTATCCTATATTAAAATTTCTTTAACATAAGCGTCTTTTGAGTAGAGCAGCTATCGAGTTTTTTGCCGGTTCTTCTCGATAGATAACTGCACTCCGAAGCGGTATAAAAATTTACAGAGTCTTTATAAATACCTAACTTGAATAAAGACATTTTGAGTTTTCACTGACCACGAATATAATAAGGTAAATAAAAAAGTCGCATTTACATTCAGAAATATTATTTTAATGTGATTTGCGTGACATAAATGTATAACTTAACGAATTTCCATTTTCACCTAAACATTCGATCGATTAGCTCTAAATGAGAATGTATCCAAATGCTATAATGAGAGACATTCGTGTATACTCCTGGGTAGCTGGAATTCGCGCATCCTTCACCCCACGAGACAATACCAATGACTGTGTTGGTGACAACTAATGGCCCACCTGAATCACCCTGACAGGCATCCCTAGGTGGATCACTTGCTGCAGCGCAAATCATTCCAGGTGTGATAACACCAATATTGAGGTATGATTTTGCGCATGCTTCTTGCGATACAATATTCACAAATGCGGCACGAAGTTCGGATTGGCTCCGATACTAAAACATAATGATTTCTACTATAATATACTAAAAAAATGTTATATACATTCATTCGGCTCAAATGGACCAATTTGGAAAATTCTGTTTGTATTGTTTGTTTAACAATGAAGGCTATATATTCGAGAAAGCTACGTGCAGTTAAGCACAAGCAATAACTGGAAAATGTATGATGTACATATATATACTTCTTTATAAATTGTATGTATAAAGTTCTTGTGATTTGGTAGTACACACACTAACACATCTAAACTTTTCTCTGGAGATTGTGTGAAGTGTCAATCTGTAAACTGTCTTTAAATCTAGTTAGGGTAATGATCGCCACGCGGTCTGCCGAACAGCGGGTCCCGTGATGGATTTCAAGAACGCTTAACTGTTTTCTTTCTTTTGTTGGCTGTGATCAGTGTTACGATATGTATTTTTTTTAATTATATGTGTTACTATGTTTATCGTGCTGTGAGTGGCGGAGAGTTTCTTGCCAGTTCGTCTCGTCCGCGTAGAATCAAAAATTTAAAACTCATTTTGTTGACGATTCATAAGTGTACCTTATATGAAGAAACATATTTTTGATTGATTGATTGAATATCGGTTATGTCTTTGTATGAGGTGTGTAGTGTGTGTGATTTATGGTAATTACATGTTACCTCTGTTCTTCCAAATCCAGATACAATAGCTTGGGTTCCATCAGGTATTTGGAGTATAGAAGGGGCAACGTTCGCGGGCATCACCTTATCACTGAATTGAATAGTGCCTGTAATGGCTACCATTCCAATATCATTATCAACTATTTCTGATGAATAGTGTGTATGAGAATAAACAGCAGCCACTTGGTATATTACACCCTCTGAACGTGAAGAAGTGCCTACTGCAACTATTATTTGCGATGGATCGGTTTGATAACTGGAAAGAAAACTTATGTTAAAATCTGGTAAAAAATATTTGTTTTAAAACAATTTATTAAAGCTTTTGTGCTTTATATTTAAATATGTGAAATGTTATATACAATATATATTAAACTTGCTGAGATAAGGACATTTGTATAACAGTGATCACGCTTAAAAAATATTGTTAAGTTAAAATAAAAAGATGAGTTTGTTGTGGGTGATCTTCTCAGACCGGTTTATTTTGGAATCGTAGCTGGATATAATAATTATTGACGTTCATGAGTGATCGCTGATACGATTCTGGAAGTGGAAAAGATATAAATAAACAAATCACTCATACTTTTATGAAATGCGAATAGCTTTCCCATTTTCAACTAAAATGTAAATTTTATATCCGTAGATGATTTGTTCATTTCTGTAATAATTGTCAGGGTGTATACGATTATTTACTGAAAGAATGCATTTGGTACGGTAAAAAAAACGGGAGATTATTATTCGTTCGAATAGTGTCAGCGATCACTTGTGTAGATCAATAATTTCTTGGGCTACGAGGGTTCAAGATACCCACAAAAATCTCAGCTAGTTATCTATCTACATAGTTTGAATCTCGCTATCATACCCAATAACGCAATGTGCAGCAGTCAAGACGCACTTAGCAGAGATCACAACCGCTCCACAGGAATGCTTCCATCCCGATGTTGTTTTGCGCCTCAGCGCCGCTTGATAAGGAACCTCAGTTATATCAACTAACTCACCATTTACAATGCGCTCTAAAGACTTACTAATTGTTCGTGGTATGAAACAAATTACTCCTGAAAATAGAATTATTACTAATGTTACTCAGAATTCTGTTCAGTTGCCTACATGTAATATATAATGTTTAAAATATATAACGTTTATAGTAATCGAAACTACGACAATAGATAAGAATCGGATTATTTTAACCGTAATTAGGTGTAAGATTTTTCGTACAAACACTACTGTAATAAAGAAACTCTGATAAACTTAGTGTCAAATGTAGTAAGAAGTAGTCAACTTTAACAGGACAAAATTATTTATAATCGATAATATAAAATCAATTCAAATAATCTTCTGTTTATATTCAGATGGCAAAACGACGTATTCATACAAAAAATCATTAGCACTATTTAGTTAACATGGTATGTTGACATGTTAAGCAAAATGCCTCGTTTTTATCATGTATCACATAAGTTCGTAAGCATTTAATATATAATATGTTTAGTAAAATAAATTATTTTATTAGAAAGAATAGTGAGAAGGTTTTTTGATATCTTCTCGTCTGTTCTACGCTCCTGCTTTGAATATTGACGGTAAATGCAAATTCCGAGAATATATTTTTTTATAAGATATAAATATTGCATACAAAAAGACAATTTTATATTATACGTAGCTCAAGTCATCTACAATGTATATAATTTATACCCATTAAAATAGGCTTTTTCAACAAAATACTTTTTTATAAATTAAAGCTCACCTAATAATAATGCACTTAATAGTAACTTCATCTTATGATATTTCACTGACAAATAATTCTTAGATCAACGTAGTTGAGATAATACTAAATATCGACAGTTTGTTCTTATCATGATAAGATGTGATATGAGCTGCTTAGAGTATGCATTTTGGGTATTTTTACAATTTGAGAATATATAATATAAATAATCTTTAACGTATAGATCAAACCTAACCTAAACTAAGATTGTTTCGGTTTGGGAAGCCGAGAAGACTAAAAAATGTGTCTGCCATAAGAAATGTCTGGCGATACCATACAATTTATTTATTAATATGTTACAAAATTTTCCAATACATACACCTATTTAATTAAATTGTCGCAATAGTAAATTTGAATTTCCTAAAATAATTAGGATCTTCAGTGGCATACAATTATCATTATATTCGTATATACTCAGAGACACAGACAGCTCAGATCTAGTTATAGTAAAGTTGTCAATGGTTCAATATAAAAAATAAAAATACAAAATATATAAAACCTAGAAAATTATGCACTTCAAAACACGATGGCTTGATTAAGTCATAGTAAATAACATGTTGGAGTTGAAACCGATGATAAAAATATAATATCACGTGATTAAATTGAATTATTGCGTGCATAAAAAGGTGCAAATTTTATTTATATTGGCCAGTTATTACGGATCTTTTATCGGTAATGAAATTGATGTCTCGCCACACTTTGATCGTTATTTAATAACTATTTAACGTTTTTCGGAGTTGAACTGTGTTTATTATTGCTTAAACTGGTATTTTTCATGAAGAGAAACATTTAACAGAGCATATGATAAAAAAAAAATAGTCAAAGCTAGAATGAAAATAATCTCTTAAAAAAGAATCATTTCTTAAATACATCTTTGAAAATTTTCATTGTATAATAAATGTGTAAAGTATAAGTTATTTGGACGGTGTTTATGTTAATGTACATAATGACAAGTCCTATTTTAACAAGTGGCGCCATCTGTTGTCGTTATGCTAAAACGTCACCTATATTGGTATAGTATTTGATAATATGAATCGGCAATCGAGTATTGTTTCTTTGATTAGGCATATACATATATATGTTTTTAAATAGTTTTTGTCGTATTTCTTAAAACAAATTGCATAACATAATTGTTTTTCTAGGTCTATACGGACTTTCCCAGAAATTGTTATCTGTTTCTAGTGATTCATAAACGTTTTGTAGAACATTTAGGGGCAACCGATAAGCCGGTTTGGCTGTGATAACTTTACAATACCTTAGTATCAGAAGAATATTCAATTATTATTCTCTGATGATTATTACTACTAGTACTAGTAAATAAATAAATACAAATAAAAAAAAAAGTAACTAAAATACGGTAACAAGAAATTTGTAAGCACCATATGTGTAAAATTGAACTGATAGAAACATTCTTCAGATACAGGATAGGATTGTAATGGAACAAATCCTCTTTTAACGAAACGTGGATATCATTTTAAAAGTATTATCTTTCATGCAAATTTTATATTTTACGCGCTATTACTGTCATAAGCAATATATGCTTACACTATTTGTAATCGATCCCTTTTGTATTTGAAAAAAATATAATATATATATTCACGGAACACAAAAAGCTTAATAGCATAAGCTCACAGTATATAAAGTAGATTTAAAATATATATATATATATATATATATGTTTATAAGTTGACCCAACCGTTGACGCAATTGTAATAACCGAACAATTAAAAAATAATGAATTAAAATCCCTTATCAAAGTACGTGATAAGTAATTTAGTTTGTAGTGAAAGAATGTTTAGACAAAAGACGATTATTGGTAGATAAGATAGGACTAGTTAAATCAATGGATAGCCCGAGTTCATGGGAGCTGCGCCTACGCACACATTCCGTAGGGAGCCAAAGACCTCTCGTTTCCTGGATCACACAACGAAATCATACTTATTAACAAATAACTGTGATCTATTTGATTCAAATTTATAGGTCACACGGTTTTTGGTTAGTTATTTTATCTATACCATTTTGAAAGTACTTTGAGGCCATGCCAGTATTGTAATTGTTAAGGGCACACTCCTGGCCTCTCTACTTAGGAGAGATGTGAAAACAGCTTCAATTACGTAAAGATTTTATTAACATGTTATATTCACAAAAAAAGGTTATTTTAGTTATATTAAAAAAATAACTAAGTAGGTGTAAAGAGCATATTAATAGAAATATATCGTTAAATCGAATGATTGATTTCGGTGTAAAGGAACTTTAAATAGGCTGAGTTGCCTTCAAAGTCAAGAGAGCGCTTGTATAGGTCAAAAATGTACTCTCGTGCATGTTTTTAAACCCTCATGTTGAAATTTCAAAATAATAATTCGGTGAAATTTAAATTGTATCACATAAAACGTATAAAAATCTGAAAGATTTCTCTATAATCTATGATACAAATGTTACTAGTGATAGATTTGAGACAGATTGAAATTTACAATTAAATTTTAAAACTAAAACATACAAGGTCTTTGTAATGAGACAATTAATATAGTTATTACATATTTAGTCATATGTTGGCGAGTTTCACACTGCAATCGTTCAACTGTGAAGGACGGTGCAATTCGCTTTTGTTTGACGGTCGAGTTTAAAACGAATATATTTAAATAGCGTTGATGTCGTTATTTTAAAAATGAACGGTCAGATATTAATGTCAATGACAGTCAATAATTTTAGAGGAATGGTATGCGGCCAACCTTTGTCTGAAACATTATTGTAAATAATTTAGAAATAAATCTAATTGTTTATACTCAAACTCAAAATAAACTTAATTTTTTACAGTACCATCAGTTGAGAAGGCGTTTATCTGCCTAGAAGTGGCTGCAAGAAATTCGTAAAATAAAAATAGTAATCACAATTCTGTGACATGTTAAATTCAAATTACAAAAAGCGTTGGCTACGACTGAGTAATTTATTATAATATTTGCAATAATTATTATATTATTAAATAAACTATTAGAAATTTATTTCACGTATTTTTGTACCTCGGAGGGGGTTGGTTGATACTTGGACGACATTGTCAATAAAACTCGTATAAATAAAATAATATATTTACTTTTTACTTTATTTAATTATATATTAGAAAAATATTTCGAACTATCATAACACCTATGTGATTAACTGAACAGCTAATAGGATTTTGACAGGTATATTGTTACGTGCAAATGAAAATTTAAGTTTGCTGTTACTCGGCAAGTTCAATTTGCATACAGAATTACGATTTTCATGTGAAACTGAGGTTCTTACTGAATTATTCGAACCAGTGGAGCGGCGATTTCCTATTTATGGCTCTGTGCTATTGTGTGTTTAGTTGTATCAAGGTAGTGAGCGTAAAGAAATACGTGTTAGATAACTTTAGCACTGCGTACACGAAGTTTGAACTCCAAAACATTTTTTTACGGTTTTCGTGTTTACTTTAATTAAAATGTATGTATTAATGTTTATATTAACTATGTATATTCATTATTTACTGAATTTATTGTTCGTCGTGGTACTCAAAAGTTTGCCGTTACACGAACATTTAAAGATAAGTAGGGTATATATATACGAATATTTAGAGGACAAAGATTTAATGTGTCGGCAATTGGCTCAGCATCGGGACAGTTCAATTCTTGAGTAGCCTTACAATGCTTTGTTATTTTAATTGTCGGTAGCACAATTTTGTATTAATTGTTTATTGTAAAAGAGCAGCTATCGAGTTTCCTGCCGGTTCTTCTCGGTAGATGGTAGATGGTAGTGTAAAAATTGACGATTCAAAAGTGTCTTTATAAAGACCTACTTGAATAAAGATATTTTGAGTTTGAGTTTATATACTGCAATCTCTTTAGAATGAAAGGACCAACCGTTGATGACAGTTATCTTTAACAAGTGTTAAAATGCGGGTAGGTAGTAGTAAGTTGCGTTAATTATTAAAATATTTTTTAAAACTCATCCTATCAAAGTACACAAAATATATAATCAAAAATGGTCCCTGGTTCAGAGTGTTAGTAGTAACGTATCGCTGTTCAGCAAAATTGGCTTCGCTCTCGCATGTCCAGTTGTAATCACACATATGACTCTTTCGCGATATCACTGTAACAAACTAAGTTTTGGTCATTCGTATGTTGCTCGTAATTTACACTATTAAATTTCACGATCGAAAACAACCAACTTATATTTCAGTGTAATTAACAATGTAACAACGATTGAAAATATAAAGGTTCAGAGGCATTTCTGAAGAAGGTCAAGTGAAAACACATGTAATAAACAACATTATATGAGAGAACCAGTATATAACTTGCGATATTATATTCCTAATAAAAGGGCACACAAGTATCTAATAAAGTATATAGTAGGAAAACGAAGAGGTCTTTTTTAAATGGCTCGGAAAAAGCGTAGAGAGAATAAGATATACATTTTCGTTGATTACATAGTATCTTATTAACTAGTAACCCATATATTTAAGCTATTAATATCCTTAAAGACACTTTAAGTAAGTAGATTTTAGAAGATATTTGTATAAAATGCATGCGAGCTTGCGAAGGAGGATAAAATTGGTCCCTGAGATTAAAATAGCTCCAATTGAAATTTGTCCCCAAACTACACACAAATTTATCATACATATGTAAGTATAGCGTGTACGCTATACGTATCTTGGGTTACGTATCTTTCAGTTACGTAACCCGAGTATAGCTTCGTTTATGTGTTGACCGTGTCAAATGTGTCACATATTTATTTATCCTAAAGATGAAAAGTTCCCAATATATTTATTATACACAAGTCGGCCACTCATTAATTCACGTCTGCTTACAATGCTATTGTAGGTAAATCTAATGGTATATAATTCATATTGCTAGTGACATTTGAGATCAATTGACCACAATGAAATAATAGCGTAAGTGAACCTAATTTAAAATTAAACCGCCGATACATCAGTTTGATAGTCACGAATATATTTAATATGACGTATTAAAGAACGTGCTTTATTTTATTTGTTAACACTATATACAAAAGAAAAGTATGAACTTATAGAATATAAAAGCTAATCTATCCCAATTGCTCGCAGCGATTAATTTTGAAGCCACCATATAATGTATCTGCGTCTAGGCATAATGCGTGTAGAGTATTTGCCACTTATGCTTAAAGAGTAATAGGGACCTACCAGGCTAAATAGAGCCACTATATTGTCAAAACAAACAAAGAAAATATTTCATTTTTTTATTATCTTCCTGTATTCTACCCAGAACTACTTAGACTTTGACTATATGAAATTATCGGTAGCATTAAGGTTTATTAAAAAAAATGGAGCGCATAATGCAATAATAGTGACACGAGATACTTAACATTTATTCAATGCATCCGTGGTAATTCATTGCTGTATTTATTTGATGTGGTGCGCTAATGTAAAATTCAGAGCTGTTTATATTGTGTATTTATGAATTCATTATTCACTTATCGCTGTGACAATTATTTACCATCCAATGTAATTGTAATGACGCGATGAATAATTATGCTGTATGTAACGAAGGTTTACGGTACGTTTTTTCATATATTAAGTAACTTTTTATTTTATTTCTTGGTGAGACAATACCAATTGAATCATATTATATTTATGCAATAATGTTTTAAAATAAATTTTATGAAATATAATGTTACCCAAATGTTGAGAATTTTTTCATAAAATATATATAATATATATAACGATTTGGAAACTGTAATTCAATATTGTTCAGTTTTGCATAAGTAACAATCTGAATGCCTTCTCTCGAATAGATAATGAAAAGCATCTAACAAGATTGATTTTAAACAATCACCAAATGTATATAAATTAATTCTGGTTTGTATAGATAGAAACGATATGAAAGGTAATAAAATATATCTTGTTATAAACAAACGCTACCGCATTTTAAAACTTGGAAACAAACAGATGAATAACGGACACTTGTTAATGGAACCAACGAAGGTGTAATGAACTTTTGTATCAAAATTAGTAACGCGTGTATCGACATTGCTAATAGTGAAATATATAATATACTTTGGATATGGGTTTATTAAGTACTACGTCCTTCTGGTATTTGTGATAGTGTTGAATACAATACAGGCTACCAAATATGTATAAAACGGTAAAACATACATTTCATAGTTGGGGGGGGGGGGGTAGACTTAGGCGTTGAGCTCACGTCCAGATATTTTTAAGATGTGGTGGACATTTAAATAAAGAATCGTAAAAACCGACCAAAAGATGTCGCTTTACATTGTTTTTTGTTTTCAAGTATAAAAACAATGGTTTAACATTATTTGAAATATTCTGTTGTCTTTGTCTCAAACCAGTTTCGTAAAACGGGTTACATCATTGTTCGTCATTATAGTAGATTGACATTATGTCGTCTAGCCTTGAGCCTATACTAAATAGTATAAAAACTTTAGTAACAAAACTGTGGGCGATTTTAACCAAACTTAATGAACTACATTGTCTTATTTCTATACATGGTAAAACCAGTGTTTTCCTTCTCCGGTCAAGCAAATAGTCGTGTGGGTTTATTTTTTTGTAATAACTTTTAATTCTTTTAACGTTTATTACTAAAAGGTACAATTAACCCACAAATACAAAAATACGTATTACATAATATTAGTTCTTGTTTATCATAGCCATGACATACTCAGAAAATTGAGAGCCTTCGAAACTTTCCGAGCCAACGTGCCTAGAGTCCTTTAATGTAAGTCTAAGTACTTTTTCGATAGACTCTAAAACTAAGCTCAGCTAATCAACAGACTTCTAATGGATTGACATCGGCACACTAAAGCAAAAGGCAGATTTAATTATATTTATCTTTTAGACAAATAGTAACTTGTATTATACAGTATAACATATATTTTCTTTAAGAAAAGACCGTTTCTCTCCCTTAAAGGCCGGCAACTCACTTGTAAGCCTCCTGGCGTTGCAGGTGCTATTGGGCGGCCGAAGTGAACCGCCAGCTCCTTTGCCTCCTGTTACATAAAAAATAAACTTCTATATCGAAATTAAAACTGTTTAAATACATTTTTATCTGTCACACATTGAACACTATATGTTACTTAATTATTTCTGGATTTTTGTTATTAACTTAAAATAAACCCACATCGTATGCAAACATATAAGATAATAGTAATTAGTTTCTAAGAATAGTACATAAGAGTAATATTGGCGCCACAATCAATGTGGATTAAATATATTTATTTTAGTCTCCGGTTAAATGCATATTAATAATATATTATCGATAATGTTGTACAGTAAAACGTGTTTTATAAGATATCCTCAGATAAAAACCTATATTACATCATTAGGTTTTTATATATTATGGGGAAATTCACAATTTTATAATAATTCAGCGAAGGTACAATTGAATTTGGATTTTCCGTTTCTAAGATTATCTATACTATTTGAAATAGACATTTAAATGGTCAGCCTTCTGGGCCTGGTCCATTTCCTCGCTTTTCCTCACTATGTTTTGTTTGTTAGACTATAAGCAATGGCTTAATTGTTATTATTGAAGAAAAAATATTCATACTTAATAACATTATAACCAGGACATTACGTTGAACATGGTATACATAATTAAATATAATATTTTAAATAAATAATAAATAAAACAAACTTAAGTAGGGTTTTATTTTAAGGTAAAAACGTTCACATAATTTTACACATATTAAGTTCAACTCACACACTGTTAACTGGGAATCGAACCCTGTCCTCTGTTCGGCATACGGGCATGGTCATTGGGTCCACTTGGGTCAACTTAAGTTGGGTCGCCTGTCACTCAATTGCCACGTATGGAACTTTACTGTAGACACAAAGAGATATAAAACACAATATGTGAGACACATTTTTCCTAACAAGGGCAGGGACCTTGATGCCCACTCGACTATATTGGCAGTTTTAATATGGGTAATTGCAGCCTGATTGTGAATTGTCCGTCAGGCGATCCACCCACGTTTAACCGATTAATAACTGTAATATATTTTTTGTTGTCTTCAGTTACAGTTCAAGAAGTGCTTGAAATATTATAACACAAAAATATACAAGAAAGAGATATAACAAGATTTCTTTTAGCAATTATTTAATGGCATGGTTAAATTTTTAAATAAATCAGTGCCTTTACCACTTTCCTTAAATATCTGTGTATGCTTATTTTTTATATTGGTGTTACATCTGTGCCTGATTACTCATGTTTTCCTTCAAGATACGTAAGTCTATTAAATTGTACACATGGTAAGTAATAATATGATTAAAAAATCTCCACGATAGAGACGACTTCACAATAGAGAATGCCCAGCCACAAATCTAACACTACTCAGTTGTTGACACTATTCATTGCATTATCTAATTAATAAACCTTACTAACCTAACCTAACCTTAAATGATGACATATTCGAGAAATCTCCAAGTATTAATCGTTTATTAATTTATACACTGTAAATTTTTACACATTGATACGGTCAAAGCAAGATTTTATATAATTATATAGCCTTTCCTGTATACATCAGCTCCCAGAAGCATATTTGTAGAAAAATTGGTGGTTTTCGGCTCATGGTTACAGACCACCGTCATAAACACTCTCCTTCTGGATGATCTACCCAGATATCCAACAAACCTATTTCTTCAAATCAATCCTCTTTTCTCAAGTAAGAGGTTAAGCTCAGTGGCGGTACTACAATACAAGCCCAATAGCTCGGTTTGTCTAAATTATAACAATAAACAAAACGTTTTGTGACAATCATATTGTGGTGCGCGCGCAGCTCTTTTTCGATTTCCAAAAGCGCTATTTCAACTTTCATGTTTGGCAAACCAGGCTTCTATGACAGTAATATCACTGGTAAAGCTTATTAGATTTTGGTGCCCAATCATGAATTATTGAGTATATTTGAAACATCTATAGTAAAATAGATTTTTAGAAGAATATGTAAATCGTTTAGTCACTTTTAAAACATTCGTTATAAGATCATACTCACTAAGGTATGATGTCGTCAGGGTATTGTCAACTCGATATAAAGGTCAGTGGCGTATCAAATCAATCAACGAGTGCGCCTTTAATGATAATAATTCATTTGCCGATCATGAATCAGAGTATAGTAATAATTTAGTCTTGGGTGTTAATGTTAGTTAGTCGAACTAAGTGTTCGACGTGTATGCTAAAGCGATAATACAGTTTTTTAGTATATAGTAGTAGTAGTATATAAGTAAATAGCTATGTATTAAACTTATTAAACCTAAAGACTTTTTTGAAATAATAATTGAAAATTATTATAAGGGAGATATGTAACAGAGACCAAGATTATTATTGCGTTTCGGAAGTATAAATAAGAATTATTTATGTCAATAGAACCATAGTTTATATATTCTATTGTAAAATCGTAATACCCCTATGTTAAAAGTAATCAACTGATGTCCTCAATAACTCATTTCCTACTCATGTAATATTTAATTTCTAATCTCTAATCAAGTACTGATGGTAGCGCTTCTGTGATTTGCGGTAACTGCAGGGCAGCTTATGTAATATACTTTCACCATACGTAGACCCTAAGCCACTAATTTGGTTAGTTATGAACGCGATGCCGAACTCTTATTCCTCTGATATAAATAACGTAATATGTTCTGTGTGAGATGTGTGTGTGAATATATGATTTAGATTTAATATATTTTTTGATGTCTTATGTTTCTCTTGCTAACGAAATGTAATAGATACATATTAAAATTTGATTATTTTTGTAATTACTTTTATAGTTAACGCGTTACTAATTCGCAATTGGTTAGATTATTTGTTTTAATTAATGAAATGTACATATAAGTATGAAGTGTACACAGTGTGTTGTTTTGTAACTGTGAATATATCAACCTCAAAAGGTATATAAGACATATATTTTTCTGCTAATTAACTTTTGTTTCAACTAACTATATGCCTTTCTGTGAATCAGTATAACTTAGGACATTGTTGGAAGTTTTGAAATAGGCGTGTCATAAAATAAGATTTATAACCATTTTAGACAATAAATAGTCATCTATAATGAAAATGTTATAAGTTACAGAAAAAGTGTATTGTCTTTGGACGAGGACAGCTTGCGATGAGCAAGGTTTTCCGTTCAGGAAGAAGGAAAATTATTCTCGCAATTGTCAAGCCTTGGACCTTGGCTTCTGTGATGCACCCATGAATTTATTAGTTAAAATAAGTAATCTTATGCAGTTTTAAAAATACCAACGAAGCGAGGATTTATGTTGTATTCAAGTTCAGAAAGAACCAAAACGTTTTGATAAAGGATAGAAATTACACTTCAGATTTAATTGAAAACCTCTTTATCTGATCTCCAATATTGTGAATTTGAAACTATTTTAAGGAAAAAAGGTTGCAATTATGATAACAATATTTGTTGAAGGGGAGAGCGTGATTCGGTTCTTATAAATTAAACCCGTTGTTAACTGTTAAAAATGACTTAGTTATCCGCGTGCGTATTAACGTTAAATTTTTCTACTATGAATATATAAATGATGTCAAACTTGGATTATTGTGATGACAAGTAGACAATAACGCAGAGTTTGTGGTCGGATGATTTATGTAGCAACTCATTCGCACGGCGGAATTTACAGTTTACAAACGGTGATTGTAATCTTTGATATAAGTTTCAATCTCCCAAGCGGAACAACTACCGACATTTTTTCACTTGAAATAGCGGACTCTGACGATATTATCTATGCACGATTTTCATTAATGCCAGTTATTTAAAATTATATTTTTCAATAAACTTAAGAACGGAACGGATTTATCGAATTGGTTGAAAACTGGATAAAGTAAATAATACACCTATCTGCATACAATATTGCTATTTTTATAGTTTAAATAAAAAATATTGAATATTAACTGAATCACAGTACACATGGACATTGAGAGTGTCCGCTCTTGCGTACTTATTTCTATCAATTAAACTATGTATCTATAAGAATACAACACAAGTAATATGTTTTTATACATAATGATAAATATATCAAAAATGCATCATCTAATTCTGTTGAGCCAAGCACAAAATAATTATGTCTATTAAAACATGGAAAACAAATACTATAAAAATCTATGTATGGTTACATTAGCCAGTGTCCAGCGCAGGCGCAGCTCAGTACAACGCATATCGGAAAGGATCGGATTCTCACGGCCGACCACGATATTCGCGGTCATTTGTCTCTGAGCTTAAATGTTTGGACATGGCATTTTTGTTTAATATTAATTATTTGTTAGATATTTTACAGACATATCATAAAAAAGTGAACACAACTCTCATAAAAATGTGTACATACCCTGTTGTATATATGAAAATTATCTTTATTAATTCATCGATTGAACTTAATGTATCTCAAAATTGTAAATTACTACAACGTCTTAACGTAGAGGAAAACTAAACCAATCGATTATTAATAAATAAAAAAACTTTGGATCACACTTTTATATAAAGTATACATACTTTAGTGACGTTCGTTTACAAACACACAATTAATAAGGATAAAAAATTGCGATTCAATAGCGAAAGACATTATCTATATTATAAATTTAATTTAATTTTAATTATAGTATTATAAAATGAGTGAAAAACTACCACATCCAAAATTCGCAGTTACCTAGAAGCATTACAGTGCGCGTACGTACGCCTCTTCGCTCTTCTTACTCAGCTTATTTATTTAAATATGCGTGAACTTCGCTCGAACTCCTTTGTCTAGTGCTTTGTTACTTAAACAGGCTTCTTCCTATTGCTATTTTCGTTATTGGCAATTACGTTTACTTTATTACAAATTATGTAAGACATAGTTTATCTTTATCCTGTACAAATGAAATATTAAAATACGTACTTTTTGTCCAATTAATTGAATTTAAATGTAAACTGACTAAATATTGACCTTGAATGACCTTAAAAAATTAGTTAATCAGAAAAAAATGTTTCTTTATTTAAATCCTTTAGTCTTTAATGTGTATAAGCAAATTTATTTGAGATTAGCACGTTCCTCATGAAAGTTCGTAAATCCCGAAGTGCTGCAACGGTTGAATCATAAAATATTTCGCGCACCTAAAATAAAATAATACCATTACCAGCAAAATTCCTGACCCATGCAACCACGAGATACTTAATTTAAACTTTGAAATTATCTCTTGAGTCCTTCCCTATAGAGTCCAGGTTTACGAGCGATTGTTTTCTACACAACATGTTTGTAAGGCACTTTCTTTCAGTACTCATGCGAGAATGGCGTTTTAAAGGTTTTCTTGGGACCAGTAAATTAATGAAGAGGTAAATATGAAACGAATAATTTGTGGGACGACTCATCCCTCAGGCACGACAAGGATTGTCGCTCATAAAATTTAACTTAATTACAAATTACTAAATCGATGCGGCAACTCTTTGCATTTTTTCTTTACAAACAGTCCTCATAGACGATAAAAGAATAAAATCTCAATACCCAAAGGTCATAAAAGGTTAAAGCCTGTTTTTAAAATAGTTTTATTGACAGTGACATTGATTCAATCAGGTTGCATTTTTGTGGTAAGACTTAATTTAAAATCAGTTTTATCGCAGTATGATTGTTAGTTTGTTTCTAATCCTGTTTATTTCGTGCTACTAGAATAATATGCTTTTTAATAGTATTGAAATTATCTTGGATATATTAGTATTTATATCACGTTAAAATAATTTATGAAGAAACTAATTTAAATCCACTGAGAAGTAAAGGTATACCGTTAATGGTGAGAATTTACAGCCAAAGGTTCGTCTTAGTATCACAACTATAAGCATAAAATTGGCTGCGATTACTGACCAAGGTAAATGTGTGGGTGAATATTATTGGCAGGTCTCCGACAAACAAAGCTCGCTATACCCATACAGATTACCGGACTTTACAAATATGTCCACATATAAGGATAAAGTTAGGGTTGCTGTGCGTATTATTGTATAGTCGCATCGTGTTTGCCGAGCCTTAGATTCTGGATCCAGGAAGGTTCCACAAATAAAATATGTGACTGAGGCGACGGCGAGGTGCCGGCGAGATGAGACTGCACAGCCTGGAGGGAAAGAGAGAAACATGGAATTTACTTAGTGGAAAGGAGAAAGTAATATCACTTGGCTATCTAGAGAAACGCGAGCACCTCATTTAATCGGTACGCGCTTCGTACGATTAGTATATAGAACATTTTCAGATATTTTATACACAAGTTTTATACTGCTATTTTCATAATTAATAAAATTTAACATTAATACAGCTGATAAAGTAAATAAATTACATATTAACTGTTTATAAAATGTGGTATATGTAGTTATAAATTTATGTATATTGTGATGACCACATTAGTAATATTTATATACGTATTTAAATTTAACCTTAATAGTAATAGTCTCTTAAAATTAAAAATAACATTGTCTGCTATGTTTTAACGAAAAACAGTACCCATAAAATTAAAAGGTACCTAAAAATAAATAAATACATTCAATTATGTTTCCTATACTATAGTTTTAAGCGCTTACAAACAAAAGTAACTTATTGCGAGATGCCGGCGGCTCAGCACAGGTTACATATTGTCATAAACCCACACAGTGTCGGGGACTATTACCCGTCCGAGTTAAATTACAAGGAAACACTACTAAACACCGTTAAATGCATAGCAATTTATCTTGGCCGGTTAGAACTTAACATTGCTGGGAAACGGCCGCCTGTACCTTGATCTCTATTGCATAGAATACATTTCGAAATCGATTTTCTATATTAACCTGTATTAAGTTTAATTATAACAACCTCAAGATTTCTTCGTATCACATTATTGGACAGCGGACAATTTCTTTTTTGGTTTTCACAAAAACTTACTGCTATTTGGTTCGCTGAGTATGTACTTTATGAGTATAGAAAAATGCTAATACTTAAATAGGAACTTGGGGCAACGTGAGGGGTGCATAGGCCACAGTTAATCTAAAGTTATCCCGTCGAGTTTCTTCGAAAAACACTTCTAAAGTTCAACTAATATAAACAGTATTCTAGAAGGTCAATTAATTGGCAAATGGCAATGATGTTATTAGTGTTGCAATCCTGTGCAGTGATCAAATAAAGGGTTTGAACAAAGAGGTTGGATCAATGAAACGGATGCATACTAATGTGGGATAAATACCAACACATCACGGCCCACGCACACATACACATTCTGCACTGTGAACACAACACACGAGTATTTCAGGGCTACCGCTTTTTGGTCGATTTTGGTTGTTTTTTACGTTGATGGTGGACTGGATACAATAATTTCTTGTTTTGAACAACCTTTCATGTTGATACTTTTGTTTTGGGATTGTGAAGGTTTGATCTAAGTGCTATCATCAAGCTGTAGTTTGGAGTTTATTTTTTTATAAAGTACCCGCGACCTAGGAGCTACATTATATACAGTAATATTTTTATTCTGTAAAATTTGATTATTTTATATTATGTTATATATTTAGGCATAAATATATTGTTTATAGGTGAAAAAGGTTTGAGTATTAAAAAGTATTTAAAGCGTGTTGTTTAAGAAGTGTTTAAAGCAAGGTCTGCTTATCTAAAAGCTTATGAAAATGATATGAAAAGTTTTAAATTATACGAATTCTTAAAAGAAAATTCTGCAACCCTACGCTAAGTTTGCGTCATTGTAAAAATTATGTGCTTTTGGTAAATGCTACCGGCTCCCGCAGTAACAAACTCATATATTACAGTCACTCGGTACCGATGCTCACTTCTGGTTTTTGTTTCATTTTGTTTTATTACGAAACTAAATTCTCATGGACGTTACGACGTATACGATCTGTCAAATGCGAATTATTTTACCTTGATATTTCACTGCTCTAATTTAGTACCGTGAATTAGAGGATATTTAATCAACAACCTTTGGACAACAGGCTTGGTCATTTAAGATAACTTAAAATGAAGGCTATTTATTTCTTTATCTTAAATACTATTATATCCCATAAGAAATCTTATATAATCACTTGCAATTTATACTCAAAATGTTCTTTAATGAAAAAAAAAATATTTGTAAATTTTAATCTGTAATTGTTATATGATTAGGTATATATATGTGATGTTGTGTTTCTTACTTTCGTCCTAAAATATTTTAAGACGTTAAATGGAGTGGACGTTAAGCTGTGATTGCATTACACATGTGATTTGAGTACCGGGCTATTAATAGACAACCACAATAAAACCTGTCCTGTTTGTAAAAAAAATTTGGGCATCAAAAGTTTTCACACGAAAAAGGCCGTCAATGTAGTAAGGAAAGATAGTTAAGACACCTTATTCAATAACCAAGAATGGTCCTCTAAGCAAGACGCCGTGCCTTTATGTTAGATCCATCCAATGTTGGTTATAAACGAACGTTCCAGTCTTCATCCGAGCTTAAGACTGGCCACCATATTTCGCAGTTAAGAATTTTCCAATAGAAGTGCTGCTATTGATAACTGGCTTTAACGTTTAAAAGATTGTATTGCAGCTACTAAACGCTACTTTTCAAAATCTTTAAACAATTTGAAATTCTTATATATTCATGTAACGTATATACTGCAATAGTAATAAATCGAGTGTAATAAAAAAAAACGTATTTTTAACAATATTTACAAAAGTATATGACGTGTTACAATCTCGTATAAAACACATATAACTAATATATATGCTATATAATTTATGTGTATACACATTAAACAATCACTTGTCACTCGCAAATTCGCCATCAATTCCAAATGATGAGTGTTTTATGCATTCAAAAAGCGCATAATGCATCTAAATCTCTACTTAACGCGAGTCGATCGGACACAATAAATAGTTCAATCGGCGCCAGTTCTAATTCGCTATGCGGACTTGTGTTTTGCCAGATCCTTTCAATATTCTTCGGGAGTACGAAGGGTCACCGCGTTCCCTTGAGCCCGGAGGCAAACCAGTTCCAACATTTCAATATCACACCGAAATAAGCGATACAGCCAACCCGTTTATTTACGGCTCGTACATCACATCTCCGTGCTCTTCGACTAATAGTGAGCATTGACTTGCCTACGGAATGTTCCGGGACTGGTATTAATTTATTGACTTACCTTTCAAGCTGGCAACGAGTTAAATGCTCTATGTTCTAATACTAATACTTTGTGTATCCAAACTGATTTGTTTTAGTTCTTCGATTTGGTTTAGAATATAAACAAGCACTATACAATTTGGATTGTGATGGTTGTTGTTTAAATACTTACCGACGTGCGAGCGTTGAATTAATTCTAACGCCTTTATCGGCTGCAATTTTTGTCACGTAAGATTACTATCAGCCAATAAAATGTTTCGTCTGCGGTTGCTCTAATGGTTTTATTTTAAAAAAAGTTTATTTCTATTACAAGTAAGCATAATAGATAATCACTTATAGGATTTTCGTACGATATAAATCAGTATATTTAACCATAAACATAAAAACAAAATATTGAGACAATACTGTGTAAAACAACAATAAATTATAAGTTTCATAGCACCAGTAAAGCTGGTAAGGCTACATTTCTCTCAAGAATCCCGTAAATCAAAGACAATGTTATCTATTAAGGAAGTTCAGTACATCCAATAAACTTTGAAACAGGCTGAGTATTCAAACAGCTAATTCCAGAAACCTGCCGCGCTATTCTATTAAAATAAAACATTGAGAAACATTTTGAATTTGAATATTACTTCGATCACTGAACTCATATGATCATTAACCACTTTTCAAAGGTTGAGTAGAAAGTGGATATAATAGGAATACATTAATGCGAATATAAATCAAAAACTTTGAATAAGAATTGTTTATTTTTCAAATTTCGTTATAAGTACCACTAGAAGTATATGACCCTATTACTATATCGTGTTGTTTTGAAGATATTACAATAAATTAAAGCTCCACTTAAGCTGCAGAGCTTTTTTTGAATTTCGAATTCGATTCTCCAATTGTTATAGACGCACTTATTGGCGCATATTCGATAATAGTGAGCAAATACGAGGATGAGTTATCGTTGATCTAAGGTCGTCGGCCGCAGTACCGTTCTACTTGCCCCTCAACGCGACGAAACTAAACACAATGATACAGTACACAAACTATTTTGGATACGGCGTTCTTAATTTTTATTATACGTAATATATGCTTGATTTATTACAATCAACTAAGTACATATACAAATACTTTTTTACAAATTATATTGTTAGTAATTAATGTTTTTTTTTTGTATCTAACAAACATTTATATTACAGCTAACGTTGTTAAATAAAACGTAGCGAATTTCTTGTTAGTCGAAGCCAGATACAGTACCACTGTATCTGTTAAAAAACACAATACTGTTTATGAATCTCACGTGATGACGCATCCATATATTTGTAGCTTCATAATCTATTAGAAGAATTTCAACGTGACCATTCTGCTAATCAAATTTTGTAACTTCGGTTACAATACCATTATTTTTTTTACTGTATCAATTATTTTATACCGTTATGTACAAGATTATACTCGACCGATTATTATACGAAATATAATATTGGGCAATTATGTACTGCGAATGCCACACGGCTCCTCTGATTCAAAGACTAGAAGCCCAGCCAAGTAGTTAAGCATACAATGCAGCTTCGAATTATATATTTCTAAAAATATTTTATTTATCTATTCACACTTTATTGCACTTAAACAGTAGAAGTAGAAGATGTTAAAAGACGTTAATACATATAAGAGCAACGGGCGGCCTTATCGCTAATAAGCTATCTCTTCCAGGCAACCCACAATATTTTGCATATATTTATATGCTGAGTTCTAAAAATGGAAGAAATCACTATCACATACAATAAAATTCTGTATAGCAAGAATCTCTTAGAAAACTTGTTTATGAATTAAATTAATAAATTAACACTAAATAACTAATCACACTTCCTACTTAAATTAAAAGAATACTAATTATTATAGTATCGCTATCAAAGGAAGTCCTCGGCTGTTGTGAAAGGGTTTAGTGGTGCCATCTCTATTCATAACTAGGAAGCTTGTCGTCGTGAACTTTCCCGATCTGTGACACGGATTAAACACATTGTACTTATTTCCCTATGTTAAACATTGTATTATCTACGTGAGGAAGTTGTCATAACTTTTCCTACTTTCAAAAACTTGTGGTATTTATATTTGCGTGTGTAAATATTTAAGTAGACAGTAGAGCATATACTTCGCTCTTTTAATGGCTAATAAATAAGTAATTCATGTGTTTTATATAATCATCATTTCATGACAATATATTAACTGCAGTCAATTAATATTATAACTCATTTTTTTTTTACAAAATAGTCTAAAATTGTTATAAAACGTCCAATTATAAAAAAAACCTATGATTCAAAACGAAATAAAAAATCTACGATTAATTATGTGGTCACGATTAGGCGTTTCTCGAAAAGAACAGACAATATTACTGTTAAAGTTTACTCTTAAGCTTACTATCGTTTACCGTTAACTCATTTAAATGAGTCGCTTAAATACTTTCGTACTGAATTACTAACGGACGGCACGAAACTCGTAAGTGGACCCAGGTCTTCCACTACCACTGATGAGACAGACTGTTGTATTAAAAGCTCAGCCCAAATTAGATTTCGGCTTATAACAAATAATTATTGACAGCAAACATTTGCAAAGTAGGTTAAAAATATTATTCCAAGTTATAAGGTAATGCTATGAAAAGTTATCATCATCACGTAACAATATATAACACACTCCACATTTAGAAGTTAACATAATATTAATATCCAATTACTCAGTAGTTATCAACAATGGCCGCAATAAAAGCCATAAACGTCACGATCTTTGGTGTCCCGTGGTGTGCGGGGAGATCTCTTAACGAGGCTAAACCACGTCGTACAACACAGAACATTTGCTTAATAGATGCGACGTTGTTTGGGCGAATTAACTGATCTATGTTAAAGATACACGCTTGATTAATAACACAACAATGTTTATAGCTTTCAATATATAAAAATTAATAAAATATAGTATATTATTATGATTTATTATTTTGTGCTTCTTATATCATATACAAAATCTAAAATTCTATAATTAAAGGAGTTTTGTAACTCAAAACACTGTTTACGGATGAATATTTTGTACACAAACAAATACATACACATTTTGTATTTATATGTGTCTCTTAATTCACAAATTTAACTTACTCTAAACATTCTAAGCATATGCATGACTTTGCTTATCAGAAAACAACAAATGCTTAGGAAACGAGACTTTAAAAAGTTGTATGAGTATTATTAATATCTACTATAACCACCGAGCGTTCAAAAGTCATTGTAGTAGAACGCTGAAGTTGATCTGTTGCATAGTCTATGGGTGGCCTAGTATGGCGACGACAGGCGCGCGCGCAGGTCAGTGAGGTCGTTGACCGGCCCGTTACGCGACTTACGTAACGTAGCTTACGGGCTCGTAGCTCGCATTAGTTCAATCCCGTAGCGCTCACATTCTGCAATGCCACTTTTGCGCTGTAGAACTGTTCAATAATAAGCAACTCTTACTACAACCCTTTGACGGTCTCAGGCTCAAATTGCCTCCTTTTCTTTCATCATATTCTATGTATGGGCAAGAAGATGATCAGCCTTTTTCGCTCGCGTACAAGTGGCCACACGTTTAACTGCTATGTCAAACTAATCATATAACAGTTAACTTCCTTTTGTACGTGTATTAATCGGAAGACTAGATCTAGGCTGAGTGCTTTTTTCTATGTTTTGGTAGATCTTAATATGAGATGGTTGATTATTAGTATCGGGTGCATGCATATTTTTTAAATGACTACCATTACTTAAGATAATCAGGTCATGCCCGATGATTAATATTATTTTTTAAATATCTTAACGAATAAAACGAACATATATATTGAATATAAAATTATAATACCGTGACTTAACAAATTTATAATATATAATTTCTATGTTAATTACAATGTGAAAATAAAACAAATTGTTAATTTAAGCTTGTGGCTCAATTAACTCCGAATTATTGTTACACTCACGATACAATCTAATCTTAAAGTAAGTGTTTATGTTTCTTAATACTTTGCTAAATGATGTTAATCTGTTTGTACTTATTGTTATCGTTTCACGAACGTTGTAAAAGTGTCCGTTATTATGTGAACGTTCGTTTTATTGTTTATACTAGTTGATTTTGTATGGCGCTCGTGTGACTTCAGATTAAACACGATTAAAGATATTAAGGGATCTGTTAATTATTAAAAGAACACAATATTAGTCATAACTAAACATTGAATTATTGATTAGCGGATTATTATTTTTAATCGAAAAAATAATGTTTTTTAAATCATAAACACAGTTATTTGCCTTCTTTAAAGTTCCCTATGAAAATAGTTAGTTAAAGTATGTTCTACAGAAGGGAAACTTAAATAATTAGGAGAGCCACTGGCTTTATCGTTTTTAGCGACCTCATCCAGGCAACCTTAAGAAAGTGAAATAGCAACGAAACTGAGCCGCAATAAATGCGGAAACTGCTTATTTATTATACATTTTAATTTCTTATATTAAAAGTAGTTTAAAGAATGACTGACTGAGGGGTTACTAAACGATTAGTCTGGTACGAAATATAACAATATTAAAGATAAGTTAAACATAAGTTTCCTTGTTATTTCTCTATAATATGGTTACCCGGAAGAGATCACTGGTAGCCATAAGGCCAGTTGCTCTTATAATTTTAATTTAACTTGAGTATACATCTTTTACAATTAGCAACGAAGTGCAAATAAATAAATGTATTATAAGTCGTGGTATAAGTAATAACACAGCTCATATTCAAACTAAACATCTAAATAACATCAATTTGCTATGAATTACGTGTAATAAATCAAAATGAACACATTAATAATTTTATCCCCTTTATGAAGAGAGGACCAGGCGACTCAAACTATTATGAGGATCAATATCGAATACAATGGGCCTCTAAAAGGGGGCTCATATTTTTATACTCACAAAAACCTAACTCTTCCGTGGACCCTCTTCGGATTTTGTGAAGGTTCTTTGTAAGGAAATAAGATTGAATATTGTTTAACAGAATTGTTCGCAGTCTCGAGATACCGTCGTGATCATGTGAGCTTTATGTAGCATTTATACGGCACAATATCGGTTGGGCTTTGAGGGAGGAAGCTTTTAAATCATCTAGTATTGATTGTAGTGACTACCGTTAGGTTTTTACATAATATCTGTCTTTTTCGAGGGTGAACGCAGACGCTTCGGATCCCGAGTCCTTTATTTGACATAATACTTTTTTCCATATTAGAATATTTTCGGCGTTCATAAAACTTTGATTTTATGGAAACCGGGAAATCTTATACTAATACTAGAAATACTAAGTATTTAATTATTGTTACTGAAAAGGTTGTCGGTTTTCCTATATATGTTAGGTTAATAGTGCTTTACGTAGTTGAGGCTATTATTAAAACAATTAATTATATTAACCTCTAATTATATTACATGCGGTAGTCAATAATTTCCTGGCTACTTTCCATAGTGAAGTGACGACAGAGAATATATTCTTTGTTATTCTAAAAGTCTGTACAGATATTAAGTAAACGCGCGTATAATTCAATGTCCACCGAGGCTTCAAACAACAATTAAAGTAAACGAAAAAAAAATACGTCAACCACTTGTAGAGAATTATTTAATTAAATATTGGAGAAATCTATAATTCTTCAATGATATTTATACTCAATATATACTTTATACTGTGTGTATGCATGTGTATGTAATAATACACCATAAAACCATTGTAAAGGTACTTGCGTGATGTTGCATGTGAGTTGAAATGGAAGCCTCAAGGCCGCTGGACGTTGCCAATCTGTCGTACCTCATCTGTTGCTCGTATGTGTACTTGATTTTGCAATACTATTAATTACGCTATGAGGAAACTGTAATCACATTGTTCTTGTATGTTCCGTTCGTTTCCTCAATGTTAGAGATGAAGTATAAAAATATTAAAGACAAGTTTTCTGTGTTTGAAACTTTCTACTGATTTAGAGTTGTACTTTAAATTTGTAAAAGATTATATGTTTATGTCAAAAATATTCATTATAATAGGGCAAAAGCAATGACCGATTATGACTTAAAGTGATTTTTTTGGTATACCGCACTTTTACGGCTACATTTGCATAAACAAATTTATTTAATAGTTAAACTTCAATCGATTGATTACTATTAAACATTTAAAACACAGTTGTTGACCTCACATGGAATTCCACTAAATATGATCCCAAGTGAACGGGAAAAGTATGAAAAACTGTCGTATTGAGGTCGCTAAACCGTCTCCCTTTATTGCCCCTTTATTTATTACTATGAAGATTGAAAGGGGAGTCGTGGACGGCGAGATGATTGTGACGAGCCCTTTACAGCTTGCCATATGGGTTAGGTACTAAACATGTGCACTATGTACCTACGCCCTTGATGAATCAATAAAATGCAATCATAACATCAAGCCATGCGTGCTAAATGTACGTCCTATATGCTATGTACTGGTTGAATGCTCAGATAAGCTTCGATTTTTAGTGTAATGCACTGTAGGATTATACATATGATGTTCATAAAAATTAACAACATAAGCCTTCGATTAAGAAACTCTTTTGTTATAAATTCTCATTGAAACTTTTATAAAATTACACAATTCAATTTAACGTTAAAATACCTGTGTATTTAAAATCTCAAAATCAATACGTTGATACATTTTAACATTTCATAAAACCAATGCACCAAATTTATGTATGGGGTGGCTCCCCATAAAGTTCAAATGTGCAATAACGACTCGGCCAGTTTAAACCGATATTACCCGCTCATATGAAATATTGATGATCTATAACCCTTAACATAGTGAAGTGTACATTGTTATATAGTATGTAATAAAATAAAAACCTTCATATAATAGAAATATACTCTTTACAAAACTGTCAATTGTTCTATTGACCAAGTTGATCTAGCACAGAATGTGAGTAATATTAATTTCTTTATTTCATATTTGTTTTATTTACCTTTGGAACTGATATAAAAAAACAACGCCAACACCCAAACTTATCATGTGTCCTAAATGATTCACGGTAAAGGTTGGGTCGTTTTCCCAATACAATATTCAAATAAGATATAAACTACATATTCTCAAAGATAAAGTAGCGCAGATATAGGTATTTGTGACTCTATATTGAATAAATAAAGCACTTTATTGACATTTCCAAAGACTTATTAGTAACAATATCAATAGAAACTTAAAACAATATAATTAGCTTAAAATAATAGAGTACATCAAGTGACTGCATGATTAGCGATCTCTAAGAAGCATCTTAATAAGGTAAATTAATAAATCAAAAACTAAAAATACTAAAGGAAATGGCATTAAATATAGTGAAAAAAAATGTTGATTACAAGTAGTACACTGTAAATTTGAATCTTATTGTTTTATTTTTTCAAACCAAGTGAGTTACTTCTATTAAGTCGCCACTATAAACTTTGCGATCACATTATTTAGTGAGGTCTAACAAATTAATGAGTTATACGAAATTTGACTTTGAACAGGATCACTAAAACCAAAATATCTTTAGAGTTATTTCAATTTAACTATATTACTGTGGCATGTAAATGAATAATAATGTGTTTTCTGTGCAAATAATCTGTTAGGAAGGTAACTGGATTACAGCTCAGCATAGTGCGTATCAGCGCAATATATCGTTTCGATTGAGCTTTTGGCGTATCATTCGCGGAATTATGCCATCCCCTCGTCACCCTCGCAAGGGGCGATCGACGTCACTTCGATGTTTAGTTACATTTTTCTTTTTGTGTCGTCATTCTTGTTTCGAAATCGATTTTGATCAACACAACATTGTTGTACTAATCAAATTATAAAAATCACTTGGCTTCGTGGGTTTCATTTTTATCTTAAGTAACTTATGTACATACAATTTATAATTACGACATCACAGACAAGACAAGCCCCAATAGTCAGTTAAATATTATTTAATAAATTTTAAATCCTTTTAAAAATAATATGAATCTACGGCTGTGGTTTTAATAGCGATAAGAGAGCACTTTAAATGATTTAAAAATATGACAAATACATATTACAAGTAATGATATTTCTAAATAGCCAAGTTTTGCATCAAGTCACAACGTTATTAAAAAAATTAAAATAATATCTTAATTTTTTTTTGGTTAAAAACATTATATAATTAATCAAATAAACATAAAATATTCTTAATATTACCAACTAATATTATCAAATTATTAGTTGTAAAAAAAATGAAATGTTCGCGTCTGAAAACAATTGTAATATATATATATATATATATATATATATAGTTAAATTACATAAAGTTTCAATTTTTTGGTATCGAAATGTATACATTTTTTATATTATGCTGTGATTTTAATTAAGGTTAAGTTTAATTAAGAGGCAATAGAATGTATTGTGAATTTCATATTGGCTATTAAAGTACGATTATTTATTTACACTTTGTAGCATACAAATATTAGATTTAAATAATTTTAATAGGTTTATATTATCGTTAGCTAAAATGCGATCTATATAAGCCTAAATTATTAACGGGTTTCTATATTTAAGATGTAGCTATTCAAAATAATACCTAATTGAAATTCTTTAACAATATTAAATTCACACGTTTGGTGTCACTCACATATTAATTCAATAATGTCAAATTAGTAGAAAACACGTTAATTTGAAAATTTGTTTGCTCAAGTGGTTAAAATAAAGAATGTTTGTGCAATGACTCGTACGGCGAGACAAAGAGATCGCAGCGAAGTCCGTCAATAAGTCTCGCCTCGGTCAGGGTTGGTAATTGACGGGGGTGAGGAGAATCCTTTAGGGCTGACAACACACATAATTTAATAAACTGAGTGCTATTATATCGTGTTCCATTGTTTGCGATTTAATTTTGTTAATAAGAAAATGTGTTAAAGATTTATACTTTTAACTGTAAGTTTTTTAGTATTATTAAATTTAGAATGTTTAATTAGTATTAGTTGAAATTTTCCTAATATTGAGGTGGACAACAATATATACTTAATTTATTAATATTACTTTACAGTCATTAATAATAATTAAAAGTATATACTTTAATCAGCAATTAAAAAATAATATAGTTTATTTTCATTTATAAACATAATTTCAGTAAACATAACAAATATAACTAATGCCACCATCTAACCCCTTTATCATAAATATTTTTTTAATTAATTAAATATAGCAAGTTTGACAGTAAACTGTCATATAATAGGCAGCCCTACACCACGGGCAGTTACACAGCTCCTTCCCCTAAAACATTGTCATCTGAATTTGTGCCCGAAGTAAATAAGAGTCCTGGGGAGTCCTTCGGTCTAATGGCGGCAGATTTATAGATTTTCCTGATGCCCCGCCGAGCCGGGATTAAATTACGCCAGCGTATTGGCCGGGGATATTAGCGCTACCATTTGTTTCGCACTTCGCTTTCAACTCATTAAACGATCACTTGGATTTGTAGCTTAATTGTTAAGCTAAATCTAAGGGAAGCTATTGCGAGCATTTGACTTGAACCCATTCTTTGCCACATATTGGTCAAGCGTACTGTCTATAAATAGAAATGAATCATTTATGAAGATTAAAAACTGACATTGTGTTCCTAGATGAAAAAATATTATATTAAAAATAATATAATTTTTGTTCCTTTTTATATTTAAAAATATATTTATTGTGACAATTTTACAAACATGACGAACAATGTTTGTAAGCCAGTGCGTATAATTCGCTGCTTTATATTCGTATAGTTTAAATATCACATGAAATAAATGATGAAAAAAGTATCTTGCAGTCTACATTTTCAAGATTAAAACCTACCTGACATAAAAAGAAGACGTACCTCTCATCTAAGTACCGTTAAACGGTGCTTAAAAACAAAAATATCTAGTCTGTAATCTCGAGCGTTTTAATAACAGTTTTCTTCTGTTTTGTCCCCTCGTTCGCAACCCTTTTGGGGGTAACACCCCCACCTGATTTTTAAAATCGCAGACGGGTTAAGTCGTGGGACCCGAGCCATTAACAGTACGCTGAATTTAACTATGATTTTTTACTTTTTATTAATAAGTATATTTAGGGCTGGAATTTGTTTCTTTATATTTCAGAGCGGTGGTTATAAGTACAATACCAAATTTATATATTAGTCACAACAAAACAATGTATTTCCTGACCTAATATTGCCTCTAAACGAATTGTTTAATTTGTTACAACTTATATCGTAAAAACGTCACCATAAACCCATAAAAGTTACGCGGACACATCCGAAGTCTAGACAATGCTCGTATATTAGCGGCATATATTTTATTTATATAAATGTACTTGTACTAACACCCCTGTTAGGCTTTTTGCATCAGCCGCCCCTTAACTTCAAGAGACAAATACTTGTGTCCCTTCAGACGCGACAGTCGTCTAATTTACATTTCCACCACTATATTTATCAAGAGGTATATTTGAGGGAGCCTTCTAATCACTCCCTTTGATATGTAGCCCAGATTATGATTCAATGTTTACATACGAACAGAAAAACCTTGATTTAACTATGGCTAAATGCGCATAGTTTATTTTGAGTGTAACGTTTGATGTCACAATTAAAAAGCAATCCTCCAAGTTTTCTACCTTCTTATTTTATAATAGCTCTTATAATCTGTTCCCAATGAACCATTAATCAAAAAGAGAGCAGTGGATCCCAACCTCTTGTTGCTATTACGAGATGTACAAACGCATTAATCATTTACAATTACGTTAAACGAGTGAAGGCTCTGACGGGATAGACTGTGGCCGCATTGTGAATAGTACTCAACTGACAGTGGACAAATAACAAAACTAGGTTAATCTTTTGCCTCCCGGAACATCGGGGTTTGAGTTTCACCCCTCGTCGCTCTCTTTCCGTAACTGTTGAAACTGAAAAGGACGGGAAATCACGCCTACTTCGAAAAGGCTTTTACATAGAGGAAGTCCCCGATATTTTATCTGTGTAGCCCGGTAATACAGTTGAATTTCAATTGCTCCCAGCTCTTTCACCTCAGATATTCGAAAAAATTTCAGTGAGCTGTAAAAATCTGAACTCTGCTTCGTTACCGATTGAAGTCTTTTTCGGATGTTTCGATCCGGTTTTGTGTATTATTCATATATTTGCTCTATCACGTCTGTGTCGGGAGATAAAAGTGCCATGAAAACTTTGTCCTTGTTTATGATATGGAATTCAAAACTCAAGTTCATGAATTAGAAATGAATTTAAAAGTAGTTATTGTAACTATGTGTATAGAATAGGATGATTTAAAGGGTCAATTAATAAAAAGAAGAGCATTAACAGTTTAATTCTTTGATTGCTTTAAAAAGAAAACTCCGGAGCGATTTTGGCCCGTCTAGACCGTTTAAATTATACCAAGATACGAATTCGAATAATAAAAAGGTAACATTCCACGATCGAGGTGTATTGAAATATTATAATACAGTTTAACCTATAATTTGATTAAAGCGAAAAAGAAGGATGATGGATCATCAGATTGGGGTCGGTAATGATCCAGACGCGTTTTGTTTGGTTTTATGTTAAGTCAAAACAAGATTCCAGATACAATATTGCATGACGTATTTTGAATACTCTGGTCAGACGTGATAATTTTCGCTCGTGCTAATACTTCAGTTTATTTCCACTTTTTCAATAGTAAGAGATTTGCGATATAATAGTTTGTACGATTTTCTATGTGTTTTAAATTTTCCATTGGCCAAATTTCACAGAATTCCACCATTAAAAATACTAAGATCTATTAAAACATTTTTAATGCTTAACTAACATAAATATTATCTGCGGGTACTAATAAAAGTAGTATTTATAAAATTTACAATTTATTATTCTGTCACTACTCGAGAATGGCTATCTCGCTCACCGATCCGACTTTGTGAAATATCACCATCGTCTTTTATGCCTTTTAAATTTTTCATACAACTTAATAATGACATTTCGAAGATTCTCATTCTATCACATAACTCCTGGTATGAATTTCATTGGGCTACTTGGTTTCATAACGTCATTTTGCATGATATGTGGTGGTCAAAACAGAGTGCCTTTTATTTTGTCCCGCTGATCAATAACACAATTAAACTTTTTTACGTCATTAAAATTTATGACATCTAAATTAGATGCATTAACATAGATTTATCTGCAGTATGAATTTTTAGCTTAAACGAGAAAAACCCCGGTTTGGCACTGGATTATACTCTGCAGTGAATGAGAGTAGCAACGGAAAATTTTTAAGACGATAACTTGGCATGTTATAACGACAAATAATTCCAAGAACCCACGTTTTTACTATGATTATTTGTAGCGTTTTCATGAGTTTAATAATGAATGTTTTACAGTAATTTTGCTTTCAAAAATACAAATGTCAATTTGAGTGTTGGTCCCTAGGAAAATACATCAGCGCACGTGCACAGTTGAAAACAAGATGGGTCACAATTTATTTTCTATTGATATATAAATATACATATAGTGCATTTCGTAATGCATATCAATAATGCAGTTACTATTTCATACACATTACAAAGGAATCAGCCAAATTGCGCGGGCGCCGCGTGCCTATCATAACGTTAACTCGAAATAATTTAATTTTCCGCGTAATTGATGTTTGTAAGTTATTTCGACATACGCATAGGGTATCCATGATATCATTGGAGTACAGTAAAAGCAATTTCGAGCGGAGACGGTTGGCAGACAGCCAGGAGAAATAAGCTTGGTACTCGCTGAAAACACTAATACGTACCTTACGCGAATAAATCATTAAAAATATATACATAACCTTTTAACAAGTGACCTCTGAATAATTCTATTTTTTCATAAATTAATCTCTTTTCTATATCACTTCAGATATGACAATTTTTATCAATATTATTGAACTTTATATGGAATAAACTAATTCTCTCTTAGTCAACGTCTCCGTGCCAAAAATTGTCCAAAACCTTAAATGAAAAAAACAGCCCCACCTTGCCTCAGTCAATAAAGCAGAAATATCCTTTAAAGGGGTTAAGGCACTTGCACTGTCTTTATAGATGTTTCTACTTGAGAAACGCATACAATTTAAGATCATTGGCGTACAGCCAGACACATCTTCCCAAAATTATGTTACTCCTAGATAAAAGTTAACATAACTTTTAAGCAGTACAGTTGTCGCTTAGCAAATCAGCTATTATCGTGCATCTGTTGGCACCAAGGCTCAAGTACACGTAATAGATGACAACTCGTTTTCTTGGCTACGCGTTGTAATTATATCAATTTTAGTATGAAACTCACTAAAGACACTTGATAATTTGGTATTATAGGGTTAATGCGTGTTTTTTTTAACAAATTGTTTTCATACACACACAACATAATAATATATCTTTTATTAATGTAATTTGATAAATAATTAATCAGTTAATGCTCGTTATGTAATAACGAAGAACCAAAACCCACAACACAGGGGTACCCTAATGTAGCAGCCTAAGCGTTTTTATAACACATTTTTATTAATTATTAAATAACTTAACAAAGTCTTGTCATAATCATCTTTCAGTTTGAACACTACTTATAAAACGACGCGAGCTTTTTATATTACTAGGAATCAATACAACATACATACATTTTTATTAATTATTAAATAACTTTACAAAGTCTTGTCATAATCACCTCTTCTCAGCTTTCAGTTTGAACACTACTTATAAAACGACGCGAGCTTTTTATATTACTAGGAATCAATACAAATTAATTTACGCTTTTTGCAAATTAAAATCTGCTATGATATAGTGAAATTGAATTACATGCCTAATGTACGCAGCAGAGTTAAGAGTTTTGGGTATAACAGCGGCAAAATCAATTTGAAAGCGAAGTATTGGCGAGTGGCCAGCGTCCACAAACGGACAGCCGCAAACCTGAATATTATAATACAATACTCGATCATCAATCACGTTAAATTTACTCCTCACAGTATCGATTGGAAAGTCTTTGTACATTGGCGGAAGGAACCACCTTGTAAACTTATGTTACGGAGGAGTCAGAGCCAACATATATTTATGGCGTTAAACTTAATAAATGATTTACCATCGTAATATTATTGAAATAATTAATGGTTTAACTACAGTTTGAGTAAATTTGCAGTTAAAAGAAAAGCGTTCACAGGAGGAGTATAATAAAACTGTACAATGTATAGTTTTATAATAGTTTTTGTGACACATGTGTGTACAAAGTAAATAAATTGACAAGATATTTCCTTCACCAATTCCTTTATTTAATTTAAGTATTCAAGAATCCAATAATAACTTTGAAAAGTTTTTTATATTGAAATTCGAGAAATTTATGGATTGAATGTATGAATCAATTATAATAAAATAACCGCTATTAAAAATTTACATACATGCGAAATACTTTGTGAAAGATTTCAAAAATTCGAAGTGGTATGATATTGCCTGTAGGCATGGCTGTCGTTTGGTAAATACCTTTGGTGAGATATGCGTGCTTGTGAGGCTTCTGTGGAAGCCGACGGTTACGAATGAAAAGTCGAATTATTCATATGTAATAAACGCAATCTTTACAATTAAATGCTAATTTTACGTGAGAATTTCTTAACTTTTGTATGCCTTTTTTGCGACATATAAATCGATCGATCCAATACGATTAATGTAAGTATTGTATGCAAGCATTTTATTAATATTAATTTCATCCTTAATAATTTCTATTACAACCTTAACAGGCTTTATTTTCAATAATTAATGAAAATGATAATATTTAAAACAAAGTCCTTATGATACTCTGTTAAGCGAACACTTTCAATCTAGGATTATGATTTGATAAAAAGTATTGTATATCTTATAATTTATAACCTAAATAAAATCGTTATTTAAATTCTATATCTTATTCCGATGTATGAATACCATATTGAAGTGTCATGAATGTTTCAAAAATATATATTTTACCTCCACCTAATCGTTACAAGTAGCTGGGGTTGCTATCCTCCACACTCTACAGACAGGCAATGTTCTAATAAATGCTATTTTATAAAACTGCTCCCCATCTAGACTGTAGTCATTTATTCTGCTCGTATATTATAAGCATTAAAGGAAATTTGATTTAGGTTCTTTGTTTCTATTTTATAATAAAAATATCCACAGCTGTTAATGTTCCTTAATAAAGAATTATTTTTTATACTGCTTATATTTTATTATATTAAAAAATATAAACCTTTAGTTATGTAATTAAGGTTTTGTATTTGTTTTAATAATATTATTTTACATCAGCCATGGTTGCCTGGGTGAGATGGCTTTTAGCCACAAGGCCGCTTGAATGCTAATAATGTAATCAATTTAAGTGTAATATCATTGTTGACTTATAGATGAAAAGTATGAAAGCATTTTATCAACACATAATATATGTTATTAATTTGACGTGGTTCAGAACTTCAAAAATGAATTAAGCAAAAAAGAGTTTTCAACCGCTATTCGTCGATACTTTACAAACATTATAAAGTCGATATTCAGAGCGAGAACATCGATTATAATCGTTCCGGTACTTTACGACTTTATTTCTGGCCGGCATGTTTTCTTTGACTGCGTCAGTTAGCTTGGGACTGAACGTTCGCTGTATCGGATAAATATTAATAAAGCTGCCGGCCTCGTTTCTGAGAAGTTGGGAGGATCTTATTTTAACCGCAATAGCACCTATAATTAGCAACATCCAAATTACTCGTGGCGTAGGTACGGCTTGCGCCAGTTTGGTATTACGTATCGAATATTTGAATCACTTATAATATTAATCGATCTTTAAATGACCTTGTTGTGACTCTTTTGATTTGACTTTGTGGAATTGTAGCCGAGACAGGCAATGACAGACCGCAGTATTCGTGGAAGTTGTCTCGTGGATGCGATGCAACAGGCAAATAACGCGCAGGTGTGACGACTACAAAAGATACTTTATCCACTTATCAAAAGTGTGATCAAACTAAAACAAAAGAATGAGTCAAGCGAGCCAACGACCGCTCATCCCAGGGTGATCTTTCGAAATTCCCGAATAATTGTCGACGCGTAAGATGACGCCAAAAATAACACACGAGATGAGTCGGTCGCATTTGAAATTAATTTTATTTTTATATTGATAAAATAGTTGATTTGTTTCGTAAATGGTGAAATTGCGGTCTCCAGCGTTTGGATCTAGGCCAAAGATCCTTTATAAATTGTCGAGATAATTTCTGGTTTGCATTATATGGTATTTCTCGCTGGAAATCGTTATGCTTTATTACGAAATAATAAATATAAATGCAAGTCGCGTAAATAGGGTAATAAAGTGTTTCACTTTGGATTCCAGTGTCGTAGTGGTACAAGTGAGACCACCGCACGAGTCGGCCGTTGGGAAGCGATTCACACCGCCGACTGACCGTGGGAAAGCTACCGTATACGGTATGTTGATAGTAGATACCTATTATAGTGTACTAGCGGAACTGACCTTTTTTGTCTTTAGTTACTAATTAGGACTAGAACTGGATACATTAGTTTTATAATATAGGTACTTGGTTAATCGGTATATAATTCAAAACAAATGAATGACGCTTGTTTAATACGAATCAGGCCGTGTTTATGAATTTACATTTTGAATGTTATTGAATCATCTCCGGATTGTTTATTTTTATTTACTATTTAAGTACTTATTTAGTAATTTTAACCCTACACAAAAGGTTGGATGAAACCTCTTTTTAATCAAGCCAAGTAGACAGCGCAAGTGGATACTCATTAGGATAATTATATTGGCGATTTACTGCGTGTTTATGCCCACAATGCCACATGTCTTAGTGTGTCCGAATCGAGGTTACACACAAACAACTGATCGTACAAGTACACCCGGTTCGCGTGGTAACAGCGTTCACGTAGTTACAGTATAACCTGACTAGGGACATTTGACCCGCAGAGAAGCATCTCTCTCTCCCGTTCGACTCCGGTTTCCTAAGCGGGGGAGGCAGAGGAGCGGTTCAATTTACACTGGCGAGCGAGGCGTGCGGCAGACGTCATCCGCACACAAGAACAGCTCACACACACAACCGCAAATGACCGTGGCATTCCATCAGCATCCACACTTACATGCACACAGCGCACCTTATTAAAACGAGACGCGAATCGACGACTTATCGGGCAATTAGTCGTGGTCGGCGTCAAACGGTGCGGCGATCCGGATTCTTGTTCACCTTACACTGTCCCTTATCTTATCTGTTAAAATTGTTAACGTATTTTGAACGCGACTAAATATAGAGGTCACTCCTTTAATGAATCCGTAATTAACATCTTTCTAATTGAGGTGGTTAATTAGACGTTATCTGGATATGCTTTTTGGGAGCAATTAAAGTTAAAAAATAGTGGCATAAGGGTTGTTTATTGTATTATAATTTTAATGATTGTATGTGTTAATAGCGTAATAAAAACTTAAAGTGGTAATGTAAATCGTGCAGATATACGTAGTCGTCAGTAGAAGCAATATGTATACGTTTGGTAAGGGCGAATGTAGTCGGCACGCGCGCCGTTTGCACTGCGCAAGTAGGCTTGATAACAGCCTCTCAAATTATTCGCATATTGTCAACTTATGAATTATTATTCGGTTAATACGATTTTAATAAAACAGTACGTGTATGATTAATAACACCTCCTGTCTGTTTTCACTTAATTATTCGTTATAAAGTGAATTAATTCCGCAACTTTAATAAGTTTACAAGGATATGATTCACTACCCAATTACAAATTGTTTGGACATCAAAACCGGTTTTAAGTATATGAACTTCATCTACTTAAACAAACATGCAATGAATAGTTAATTGGCTCATATCCGGATCTCAACAGGTTTGAACATACGAATTAGCGTGATTAAATCACATCGGATCACTATCGCTTAAAACGCGTTAAAGTGTTAACTTCTAACAGTTTGTCATAACGTATTATGATTGTTGATATTATAAGAAGATAAAAAGATAAACTATGTGCCGCTTAACGCTTACACTACAAAAATAAACATTCCGTGGCTAAATTTATACGGAGGGAGCGTTTTGTAATTACAGGGATAAATCTATTAAGACAGTCGAAGAGGGCTTGATATATTTCCAGTTCTAATCAGTTATTGAGAAAAATTACCTAATTTAATTGGTTAATTGTTAACGTTGCGTATGGTATCAAGTATACCTAACATTGACACTGGTATGCAAAAGTTTTACAATTAAAATTATATTATAAATACATATATCGAACTTTAAACTGTTTGTTTGCGTACCGAATTATGCAAAAATTTATAGTATTTTCTTGATAACGCCTAACTTTATTTACAATTTTATTAGACCACCCGCAGTTTAATGGACCTGTATTAATCTATGATACCATTTAATTTGTACAATATGCCAAGAAAACGTCGCAATAAATTATATTCGAATAACAAATGTCTTTATTAGATAACTATAAATTAATTTGTCGTTTCGACGCGCATACATTGTAGCTGTTGGTTGTAACATGGTGTCAAAGGTAAGGACTTATAATAATTAACGACTTTCAGAATTTAATTAATTTGTAAATAATTAAATTATATCTAGTTCCTGAAGGGTTTTGTGTACGGAATCAATCAGGCAGTGTCTTGTAAACGTTACTACCTTTATAGTTACCCATTTATGCCATTTTTTAAGCTCTACATATGAACGATATAACATATTAATAATACAACATATTAACTGTTGGATGTTATTAAATAATGAGCAGCATTCTTAACAGCTTAGTTATTTAAAACTAAAAAGCTTTATGATAAAGAAAGCTAAGCAGTATTGAGAATCTTGAATCTAAGAGCGCGGAGTACGGTGTGTAAGATAGGACATCGCTCGTAAACTCGGTGTAGAGACACAAACACAAATGATACCAGAGACCTAAGAAAGGAATTGAAAGGGCGCTTCAATTCTGCTTCGTAACCATGGTTACGATGTTAATTTCATTAAATAATTATAGCCGTCACGGGACGGGCAAGCTATCGTTAACAGTTAAGGTAAAGGATACTAATATAGCTCTTTAACGGAGACGCAGAAAACCGAAGCGAATTATGGTCGCATACCCTTAACTACAATTTTAAATGTTACTTGCAGCGTAAACACAGGTTGTCAAAAACATGTGAGCAGTGTAAAAAGTTTTAGCATTTATGAATAATTCGATAAAGCTTTTATACTTACACGTATTTTATTTTTATTGTGCTTTTTTTAATAATGTTATATCTATGGCTTTCTAGCTCTGTCTCACTGAAGGTAAGCAGTTAGGCTCTGTCCGGTTTAGTAGGCAAGGTCCTAACTTATGTGGTACATTCTGTTGTCTGCATATCAATGTCCTCACAATAACTATACTCTTTAGCTAAATTAAAAAAAAATAGTGAGCTTAAAACCTATTTGAAATATTAGTGTACACAATTTGAATTGTATTTGAATTAAGAAATGGTAATGTTGATTGTGTTATCATGAAGATGTCAAGGTGATCATTATTCATCGATCGTTGCTTAATTTAAATAAGTATGGATTAATACTATAACGCAAAAGGAACCTTCATCTAATCTCATGAAATCTAGATTAGTCGTGAGTCATTGGTGGCCCCATTGATATTTCATGAGCACAGAACGGCCTCATATTAACGTTGGTGACACCCACGCACCCAGATAAATTTTCTCGTTGTTTCTATATCTTCTATAAACATCGAAATACTTTATACACAGTAGGCTCACGGTTAGTTCTGGTTTAGCGCAAGTTGTAAACGTTTAGTTAAAGACAGTTTCAAGCATCATTTTTAAAATACAGTCATATAGTGATTGATGACTAAATTAGTCTATAGTGTGAAAAATTAGTGTTGTTTTTGTAAATATTTATTTCTATTATATTATTATTGTAAATTTCAACACATTCTTGATTTATCTCAAAATAACTTGTTCGTTTATCTGCCAAATGGCATAAAATTTATTTAGACTTTTTTGTAGGCTTTTAGTTTGTTCATAAATAATTTACGTGCCGCTTATAATCCCCGCGTAAGCCTGTCGATTGTTCGTAGCTCTAGCTAGACATGCGTATAGCACTATGCTGGCCGCAGTCAATGAACCGGCAGAGGTCAGGTGAAATTATCTCGTATGGACTGCTTAAGCGACATCTGACTCACAATGCCCGGATACTGTTTTATCTTCTGTTATACTTGAATATTTGAGGCTGCGTTCAGTTGATTTCCTTTAAGATTTAACCTTAAAAAACATTACCTCAACAAAGGTTTTATTTAAGATTACATCTTAAAATACCTGTGCTGTGTTGACATATCATTTGACTGAATTATAATTTATAGTTTTTAGAAAGCTGTAGGTATAAAAGTATAATAATATGTATAATGAAACGTGCAATGTAATGTGAGGGTCTTCCAGGGGTCGGTTAGGCGACTGTGCGCACGACATCTTGCCCCTTATCTTCAATCTGTAGCCGCATTCGATGTAATATAGATACGAGAAACTACTGCGAGAACTTTGTTTACTTTGTCTGTGTGAATTTTCTATTAGATCACTACTATCATTTGAGAACGAAACATCAAGGACATTTAAGGCGCATAATCTGGTTAAAAAATATTAAGATAAGACCTGTCTATGGTTTTATAGCTGCTGGATTATATATTACTATTAATTACGAAACTGTATATAGCGTTACTACAATTATCTTCCTATTTCATAGCAAGGATCATTTATGTAAAGGTTATTTTTACTATAAAACATTTTTTTATACATTTCTAAGTGTGCAGTTTCCACGCATGTTTGTGTGCATGCTTCACATATACACAACTGTTCTATACTAAACCAGATTTAAGAAATATAGGATACCGAGACATACATTACACAACTGTATTTCTCTCGTTATTCTAAAGAGCTTTCACTTTACATAACAATTATATGCCGCTTGTTGCGTTGACGAAATCAGTGCATCATTTTATGTAACTACTTGGGTAAGAATCGATGATGAAACAGCAGTTGTATTGTTGGACACTTCCGTATGTATTTTAAATATATGTCAGTGTGTCTTAAAGTATTTAATTGAGAAATTAGTTGTATAGTTAAATTAATTTATTTTCGCCATTTTTCATGTTGACCTAAGTTATAAAGTTTTGTGCCAATATCAATTTGTGTAGTAACACTCATTCATTGAAGTAAAGCACCATACTAAAAATAGTGTGTGTGTCTGAGTTTGACGCAGTTCACTGAAAGGAGCTCCCTCTGTTTTTATTTCAGAAAAGCCTCACTTTCAAGGCTTTTTATTAAGCTAACCTAACTATTACTGACGCGGGATGCTGATGGTTTTTTAAAGCTCAGATGGCTGCAATAAATAAAGCTGCTTACATCAGTGGACTAATGCATCGACGGGGTTTTCATGTGATTTGTGAACTTTTGAGGTTCTTTTCTTGAAGACTTAAATGACATAAACCATTTTTAAGACCTAGATAATATTCTTGTAAAAGAGAAATAATGAAACCTGTTGATACAAAATAAACCAATACAATCTATAATTACAGCTTTACACAATTAGCAAATCACAATTTAACACAAGCTTTATACTTATTTGTTTTTTTTTATGAATAAGGGGTGATGTATTTACCATCTATTTATTTATTTTACGGTAAACATCGCAAACGTATCAAACCCTACAAAATGCATAAACATTAACGCCAAATAAAAGTTTTCGTTTGAAATAATCAAGGTACAGTGCGATGATGCGGCATTGAAGAGTTCGCGAATAAAAAAGATTCAGTGCCAACCGAAATGTATAAAAATAAACGCCAAAGGTTTTGACGGAGTGAAATCTACGAACAAAAATATCAACATGCTTCGTGCCCTGATGACGAGTGGATAGGGAGGTGACGCGGATCATAATTGTCGACATAATATTGCGGATCATTATAATATTTAGCAAAGTACTAACAAATATTTGGTCGTTGTAGTTAATGAGCACTGTTAGCAAAGCGTCTTAGTTGAGGATGTATTAGCGTTTACGAAGATTATGCGAATAATTTGTACAATCATAAAATCGACATATCTAAAACTAAAATTAAAAACAATATCATTATCGTTAAATGAAAATTGTACACATATCATACCATATCTCATTGGAACGTGTAAAAACCATTAAGTGATAAACGATAAATATCGTTACATTCAAAACAATATCGCATCAGTATTGTTTATTTTTTGCCCTCGCACTTGACACTCATAATTTAATCACTCACATACCTTTGTCACTCTTAATAACACAAACAATAAAAGCGAACCAGCAATTATATCAGTGAGTCGATTAATTGCTATTGTATTCATGATTTATCGATAGCTACATAAATTATGGTAGACATGACTTAATAAGTGCACCTTATAATTACGCATTGATAGAGGTTGTGAATGATGACTTCATGTGTTAAACACTTTATCGTTGTAGCCTCATTTATTTGTATTTTGCGATGACTTACTTACTAGAGTCCTAAGGCCACACGTCGGGGCATGGCATAGGGACGATATGACCCTACTCCATTATACTCTGTGGCCTTTCGTCTAAGCTCACTCCAAGTCAGAGTCCATATGTTTGGCTTCCGCGATGATAGATCCCCGTCATGTCTGCTTAGGTCGGCCTCGTTTGCGCCGTCCCTGAGGAGTCCAGTCCATGCCTTGCCTCGGGATATGGGACAGATCTCTGCGCAAAGTATGGCCGAGCCAGCTCCATTTGCGACGCCGAATCTGCACATCAACGGGATCTTCGTAGCACATCCTCCAGAGATCTATATTGGCGATAGTGATTGGCCAGAAGATCTTCAGGATTTGCCGTAGGCATCGGTTCACGAATACTTGGAGCTGATTGGTGATTGGCTTCGTAAATTCCGAAGTCTCACATCCATACAGCAGTACGCTTTTAACATTGGAGTTAAATATTCTTAGTTTCACTCTATGAGAGAGGTGTTTCGACTGCCATGTTGGACAGAGACATGCAAAGGCACCTTTGCGATGACTAGAGTATACATATATATCCTGGCCATAAAACTATACTAGCCCTGAAAGTCTCTGAGCCTCTAAGCTCAGAGCCCTGAAAGGTAAAGAAATACTTCAGACGTAATATTAAGCCTATTAAATCTTCGTATTGTATTTAATTTAAAAGAACATAAGTGAAGTATTTATATTTGATCATAGATAACTCAATATAGTTCTTACCACCACACTTAATTGTACGTTATCTGATTTTTTAATTAGCTTAACAGCGAGTGGCGACTCAATCAATTGGACTCAGTGTCAGCTTCACGCATTTCATAAATGTATTATCTTTTTATTCGATTAATAACTAGTTTTGTATGTTTATAGCAAACGCGAACCTGGCCGTTTGTGCTCCTAGAAGTATATTGTTACAAGATAATACTTTATTAAAGCTTATATAGATTCGATGAATTAACATTTAATTTGTGATTCGCCTTTTAAGACCGCAGTTATATAGATACTGAGAAGCAAAACTATTAAATTTCTTCACATAGATAGATATTTTTCAGCAAAGTATTTACAAAACCACTGAAAAAACCGTTGCTTCCCTTCACTAAAGGTGAACTCGACGCTGTTGCTTTTTCACATTTACGAGTTTCACGGCGACCGTAGCCTGAAACTTAAACGTATCCGGAATATAAATGTTTGATAACTCCATCCCACTTACACACGAACAATTTACTTATTTACATCTCTCTCTGTCACTGGATAAAAATGCTAAAGCCTGTCACAGGTGAAATTTAAAAATATAAGTCTTAAGCAACATTCAATCTAAATTGAAAGATATGCAATTGTAATAGATTCGAGTTTAGAAACACAGTTGCATTGTCTCGTTGCCTTGCGAAATGGAAAGAGGAAAATGTTGTCTTTTTCAAACCAGTGATATTTAAAGTTCTCTGTCCCTGTTAGATGCTTCTAGGTTCTGGACTTTGGAGTATTGTAACAAATACAAAGAGATCAAACAACGACTTTAAGAATTATTCTAAAAGAAGCTGGTGGGTGGAATATATTTAAATAAGTAAATTCTATTTTTATTTACATTTACAGGAGAAAGTGAACATATTGTTTGCTTAAAGTTACGTACTTAACATTCAGTAAATTAAAAAAAAAAACCTTATTTTTTTTCAATTCGTATTTATACATTTTAATGAAGATTAAAAAAGATACAATATTCACACGTAATATAATTCATTGATCAGGAAACACAGACACAGATGTTCATTAGCAAAGTTATTACGATATTATCTTCGATGAAGAGGCACGCGAGGAACTATATAATTGCGAAGACTTGAGAAATCTCCGATCAAAGCTAGTTATTCTTCGGTAGCCATTCCGAAACTTAGTAGGAAGATCATTGCACTGCGTTCGCAAAAGCGGGAATGTAGGGACATCGTCCTAGACCGGTTTCATACTTCGTCCACTTAGCAGCCTTACTTACTGAATACACTAAAATTTTGGTTCTGTATTTGAATACTAAAATATATTCTATATTTAAATATAAATATTTTGGAAATATTAAATAGAAAACATTATAAGGGCCCACAGAATATCAAAGATTTATCCAATACATTTACATAAGATTTACACTGTTAATTGCACCATCAAAAATTTTAAACACGTTTAAACTTTTTAATAATTATCTATTAATTCCTCGGGAATTATTTTTCTTTATTGGTTTCTTTCTGTGAAATAGTTAATTATTACGTGCAGAATCTAACCTAACCAAACAACCAAACACCTTTTTTTCGAGGGGGATATAAAATTCCGCTTTACCTGATCCCAAAGCAAAAGGGATATGTGGCACTTAAGTTATATTGCTGTCTCTCTGCTTTTCAGACACCAGGTCTGCAATACCCATTAAAACCACCTCGGGTAGACCTACCCTGGGGTCGCTCTCCCACTCAATCATATTAGTCTAGTCATTGTCTACATAGAAGGAAGAAGGTTGGCATACCATCTCCTATGCTCACCGCGCCTTCCAACCCTCAGTTGATTTTTGGTGTAACGCTCTCTCTCCCGTTCAGGCGCCTCCATGAAAATCAAAAAACTAAAAACCTTCATTAGTTAAGAAATATTATTTCAACAAAAGAATGACATTAAAATACTCCGGCTTATCCAATCTAATGGTGCTAGTACATTCCAAAGTTATTATATACCTAATATATTATAAGTAATTATATAAGACTTCAAAACTGAATCAGTTATTCATGGGTTCATATATCCTCATGATCCTATGAGAGGGTTCGTTAAGGTAATAACATGTTTCAAATTGTTCACTAACAAATTAAAATCGTGACATAAGGTCATAGCCGTAATAAATGGTACATACAGTTAAAACATTAAAATACATTTATAGACAAGTCGATTTTTATTTGCTTATAACGAAAAAAACTATATTAACGTATATAAAGGTGTTAATTACGTAACATTTGGAATGCTAAGAATCGTTATTTCAATGTGTGTTCATTTAAATCATCAATTATACCAAATCTTGATTATACTAAATGCATTATATTTTCCACGTGCCTCGCATCAAAATTGTGTACGTGTTGCCCAACATGTACGTAACTATATAGCAACTTTTGACACTTCTTGATTGTATTGAGAATAAAAATTGTAGTAAGTCATTTTGGATATATATTGCAATTTAAATATAAGAAAAAGTGTTTTTAAGGTTTTAATTTGCAAATTTCTGTCAATTATATTTGTGTTAAACAAACAATAATAAATTTATATGACGAATTTTAAAACACGATTATTACGTAACGTTATCGTCTCGATTATTCCTCTCCCTCTTCGGTACCTTCCCATTTTTCTCTGAGTCTGGCACTGTCATCGCAACCTCCCAGGTGTCCACGGGCTATGGTCAACAGTTTCCTTAAATGATCTGCTTACTCAGTATACCCCTGTCCCATTAAAAAAAAACCCTATTTTGTTCTCCTTTGTAACTAAATATTTAGCATATGAAATTTGCAGATTTATCTTCTATATATATACATTAAATGTATAAGTTACATACTCATATACAGAGTAAAATTCTAAAATTACCTGAAATGTATCTTTAAACAGCTATTCAATTATGTACTTGTACAAAAGCTATTACGTAGGTCAATGAAATGTGTGAGAAAAACTAGAGACTAAAACAATACTAATAATTTAACGCTTTCCCTTGTGATTGTCTCTTGGGAAGTATTTTTGATTATTTGATCCAATACATTTAACGGCAAACAGATTTGATTTAAACGTATTACGTTTGGATAAAATCAAACAATAGTTTAAAAGGTATAGGCAATTTACAATGTATGACAATGTTAGCTTTGAACATATTAATTAGATAACCTCAACTTAATGTTTGTCTAATCAGATATACTAAGGGTAAATTTCAAAGTCAAGAAGTCAAGACTAAGACGAACGCTTTTAAATACCTCAAAAACGTATTAAATTGAATAATATTTCACGTTATATTTCACGCTCTCTAGAAACTGAATTTCAAAATTTATAAAGCTTATCAATACCAAGCCTTAATTTTTTATACCTCATTAGTACATAGTAAAATTATATGGCATGATGCTTCAATTTTATATAGCACTAGGTGTATAAAAATAACAAAAGTTTTTTTACTTTCAACTTATAAATAAACTTAAAAGCTTTGTACCCATGGGCTATTAATTATGTGAAAGCTCATATAAAAAGTCAATACTGAGGACATGACGTTAAACGTGGCTCTAATGGCGCACATTGTAATTAAAATGCTTCGTTTGAGTGGCTTATTAGCGAAATGGATCCAAAAGCAGCAATAATGAGGTCGCATTAGCTTTTTTATCTACCGATTTTATTGATACGAGTATGTTCGTTCTCGTATCTTCCAAAAAAAGTAGCGCAAAATCCTTAATTAAATCTATATCCACCTATAAAGCTTCAAAAAGTTTAGTAGTGGTGAAAGGTATTTAATTTAACATAGCCAAATAATATTTTCTGTTATTATATATATTATTTAATTGTTCTTCTGATAAGTAGATTATGTAATAGAACTATCTTTAACGTTTTTCAAGGAATAGATACGCTAGTCACATACATATGGAGACGCTAAATTTGATTTGCCATAATTTAAGTAATTATGAGAAAACATTGTTCATTTTAACATTTAAATATCTTTATTCAAGTAGGTCTTTATAAAGACACCTTTGAATAGTAAATTTTTACACTACCACCTTTTCGGAAGACAGTCATCTACCGAGGAGAACTGACAAGTCACTAGATAGATGCTCTTTTAAAATAAACATTTCATATAAAATTATGTTATTTACATGACCGATTCAAATAACTAAAGCATTGTAAGGCTACTCACCAATTAAACTGTACTATTGACGACACATTAAATTAATTGCTTTATGTCCTCTTAAAGTTCTTTAACTGATACTGACCACGTTCATATCAACCAAATACTCGTATAAAGAAAAATATAACTATACCGAAGCATAATGTTACAGTATGCCGTAACTGTAATTAAGCAAAGGAGGCGTAAGACGGAGGGATGCCTCCTTGAATGTTCTCAAATCTCATTTCCATGCAAATGAGGGGTGATGTGTTATACAATGATATAGTCACCTACTTGTTATTTAATGTAATAGTGGTCAAACTATACTGTACAATTCTCATGAGTCAAATGGAATTTCAAAACGGGCATTTGATAAATATAATCTCATTTTTAACTAAGCCAAACTCTATTGGAGACGAAAATCAACAGGGCAATTTCGTATCGGTTCCGAGCAATGTCAACATTGCCTGAAAACAATGATATCTGTTATTTTAAGGGTATAAAGCTCACTTTCGCGTAATAGTTCTCAGTGATTATGCGACGTAAGTCACGTACCCCACAGACCTCATGTCAACAAAACCAAATTTGTGCGTTAATTGTAATACGTACAGATAACGTTCTTGTATCGTGAATATTTAGCGTTAAATATAAGCCTTATATATAACAAACAAGTATATAACTAACATTTACAATACAATTACTATGTACGTAATCTGTGTGTTGTGTTAACTGATAAGGTAAACGTGCGACTATCAATCCGGAGGATATGCCTTGGCTATGCATTCATAGTTTTGATATAGACGTCAAACAAGACGCCTCCCTAAATCACGATGTGTATCAAGCATGGCATGGCTGATCACCTAACTTAGAAAGAATATTAGACAGTAATCTGGAACCTGTACATGTATTACTATTATTATAGCAAACGTACTGCTATATATGGCTAATAAATATTACAATTAAATAGGTGCCTAACATTACACGTGAATAGAAACGTCCTCAATCGTCGGCGTATGGAGTAAGTTAGCATAATGGATTAATAGCAGAGACAACCGCTCCAATTACATATAGTGTTTATTTTGTATAGATATATAGGTATATATCACAACTCTAAAGTTAAGAGACTTAACGATATACGTGATTTGACATAGTTTCGCGATTCTAAAGTAAACTCCCTTTTAAAGAACGTATGTACTTAAACGGTCTAACTAATTATGTCATATTCACGATGGTGACCTGACCTGAAATACTTGTCGTCAAAACTACTTGAAATGTGAAAAAATATTGAAACTATAAGCTGTAGATGAAAATTAGTCAAAGATGATGAGATTGTATTTCATGTGATTTCAGGTGAACACAATCAGCAACAGTGTTTTATCAATGTATATATTATATTAGAGCCGATTTTTTAAAAATTAAATGATTTTTAACGAGACATTTAAAAAAAACATCAATTCACTCTAAAATTCAGCCATGACACATCGCGTTAGAACCGGCCCGTTAAAACAGGCCAAGAAATATTAACCATTTAGTTTTGATCGTAATAATTTACATGAAATAAAAGTTGGTCAAAAATCGATATAAGCCGTCAAATCGATCGCGGGCACTCGACAGTCGTTAGCGCGCCATCTGCATCAGCACGTGCCCCGAACACCTTTTGTCTACGAGTTTTTTTACCAACCTATTTTTACACTAAAATAAACTGCCGTGCAAATGCAATGGATTGAAATCTTCATTTGTTTTTATATTTCTCAATTTGTACTATTGTTTGCGTTGAACGTGTCACCATAAGGATATAACAATAGATAACATTACAATCGCTATTAAATAAATATAATATACTTGTTTCCTTCTTTTGTGCAAAAATAAATCAGGGGTTATTCAAATTTTTGTGGTAGTCTTCTCACGATGTTTTCCTTTACCGTACGAGTCTTAGTAACGTCGCTTAAAAAAAGAACAACCAGGCCGAGTTTCTTGCCTGCTTCTTTTCTTGCTTGGATTCAATAGGCGTCTAGAATTACCTAGATTTAAGACCTTTCAAATTAGTCCTTTGTACCTTAACTAAAAGCAAGAGCTTTTGACTTTGAATATATTATAAGAATTGTATCTTAAAACCTCAGCATCGATTTTATCTTACGTATTTAAATAAAATTTTACTGGCAAACTGGGGTGATTAGCAAGTGCCTACATAATAACAGGAACTTGACAAGAACAAAATGAAGATATCAAAAGCTTCTTGTTTTGAATCGGCAGGTGATTATAATAACAGACAGGTGCTAAATAAAATTATCAAACTAAAACTGCAGTATAAAGATGCAAAATGACACAGAGTAAGCAATTAATTACTTTATGAAGGGCAAAATAAACAAATGTTAAATGTAAAACGATGTTTAAGTATTAGTCTATATTGGGTTGTTACTAGATTTCAATTAGCGCACTTATCATGCTGGACTGCCAAGGGTATCAGGTTCGATCGGCGGTCAACATTTGTGGGATGAGCATATCTGTTGATGTGTTTTTATTAAAAGTATATATAACGCAAACTATAAATCGTTGAGTTAACCGACCGTATGTGAAATCTGGCAAAAATTAATTTAAAAAAGTTTTATCATAAATATAAAGACCAAGATCTGTTTCTATACCTTCAATGTAACTTGTAATTTTGAAAAGCAGTCTATTTGTCACTCTTTTAAAACTATAAAAATAAACTAACAATCCCAAATCACCATGAATAAGTGGGATAGTTTAAAATTAGGTAAATTTCTTTGTAATTCCATTTCAATCAATAGTCAATCTATTTAAATTCTCAATTCGAACAAAGCAGACATATGTTCGACACCTTTCATAACCGGTCGAACGAAGGACATCCGCTTTTTGGAGGGTAAAAAAATCGGTCTCAACATTCTCACAGGAACCGCTGCGTATCCGGTGCGCAGGCGCGGGCGAAATAAAAACGATCATTTGTTAATGTCGGACCATGCTCCAGGTACATTACCGCGTCTCAACTGACTCGATACTTACCTGCCACTTGAGTACCTTGTTATTTAATTTATACCAATATCACTTAAACTTTATTGATTTTACCAAATTTATAGGCAATTAACGCACGATGCCTCAAGAATTTACCAACGAAATGTCATGGAAAGTAGGTTTCCATGACCCATCCTACATTACATTCGTTGTGTATTATGAATGCGATTACATGTCGCGTTTGACGGCGTTGCGTTAAACGTGTCGTCACAGTTTGCTTTACGTGAATAATATCAATATGCTTACACCATTATAAACTTTCAACTCGAGCGATCCCCCCGCAGCACACGGTACGGCAATCAGAAATAATTAAGGTTAAACTTTCCAAATTGAAAAATTACAAAACGGTGATACTTAATATACCTTAACTAATACAACCTGTATATGGCGAAAGTGGCAATCTTGTTTTAACACTCAGAAATAACACGACAGTACGGTATGATGACCCCTAATCTACATTCGTAGATACAAATGACTTCCACGCATGGACAACAACAATAATTTGAATGTCTTTCGAGACCGTGCGAGGATAATACACAAAAACGACCTTCATTAGCTATGTATACGTTCGAAAATTGTATAAAATTTAATGTTACTAAATTAGTTTTGTCAGTAGATTTGGTAATAAGTGAAAGGTTGTACGTGAGAAAAACATTGCTTTAACAATGAACACTTCGTCTTCTAGAACGGTGATCGATTAATGTGAATATTTCATTGGCCGATTGTGAAATGGTATCAAATATTTATTATAACTGCTCGTATGAAATACTAGCTGCATGATATGTCAGTTGTTAACAGACTATAAATAACAATAATTTCGTTATATTTGTTCGATATTTGAACTTGTTTACTCATTTCATAATTTTAAATCAATTTTATAATTAAACTAGATAAAACTGTAATAGTGCTTTTTTATAGTTTAGCAAAACAGATACATCCTCGCGTATGTAGCTTAGCATATTCTGGCACACATTATGATTCGAACATAGAAGGAAAATCCAGATAGATACTTTCATTATTTGCATGACCTCTAGGTTTCACGCATAAGATTAACCACCTCAAAGAATCAAATCGTTAAATAAATTAACGATAGCATTTTTAGCCAGTGAAAATAAACCAACCACTATTTTGACGTCCTTTGTCTATCTTACAGTAATGTCCTTCCAACAGTCATGCAATACCATACTTAACATTTCATGATTGACCTGGCCCGTCCTTGGTGACATTGTCGAAGTCAATATTAACTTAATACTATTAACTAATTTCAAGAATTCTGTGAACATTCGAATTTTCTAAATATATTTGCAATGCAACTGCCTTAAAATATGGACATATGGCTACCTTAAAAAGGCTTTTCATCATATTCTCATTTCTCCTGTTGACCTAATAATTTGTTCAGTAGTTTTATTGTTTTATACACGTTTGCATAGCAGTAGATTTTTAATATGGGGAGATAAATATGTTAGTTACATTAGATTATCTTAAACTCTCATACTTAATGAATATACATATATATATATATATATATATATATATGTTTATATATATATGTTTTTATATATATATATATGTTTATAATGTATATATATATATATACATTATAAACGAAGTTAGAGTTTCTTCAAATATTTAAATTAAATTATTTGAAAAGTTAAAAGCAATTAATCTGAAAAGCATTTGTGTAAACAAAAATATCTATGACGCAATAAAAACACCTCCATTACATACGTCGGCAGGATAAAAGAAGAAGATCGAAAATAAAAACTCCCGGTAGGCGGTGGGGTTTAATCCCCAAACATATTAAGGGAATAAGCGCATGTCTACTGTGGACCGTACGATTTTTCGCAATCGACTAGATATGACCGGAGATTTTTTGAAGGACGTTTTTATGTTGTGTTTTAAATATAACATATAGCCTTTTCGGAATTATTTACATATATGTACGAGTATGTAGCTACTGTTTTTAGTTTTCGTTTATGGGAGAACAATTCTTCAATCAAGTTTAATTAAAAGGATACCCATACTTATTATTGATTTAAAAAAGTTATTTTTTTAACTAAATACATGGAAATTCAGGCTCAACATTCAGGAGCACTTGAATAAAGTTAAGATAATCGTAAAAAAGTGTATTAACAGATTCAGTCGAAACCGTTCGTGAAATGGCTTTTCTATTCAATTTTCGATAGAGATTTTTTACCAACCCACAGTTTTGCGTACAGCGGAACCAATAAATCTCCTCTTGAGGTGAGGGGCGACTTAATCACTCGACAAATCCGTCAACTAGTCACAAGATTTGCAACACATTGATAAGAAATTGTACTTAAGTTCATCCGTTTAAAGTCCACATTCGTGTATATAATGTTTACTGTTTCGAAGGTGAAAATAAGAAGTGGAAATAAATAGTATCTTCTGCAACCATACACTCAGAGGAGATTAAAGTGGATCGCTATAACATAAATAAGGGACGCCGCTACTATTTTGATTACATTTAACAAAACAAATAAAGTATCCTAACCACAAAAATAGACAAATACAATGAATGCACAATCTAAAAAATCTAAAATCCAATTTCATATAGCGTCGCCCTGAAATTTAAAAGCTGTGTTATTCCCGCCTATTAGGGGTAGGGCGGGCGGTGGGTTGGTATCGGGCACGAATTAATAAACAAACCGGCCAAGGCCATCAGCTACACGACCTTTGCCCCATCTTTACTCCCTTTAAGCGTTTAATCATAAAACCGTTGAATTATATAACCTTACATAACTACGTAAATTGGATGATCGTAAAGTGTATCTAAGTTACACATTGTAACATTCTACATTATGTAAAATCGAGTAAATCCTCAGCTCGCTATAACGGCATAAAGAAAGTGGGCGCTTGCACGGCCAAAGAAAACGTTGTCATTCAAAATCAGACCACGTGTACAATATTTCATCATCAGGAAGGGTGTCCCCTTCCCAGTGCCTCCCCCGGCCCGACCCAAAAACTCTATCTGCACTTGACATGGGCGAGAACGAGACAGATTAACCGTAGAGGGAAGAAAGCTGAAATATGCTTCAAGCTCTTACAGCACATGTATCTCATTAGCACTTGAATAGCTATCCTTCAGACTACTACACTGATATTTTTAGTATTCATAATTAATTGTTAGTTGATGATTTCTTTATTTTTAATTAACAAATGACTCCGTGTCAATAGATTTCAAATACGTTTATGAGTTTCGCGGTTTTTTTTTTGTTAACAATAAGTAATAATAAACGACTGCAGCTGAGCAGGAAATCATGTTATTCCAACAAAAATCATTTATAATGCAAAATAATGAATGCTAAAATTACGTAAAAAGTGCCACAATTTAAATCACATCGACACTGCTATATTTATACTACACACACATCAACGCCCCTGGCGTGAAAAGTTTGAGCAGTAACTTATATGACGGTTTAAATAATTACTTCGCGTTTTTAGCTCAATTTGTAGATGAGGTGGTGTATTTGTGCTGTTGACATTTATGCGAAACGCTAAAACGAAATTATAGAGGGTGTATCATTTTTAATACGAAATTTAATTCATTTTAATAATGCGTATATAGACGCAATTGATAGAAAACAATTGCAATCTTTAAGACAAAACAAGTATACAACGGCGTACTCCTTAATTTTCCGTCTTATAAAATCCTATTTCATTTATTGCCATCTGCCTTGAAATAGATTGGTTGTCAATAAAAATGTAAATTCGCTTCAGCTCACGGCTAATTCATTTTCCCAATAGCACGTCACCGGAGATCGATGGATTTCGTTTAAATTTTTAAATTTTCGCACTGACCAGACTTCAATTCACCTTTCAACTTTAAGGTAGGTTAGACATATAGGTAACTAAGGTTTTTCTGTTAATATTTATACAGAGAATGTCATTTATGTATAACATTATCTAGTGATGTTTAAAACTTAATGACGAGATCAGATATAAATTATACTGACCCATAAAATGAATGTATAAGGTGACATTGTCAACACACATTGAAGTTAAATAATAATAACATTAACCACACTTTATAGGTAACAGTAACAAACAATCGAAAACGCAAATTTGATCCAAAACCAAGGCTTAGCGTAGTCGCGGCGATACGGCTGACACCCTAATCAAATAAGTACCTTTTACGGGGATCGGATACAAAAAGGTTGAAAGTGAACCCTAAGCGGTGGGAGCACAGTTTATAATGGGCTTAACTGGCGAAGTCAGACTAGCTTCCGCATAAAACGTATTTGTAGGAAGGACGACCCAGAAAATGGGTATAATATACTCACACTACGCTTCCTCCTTTCCTCCCGTCCCCTAGGAGCCGGCTGAAATTTATATAACAAGCTATATCGCCCCGACTCGGTTATTGTCGACAAAATGCCTGAGATTATTTTTTTAAATTAAACAACTGTACGAGTTATGGGGACGTTTTTCGAGTTTAAAAATAAATCCGTAATTGGATGTAGTAGCATTTATATATACATATATCTGAAATGAAGAATTTACATACACGCCTGTCATGTAAACTAAAAATAAGTTTTCTATTTTTTTAATTAACGTCCAAATGTATTTAACCGGTTCGTAGTGAATTTGGATTTTTCAACAATTTAATATGTCATAATTCGCGCCTCCTGTAATGAAATTAAAAAATCTGCTCCTTTAAACAATTTCCCACTCAATCACGTTAAATGAGTGGGGGAGCCACCCCGGGCAGCCGCTCGAATGTTCATACTGAGTGTAATCTGCCAACGCCTACTACTGGAACAATCGAGTTGCTATCGTATTTTCAGTGTGGTGGTAAACTTCGTGACTCACTTCGATTTTTCTTTTTAATAAGAGAATTATGTCATACATTGTGTTAATTACTCAATTCTACTATTTATTGCAGTGTGATTTATAACTTGGTTCGTAAACCTAAAACTCCTTTTCGTTGTTATTAGATTAAAAAAATCTAAATTACCGTTTAATTCAGTATTTTGCACCTCCAGGGATATTTAATGACCTCAAATAAAAATATGGTTCATATGTTCGGATCACTCGTTTCGACCCTTAGACGACCTGCAGACGATCTTTAGAGCGTATTAAAGATTATTGACAGAACGTAACCTTGAATGCGTCGACAATCAACATTTAAGTGTAACTTAGAAATTTCAATTTATATTTTATTATGATATTGACAATAGAGCCGATAACAATACCACTGGGTGTCTATACGTTTAAGCTAAAATCAACAAATACCATGAATACGAGTTATTTTTCGTTACGTTGCGATTCTATGTTTCAAAAATTAATTAATTTAACAAAAATTAGTTAATTTGTCGAAAAATTAGATATTTTAATATTCATTTAATTTAAGACATTTAATATGAATTTAAATAAATGTCAGTTTATTTAATTCAAACTCTGTTGTAAGTAGTCAGTAATAATCCCAGCTATAGATAGTTATTGTTACAAGTATATATTCGATTTATAAATCTAATTGAAAATATTTATCTAGCTGATATTAATCAAATTTATTAATAACAAAGTTAATAATTATTTTGTTATCTTCAAGTTTATATTGATTCTTTGATTGCTATTTATGTTTAAGAACTGTTATTACTAAGTGTGTTCAGTTTGTGCAATATATAAAGAAGCTTAGAGGTTCACAATAACGTTGGAATCGCATCTTATGTGGTACGTGATCTGCAAGACAACTTCCGCAGCCTGTCTATCCGACCCTCGTACTTACCACCATTACAATTTATACGTATTCATTGTTATATTGAACGATTTTATTTTATAAACTCCATTCGTTTTTTTTTATGATTATTATTTATTAATCTGTTCAAATGTTTAGATCTTTTAAATACATTATTTTTCGTAGTGTATTGAGAATTGGATGAAAAACAGTACTTTAAGATAGTATAATTAGATGGTTATAATGTAATTCAAATCTTGATAACAAACCGACGACAATAAAATAACAGTTAACTTTATTTAATTAGAGGTTGATTATTTTTCCTTTGGAATAATAATTAGACTACTACTAAAAAGGTTCTTTTATTTCTATATTAATCAATATTTTCGTGTGTCTAGAATTTACAATAGTTTTGGCAAACGGCTGTAAATGTGCTACATATTCACATCATGCAGGTTAAAACAAAGGTATAATGATTGACAGGAGTTTTTTTTTTAAGAAAAATCGATATTTTTAATAAACTCAAAAGTCGAATAGGTTAAACGTTAACAAGTAGGCGACTACAACTATGACCTAAATAAACTACGAGCATCGCACCAATTCAATTCAATCCAATTACTGCGCATATATCGTTAGTGCTGTATCACACTAGCGACAAAGACTTTTCTATAATTCACTATTGAATTAAAGTAATGTGAATATATATATTAGGTTTTTGATTATTGTATTTTTTTAAGATAACCTCTAAAATAACGAAACTTTAAAACCAAAAAAATGTTTTTAAGCTTTGTGTTGTGTGTCTTGTACTGCTTTCTCGCGTAATTTATTTCATGTTGATGATATTCATGTAATATTTGTGACATAAGCACTATTCTTGGTTATACCTATGTCCGTCTTGAAATGTATTGTTAGCAAAAACTATCTACATTAAAACTATAGACAAATCTATCTATTATTTTTCCTAAATGTTATCCCTTAGATATGATAGAATGCATTTTTGTTATTATTAATATATATATATATATATATATAAATCTCCTGTCACGATGTTTGTCCCCGATGGATTCCTAAACTAAATAACCGATTTAAAATTAATACCTTAGATCTTTAATTATAGTCGCAATTTTATTTTATTGCAAATTATTTGTCTATATAATTAATTGACAGTCACAGTTATCTGTTAACTCCAAAAGATTCTAACAGATGTCGATACTTTTCGACTAGATTGAGTAAGAAATCAATAGATGGCACTGCTATGGTAAACCGACAAACGTGTCATTCAATAGCATGACGACCACGTGTTATTGAGGTATATAAATAATTTGTATGGCAAAGCAAAGCAAAGCAAAGCCGGTTCAGCTAGTTATTTATAAGATCAGGAAATCAAATTAATTGAACTGGCATAAATCATACCTAAATTTTGTAAAAAAATCTTCTAAAACATACACAAGTAAGTAATTCAAAATAACAGAAGGTAACGTTTTTAATGATGAAAACATTCACTTTAAAGTAGTATGGTAAACAAAGAAAAAAAGTCTGAAACACTATGAAATTATTATTGACTGAATAATGGAAGTATTCATAATATATATATATACCTGCAAATTGTGTGTGATAATATCAATATACAGTTTTGTTACAGTTGTGACCGAAGCTTAATATGTGCCTCGGTCAGTTGACGGGATACAAATATTATATGTTATATCACAATATTTTGCATGCACATAGTATTGATTATGAAAAGCTTTTAAAATTGCCACAGCAATTTACTTTGTATCTGCGATCGCTATTTGTTTATTCCAACGAGTTTTTGTTATCGCTAAATGTAACGAGAAGCAATTACTTACACACTATAGCAAATTTTGAATTTGGAACTATTTTTGCTTTAAAAGCTCTTTTACTGTTACCAATGATTATTTATAAACTACGGTTAAACGGTAGATGTCTCTATTCATGTGAAAAATAAAAACAAAACAACAATAAAGTGCTACTGAATTAAATTTCTGATAAACTATAAAGTTATGGTGTTAAAAATAGGTTTTTATTATATTATTTTGAAGATAACTGAGCTGATAACTCTTATAGGGGTGTAAAACTTGGTTGTAGTATTTATATATAATTCCAAGCAAAATATAAAGTTTTAAAATCCAACCTCTGATATAATGTCAATAGAGTAGCGGTCTTTTTACAATGTAATCAAATTTTTTATTTACTTTTGGATATATTACATTGTAATAACAATGCTTTTCTCCCTTATCATGCGTCAGAGAGTTTTAAATGTTTACAAGTTTTAATGATTTTTACAATTCGCAAACATATCAGAGTAATGAGTATCTCGATTGTCGATAGTAATTTACTGTTAGTCCCCAAAATTGGATAAATGAGGGTTACACGAGTATAATATGTGCACAGAGGTCAGATCTAACGGTGACCTAAATACGATCTCGACAACTCAATTACAAAGTACGATTCGTAATGCTACTTAAACTGACGCTGATGGAGTAAAATGGGTTTTTCTAGAAGTCTATTTGATAGAACTTTCTTAAAGCTAAAAATGGCAACTTTTCCAATCATGTTACATTTTATTTGCTGATTTGAAGACTAAACTTATTCCCGTAACTAAGGTTATAAATGTATTCGTAATTTTCTCTTCTTTATAGAAGACTTCGTACTGTTATCAGTACGAAGGAAAATGCCTACGTTCAGTTACTAATCAAGTTTACCATACAAGTATTTTTTCGATACGAAGGGTATTTACGAAAAAGTTTTTATAGATTAGTGGTGAAATTTCTTTTAAGTATTAAATTTGGGGCTGTGTGTAGCCTATCAACAAACCGTAAAATCGAAATAATTGTATGTTTTTTTTATATAATTGTAAAAGTTGTCGAAAGCTCAAAGCTGTAGTAAGTGCTTACTTGTACTGGACCTAAATATATAGTTTCTTAGAGGAATTTGTGAGTATAAAACCTAATCAGTTAATAGAACATTGTTTCGTTTGCAGGTGTATAGCAAGGACGGGCCGGCTTCAAATATTCATACCCAGATCGATATGAGTTTGCCCGAGCTTGCCCGAGCACCGAGAGCACTAATCAAAAGGTAATTCCAAGCTAATATTGTATTCGGAGCAATGTTTGATACACAAATACTAGACATGCTTCAATAAATTTTTAAGTGCTGTCCATTTGATCAAGTTAAAGCCTTCTCTGTTTCTATTTCATACGATCTTTATTATTTCAATTATTTTTGGTGAATTTTTATTTTGATAAAGCCGATATCTGTTAAAAACAAAAATGTAAAGTTGCAAGGTAAAGTTCGAAATTTGGAAAAGTTTGTTGAAAATTTAATCAAATGTCAATTATGTCAATCTTAATTAAATGGGAAAATTAGTAGAGAGACTGACATTTTACCTCTTCGAGTTGTAAAGTCATAATTGATATCACAACGTGATATAACTGAATTTGATAAGTGTGTTTTATAATAGAGTAATTTGTTTCTTATGTTGTCACATAGTTTATGACATATAAGGCCCATAATAATAATCTACAAATTCATGTATTTTACACATACTAAGAAAATACGAAAGTCGGCTCGTGAGCCCATAAATAGATTCCAGTAGGCGTCATCATATCTAATGTAAAGGTCGCCCGTGACGATCATAAATATTATCATTTAACGAAATATATTATTTTTAACTAAAGGTCAATAAGGATAAAAAGATTTATTCTTGTCTATAAAAGATTTAGAAAAACCGAATATGAGAATGTTCCTGACCTGTTTTGTCATATAACTTAGACATGTAGGCTGGCGCCTGTTAGGCGACCTGTCGTCAAAGCACCAACGCGTAACAATTATTATTCTTAGTAATCAAACCCAACTCGGGTTTATATACACTATGTGCATAGTACCACGGAGCCAAGGAACACAACCCAAAAAAAAATGTTTTAAATCTACCAATCTGTATAAAGTTTAAGATATTAAATTTCGACAACTTCTCTTTTCTATAATCGGATTGATTTCTGTCATGACGTCAATCTTTATTATGACGAAAATAGAAAAAGGGTTTACACAACCGAAGTTCAAGTAACACAATACTTTGAGGTACTCGGATCATTCAACTTGATATTAGGAGACCCTGGAAACGTATATTTAGTTATACTACGCATAATTTTATATTATTGCATTATTACATATTTTTGCTAAACATTACTTACGTATAAAACAAAAACACTTGCGAAGAAAGACATTAATTAATATAAATACAGAAACTACAATATTATTGTATATTTGCAAAGTATATAATCATATTTAATATTATGTATCCAATTTTTATGAAACTCGCTTAGAGAAAACGTGCGGTATTGTAATAATGATATCAGGAGAACATTAAACGAATCTAAGGTAAGCCTCCACTCTGTTGCAGTTGAGACGGTAGGCTGTGGCGCCTCTCGCTTCCAGAATTAATAACTTTCTCGTCCCCCTACCACCCTAAAACACCCACGTTACCAACTCGCTACGTTACTCTTACTATGATCTTGGCAGTCGATTACTACAAAAAACTGGTATAAGCTTATTCAAATTCAAATTAAAGTTTAATAGAATATTACTAATTTATGTATATACTCCCAGTGCCATGCTTTACACACTTACTAGCTTTGCAAGCAAATTTAGACATCACGATGTGATAGTACTCAAATGTATATCTAACATACGACAATTTATGTATCAGCATATTCAACAATGACTTAGGAAATATCTCAGGACTCATCTTAGGACTCAGTACATACCCTTACTCTATAGTCTATACCAAGATAGCAGAAGTCGGTAAAAAAAAATCTATAAATCTTCTGCAATCTTATTTTAAATTAAAAAAAATAATACATTTCACCAATATGTAGTCGAAGTTTTGTAGTAGAAGACATTGTTCGTCTCTTTCTAGGGGTCGGAAAGCCTTCGGAAGTTTCAGGAGTGTTTCGGTTTGCCTCTTTGACTCTATTTGGATGTGTAATGATTTGGCACGCATGTTATTCCCTGAAAAATGTACTCTTTTGTAGTTTTATCTGCGTGATATTTCAGACTTTGATGCTGGCTTTTTGTAAATGTCCCGTGTATAAATTATTCAATTTAAAAATAGTTATTTTATTCGTTGTTAGTGTAGGAAAATATATATGTTGTTTAGTATATGTATATAAAAAATAATTCTATGTTTATAAATTTATTAGCTTACAGCGATTTTATGATAATAATATTTTACTAACTAATATTAAATACAAATATTTAAAAAAATACTTAAAAATGTCATTCTCTCTGCCTATTATCTCTGTCTAGTTTTTATCAATGGACCCTAAAAATAATTAAGTAGGTTAGGAATGGGTTATTTATGTTAAAACAACAGCAATTCTTTTTAAACTTATTTGCTAAATAAAACAATATATCTGTTAAAACCCCATATAATGTCATATTTTTACACAACAGTTAATTTTATCAGTTATATGATTAATTTTAAGCTATAACGACAAAATAATTAAGAAAAAAAGCACAAAACAGGTTTGTCCGTAATATTCTGTATATGTTTTACACATATAATTTCGGACATTTATTTTAACGAATTTGTAAATAAACTAATTAAACTATTTTTTTGTCCATATATAATATTTGTTCGTTGTACTGTATGTATTTTTCTAAAAAACAGATTTACGCGAAAATAATTGTAGTTATTTATAGTTTGTCAATAATAATCATTCAATGCAGTAACTATAAACTTTTATTGCATGAAATATACCTAATGGAGTTTACTTTCTCAAGTGGCACGTCAAAGGTAAATCTCTTATTTTCTTGGTTGTAACTTTGTCTTTCGTAAAATTATGTTTATAAAGCATAATGAAACGAGATACCTTATAATGAGAACAATTACATTCTCAATTTTAATTTGTTATTTATTTAATGTTTTGAAGCGCGTTGAAGTCTTTCACACAGTCCCAATTAATTTTGAAGCTAAATTACTTCACATTGACTGTCTTAAAATTGTATCCTAAGAGGAATATCCTAAATCATAACAAATTGATTATTTAGATACAAATCCATGAAATTAGTTTTAAACTCTTTTACGAGGAGCAATTTAAACAAAGTTAATATTTTTTTCAAACAGTCAATTACACTATTTAAATAATTTACAGGACATATAAGTGTCTCACCTTTGACCGTATTGGTAATTTAAAAATGGAACATTTTTGAAGTTATTTTTAACTTACCTTAGCATAAACTTTTTTATCGCATAAATTAAACTATGTATTTTAAATAATTTCAAATAACTATTAGGTCAAGTAGTTAAAATAATGTAGTTTTAGCATATATCATAAACTAAAAGGCGTAACTAATTAAGATTGTAAAGACGTTTTAAAGTATTAACATATGACTATCGCAGGTTTAATTACTAGCTAAAACAAAAGGCTAGGAAGCGTCAGGTAGCGTTGGGGGGTAAGTAGGGAGAGGAGGGGGGGTATACGATATGCATCACTGCAGTCGTTGAGCTGCATTCCACGCGCGGGCGAACGATAATATTACTATGGATAATCTTATCTTAGTTAATCCACATAATAAGTGTCAGAATTTGATTCGTTTAGAACGTTACTACGATAAACATGACATATAGTTTTGCTAAGTAACTCACATTATCTATCCTATTTAGCGTTTATTTTATTAAACAAATATCATGTTCCAACAAATAGTACACTAATTCATAAAAACTTTTGGATTTTGAAAAAAAAAGAAAGTTTTTGACATGTGTATCGGGAAATTACTAGCTGAAGAAATCATGACGGCATGACGTCAGAACTGACAGGACGTATGATGGCTAAAGAAATTTCAACAATGATATTGACAAAGCTCTAAATGACTCGGCAGTGCAGCATCCATTGCAACTATCGTAAGGAGACGGCTTCATAAGAAGAATTATCATCACAGTATAAACAGGAAGAAACAATCATAACTGTTCTTAAGACTGAGTAGGTTTTTTTTCAAATTTATGTTAAGACATTTAACGATTTTGATTTTGATTACAATGATACATTAATATTAACATATGTTAAACTTGGTAACGTCAAGCATTAAGCGAATAAGAAATCTGCCTTTTCCACTGTCTAGTACTGTGGGTCTTAATTTTCTAAACAAAGAACTTATACGAGAGAATTCTTTGCTTGATAAATCATAAAAAAAATCCACCCAAACCAATTCAATATCTTTATTAAACATTAATAATTACAAATTAAGGCCCAGATACATTTAAATTGAGCATAACATCACTTTTTACTACTTAACACGTGTTTGCAATCAAATGTATTTTTTTTTGCATTTAAATGTAAATCTGAAAACGATTCACACTGGCGGGCTTTCCCAACACAAAGCTGATATAGAAAATTTAATTAACGTTATAAATGTTTGCGTGTTTAATACAAAAAAAATACTAAGCAACGATTGGTTTAATGTATTTTGAACTATTGTCCAATTACAGTGAAGGGACTGTGCATTTTATGGCGTTATAGAAAGCGGCCGCTAAATGGAGAGAAGAAATATCAGAATGGAATCAAGCTAAACCAACCAAAGCCCATTGATTTGGACACTTTAGACTTTAGAGTCGTCTGTTGTTACTAAATATAGTGACGTTATACCCGGTATACCCAAAACAATCAAATAACGTTGTTGCTATGTCGAAAGTCATACCACGGGCCACTCCAAAAACCAAATTGTGATTAAAGTAACCTAATACACACAATAACAACTCACACGCTTACCGCCAACCGTACTCAATTTGAATCAAAAGATTATAAGCCAATTTAGTGGTGTCTATGCGAAAGTGGAACCAATCGCCGAGGCATAAAGCTCAATCTTGCATGACAGTGATGAAACACCAGTGATATGGCTGTGTGCCTCTGTGAAAGCTACACATTTCATTTATAATAGGTACAATGAGCGCGTCATATTGTACACAACACGTCCACTACCGAATTCATTGACTCGTCTGTGTGCGGTTATTCTAATATACACCTTATGTGCTTAAAATAAGATGCATATTACACTGTTTCATTGTGTATGGAGAATATGTTGCTTTGTTTGTGTGAACCGCAACGGTTTGAAGTATCGAAGAATGCGGAGCGTGAATTACCATGTTTAGGGACTTGTCACTTTGTCAATTTTGCTCTTATTTGGTTTTGTTTGGATTAATGACGTAAATAATTGTACAAATCCCTTTACATTGCTTTATTTCGGTTACGTAATGGATTATTAATTTTTTAAAGTATATTAAATATGTCTTTTTTTATCATTGTGACATTATTCGTAAATCATTGTGACGTAAATGCGCTTTGTTTATAGCAATTATTATAATTTAGCATATATTATAAAGATTAAGTATTTTAATAAAATCATTGGTCAAAATCCTTAGAGTATAGTTTGTGATAACTATTTGATCAAAAATTAATTTATAGAGAATAGACAGTCGAAGAAGCGACAATGTTGACAGACCAACGTATCAATTACTAAATTGAATTAAACGCTGTAAACCGCGCGGGTGCTCTTCGCCTGCCGCCACAATAGCGATCACAACGCATCGCTCGCATTAGCTACTGACAGTTCACGTACATGTGTGTATCACACTCGTTACGTTTACGTGACGCTCACACATATTTACCAATTTATATATGCAACAGATTCAAACAAATATGTACTTTAACCCTCGGAAATAGCGGCACTAAAGTGTTGTCAAACTTGCAGTTTTATAAAGTCGCGCCTGCCACCGCACCGGGTGGCGAGGTCCGGCAACGTCGCGCGAAAATTATTGTGACATTTATTTCACACAATACTTAAAACAACTACCACTAGCGCCATCTATCCGCGCTACGAGGATTCAAAATTCGGCTTTTAGACAGAGAAGGCAGCATTTTGACAATATCACTTTCACGGTCTCGTACTTATAGCTAAGCTAAGCGGTTTGCAGTGTACAGTTTGTTTGTGTCTGTAAACAGCGCGCCCGCCGAGGTGTACCGCGCATGAATGAAATGGATGACCCAGAGAATGAGAGGGCTTTCTACCATTTATTTATGAGGAAAAGGGATGGATTGCGAGCACGAAGCGTGCAGCGTATATCGTTTATCAGATTACATGCGAAGTATCGCGAGCGTGGCGATGTTTTGACACGCGATAATCATGAGATAATGCGGGCGATCTCAGTGTCGTTTAGGTTTATATTTGCTTTTTATAGGTGCAAGTGGAGCGTTGGCACTAACGTGTATGTAGAATCATACCAAAACAAAAATAGCATGCGTTGTACAAATGACATACGCGGCCAGGTGACTTCTCAACTTCGCACGCGATCTTCGCAAATTAGCCCGCTCGCGCACTTGACAAATGTTTCCTTCGCCGCGCTGTTTAGCCCACCAATCATAACAGTTAATTATCTTTTTATTGCTTAGATGAATATGTTGATATTAAACTATTTTTGTTTTCGCCAATATAACACAAAATGATTTATGCGGACTACGAAATGAAAATTTAACAAAATCTGATGTTTCAACTTCACAATAACACCCCTAACTAACAATTTCCAAAATCATAGTCATTTGTCAAAGTGATTAAAATTATTGAAGTAACTGATAACCGCTAGAAACCATAACCATTTGTACATCGGCACATTTACGCCATCATAAATTATTCCATTAAGTTTTTTATATCAATCATACAATATTGAAAAAGCAATTGTTTTAAAGAATGACGCAGTATAATAATTCATAGCGTTTCAATACAGATCTTAAAGTGTTTCAGTCGTTATCAAACTACAGCGTATAAGTACAAAGTTAATGGAATATTTCCGTACGTAAAACATATATAAATAGAGTATGTAACATTTAGTTTATGCATTAGAAATTCCTTGACCGTTATTTCTGGAATGATGTTTATCTTACCGCTCGCTTCGTAACGTGTTCTAGTATTGTATTTGCTTTTTATAACATTTATTTTATATAACTTTTGATTGATTTTAATTGTACCTGTTTATTATTAGAAAATTAAAACGTCGACTTATTTAAAAAAAATACGATATTATCGTCACGTCTGCTTTTGGATCGTTAGATATTCTTGAGCGATGTAAATCTTATATTGATTTACGCATTACCACGTACTTTAATTTATAACTCAGATTTAGGCGAAACAGACTCGTTGGGACCGTATTAGACTGATTCCTATAAGTCGTAAACTAAGGTATATATATGTCTGTCACGCGGGTGTACGTACATTTATATTTTTATTTCACTCTATATCACTTTATCCTTTAATTTACATTGATTTGATGTGAGAATATAAGACTCGTCTTTATTTTCAAATTATTTAGATTTTTATCTAGAAAATTATAACCAGCCCAGCCCTAGTTCGTTTTAAAGGTATACATTATGAATTTGACTTCTAAGAGTTAAATATTTATACATTTTATTAGCAAAAAATATGTATTGTTGTTTTAGCCTGTTTAGACATCGGACTCTTTCCGCCATGATTAATACATCGTGTTAGAAGAAATTTATACGATTGCAATACAAAATTGACACTTGGTATGCTGGTCTCAGTTGATCTACATTGAACATACATCGTGACTTAGTTTTTGATCATTTAGATTGATTTATGAGGGATATAAAATCATGTATGCTTAGCGACCACGAACAGAAAATCTTGTGTGGTCCATTAATATTTGTTTAAAAAAACATTTGAATGAACACATTGTTACAGGGTTTTAAATCCTAATTGTATTTTTTTTTAAATCCTGAGCCTGAGTGTAAAACAATCTTTACATTATTCATTTTTTTATCTTAAGTGCCTTTATAACGTGATCTAAGCAGTGACTTATTAAAGAATGAAGTAGACGCCTGGTAGTCAGTACCGATGACCGAAGAGCTGGTTTCCTCCCTCAGCGTATAAGCATCGCGATACATTGAGAATATTGCTACCTACCATTATGTAGGTTTTTTGTCTCAAGGACCAAACTTTTAGAACTTATTTTAGTGTTGTAATTTAATTTGTTTATTACATACTGTTTAAATAACTATATTAGTGATAAGAAACAAAGATTATGGTGACCTTATTCAATAAGAGAAGATGTTCGGTACAAAAACACAGTATGTGTATATCACATAAGATTAGTGACAGGACGGTGACTAAATAGTACAATATTAATATAGGTCAAAATAGGTTTTGTAATGAAAATAATTCCTTCAGATTTTCACAGTTCAGGTATTGTAGTGTGAATAAATTATAAATGCGCGGAACTTTTCCAAACCAACATAATTTGAACCACTTTCCGTCGATCGGCTCGTAATATTTCAGGTGTTTCAGGGGAAATTATGAAGGTATGAGAGCTCAGATTAAACTGGCTGTACAGTGACCTACTTATGTTAGCAGTCTCTCTTTTGTTGTACCCGATTCTAGGGAGAGCCGAGTAACTTTTGCGATTATTAACTCAATACTAATACACACAATTTCCACGTCATAATTAAGGTTTTAATTAAGAAACACTTTAAAGAATAATTGTGTATTATTGTCATGTAAATTGTTTACGTAATAATTCAATACTGAGGGTTTTTCTGAAAGTTTGGAGTTTGGAAAAATGGAGTTTTATTTCATAAACATTAATAAAATACCTTTCGTAAGAGATTTAATTCATCAAGAAACTTTTAATTTTTTTTGGCCTTGTAAATGTTTTAGTTGTGTTTCTGCCACCCACTACAAGATGGCGGTACGCATTTAAACACTAGAGATTTTATTTTAAATAATGCGTTGAGTTTTGACAAAAGCTTAAACATTGTGACCTTCTGTATAAAGTAAGCGAACTGTCCCGAACACAGGTGTGTTCGATGCCCAGGGAAACTATTTCACGTATTTTATTACTCCAGTGTACCAGCTAAGTTAATATATAAGGAGGCCTTGTGCGTCATAACACATATGTCAGTAATGACAATTATTAGAAATAGAGATTAAAATCTATTAGAGACAAATCAGTCTGCTTACAATTTTTATATTTTTCTCCGTTGCAGGATATCTAAATAACACAATTTCAAATATATCGAGTCTAAAAATAAACATGACAGAACGTTGCCACACGTTCACAATTTCCTCTCGACTCTCGTCAAATATCTAAAATATTGCCGCCAAAAATAACACCTACACTAAGTTCAGGTATAATAAATTAAATTTAAAAACACTTGAATAAACTTCATTTTATTTCAAATTAATTTTTCGGAAGTTAACAATCGATTATACGAAATCTGCCAAACAAGTTTACTTATAAAAATACTGTCACTCATAATCTACTAACAACCTTTGTTAGTAGTTAGTAGGCAACCCCCGTTGCCTCTAAGGGGCCGCCACTGCTCACCTAATTTCAATATTACTTCTGTACTTTTAAATATAGCAACGAAGTTGTAATAAAATAAAACCTTTTTAACTGCTATCACTATCACTTCAGGCTCTCTGTTCTAAAATTGACTTATATCAAGTATTAGATACTATTTTAATATGTGATTGTTCGGATATATGCTTATGAAATGACTGAACCATAAATATGGTTTCAGTTTTCAGCGTCAACGAATTGTCGCAAACGCGTTATCATGTTTTAAATACATTAGTAATAGGTTCTGTAGTTACAAAGTCTTGGTTCAATTGTTTATGATTGAAGGCATTACATATTGATTAATAATTGGATAAATAAAACTCCCACCCCTCAAGGGTGTTACATGCTAAATGGACTTGAATTATCTTAATAAAATTCAATCTCGAACCAATAACAGTCTCAAATACCCAATGTTTTATTTACAAATTTGTTTCGTTCTTCGCGTATGCAAATCACTTGCTTACGCCACATTCGCACTGCGGGGGACACCCTTCTATTACAATTAAAATATGCAAATCGAAGTTATTACCCACTACTTCTTTTGCAATTGTTGGGGAAGTGCTATATACTTGGTGATAGGGAATTGTATTGTAATTAATTTAAAGGCGATCAAATTGTTTTGCGTCCATTTCGTAGAGTTAACTCAAAACTTGAATTGTGGATTTATTATGTCGGATGATATGTAGTTAATCTTGTGAAAATATTCACAGAAAATATATCTATGTTATAATGTTTACGCATAAGTATTGTTAAAATAAGCGATAAGTTTGTTTTTTTACTAATTGTCTTGTTGCATTTTGCCTTGTGTGTGGGCTAATAAATGTGTTTTATTTCTTGTAAATCTTCTTCTACGTAAAACTGCTGAAGACATGGTGTGTTCCACTATATATTATCAGAAAAAAATGACATATTTCATAACCTAAATCGATTTGAGCAACGCTACTTATATTTTGGCGCCAAATATTTCACGCAGAATTGGTTACTGATACGTGGCACTGCAACGCTGCATTTTTAACATAAATTATTTAACAGCTCTACTAATTGACCAAAATATTTTTTAATAAACAAATTGTCAGTATCTTCTGGTTAACCTTAACTTCTGGTTACACATATTCCAAATTTCGGTTGGGCTTCATTGTAAATTAATAATATGTAAATTTCAAATTCAGACTTCGTAAACGATGCTTACGTATATACAATTATTTATTACATATGAAAACTTAATAACAATGATCTTTGTTTATATGTATATAAATGCTTTAGTCTTGTTCAGCCTCAAAGCAATATATAATCAGATCACCAACATATTCACTATTCCTAAACCATTTACAATAACTTAGTTAAATCTATTTGAATAATAATTAACCAAAGCACGACTATCATACCTTTAATTCTCAATTTGACGTTCATTAATCAAGTTACGTCCTCAAATAGTGTTGCCAGTGGGATGATTCATAAAGTGATCACAATTCACATTGAGTCACAGGTCAATACTCGTAGGGGATGCACGGAGGGCGCAGTCCACGTGTCGAAGGGCCATAATCCCTGAATAAAATACGCTCGTGTCCGGCTTAATTGAAAACCTAAAAAACACATATGTCGTAAAAGATTCACTATTTCTTAAGGGAAAATGTAACTTTATTTCCAACTTAACATTCCTACCTTGGTTAGTAAAATTGACGTCAATCACAATAATAAGAACCACCGTTTAAGAATTAAATTTAACTTTTTTCCATACTCTATATTTAATACTTAATAAAATTTCTACTATACATCCTATATATCTATATATCCATATCATAGTATTAATATAGAACATTAAAAAAAGGACAAATTTACAGCCCTGTATTGAAGGCGTCAGATGTAAAATAAATTTTCCACAGATAATACGATGTATTTTTTTTAATCTATCACTACAAATGAGGTTCTCCCATCATTCATTAACTATATATGTTGTATACAATGGCCGACAGTACGAGATAAACATAGTATGTACACAAACAATATTAGCGAATTTGTGAATGTATGCGTGTATCGATTGCATATCAATGAACACTTTGCATTAATGAAATTATTGCATATTATGTAATTGCGTTGAAATGTGTTGTTAATACATAGGCAATGTAAATTAGTTCAAATATATAATATATGAGAACCAAATTGCGAAAATAATTGTAGGAAAACCGTTTATCCTTCGCCCTTATAATTAAAAGATAGATTCTCTAATTTATTTACATAGTACATAAGCTTGCAGTATAGTAATTGACCGTGAAATTAGCTGTTCTAGATGGGACTCGCAAAAACTAATGTTACATGTACTTATTAAGCAAACTGCACGAACCGCCAACCGAAAGGAACGGTTTTACGAACCATTAATTTTAAATACTAGATTAAAATTTATATATTTTTTTTTTTATAGAAGAGGGGGCAAACGAGCAGGAGGCCCAACATAAAGGTGAAGCCGCCGCCCACAGACACTCACGCGGCTGGGAGCTCGTGAGTGCGTTGCCGGCCTTTAAAGGAAAATTAGTAAATGGAGGGGTAGGGGAACAGGATGGGGGAGGGGAAAGGATGGGCACCGGAAGATCTCACTCACCGAACGAAACGCGAGTACAAAATGAAGAAAGTCCAATTGTATCACTTTACGCTGGTTTTCTGTGAGAGAGTGGTATTTCTCCGGCCGTGCCTGCCCAATCGGCTGACACTCTAAGTAACAGCATGGCACTCCCACTTCAAATCAATATCAATATCTAAACAATAGTCCGAAAAAAATACGAAGGAGAGTTAGCCTTTTAGCCGCTTATTTAATTATTTTCTTAATTTAAATACAAAACATTTCTAACTATTAATTGTGTGTTCAGGCAAACAATTAATTTTTAAATGCTTTCATAATCTGCATTTTTCAACAACCCCTGTCACATCTAGAAATTTATAAAAATATTGTGTGAATCGTCGACAGACAGGGGGCAATCGAATTACGTTGCCATTATTATTTGAGAACGCTTTGCCGTGTTATAACAGGGGTGATTTGTGTATACCGTATTATCAATAGCTTCTAACTTATTACATTACTCTCATTAGTTTACAATATTTTTGAAATTCCTCTCTATGCTGATTAAATCGTCTGTTAAATCGTGGGTTGTCTGGAAGAGATCGCTTATTAGCGATAAGGCCGCTTGCTCTTATATGTACTAACATCTACTAACGTCATTTGCTTCTATTGTTTAAGTGAAATAAAGTGTAAAATATATAAATCATTATTTTATTTAATTACCAAAACTCAATTAAAGTTAATCAAGTGTCACGGATATAAAACGACTAAGACTAAGTTGCGTGGACGCAGCTTCTGTCGAGTCCCTAAAAAATTTTCAATTCATTTTTTTTTAAATTTGTTATAAATATTAAATTATATCGCGCGCTCATTCTGCAAAAAACAATGGATAAAGCGCAATGACGCAAACCAAGCAACAAAAAGATAATTAAATTAAATAACCGCACAATATTTAACCTAAACCCGCATCGCGTGGCCACAAACTTGATACTGTTTATAAAATTACATTCTTCCCTATCCGTATCACTATAACCCAAATAAGTTATATAATTAAATATCACTTCATTGTCCTGATAAATACTTTCTCACACTTATCATTTACCAAATCTACGCCACTGTCCATTTTAGATAATGGTGCAAAGAGGATGCTGCCAAGGGAAAACCCACAAGCGAGAATGAAACGGCTATAAAATAACATATATTATTATAGTGCCCACAAGCCAAGCGGATATTGATTATCTGCCACAGTTGAGAGCCAACACCCCCTCCCGTTGCCTCCACCCCGAGTATCAATATGTCGTATAAAATCTTGTTCCGACCTGATTTTCCACCGTATAGCGGCTACAAATGGTGCATTTTCCTGCTTTTCACTGAAAAGATATAACCCTTTTCTGAACGTACTGAATCTTCAATATTTGATCTCTGTCTAGCAGGTTGAGCGGCATGTGACTGCAATATCACCATCTCGCTCGGACACATTCCGTAATCATTTTCAATGCATTCCCTTGCCATGATTTTCCCGCGGCACTTGCGAACACAAGTATTCTACCATTTTGCGTTCATAGCACTCCGACACAAAGAACTCGGATTTACAATTTTAGACTGCTATACACTCTAATTGAATATTCTTTTATCAAAAATATAATTTTATATAAAAATTTAAAAACAAGTGCTTTTTAACCGTTTTTGAAGTTTACGTCTGAAACAGGAGAAAGGAACAAAATACAGTACCAGTGTACAACTAATACAAACCTCACCTATATAATCTTTGATTATATATATTAAATACATAACCAAACATTTTTAATTAATGCGATCAATTAAAACTTAGTAATTATTCGTTTCAAGTTCACCCAATAAGTCTCGAAAGATTCACCTCTAACTTAAAAGCATAGCATGTCTAGACACAACTAGCGAACAAATTTTGTTCTACAAAAGTTTTCGTGGGGCAAAACCCACATTGATATTATTCCATCTGTGTGTGTAAATGTAACCTGTGAAAAATTGCTTTTCCTTCGTAAGTGGCACACAGATGCCGCTACGAGGGGGTGTCGTTGTCTCTGTGTGCGTGTGGGGACAGGGCGGGAAAGGGGTCCGAGTCGTGAACTAAATAGCTTAGTGTTAACACATATTGACATCAAATTCACCGCGATGTTATCATTTATTCAGGTAGCTGTAAATTCATTGTACTTTTCGTTAAGGTTTACGTTTAAATAATTTTGCGTGCCGCTTAATTCCCGGGGCGCGACATTTTTACTGCGCGAGCGTGTCAGCGATTAATTATTTTTGCCGCTTTGTTTAACTTACGTTGACTTTGCTTCAGAGTTATTACGAATTTTAATTGCCTGCTGAAAGTTCCTTAGTGGATCTTGATGTATACTTTGTAATGCTACCCGCTAAGTGCGGACGTAATGTTATTTTTGTGTAAAATATAATTATATTTTGAATAACAACTAGAATTTAAAGTTAATATTATTAAGTCTATAAATATGTTTAAGATTTGTGTCTACATAAGTTACATTGAATTGTTTGTTTTGTGATTAAAATTTAAGATAGTCCCCGCCTCGTTCATAGCTCAACTATTACATTACTACAATACAGAATAGCTTTTTCGTTACCAATAACTCTTTCAATCAATATCTAAATAGAACTTACAAAAAATACACAAGACATCTATTAGTTACCAAGTAACAGTAGAAGTTTCGTAGTGAAATCTAGCGACACCAAATCATACACACATGATTAACTGATTATCAGAGTATATAAAATTTTATAACAAAAAAAAATGGCGCATTTTACATTTACTACAAATAATATTCATCTTTTATCCAGGTTTCGTGGCCCACAAAGAACAAAGAACTGATCAATTGAACTTATAATCACTAAACACTTGCTTAATAATTCATGCTTTACAAACGCGCTATATATATATATTACATAACGATGTTTGACCGACATTTTATTAGGAAAATCCGTTCGTAGATGCGAGTGGTTCAATATAGGTATTCATCTTGTATCATTTATGACGCGGTAACTTGTAGGATGTTCTATTAATTGACAGATACTTGAAAAATATTTAGAGTTTATGGTCGAAACGGGTGCGGGTATCTTAATGAACTTGTAATAAAATTATTGGCCACACAGAGGGCAGTTAAGGCAACGCCCCAACTACGGCGAGTTAACCTGAATAGGGATGTGCAAGATATTATCGATATCGATGCAACGTGACCTGAAAAATTTTAGTAACTAATTATTTATTTATTATACGATGACATTCTTCTATTTTTTCTACCATAAGACATATAAACGAAGGTAAAATAATTCTTATATTCAAATCTTTCAACAGTTTCATAGTATTAGCCTATTTATTTATTATTGCTATTATAGTAAACTGAGGGTATTTAAAAAATGTCAAAATAACCCTTTTTCGCATTCCATTGTCTCTTCTATCATCCAACATCGATAGAACAACACAACACTACGCCAGTAGTATCCAGAGAGGCTACAATAAAATGTACCGAGTGAGCTACAAGCCTGAGCAGTTACTCCGTTCCCCACACTCACACCACTACCCCCCCTGTAGACATATGCGCAACCACCCCACACACACATACGTACGTATGCATATCAATCTATGCACAAATCGTAACTTCAGTTATTAACAGTCGGTTATCTACATGGATCTGCCACTATTAGTTGACTAACCTCAGTTTAACACGTTTTAATAATCCATTTATGATACAATTAATATTAAATATCTAATATACGTATATTATATGTAACTTTTAACAGAGATTAAATCAAACGTTTAATTCATAAGTTTAACTAAGATTATAAAAAAGCTGTAACGTCGGTCTTGTGCCTGACTGACCTTTGAAATTCTGTTACTTACAATGATTTTCATCTAGTACGATTTAATACATGAAAAATACATTGCTGCTCAGTGTTAAAACCCACGACCCCAATATTAAGAGCGCCTGTCCTAAAAAATATATATACTTCATTTAGCTATACTTAATTTTAAAATGGTCGAGTGTAGCTTATGTATTAGTGTCATGACCTTTCTTAATGTAATCCGTACAAATTGTTATTATGTAATAATAGTTATCGAAAATCTTAACACGTAACACTCATTACTTAAGTTTGTTTATCGTATTAATACATTTAATTGTTTATTAAAACTTTTATGTTACTCAATGTTCACATACATTTGTTAATGGTTTTGAGCACGTTAAATGGTAACAATTCTTTTCACTATTGTCGTTGACATTAAGATAATGATTAAATACCTTTCCTCAATTTTAACCTATTTTGGTATTATATTAAAAAAGGGGATTATTACGATTGTTATCTCTGTCCTTGGTTTTTAGATAACCACACCTGTTTGCTCACAAAATTTGCCTTCATCTTATGATGCTCAGCTATGATTGGAACGAACAATTACGTTTAAGAGTCATTGAGCTACTAGGCCAACACTACGTGGGATCACGGATTCTCTCTTCTAATTACTATACCGTTTATATTACGTTGAAAACGCAAACCCGCGGTTTCGTGTTTAAATAAAACATCTAATCAATATATGGCTTTATATATAATAAAATGGACATATTAGGGACTTATATTAGATGTGTTATGGGTATGATATATGCGTGTATGATATATGTAAAAAAAACAAATGCTAGATAAACAAAAAAAACATTTAATTAACAAAAAACGCTGTTATATTACTTACAAAAACAACTTTAACATTGTTTTACAAATCATAAATAATAAAATGAAAATTAAACCATACAAGCCTATTCTTAATTAGTAAGATATGCAAGCAATAGTCTACTCTATGTCTAAACAATATAGTCAATAATTTTAATTGACATCGGGCGAGGTCACAAGCATCTATATTGTATAGTTATGCTTGTAACAGGTCGCGCACCGACTTACACCCTCCGCCCGCCAGACGGATCACATGGAGCTACGAAGAGAAATAAAAAAAATTTATACATTTCAGATTCCTTGTAATTCTTATATCGGAAAATTTTCAAAAACCTTCAGCAAGTGCTGAGTTTATCGTTACAAACAGGTTATACATAATACAACATGCCTTATCAAGATGTGTTTTCATTATTGTAACATTCACGCAACCTTTGAGATGTCAAAATACTAATTAAACCACTAAAAGTCACCTTCAACAAATTATTTGAAGTTTTTTGTTCATATTATTTCTATCATAAATTATGATAATTTTAAAAATGTTAACCTAAGCAACGACCTAACAAGTTTTCAAGGAAAATATAACTTACAGCAAAGAATACTTTAAATAAAATTTGCACAGGTTTATAAAAATAAGTTATTATGATCATGTTTTATTTGCTTTTATTCACCATGAACCGTGAGTTTTTATATGAATGAGATAAAATCGTGGTTATAGGAAGAATCCATTTTGTCATAATTTTAGTACAAACACTTACAATATAAAACAACTTTACAAATATTTTTGACATTTTGACAGCTTATTTTGTTTTCATTCAATAACTAAATAAAATGCTTGTTTACGAATGTTAAAAAATCTTATTGCCGCATCCATATTTTTTTATACATTATTGAGAATCAGTCTGAAAGTGGTCATCTGAAGGAGAAATTACAATAACAGAAGATGTAAACACCCTTCAATATACATTCCATTAAGTTCTGAGTGCATTGATTCTCGTAAGAAGATTAATTAAACGTTAGAAAAGTTTTGTAAAACATCGAATTAAGTTCAATACAATGACATATGTTTGGGTAAAATAACAAAAATATTATTTTTACATCTTAGAGCAACTACTTAAAATTGACGAAGAGAAAAGAAATTGTCGCTTAAACAATGAAACCAAGGCAGTACCATTATTTTACAAATATACTATTTAATAAATGAAGACAAGAACTACAGATAATAACAATTACAAAGGATGACCCTAAAGTAAGACCCCCTTTATCAAATAATTCAGAATCTTTTCGCGTTTGACAAACCAAAGATGAAAGAAGTTTAAGTGTTCTTGTAAACGTGGCTGAGATGGGGAGAATCGTTACAACATCCGTTAGGGTTACCAGATTTCCTATTATAATTTAACACAATGTAAAAACCGAGTCCGGTCAGTTTAAATATAATTATATTAATCTGACTTAATAAAATTAAGTCATAACAGTAAATAAATAGATATAGACGTCGACATTAAGAGCAAATGGTTCTTTTTTATTCACATCCGTAGGGTAGATTTAAATATTCAGACATTACAATTTTAAATATAAAAAAATATCAACGTCCTGTTTTCAGCCAAACCACAGTTTATTTTGTACTTATTCTTTTATTTTGTACTTATTTTTTTATTTTATACTTATATGATTACCAACATTGCTATAGTCAGATTAAAATGGCGTTGTAAAAGAACATAAAAGACAATGTAATATATAAAATTCTCGTGTCACAATATTCGTTCCCGTACTCCTCCGAAACGGGTTGACCGATTCTCCTGAAATTTCGTTGGCCATATTGAATAGGACGGAGAATCAACCAACATCTATTATTAGAGACGTTTTTTTTTTGGCAAAACAACGTTTGTCGGTTCACCTGGTAATTTATAGAATGTCTAGCAATAAAAATACGTTTGCTTTTTTAATTTAGTTGTTAAGTCAATCGTTTCAATTAATCAGCGTTTTAATCGACGTCTATTTTCTTGTATTTTCCCATTCTGCCAACCTTATTCCCGGAAAAATTCACTGAAAGTGAGCGGGTGGGCGAGGCGGGACCCAGTTAATGATCAAAACGCCTTCAATATTGCGAAAGCATGCCCTTATCATTATAATTTATTCACGAAATAGAAACTTTGTTCGTTGTCTTTTGGGAATGAGGACACTGCTTTTGATTTGAATAGATCGTTCTATTTACATTCTAAATTTATATAATTAAAAAAGGTTTTAAAATATACAATTAAAATTAATACATTAATTATAAACATACTTTACATAGACAAGAAACTGGAGGGATTCCTTGTTGCAGTACTGATAATCTTTAAAAAACTTTTAATTGCAGTGCCTGGACAAACTCAATTTTTGTCACATGTAGTGTACTTATAGTTAATGTTTTAAAAGCAATAATATTAAATGTACAAAAATACAGTTGTGTATTCCTCTTCTAGCCTAGAAACCTATCAAATCAGAGGGTAACAGATGCGCGAACGATACTTATTATATTATTTTTTTACATTGCCGCGTAGTGAGAGCAGCCTACACAAGATATAATACTCGAGAAGCATTGGAAGTTAGTCGGGCTTATGCTATCGTGGATCCACAGATGTTAAACGAAGACATTAGATCAAGGCGATTTTGGAATTTTATAGAGTTGCGTCTCTACGGCACTTATTATCTTAGAATAAGTCAGATCCTAATTGTCGTGTCATGTCTGATTACTGTAAGTTAAATGAGAGAATGGTTAGGTTAGGTTAGTAAAACCAAAATTACAATTTAATATGGTGTCGAAATTACTAAAAGCAATTTATCACACATATATGTCTATTAATAGTTAATAATTATTCAGTTTAACGATATTCATATTTATTTAAGACAAAATAGATTATAAAATATCAGCTCTATATAAATACATACTCAATTTCACTCGGAGAAGTTAAGGAAAGGTTAAAGCCGCCCAAGCTCGCCCACCGCCCAACATTCCCGAATTTTCCCAAAGTATCGCTTAATGCAAGTTTATTATCTCCCATCGTTGAACATTAATTAATTCTTTTTGAAAGCGTGACTATTCAATTTTTTGTGAGGGATTTTATTTTGAACCCATTCTGTTTATATTCAAATGACGTCTAGACAATGCACCGATGTGGAATTTTTACTGAGGTAGACTAAAGTATCGATTTAGTTAAGAGAATTTTTACATGCAAATTTTGTTTTTATTAAGTTTATTGAACTCACCTTTAGCCAATATAATCATTAGATTTACTTTTATTGCAGTTCGACAACACAGCTTGTATTATTTATAAAATATTGAATTATATATTAAAAATAATTGACAATACATAGGCTGTGCTCCGCGGTGTTGCTTTCAATCATTCGGTAATATTATATAGTCATACTAGACAAAGAGATGTAATAAATAAATTATATCTTAAACCGAAATGTATTTTACTCAAGTACTTGTCATACGTACTATAATGTCATGTCATTCATAACAATCAAACATTTCAGAAAAGGTATATTAATAAAATTATATATAATTTTATTGATTGCTATCTCTTATGTAAATTGACTTATATATCATTGTGTTTTTTAATTAGCACAGATTATGTATAAGACAAATAATCAAACTGATCGTAAGCCTGATATAAATATTATTAATTCAAACCCCGGGTCGGGCACTCGCTCCCCACCCATCCCAAACTCGGTCTCCCGTGATTGCGGGGTTGTCCCAAAAAGTTTCTATACCATCTTGTAATGGTAAGTGTGGGCCTAAGATTTAGTAAATCTTATCACTCTATTTAAATTCTTTTTCTATATGAAATAATAAGCACGTTATTGTCAAAACTAATATTCTTAAATTGCATTTTAATACTCTATTTGGTCGTTAAGAAACATAAACGTTACAGTTACGTATTTTATATTTAGATGGTTAAGTTCATATTCTTATATTTTCTACATACATAATCTAAAGTTAAAAACAGATGTTTTTACTAATAATTAAAGATTTAACCAAAATTTCTTTGCGTCAATAGCAGAGTCAAATGGCGATACTTCGATCAACTATTTAAAGAAATCTTCGCGTACAATATGTCAATATAGTATGAATCGCGGTGCAATTTACCTTTTTCCCACGCCATAAGGTGGGAGATCGCATGAAAACTTACCTTCCATTCGCAGACTTCGATACTATCTGTCACGGAATGCAAACTAATTTACCGATAAATTGTGTACTAATAGGCCCTATTCCTTGAGCCCTAGAGTCAAGTATTGCATGAATGTGCCTGTAAAGGTTTTTTTTTTGTTTGCGAGCTCGGGGAGTTATCCGCCCTCCACCCTGCCGGTACTCTACATGTTATTTACGTGTGAACACAACACCACCAAGGGTTTAATTTATCTGACCTACTAGGCCTCTAACTTATATTATGCCCGAAATGCTTCTCTGTATTTTTGTTTGGAATTTTTTTACTTATACAATTACAAAAAAATTATATTATTAATAAAACTGCAGTTATAATAAAAGTATTTTTTTTTATAAAATAGGGGGTAAACACGAGCAGGGGCAAACCATAAAGGTAAAGTCGCCACCCATAGACACTCTAGTGGCTGGGAGCTCGTGAGTGTTTCCGGCCTTTTAGAAAGTGGTACGCTCTTTTCTTGAAGTCCAAGTCCTATTGATTCGGAAATACATTTACAGTTAATTTACAATTTAAATTATTAATTTATTATATAAGTTTTGATTTCGAAGCTAAATTTAAGTTAATATGGGAAAACTTTTTATAAAAGTCCAAAGCATTTTCTTATTTCATATTACATACACATTCACTAACTTACACATTTATATATATAGTTGTACTTATGGGTTTTATATCAATTCAAAATAAAGTTGCAAATATACACATAGAGTTCGAGTTACCATAGTGTGAGTGGGGTCACACCTCCATCCCAGCGATCGAGCAAGTGGCGAACAGATTCACGATTACAGTAATTTAAGGGGACCCGTAATGTATGATGGACTGGAAATATTCCATAATATCACAAGTGTCGTTACAAAACCTAAGCGGAATATTTTTCTTGGGTAGAAAGCCGATATTCCCCCAAGAGTTACGACATTTCAATTTGCCAAGGCGGGCGGAAAATGGAATTACGATTGAAGCGAGTTTGGCCGACTGTCGCCGAGGGCTCCATGCCTTAACCCGACAATTCCCGAGTAGAAACGAAGTTTTACGAAAGCTCTACACTCCCGCCGCACCAAAGCTCTGTATTGATTAGATGCGGAACGCCCGATGCTATATAAATTAGGCCGCAAAATCTGAATTAAAAAATAAATAAATATTTATAATACAAATATATATTGAAAATTTTATTACGTATTTCCGAAGTTGAAGGCAGTATATGTTATTATCGATAACTGTATTATATTACATAAAGTTACGAAATGGGAAATTTATTACATAAATTCTGGCATTTATTTTAAAATTAAAAAACATGCATTAATTAATGAATATATTTTGAAATTCAACTGTAATTCACATTAAAGTGATTATTAATAACCACTTAAGAAAAGTAATAATAAAAAATCTTTAGAGAAAATAATTAATGTAAAAGCCTACTAAAAGTAACCCGCGTCGGTATTCGGTAGAATAATGTAAACGAATAAATATACATTACATTATTAACGAATGTTGGCCTCGTTTCCCGCTCTCTTTGTTCGTTTCACAATTTTCCCGTGCGATTAATTGAGAATAGGTTTTCTCGTGCGAGACTCGAAGGTTCAAAATAATTTGTCGTTTGTACCATTTTGTTCCCGTTGATCGGGGTCCTTGTTCACATGGACTTTGAACTTTAAGCTCTATTCAAATAAAGTCTAAATTGTAGTAACTGTTAGTTAGGAAGTTTCATGATTTGTGAGTTTATAGCAACGGTGAAGTGTCGGTGGTTAATGGTGGCAGAGTGTGGCTCTCGCGACGACGCGACGTATTGAAAAAGTTTAATGCAAAAAGGTGTTTATGAATACCAGATTTGAAAACCGCTATTGTTTCAAATACCTACACGATTTATAGCTTTTGCTGCGATATATCGTTAATTAACGATATGTACTTGTAATATCACTCGTTTAACTATATACATACGGTGCAGGCATATACTGTCCAAAAACGGAAGGGAATTATATCTGGAATATTAGCTTTGCTACTTTGTTTGATACTATAATTAATTCTAAATTTGAAATAGAAAGTAGCGTTTTAGACTGTTGTTAAATAAAATTATATCGAAGCGTCCCTAGAACCTATCACCTCTTCAGTAATTCAGCTCAGTATCTCCGGGTGGGGTAGAACAGGGGCCCTCCCCAGGGGTCATGAAAGAAACCCTTGTTTTTCAGAAACCCTCACAAATTGTACTATTGTATCTTTATTTATCTGTAAATCACTGTCTTATATATAAGTTACAATTGTTAATATATATTTATATATATATATATATATATATATCTTTGGTATTAGTAAAATGTTCCTATTTCCAGAGACATATTCAAAAAAAAACTTATTGTGTTTGTGTGAATTTCTTGATTAGAATGTCGATTCAAATTAATTTTCTGTAATTCAAATGTGCACCGATTTGAAATAATACTTTTTAAGACACATTCCACATTTAAGTTTTCTCGATAACGAAACAATGAGTTACCATAAAACTCGAACGCGAGATCAATGGTAAGGGCTTCTAAATGGGTCGATTGCGTAAGTAATATTATGATGCCTGCCCTTATTGCCTGGCTGGAAGAACTAATAACGAGAATCAGCTTTTTATTAGACTAAATATTTAATTATAATAATACTTATTTTTAACACTAAAAAATAATTAATGTCTTTAACGCCGTCACAAACTCCATGGTCAAACGCTAGTAGAAAAAGTTTTACTGAAGTTTGACGTCAAAATAAAAAAAATCATTGTAATATCAAATTGCTATGCGTTGTCTTATAATATTAGGAGATTATTTAGACCTTTATGCTCCTTGTCCAATGGTTTTTTTAATTTCCTTTAATATATAGACTATTAATATCAAATAAATATTTTACTTCCATAAATGTTGTACGAATATAACCAAACAACGTTATAAAAACGTAAAATCAACGAAAAGATGACGTTCACGATAAATAGAACTTTCATTTCAACGAAGGCTTCACTAGGGCCTCCATTTTTCCTATTATAGAAACTAATTGTTTGTTCTAACGACTCCAAATCAAATCATCTACGTATAAAATGACTAATAAAAAGAATTGGATGAATATTACTCGTTAGCGATTATAATTTTTATTAAATTTCCTTTTAACTTATTTATATTTTTTTAAATAATAAAGTTTATAAGCGCATCTATTTATATTTATCTATATGTCAATAATGTTTATTTCAAGGCTCCAAAGTTATAAAGACCGTCTCTGTTAGCAGGGGGTGTGGGGTGCACCCCTTCTGATTTATGGTAACATGTCGCGAGGAGCTACCGCGTACAGCAAGCTTGCTTTTTGTCATTAACCAATTTTTATTCTATTTTGTTCCTCTCAAACCAACAGTATTTAGCATAGATGTGGTCGCTTATAAATATCTGAAGGTGACCTTTTTGATTACTTCTTACGACCTTTCGTTAAGACTCTAATTGTTTATAAATAAAGATCGACGTCATTTGAAAGTTATTATTTCATACAAATTAGAAAGTCACAAAGTTTTTTTTATTGTCATATCAATATGTTCTAAAAATTGTTGTAATCACAGGTCTCTTTTATTGGATTTGTGGCGTTCGCAATTTAAAAATAAACTTTTACATATAGTAGGCCATCTGTTACCCAGTAGCAAAAACAAACTGATAATGCTTTATCAAAGTGACATCTAGCGGCAGACGTCCGTATTTTTACAAAAGTTAGAGCCGTGCCATGAGAAAATACGGAGTTTTTTTTTCAAATTCGTGTACTAATTCAGATACATCTAAGATTACAATCACATATTATTTATCAGGTTTAATATTCCGCTATTGACAAACAAAGCTTATTTTGTTCTAATATATATTTAAATGACAATTTGACCTATTTTCTTAAAAATCCCTTGCATAAATAAACACAAGAGGCTTCTTAACCGAATAAGCTTTTAAACTTTTTACCATTTAATATTTAAAATTTCATATGTATTGCGAAGAAAATATCTGACAAAACTTCCTGCGCCTAATATAATGCAGGCAGTTATGCACACTAGATATTTGTAAGCAAGGACTATTACAAACATCGGTTTTCACGATATAATTAGTTTATTACACATGACAACAGAAATATAAGGTTATTTGCGAACTGATTTCCTTAGGTCTTTGCTATTGGCATACGGTCTTTGCAGCTACGGATACTTGAAGATCTTTTTAAGAAAATTTTACGCCATATATCTTTCGAGCCTACCAGAGATTCCCATCAATTACAACTCTTAATATGGAAAAAAAATATTTCAAGTATTTTTTTATTTAATAAGAGTTCAATAGTGAGATGATCTCTTATGTAAGTAACATAAATACATTTGTAAGTAGCTATGTTAACCAACGAATTTTAACAAAAAAATCATAAAGTTTAAGTAGATTTATCATAATGTATGGATGGAATGGACAAATATTTAAATTAAATTAAATAGCTTTTCATCACTTACAATGAATCTTTAACTGTAAGGTAAAATATTTAGTCTGAAAATAAATATAATTAAAAATAAACAAGATACTATACTTTAGAATTTGGTGTGTTAGCTGTGATTGACCTTTATTTTTTGAATACCGAGGCTAACTGCTAAGTACATAACATCGCTGAATGAAAATCATCTTAAAAAATATTAATATATCTGTATATAATATATTATTTAGAGTTTGTATTTTTGTTTATTTTCGTTGATAATAGGATTTATATAATAAATGAATAACACTTTCACAAAACATAACTGTAAAAGTTATAAAGCAATTAGTTCCGTCAATATGTAATACCACGTAATATGCTAAAATACAATTCGATATATTATATTTTTTACATGAAAAGAAGAAAATTATATATGTATAAAAATATATAAATTCTAAAGTATTATTTTGTTTCAAGAAATGATATTAAAAAAAGTAAAATTGTCGACATATCCTCGAAATATAGCTGTTTAAAACGTGCAACCCTGGCCTCGGAAGCCAATGGATATTTCTTTTAAAAAAATAGGAAGGAAAAGGTGCCACATTTTATGACTTGACAAGCTAATCATTCACTTGACCAAAAACAAAAATTATAGGATACTTCTCTATCCTAGGTCTATTTGATTATAATTTGTAATTTCACGTTGTATTTATTATTTTTTTCATTATGTGAATATTTTAATAACTGTCCCAGGGGATTAAGGCTAACGTTGTGAGAGCAGCGAAAAACATAAACAGACCACAATTAAAGAACAAAAAATAAATATTTTTTGTTAGCTTTCCTATCGTTTATTTTAAAATTATTATATTATTTTTGATCTACGTAGAAACAAATGATGTTCAAAGCCGGGTTCCGAACGCGAATGAACTCAATTAACGGTCCAACACTACGCCACTGCTTTAACTTTCCTTACTGATGCTGTCACGGCCTCGTCAGTTTAAAGTCACTCCGCGCGCTGATGTCGGACGCACGCGCGTCGTTTTTTTACGATATACTTTCTATCAGACAAATAAACACGATATAACTGTGAGTACATATTTTTTTATATATCAGAATATATTTTAAGTTTTAACAATATTTTTATTTATATGTAAAATTCGATTAAATAATTTCATTAATAAATCCCAAAATTAACGCTTTAAAAATTTGTTTTTAATGTTACAATAGTGTTGTGAGAACTAAATATATTTTAATGTTTAAATTATATTTTTAATAAAGTATTCACAGACGCGAATATGTGTTGACATAATTCGACATAGTAATATAGTGAGGAATGCTATTGTCATTAAATGTATAGGCTAGCCCTTTAATGACAGTAGCAGCTACAGAATCCAAATTTACACACACTTGCTTACATTTATTTTAAGAAAATTATTAGGTTTTATTTTAATAATTATAATAAAAACCGTACCGAGTTTTAATTAAGTAATTTGTGATATACAATATGTTTATACTAGATTTTAAACAAAAAAATATCTTTACGATAAATCGAAGAAAGCGTCTCAGTTACTAGCTATCACAATTATTGTAAAATAGAAAGTCAGAATAACTGTGTCAGGTAAAATGCGGGCACTAGATGTAGGGGGTTAGATATTTAATGTTTAATTTCCATTTGTGTTTATTTATATGATCCTTTGAATCGGTTGTTGTATTAATATATCAAGCCTATACAAGCAAACGAGTGATATATAGAAAAGTTATTTGTATGAATTCTTGATTTTTGTTAACGAAATAAATATTAGCCGAGTCGACTATAAATTCTAATCCTGAAACTTTTAGCACTTAAGGCGTATAACTCTCTGTTCTGGGCTATAACTATGTATACATATACTTTATGTAATAAGTAGAACTAAGTACCTACATACATAATAGACCTTACGTACATATCACTGTTCTTACTGAATTTACAATTTTAATTTATTTTCATAAATATTATCATATTATTACTGCTGCTGCTAAAACTAATTATAGAATTAGTTTTAGTATTCATTTTTTATTTAGTATTAATGATTCGTATAACTTATAAAATAGTGTACTTGCGAATTTAGCCACACTGCACTAAATAGGTCATACCTATATAAGCGCAACGCTAAGGATTGTCTTACTAAATAAGTTTGTGTGTTTTACCTTTAATTTAAGTAGTCTCATTCTCTATAAACTGCTAACAGTTAATAACGAAATATCTTATACGAAACAGTACCTACGCTTCGTTGATTTTGTCGATCTTATAAAATCACCGTATCTTGGTTACAAAATATCAATAGATTTCCCAATGCAATAATACAATATCTCTTATACCATGTACCGTAGTACTTAGTCTCTTGGCTCCAATTTAGACAAAAACAAAACAAGTACCAGTTACTGTGGTGCGATTTTTTTTGTGCGTATGTTTGCATGTTACGTTGATACGATACTCTCTGTTCAGCAGAACGACATGGTGATTCTCGCCAAGTGCATCGTGACTTGACTACAACTGAACTTTCCTAATTTTAAAGCATCGGGTTCAAAATATAAATTAAGTAAAACTGTTTAAACAATTACGAATTGGTAATCCTGTTTCAATCAAGTTTTTACTGTACAGCAAATTTTGTCTATTTATAACAATATACTGTATTTTTTACTTAAATAGTGATATTGTATTAAAGGTCGCTTAAACAACTATTTAAATGATTTGCGCATGAATTTTTTCTGACAATTTTGACACTTGTATTAATGTTATATTGTAGCAGGTTGCTCAATGTCAAGTGAATAATTCTCAACTCAAAATAACCTTTTACAGCAGTAGAAATTACATAATTCATTAAATGTTACTAATTACATCTTCGTTAGATTATTAGTATATTCTAATCACTTATCTAATCTAAATAAAATATTAAAACTTACTTAATATTATATAAAAGTAAATACCAAAACATTATTATAATTTTAAAAAGTTTATGGCCACGTACGTATAGTGCTAAGTGCGAAGCAGGCGCCTACTAATTCTATAATAAGCTAGTTTACTTGTACTCCAAGGTGAAGAGTCTTTACTGCAAAGGGAACAAATTCAAAAGAATTCGCAAGTACTCTAATCTCTTACTAATATCTTCTTTGTTCAGCCTGCATGTCTTTCCCAGTATTTAGATGAAGTAAAAGATTTATAATTTACGTTTACGTTCAAATGTGGTTACAAAATTTCTATTTCGTTAATGGAATGCAGATAGACCAGCTATGACCACGTTATGTTGTAAACTAAACATTATTTACTAATTAAACTTGTATGCATTGATTATTCAAACAACAATAATACGTGTGTAGCATTAAAACAAACCTTTGCATATTGGTAATGCTACAAATAATGGTACGTTATATTTAAAAAAAAGACAATGGACTCTATTTAAAATGGTAATTAATTTAATATGGAGTACTTAATAAATGTGTGATGAAAGATCGATTAACATTCGTAACAAATCTTGTAAAGAGACTAAAACAAATATTATATGAAGTGCGTAAGAATAAATAATACCGTAAAATGTTTGCGCTGAGTGGTGCAATACGGGACGAATTGCGAGGCCTAAACGCTGTTGCAATTTGTGCAATTTCCACACAAATGCTGCGAACTTAGATGTACCTAGGTTCCTTTATATTTATTACAACCCAAATTCCTCTGAAGTAGAAAATATTTAAAAAAATCGTCACAAAAACAAAAAGGTATAACACATTTTGTTTTAACATTTACTGCCAGTTCCCAAATCAAGGGCGTAGAACGGACGAGAAGAACTGGGAAGAAACTCTCAGCTACTTCTTTACAACGCCAAGCACGTATCACAGTACGGTTGTAAAGATCTGCAACCATGCACCAGCAAATGCTTTAAGTTATTAAATAAAAACAATTAAAAAAATAACCTTTACTATCATCGGTGGGCATAGCGAAATAGGAGTACACATTTACTTTATAGTGAGAATGCTAAAGGGCTGAGATATGTCATAGACTACATATCGTATTTAAATACAAAATCTGCATTACACTTACAGTTTATAAAATAAAACTTTACGAACATATTCAACGCATAATTATTAATATCAATCTGAGTATTAATTGCTGTATTGATTGTTTTATTTTGCTAACAAGCACTTACGCACAAGAACTGAACTGTAGAGTTTATTTTAAGATTTTTATTTAATACCACATTATAGATGTGTAGTTAAACATATTATTTTTAATAATAATAAGTTTGATTCTTGGGGCAGAGTACCCATAAGGATGGTAGTATTTCTTATGTCTGGATACTTATACGCTGACCGACGATATCACCAGCTCCTCAGTACTGATTACCAGGTGCCTATATTATTTTATGAGCACTTGTATTCCATGGCCCCTCCTACTCCGAGGGTGTTATATGAGGAAATAGGTACTTATGAACAAGAGTGAACAAATCAATTGTAATATTAAAATGTTTTATTGCATTGCGCCTGCGCTTTGCCTCGCCAGATTGTGTATTTGATTAAATTTAAACTCGATAACAATATTAAATTTGCGTCAGTTAAGACAGTCGTGACTTTTAATGATAAACTACGTATAAATAAAACTTTGAAACGTACATAAGTATTATTTTTTTACATAATTACATTAAATACCATTTATATTTTTTGTAATGTATTGTTTATATATATAATTGGAGTTCTTTTGAAATGTATTTGCATTAATCAGGTCTTTTAGTTATAAAACTAGACAACTATTGCCTTATAATATTCCTTCTTTGTTATTTTGAAAAACCGTGAAATATACAGTTATATAGAGTGATTGATAAATACGTGACAGTATCCCAGATAAATCATTACCAACACATTATGTAATTACATTAGTTATCGGCACGTCATTTGATATAATTTCGCAATTTCTATACCTGATTATAGATATAATAAATTTCCAGAAGTAAAACATACTTATAAAATATATATTTTCATTTAGTATTTAAATTACATGGTAAATGTTGGCAATTTATTAAAATGTTTTAAATCAATTGAATTTATTCCATTAAATTATAGATTATTTTTAAACCTTTTATGGTGATAAACATTTTTATATATAAGTATATAAGTCTTGGGATTTTCACCGTATTAATTAGAACTTTACCAGGCTGAAAAGCGCTGAAAACAGATATATGTAGAATAGGTAGCAAGTGATGTTCACTGTTTTAAATAAAAAGTAGTTACTAAAGAGAAGAGCTTATAAAGAGGCATGCTTTGCAATAGCCCACTTCATGAAATAATATATCAGAAACCAAAACTGAATTTTAAATAAACAAGTAATTAAAGAAAAACACGAAGTGATTAAACAAAAAATCATACACAGATTTATGAATATTCTTAAGATCACAAAAAAATATCAACGTCATAATATTCAGTTATGTATTACCACTGAAGATACATATCTTGATTATGTAAGTCAAAATAAAAGTGATTTATGAGAATCCAATATAAGAAAAAATCCACAAACTTAAGTAAAAATAAATTTACCTACACACAAATTTAATAATATTCATAAGACGACATAAAATAAATTATCGTCGTATTTAAATTTATATTAGACGCATATATATATATATATATATATTTGTAATACATTACAACTGAAGATAACATTATCTTGAACAGCTGTGCAACTGGCGTACTAGGCGCTCGTGTTTTTATAAATAACTTTTTTTTTACAAATAAAATTGATAATATACGACCTTATAATGATAAAAAAAACAATCTTTGGTGTGTGCTTTGAAGCTATTTTAATAATTATTTGCCGTGTTATTATAATAATAATAAACTCATGTGTGTATTATACATTTATTGTGGCGGAAGTATTCATGAATTCAATTTTCTATCAGAAAAGAAGGGAAAAGGTATTCACTATAATTAACTACGCTTTTAATAATGGTGTGGGTGTTGTTTTAAAAATTGTCTCTATAAAGGTAATTCACTTTTTTTTAAATTTAATTACAAGCATGTTAGTAATATGTATTATTATATATTTGTTCAGAAAAGGCTGAACTTAATTCCCAAGTGCTTGCAACGATTTTTCAATACAAAAGTTAAATTTACATCGGAAACAAAGGTTCCTAGTCATTATTAATTATCATAATTAATTATCAACAGTAGTACAAGTGTAACCTAATTAATGACCGTATCTATCGCAATATTATTATAAAAGATAAATTACATTTTACGTCTGGTTAATCCTATATATTATGTCACATCAAATGATCCGATATAATAAAGATTTTAAAACATGGTTTTCCACTTAAATTGATTAGGTATAAATTATAGGATTAAAAGAATAAATATTAGTCACACTAAATGTGATTTTTTACTGTTTATATGTTGTTTTTTATTCTTATTTGCTTTTTGCCTTTACACACTTCATTCAAAGAAATTATAAAATAACATACGTATATAATATATTAGCGATCCTTTCCAGGCAAACCTTAATCAAATCTTCGTCACCGCCATTTTCTGAAGTTCGCTAACAAAGCTCTAATGGAATTTTATTATTTTAAACATAATATATATTAAATTAGTCCTAAACGATAATTATTTGTAATTTCAGACAAACATGATGAACTTATCTATGCAGTGGCTTCTGCGGCTCCTCGTTTCTTTATTAGTGATAATAGTCTACCCTTTGACATTCTTGTTGAATTTAAGAAGAAATAAAAAATGTCCGCCACCAAGAAATCCAATACTTTTGAAATCAGCGACAACACTGGCGATGATGATAAGAAACAAACAGGTAGTGTTTTTATTGTTAGTGAAAAGTCTTTATAAAAATCGAAATTTATATTTATTCTATATGCATACAAGATGATCGTGTAAATATAACGAGCTAATAGCACGTAGAGAAAAGACACGGGCTCGAAGACTCCTTGCTTGGAGATCTCGGCAAAACAAAAGACTGTCAGGCCGACCACTTATCATTTGGACCGACGACATTACAAAGCTTGTAGGCCGTATGGTTGTCTACGACGCTTGTCTTGAAGGAGTTTCGAGGAGGCCTAAGTCCAACTATTGACATAATAAATGACTGATGATACATACATAATACCTATATATATTTTACAGTAAGCTAATATCCTTTAAACCTATGCATTACACCAAATCGAATACAAAGCGAGAGAAATCGCAAATTATAAAGTATACGGGCGGAAGTTACTCTATTACGAAGTACCAACGCGTGCACAATGGCACGCTATACGTAAAATTGTGATCACATAACATAATATAACAATGTTTCGTGTATATTACTATTTATATAACTAAAATACTAACTGAGCAGCATTGTTGGCATTCATGTTAAAGCTATTGGCACATTGGTCACCATGATGACTGCTGATAAAGATATGTGATGGCTGTCCGGTCATATGTATTTATTAGAAGTATATGGTTAATCTGTTGTGTTAGCACCCATCACGTAAGCCCTAAATAGCTTAGCTTAGAACGATCCAACCATGTGTGAAATACTGAAATACCGAATATTATTAAAAACCTTGCCATAGATACAATAAAATCTATTTAATACTAATAATGCTTATGAACAAAGACTGGACTTATTTCATCTGCAAACTCTTCGCAGTAGACGTCGCCTGTTGGCCAGTTTATTTGTATTTAAACTCATTAACGGTACCATAGATATGCCAAGTAATTTTGGAAAAAGTCTATTTTTAATAAATAGTAGGACTAGAAAACCATGTAATCTTTTTTACACCCATAGCGAGGACAAACGTAGGTTGTAACAGTCCACTCATTAGATGCCTGTCATCGATGGACTGAGCTGAGGACATGCGACGCTGATCCATTTACTGATAGTCTCCATGTCTTCAGACGCAAATTGTTGCGGAGCTTGTTTCGCCAATAGACTCCAATTTAGGAACGTTAATTTCTTGTTTTATTTCTGTGTGTAGAGTTTTTTTTTTTGTTTTATATATTATTGTTTAGTTGTTTCCTTTTTTTAAATTGTATACCTGTAATGCTGTGCATCCCTATAATTTATGCACATACATGCCTTGTGTGTTTTTTTTGTAAATTTGTTCGGATTATGTTGGTATGTGTGTTGTTGGTGTGCCTTTTTGAGATTTTTAATTTTAATTTACAGATAAGCTCAGAAGAAGTTGTAAGAGCCTATATAGAGAGGTGTAAAGAAGTGAATCCATTCCTAAACGCTATAGTGGAACCTCGTTATGACATAGCGATTAGAGAAGCTAAGTCAATCGATAAGATGATCAACTCCAACGATCGCTCTTTAGAAATGCTTGAAAAGGAATTTCCCTTACTTGGCGTTCCTATGACAGTAAAAGAAAGTATTGCTGTAGAAGGTGAGGTTTCTTAAAATTAAAAAAATCTATTAACTGAAAAGGTTGAACGAATTGAGTACATTTATTATTGATGTAACTATTTACCCTCGTACAAATCTAAAATAATCCTACTCTTCTCAATGGTAAAGTCAACACTACAAAGCGTTAATACTTAACTAATTAAATATGTTAATTACTAGGTATGAGCAATGATTCGGGTACAGTCTACCCCTACCGCAGGCCAGCCACAAAAGACGCTGAGATCGTACGCTTGGCGAGAGCAGCCGGGGCGATACCAATAGCTGTGACCAATGCCCCACAATTGTGCATGAATTGGGAGACATATAACAATGTAACAGGACTCACAATGAACCCCTATGACCAGAAAAGGACCGCCGGTGGTTCGTCAGGTGGTGAGGTATAATCATTTTTGATCTGAAACTACAAATATTATTGTAGTTTCGAGGTACTCAAACTCAATGTATATCTATGAAATGGAATTAATAATATTTCTCATTTTCTTGTAATGGTAAAAATCATAAAGATTTTATTCACATTTGATTTTACAAATATTTAATCAATTTAAGACATATTTCATATAATATTGTCATATAATAATAAATATGACTTACATATCACCTTCATATTTAATTGTTACTCAAATACATTGCATGTATTTTAATAACCATTGTTCATTAATTTTAAGTGTTTTTGTTAAATGTTCCTTGTATATGGTTAACTTTGAACAACAGTTTTGACCTTCTAAAAATTACACTACACTCATATTATTATTAATATAATATTAATTTTGTAAAATGTAAAAAATTCTTTCAATTTTCATTTTCAGTCAGTGCTCATAGCAGCTGCAGCGTCGGTGATTGGTGTTGGTTCAGACATCGCTGGATCGTTAAGACTTCCACCGATGTTTAATGGAATATTCGGACACAAACCTACTCCCAGACTATTATCAACGGAAGGTAATACATAGTTTGTTTACCGCGGGAGCGAACTACGGTTCAGGGTAAAGCGAGGCCTTATCAGGACTCAAAGACACACAGCAGATTTTAAAAAAAAATTTAAGTGTCTGCACAGTACTTTATTTTACATACAGTAAGGAAGTTAATACACTACTTCAGTATATACTATGATCAGTAGGTACTTAAGGCTGACATATATAAGCCATATCAGAAATATTATATATAACGATTGTATTAGTGAAGATACAATGTAGATCCATTGTATAAGGTTGAAAGATTTCTTTATTGTTAAAAAAACACTAAATACAATTTCTGCTCTAAATAAGAGCAATTAACAGGTAAAGATTTTGCATTTTAGGTCACGTACCAGATTGTTTGGATCCTGATTTCGAAGAATACTTTACACTTGGTCCTATAGCCAGATATGCTGAAGATTTGACGTTATTACTTAAAGTTTTGAGGCAACCTACCGGCCCTGAAGTGCCTTTAGAAAAACCGGTAAAAAACAGTTTTATATATTAAACATGTCATGATAAATTTTCTAGAAAATGGAATAATAGTTTTTGTATGATGCGCGTGACCTCATTTCGTTGTAAGTTATAAATAAATAAAAATGACACTCATCTCTCAGCGAACTTGTGCCACGCCAAAAGTTTCCGTATGTCTTATTATTGAAATTGATTTTAATTATATTGTTTTTATTACAGGTAGACTTGACACGTTTGAGATACTATTATATGGAAGGTGATGGGGGCTATGTTCTAAACAAAATAGGACCAGATGTACGAAAGGCAATGGACAAAGCAAAAGCCTATATCAATAGTACTTATAATTTAGACGTCCAGAAGGTAATATTTTTTTTATATAAGAGAAAAACAAACAAGCATATGAGTTGCCAAATGAAACAACTTGCCACCCACTTTTAACAGTATTACTAATTTAATTTTTAATAATTACATAATTGCTTTTGTAATTTATGGTTATTGGAAATAGAGGTTTTATTTAAAAACAAGAAACCTATATAAATATACCCACATATTTACACTATGGGTCCATTCTAAATATTAGCATCTCTTCTCATCTTAAGAAACACTTACTAAAGAGAAAGTAGTTTGTTTTTCTTCCAACTATCCTTGCTTATACGAAATTATTTAATGTTCAATAAGTTAAGACTTTACATACGCACGTCATAATGGTGTTTATTTGTAATATAATATATGTGCACTTTTGAATTAGAATGATTAATTTCAGCTTCAAATTGAGAATATGCATCACATGTGGGAGATAAGTGTCAGAGTTCTATTTAAAATCAAACATGTTAGAAATATATATACCGACCCTAAAGAGAGGGAGCAATTGATATCAATGTGGCCTGAAGTATTGAAAAAGTTTCTGGGCATGTCTAATCATAATCTGACTTGTGTTGCCTATGGGCCAGTTCAAAAATTCTTTGACAGTCTACCAGATGGTTACTACAAGAAGCTGGTGTCAATATTTGAACAAATAAAAAGGGATATAGACGTAAGAGATTTTTTACTTTATTACATTGTTTTTACTAATTATTAGTTTACCTCACTAACATGAATAAAACTAAGAAAGTCTTACCAAACAAACAACAAATTTTAAATGTTTTTATGAAATATTACCTGTCTTTTACAGAAAGCGCTGTCGGACAATGCTGTGCTGTTTTTCCCAACATTCCCGAATCCGGCACATCATCACTACAGAATATTCTATAAATTCCTTGACTGTGGTTATTTAACAGTATTTAATGCGCTAGGGCTACCATCAACCAATTGTCCACTTGGTCTGACTGATAATGGTTTACCAGTGGGAATGCAGATAGTAGCCAATAGGTGTAATGATCACCTCACAATTGCAGTGGCAAAAGAATTTGAAAAAGCCTTTGGTGGCTGGGTCCCTCCAAATAAAGAAGTTTTTGATAGTGTTAAGACTGCATGAATTATGTCTAAATTTCACTAGCAAGTATACTAAATTCCCATACACACTAGAGGAGCTAAGCTTTAATTCTAGCTTGGATGTCTCGTAAATGTGTCTACTATATATATACAATCTACCTAACACCTGAGTCTGTAATTTTACTATCTACTTATTCAAGTCACCGATGGGATATTAAAGCATAATGTTAAAATAATTTTGTAAGCTGATGATGACTGAAACAAAACTACTTATTAGGGATCTACTTAGTTTTGAATTATAACTGTGATTAGTACCTAATATATATGCTTAGGTAATTGTATTTTATAGTACCTAAGCTACACCAAAAAATACACATCACAAATTAAAATAAATCATAATTTTAAGTTTATAGATTTTATACTGTTTAATAAAAAACTAAAAAAATAAAGTAACTTTTTATTACTTATGCAATGTAATATATATTCACACCGATAACTTTGTTAAGTTTTTTGGAAATGCACACTATTTTTATAACAAGCATGGTATGTATAGGTAATTATATAGGTAACACATCTACATATTATGAAATTAAAGATACCTTTTTGAAAACCACTCGAGGTAGCTCTTGTAAAATCATAATACCATGTATATTATGTTTACGATTTTACAATTAAAACTATTATTCTTGAAATAACGGTTGGTTTGGATTCATAATTTCCCCCTGTAAATACAAACAAAATTATTATTATAAAACAAAGTTCACATAAAAACCGTATAAAATATTTTTTTTATCTTAAAAAAAAGTCTTAAAAGTGCGTCGAATAGATCGTAAGAATGTTGCAGTTGGAGTTGCAATATATTCAATATAATATCTAATATCAATTTTATAAATCTCAAACTGGCTGTGCAACTGCAACTTGTGGTAATTATTTGACAATACTTATCCAAGTAATATGTAAGTATTATCTTTATTCAATAAATACCTATTACAGGACTGAGGACAGAATCAAAGCGCAAAGGTGCAGCGTCTAATAACGAGGCATAGACTACCTTTGTAAATGCAATGGAGTGTCATCTGTCAGAATTGTCAATAGTCAAATTAAATCATGAATATGAATATTAAAAACCTAACGCCAGATTTTTACACATATTTTACGTACTATTAAATAATACATAACATTCATTTAAATATTTTTCAATTAGTATATTCAATTTACAAGCACCATTTTAATTTATTTGTTAAAACTGGCACGACGCACGCGCACTACTTCCATTACCCAAAATCTCCCAGCGCCATATTGAGAGAGGCGGACGTTTTACGATTTCAGTGATAAAAATTGTGGTTGGTGCAATTAGTTAAAGTGAAAGACTTGGTTGTGCCCTATGGATATATATTTGGGTACGTAAGGTGAAAGAAAATGCATCGAATTAGTATTTTAGCGCGTGAACGGATCTTAACAAATGATATTGTAACCTAGGCAGGGAGACATAGGCCGTTCTAGTTATCAGTAGATTACCATCAATCCGCTGTTTGCTCACAGTTTTAATTATATTATTACACACGTGCGCGGAATAGCCATAGGTTTCTTGAATCTAGTTACATTAATAAGATTAAACGAATGCTTCGCAAGGTTCCACGGTCGTATATAAACGGATTTCGAAGTGTTTATGTCGGCAGTTGACAGAAGCGTATATGTATATGACCGATCATAAGTCACCACACCCAGTGACCGGATTGTCGGTTTTAGTATTTATTGGTTTCTAGTTCGGATGATTGTTCACGCGCTATCGAGTCGGTGTGTGATTTTGTGAACTTTCGTGAACTTAAATCGAAACATTTGAAGATGTATGAAATGAAATGATATGTCATTTCTAGGAGTGGTGTGCCTCGGTTGATAGGCCTGCCGAAAGGACACGGCTCCACGCGCGAGGACGGTGTGCGGCCCTCCGCCCAGAGAAAACATGGAGTGCTGCATGTCAGAAGAGGCCAAAGAACAGAAAAGAATCAACCAGGAAATAGAGCGGCAACTCCGAAAGGACAAACGCGATGCAAGGAGAGAACTCAAATTGCTTCTCCTGGGTGAGTCATCTCCTAAATTTCTTTTAAAAGAAATCTTTATGTTTTATCCATACAAAAAAAACCTCTATCAATTAATCATATTAGATAATTACACAATTATTTTCTTCCCTTTTAAAACAAACAATTAGGTAAGTTTATTATTACAATAGGTAAAGAATCATTTATAGCAATTACTTGTTACATGAGTGATAATTAATTGATAATTCTAGGAAATGTGTAGGAAGCCAAGATCTTTTATTTTAACCTTAATAATTAGAATTTTAATGTAGGTATGTATAATATAAATTATACATTTAAATATATAGCTTTGTACTTGTCAGTGAATCATTGTTGACCATTAGGTTATCACAAGGGGAGTCTTAACACCTCTTAGTTTTTTAAAATTCATATGAGCTATATCATAGATCTTTCTCTTCTGTTGACTATGTTTTCTTCTTTTCTCCTTCAGATAAATGTGCTTATTAGGTGTTGATGATATGTATTATATTTAAAATATATGTTTTGTTTTTTTATAAATGCTTTTAAATAACTAAAAATTAAAAAAGAAAAATATAATTTCTGTTCTACTTTCATATTTAACATACAGTACCAATCAATTATTTAGATATAAAACTTATGTTAGTATGTAGAAGGAAAAATATCAAATAAAATCCAATAAGATATTGTTCGGAGTAATCATTATAAATTTTATCTAAACTTAGATTTGGAGATAAGTATAAAATTTTAAGAGATTGTTCTAACTATTGTTTGATTAACATTGAAAATTATAGTTCCAAAACTTAAAACAGGCAGTTGTCAAGGCTATTTTTTTGTTAAATTAACTTTACAACCATTATAATTTTAATGTATATTTTATGTTTTCTGAACTAAGGATGCTATCTGCATCTTTCATAATGATATGTCTATTTAAATCTCTGCAATAGTAATGTAGTGTAATCTATATGTGTTTTTATATATATAATTCTGTAACTTCAGCAACTCTATGTTATCTTCTGTAAATATTATGTATATTCTGTACTTCTGTATATATGAATATTATAAACAAAGAAAGTACCATCTCAATGTATATTATATAAAATTATCCCTTGTGAAATATAACAATTGTTAATACTAGTTCAAACATGAAATTTTTAATGATTTTTTTACAACTGTTATCTGTAAATTGTCAAATCCTCACATATTTAAATGAGATTGAAAAACCTATCTCTGGATTGGCTTAGTAAATTATAATTTTTGTTAAACAAATCATATTTCATTAAAAATGTTATTGCTTATTGTGTTAAATTAATTTTTAATTTTGAATGAAAAAGTGTGGCACACAATGTAGTGTTAAAAGGTTAATACTGTATTAAAACATGCCCACATATCTTAAATCTCAGATGTAGGCACTTTGACTAATTTTTTGTATTAAGACACTACACTTATGTAATTAAATGTATTATGTTATATATTTCACAAATTAATCTCACACCTGTGTATAAAAAACAACCAAATGGACACAATGTCTTGTTCATTTGTTTAACACAGGTTTTGTGATGTGAAATCACAGGCTGGTTGTTATTCTTGAGTTTTACCATGACTGCAAAACCAACAGGTACTGGCGAGTCAGGAAAGTCCACATTCATCAAGCAGATGAGAATCATCCACGGCTCGGGTTACAGCGACGAAGACAAGCGTGGTTTCATCAAACTGGTCTATCAGAACATCTTCATGGCCATGCAGAGTATGATACGCGCCATGGATCTTCTCAAAATATCATATGGGAATCCGTCCAATGGAGTAAGTAAATTTTTTGTAATGTGTGTTTATTAAAAAAAATAAAGATTCAATATCAAATTGAAATGCTTCTGGCTTGGTTAAAATTAAGTAACATAAATTACTTTATTTTGCTTTATTTTTATAACTCTTATAGAAATCAATCATGCCAACCTAGTAATCAGTTCATCAATTCAGGCTTCTTTATTTGCTATCAATACCAATATGAATTTTTATTTTGTTTTACCAACATGCTATAAAATATATTTCAGAAAAACTGTAGGCATTATTTAAGTCCTGTGAAAAAAGAAAACATGTCTGGCTATAACTATAAATAGACAATATGCTCTTGTATCAATTATAGACAGGGTAAAACTGCCTATCTACAAGTTATTTATATTGAATTCTCTAACACCGTAGTTTTTGGTTTAACATTTTAACACAAAGACAAGTTTAACATTTTAAGACATTATCACTATTATTAAACTAACTAGAACTAGAATATTTTGGTTATTAAAGCAAAAAAGTTTTATAATATTTATGTGAATAAGTTAAATTGAAGGTATTACTTTAGGCTTACTTGTTGGTAATTTAGTAATTTTAAATTCTACCACTGGGCCATAGAGTGGTGGTTATTTTGAATTTTAAAAGATATACCTAGTTATTTTATATGTATTGACTTTAAAAAAAACTGCAATCTGCTCTTCGGTTAAAGTGTGATAACATACTTTCGCATTTGTAATATTCACGCGAACACGACGAGATATCGCGCTATCTCTCACCTCTTTCGAAATTCTTTAATGCGATGTAAAAATTGAGATAATTCTAAGAATTTTAAAGATAGGAATATGTGAGGGAAAAGGATATGATACTCTTCATAATAATGGGTGATTATATAATGGAAAAACTAAAAGAAGCTTACGTACTTCTTATTATTTAAAAAAAAAACTAGGTTTTTTTTCTACTCTTTTCAAAATTACAGAAACTTGTATTTTTTTAAGCATTTATTAAAAAAACGCACGAGGACATTTTCAATCTAATATCGAACAGTCGAAACACCTAAGATACACGATCGTATATAGATTCCAAAAAATCGTGGCTTAATATTGAAATCGAAACTCACAAATAATGTAGTAGACATTGAGGTAAATTGCAATAATAAATGATAAGGTTTTAGTGGTTAGATTTTAGTCTTTAGGTACGGAAACGCTAACATCCATGATAACATATTGCCATGAGACATCTTTAACCTTGAGGAAATACCATTCGTCAATAATCGCTCGAATTTTGTATAAATTATGTGTTTCAGCTAAGATGGTTTTAACCCCAATAAAAATGAAATTATCAATGATTACAATTAACAGTATCGGGTTAACCTGGTACCGTGTGAGGAATTCAGGAACGGCCACTTTTTTTTAAGTGTTTGTAGTATTTTTTAATTATATTATTCCAGCTAAATCGTAGGTTCACCTACATACCAGGGTGTGATAAGCAAAGATTAAACGAAAAAATATATAGTCACCTGACTGGTTTTTCTTTTGTTTTTATACATACACACATATACCAATTTAATACGACGAATACTGGTTTTTTGTTACCGAAAGCGTTACGATCACTTTTTGAATTTATTGCTTAAATTGTATTTATCATAATTACTTCGCGGACACACGTGTAACACAAATTTAAAACATTATTTAAATATAGTCAATCCTATATTTTCTTCTAACAAACGATCGTTTTTTAACCTTTTATTATAATTCGTAATCATCTATCACACAATTAAATGTATCTATATTTATTTAACCTTTGTCATGGCTGCAATTGACACTGCGTCAGTTACTCATGGGTTCGATTACTTGTGGAACAAATGTCCCGGAATGGAACGCACAACAAAATGTTTAAATCCATGCATCCAACAAACATATAAAGATATATTAGCTTATCATCTGTTTCACTGATCATTTTTATTTGTCTGTTTGATAAGTAATATCCCCTTTCAATTCTTGTTTAGACAAAATACTGAACAGATCATTATCATGTATTCCGTAAATAGAATTTTTAATTATCTATATTATAAATATCTTATTAACAATTATAACACAAAATTAACCTTGTTTTTAGCAAACGCTATAATGTTGATACGTAAAGGAAACTATTATGTCTTTGATATTGACAAATCCATCTCAAATTTCAGGAGCAGGCGGAGTTGATATCGTCGATCGACTTTGAGAGCGTGACAACATTCGAGAGTCCCTACGTTGAGGCCATCAAGGGGCTGTGGGCCGACTCTGGTATCCAGGAGTGCTACGATCGTAGGCGGGAGTACCAGCTCACTGATTCAGCCAAATAGTAAGTGAAGTTTCATTCGAAAAGACGCAAAGCGTTTGACTATGATTGGACGAACACATATATTGCGCGTCCACGCGTATTGTGCTAAGATGTCATTAAATTTCAAGTAAACGGTTACCAATTCTAAACTAGAAATGTAACAATACCATTTTTATACGGTAACGCTTGTTTATTATAAACAGCAATTGTCTAGCGAACATAAACTATGATTAAATTCAATAATGTATGAATTATCATAATGACATCAGTATTTTGTTTCACAATCTGTACCATCTTTATATAAACAATAATATACAACTGGAGTATTGGGTTCGATTCCCAATAGTGAGAACTGAATTGGTCAACGTTGTATGAGGCTGGTGTTGCACCCAAATTGGCACATAGCTACAAATGATTCCGCATGTAAGGGACGGTTTTTTCATAGCTACTTGCAGGAGATTGATCGTGTCGCGGCACCAAACTACTTACCGACCGAACAAGACATTCTTCGCGTGCGAGTGCCCACAACGGGCATCATCGAATACCCGTTTGACTTGGAAGAGATACGATTTAGGTAAAACGGGTGGCGAGCGGTTGCTTAACGCATGATCGGATCTCTTCTTTGGGAATGGGGCGTCGTGTGCATGTGCTTTTGATGTTGCATGAATTTACAGCTATTTAAGCGATCTGGCGAGAATCGAAAGCGCCGATTATCTGCCAACGGAGCAGGACATTCTCCGAGCTCGACAGCCGACAACCGGCATTCTTGAATATCCTTTCGATTTAGACGGCATTATATTTAGGTACGTTTCGACCGTGGCCTGCACGTTTTCATTAGTTGGCTAGAGATATCGATTTCATAATAGGTTTTGGAAACCTTACAATAATGTAATGAGCTTATTGTGCGCAAGGTCGTATACGGGCCTCGTTTGCAACGCGGTAAATCTTAAATACAATTATATTCTTATGTACGTAAATCATGCTATTTCTATATACATATAAGTTGTACTGCTCGGTAATATTTGCTAGATCCTTCGATTAAGGGATATTGCAATTTCACAAAATTAAGTTTTCTGACGAATTGAAAGCGTTCCTATCACTAGGACTACAATAGATTACTAAATTCATTACTAGATATGTACGTACTTTCATTTCAAAGTAATACACTCTTAATAATACTTACTTCTTGTAAGTGAAGGTTGGCAATCCGCTTCCTAGAGCTCCGCAGCCTAGCTATTCCGTATATTTATTATATTAACATAAAAAACAGCTCATGTACTCAATATTTTGCTCTTTGCTTTATAATCAGGTATTTTTCACAATTAATTCACGTAAAAAATAATTCGTGCTATACAATATTCATTGTTTTATCAGGTTAATCTTTTATTAATTAGTTTTATAATTAAACCTATTTGAGGTTAATGATATATAATTAATTGTAAGCTGACCTATAAAAATAATTAAATTACAGAGGTTTTTTTATTTATATCTTAAATTTATCTATCGATATATTATCAATTTCCTAAAACTACTTTTTCCTTATAGCAATTCTTCCTTTATTATAACTAAATTTGTTCTTATTTCGTGTTTAATTGATTCGATAATCAATGGATCCGACCCCATGTTATATTGTTCAAATTTGTCTTGATTTTTATTCATTTTTTTTTTGTAACTATTTCTAGTGAAATCATTTTATAAGATCAAAGCTTATCGCTACATCGAACAAGTAATGCTTGAGCCATAGACAACTGCTTTGTGATAATCTAGTGCTTTCTATAGTTTGCACGTATTTGGTGAAGGAAAACTTTAGTCCTTCTCAAATTAGCGTTACAAGTAGAATTTACACCATTTGAACATCTTTTTTTTATGAAGCTTATGTCAAAAATTGAGGCTGCATTTACCATTAACGTGATCACTTACCACTCTGCTTGGAATTATTTTTACTTCACCAAATATGTCATTGTTTTATTAAATTTTGATGACTTTTATAGGTATAATATTTATATGATCTTTTAATGATTTCATTAGACCCTGGTTTACTGAATTTATCGATGATGATTCGCTACTCTCCTGTGTCAAACGATTGTCTATAATCAGGGAGACACTCTGTTTTAGGTATTATAAACAGATATTCATTTAACTGTGACTAACTACACAATTATCGCGTAATTCTTGACAGAATGACAGACTCAACATAACGTTGATATATTGAGCTTTGAAATTTGATAGCTACAGGCTACGACATAGCTAAAGAATTTAAAAAAAAAATGGCCTCAGTTTAATTGATTACATATGTATCGGTTATAAATGTATGACAATGATAAACGCAAGGTAATGTAAGCTGGTAGTCAATATTTTATTATAAACGTAGTTGCTTTACTAACAAATATGGGATACTAGTCTGTAACATCTAATCTAGATAAAAGTGATTGTCTTAGGTATGGAGTTGCATGTCTTCTATATATATTTATTAATTTTATTTGCACCATTGTATGAGACTGGTATGTATGGTGGGGGATAATTGCTTTTTGTTCATGCTTTCTGTTACTTTTTAACTTTGTATATTATATGTTGAACTGGGTAATATTTACTACATCTTTTCTTTTTTAAGTAAATTGAATTAAATTCATGAACAACCCATGCAGTTACAATACAATAATTTGACTTGATATTAATCTTGCTTGAAACATGGCTCAAGTATTTGGAAATTAGGAATTATTGTTTTTTTTTTGTTCAATAATTATCAATAAAAATAATGTTGAGTTCAATATATTTTATATAATGATGATTTGTTATGTTCAGAATGGTGGACGTCGGCGGACAAAGATCCGAGAGAAGGAAGTGGATTCACTGTTTTGAAAATGTTACATCAATCATTTTCTTAGTAGCACTTAGTGAATACGATCAAATTTTATTCGAGTCTGAAAATGAGGTGAGTGTTATTATTATTGAACTCTAAACAATTACAAAGCCTTTTTTTAAATAGTGATACATTTACTAAAGTAAACTGTATTGTACAGACAGACAAAATAATAAAGTTTAAGAACATTTAGAAAGAAAGAAAAGTAAGGAAATATGTTTATTTGGACACACACACGGCACATACAACATCATAAAAAATTATGAATATAGTAGTATCTTTAAAACTCAAGATTTGTGTGGAATATACTATTCCACACCACTGGTTTTCAGCAGCCCCCAGTTGTGAAATGTGAAAACAATTTAAATAAAAATAATAATTTAATAATAATAGGAAGGGAGAAGATAAAAATCAAGTGGATCAAATAATGAAAATCCGCTATAGTTTGTACGGTAGATGAGTCAAAATGAATAATAATAAGCTTAATTACTTCTTTAAAGCCGCCATGTGCCCGTTGAATGAATGGGCTTTAGGGCTTTAGCGTGTCCGGCTTGACAGCCCGCAGGATCGTTTAAAAAAGACCACTCGCATTATGAGCTATTAAAATACCACGCAAAGTGTTTCTTTACTAAAATAATCATCGCGTAGGGTCTGAAATTTTTGTTTCTTTGTCATTGTTTTCATAGACAACTAGATGATCAGTCAGATCCATTGGTCTCAGACCAGCCGGTTTTCTTACAATGTTTATCCCTAGGAGAAGGAGTGTTTATTGCGCACATTAAAAGAGAAATTTTTTGGAACTGTATTGCCAACACTAGTATTTATTGAATAATCTGTTTTGAAAACTTAAATTTCAGAATCGAATGGAAGAATCGAAGGCGTTGTTCAAGACGATTATCACGTATCCCTGGTTCCAGCACTCGTCGGTTATTCTGTTCCTCAACAAAAAGGATTTGCTGGAAGAGAAGATCATGTATTCGCATCTCGTCGACTATTTTCCGGAATACGATGGTAAGATACATTTGCATATTACATACTCGGTACAGGAACGGAATTTACTTTTCACTAAATGTTCCTTTTTCCATAGTGTTTTTTTTAAAACTCAATTTAGACTTTGGTTTTTGGTTAATGCATTTAACAAACAATTTTTAAATTTGTTTTATGCATTAAAACTGAAAATATATCATTACTGAAAATTTTGTTTGTGTGTCTTGTAACACTTAATGAAACTTAACTTAATCAAAAACATCGAAAAAACAACACGTGACTTTATCAGGGCCGAAATGCGATCCCGTCCCAGCGCTGGATTATATACTCCAGAAATACCTCAGAGAGAACCCAGATCCCGACAGGACGTGTTATTCGCATTTCACTACAGCCACAGGTTTATACATTGTGTAGTCTGCTAGTAATGTACGCTCGTTTCATTCGTATACGTACATACTACACGTTAAACAATATACATTGGCTAGATTTATACGGCTTTGTTGGTGAATAATGGTTTGTTTTTTTTACATTTATTTTGTCTTTTTTTTCCCGGAGAACACGGCCTTTTCCTTCCAAATGTTGTACATTTTTCACCAGCAATGATTATGGTAAATGTTAGTAGTTAACGCTAAGTTGCACTGTTAGGTCCGCAACGTGATGCCAGCACTGCCCGTGAGTTTATTCTGCGAATGTTCGTCGATCTGAATCCCGACGCCGAGAAAATTATTTACTCGCACTTCACCTGTGCGACGGGTAAGTTTGAGGCTTTTATTAATGAATTTGGGGATTTTTTTATAATTTGTATAAAGGAAATTACATATGTGTAAAGGTTCAATTCGTTGAATTATATTTTATCATTGTCAATTGAAATGTTAATACATTCGGTCTAATATTTATTTATAAGATTATTTTCAACATGTTTAAAAAGTAATATAATTTTTTTATATATATTAATTTAAATATTTTGCATTAGTAAACCTGATTCTTGTTATTTATATTTATCATACAAGTGATCTATCAATATTGTTGTATGATTAATATATACAATGTGAAATGAATCTGGTGTTGGATCCCAGGATCACTGCACCTATTCTTCGAGTGATACCCGCTTAGGCACGTGACATGAATCTATACAATAATCTCAAGTGCCTTTTATGTGTACTTTTAAGGAGTTTCTATATGTAAAGGCACAGTTGAGACAGTGGTAAGTCATTTGTTAGATTTTGCGCTCATTTCACAAGTAGTTAGCCATGTGTGTGTTGTGTGCTTAGCGTATATAGATTATTATTTTGATATGCATCCTATTGTAATGTATTGTTTTAATATTTTTATGTACGGAAACAAACCCCACACTTTGTCTATTAAAGTCTGTATTTCAATTTATTTTAATAAGTCATATTATATTCATATAATTTTCGTTACAGATAATAAACATTTTTAAGCTTTTGATGCCTAATTGATCTACTTGATAAAGACTTTTTAACTTGAAAGCGTATTTTTTTAAAAATATATATCTGCCGCTTGTAGGGTATTGTTTACTTCTATTTATTTTTTATATTTTGCATGCTGCTTTGGATATTTATAAAGACACTGAAAATATTAAGTTAGTGTTCTGTGCCGTTAAGGACACAATTATGCAAGCCGCCCTCAAAGAATTCAATTTGGCATGATGCGGTGGCTTTTAGTTAAGTTGTTTAATAATAAATATTTATTGCCTATTTTTTATTAATCTTTTATTTGCCCAAATGACGCATGCACGAAACAAAGGTAAGGGAATATTGTTATATATTTATAAGTGAAACGAATTAAAGCGCAAAATCTAACAGACTTGAAATCTCCATGTCTATGGCATTTTTATTTTTGTATGGAGCTGAATGCAAACGAGATTCCATGTAAAAGAAAATCGACTGCCCAGTATTGCAAACGACATAAATTGAATTGTGTTCGCAGACACCGAGAACATCCGATTCGTGTTCGCGGCGGTGAAAGACACGATCCTGCAGTCCAACCTGAAGGAGTACAACCTGGTGTAAGGCCGCGTTCGGCGCCCGCACAAATCTGTGATTGTGTATAACACGTAATTAAAACATCATCATTTCACGACAAAATGTAAAAAATTCGCGAACTGATCGGGTGGACGAAAGTTATTCATCTTAAACAGATTTATGACAAGTAAGGTTAGATTGTAAGTCATTTAACCTAATTAAAGGGCACCCAGACGGGCGGTGCCGTTGCAAGGAACTTTTTGACATGTTTTTTTTTATGATGAGGTAATTCACAATTTATGTACGTGTCTGTATCGGTGAATATTAAATTGTGCATTTTTTTTTTCGAAGCGTGCGGGCGAGTCGTGGCCTCGCCGGCCGTTGCTTTTAGTCATTGTTTTAGGATTTTTGTAAAGTTTGTTGCCATAATATCTTTCTACTAGTATACATGAATGTCCAGAGGAATGGATCCGAACAAACTAGTCGAACGGAGGGCAAGCCGCGGTCCCTTTGTATTTATATCGTATTTATTTAAGCGACGAAGCCTGTCCCTCCCCACTCGCGTCCGTGCACTCGGCTCTGTTGATTTTGTACATTGCAATTCTATTCATTGACATATATGTTTATTGTTTAAGCTGTTTTCCTACGAGAGATTCGATTGACGTAAAGTTTATGTTACTGTAATAAGGCTTCACGTTCGCGACGGTGTCTCTCCTTGACGTCTATACGAGAGTCGGAGCCGACGGGCATACGTTAGTTGTGTAAGGACATTTTTAAATGCATTTGATATAAACTTTTTTTACTAGGAACCCGAGTAATACAACAATGCGATATGTGAAGATGTTTTTTGCACGAAAGCTTAACACAGAATGTAACTTATTGTACATTTGGGTCTAAATGTGCTGAGTGAATTGGCCTCTGACAGTTGATTGCCGAGTTTTGCTATTGGCGCACGATGTTCAAATGTCGCATTGCGTGCTCTCACCAAAGCACAACGTTTTTTATACATTGTTTTTGATCTTCCATATTTTAGAGAATATTATTATATGCTTAATTTAGTGTGTTGCTTCGTGTTTATGGTTAGTTATTTTTTTTTATGTATAGCAAGGAAACCGAGTTTCTATTTTGAACTTATATGTATTAACTTATTTGTTGTTGTGACTCTGTAATATTCTTGGTTTTGTTTTAAGCCGTTAACCGATAATGTCAATAGCAAAACGTTTGCTTCACAAGATACATACACCTATCTGAAATGCTCAAAATCATGTGAATTTGGAACTTTGCGCACAATATTGGAGTATTTCTATACATGTCGCCCATTGCAATCTCTGTGCATGCCCTGTACATAGAAATTCATATGTACAGCGATGTCTTTTTGTTCTGTTCGGCGTCTGGTCAACTCCTAAGCAAATGCACGCGTGCCAATCGCACCACCTGTGACGGTCGCTTATATATTTTTGTTATAATTATTGTTGAATGCGTATATATTTTTATTTAGTGGTGGCGGCCTCGTGCCCCGCGAATATTATTGGAGCGATGACGTCAATTTCATGAGATTGTTTTAATGTAAACCAAAGATATAGCCACTTTATTCTGTTTCGATTTTTTTTGTTATTTACAGTCTCTGTAATCGACGTCACATGTAACATTAGTGGCCCGTATTGGGATATAGGTTCAATGGGTCTTAGGGAAACTGTCGTGTGTACCTTCTTAACGTACAAACGAAACGTAGTTACGAGTTCCTAGCCTTTCTAAGACAATTTGATCTTTAACTCCTATACGGTTTCTTTTTCTATACCTTGTTTGTTTCGCGATTTTTTACTTAGGGTCCCTCCATTTTCATAGAAAATTTAACTTGATAATACAGTAACGCTAGTTTAATCGACTGATTATTTAATTCTAAATGTACTTATAACACCAACAGAGGACCAATAGGGATATCTTGAAAATTATTATGGTCGTATATTGTACGTCGGCGTACTGATTGCTCGAGCACAAATTACTTTAAGCTTCGTTAAGTTACCCATCAAGCACAAATGACAGAATGAGATTTTATTTATACGTGTTAATTTATGAATGTTGAGATGCGACCCGAGGTGGTGTTGGCACGCTGCGCCTGCGCCGAACGATGCAGACCTTCCTTTCAATGACTGAATTTACCGGTGTGATTTTTTTACGATTCGGCGATAAACTACACAATATTGCTAAACTATACTATAGTCTAACGTTGCTTTACCTTTTGCGTGAGATTGTGAGAATTTTAGCTTAAGTTTCGACTGAAGATGGATGCCTGTATGTAATATTGTAAATTATAATTTCTCATAAAATATAATTTTTTTCAGCTATGTTGTTGGTTCTTTCTCTCATTTAGTTTAAGGTCACTGCTATCAATCAGCCCATGCGAGAAATTAATAAAAGCTATTTGTTGTACCTACATTATTTAACAGCTGTCGTTTCATTTATGAAACTGATTTTACACAACGATAACAGTTCGATTAGTGCATTCGTGAAACGATGCATCGTTTAATTATCAGTTAGGCCAACATGTCGTTCCTAGATAGACCTACACCAGACAATTGTTCCGTATTTGACCCGCTCGCTAAAAGTGCGGCCCATGTTGCCTTACATAACTTTAGATGGCAATATGCAACGTTAATCCTATACAATCCGGCATTCTTTTGTGGTGTTGATGTTTTCTTAAAAGTTTATGACAAAAGTGTAATTGTTGGCCGGAGTACATACAACCCTTGGGTTTTGGAGAACACAAAACAGTTCGTTCTGTTCATAAGTGATTTGACGGATCTATTAGAATTGTTGGACTGGATGAAAACCCAAAGGTTTAACAACACGGGAATGTATCTGTTCATTTGTAACAATATAGCTGGGTGGACGTGTGATGAATCTATAGCCGTTAACATGCTATGGGAACACAGGATGGCAAATGTTGTCTTTATCAAAACTGATGAGTTACAAAGACCAATTGGTTTTACATATTTCCAAGACTCCTCATGTCGCAATGGCCCACCCGTTGAAGTTGAGAATTGGAGAGCGTGTATACATTTAAAAAACACATCGAAGTGCCGGGATATGTTTCCTATAAAATTTAAGAATTTGCATCTGTGTCCGCTTATAGTTTCAACGTTTGAACAATTGCCGTTCATGCTATTAAGGGGTGGTACTGTAACTGGTACAGATGGTGACCTTCTTAGAGTTATTATTAAAGCTCTGAACGCCAGCCTAATTATAGTAACACCAAAACTTGGCACCGGTTGGGGGAAGCTTGAAGAGAACGGTACCTGGTCTGGCTCGCTTAGTGATGTTTATTACGGCCGGGCTAACTTGTCTATGACATCGGCAAGCATAACGCTGCATCGTTTTAGATATTTTCAAATGTCTAAAGATTATAACGCCATATCAATTGTTTGGATCACGCACCCCTCAAATCCGGAGTCGTCACTATTCAAGCTATTGAGGCCGTATACGAAAGAAGCTAAAATACTTTTGTGTTCAATATTTCTAGCTTTCGTTATCCTAATTGTTATATTAAAAAGTAAATACTGGAAAGTTATACAAAAAAGGTTTAAACTACCTGATATACCTGATGGCTTAGTGTTTTATTCATGGGAAATTTGTATGGGCTTGCCAGCGACTAAATTGTCGAAGAAATGGAGTCTGTTGTATTTTACACTCCTATGGATATTGTATTGTTTTCTATTGAGAACGTTATATCAAGTTTATCTCATAAGCTCATTGCAATCTGATGTACGCGTTGATGGGTTTGTCAATATTGACGATGCTATTGCTGCCGGTTATCCATATGGTGGCGGTATGGCACTCAAAGACTATTTCATAGATAATCCTGTGGTCTATAAAAATTATAGAAATATTGAGAGCAATCAAATATACCCTATGATGAATGAGCTTTCTATGGGCTTAGAATATGTCGTAGCTGTTAATTTCGAGGCAACCAAAGTATTTCTTAGAGAACCAAAGCGTAAATTGCACGTGTTGCCCGAAAAAATTGTTGACAGTCCAGCAGTAATATTTTTTAAAAAATATTCATCGTTAGCTCAATCTATTGATGCGATTTTAACTAATTTAATAGAGGCAGGGGTAGTGCAAAAAATATATAAAGATAATAGTTTTATAAGACACGACGAGGACAGAAATTACCCAAAACCAATTACAATACAAGATTATGCCGGTTGTTTTATGATATTGGGAGCAGGTTGGATAGCTTGCCTAATAGTGTTCTCTATTGAAAAATATGTACACCACAAAAAATTTAAAACATTAAATCAATTTCAATTAAAGCTTTAGTATGACGTAATTGTGGTTTGTAAATGAAAAAGGCTTTTAACAAATTTTCCGACACGCAAATAGGTAATCACTGCACTAAGTGACCAGTTAATTTGAAATAATAAAACCTGATGTAATATATAGTTTTTGTATTCACCCCGCAAATGATTAATAGTAATACAAATTGTTTTCCATCGTTAGAAAAATACATTTATCAATAATATTTTATTGAATAATGATCCTGATGTCACTTCACCATTAAAATACTTAACAAAGAACTACATTTATCTTGTACTTAGTTCTACAAATGAATTCAAGACGAGATGTTAGTGAATTCTAACGGTGCAATGAAGTAAACTTTCTACACAATGTTCGGAATACATGCTGTAGAGACAAATATAGACATGATGGTACAAAACGCTGCTCAAGTGGCTTATCATAGCTTCGAGTGGCATTACACAACATTGATTTTATTTAATGCATCATGTATCGGCCTACACACCTTTGTGAAGTCGTATAATAAAAATATTAAACTGTACAATATAAAGGACTCTGTATTGGATATAAAAAGTGTTGAGGATATCAATCAGTTCATTTTTTTTATAAAACACACACGTGGAATTTTAAATGCAATAGATATACGAAAACTTAACGCAAACGGTAGATTCATTATAATATGTAATGATATTGATTGTGATGAGAACGAAGCTGTTGAAATACTGTGGCGTTATAGGATCGTTAATGTGATATTTATTAAAAAAGAAAATTCTGTAATAAAAGCTTACACATACTTTCCAAGTGCACGGTGCGATGTCCCGACATCACTGCGACTTCACGATTGGGACAAATGCTTTTACTCTACAACAAAAGTTATTAAATCATGTAGGGATTATATATTTCCATTGAAGTTTAAGAATTTTCATCTCTGCCCTTTGATTGTTTCTACATACGTGCAAAGTCCTTACATGTACATTAAAGATGGTGTCCCGTATGGTGCTGATGGAGATCTGTTACGATGCATAGTGCGCAGTCTTAATGCAACGCTTGTCCTGATCTCACCGCGCGATGAACGCAGTGGGAGTGTTCATAACAATAATAAATGGTCTGGTACCCTCGGCAATGTATACCATGGCATGGCCAATATTTCTATGACATCGTCAATAATAACATACGAGCGTTACCAAAATTTTGACATATCCATGAATTATAACACAATGGATTTGGTATGGGTTACGCACCCGTCGGAATATGAAAATTCAACGTTTAAATTAATTAAACCGTTTACGAGAAAAGCTAGAGTGTTATTTTTAATTACATTAATTATCCTCGTTATAATACACATCGTTTTGAAAATGCGAATTATGAAAAAGTCTTCGGATTCATTTTTTATACATGCGGTACAAATATGTATGGGTTTCTCTGTAACGAAATATCCAAAGAATTTGTGTAAACACGTTTTTCTGTTTTGGGTATGGTACTGGTTCTTGGTGAGAACATTCTATCTAGTATATGTTATACATTCATTGCAAACTGATACACGTGTTAATAATATTATAACTTTAAGTGATGCTATCGATGATAGTTATCAGTTTGGAGGCAGTCCAGCTGCAAGGGATTATTTCGTTGATGATAAATTTATATACGATAATTGGGTAATTGTGGGCAACAATGAAATGGATATTATGATTAATTTGGCTAAGGGCAGAAAGTTTCTTCTAGCTGTTAACTTAGTTCACGTTAAAATGTTTAAAAAGACTACCCGTCTATCATTACATATTCTGCCACACAAAATACTAAAGAGTCACACTGTATTGTTTTTCAAAAAACAATCGTGTCTGACCCGTGATGTTAATCATGTATTGACACGACTCTTTGAAGCTGGAATACCAAATAAGCTGTTTGAACTCTATACGTACACACCTAAACATATTAGCAATCCACACGAATTACTTACGTTCAAACATTTTGAAGCCTGCTTTGCTATATTGATATTTGGATGTGTTTTGTCCACGTTTGTTTTTATATTAGAGAAACTTTTTGGTAAATATTGGAAATAGTTTTATCAACATGTTCTTATAACAGCCTTTTTCTTTGTATACTGACTATTTAAACTATTAATAAAGATATTTTAAAAAGAACAAATGTAGTTTAATATATGTTAATGTTAATAAAGTTATGTTAAAAACAATATCATTAACAGCTTCGATGTTTCTTTTCCTATGACTTGATACGATTAATCCCCTGGTCCTTTTCCATTTATGATTATGATAATCGATTTTTATCTCTTAAGCCAAATAGGATATTTTTTTTTACCTGGGACCTAAATTATAAAAACAAAATATAAAAACGCAATATAACTAATATTTCTTTATGGTGGTTACTAATATTCTCATTTACGTTGCAACAATTTATTAATAATACAATTCGTATTTATACATAACTGTAACCAATAGAAACATATTAAACACAATGTATACTTTAAAAAAAATACGTATAATGGACGAAGAATTTATTTATATAAGTAAGTCCGGCTTATCTTCGTAAATACAGATTATATTTACAGGAGATCTTTGAATAAAACATTTAGCAGTAGTTGAGTATATCAAGAGTGGTGCAGGGCTTAAGACAGCATTCATCGGCCAATCCGTCTCTTTTGTATCGGTTCCAATCAGCACTTAAAGCGTTACGACGCCCTCCCCAAATGACTTCCCCAACCCATTTATCACCATTCGCTAATGCGGCTGTAAATTATATTAATTGATTTATATTAAAACACTTAACATTCCAATAGGAATGAACATACTAATTACAAATTAAACTTTCTTTTATTTTCTAATTACTCTAAAACCTGGGTAAAATTACGATCAAATACGGTAAATTGACGGAAAAGTCAACTCCTTTAGAGTGACAAGCAATGAATAATGTACTAACCAGCTATAGACTGCGGTGTTGCTCGTTTAGAAACATACTCGGTTCCATAGCACACTAATACTCTGGCGTTAGCGAGTTCCCTACCGCACAGCACAACCGGTGTTTCCTGGTTGGCTCGTGCCAATGTCACCACACATAAAACCAACACTGCTAACTTCATGTTCCAAATCTAAAAGTATCAATAAAATGTGAACAGTTTGAGAGCAATCTACGCCCTTGTCCTTTAAAATTAAACCTATTGAGTCGGTTGCTATGTCAGGAACGTCTACGACAAATAGAGGAATGACTTGTCTAGATTTAATAGACCTTATAGCTAGGTAACTAAATTCATTGCGTTATGTAAAAATGTTGATCTAGTTTTAATTATCTAACAGATAAAACTATCGGTTTAACATTCCCGCTTACCAAATTCTTACCATTTGAAAAGCAGATTTTAAGGTGTGTGTTCCTCTAGTATTCAAATACTAGTAGATGTGATAAATTTAGGAAGTCTAGGTTTATATAGATTGCTTAAAGTTATAATATTTTAATTTCATGACCACGTTGCATGAGCTAGCGGGTTTCACGAGTCAAATCGCTGTTCCCTTGGTTTTAACATCACTAATCCTCCCTGCTTATTAACTGCGCAATTTTGCGGGTTTTTCGGTGTCCAGTTCACCACCACTTGTCTTGAATGGAGGACCAATGGACATGGATTTTTAAAAACGTTTATTTTGAATAGTTACCTAACTCATTACAAGCCATTTCTAGACATATATTTTAAAATCTGACCATAATTTATCAAACCAAAAACACTAAAACAAAAACTATCGACTTTTTCGCAAGAAAAGGCAATTCTTCTTTTTTAACTCTAAAAGTTACGCCTTTTTTTAACATTTATACAAATGCCACTGTATCCACACCCGAACTGTCAGTTCAATTATTCATTTATAGAAAATCTTGCGTGTTTATACGTAAATTATCATATATGTTAACAATTAATTTATGAAACACTATGAATAAGCGTCTCCCCTAAGACTATTTAAATTCATCCCCATATTAAGATCCAAAATAAATGACCTTGAGACATAATATGACGCGGATACATGAGTCTGATGTATTCTAAAGTTCGAAAATTGAATTAAAATTTAAATAGTGAGTTTTCCTGTACATACGGAGTAGATATATAGATTTAAATCAGATAAGGTCGAAGCTGGAGAATACAATATCCACATCAGATATTTATTATGACGTTGTTCCATCAGTAGAATGCTAAGTTATATCTTGATATTAGCAATGTAATAAAAACATTATAAGATATTTTAATTTCTCCTAAATTCGTAGAATAATTATGAATTGAATTAATAAAAAAATATATTGATATCATCATTATTATATGTAAATATAAATCCTTGTATAACATATGAACTAGGCCTAGCCTGTATCTTAGATGCTAGTTTCTTCCATTGAGACATGGATACTAGAAAAACCGTTCAAAGACGTATCTATACAAGTATATATCAATTAAATAAATGAATTAGGCTACTAAAGTAAAAAAGTACATTATTAAACATTTTATTATCAGTTGTGCTCGAAGTGTAAATCGATTAATTTACTTACACCTTAAAATACCCAAACATTAATATAACCACAGACTAAATAAATAAGGTTGGATAACAAGTACGATTGTTTAACAACCACGCTTTTTATTAACAACCATATTGATTTACGCCATACATTTAACTACTACGTTATATCACTTCATTGCTCGTCATATTGCTTGTTCGCTGTTAATGCAAGATATCAGGGTTCTGTTTAAGCAGTTTGGCGTCATCGGGGCAGTACATAATGATATTGCTGACAGTACACGGTTGTACGCAGCACTCGCTTGCCACCTGTCTACGCAATCGACGCCACCTCTTTTCTGCGAGAAACCGTCTTCTGTTAATGCTCTCTTGTAGATCGTGCGGTGTCAGCTTTTCTAATAACAAAAGGTAACACATTTGAATTATATATTCCCGGTCTGATTTTTTTAACAGCCTTAACGTTTCAATCCAAAACAATAATTGTTTTGCAATTAAATCACACAGGCAGTACCTAGCATCTATGTTATGTTTTAAAGTCACGAAATAATCGATGGTTAGATGGTAGATACTAATAGTGAATAACATATGATATTAGGTACTTGTACAATAATATTTTAAACAAAAGACACTAACCCATCAACAATGATGTATCTCTCTTAACAATTCGATAGACATTATCGCAAATGTTTTCAATAATAGAAGAAAGCCACTTGCTGCAAATGAAAATTCGATCCGTCATTCTGTACGTTTCCGTGTTCGCTTCGATGCGATAAAAGGCGCTATGTAGTAGAAGAATTATATACACCTGTAAAAATTGTAAAATAAAATATCAAAATAATAAAAAAAAACAAACAATGTTATTCATTATACGTATCGGCTATTTAAATTTCACAAATGGGTACCGTTTACAAAATGCGAAGAAGAATTTAATTCGAACAGTTATTGAATAATAAAATTGATTTTATTTATAACTAATTTGAAATATAAATTAATTAAAAAATTACATACGTAATATTTTTGATCCATGATTTCACTAAGAGCACAACAGATGTTTGATCCCTCAAGAGGTTATGAATGATGTGTCAGAAATTGAGACTAGAATCATGATCTAATAGCCCATAGTTAATTTTACTTGTTTACATCGTTTACAAAATATCGTCTCGGCATTAAGATAACGAGAGTCATAAACAAACCAAATTCAAACGTCAAAAATGCATTCTATTGGTTTGCTATAGGGATTAATTATCCAGGTCTATTGATATATCTAAAGTCGTTATTCATAAACTTCAATATTGTATGTCTTCTATATAAAAACCATCTACTGTTATAGTTTTAATGAGGCTTGTCTGCTTGATAAGCTAGTGAGAAAGAGTCATTTTTCATGTCAGTATAAGACAACCAAGTATATCCTTAATTTAATTTAACCTTAATTTAATTCCTATATTTAACAAAACAGTGTGGTTGTTGCTGAGGTGGTTGGCGATTTTTTTCACAAATACAGTGTAAACTCCACGTAACGTCACTGGTTTTAACAACACACTCTCGAAAGCGTCGAAATCAATTGGCTTTGGTTTTTTTAGCTTGTATTCCATACAACTATTTTTATTCACTACATTTGACCACCACTCTACATAACGCCATAAAATGCAGTCTCTTCAGTGTCGTTATAGTTTACACTATATGACATAAAAGCTAAAAAAATTACATTTCATGTGACCAAGTTGACTAACAGGCTTAGCTATCAAATACTCAAAACCGAACATTCCAGGATATATTAAAGAAGCGTCAAAAAACGAAGTCATTGACGGACATATATTTAACATTGGTAAGTAAGCCAACAGACATCAAAGTACATTTCGTGCACATAGCAACAGCAGTTATCTATGCGCCACACCAATCAGTCAATATAAATTTAAAATAAGAGGTCCTTAGGTCACTGTTTGCTCAGACAGATTGTAACAACGTAAACAACATTAGTAGCGTACAAAATAAGTCGGTCCATGTCTAAAGGTTTTTACAGTGGATCCGCTTTTTAATCTTAATGTAAGCAATAAAAACGTAGTATTATTACCAAGGCAAAAATCAAAATAATGTCTTTACAATTTAAACAAATAGACCAATACTCCTGTTCTCACAATATTATGAATGAAAAATGTGGACATTAAAAATTTCCCAGTGCTGGTGCACTGGTGCTGGAGCAAGTTGTATTTTGCTCTATGCAGCAAGCGATATAAATACCGCAGTTATAGATATTGGACCTCATTGGACGCATGAACTCATGCAAGAATTAATAAAAAAAACAGAGTATAGTTCATATTACTCTTATGTCTCTTTTATCACAGCGTTAACACATATGATAGAGATATAGCTTTAAAAGAAATAATTATAAATGTTTTTATGTATGTACAGACTTTTGGCGTTCCGCTTGACCCATTTTTAAATGATAACTGTCAAAGTTAAGCAATTTAATATTTTTATTGTTTGATAGAGAAGCGAGTCCATTACAAAAATACACATGTGATAACATATAAATGGGCGCATGAACTATCAAAATAACTAGTTATTATTAGAATATCATAATTATTTGTGTCTATTAACGAATTTATTATTTTGGTTCAATCACTTTCTTAGTTGGCTACATCCGCATTTCTAATCAAGTTCTGCTTCTAAGTTATAACCTTTAATAAAGTGTTAAATTTTTAATCGTAAGGTCGTCGAGGCGTCTCCTTTTTTGGAACAATGACTTTTGTGGTTTTAAAAAGTTTAAGGGATAAATTGCATTGTAGTATATATAGAACTTTTAACATGAACTTAGAAAAATCATTTTATAATGAAGAACCACATACGTGTCAAGCACATCACCGGTCCTTTCACTTTTTTTGGTCACGATATCTTAGATAGATGTAATTCCAGATTAAATCGTTTAAGTACGTTGACAGATTATTTTAAGTGTAATGAAATACCTGTTCCGATAAAACAAATATTACCAAAATAGAATAGTACATGATAAGGATAAGAAGGAACATACATTCTCCCTAGTGATTCCCGTAACCGATATTTCGGTGAAAAATCGTTAATATTAGAAAACAACACAGGAATAGGTATTGACCATATTTACATAGATTCGCCCGAGCGATGATATGATATAATTTTTTTTATAGATATTCCTGGATATCTTTCGAATATCCTCTTAATATTAAGTTAACAGATACTGTTGTTTATACACAAATGTTTGCTAAAAACAACTTTTGTCGACAGTTCTTTCCACTTTCAAGGTTGCGTATAATGCCTTTCCGTACAACTTAAACAATATTTGCTTACATTATGTGACGCGAAAACGATAAACTATCGCTACTCAGCCCATCTTTGATAACATTATCAGTACGTTTATTTTAGCGCATTAAAACTGTATACATTAAACCTTGTTTGTTTAGTAAAAACCGTTGTTTGTAAAGTTTCAATATTTCTATTCAGAGTATGCAACATAATGTTAGTGTTGTTATTTTTTACATATATTGTGATAACTAGTGCTGTTCCTGGTGATTTGTCTCAAAATCAAGGTAATTTATATTAGACTAGACTTAATATCCTGTGTGCCCTCGAAGGTCCCCAATTGGTCGCGCTCTATCCCACGCATCGCGTTCTACCTCGCTCCAAATGTTACCGGCTCCCTTCGTCATATCTGCAACAGTACGTCGCCAGGTGTGCTTCTGCTTGCCTTGAGGATTCCAATTAACCTGCTTTGAATCTCTTCGGAAACTGGTATTTCACGACAGCGGTCCAAATGTAGATCCATAAACCAGAATCCGGCGAAGACTCCAACTTGAAGACCACGCGAGATGTCTTAATTCACCGTCCACATCTCGCATCAATATCCTTGATGTTAGTCGCGAAACGCGTACATTTATTTTTATATTTCGAGTTTCTTTGTTTTTTCCTTATTTATTGTTTTTTTATCTGTTAATTATATTTATAATGTTACAAAAAACTTGTATTATTAGTATGAGCCGTTTATTTATAATTTATTAGTAGTAAATAGAGATAAATAATTGCCCTGAGCTATAAACAGAAACAAAGGGAGGTTCAATGCCGTTTAATAATCTTACATCTAATGATTTCTAATAGTGAATAATAATATTGAACAGCACACCTAATAAATAAATGTTTTATTGTCATTCGTAGTCGTAGAAATATATATATCATATACCTGGTCACACATGTCAGGAGGACAGAGAAGTACGTGACCAACTGAGTATACCTAGACTGTTAATGGTAAAATGACATTTTACCATTATATACGTTAAAAAAAGGTTGTTTTTCAGGTGATTGCCCTACATTTTGCGAAGGCACTGCATATAAATGTATCAAAGGACAATGTTTTTGTGCAAGCGGTTTCGCTCCAAATTATTACCAGACACAATGTGTCAAATGTCCAGGTATTAATTTTTTTATATATTTTAATCAGTAAGAAGTATAAACGACCATCAGTTAATCACAACCTCACTGAGTTTCTTGTGGGTTTTGTTTTCTTATATGAAACAATTAAATGGAGCAAGCAGTTCTAAGATTTTTTTTTATCATTTTTTATAAAAATATTTCAGGATTAGGTGAAGCCTGCTACGGACCGTGCTGCGGTGATAATATTACCCTCCACTGTTGGAACGGCGTCTGCCAGTCTTGTTATGGGTCCACGGGAAACTGGGTGTGCAGGTAGGTAATATAGATAAACAAAATGTGATTTTGTCCCTGAACCCAGAAGAATGTTTCCTTATTGGTCTAACGACCAATAAGGAACGTTGGAGTACCAACATTCGTTAGCAAGCTATATGTTACAGACCTCTCTTAAGACGCTTGATTTTTCAAACTCTGTTAGGTTACAGTGTTTTTTAACACAAACACAAGCACTAGCCACAATCGTGTGACTGTCAATCAGTTGCCGTTAAAATATTAGAGGTTTTGGTATAAAATTGCCGATTCAGTACATGAATTACACCATACTGTTACCATTACCTTTATAAGCTATGCTTCAGGACACTATTATGGCGTTTGACCTGGGATCAGACACTGTATTTTTCGCTTAGGGTTATGTCATAATTCGACCCAAAATATTCATTTACTTCTGTATCGATTCAACAAAAAACACAAGTTTCAACACGTTGTTTCTGTATCCCATCGTTAGGCACCCATTTCTCGTATTTTTTATTTCATTGATTTGACGCAAATGAATCAATATTGTGGTTAAAGTAACATTAAACCAAGCCGCCAATTCCTTAATAGTTTGGCTCGGTTCCTCTTGCACTATCATATGAATTTTATTGACTCGTGTAAGCAGCATGTTGTACGATTTTTAAAAGATGGATCCCATAGGTAACATGTAAAAATCTATACTCATATACCATAAATGTTCTATGTGAATTCCAAGTACCTATAACAATAAAACGGCAATTGAATACTTAAACCTCTATTATTAAGCCGAGCCATTTTAATCTTTATTACTTTGTCTTGTGTTTAATAATTCCAAGGCTTTACAATCTTATGTAGTTTTACACAATGTATTTTAATTAATTCAGGAAATCCTTATTGACGTTGAGCAAACATTTTTTTTCGTTAACGACTTGCATATTTCGTAGCAAGGTTTATGCAAAGAAACTTTGTCATTAGTCTAAAGGAAGTGCTAGGTTTTGAAACAAGGGCTTACTACAAATAAATAAATAATATACTTCTAAGTTGACGAAGTTATTTCTCCACTTTTAGACTATTGACACACAACACAGTCTCAGTAGACGGCTTTAATTTGGCTGCAAAAACCTTATCAGATACAACATATACACAACTTCTAAGGACTCATGGAACCTTATAAGGCCTTCCATTGCTGAAAATATTGTGGTGGATTGAAGATGTATAATAATTCAAATACTGTAGCGACATCTATGTTAGAGGGCTACAATAATTACTGTGATGTCACTGATCCTGCGCTAATAGTTACACAAATGGAACATTTGGAGAATATATATATTTTTATGTAATGTATGGAAACTGTTTTTTCAGAGAACCGGTGGATCAGATAGTATTTGTATCTGGTACTCAAATTGTGATGGCCAGTGCGCTAGTTTTGGGAATAATTGCTACATTCGTGTTGCTATATAAACTATGTGCAGCTACCACCATCAGGTTAGTTTTTAATTTGGTTGGTTAAAATTATAAAAAATAAATAACTTGTATTCGAAGTCTACGATGTAATAAATAATAGAGTTAACGATGGCTCGCTGATGATTATTAAAATTCGTAAAGTCCTTCTGAGGTCAACAGGCAGTTGGTACAGTAGACTTGATAACTTTTTGACAGTGCGATCCACTACTTGAAGTATTACAGTACTTTTAATAACTATAACTAATCCATGCAAAAATCATTTGACAAATATGTTTTGAAGTCTCTATACATCTAAAATCAAAGTGTGTTTTTTTCAGACCCATAGGAAGAAGAGCAAGTGGGTCAATGGATAGTGGAAGGCTATCAATAGGAAGCTTACAAATATACGTTGACGAACGATTACAGGATGCACCACCAAGGTATGTGTTAGATAATAAAAGTAAGAAATGCGAAAAACTGTTAGTAGTATTTTACATTAAATTACATCCAAAAATTAAGATTAAAATCAAATTATTTGTTTTAAAAAATGACACAAAAATAATCACGATCAATATCATCCCATTAAAGAATATTCTTCTAAGAATAAAGAGAAAAATCTCATTCTTTTTATTTATAGTACGATAGGATAAATTTCTGATTGCCAGTCTATTGCTTTACTGTTCACGGTATTTCTGAAAACGACTTAGGATCCTTTAAGACAAAAGCGTACCACTCTCTAAAAGGCCGGAAAAGCGGTCACGAGCCCCCGGCCACGCGAGTGTCTATGGGCGGTGACTTCACCTTTATGGTGCCCCCCCCCCCCCCTTCTCTAAAAAAAATAATGCATGAATCATAATAATTGCTCGGTCATAATCTAAGGCGTTACAGAATATTTTATATTAAAAATGAAATGCTGAACAAATTTCGAATGCAATATAGGCCTTGGAATTACTTTAATTAAAAAAATCCTGGTTGCTTTTTAAAAAGTATTTTTAAAATGACTAAACAGAGAAGAGTTGAATAATTTAAACAATTGTGACTTTTAGTTCATTAATGTTTTTTTTTTCAAAATTTTGACGGCTATTTCGCTAGAAAGTTCCTTCTTTGATATACCTTAATCACACACTTATTTAATACATGTTTATTGCAGATACACCAGAGCAGCACCATCGGGATCATCGATTTACCCATCAATTTCACTTAATTCTGGTTTTGTAAGTTTCTTACAATATATATTTTCGTATATACTTAATATTTTTAATGATTACTCGAAATATTACATTTTAGATAATAAAAATGGGTCCTGAAATCCATTCCTTTTTTTTATAGAAGAGGGCGCAAACGAGCAGGAGGCCCACCATAAAGTCGCCGCCCATGGACACTCATTTGGCTTGGAGCTCATGAGTGCGTTGCCGGCCTTTTAGGGATTACTTTATGGTGGATAATTCTTTTATACATTTTACAGATACACGACAACAGTTTGCCGCCGCCACCATACACGCCGCCTGAAAGAAAAGAAGATAATTCAAATGGAATAGTGCATATGTGATATTGTTAGGTGACCTTTTTAAAAATCAATCTTGTATAATACTTGGGTATAATAAGTAGTAAAACTGGGTATAGTAAGTAAAACTTTTAATAAATGATATCAAAATATTAAAGAGAGTACCTGCGGCTATATATACTCTCGGGACTCCCAACGAATGAGGAAATTGCCGCGCTCATATATCAAACTGAGGGAGAAAAATGGCCTTGGCTTGTACACTGCTAATCCCAATGGCTCGGATTTTTGTATTGGATAATTTATTAATGAGGCTAAATTATAACATCAAGCTAATTACGATTGAATTGACGAATAACTAATTAATATAGGATCTTTTTTCTTTTTATGAGATTTCTTAGCGCCTGTCGCCTTTACGTATATTTTCTAAAAGATATTCAGTTAAGTTACTTCATGTAAATAAAATAAAAAATCGTATGTGTGGTTATATGGTTTGTATTAAGATTTGTTTAATAAATTTAAAGTTTGAAACAATATACGATGTTTTTTTAATCAAGAATCAAGACTAAATATCCAAATGGAATGCAGTTTTTATTTCTATATAAACTATATAAAAAACTGATACTGCTGGTCGTATTAAATGTAATCCCAAATAAGATTTTTTGGGATTATACTTTGACTTTGACCTCATCTATGTTTCTACCCCAGCAATAGTCGCAGATAATTTGTGCTTTTTTTATAAGTAACATATTGGAATATAAATAAAAAATAATAATAATAGTAGGTTGAAAAAATAGAGTCATGACTACTAGGAGTTTATCTTTATGATGGCTGTACAATACCATTTTTTGCAATGAAGCATGGTGTATAGGTATTAGGGTAATATATACCCTCTCACATGATGCACGTGTCATGGCAATGGCATTGACACATTGTTTGCTGTTTACAACAATTTAAATCTATAATTCTTGATCTTGTAATTAAAAAACTATAAAGAGTTTTTCTAAAATTATCCGGCAATTACATATTAATTTTTTGTAAGCAAATAAACCTTATTGTCTTACATTTCATTTGAGACATTTCAAAAATTAAATTTTCATTGTCAAATGATTGTACAATATTGTCTTACTATTCAGAGTCACTTGATGATGAGCAAATTGGAGTTAATAGATAATGTAGATAGGGGCATCCACTATGATCAAATTCAATAACCAAATAACATGTGGGTAAAACAGCAACCTGAAATAATATTAAAGTATGAAAATCAGCTATTTTCAGATTACAAGATATAAAAGTTATTTATCTTTCAAGTAAGGTTTAGAATTAAATAATTAAAAGGGGCATATGGACATTTATTATTCCTGTAAGCTTCATGGTGCTGGTCACCTTAAGTGTTTAGTTTTAATTTGAGTGCAGGTATTGCACCAACAATATTTCTTGTAATTAAGATGTGATGATGATATCTATTTTATAAAAAATCCATTATTTATTTTAAAAATATCCATTTACCTTACAAGTTGGTGGATTAAATAGTAATGTCGTAAATAACAATAGATATTTGTAATATAAACTTACCAAATATTTCGATAAAACTAGAAATACAACAATTTTGCACACCAATTTACTAGATTCAATTAAATCTGTTCATAGCGTAGATCTCCACTTGATTGGCGTTTAAGAATAAGGCAGAGCGTCGATGTTTTTGATCGTTGATCCATTGAGTATCGTTCGTTAAGCCGAGCCAAATCTGCAAACAAGCGACAATTGAGCGTTGGTTGACAACTTGGAAAACCGGCCTAAGTTTTTTTTTAAAACAGATGTTAAAAAGAAAATTGTAACTAGCAACTTACTTTCACCAAGTTGTCAACATTTGAGGAAGTAAAAATTGTGTGGCCAATAGAATTGTATTCGGGTGATGTAAATAAATAAAAAATGATTTCACTTAAGGGTCTAGTTGTCAGGCTATAAATTCTTAAAAAACTATACTAAACTTGACAGTGACAGGATTTCGTAAATTGGTTATGTGTGTATTATTTACTAGAAATTACTTTTATTTGGTATTTTTAAATAACACTTAATTTGTATTATTAATTTTCTAAATTAATAATTATTGATTTTTTTTATTGATGCACAGGTAAGTTCATGTTAAACGCAGGAAGTACAAATGGCAGACGAAGAAATTAATGGTGATACCGATGATATCCAGCATGATAAAGACAAAAACCAAAAGAAAACTGCTAAGCACGACAGTGGAGTAGCAGATCTAGAAAAAGTTACAGACTATGCTGAAGAGAAGGAAATATCATCACAAGATATATCGGGGGTAAGAAATAAAATATTAGTTTTAAGTTAGGTTATTTCACATTCTGCACCACAAAATAAATGTATTTTATTATAAAAACCTCAACATTATCTGAGAAATTATTACTATTAGTAAACAGTTTCATTTTAGTATATAATTTAACCAAAAAAATTATGCTGAATCACATCCATTGATAATGCTGAATAATTTTCCATCAATTTTTCAATCCAGAATAGAAACTAACCAATTTATATCTACTTACAAATAATATTTTATATGTACAGCATGTTTTAGTTACACCTAAATATTAATTTAGGTGTAACTAAAACCAAATAATGATAAAAAATAAAATGTATTAACATTATTTTTATCATTATTTTGCTGTAAGTCATTTACTTACAGCCAATTTATTTACTTACTTAATATAATTGTATCTATCTGCTTAAGGTTCATAAACACAGAAAGATTGTTTTTTTTAGGCTCTTTCACTAATTGGAGATAGAAGAAATAAAGAAGCGGCAGAAAGACTAGAAAAAGAAAAAGAGCTGCAAAAAGTATCAGTTAAAAAAGAAGATATTGAACTTATTGTAAGTACATAAACCCTAATATAACATTGCACGTAACTTAATTGCTCATGTGCTCTACTGTAAGCATGTTTCATGGGTATCCCTTGACTCATTACAATTTTATTATGAAGCTCAGGTTAAAAATAAAATAAAATATCATAAACATTTGTTAAATGATTCTGGTTTGCTTATAATGTGGTTAATTTAAATAATTTCATTTGTAGGTAAAAGAAATGGAAATCTCTAGGACCTTAGCAGAGAGGACACTAAGGGAACACAGAGGGGATGTTGTAGCTGCATTAACCACACTTACAAATTAAATGTAAAATAAACTTTTCTATACAATATTTTTGTTTTTTGTTGTAGAAAAAAACTTCTTTAACCTAAGCATAATATGAGTAATGCACTATTCTATACAAAGTTACTCTACTTATCTAATATATGAAATTTCCATGTCACAATGCTAGTTACCATACTCCTCTGAAACGGCTTGACCGATTTTTACCTAATTTTATATGCATATTCAGTAGGTATGAGAATTGGCCAACATCTTTGTCAACGTTTGTCGAGTCAGCTATTATTTATATAAAATATGTAAGTAAGTAGGTATATCAATGGTCTTATTGTTAAGGGCGATATTTAATAAAATCGTTATCTGTGGTTTTCGTGTTGATAGATAAAGACTTAAAAGTCTGCATCTAGTAAGTTTTAAATCTGTGTAATGCATATCACATTATACAATGGCCGAAATATCTTAAAAAAAGTTATATGTGTTATTTGTCGTTTAAAATACCATAATATACAACAAAACCAAGTGATTACATTATACTCTTCATTCTAGTATATACTGTATTTCTTTGACGTACTCTGTGGTTGACATTTCTTATTGTGTGTTTTCTACATTTATTTTATTTTTTCAAATGAAATCTTAATACCTTTAATTCTCATATTTATTTATCACTTTTATTAGTTCGGCTTCTTATTTTGTGAAAATTATAAAACTATAAACTTACATCTTCACGACGGTGAGTAAAATTTCTTGTCAATCTCTAAACACCCAACTGCTGATCGTGCCTATGCATATCTAAATTTATTAGTTGCATGGCCTTGACGTTTTTTTTTAAATAAAACATTCAAATTTTAAAACACATCTTAACCCAATAATCAACATTTCTAGGTTAGTTTTGACCTTATTAACAACAATAGTAAGCAGGCACAAATCTCTTTATGTATTTTATATTCTTCCAAATAGGCTTGAATTTCTGTTGATATTTATTATTTCTAAAATGTTGTCTCATTTATTATATATACATATAACATATTGTTTTAATACCAAGATATTAATTAGAGGATAAATAGTTTTTTATTGAAGTATTTGGTTGAATATGATACTAAGAAATTTTATCTGACAGTTTTGTGCTATGTTCTTATGTGTGACTATGTATGTTAATTTTGTTTCCTAAAAGTACCTCTCCAACTAGTTAAGGTAGGCAAGGATTTTACAGTGTTGATTTTACATAAAAATTCAAGAAAGTATCTATATTAATCACATTTTCATAAACAAAATGTTTGAGTTAGTTGTGTACAAAATTTGTTGTTTGTAGGTTACATCATGCATAGGTAAGCTGTAGGAGCATAATCAAAGTCAAAGCTCAGATTTGAATCGGGTATTAAAAAAATGCTTTTTATTTATAAATTATAATTAAAAAAGTAGTAGAAGTAGTGATGAGTTGTTTGAATATAAATTTTCCACATTACATATAAAAAATCCAATGACTAAATTATTAAATATGCAACAATTCAAGTGACCTAATAATACAATAATGACAAAAAAGAATCTTATTCTTTACCGGATTTGTGATTAAAGACAAGTGTTTGTAAAAGATGTGTAGATGCTAAATATTTATATGATATTTACTTGTAGCATATTTCACTTGTATCAAAGAGTGTTAGCTGGCTGATAGGTTTTATTGAAGTTAGAACTTTCATTCTAAGAACTTATAAATAGTTCTCTCAATTATATTAAATATTTCAATTATATGATTATTAAATATACTTTGGTAATACAAAATTATTGAAAATTGATTATTCTGATATATTTCACATGAATATATATTGGTAGAGTTCAAACCCCATATAACTTTTAAGAATTTTGAAAACTAATATATTTAGTTACACTTTATTGCACTTAAACAGTAGAAGTAGAAAATTTTAATACATATAAGAGCAACGGGTGGCCTTATCGCTAATAAGCGATCTCTTCCAGGCAAACCTACGTATATAATAAGGGAGACATCTAAATGATTTAATATGTCAAGGTATAAATCAATAGGTAAATTGCCTGGTTAAGCCAGGATAATTAATTTATCCCCATGATTTTGGACAAATTTGTGAATAACCTTGCTTTATTATGATTATAGTGCCACTAAACAAAAGTAATTATCAATTTTGTTTAGTTCATGCCCATGTGCCATATTTTTACCTGACTAATCAAATACATCAAATGTGAAACTTCACAATATAGGGTTTTATTATAAAAGAACGCAGTAAAACTTTAAGTCTACTTCATTTTACTTCCTAACCTACAACACAGATGTTATTTTTATTAAGACGCGCATAACTTCCTTCTCTCATTTGGTATTCGTCCTGTAATTAGGTCGAAGGATATTTCCGGGGCCCACGGCCCTGAATAACTTCGTTCCAAGGACTGAGGGTGTTAACGAAAATCTTTTTCTCGTTTCTAGGTCGTCCCCCCGTAACGTCCCTGTCCCTAATATACAGTTACATCCAAAGTAATTTACCTACTTACGGCACGTCGTGTTAGTATAATTGGTTATAGTTTTGACATAAATCCTATTTAACGCCACGAGTTCATGCTACCTAGAAATCGGAAATATATTTTAGTTTTAGTTAAGATAGGAAGTATTTCTGTATGTTTTGTATTTATTAACGATAAGCTGATGTCAATTAACAAAATTAAGTTACAAACTCTTTTAAATATAATAATTAATTACTGGTGAAATATTTATATAAGATTAAGAATATTGTTTAATTTAAAAAAATAGTTAATATTGCATTTATTGAGTCACAAGTGTGGTTAAGACTGACGTACACGTCTTACGTAAGCGGGCATGGTTTTGAAAAGCAAAAAACAATTAACCGTGAGAAAATACAATTAAGGCACGAATAGGTGTTGTATGTTATTTTAGTTTTTTAAAACTTTTTATTAAGCAATGTTATCTTATTATGTATATCTCTATTATGTAAAAATATAATTGATTTTTATGTACATCGCGCTCTCATCACGATCAAAATACATTATGTACATACAATGTGAATGCGACTATAGCAGTGTATTTATATTTTATGAGTTATCATTCCGTTATCATTATTGTAATCACCAACACACTCGATCTAATTCGGCACACATGTGTACCAAGCATATAAAAGTATGGCATGCCATATGACTAACTTATTGATAAGAGTTCTACAACGGAATTATATTTACGAAAATACATTACATGAACATATTTACACTATTAGAAAGTATAATGATATGTGAAACACGGATGTCACAATTTATCACAATTAAATATCATTTAATACGATTTCATTAGCTATTTACTTTCAATTTAAGTCTGTCGTAGTGGTTATGCATGTATGCAAATAAATATATCGATAAGCTACTTGATTATACAGGTATCGGTGAAATATATATCACTGTATGCACATTGCCAATCATAAGTGCAGTAAGTGGACTGCAGTGTTTAGGGACGGGTCACTATCCCGTAGTTAATTCAACTTCGGGCATCGACCTCGCCTGGACGCAGTTGCATTGTCGCATTAGTCGCGTGCTTTGAATGAAAGCTCGTACTCCATATTCTATTATTTACCACCATTAGGTAATCAATTAGGTATTTATCACAGCATTGCTTGTGCGCATGTATAAGTTAACAAGTTTTAGACTTGAAAAATGAGTAAATAAAAGCATTTATTATTTTAAAAATAACTGGTCTGAATTTTTATGAATGCCGGTTGTCCACTGCTAGTTATTATGTGAATTTGATTCGTTATGAAATCTTAAATTCATAGAAATATTTTACGCCTACGTATATTATACTATGCCACCGTGTCATAATTTTTTAACTCATCACCCACAAAGCGTTGCTTATAACACTTTATCAAGTTATCAATTTGATGAGCGAAAATTTTGAAATGATTAAAGGAGTAGGTATACTTTTTGTTTATTGGATTAAACTTGTGTTTACCCTTCAGGATATCGATTTGTGGTAATGTTGCGAGGTGCGACACAGGCGGGGCGTCAACCCTAGTGCCAATGGTTAGGTAGGGTGACTTTTAAAATTATAACGTTATCGTACTATTTGTACGGTTGCATATCGAGTTCTAATTAGGGCTCAAAAATACATATGCATGGGTAAACGTTATGTAATTTTCTGTACGGTACTTTAATTGATACAACCCAACTTTATGTAATTTAAACGCTATTATATAATTGAAATCATCTAAATAACTGCACGATGCACATTGCAGTTTTATTATACGCCTGCCATACGTCCTGCAATATACAGGTGTCAAGTCATGACAACATTTTAGGTGTATAAAAACATCACAGTTTTGCATCGTGTTCGATGAAAGTGCTATAATTGATGGAACGAATAGTTTCTCTTGCGAAAACTGAAACGGCCAATAACTAGCGCATATGGAATAGAGAGTGGATTGCACGAGAGCTCTTATCTAACAAAGTTAGTTTGTATTATAGAAGGCGAGGACCGGGTCACGAATTTTACGTTTACGGGTATACTCGACCCTACCGTTTGTATGTGTGCCACAGATGTAGGTTAACATGAACCGCGCTCGATACGCTACCGCTCGCGCTGCCACCGATGTCGACCACCTAACCTAGATCAGGGTGCGGAGAGATCGCTTATGAAATCTGGCGCACACTGCATAAATGACATAGAATTTAATACCTTTATTCGGCACATTTTGTTCATGTAACATTTACTTCGACTTTCCCGTATATTATTGAACGCGTAACCTTCGCGCTTTCACTGTATAATTTTGTCGGTAATGTGAAATTTTGATATTTTTGTATTTGCTGATTCAAAGGGACGATAAGCGATTGAGCGCAATGGGTTATTGCAAAACTCAAACATTCTTATCATCGAAAATTGGTCAAGTGCTATTTATAGTGGAGCGTAACATATAAACGTAATTCAAACCTTGAACACATCTATGAAAGTAGGCTTGTTCGTATACATTGTATTCATTTTATGATATGTACCGCTTCACGGATACGATCAATTTTAAGCAACATTCATGTTAATAATTCGATAGGTTTTTTCAACTTATACAAAATTCGATCAATACAATAATCAAATTAGAATAAAAGTAACATTTACATCTTTTCAGCTTTCAGTCAATTCAACAGGTTACCTGTCTATTTCCACATACATTATAAACATGTAATAAGTGAAACATTCTCAGTGATATCATAAATTTGTTGGTTCATTTCGAATTATTTTCTATAAATAAATCTGAATCTATTGCAGTTGACAGTCAGTCGTTCAGTAAAAATGTCATACTCTATTTAAAATAGATAGTCTGGGCGTAAGATAATGCTTTCATTGTGTTCTTATCTCGATTTAGATTTAGAAAAGAAACATAAGAGAGATTGGAATGCGTTGCTGACACTGTTCATCAACTGCTGGTAGCTCGATACGGCCAATTGTGCGAGCCGATTTCAAAATGAAAGTACCGCGCATCTAGGACGGTGAACGTATTTCTCGCTGAGATCTCTTGCAATTTACCAACATTTGAATGTGAAATATACCTACTCAATTATCCGGAATTGGTTGACTTATGTGCTTTCTAACTCTACCTTTAATGGCGTATTTCTCGGAGATCTAAGCATTATAGATCAGATTAGTTCATACAATTATTTCGTTTGAGGATCTACCAAGTCTTTAAGACACTCTTTTTGTATTCCTCTCTTGTTATACTAATATGAGTTAATTAAACCTCAAATTGCTGTTTATCACGCGTGTGGCACAAAACATTCCTTAACATTTTTTTAAAGAAATATATATTCTAAGGAATAGATAGTGTATTTATTACTTTATTATTTAATTACTTAAACATTAAAGTAAAGAATCAACATTAACGATGATCGCATTAAGTGTTATCATTAATTGAGGACTTGGTTTATTTTTAAAACTGACTGTTTTCAGAACAGCAAACACAGCGTTCGTGTCGTTCTACCAAATGGTTATTATATCACCACAGATATCGTAACTTTTGCCCAGTTCCACTAGAAAGCGCAATGGGCCATTCGCTTTTCTGATACTATTTATTGCCTAGGAAACTTCGATAGTCGGCTTTTCAATTTAGATCTGTTCAGCATAAAGTAACTTTCGCCACTCTAATTGCAATTTTGCTATGGAAAGTTCGGTTTTATCATTTACAGTTGCTTTGTAGTTTTAATATATTTTTCGAATAAGGAAATCTTTATTTTTTATTATTGTTCATTTGTATGCAACAATTAAATGCATATATTTACTACTCTATGCATCTTGAAAACATGTCTCTAAAATGTTTTATATGGCTTGTTATTTGCGTTTACAAAACACTTATTGATTATTATTCATATTTATATTTAAAAAAATCCAACAATAAAATATCCTATTAGGTTTAAAGCAAAAAAAACAATCCTTAATTCAGGCGATACAGAACGGTCAGTAGGTAAAGCTGTTTAAAATTTAACTAAAGAGGTAAATATTGCTCAATCAGTGGGTTATGTTTAAAACTGATAGGAACTTAGAAATGCTTTAGAATAATGAATCTTATGGTCGCGGATAAAAGAGCAGATTAATATGTACAGGATGTTGCCGAACATTGTACATGTTCCATTCAACCATGAACTCCTTTGTGCGTCCCGCGTAGCTAAGACCTCAATTTTTTAACTCTTACTTATTGGTCAATCAATGTAACATTTGCATTGTATTGCGGTACCTACCTTCTGACATTGTTTCATGTTCTCACTCATTTTGTATCTAATATATTAGACATAATGTTACTATGTAACATTATGTTAAAAGGATACTATGTAGTGTGTTAAAAGGATATATTATACATATTATTACATTACATAAAGACGGTTTCATTTACAAATTTTGTGAAATAAATGTACACTCTTGGCTTGGACAGGTATTGTTAATGTATTTAAATACATCTAAATTGCGTACACTTATATTCTTAATTTGTATGAAGCCATACAAAATGAATGCTATTTGAAATGTTGGAGGCGTTAAAATCACTTAATAGTATTAATATATTTGTATAAAACTAATAAAATGTTACTTATTTCAGGTAAAAGCATCAAGACTTCGCGCTACGAAAGTGTAAGCCTATCAATTAACTAGACGTAAGTAATTAAGTAACATTTTAATCAAGCATGCCATTAGATATCGAAAGCACCACGTTTCTAGTTGTGTAAGCTGTGAAGTAGACGTCATTGCTCAATTAGATGCATCTCGCTTATGTCGTGAGAGCCGAGTTTCCTAATGTTGAACGCTTGCAACAGTTTCCCAATAGAAAGTCTTCCCGTACAGGAAGCATTGCATTGCACGTGCAACCGCCCTCTCGTTGCACGGGAGGGGCGGCGGCCGATGCACTTTCATGTCAGTGACGTCACACGATACCTTCCGTCAGCGTCACGCCATGCCCAGTAAGAGCTATTACGCAACTCACGCGCACCACTCGACTTTCCAATTTCGACAATGCTTTGTTGTTTTGTGCTTTCAAATTTTGGTTACTGTCTCCCATTTTTGATGCTTTGTGTTTCACTCGCTGTAAGATCAAACTTTCTTTGTATTGCAATACTTTTCAACTTTTAAACTAATGTTTAACGGTTAATAGTGTACGCAGTGAGACATAGAGAGCAGGATACATTCTATGGAACTTGAATTGTATCTTACCCTTGATGCTATGCCATACTAGGCACCGTATTTGTTTTAAATACTGTAATCTCAAAAAATATATATACAATTTCATTATTTTTATCATTTCATACTTTCACTCGCTTCTTTTCTCCATAGAGACGCGTGACAGCTGTCGTGTCGTTATAGGGTTTCACCTGAGCTTTCTCACTACAGCACAAGGCTGGAGCTCTGTATAATTAATGGTGATATAGTTTCACTATATCAATAATGGGTACATAAAGTTAAGGCTGTTTTTTTGTTATGTACACATAGCTTACCACAAAAACATGTTTGCTGCTGATAAATTTATTATTTACCTTGTGTAAAGTTAAAATGCTTATTAACACTTAAACACTCGGTCATCCGCTGGTCTCGATTCTTTTAAATGTAGGATATTCAGAAATGTATAATTGTCATAATATAAAAATTGTCATAATATAAATATATTTTTGTTGCAATAAATATTAAATATTTTATCAGGTAAATGCCAAACGGTAACAATGGTGTATGTTAAACTTTCAGTAAGTTCTGATGCTTATGGTTTCATCATAATCCATGCGTGTTTATCTTACATACATTGTTTAATCTGTAAAAAATTACCCTGCTGACTGACGCACTTGTCACTTCGGGGTGCTTTGATTCCTACTCAAACATAACTACAATTTTATATAAAATTGTCATAATAAAATTATCACATATGTCGACGCGTGGCCTTATTATGCAGTTGATATTAAAGCTCCCGAACAGGATTAGCCATACAATAAAATATAATCTTAAATCAAATAATTGTGAGATGTTATTTAGTGTCATTTAATTTACTATTGTCTTACAAAAATATTATTAATTAACATTAATAAGCTATAATTTTTATAAATCGCTGCGATCCTCATGCATATACTAAATTCGCAGCTATTATTAGCACTTTGTTAAAAAGGTGTCAACTGTCAAATACTCGTGTCGATAATGTATACAATGGCAGTGATGTAGTATAATTGACAATTGACCTGTGATGGGGAGTGCTATAGAAAGGAAAGGTCATCTAAAATAGTAAATGAGAAAGTTAATCGTGGAAAGTGCACTCGGCCGATGCTGGCACTTGATTTCAATCTTGTAAAAATATTTTCACTTACCTGTCAAATACAATAATTTTATGTTGATGATTGCGTCATTGCATACATTTTTATCAGGTCATTTAAATTATCACTTTAGGTAGAAATATATAATAGTCCTTAATGTTATAATTATGTAGGTAGTACATGGTCTAGTTTCATTCTGAATTCTGCTCCCATACAATAGCGCTACAACCCTTTATAGATGTTTCTGAGAAGCAGATATGAGCCTTATGTGTCTTTTTATCCGTTTGTAAGACATGCTTGTTTCTAAAGCTTTATTTCGCTGTACGAGTAAGTACGCTCATAGACTGCAGCAGCAGAGCAACTCATAAGTACTGTATAGCCGAGGCTCAAACCTTAGAGTTATAAATCGCACGTGCTCATAACATAGTATGTTATGTATACGAGTATGTTACTTGAACCACTAAAAACGAACTGCTATGTATATAAAGCTGAAAGTCTAGTGTATCTTTCTGTCATTTGTATTTACTATGATGTAAATAGGGATAGTCGGTTTATTTAGTTAAAACGTTAAAATTTTACTGATTTATTTTTAATGTTCCGTACCTCAAAAGGAAACGAACCGAACGACAATTTTGGAATCGCGTTAATATATAGAATTTTAATACCATATCCTTAGGTTAATACGATACCGTGAAAAAAATATCTTCTAAATTAACTTAAAAAACGATACAGCCGATTGTTCAATACCATGTATAGGATATTACGACACTCTAGGGATTAAAAGTTGATAGAGTACTTCCCGTTGACCTGGAACTGTGACATTGCAAGTAACATGATACAGTCCCGAATAAGTTTTAAAATCAGATAAAATTTAAAAAAAATAATTCTTAATTATTGATTTCTAAAAGGTTATATTTCAAACTAATTATCTTATTAAATAAAAGTCTTTATATAAATATTAGCTTTATCTCAACATAAAGATATAACTTTTTACGCTGTATCCGCGCTTTCAACTATTAATCTTTCCATTTCCTGTAGTATTATAATGAATATTTTTAAACTGTACAATAAAAAATATTTTCTGTCTTTATTTTTATATCAATGGTAAAAGTACTGCAGGCTAACACAGTAAAAAAAATGCCAGGCGTTGTTATTTTGCATTCTAAATATATTTATTCGTAGAATAAATGTCTTATATCCTAAATTCGACAACGCTAACAAAAAAAATGCATCCAAATTTATTCACATCCGCTCTATACGTATTATCGGAATACTTAATTTTGTATGCGAGGTCTTTTAACTCAGAAATGGTTTTCCTAGAACTGTAAATAATACAGTTGAATGTTAATTGTGTCAAAAACATAATTAACCTAAACGTAAATGTACAAAGACACGAGTCAAGCTTTCACCAAACCGAAAGAAACAGAGAAAGGGTCCGTATTCCGTAGTGCGCAGCTGTTCCTGTGGGCGCCCGCCCTCACTGGCCTGATATTACTATACAGCGTGTTCGAGTTGATAGCTCGAGTCGACGCCGTTTACACATAACCCGCCACGGTTAGTCGCCCGTCACTCGTGGAGTGCGCATAACGTCTGTCAGGCAACGCAGCGCGACGGGAGAACCATGTGGTGAAGTGAAACTGTCAAACGTGATACGCACTCGCACACACAAGTTATTTCTATTCAGTGACTGTACTTTTTAATTTCACCCCAGTGTTTTAGTGTTATTGAAGTGACATTTTGGAAAATTGGATTATACGAACGTATAATGGCCTTAGCTAGGTGAGCTATTTTGGTTGTTGAAGTCAACGCGGAACTAGTTTACTCATCGAAGGATTTTTCCTTCATTATTCTTATTATATTTATTCGAATCAAACATATATTTATTTTGTGTTGCATGGTTTTATGCATTTTCATTATCAACTATATTTTTTTTATTTAATAAATATTTTATGTATTTAAAGTTTTTTTGTATATATATATTATAAACAGCGAAAGTTACTAAGCACCGTGCACCGCTCGCGTTTTAACTTTCTTTGTTGTGTAAGCTGAACGTTTAACCGCTGACAGCAGGTAGAGGGAGCAACATAGAAATCGAATCACTTTTACAACAATAATTTTTCATTCAAAGTTTCATTTCTCTGCTTATATATTTTTCATTTATATATTCGTTTGAATCCCCTAAACTTCCCCTCGGTATTCGTTAATGCGATGGCGATGTTTCTCTTCATCCTCACCCTTGTTGGCAAAAGTTACCCCTAAAGCAGACCCCACATTCGCTTATTCGTGCATTACTTTTTTTTTAACATAGTTTCCTAACTTAACTCAGTTTGTTACTTAATAATTACGTTATTTTAATATCATGCATTTAAAACAAATTAAAGTAATGAGATAATTACGTTAGTATTAATAAATGCCATAAAACTTCTATTAACCAATACAAATCGTATGTTAATTGGGTAGGTTTTTACTTAGGTTTATCCGAAATCGTATCGCAGGTAGAGCAACCCAGGTCAGAATCGTTCCCGATGCGAGCTTTCAAAGCTTTTGCTCCCTTTTTGCTTCACATTTCATGTATCTAAACCTTGATGCGTTGTAAAATCTGTAAATTGATTTTATTGTGCTGCTTTTGAATTAAATGCCTTGGTTTTGAATTGAAACTATGTCAAGTGGAAAGAATTGGCATTGAGATTTCATTAGAAGTATACAAAAATAATTGAGTGCATACATATTTTCATTCGCCTCTGAAATAAATGCCATCCGAAAAATTGTAATGAGATAACCATCAAGTAGAGTACGAATAATTGATGAAGACTATACAATTAAATAACGTATGCATAACTAAAAAAGAATGTTCAAATCGTTTTCGCAGGCAGGCAGGTAGTCGATTTGTGAGTTTTCAATGTATAAAGGTTGTGTTGTCCTTTCTGTCTCACCTTTTCCCTTGTCCTTTAGTTGATTGTTGAATTATACCTATATATTCTGCGGTGTAAGATAATAATTTGCGGGGATGTGTTTGCGGATTGAGGTCGTTGTCCTTTTGACTCGGGCGACGTCTCAAAAACGAAGGCATTTTCGTCTGGACGCGATTGGAAGGACTTATTACCCTTAATTATGCGAATTTTTATTTATTTCTTCATAATTTATATATGTATTAATTACTATAAATTAATATATTTTTTATATAATAAGTGTGTAATGATTTCAAACAACTACATACTAAAATACTGTTCAAGGTACCTTATCCACAAAGAAAAAGTTGCCATGCCAAGAACGTAAGTAGTCACCAAAATTTTACTCTAATTGAATTATAGAAAACGGGCCACCACGCCGTTTTGATTGTGATCGGATAAGTTGGGCGAGGTTATTTCGCAATAGTGTATCAATTTAGCAAGCGAGGGCCCCGGCGCGCTCACTAAGCGAAAGATTGTGGCTGAGCCCGCACTGCTCCTGTTTCACTGCGCGGGCGCAAGGCGGAATGCGATAACTGAACTGGGTTGCGGCCCGACGCTAGTGGCGAAACCGTATTTTAGTTTCAATAATACTTATCTGACTAACGCTTCGTAAAGCTTTGTAATCGGTATTAAAGATGATTAATAGTGTTCTAAAACCTACATAGAAAATAACTAAAGAGATATGATTTTTGAACATATTAGGGCATATACAGGAAGTTTACATTTGCTCACAACATAATATCATCATGTATCACGCATTCTACTTCTGGCTTTATATAACTATGTAGTTATCATTCAATTTTGTATATATGTACTGAACAAGGTCGAGGCTCTTTTATGATTACTATCTATAATTCAGGGATTTGTCTGTTATATTAAAATTAATATTTCAAAACAATTATTTTGCATAATCATTCAATTACATTTTTTTAATTACTTTTGATTTCTTATTTTAACTTTGACAGAACATATTATTTAGGACCATGATTCAAGAGTAACCAACTATTGTTTTGTTTGCGCTAGTATCGCACATACAATAAAATCGACATTATATCGTATGTAAGTTGTGTTAACTTCAAAGCTTATTTCCGTTACAAATCCAGTGTCCTAAAAAAACCTCGAATCTCGTACCTTTCCAAAAATAATACAAGAACAGATTGTTTTGTGACAAATTCCTCTGAGTTCGACATTCACGTGTTGCCAGTAAAAGGCTGGCCCCGTAAAGTTATAACGATACCGGGTCACGTTACGTTCTCTCAGATTTTGAACGCTCTCATTGTGAAATTTAAAACATTTTACGCTTATAAAATACCAGTTCGAAATTACGCTTATGTTTTATTTTGATGAGGTACTGAGGTACTTCTTATTGCGACTAATACACTCATATATAATAATGTGATTATAACTTAAACAATATTTATTTTTCTTTATAACGAAATCTACATAAATACATTACCTATGCATAATGCATATAATATGATATTAATGTAGTTAGGATGTTATTATTGTAAATACGTTATGGTACATGGATTAATCGATGGTATATACCTACACGAATTTGGAGGCCTGTGCTCGTTTCACTGATGTGTTGGGATCTGTGTCAGGGTCTTCCCCTGCTGTCTCTACACCCCACGCTCCCCACAGAACACCCTAAGCCAGCCCTTGCTTCAATTGACCCGTAAAACTCGAGCGTTTGTGTTTCAGCTCCTGAGTCTTATTAAATGATCGAGGTCACCGCTCATCGCTTTCTTACTGCGGGCCGAGGCACGCTAAAATTTGGTGAAAGCTTTTAGACATAAAAACATAACGTAGACTCAATATCTTTTGTTGCTGATTTACCAATTTCCATACATGAGTGTAACTTTAGGACTATTTGTCCTAAAGTTACAAAGGTATACTTTATGATGTATAAATTTATTTTGTGGAAACAGGTTGTTTTGTTATGTTATAATGTAAGATTTATCCAGAGCCTGTGGATGACCTTTAAACTGTATGGCACCTTCACATCAGTAGAAGACATTGTCGATCCACGCCACTAGGAAGCGACACGGTCGCAGATTGCTATTGGGCTTAAGGCCGCTTTCAATGCACCATCTTTTACCTTGTGCCCCTTATCGAATAAATTGACCCCAAACCGACGACACTATCGCTTCGTAATTATTCGGCATCGTCTTTTATCTTTTGTTTTAATTTTATACTGAAAAAGGTTGTCTAAAGATCGGCATTTTCTGAATTTTTGTACGTTTATACCTCGTTATTAATAGACTCATACGAAATCCACCTTCATTATACCAATTTTTTTCAAACGCTGCGCTAGAAATGTAGGTCAAACGCGTTACGATGTCAAATTTGACCCCGTTTCTGCCTATGAACAAACTTGGCAATTGTATCATCAGATAATAATTTTTATATCTACAAGCGATTATATTTGACTCATTCTAAATCCAGATTTCAGTCAAGCTGAGCTAATAATGATAGATAATTCGTAAATAATGAGTGTATTGTAAAGATGTACTAAAGAAGTGGAACAGGGACGTAAAATTCAAGGTCTAGGACGTAGCTGAACTAATATCAATACATTACACATAAACTTAAAATATTGCGTTTAACCTTGTCAGATTATAGAAAAACGCTTTGAATATTAATTTTTTTTATGAACATCAAATATTGTCTTTCGTAACATTTACTTGGTTACTGCCATGACATTAGGCCCTACTGTTTAAAAGCGGGTTAGTGAATGGATGACGATGGTCTAGTTTTAGCCTCGCGCGCAAGGAGACTCATTTTGGGCAACAATTAATTCGCTAATACTAATAAATAATGACAATATAATAATTACTGATACTGACTTCAAGGAAATCCAGTTATAATCATATTCACAACAAGGAAGTAATATAATGTCAGATGCTGATACAGTAGTTTCAAATAATGGATTTAAGTCAATACGAAACTGGCCCGTTGATGAGCGAATGATTAAAAAGATTTATATGGCGTGTTCAAGATTATCGAAGTGTACGTCCTCTTTGCCGTTTGCGCGGCCTCAACCGAGTTTTGTAGATGCTTTCTCGATCGACAAACCGGGTCGCGTTCTCGATGCCGCTGCTGTCGAGCTGAGTACCTGTACCAGCTATACGCTGTCTTGATACGACTCGCACACATACATTGTATACGTGCACACCTACACAATTACCAGTGATGTGTCAGGGCTAGTAAATATTTTAATATCTGAGCCACAACTCAATAAGTGCGTGGCCTTTTAACATATTTTACTTGGCCATTGTTCATAAAGTGCTAAATGTTAACAACGTGTATTAAATGTTAATTGTGCTAGTTGCTAACTACATTTTTAGAAATAGTTTGAACGATTTATTACCTCTATAGAATTTATAAACACCAATATATAATTGCGTTTCGAGAGCATAATAATGTCGTTTGTGACCATGGTTAACAAATTGATATTAGTCGCTATACAGCCAACGACACTGATGACGACCCTCATAAAACCTATCAGGAAGTAGGGTCACACTATTTGTACTGGCAGAAGTCAAGGTTTTGCCAATCGTTTACCAATCGTATTCATAGGTTAATAATACTTGAGGTCGAATATATTTGGACTATTCATTACTAAATTACAATATCCTTTATATTTCCTTATCTCTTCTTTCGGGGCTAAACCGTGCTAGCGTGGACTTGTTTTTATCGTGTTTGCACATTCATAGCGAAACAATGGATCGCTCTCCAGTTATAGGGCGGAGGTGGCATACTTTTGAGTAAGCGTTGTAAATCAGGCCGTTCTAGTTAAATATTTTTTAAGTGGTGTTTCCCATGTTTAATGTTGAATAGTGTCCGTTCTCGCCGGCCCACACATTCGCACACGGTGTCGGATATTGCATAACCGTCCACGACAACTGGGTTTCTGCGAAAGCATCGTTTTGTTACGTTCATAATTTAATAAATTTGATAAATATTTTCACTATTCTAATATACACTCATGTATAAAATGAATGTAAATGAAATGATATTTTGATAAAATAATCATGGAAATGAAAATTAAAAACAGACGGGCTGAATTTGTTTGTGAATTGACTGTATGTCCTCGGCCTCGCTACATTCGCTTCCGTCTTGAAGCTTTATCCTCGCTAGTAGTCTCTGTCTTTTTGCTGTAGCACCAGGCCTCGCCTTCTACTTAATTTTTAGCCTTCAATGTGAAGGCGCTGTTATCGACCTATTGTACATACGACAATGTCCGACGCTATTGTTTTGTAAATCACATTCATGACGTTAGTTATTAGAAGTTGTAAGCTTTCTGTGAACGCTATAAAACTGTGGGTAGGCGTGCGTGAGCCAACGTCATCACTATAAGACGAAGGTCGTGACGTAATGCGTTCACAGCAATTATTAATAAGTCTCTAGATCCGTTGTTCCACTATACATTACGAGGCCGAACAATCTAATAAATATTCAAGTATACGCTATTTTGTCAAATCATTGATTGTAATAAACGTACGGTAATTGTGCTCTTTAAAATAAGACCAATATTTATTATTTGTTCAATGAAATGAATTTTTCTAAAACACTTTGCATGTGATGTAAAATGTAAAGTACATAAGTAAATTGCTTATTTCCAAATCCAATTCAGTTGCACAATTTTGTAGAACCTAGCGTTTTTTATTTAGAATCACATGAGAATTACGTTTCGTAAATCATAGACAATAGCTGTTTCGAGATAAAACATTAAATGTATCACATATTGAAATGTTAATAATTTTGTTTACATTAACCGACACGTTTGGAGATTAAACTAAATGATACAGCATTAAATAAACATCGCACGGCACGTATAACATTGCTTTAGTGCGTCTAAACTTTGGTTTTTTTAATATGACGTTTCTATTTTATGGACCATTACGCAAATTTGTATTAAATTGTCCCTACAGAAGTAGATATATACATTTTGGGTTTATTTAGTTCCAAAAAATATACCTAATTTATTTTCATATCTGTCGCCGTGTATATAATGTTTTAACAAATTAATTAAACCGTGCTGTCCCCGCGACAGATAATTGTATCACTATCAGTGAAAATACGTGCAAAAATCCAATGTCAAAGTATAAGTGATGTTTATATAGAACAATAAGATATATGTGGACGTGTCATATAAACATGATCTTATTGTGCGTATTATATTATGTATATTGTATGGACACGCGTCGCGGTCACCTTGCGCGTCCTCGCACATCTCGGACGAATAGAGGTGTTAGTTAGTTTCTCAGTTCCGCATTTTATTATATATTCTACCTTCGCAGATAATTTTCTTAATTAATAATTAATCTATTACCATTTAATGGATTTACAATTTGCTCATAAAATATATTGGATGACAGTAGAAGTTTAAAATAACAATATGGTTTTTTTTTTCTTTTATTCTATGTAAATCACAAAGTGTTCAAAATGTTGGTTATCTTAATACAGAATAGCCTTGCGCGTTTTTACTAGACAAACGCTGGCTATATCATACGGAAACTTGTACGCAAGGAGATCTATAAAGACTTCACAAGAATCGCAAGGTTATTTGCACTGTAAATAAACTAGCTTACTCAATATTACATAATCGATTAATATACACTGCCTTTGCTCGTTGAACCGTTACATACGCTGAAATCCTCACTCTTATATTTATTGGAAAAGTTTATTTGTGTTATTGAACTAAAGCACACAATATTCATATTAAGAGTAATCTAATTAATAATACACTGACTGTGTAAACGAATAGGTTTGACATTGAGAAGTTATTGTTACAAATTGCCATGGTTTGAGTCTGACGACCACGACAGCCTTGAGCACCTCATGTGTGGTGGCGTCACGCCCTCCAATTACATATACCTATCGATAATTGTTGCTATTCACAGCTATTAGGATTAAGATATCTTCTGTCCATGAACCATTACTTGGAAAATACTTTTATTTTGTTCCTTGTTATAATATAGTTTATTAGGCATACCTCATAAAGATATCAAATATTCTACTGATGAAAAGACCAGTCTAACAAAAGGCTTCGTAATTCGCAACATTAATATTTTATAAGACCTGAATATTGCCTGCTGCATAAATATTCTCAAACTATTCGTTGCCGAGTGAATTACAAAAACATAATCCAATAATATCCGTCACAAATGAACAGCCGTACTTGTATATTGCGTCTTTATTAACGTTTAAATACTTTTGTCGGGTACTGAAAATGTGTAAAGAGCAATTTATTGTTTTCTCTGTATTATTTAAAAATGACAAAGCTAAGATGTCCTCTGTGTGAAGGGTGCAATAAAATTGCAAGATATCTCGTCTTGTGTAAACAAACCGTCCTTCAAAGTAACCCAGTCGAGGACCCTATTGTCAGGTCGTCCTCAGGGCGTCTGAGTCATAGCACGCAGTCGTCGTTAAGAGGGCATTGCTCACTTAGTTACTCCCCCCCTGTTTCATCGGCTGCAACGCAACATACCTTTGAAACAATATCATATCATGAAACCTTATTGTTTCAACACCCTACTTTTATCATCATTGTCTAGCTAATCAGTGCGCATTTAATTTTGTATTGTTTTCTCATTATGGCTGTAAGTTTTGAGGTTTCACAGTGTCCTCCCATTTAAGAACACGTGTTGTAGGGATTATGGAGATAAATTTGAATAGTACGCTCAGTATCTATAAATACAGGAGAGATACTAGCAGGTCGCATGACATCTATAATAAGATCACGACAGACCAATGATACGTACGACAAAGATTCAACCGGTTGTTGACTTCGCATCGTGTTAAATTTAACAAACATTTTAATTCCAATATGTCTGAAATGTATTTTTAATGGGACAGGCGGTAAACGAGCTGTCGGTTCACTTATTATTTTTTTGCCAAGTGATATACATACATCACAATTAGAAGTTACTGCCGCAGGTTATTGTTTTGATGTCCCAATATTGTCTTTGCTGGCTGGCTTTACGACAATAGATACCTTACCAGCTAACTAGATTTTGATGATCGCCATCTGATCATCACAGATAGGTATAAATGAAATACCATGACCCCGCTTATTTAAAAATGGCGCCGTATATGGGTACCCCATTCACTTGAATTTGATGTTTAATATATCCGAAATTTAAAGCAATTGAGGTGTTTCAGTAGCCGGCCCATTGTTAATCATAATAAAGCGGTTAACTGAAACTATGTAGGTCGGTCGGGCCGCTCTATTTGTTACAGTGGCAAATTTGTTAGTCGACCTCGAGCGGATCGCTGCGTGTGCCATATCTTATCGGTTTTCGTTGCTACGGAAAATTTGACCATTTGTGAAAACTCCAAAATAACAGTCAGATTGATATAACATATGAAATAACGTAATATTAACCAATTCTCAACCTTTAATCTTCTCTATATAATGTAATTTTATTTAAATATCTCATTAAATTAGTTAAAACCAATTTATTATTCAAATAACAATGTGTAAAAATAACTTACAATTGTCGTTGTAAGATTTTTATAAGGAATGATGAAATTCATTATGATTCAGATGTGTTTAGGCGGTCTGTTTTCCTGCTTGTCCTCATTTGCTACTTTGTAAAGTCAATTACATTTTGAGGAGACTTAACTCCTGTCACTTTAGGTCGCCTCTGTCAACATCTTTAGTTTCTGGGTCGCACCGATTAATAAAATTAATGTAGCCTACATTTGTTAGTGACTTGTTTAAGTTTCTTGCCCTGATCTGAGGCACACGTAGACTATAATTTGGTTTATTTAATTGTCTTGTTTGCATTTGGAGCACGTTTAAAATGGATAGAATATTAGCGATGTTATTTTTACAATATAAACGTTCGATAATGCTGAATAGTTTATCAGTGTAATTCAATCTTATTAAATCAAATGTGCGACAAATGTAATGAGTTATTTAATAGCTTATATTAAATTAAATTTTATAGCGGCTTTATCTCAAGATATACATATTCAAGTTTTAGAGATTGTTTTATTAGTAGTTTCTATTTAATAATAGATGTTCATTTTATTACACTGTGAATCACTAATTGATCAAGTTACATAATTGACACAAGGTCAATTTAATTTTATGCTGAGTATATTACCAGACAAAAAAAAAACTATATTCAATATGTTTTTCGTTTTCCTTTTGGCCCTATTTTACAGGCCAACACATTGGCTCATTTGACCTCTGGCTGTGCCTCTGGCATGACGCGACTTGTGGTTTCCGCTCCCAACGTTATCGCATTGTACCGATTCCTTTGAATCATTTCATAATAGGCATTTTGTGTTAGGTTATCAAATTTAATTGCGCCGTGAAAGAATAGCCTTAGCCAATCGATTACTTAAATATATCAGGGTTAAAATTTAATTTGAATATCCGTTGTAATCTTTTCTCCCCGAGACCGGTTTAAGATTCCTGCAACCGGTCCGTATGCACATGTCGTTTTTCGTATAGCAGCGCATTATATTGTTAGCCCCATGAGCTGTGTATTTTGACCGCGCAGCTGCCAGCGCTACCTACGCGCGAATAAAGCAGGCGCACGCAACCTGTGAACGGATGCAGTATGGTGATGAAACTGACACAGATTCTAACGCGCATTTGGTAATCAAACCCCAGTTCGTGAAAGTTTCATAGGACGGTCGCAGTTCATGTATTGTCCGAGTCCTACTTAACATGACACCGAAACCAAGGATGCTGAATATACTTTTTGTTTTTTTTTAAAGTAATAAATAACTTTCGATATTATTTATTGCTATGCCGGTTAGGTGATGATTGCTACATATGTTTTTGGATTTTTAGGTATCCCCAGTCGGCCAGTAGGTCACTGCCTAGTATATTAATAATGACGAAAGGAAAGGTCGTCGATATCTAAAACATTGATGTATCGTATTACCATTTATTTTAGAAGTCTATTTCGTAAATGCAAACTTTATATTCGATTTTATAAAGACATTAAGTAGTACAGGGTTATTTACCAATGTCCTGACCTTAGCTGATTTTGATCGTCCTGCTTCTTGTGCGGAAAAAGAATACTGCAAGAAATGTTTGCATTTACGAAGACCTCGCGTCGTGACGGTTGTCGCGGTTGTGGCCTACACCAGCCTTTCCGGTTTCACCATTCTTTTCCCTACATTAAAAGTTTCATTGAATCCACGTAGTATGACCTACCTGATATTAATAATTTTACAGCATTGATTTATCTTTCTTGGTATTGGCGTTAAAGATTATAAAATTGTACAATACAATTAATACCTTATCCTGAGTATGAGATAATCTTTGGTTCGTAAAGGACACAAAGCACAAGGCCCCCTATTCATACAATTACCTCAGTGTACACTTACAGCATATTGACCGCGGACTAGTTAGCATAAGTCACAATAATTATAAGGCAATATAACTGTACTGTACTAAAAAAACAGTATGTAACGTCTTATAATATATTCACATAAACGTTATTTATCTTTTCCAGGATAAAAAGATTTATACTAACATTTATATATATCGCAAGGTTTGCCCTAAAAATAGTCCTATATATGTGTGCATTGTTGCAGGCTCGCGTCGGGCAGCGATTGCGGCGGTGGTGGGTCGGGCGGGGGCGCGCCCGCTCCACAGTCGGCGCGCGTGTCCTCGAACGGCGCCGGTGGCATGGCGGTGAGCCGCGTGCCCAGCCCGTTGCACGACGGGAACACGCCCGTCGCTGAAAACTGGTGTTTTACACAGGTAAGCTTGGCTTGTGCTCGTGAAAGAACAACCACACACCTTCTTGGTTATTGACTCGTTTTGTCGGTATGAGACAAAACAAATGCCCATTTTGTTTTAAGCTACCTGACATTCTATAGATGTAAATAAGATATGCTATTCGATCTTATATAAAAAATATCAAATATATTGAAATACAATTAACTGTCTCTGGCAGCTGCGCTGCCCCTGTTACGCCGTTTCTTTTCGCCCCTTTGCCCCTGTACTGTACGATTTATGAAACCTAAAGGCCTAACATGCTTCACCACCTTATTTTGTTGTAGGAAGCGTAAAAAAACATATCACAAAAAGTGTAAAGAAAGTTATAATTAGAAAGATTAAAAAATATTAATTAGATTAAAAATTCAATGTTCTAATTTTACTTAAGGAGTTGAAATAGACAAAATAGACCTTTAAATAGTCAAAGACTGTTACGTCACGATAACTTACTTTAAAGTAACACGAGTGATAAGAATAAATATTAAATACCTATTAGACATTTATAGTGATTAAATGAGTTAGTAATATAAAAATTCCTTCAGCTTTTCCACGTGTAATTTTATGTATTACAATATTTAATTTTGTAATTCAGCTTTCAATCCATTATACCTACTTACTTAAATGTACCAAATATTTGTTTGTTGAGGTAACTGCTCCATATTAAAGACCCGGAACACGTTATTTAAAGTTCTGTGTTCGGTTACGTAAAGTTTTTCGACCCCACAAACCGGGCAACACTGTATTTTAACCTCTCGTATAAAATATAACTTGATATTCATCTTTATATTTTCTCCATATAACAAGACTGATATTAAATAATATACGTAGGACCTAGAAAACATAATGAGTAATAGTTATAGTTCTAAAACATTGAATTGTCTACTGATTTAATTAAATATCCTTGTAATATTTTAAGTGAAAAATATCGGAAATTATGAATTGTTGCCAAATGTCCATAACGATAATCTTATCTGGGGTCTTGGCTAATCGTGCTAACACGAAAAGCATTATTTCATTCTGAGTATAGTATACAAAACTATATGCGAATACTATACATATATGTGGATTCGCACGTGTCATATATTTTAATCAATAGACCATTTCCGTCTTTACCGACTTATAAAACGAGTAGGTTTTTATAGGAGATAACCAAACCGATGTTAGCTTAAAAGATTTGGATTTTTTTTAAAGGATTTAAAACAATAATATGTCATACCAATCGTAATTACAAATAATGTAGCGCTCTAATCGACTTGACAGCTTTTCGTTTCAAATATTGGTACATATCATTGGAAGATTTTATTCAATTAAATGTTGATAAAGTAATATAGTAACCGTTCATTTTATTTTTCCGTATTGAGGCATTGTCTTTTATTTCCTGTCGGATATTGGTAGCAATATATAGGAATTGGAACAACCGTTGCGAAGCTTCGACCTGCTATTGCCTTTTCGGTGCTTTTTGCCAAAATCTATTCGGTTCGCGGTGTAACTGTATCTTTATGAGAATGGATCTTATTAAGGTCTTACCATTTCACGTGATATAACGGTGTTAATCTGTATTGTTAATTAAAAACTGGCTACTTCCTTGTGTGTTTGTTGAATATTAACACGTTCCGAAGCCGATGCAAGAAGAGTCACGCCTCAACGTGACTTTTCTTGTATACCATGCGTTTTTACACATGACAATTATTTATGTAGAATATTGTCCTTGATTATTTGATGATCAGGTATTAAATTGTTGCTTATGTTTGTAAATTCAATGCTTCAGAAGAATAAATTTCAATTTAAAAAATTGTTGATTGATTTTTTTTATTTATTTAATATACTACGGAACCCTAAACTGGGCTTAGGTTTTGCACTGAAGAACATTGAGTCAAGTGGCGAGATGATACGGGCGGCCTTGGAATGGGTCGGTGACCGGGCGAAGACCTCACCAGCACCGCAAGCTGGCAAGCAACGGTCGGGGCCAATGACCAGGGACCTGCCACTCACCTAGTCCTGACCTTACAATCATAAAATCACTAGTTATCCCTAAAATTTCCAAAATATTAACACCATTACACTCAAATTAGTTCCAATTAACTTAATATTACTATGGCACAATCTTAAACTAATATTATAAAAAATATTTATAATATTACTATTTATACCAAATAATAAATAAGGATCATCATGCTAAAAAAATTGACAGAAGTAAGGGTTTCGTGGTTATGATAACCAATAATTGATACTTGAGCAAGAATATCTTTCGCATTTATAAAAAAATAATCAGATTTATTGAATTGTATTGTACTTATTTTTTATGTGCTACTTTTACTGTTCTACAAGAAATCGCCTATTTTTACTATAATAAAATATGTGAAAAATATTCAAACGATAAAACTGAATGCGTGGTAACGGACACGTGGTATTTATACTGATTAAATCATAATAATTCTATTTGGTGACAGTTGGCGATTTATCGAACGAATAGCATAACTCCTTTGTAGTCTATAGTAATACCCGACTATACTTTGCATTGTAAATATGGTGTCCATAATTTACCTCGTCTGATCGGACTTTGTATTAATGTAAAAACAAATGCTGACCTTGAACCTTGGTTGAGACGATAAAATTTTATTTGTAATAAATAAGCCGTAAAGCGTGGTTACCGCTCATTTCACAGTTTATTGAAGGTGATTATTGAGGGCACCTCAATGAAACCGTATCAGTACAAAGCGTGTTATAAAGTTAATTATAACAAGAAAAGTCGAAACTATAACACCTTGCTATATTTATCTGGATGGGCCTTTGTGTTATTGACTTAATAGACGTACAAATCGGATTTACATAATCGAATCACTATGAACCGAACTACGTCTGCTGCAAAGCATTTATACCGCCGAGTTATCAAATTCGATTTAAATAAATCCAAATTATTCGTTCTGTTGTTTTATGCCGACACCGTGTGACAATTGGTAAATTATGATCTACTCAGATTGCTCTATTTCGGGACACAATAATTTCGTTTGTAAATGAAGTCCAAAAAACATGCACTATATTAATAGAAAGTGAAGCAAAATGTAACATTTAATTCTCTTGTTTCAGGTGAAGGTGGTGAAGTTCAGTTATATGTGGACAATAAACAATTTTAGTTTTTGTAGAGAAGAAATGGGTGAAGTTTTAAAATCATCGACATTTTCCGCCGGTGCTAGTGACAAATTAAAGTGGTGCCTACGTGTTAACCCAAAAGGACTTGATGAAGAGAGCAAAGACTACTTATCATTATATTTATTGTTAGTGTCGTGTAATAAATCAGAAGTGCGCGCAAAGTTCAAGTTTTCTATATTGAACGCAAAACGAGAAGAGACAAAGGCTATGGAGTCACAGCGCGCGTATAGATTTGTTCAAGGCAAGGACTGGGGATTCAAAAAGTTTATAAGAAGGTATGTAATTTTCTTTATCGATATTCCACCAATACGTAATCTAAAATTAAGACAGTATTAGGCCATTACTCGAAATAAGATTACCAAAATTATTTCTTTCACAAATATGCTTGATAGCATTATTGCTGTTATGTCCGTAAGCAGAGGTTTAACGCTCATATAAATTACTACGTAAAATTATATCTATCATGTAATGAATTAAATGAAAAAATGACTAATGGAACAATCTTTTACTCCAAACGGCAACGAGAGATGAGATTTATCGTGGTTTTATTTAAATTTTGATCGGGATAGTGCTCAGTCGTGTGGGCAATTGTAAAAAATTCAGCACTTATTGCAAGAAAAATCTATTGTTCTTAAATCATTGATTTTGAAAGGTAATTGTTTAAAAATTGTGTGTGATAAATTTAGTTTTAAATTTCCGCGCATTATTTAAGATAAATACTTTTACCTTGGCCGCAACGAGACATTGATGGGATCACGTATGTGTGCTCGGCCGATTCACACGTTCGTCCATTAATATAGTATATTACTGCGGCGGCCAGCAATAGCAACACTGGTATCAAACAGAGTACTAGCTTTCAAACACGATTTATAATAAGACCCATAAAGACAATGTCATTATTAAATCCGTATGCATTGCGATAATGGAAATGCGGTTCTGTAAAGTATAGTAAATTCTAAAATAATTTAAATGTTTACATATGAAAAGTTCATTATTAATATCTTAATAACCACAAAGATCGTACCAAACCGCAACGTTTGCGTCGTGTTTATTGCGCAATGCGTTCTGCGCATCTCCTGATAAAATTACGTACTAATAATTTTCAATACTCTGAACAGTTCCAAATTAATTTGTTCATACTTTCCATTCGTACGTATTTATTTAACTGTCTATACTAATGTTTTACTCACAAAATAAGGTTTTAGAAATCTTTATATTATTAGAAATCATATAAAATAAATTCTATATTTTACTACAGAAATTAATTCATGAACACTTTCGATATTAATTGGCATACAACATAAATTAAGTAATAAGTAATCAGAATTAGTGGTAACTTTTTAAAGGAGCTATTTTTAAATAAAATACACATCTACGAGTTTTCTAACTACAATAAGTAACCGTTTAAATGTTGCCCTAACCCTTTAGAAAACTGAATTCACCGTGAAAGAGTAATAATTCAAACTGTAATGTTATTCAGCTATCTCGCTTGTGTAATAGGTTATACAATAAATTAATATTAAATGTTACAATTCCAGAGATTTCCTCCTGGACGAAGCGAACGGTCTCCTGCCAGAAGACAAACTGACAATATTTTGTGAAGTGTCAGTGGTAGCGGATAGTATAAATATTAGTGGGCAGAGTAACGTTGTACAATTCAAAGTGCCAGAATGCCGGTTGTCGGACGACCTAGGGGCATTGTTTGATAGTGAAAGATTCTCGGATGTCACGTTAGCGGTTGGCGGACGGGAGTTTCAAGCGCATAAAGCATTATTAGCAGGTAATTTTTTTTTTACATAGTATCATTTCATTATATCTTTGCTGTACATGTTGTGCCAATGAAGTAATAACCTGCATTATTGCGGTTATCAGTAGTTATACAAAAAAAAAAGTGTTAGGGTATACACTTAATTTTCAAATGCATTTTTAGTATTAGTAGAAATTGTCTGATAACACTGCGTTAGCTCGAGTGCTCTTGCAACTTGTCAAAAGTCTAGGCTGTGATAAAATATAGATTATTGTTGTTTATGAAAACAGTAAGGATTTAAAATATGTTAGTGAAAAAGAGGAAATTCCTTTAAACAAATATATAATGTACGTCATAAAAATTAATACCGGTCGCGACAATGAATAGCCACCAGTCATACGATATCATGGTTTGTCTGACGTCAAACATCAAATAATATCACTGTTATGGTAAGCCAAGTCAACGTGGAATGAAATGAATAGAATCTTATATGACGCAAGTTCCATTTACTTCTCATTGCAATATTCGCCTATTTTACATTGCGTTGGTCTCTTAATAAATATCTATGCAAGTACAGACTTGTCTTTGTATTTCATGCAAAAAATGATTTCTGTTGTATGCGCGTGTGCGTTTTTCAGTATTTCAATGAAAAATTACAGCCGCAAGACACGGTCACGTGACCAAACCAACGTTTACACAACGTTTCTTTGTCTAGAATTCCATTTTTTATACGATAATTTATTCATGAATTGTTTACACTTTAATGAGTATAATACAATAGTTGTATTTCATATAAAATTTGTTTGTTTACAGCGAGAAGTCCCGTATTCGCGGCCATGTTTGAACACGAAATGGAAGAGAGGAAACGCAACCGAGTAGACATCACGGACGTTGATCACGAGGTGTTACGTGAAATGTTACGGTTTATTTATACGGATCGAGCGCCTAATCTAGACAAAATGGCCGACGATCTCCTCGCTGCAGCTGATAAGGTAACACCTCCCTCTCTCTAAAAACCCTTATACCAACTATTCAAATCTAAATAATTATTTGCCCTTTATTAATTGTTGCATTAATTATATAAATATAATTCTCATAAAATCGAATTGTTTAGTTCGTCACATTTGGTTTTCTCGAGGTGAAATAATATATTGTTATATTCATTTCCGGTGACTATCACTTAGTTATAACAATGTCGTTTTGTGCGCGAATATAATTACTGTTAAATACAAGAGTAGTTCCATGTGGGTACAAGTATGATACGTCTTAGATTGTGTTTATTGGCAACAGACTCGCATTCTCGCATTTCGTTATCTCCGACCTTGACTTTGAAATGTACAAACAAATTATCACTAAATATTAAGTAACAATCACGTGATGTGTGATTAAACTTTTTCTAGAAATTTTATTAAAAAGAAGCGTATCCAAAACATTTTTATTCTCAAATATATTCAAGTATTTAAAAATATCACATTCGTGTTATGAATTTCATTTTTGAGTCCATTGATTACTGGAGGAAGGTGTTATAAAAAAGGCGTTAGAAATTGTATAGTTTAATAAATCTGTCAAGGTTTTAAAAAAAATCATATGAATTTCCATTCTGTGCTTATTAAAGATTTCTTATTCCAGTACGCCTTGGATCGGTTAAAAGTGATGTGCGAGGAAGCGTTATGCCTCAACCTATCAGTTGAAACGGCAGCGGAGACACTCATACTCGCAGACCTACACTCTGCTGATCAGCTCAAGGCGCAGACCATCGACTTCATTAACACGTACGTAATATTTATAATATGTATACAGGTCGTAGCTTACAATAACTAGACTTTCATAATACCCAACTGCAAGTAAATAATCATTAATTCGTTGTAACTATGATCCCTTCTTTGTTGATAAATGTAATAATGTGAACGAAGGTCATCACAGCACTTATGTGATAAGATAATGTATTATTACAAACAGGAAGGATTCAACTAATATTTGACGGATTGTGGCTCTTTATTTACAAGGTTATAGAGATAATTGATATTTTCCTTTACAATGTTTTATATTATACATTTACCCTACACGTGAGGTCACTTAAAATATCTCGGTTAAAGCTAAATTTTAAAAAAATAGTAAACAACAAGCACTGAGAAATTCTGTTTCGTTTGTTTGCTCATATTTTAAAAGTTTTAACCAATTTCTGTTTTATAAAATACAGCGTCGACAGCGTTAATATGAAATTGTATGTGCATCATTAAAATTCTCATTTGTACTTTTCAGGAGTCACGCGACTGACGTTATGGACACCACTGGATGGAAGAACATGATTTCCTCTCACCCTCACTTAATAGCCGAAGCCTTCCGCGCGTTGGCCACTCAGCAACAGCAGATTCCTCCAATTGGCCCTCCAAGGAAACGGGTGAAGCAGGCCTAGTGCAAAGCAAACACCCGCCTCTATACCAAAGATACCCCCGACGGCGCTATTTTCGAATTCTACGCCGGATAGACGGACACCAATTGACGTGCAACCCAACAGATGTCTGTTGGCAGTGAACTCAGCTTTTAATGCCCAAACCACAAGAAATCCTGTAAAATATAGCTTCTATGTGTATATATGGTAAATAAAGCATTTGTATTTTGTACGTGTCACAAAATCCTTACGCGAATTAACATAACACGATTTTAGAAGAAACCTTTTAAAAGTCGTGTGTGCTTGGACACAATTTTGTCGATTACTTTTGTATCGTAGAGTGTCTATAAAGGTTGTTATCGAAAGTAAATACTCTTTCGTAGCATGCATGTTTTGTGTTAGAAAAATTAAAAAGTATATACTAAACAGTAAATTCAGACAGAGCGCGCTCACAGCTATATTTTGCAGGACGTCGATATCGCCGGCTAAATATTCTATGTATTTGTTAATTCAAATATTGTATAATACATTTGTATATAATTCAAATCTGATATTGGAGATTGATCGTTTTAGAGTATTTGGGCGGCGGTATGCGGGAGCTTGTACATAAGGGAGTTGGTGTGGGGACTAAGTGTCCGTCTGTTAGTCAGTGCCGGCTGTCGCCGTGGATTGGCCGGTGTTGTGAATCTTTGGATTCGTTCTCTGATTGATCTCAAGACGTTCGCTCCATGTATTGACGAGGCCCGCGCGCCATATTCATTAATTAATTGTAATGGACGCTTTTTGCGCGTTGTAGATTTTTCGAAGTAGGCATGACTATTACTATTTTATGTATTCGTTGGTTTTTTTTTCTTTTGTAAATTATTGCTTGTATTTATATTTAAAAAAAAACAGTGTGTGGTTATTCAAACGATGCAACTATCAAACGATATTTGGCTTGTATAGAAAACCACGGAAATAATCGATATGTTAGGAAGTGTTAAAAGTAGCTTATCATACTTGAAGTAGGTATTTGAACGATGAATGTGCAACGGTTTTGTTCATTGAGGGTACTTGTGAAAAGCCGTTACGTATTGAGTTTTTAGGTGATTCGAGTGATTGTAATAAGTCTATGAATTTGTTGGTGTTGTATATAGATCTACGATCCCACCATTCTAATACTATATGTAAGTACTAAATTTAAGGTGAATGACATGCGACACCGTTCTGTGTCTGAATTTGTTGGTGTTATTCCAATGACATATTGTGATTTTCATTTGTAAGGTTATAAATAGTATTTAAAAAATTACAAGCTTGTTTGTTTGGATTTGTCTTATGTATAATTTATCGTCGGTTTGCCCGTTTATATATGTTTATATATATCTTCCAAGTCATATTTATAGAACGCACTTCATCTATGCTCACTTTCGCTCATCAATGAAAGATCTATTTTTTAAAAATTTATCAGTCTTATTCCTATTTGTATTAAGTAAATTACTGTTGCCTATTAATGGAAATGTTCACATTTGTATGTAAATGAAGGGAGAGGTACCAATTATAAATAATAGGATTACATGCCAATGTGTAACTAAAAGTACTGTGGCCAATAAAGTTTATAATACCATTTTATACCCACTACCCATAATAGCTGGCAGCTGTTGACGTGTAATATGATAGTTACGATACAATTGTCAGAAGTAATAACTGTGATTTTCGAAATTGTCAATAAGATGAAATAAATGAAAAGATGTAATATTACATTGTTTTGTTTTTATTTTACTTCAGTGGACGCTGAACTAAAAGCGTACTCGAGCCAAATTTTACCATCTCCTAACCTTAAGTTGACTTAAACTCCTACCTAAATTGCCTTGTCCCCCGGCCAACAACTTGGAAAAAGGGATGAAAACATTTTTTACGCAATAGTTCAAACGAAGCGTCCTACAAAACAATTGTAACAAATTGATTTGCCTGCACATGTTTATCTTACTTTTGCTCTAAATTAAAAACTAAAGAAGTTATAAGCTAAAAAGTAAGGATTTTCTATACATTTTATACGTTCATTCTGTGTAAAACGATAACATACCTCAATATACCGTACGGTCACTCCTGTATGTAACTTTTGCAAGAAGCATTGCAAATGAGAAATGGAACTTCTACGACCAAATGGACTTTCATTCAGCCAGCTTAACACTCTACATTTAAGTTGTCAATATGAAATATATATAATTGTAATTGCATTTAAAAATGACCAGTCAAGGATGAGAAGACGAGAGATGATGTCCATGGTCATTCCCAACCGTACAGCTGACGAATGTCCAGTGCCTACACCACCTACACCACTCCTAATTGACGATATTGTTGGATTCTTACTGGGTGTTATTAAAGACGTTCACCACTGTAAAATGAATGGACACGGTAGAGATCAAAAATCTAGTACACAAAATATGTAGTTATTAAAAAAAATACTTGTTTAAAAATATAAAAAATATTTCAATCAATTATTTGTATCAATTTATTTCCAAAAGTGTGTGTGATATTGAATATTTGAAGTTTTAGGTTCAGGTTTTGGAACTTCATAAGGATCTGGGTTCCCTTCAAAAGCAAAAACAACATATTAAATAAATAGGTCAGTCAATCAGTACAATTCCAGTCAACTCAATTAAATTATTAGTTAGTATTTATTACCATTACTCTACACAGTACTACAAAAAGGGTAATGTATGTTTATTGTACAGAAAAATTAATCATATAAATATTAATAATTCGATAGTCGATTGGTATTTACTTAAAGTTAGCAGGAAAATTATCAAGATAGGATCACGTGACCATATTTATCGCTGGAAAACCTTTATTTTGTGTATAATCTATGCTAGCCTTTCTGTTTCTACTTACCGGTTACCGCTAACCGCACACTTGTGTGAGAACTCGTTAATAGCACTGTCAAGTAACAAGTTTGAAAATATAGATCAACTTAAATAATACAGTTTTATATCTTTTTTACGATTAACTATTTAATTCTAAAGTTACTGGATAAATAGTGCAATGCATTTCGGAAATAGCTACGACAGCGATGGTGATGGTGAGTGTTTAAAAAAAATATAAACTAAAATTTACAACAACAGTAGTTTTGGTAGCTTTATTTTTTTAAATTGTTATACTTACTAACAACGAAGATTTAAGTATTAACTTGAAATAATTTAATAGGTTTAGTGGTTTGTGACCAATTATAACAAAATATCATTTTGAGCTAATTTAATTTGTCTGTGTAAAGGCAATGTTGATTCACCAGCAACACCAAGAAGGGCTGCAAGACACAGAAATAAACCTAAAAAATATGATGATTTTTTGGAAACTTCACCAAAACGCAGAATGTCTACAAGATACAAAAAATTTAGTTCTGGAGAAGATTCTGATATTGAAACCCCGACTCAAAAACCTAAAGGTAAATAAAATGTCTTATATAAATTATTAAAAAATCTTAAAATTAAAATACTATCTATATATATTTACTTCTAAGATTAATTAATAATTTTAGCTCTATTTGGATTTGATGATGTTCAGGGACAAGACATGTTTAAATTTAAAAGTCGTCATACAAAACTAGATCTTCAACATAAAGTTCAGGAAGCCATTGGTTCCCCCATAGCAAACACTCCAAAGACACCAAAAAAAGATGTGCGTTTCCTCAATAAAGTTGAAGCAACACCTAAACAAGTTGTAAACTTGTTAAAAAAAAGTAAGCCAAATATTGAAATTAAAAGTTTTTTGTTATAAACGCAGCAATGTTATCTTAAATTAAAGCTTTACCAGATTTAAATTAATTATATTCAGTAAAACAAAAAGTAAACATAGTTTTTTTTTTACATTGGTACAGGTTATTTAACCTGTAGTGATTTCACTAAACTGATTAAATTTTCTTGTACCTTACAAGCATTTGTTACTTTTTCATGTTTTTTTTTAAATTGTGGAAATAAAGAGCTTTATATTCACTTAAAACCATTACATTCATAAATACATAAATATTTAAAAAAGCAATATTTTTATAGGAATTATAAAAGAAGTACAGAGTGAAAGTGAAGAAAGTGATTTCTCTGCTAGCAGCAGTGATTTTGTACCAGATAATAGTGAAAATGAGGTTAATATAAAAATTAATTTCATATAAATGTTTATAATTAAATAAAAATTAGGAAGTACCAGATACTTAACCTTTAACTTTCTTACACTAGAGTTAGATGTTAATCAGACCCATATACAACAATGGCCTATTAAATACCTATATATATATTCCTCCATACTATATTATTTTTTCCAGTCGTCATCATCAGATTCATGTGCTGAAAACGAAGTGGCTGATAAAGAAACTGCACCCATAATGAGAAATCGATGTCATAAAGACAAACACAAAGATTGTGAATATATTGTTACTCCAGATAACTATTTCACAATGAACTCTAGCAAAAAGGTTAGTTCAAGTTATGTTGACTAATAATTATAATATATATAACTAATTTATTGCCTGACCTTTAATTTCGTCTTATAATAATTAATATCATTTACATAGATATAAGAATAGTAAAGAAACTGAAAATGAAAACTAAAAATAGATTTACAACATTTGATCCCTATGCTAAGTATCCATAACACTGGTAACATTTCTAAGCTACTTCGCGATGGGGTAAATGTAGAAGAAAAGCACTAGCTCTTTGTGTACTGACTACCAGGCATTGTCCTACTTACTAGTGTCTTAAGGCCCTACGTTGGGGCAGAGGACAGATATGACACTTCAACATTCCTCTCTGTTTTAAGCTTAAGTTTGCTCCAAGTCAAAAGGTATCGCGTCGCGGCGTCTTCTTAATTCTATTCCCAGTACCTTAAACTCCAAGGGTTACTGCTTTCTGGGAGGACATATTCTGCTTGCCGCCAAGGCAGGGTTTGTGCAAGGGAAAGGGGTGGGGCTAACATGTCTACATATTGTGGACTTCCAAGCCAAAGCCGGCCCTATACTCCCATACCAAGGGATCAAATAAATTCTTTATCCACACTGTCTGTTGACTCCAGAATTGGCAGAGTTAGAGAGACAGCTAAGAATGATTTCCAATAGTCTTTGAAAGTAAAGGCCATGGTCTTCAAGTGTATTGCTTATTACAAGCACCAAAAGACTTGTAGATTCAATGTTATGATGTCTGATATTTATTTGAAAAAATTGAGTGTTATATATATATTATCAATCACATAATAAATGTGAATCTATAAGGTATTTATTTACTCATATGCGTGTTTTGATTCAAATTTCCAGATAACAACTTCAGACCATACATTGGCAAGATTAAAGAACATGAATATAACTGAAAGTCTGATGGAAATGGATGTTCACATATCAACGCAACACCAAAATGGAATCCAAGATTTGTTAAACAGCTATAGTGAATTATTTTACAAATGGCTTTACATTCTTAGAGTAAACTTCAATATAATCCTCTATGGTATAGGATCCAAGCGTGAAATTTTACACAAATTTCAAATGGAAAAACTAAAAAGTGTACCGTGCATTGTCATAAACGGTTACTTTCCAAGTCTCATGATAAAGGATGTTTTAGAGGCAATTGTTGTTGATCTATTGGGTAATTCGAAAGTACCCACAAATTTAAGTGATGTTGTTAATTTAATAGATAGACAGTTAAAAGAGAGTGACACTAATTTATTCCTAATAATAAATAATATTGATGGTACAATGTTAAGAAATAGCAAAGCACAGTCCACTTTGGCCAGTATATTGCAGTTGAAAAATGTTCATACAATAGCAACTATTGATCACATAAATGCACCACTGTGTAAGTATAAGTACTTTAAGAGCAAATACCATGAGTAATAAATAGTGATTAAACAAGAAATCCTAATGTCTATCATTCCAACTTCAAGTTTTTTTTTGAACTACTATTGGAAATAGAGATTATTTTGCTGGTATAAAATTGGATTTTTATACTTCTGTTTATAAACTCACTTAACTATATTCCTTACAGTATGGGACCATTCTAAGTTAATTAAATATAAATTCACTTGGTGGGATGCTACCACTTTCCTACCATACACGGAGGAGACATCATTTGAGAATTCACTTATGACCCACAGAAGTGGTGCTTTACAATTATCTTCGTTGAAAAGTGTTTATCAGTCGCTCACAACTAATGCCAGGGGTATATTTAATATTATCATACAATATCAACTTGAAAATCAGAAACAAAATTATCAAGGTTAGTATTTTTTTGTGTAGGTGATTGTAAAATAGTTTTTTTTAGTTCAGATTAAATGAAAAAGTAATGGTTTGATCTTATTATATTACTTACTATAATTATCATGGTGTTAAAATTGATTGCATAATAACTACTGTTAAAGTCTGCTATTAGATATTTGTACCCACTAACTTTTAACAACTAATTAACTTTTAACATCTAACTAACTTTTAACGACTAACTAACTTTTAACAACTAACTAACTTTTAAAACATTTAATAATCTTGTATAAAAATCTATTAAAGGTTTACCATTGAAAGATCTATACTGTAAGTCACGGGAGCAGTTCCTTGTTAGTTCCGAACTTACACTGAGAGCTCAGCTCACTGAATTTTTGGACCACAAACTAGTTAAAAACAAGAGAACTATGGATGGCAGTGAAAACCTCGTGATTCCTATAGAGAATGTACTGTTACGTCAATTTTTGGATGAACAGACCTCATGATTTGTATTCAATCACTTCCAAGTGTTTTGAAATTATTTACTGTGTATTTTTTGTGTTGAATAAAACAAGAAGAAAATATTGTTTTCACCTTTTATTTTACAATCCCAGAAATAAAGTCTTAATAGGATTATATAATATATATCAACAGGCCAAGTTGTAAATTACTTAAACTTAATGACTTACATAATACAATAAAATTATTAACTAAAACTCTCTTTAACACATCTGGCACGTAGACACATCAACCAAACATTTCATAAATTATCATTGATATTAATACTTAAGTGCATAAAATTGCTCTTTCAATATTCAAAAAATAGTGTAGAAAAATATTCTCTGAACTCATCAGATGATCGACAATTTGGTCTAAATATTTGATTTATTTACTACGCCCGTTAAGTTTTATATATTTAACTGATCAGCATCAGTTATCATTAGTGAGATTGCTGACAAAACCCACGTTCACATGGTTTTTCTGTTCTTTTGAATATACGGGTTTCTGCATTCATGTATTACGCCTTTATATTTGTACAATACATACATCTATTAATAATATAAAGGTAAAAAAACTTATTTCTTTACTCTTGCCAATGGTTCTATTTAATTGACAAATATTTTTTATTATGAATTTAAGAGATTTTATGTATAATAAAAAAAACACATTTTCTTTTATAATAAAAGTCTATATAATCTTTTAAAAGAAATAGAGATTTTACAGAAACATCTGAAGTCAGGCGGAAAAACCCCACATCGGAATTTAGTCACTAAAGGAACGAGGGCAAATATAGTCTCGCATTTATATACTCAAGTACCTCTTCACTTAATAATTAATTATCATAACATATGGTAGTTAGAATATCATTCTAAAATGCACATCCATTCAATTAATCTAAAATTAAGCATGTCAAGATAAAAAAAAATACAATAAACAAATTGGAACATTAACTTGTCGGACAACAAACACTAGAGGTTCTACAAAAGCCCTAACGATGATAAACTAATCCCACAAACTGGCACAAAGCAACTTCGGTAACGATATTGTGAGCGCCTTGCAATAACCAAACTCACAAATGACAACACTGTACCCGGATCACTTCCTTATCTGAACACGGTCGCCACATCGACGGCGTTTAGAGAGACCCTTATTCCCCAAGGCTGATATTACAACTTACCTACAAAATTAAAAAAAATGTTCAAATAGACAAAGGTCAATCAGATTCAAGCTCTTCAGATGTCCTAACAGGACCAATTATTTGTTGTTTTAGTGTTTGACATTCGAGTATTTGAACATGCCAGTCTTATGTACTGTTGTAAAGGAGATATTAGGTTCAGGGCTTTGAAAAAAAGCATTTTTCAGTTCATCGATCAATCTCCAGGAGCGCAGTTGGTACCACCCTCGTGCAGATTGCACATAAAAATGTAAGTATGCTTCAACACAGCTATATACAATATTGCAGTTATTTGTGCAAACAATACTTGCAACAAATTATGGAATTTCGTCACCTGTTTTCAACATAAACATTCAAAGTCACCTGAACGCATAAATGGGCGCGCATTTGTGCATACGAAAAATAAAACTAATAAAATTAATTAATCGTAAATTTTATATAATGGTGCCATAAATTAAACATATTACAAAAATTCCTTGTACTTTCTGGGGTAGGTAAGGGGTAAGGGGAAATACATAGGGGCAATCTTATCGTCCGCGGTCGGTTAGCGTCAAAGGTTTATTGTCCGATGTCTCGGAGCTCTGTACACTTACGAACTAGTAAGATGACTCCGCTTAAGGCAACCACGATCAATTCTCGTCTTCATCTTCGTGTTTTCGCTTTTTGCCCCGAGTGCTTTCCTCGGGCTCGCCGCGAGAGTTCTCCTTTCCGGCTGTAACGTTACAATATGTGTGAAAAATAACAACTCAAAATCAGCTTGGATGTAATTATTAGACTAAATAATCAATTAGAGCATAATATGTACTAGTTTCTCTTTTAATATATGTTTTGTGCAATTACGTACGATTTAATAGTTCTAATTTATATATAAAAATTAAATAGGTCTCTATTAGGATTAACCCCAAGGGGAAGTTTTAAACTGAAAATGTATACCATACCTTGTGCTTTGGAGTTAGGTTTGTCTGCATCATTATCAGCATCCCCATCATCATCATCGTCTTCATCTTCCTCCTCTTCCTCTGAACTGCCAACGAACAAAGAGCCCTCAGAACTCTCTTCCTCTGAAATATAAAATAATTTATGAGTACTTGCAAAAATCTGTTTAAGCAGTTTTATTATAAAGTCAATACTTTTGTAATATTGTTTTAACCATTACGTTTTTAATTTCTCTTTCAGATATTAAGTTGGGTAAGTCGTTAATACACCTCTGGTCAAAAAGGTAATGGCATGAATAATACAACAAAAATAAAAATATGTCTGTTTTGTATATTATACTTTACCTAATTTAGTATTGTAGACAGCACTCAGTGACAGATCATCATCATCTTCATCGTCAACCTCAGAGTCTGTAACAACGAATATTGAAAAAAAATTATAACATTCAAAACTGAATTGATTATGACTATATTTCTATAATTGTATTTTAGGCTTATTTAAAAACAATAATAAATTTGGACCTCTTAAACACTAACTGAAGGTGGACACGAAAGCAAGCAAAACCATCATACTTAAATCAAATGTCTTCTATTATTTCTAAAACATTACAATATTTATAAAATTGTCATTATAAAACGCGTTTGATAAAGATTTAATTCAAATGCTTTGTAAGATGACTCAAAATCCAAGGGACTACTGAAAGTTATGACAATTGTATTGTGGAAAGAAACAAATAGCTTTAGTAACTTTTGCTATGAAGTTTGGTGATGATGCTTACTTTTCAAAAGATAGCCCATATGGAATAGAAAACCATAAACTGTGTATAGCGAGACAAGTAAAGAAGACGTCTTATCTGGAGATCTCTCTAAATTATCATCTATAATTAGTGGACCCAGGTCAATGCCAAGATCTGTAATATTAAGCCAACCATTTGGGGTAAGAAAATTGTACAGTGTCGACAGCTTTTAGCACAAAAATGACAAATTGTTATTACAGACCATTTCAGGAGAATAAACAATATAATTCTACTCAAAAAATTCTATTGGTCAAACATTATATTATATAAAAAATGTAATGAGAATATGTATGAATATAATGTTAATAGTTGGGTTTTATATTTTTTCGATAATATTTAGCTCAAAATAAGGTCACATACCTTCTTCTTCACTGTCATTATTGCCATTCATTTCATCTTCTTCCTCGCCACTGCTATCCTCTGCCTCTCTGTCTTCTTTGTCAAATCTGAAATAGAAGTATTTAATAATTACATATCCAATAGATAAGTCCGTTTCCTTTTTAACTTAGCAGCTCAAAAAACAAAAGCAAATTTCGTATTTCAAATACAAAAGTTATCTTACCCATCTAAAAATTTCAGTGATGGGTGCAAAGCAAACACTCTGTTCCTGTAGTCTTCGATATTAGTCACTTCATTGTTAAACAAATCAAGATTCTTTAGGCTCTCAAACTCCTCTAGAGGTTTCAATGTTTCCAGATTTGCAATTTTGTTACCAGAAAGGTTGAGGTGTGTAAGTTTTTTGCAACCATTTAAAAAGTTTAGCCCATGAGATATTCTGTTATCAGAAAGTTCTAGCTTCCTTAGTTTAGGAAGGGTGGGAAAACCCTTTAGAGTTGTGAGACCAGCATTGTTGAGACTGAGAATTTCCAAGTTTATATATTCATCGTTAAGTCCCACAATTGTTGTGCTCCTACAATTGTCCAAGTTCAATTCTTTTATCTGTAAAAAGTAATCAATGGTTTGAAATAGGTGATATATAATTCTATATTTATAATTTATTGCTAATTTTGTGGTTTCTTCTATATATTTTTGTAAGAACTTATGAATAATTTAATAAAACAGATTATACCTAATTATTTTATTATTGATAGAATAGAATAAGATAAACAACTTATTGAATAAGATGAAGTAGTATTTTAATTAAAGAATTTTAGTTTAGACTAATTCTCTTTAAGATCTAAATTTTTTTGTTGACAAAAAAGACCTACTTAGATCTATTCTATCTACATAATAATATTGTCTGTACTTCAGTACTTTAACTAAACATTATCTATGTCATGTATTATACCTACATTCAAGTGAGATAATAATATTAATATGTATATATTATAAGGGTCGATATTGAAACCCTATTAATCATAATATTTGTCAATTGTACTTTAAATATAAAAATAAATAAATAATTTATAATATATTAGCGGGGGTTAAGCACCTGAATTTGCTAAATGGCAAAAAATAAGTAATGTTACTGGCTTGTAAGATTTTCAACAGCAGTTCGCTAGATGTCAAAATGGTGCTAGTTGTCAGGAATTTCTTTCTGTCGTAGTTGCAAAAATACGAAAAATAAGTGTGTAGAATAAGATATTTTATGTAAGAACAAAAAACCAATGTGTTTTTCTATAGAAATTTAACGAAAGTAAACCAATTCGTGATGTACAGAGTTCAAATAACACACTTTTCTTTTTGCAATGGCGGATGACACGAATCGTCGCGACGCAATAAATATGGCCGCTGATATGGTAAGGCGTGCGACATATGAATGAAATTTGTAAATATACACACACGATTTTAAAAGCTAATAATATTCGTAATAAATAAATTACGTATTTCTAAATTAATATTTTAATTTTAAAACACATTTAGTTTAACATAAGTGAAAGGGCGCGAAATTATGTCGGGTGACGACGAACGAATTGCAATTTATGGTGTTAGGAAATAAAAATTTCACAAAGTTGCAATACTATTAATAATTTCAATAAATATAATTTTTTATTCATAAATTATATTACGTGATTAGTATATGAATATAATTAAGACCCAATCTAAAAAGTAATATGTCAAACCGATTTTCAATCTTTAATTAAGTTTATTAATTTTGATATTTGTAAATCTTGATGTAATGAAATACTTTTTGAATGTTTTCGTAGATAATTTCTTTGTAAATGTAAGAGTAATTAATGTTAAAAAACATATTACAGAAAACTTCACGTTAGGATTCTGTCTATTATCACTTAACCTCAAATGTAGCATTAAATAGAACGGAGAATAAATAATTAACTCTAATTACTTATTTATTATGACAATATTATATCGGGGAGTCCAATAAGACAGACAATCGAATATTAACAGTACATTTTTGTTAAATTGTAACGTGGATCAGAGTGGACGTAACACAGCAACACGACTCGCTATAAACAAGAACGCCACATATTGTAGGTGAAATTTAACCAAATCGTAAATGTATTGCATGTGAATATAATAAACTTAATAATTATAGATAGGTAAAGGGTCTTATAACAATATATAAGGTAAAGGAAATATTATGTATCGACAAAACATTCCAATAGAAAGATGCATAGATTTCATTTACCTGTGATGGGTTCCTTCCGCGTAATTCGAGAGCGATTCTTTTCTCCATCTTCTTGGTTTATTGAGATTATCACCAGAAACACTATATAAACTTATTCAGCGCACACAAGAATAAATTCCGAAGCTTGCTTGGGTTTCAAAACAGAAGGAACCTAAAGATACACACTCGAATGACGTTAAATCGCGAGCGCCTCCTAGCGGCAATGTTTGTGGACCGGAAAACATCAGTTGATATACTAAATTACTAAATTGTGATCAAATTTGCAAGAAAAACCTAGCACACAATCTCGTAAATAATATATTTTTTTATGATTATTTTCAGACTAGATTACGTGACGAATAATCATGGATGTTGGATGTTTTGTCTAAAAGAGGTCTGCGTTTTAGTACAGATAACGTATTGTTGGCAGCATTGGAATTGCTTGCATGTTGGCAGAGCACAAGAAAGGCGGGATTTTTAAAATATCGCTGTATAAATTCGTTTCTTGGAATCCTTTCTCAGTAAACTTTTTGAACAAAAAATAACTGATAAATGTATATATATATATTATTAATAGCACTGCACAATAAATAAAAACTGAGACTGTAAATTTCTTCCTATTTCTATATTCCATACAATTTTGTAATGATTTAAGTGCAATAAACCATTCATGGTCCTAACTAGGTTTCCTAATTTATTCGCAAAAAATCGAGTTAGTAATAATTTAAAAAAAATGGTTCACAAAAGTTAAAACTTTGTTTTATTTTTTACTTTCCATGTTTTTGTGACAGAACATCAGGTGCGTTTTAAAAAAATATATGCCTGTTCCTCCTACGTAAAAAACGTCCTGAATACCTGGCGTATTGATTTGTAAATAAATTAGATAGATGGCGCTGTTACTGATTTAGTTTTAAATTCGAAAAACACGACCGAGCTGTATAAGAATAAGAATAAAGTATGTAACTAGTATGTACAAAATGGCGTATTTATGTAAAATTCAATTTATGAAATTTAAATACATATTGTAATCCGTAGGCATTCGGAAGTTTTATTAGTTATAAATATTAAGTAGGTTATATTAAAAAGGCTGTCATAGACATTTTAAGTAATATTGTTTCTTTTTTGTATTTATATTTTATTGTTCGATGTTTTTACGTAGAAATCTCTTACGCCTCCCTCGTTATTTACTGTATGCTGTAATTTTATCATTTCTCGTAATAATTTACTTGGAACAACGTATTCACAAGACGTTATTGTTGGGTGACATTTCCGAATCTGCGTATAAATTTATTTCATTTGAACAAAGAGAAACTCAATATTTGAACATAACAACATTGAAAAAAATACTTACAAGGTATAATGAGGCAGAAAAAATTTACAACGATATAGAGTTTGGTGCCAGTTCAAACGACTCTAATGTGATTGTTGTATTAGTCCACAAAAGTTCTATTCACTTAAAATATTTAATCGCTTCTTTGAGTAAAGTAAAAGGAATTCAAGATGTTTTAGTGATTTTTTCACATACCTACTATGACGTTAATATCAATAGTTTGATAAAACAAATAGACTTTTGTCGTGTAATGCAAATATTTTATCCATATTCTATTCAGTTATATCCTAACAAATTTCCTGGGACAGACGAGCAGCGAAGTCTGAACATAAGCCCTCACCGTGCTTGTTTAGGCGCTTGTATTGATAGAAACCCACAAAATGCTGAAAAGAAACATCACTGGTGGTGGACTGCGAATAAAGTATTTGAAAATCTCTCTTCGGTTGATTTGAGCCACGGCAACACTGTTATATTTTTGAGCGAAGACCAATATTTACTTGAAGACTTTTTATTAATGACTTTGTATATGAAAAAGGCAGCGTCTATGTCACAATGCGATATGATCTCGTTAGGAGCAATTGGTTCAAATTTTATCTTTGGTAGAAACGATACTTATCGCTTGGAATTGTCTACTTGGGACCCGAAACATTCGGATGCTTTAGGATTTGGTTACGCTACTTGGAATACTATTGTTTCACATTTCGATCTTTTTTGCCTTATAGACGATTACTCGTGGGCCGAATCCCTTCATTACGTTTCGTTAAGTCAGCTCGAGGGTAACAGATTTAAAGTAATTTCCAGTAAAGTACCGAGATCATTTACAACGAAATGCGGTTCATACGGCCCAACAAATTGTGGTAAGTTTGAGGGGATTTATAAAGCTTTGCTTATACAAAAGCAAACGAAGACAAATCTTGGTCTGCACTTCTTGGATATAAAAGATAATATTGTATTAATCGGTGGTGTTAGAAGTTATGCAACGGAAAATAATGGTGGTTGGAACGATGTACGTGATAGGGAGTTATGTAGTAACATGACCATATCAAAAGTCAAAAACCTTCTTTTAGATATGAAATCACAGTTTGAATAACGATTAAACATTGAACGTGCAGCAATGTTTCTCTTAAATTTTTACAGATATTATTTTATCATTAACAATTACTTCTTCACAACAGCCATTTCTTTTGTGTGTGGCTTGATCTTAGTGATGTATTCCCAGCGAAAGCGCCATTTGTAATTAATTTTGTCAATTGTTAAAAGACTTTGGAGTTGGATCGAATGTGACTATGATCAAATAGGTTATATTAAGTACTGCCCCAATTACCTGAGACAAAGCACGTCGGGTTAATATATACGTTGCGCTATAAGAGTACCTTAGCGTAGAAGCGGTTTGATTGAAGAAGGTGCGGGGAGAAGAGGCTTTCACGCGTAGAGGCGCGCGCATTCTCGGCCCGGCCACGAGCAACAGTCTGCTCGCGTGAGCCATCGCTCGCGACTCGGCCTAAAACCTGCGAAAATGACAAACGGTAAGTCACCATATTACATTAACGCGATGTATTAACATAAAAATGTATAAATGTTATATTGCTTTCATTCATAAATGATTTATTGACGCCATGGATGATTTTAAAATAAGCATCCTTTGTTCGTTTTGATATTTTTACGATAGGCAAATATTTACTGTCACGTTTGATCAGTTTTTCGTAGTAATTTTGTTATTCACAAATCAGAAATAAATACTTCAATATAATAATACTGGCTCTACCTTTATTGAATATGAAAAACTGTGATAGAAAAATGGAAAGCGATTTTATCCTACTGAGCTGTAAATGCCTCAAATAAGTCCATTCCATTTCCAGAAAGTCAAGAGATTTAAGAATATACTTACATATACATAAATATGGTTTCAGAACAGTACAGTTTTATCAGGGATTAAATAATTTAACCTGTTCGCCGTATTGTATCGTTTTCGTAACCATAAATACACGGTTTATTTGAAATATTCTGTCAATATCGTGTCTGTTACACTCAAGGATAATGTAACATTAAATTATGATTTATGTAATCGGAAATATCATTTCCATCAAGGCGTTTAGTTTAAATGATTAGACATTTTGTGGTTCTCAGTAGTAAACAGACGTCCTTCAAACGCGAAAATCGTAGATTGTCAGACATCGTTGGAATGGCTTTTATTTTCTGAATATTTTATATTGTTGAGTGAAATTTACCTTACGTGGAAGGCGGTGAAGTTTACATAAAAATGTTTATTAGATAATTCTAATAAATAAATATGACATCATAATTACATGAATTATTTACTGTACACTGGTTCACTTATTGAAGTGTTTATTATAACAATAATATTAATTAAAAATAATAATTCTTGTTTTATAACCTGCAAATTATTTAGAGTAATTAGACTCCATAAATTTACTTTTGTCACAAAATCCTGTTGATTTATTGTTGTGGTTGCATTTTAGTTTCATTGGATAAGTTTTCGGTGAAAAATTTTACAAAATTATATATATATATATATATATATATATATTTTTATATAAATTATAAAAATATTTTTTTTTACGACATTAAAGTAACAACATAACGAATTTGTAATGCAGGAGGCCTTACGTCTATTTGGTCTCCACGATTTGGCGACCTCGTTTCTTGTCTAGAATTTTTTTTCTTGTTACACTTAGCCTTAAGTTAAGATAAGTATTCGTAACATGATATTCATTATTGACAATTATTTACTAATAAACTTTCATTAAAAAAAGTAGATAGACTAGTGTCAATAGGAAGCAAAGCTTTTCAAGAAAATTGGTCTCGTTATCAAGGCAAATTACCGCTTAGCGCCGTAATTAGCCACCTCTCAGCAAAAGCTTTGGGCTTTATTAATTAAAGAGGTTCATTTAAGTTTAAGATATACACTTGATTATGTGCGAACAATTAGACGCAAAGTTCCGTACTCCTTAAGAACCTTTTTTGTTAGAGTAAATGAAACTTTAGATTGCCTACACAATATTATACATTTGACATGACTTATTCTCCTAAATAAACGTGGATGTGACGTTTTTGCATTGTTTTAATTGGTCCTTATTTTTAAAAATAAAATCCAGGAGATTCAAATCTAGACAAGCATTTTATCTGATGCTTATCTTTAAAATCGTTTTTTTTTAAATCGTTATATTTGTACGACAGAGCTATTCAGGTAAGGCTACTCACTTTATAGAAATAGAAGAGTAAACAAAACATATGTAATTAAAACAAAACAGTTTTAATTTATAATTAATTATTTATGAAGTTTTAAGATTGTAAGCTAAACGAAAGTAATAAAAGATGAAAAATGTATCGTAAAATTCGGAACGTCTCTCTTAGGTAAATATATAGTAGCTTAATATTCTTGTTTAGCAAAACCTCGCTTGCGACGATGAGATTTGGATCCACTCTGTATTAAATATTTTAGTACATTCAAATATACTGATACTATTAAGACCTCGTTTTCACGTCGGAATACGTATGAATTTTATTGCGTAACATCTTATTGGGCGAGATTAACTTGATGTTTGAACTTATATGAACGTAATATTAATGATTTTATTATAGTAATAACCTCTGACTTGTTGGGTATTATATATCGTGAAGCATTTGAGTGCCTATAAGAGTAATGATCTTTTATCAAAAACTAATTAATAACTATAATTCCGAATTATTGGAGTACTTAGTCATATATACGCAGCATGATCTGAAGTAACGGGCAATTGTTATTTGAACGCAGCATATACTACGTTATAGAACTTCGGTACGAATTAAAATTCTAATATGGAATTTCTGATAAGAGCAACTTGGAAAATATGAATTTTCTCTTAAAGTAATATTCATAGTTATAACGCTATATATATTTAATATTCGGCATTAAATCATAATATTCTTGGCATCTAGTAATTTATATTAAATCATTAATAACAGCAATAATCTTTAATGAAACGCTTGTTTCATATAGAATTGAAAACGTATAGTATCCCCCTAAATCAAAGCTCACATAGCCATCGAACTTAATACCGTTGAATCGTTTGTCGTTATTACTTTAATGGCCATGTTAATAATATCGGACATTTGTACCATGAATGGACTTCAATGGACTTAATAGAAGTTTTCTTATTTTAATTACGAATCAACAAAAAACATCAAGCGAGCCGAGTTTCTTGTCTGCTTCTCCTTTGGTTTCGTACGACCAGGCGTAGAATCATTTAGATTTAAGACATCTCAATATGGTTCTTTCTACCTTACTGAATAAAGAGAATTTAAATACGTTAAGAAAAAAATTATACTAAGGTTTTTGTGAGTGTATATATTTGGGTACTCTCTTCCAGTCAAGTAAACTTATGTAAACTATTGTAGTATGCTGTGCTGTGTCAGTTGAAACTGAAAGAATCGCCCGAGCATAAAATAGTTAGTAGCAAAAAAATAACAGTTTATTTTCAGCCCCAATTATTATCATGAATAATATTTTAAGTACAAAATACAAACAATGTGATGTTAACTTGGGCGATGCTTTTACAGAATAAAACTTTTTCAACGTGTTAATCACCGTTTAGCGACGGTTTAGCTTAATTTAAATTAAAATCTAAACCTATCGATTGTAAAAAACAATTATACAAGGGTGTAAAAAATGAATGAATTAACTGCCTAAAAATTCTGGTATCTTAAATTGCTTTGTTAACGAAGGTTTCATGTATTATTTCTGTCACAGAAATAAATGTTTGGGGCTTAGAAATGAGATATATAGATTTTATCATAAGTCATAGGAGTTGACTGAACAGTTTATTAATATAGAAAATGGCTCCGTACATAAAACTTGGTCATAATTGTTGTTTTTACCAATTCTGGTTCAATTTTGAATTACAAAGAATACCCTCGTTGTGTTTATATCTATAAAAGAATAATAGTTATTATGATTTTAGCCTAATTAACAAAGCATGTTTGGTTTTCGGCAGGTAGGTATTTGCTTAAGCCTGCGATAAAATTATTTTAATTTTTTGTAGTAAGGATTTTTACTTTCAAATATTTTAGACCCCGCCAAAGATTCGAGGTTATCTTTCTAATGAGAAGAAACTTTTGATATTTAAAAAATATATATTGGTTTTCTTTGCATAACTGCAAAAAAATAAATATTAGAAATGCAAGTCATAATATTCTCAAATGTTTGAATTTCGCATACTGTAAAGCTACGTAGAATCAGCGCGTGTTCAGGCGGTCGTGTTTCCGGCGAACGTGGTCTAGTTTCAAGCTTCCTCTCGGGAATCCAACCACATTGTCCCACGTTCACTATTAGTGCTGTCAATAATCTTGCAAGAGCGCTCGTGATTGCTATATTAATGATGCATCACTTGTCATTACCTAGATTGGAAACCTAGATTATTTTCAAGTTTCGACTCAATTCTAGTTGTGCTACGCGTAAATAATGTTTAATACAAATTTATAGCGACAATCTCTTGGTAATAAAAAAAATTATAATCAAATCTGTAGATAATATTTTTTACGTACTGAACATGCCTAAAAATGTTTCTTATCCATGTCATGTAGTATATAAATATAAATGTAATAATGTAAGCTGCGAAAATTATAAAAATACATCCAAAATTCGCCTTCAACAAACATATAAAGATAGAAACTCTTAAAATATAAATAACTCAGTGATAAAATTTTCAATGGGTTCGATTTAAAAACCAATAGATCAGTTGCAAACTTTAACATTGTTCAAATATGAATCAATCATTTTATGTAAAGAAGAAAATATTGAGTTTATACTATTGTCAACAAGTCTTCTTTTATTGATATTGTAACGATAGTTATTCATTTCATATTTTTCTAGTAGAAGCTTTTAATGCATCAAACAATGCGTATTGTCAAAAGGTATAAAACTTGCTTCTAGAAATAATAAGGCAGAAGTAATTGAGATAAATATTTTTTTTACAATTGAATGATATTAAATAAATTCTTCGTTCCACCAGAATGTTTATTGTGTGTATTTAATACAACAAAGCAATTGTTAATATTGTTTATACATGATTCTATCACGTAAACGAATTTGTTTACCGTCCTAGTTCGTGAATAGTAATGGCTGTACATTGAGCGCAAATTTACGACAACTTTTTATGGCATTGGATAGTCCCGAAAGCTATTCGTTGTAACGAGCCTTCTATTTCTCCCTTGATTTGTGATATACCTAACCTACTTATTGATTGTCAACTATATTTTACATATGATCATAATCCTTACACGTTGTGATTATGGTAATTTTTAGGCGTAGAGTTCAATTATTAATAGAGAAATGAGCTAATATTTATTTACTGGATAAGTATCGGTGTACGGTGTGTTTGCGGGTTGTTCTCAACATAACGGAAATGTGGTATACCCTTGATAGTAAAGGTTACTTTTATTGTTTTAATATTATATAGATATTGACGCTGGTGCAAGGTATAATTATTGCAGATCTTTACTGTAAAACATGCTTGGTGATTTAAAAGAGTGGCGGAGAGTTTCTTGCCAGTTCTTCTTATCTATTCCACGCCCTTGATTTGGGAACTGGCAGTAAACGTAGTCGAGATGTTTTAGTAATTTTTGTTTTTTGACGAGCCCCTTCGGCGATTGCTTTGGCTTATGATTACGTCATATTTTTAAATGGATAATCTCTTCGAATGATGTTAACACAACTTCGAGCTTATTCAGATTTTAGCAGTTTTAAATGCTGTTTAGCCCATTTTAAGACAGATTTTATCACCTATAAGTATTGTGAATGTCGACGACTCGGTTGATGTTTTTGCTGACTACCTGCTTTCCTTTTGAGGCATTTTAAATACCATAAAACAAAACCTTCAAATCTTGATTGTGTTCGCATTTATGTCTTATATGTTTTATCTCTTAAATGTTTTAAGTTCCCATACGATTGTTTTACCTTCTTTTATTATCTTATAAGTTTCTTGTTTGTTAATATATTTAGCACATAAGATGTTTGGGGATAGATTTTATAAAATAACTGGAAATGGGAGACGGGATCTTACATCACAGGTAAATACGTCAGTAGAAAAAAAAACAATTCAAAAATTTACGAGGCGCAAAGTTAGCCTTTCTGAAAAACGTGATTCAATATCAAGGGGCGGGCGTTGCCAAACGTTTACCCGATGAAAGATAAAAGTGTGATTTAATCAAAAGTTCCAGCAATATTGTGCCTGTTCGTAACGGCAACTCCATTTATTGGCTCCAAGTGTTACTTTCCAACAGATAAGAGATACTCCGATACCGGCGTAAGAACTTAGTTTTATCAAGAGGACCAATAACATTTTATTCTTTTTTTAAATTAAGTTTTTTATATTCGCTAGTTTTTTGTCGGTGAGTTTCATAATCGATAGAGATGTAGATTACTTTATTCAACACAAAATTGTTTTTCTTTAAAAATCCGTGACGGCTATATAAAATTTAACCTGAAAATTTTCTGAATTAAACGCTGAAGTTTTTAATTACTTTTTAACAATCAGTTCATTTCTCCTGCGGTATGTAATTTTCAAAATGAAGTGTTATTAAATGTTAAAGAGAAATGTTTATACAATTATAACGTAATGCATCCCAATATTATTCGTTGTTTTATCGTGAAGGCCTAACGAGCATTCAAATTAAAAAAGAACAAAGGTAGCTCAAACTACTTGGATTTATTGTAATGTCTATTGGTGTAGATAAAATTAATTAATTTTATGTCATACGTGTAGTATTTAAATATTTTTCATAAAAATACAATAAACCATGCATAATAAATCTGTCCGTGAACTAGTTATTTTGTAGCGGGCACATTAATTACTGTTGCACTTAAAATGAAGTGATTAAGGCACTTAGCTTCACTGTTTTTCATATCAACGAATATTAAAATATAAAAGTATATGCGATACGATCTAGTTCGCGACATCGTTACTGCAATTGTTGTTTTAATGGATCTAATTATGAAATGCCGAGTGTCGTTTGAATTTAGAACATTTAAGAAAACCGGAAAGGAAACTGGAAACCGGTACTGGTCAGATTAATTTACTTTCAAACGAAAAGCATTTATTATTTGACTTAAACGCAAATAATTAATTAGTACATTAGTGTTATAAGTCGCGATATAGTATTTTCACAATACAACATTTAAGCCGTACATAGAATAAACACGTTTGATATATAACTTATTCTAAACGAACAAATCCGATTTAATCTTTTGCTCGTAGCTGTGTAAACAAAGATTAAACAAGGGATAAAATATGGCGAATAAAGTATTCACTGGCATAAATGTATGCATCCAGACTCCTGTGAGATCTCGTATTACCTCGCCGGATGTTCGGGTTTATGAAACACGAATTCATTATCTTTACTATGATCTTTTAGAAACTAGATATTACAATTTCTACATATCAAATCAAAAGTAACTTTATTAATATACTTGCACTTACGTATAATTGAATAGTTAAAAAAAAAACTCTACAATTAGCTTCCAGTTCTCAAATCAAGAAACTCTCCGCCACTTCTTTAACTCGCTAAGAATGTTCTACATAACTGACTGATAACAGGTGATAATAAGATATAGGTAAACATACTATTGCTTAATTGTATGAAGATTATTTTATATAGATCATTAAACCTGTTCCCTTTTATATACACATTTAGTAAAAATAAAAAAAAAATAGTTAAAATAAAAAACATATACTTTGTGTGTTAGATGTTATTTCCAACAAATACCAGACATAGACAATACCTCTGTAGTTATCGATTTACAAAGTGGAATTATTAATGTCTTTCTTGGGTTTTTAGGGTTGTAACAATGGAACTAATAATTTATTGGATTTAATAGTTCGTTTACTCTATAGTAACTTTTTTATCATAGTTTCTGTTTAACATACTTTTTTTTAATGAACAGATTTTTGTGGTTATAAGATGCATAAATAAAATATTTATAAACACTATTGCGATTGATATGTATATAACAAACAGGTTTTTTTTAAAAGTCGTCAAAAAGGCGTGTTATGAAAATTCGTGTTCATGCTAAAAATAAAAACGGTGTAAATCGGATTTTTCAGGACTCAGATAGCAGTCATTTTCATGCAAATGAATCTCAACTGGTCAGTGAGACTGTTTGCATATTGGATAAACCTCGAAATTATAAATATACCAAGCTCTGCAATGCGGTGAAAAATATACTTCTACGGTCAATGTTCAGGGAGATATTAACGGTTCGTTTTTAGTCAGGACTATAGTTACTTGTAAATTTTACATTGCTTTTTAATTAACATTTGTAAAGTGACCTTATGTTTACGCATACACTGCGTAAACATAAGGATGGTATAAAATAGAAAATGTTATCTGTATATATCTCTTTCTAACACTATTACACATTGATGATTCTTATTCAATATAAATTTAACACATAAAAATATATAGCGAATACCACGTGGCTATAAGTAAGTACAATGTAACTCTTACGTCTGAATGTAATGTCCTATTTATTAATGTTACGTTATTAAGCATTGGCACTGTTGACTGAGTGTTAATACATTTTTTGATGTATAGAAGTGTATATTATATTTAGTAATGTAACTTGTAAACGCAATGAGTACGATATATATCTCCACTGAAGATGAGAAGTATAATGGAAGACAAAACAGACAAAGACACTTTTTTACAAAACATTTGTAACTCCTTGACTTATGATCTACTTCGGACTGATGATCCTATTTCCCTTCGATTTCCCCTCTCCATCTTTCGCCTCACCTGCAACAGTACGTCGCCAGGTCTGTTCGACGGCCCCGATTTCCTTGAGGATTCCAGCCAATCGCCTACTTGGGAATATTCTTGGAATTAATTCGTTCGATTTCATTTCAGCAGCATTTGTATATAATTCTTTAATTTATAAATATTCCGTTTAAATCACATATAAAAGCTCTTTTTACGATTAAGAAATATAATTAGTAGAACGGAAAAAGTCTTACAACTGAGTAACTCTGAAGTTCATCTTCGGTAAATCGTTTGTAAGATCTCAAGTAGCGTTTAGTCGCTGCGAGTTAAGGTTTAAATTTATCAATAGTATTTCTGATATCTTAGCTGCTATCTATTTAGTATATTTTGTATTCCAGATGTATGTTGGGAGCCAATAGAGGCGAGGCGATGATCCGCCTTATGGGCCGGCCGCGGGCTCATCATGCGCCAGCAGTCGACCGATGTGAGTCAACGTCCCATAAGTCCAATCGATTATTGTAATTAATTTGTTATTTTATTTGCATTACATTAATCATAATTTAAGTGATTTTATGGGTAAATTGGAGATTCTACAGAACTATTTTTAAAATTTGTATATTGTTCTTTTCAATTACGCAATCCATAGTTAAACCTTAAAATCGCAAAGTTTAATCTGGCTATTCTGGAAACTTGTTTTAAATTCTTAGTCAAAAAGTGGATAACTTAAAATAAAAGTAAAGCTATTCTTGTCATTTGTAAGACTTCAGCGTCGCTTTTGTAAATTCCTCTCGCAATTTAGAATTTACACGTTTCTTTAAAATCATTTTTAACATGAATAGTTGGCCATTGAAATAAAACATATAAAGCATAATAAATCTTGAATAGCGTTATAGCGTTGAATTTTGTGGTCTGAATAGAATTTTAACAATAGAACTGATATAAAACTTATCGTATATGAGAACTTACAACTATCGTAATTTTATTTATATTATTGTGGTTTTGGTGGTAAAAAGATAACACATTGTTTATTAATGTATTATTTAATTAATGTACATTTTTATGGAATTAAAGTACACATTCAGTTGTAAACGTATAGAAGATTAATTAATTTTAGAACAGTAATTTAACTTTATGTAAAATACAACATTTCTAGACCATGGTTTCTGTAAAACACTCTAAAATACTCCATACTCGCGTTTATGTCGCGTTTAGTTTAAATATGTGATTTTCACATAAAATAAAGACAATATGACAAAACAAAGACAAGTTTTCTTCTTCGTATAAATGTGCACTTTCACTGCTAATGACAGCGCTTTTTACTACGGTTGTTATTTTCTCGGGTTGATGTCAAGCAGTTCCTGGATAAACTTGTGTCTAAAGTCGAAAATTAACTTTGAATCTGGGTTCAACTTAACTGAAATATAAGTTTCATAATATTGAAATATTTTCGAATATTAACTTACAACTGGGTAACTCTAAACTTTGTCGGAAGTTCGTCTGTAAGATCTCAAGTGGCGTTTAGTCGCTAAGAGTTAAGGTTTTAGCTCTATTCATGCCTTTGTAACATGATACTACAACCTACAATAAATATTGAGAACAAATGGAGGCTACATTTACCTACTTTTTAATATAGCTTTGTAACTATTCGAATGTTTCTACAATTGAAATGTTGAACGAATGTTTTGTTAAATATTGTGCTTTTTAATGGATTAATGATTTAGTTATAAGTGGAATTAGTTTATTAGCATTTTAAATTTGGCTTACGCGTGGTTTACGGATAAAAGGATATTTCTATTATAACTGCTATAAAGGACTTTAATAGTTTTTATTAAATTAAATATTAAGTTTTTTCCGTTTTATAAAAAAGTGGTTAGTTAAGTTAGCAAATCACTTGAAGTGGCCCGCCTGCTCGTTTGTCTCCTGTTACAAAAAACTGCATTATAGGTCAGTACCCATGTACTGACACATTCGATCAAAGTATTTATTGATAAAACGTTCCGCATTTAGTACCAGGGTCTAACTCTGATTACTATTTAGCCATTGGTTTATAATTTAAATTTTGTCACCATCGACTGTAAACCCAATTGCCAATTCTCACTACAATACAAACATGATGAATATGCATGTGAGAGAGAAAAGTCATTAGTAGACATGGCATCGGTAGACTTAATCGATTATTAGATGTTTTCGGAATGATTTAGCATTTTTATTGGTCGTTGGTGGTTATAAATGTAGTATTTTGACGTAAAAAGCTCGTAAAATAGATCGTAAGATATTGTTTTGTTAATGAGCTAATAATCATACACAAAAGCACATCAAAATGATTTCACTATAAACATATAATGTGTGGGTTTAGTCGTCAAGGGTTTATTGATTCTAATAATACTAAAAGGTTGTCTTTTGTAACTGATTTTCTTTGATTAAGACGTGTATTTGGATTATAGACGGTCGACAAAGCGGTGTGGACGGAAGAATCGGGCGCTGCGCGTCTCGAAGCTGTTCTAGTCGCGCTTGTAGAGCGAAAGTCACGCGCACTACACGCGGAGCAGGCAAGACGGCGCGCGCGCACACACCCTCTACTTCTGCTGTTACGGGACCATGTGCCCGACGGTAAATATACTTTAAAAGACGCGTGACGCTTTACATAAGCACTATACATATTTTATACATGGAAAAGCTCATTAAGGTTTTTTTAGTATGGACAGTATGAGACAGGACAATATTTTTGTGTCATCGATCGATAAAACGTTAATTTCGTATAAGTCAGATAGTATGATGATGTATCTTTAGAGTTACAATCGTACGCATATACTAGGCTAACACTTATTTTGAAGACATAATAAGGAAACAAATGTAAAATATGCCATTTTCATTATTTCTATTTCAATTATTGTAAATGGCTTCTATGTGCCGTTTTAATTATAGTGAAATAAATAAGTTTACTTGAATTTTATAACATGTGGGAACTTTGCTAAACTGTTTCATTATTATTCATTTTTATCTAATGACAAAAGTAAAACTTAATTTATATTTTTACCTTCAAATGGTACTTATATCTAAAGTACAAACTGTAAATTGCCACATTCGCGTATGAAATCAAAATAACACACGTACGGTGCTTATTGGTTTTCAGTATAAATAGTTTGTGAATTTTATCTGTAGGTTACAAATCAAATCATTAAAAATCTTGTTCAGTTAATAACAAGTGAATATACTATGTTAAAACTTAAATAATAACTCTCAAATATGAAACAATTTTATTAGCTCATCGATTACGCCGGTTCGATTTGGATATAGAAGGAAAATATTACTAAATAGATATACTTCTTGAGATTTCCCAATGTTGCCTATTGATTTTGAAGAGTGGGAAAGATAATGAGGACCACCTGCAAAGTGAATTTGCTTATAGACATGATCGGGGGCCGGTAATACGTTACCGGCCTTTAATGGATTGGATTATTTGATTATTTTATATCAGCATTTAAGCTTTATAACAATGCTCATGTTCGGAGTCTGTTCTTTAAATATGAAACCACGAGTTCTTTCATTGATTATCAATCAATTTCCATTGTTTGAGAGCTTATTCATTGTTCTATTTGAGTGAATTATTCATATTGTGTTCGCGTTATCTGTAAAGCTTTCAAACTTATCACACAATATTTGATGAAATGTAGGTGGTGAAATCTAATCAATAAAAAACATTAAAGTTTTGTATTTTGTTTATGTACATAACATTGTTAGTTCTAAATAGTGTAGAGAAAATTCAATTACTTATTAGACATCTTTTACAGAACAGCTTCGAGAGATTATTACATAACCAGAATAAACAATAATTACACACTAATAGACATATACACGAAGAAAATGCTGTTGTCTATTTCAAATGCAGAAATTTCACACTAAAAAAATCCAAAATAAAGAAATTCTATTTTATAAAGTGAATATATTTCAAGCACTATTGTTTCAGAAGAGGCGTCTATAGTAGGGAGCCCTAACAGAGGTGTCAAGCACTGGTGTGAACACGAAGGTCCACGAAGGAAGCATAAGAAACTGAAGCTTAATACTAACCATGGGTAAGTTATATTTATTTTTTTCTGGTCTAAACCAAAAAAAATTAAAGACCCTAATATTTCATTAAATTTTCATATTTTTTGCCTTTGTTAGTCAATGTATAGAGGGACATCTTGTTGCCACTAATACAAGCAGAGCGTCAATGAAAAATATTCTAAACCCAGTTTTAATTTTCCAAGTGTTAATTTTCCTTTTATCATATGGACACGTGTGGTTTTTAAAACCGTTGATTGTAGTCAATTTTATTAATTTGTGTCTACAGAACCAGTGTCTCTACAATCCAGTATGGGTCCAAGTCTCGGAATATGTTTATTTTTTCATTCATCGTTTTCATCGTTTATAGACAATTAGGTCAGCCAAAGCCAACGCCTGACTACTTGGCTACTCCATTTTTGGGTCTAAAACATGCCGGTTTCGTCACAAAGTTAGTTCAGATAAGCAAGAGATGAGCAAGTGTTATACAAATAAATATTCCATAAGTTGAATCCAAGAATAATAATAAATATAATACAATAAATATCCCCGAATTTACGGTATAGTAAACATGAATATTAAAAATATTAATGTTACGACTTAGCACGTAGTAAGAAATAATATTACAATACAATTAAAAGTTTTAACAGTCTGCCAGAATTTTTACGTCTCAATTTTATTTTCCGTAACTGAGCCCTATGCTGGGATACTTTGTTGTGCCTATAGTGATAAAAAGTGGGTCATGTATTTTTTTAACTCTTACATAGAATGAGAAGTCATTGAATACGGCTGAGTACGGCTTTTTAGCAAGGTGAAAAATTCGTTCAGAACTTAGCTGACCTTTAACAATACGGTGAATAGCATTTTTGTAGCATTTAGATTCCGGTTTTATTCTATTCGTAGACACTACAAATGTTAGTATATTATATAAAACTATGTATGTAATATTTTGTTCTACATCAGTCACTTGTTCCTAGTTTGCGTTACCCAACTTAGTTAAGAGTCTTAGCCCATTTTTTGATGTTTGCATCGCAGTTACGAACTAGCATTGTTATGTTTTGGTTGAAAATTTTTCCACTTGAATTTAGTTTGATCATGCCATGCTTTTTTTTCTATATTTTAATTTCTATTATTTTTAGCTTTTTCAATAAATTTTCTTTTCATAAACATATTATTAAATATTAACAAGACATATGCAGAAATTTATTAAATAACTAGTACTAATTATTATTTTAACTTTGATCTTCGATCTTTAACAATTCGATTATATTCATTAGTCTTTCATTGTGTTATTAACCTAAATATGTGTTTTTAACGAAGTTACTGGTATTTTTCCCAGTGATATACACAGTCCAGAGAGTTATGAAATGGAGCGGAGAAGACGCAGGCGGAGGCGTCACCACTCCCATTCACACAAGCCTAAGAAACATAGGACTCTGCTCGTTTCTGCCATTGATGAGCAGGCGAAAGTTATACACGTAAATATATATAGCAAAAATCTATGTTATTTTTATTAAATATTTCTAGAAAATTTTAATTTATTTAATTAAAACTTAATTTTAAATTAAAATTAGTTTCATAAATAAACTATAAGTATGAAGTGTAAATATAAAATCGTTACCTATATTTATTTATGAGTGCATTTGCAAAAGATTAAAAGTGAAACATGATTAAAATAAACTACAAACTGTTTCTGCAGGAATTGGTATTTTTCGTAAAGCGCCATCTATAAAACTTCATAAAATGGTTTGCGTACAACTTTAAACTGGCACTGCAAAGCACTGCAAAAAGTAATTGTTTTATAAAATGTACACGAGATGGCGCTTTAAGAACTTTTAGTATAATAACACCTCTCGTTATTCTACAAAAAGTTGTTAATTTTCGAGGTAATATTTAAATAACCCAGAGTCCTAAGCATTGAAATACATTTTATATGCAATTATTTATAACCTATCGTGAAATTTTTAATTTAATGTGCGCAAATAATTTAAAAAAAAATTATTTGTACAGATATCGTTTGTTTTATTAGATTATATAAACGAGGTTTGAATAATATCTCTGGATAATATAATATCTAAAAGAGTTCCTGTGTTGGTTACACGTGTCTATAAGAGTTATCTAATGTCCAAGGTATTGGACCCAGATGAGCTGCCACGTCGAGCTCGTTATACCATCATGGTGACTGCTTGCCTGCTTCTCTTCCTTTGTCTCTTACTTGTTGGTGTTACACTTCGTATGGCGCCACTCATTGATGATATGGGTAAGTCTTTTTATATTAATAATTTTATTATCATGGGAGTGATCTGAATTTACTGTGATTTAAAAATTTTATTGTATTAATGACACGTATTATATGATTTGATACACAATACGGATGCATTTGGCAATCTATACTAACATTTACGGACCATTACACGTGTCAAGTGTATGTAATATATGATAGTGCCACACATAATGTTAAATGTATTTTGCGTAATTATTTTTATTATTAATACAACGTATGTAATATAAACTATTAAGATATATGTGTAGATCTGGTTTCAAATGTTATAACGATCGTTTATTTATAGCTTAATTTTAAAAATTAGAATGATCAATGATCAATATTAATAAAAGTAAATTTCTTGGCAAAGCAGTAACAGGGGAAAACATTTGTCTATGAAAATCCAGTTATTCCTTTTTAAAGCCAAAATAAAGGAAGAAAAAGGGTAAGTAATGTAAATAAGGTAACTGGTAAAGTGTAAGAACAAATAAGAAAAATCAACCAACAATAATTGTAAAATGGACGAACTCGATTATTTGTCATTGTTGGTTTATTAATTAATAGTTGAAAATATAACAAGACGTTTTATTAACCAGTAAAGTAAACAGAGACCAGGACCTGAACATAGTAGTCATATGTGACAACGAACAAGAACTTAAATTAAATTCAGAAACTATAGAATATGGGTTTTTTGTATTTCAACAGTTATCCATCAGTAGTGTTTAGAATATTTATATATCTTATTAAAAAGAAGATACACATATTGTTAAACGGATAATTTTCTACTTATTTATTTTTAGACTCTTTGAATAATCATAATAAACAAATCTTCTGTCAATAAAAAAATATCCTTTCAACAAACGTGTTGTGTACCGATTTGTGTTAACCTTTAAATTGGTTATGTTTTACGTCATGCAACTAAAGGAATAATAAGTGTCCATTAGTACTAAAAAGTAATGTATATAGTTATGTAGGTAAGTTGTTTAAAGCACACTGTTTGTAGCCTAGTTTTTGACGTGAATAGAACAGACTAAGCTTGCACCGAAAGCAAAGAGGATATGAGACACGCTAAGCTTATAATACAGTTCATTGTTTATATCCACGTTAAAATTGTGCAATTTTCTAATGTGTTGTACCTACACACAGTTTATTAACCTAAAATTAAATTATTTTACTAACCAATTAAATCGAAGTACTCCGAAATATTGGCAGTAAGTATTCTGTATTGGTGATATGGTCCATGCGTGCACCTCACACGAGTGTTATGCTTTCGATACACATCGGAGGTTTCTGTGTACATAAAAGGCTGGTCAGCAACTAGGTATATAGAAAAAGATGATTGAAACGGAAATTTTAGGCCTAAACCCACCTAGCTGTGCTCCATGTGCATGGGCCTTTTCTATATAAAATTAAAGAAATGAACTGTTTTATATAGTAATAAAATACTTGCTTTTTTAATTTAGGTTAACACTTACTACTAACACTGATAAAACGTTTCATGAAATAAATAAAAGACGATAAGTATAAAGCAGCCTTTACTTTTATATTTTAAAAGTAGCAACTGAGATAAATCTGACAAACAAATAAGACACGCAATTTTGAGCACATACCGATCGATAGTTAATGTTCAAGTTTCGTGATCACAATGAAGGCCTAGACAATTGTAAGATATGATGTTACAGATGAGAACTAATGCTTTATGTGCAAAAAAGTTATTCCCAATGGAACATTGTGCCGAGATAATAAAACAGGCCTTGTATGACGTCTTTTTAACGTAATCCTACCTAACTTCTACTCTTCTGGTTTCGCTGAGGCTACATTCAAGTCTTTTATATGAAAATTTTCTAACAATAGCGACTGCCGTTGTTTGTTAAGTGTGTATTAGTCGGGAGACAGTGGCCTAATTCCCCATAATAACCGGATGGATTTGCAGTATGATTTTGGCGATATAATCGCTTTATTTAGCACAGTTTTGAGTGGGAGTGCCATGCTGTTCCTTAAAGTTTCAGCCGAATGGGCAGGCCCGGCCGGAGAAATACCACTCTCTCACAGAAAACCGGCGTAAAGTGATACAATTGGACTTTGTTCATTTTGTACTCGCGTTTCGTTCTGTGAGTGAGATCTTCCGGTGCCCATCCTTTCCCCTCCCCCGTCCTCTTCCCCTACCCCCCCATTTCCTAATTTTCCTTTAAAGGCCGGCAACGCACTCGCGACTTCACCTATATGGTGAGCCTGCTGCTCGTTTGCCCCCTCTTCTATAAAAAAAACAGTACTGACATTTAAAAATTTAGACTGAAATATGTTTATCTATAATTTTGTGAGCCCATAGGGTAAAAGCTTCCAAGGCATTTCATACTCCTTTGTCCCTAACCGTCATCATATATTACTTGTGTAGTGACGTCTGTAGTCCAACCAGAAGGCGACACAGTAGACTAAACGAGACTCGGGATAGTTTTGTGTCCTGTCACTATCTCATGGGCCGGTTCTAGTTAAAGTTTTTGATTAAGCCTAAAGCATTATGCCTGTTTGGCGTATATAATACCTGCATTGTACCATAATTGTAAATCATCAAGAAGTCCACGATTATTTAAATTATATTTGGATATTAGTAATAGTTTTCATACTTCTTCGGCTGAACCACTTTGTCGTAGTTTAGTAGGTAGTTTCGCCGCTCTTCTAATTTACAATGCATAACTTTTAAGTAAAAAAATAATAATTGACTTGTGATAGGCCATGACTCATGGCAACACATATTAAGCCTATCACATAGTATACAATACATGGCCGATGACCTATTTACAATTTTCTTAGTATAGAATTATTAAAGATGGACCGACAATGATTGATATCGTGTAATGGCGCCTGTTTGTCTGTTATATTAACACATTTTAGGCTTAATGATCCTTGGAAGAAGAATGAAGCAATGGTTAAACTTGTGGTTTTTAACATTTAATCGCTGAACATATCTTAATGATGATGGATTAAAAAATAAAACTAGGTTTCTATGTAAATTAATCGTCGTAGTATATTTAAATATTTGAGAATATAGGCACGAAATGTTTATAATAAGTGCGTTCATTTCAGCATCCCCACAAAATTGAACCCAAGACGGCCGACCCGACTAAATATATAGAAAATTTATTTTAATCGCATTGCCGAGTCTGTTATGCATAATTCTTTTAAATTGCGATACGTAGAATTTGAATTTGATTAGACTTCGCTTACTTCCCACCAAAGCTATTAAGATGTAAATTTGAATTATAGACTCGTATCGAAACTAGGACAAAAGGTAAACTTGAGCGGAGCCTTTATCTTCGTTAGTGATAATTTTATACTGACTAATTAAATAAGTTAACTTTCCGACATGGTAACATACCAAACTGAAAAAAAATCTTTTAAGTAAAAAAATATGTATGTAAACGATGTATGTATGTATGATGATCTGTACGGGACATGCTCCACTTTTACCCTAATAAAGCATGTTTGGAAACACACTTTGATGATTTTACGACTCAAACACTCTTTTTTAATAAAAATAAAATGGGCGTGTCTAAGTTGCTCTTGTCCGGTTATGTAATTGATTAGTTTAACAAAGTGCCATCAATCACTTATGTTTTCATTAAATACTGTTTTATTTTTTTTTAATTTTGCGTAAGACCTTACTTTATTTTAGTAAAAAGGTATCTTACTATATACTTGTATATTAGAATATTATTACTTTATTCTACAGAAGGTTATTGATAAACAATAAGTTTTGGTTGCACGGAGGAGAACGCTAAGAGCGATAAGACCGCCAGTTGCTCGGCTAATTATTAAATATAATTTTGTAATTATTATCTTTCATAATAACAATAAACCTCTGAATAAGAATGACGAAGTAATACGATGGCCTTGTGTAATCGATTTAAATTATAAATAGAGCAACAGTTGACGCGGCATTGAGTATTCCGCTAGAGTAGTTAGAGAACTCATATTGTAAGCATGGAGGCTGTTAATCACCCGCTATTCACTCACTGCACAGACGGCTATATAAGTCACAACGTTTGATTTTAACTTCATACGTACTAAGTCTCGTGTAAATGGAATCACTTTCTGAAAAATAATATATATTTGATTTAAAATGTTTGGATATGAAGTATTATTGATTGACTTAAGAGTTATTCTTAATTTGGCGACACCGTTCGGAAAAGCTGTAGTAAAATAAATTAAAACTTAGCTTTAGATAAAAAGTTTCATTTGTCTTTTTTAAGTAAAGTACAAACATTAATGGTATCAAAAGAACATTTGACAATTTGACTTTTTCAATGAAAGTTGACAATAGAACATTACCAGAATATTTCATTACAATAATAATACCTAAATATTTATAAAAGGAAGACACGTTTAAATTATATCAAAAATTCAATATCGCTTAAATTATGTAAATCGGAGTAATTCTATTAAAAAGTTATAAAGGTAATCAAATTGTAACCTTTATAATGCATTCAAAATTAAAATTCGAAAGAATGCATCCTCTATTTCCGAAATCGGACAATATGTATCGGAACTTTCAATTCTTAATGCATTGTTTACACGAATAAACCAAATAAAAATAATGTTCTTATACATTATTAGGTAATTATAGTATTATAAATTGTTTGTCTAAATTCTGGCTTTCCTTTTTGTTTCGCATAGGTATTGAATTGTGATTTTATTAGACTTCGATTAACGGAATAGATTATCTAGAAAATGAATAATGTTTTTTATTGGAAATAAGGGCACTATGCTTACAAGATTACTTAAAAACGTAACAAACAACAATCCAAAAAAAATAGTTAACATCAAATATTTTTATTTGTATTTACTAAAGACGAACTGTTTATTTTGCCTCGAGTCGGGTTTAATAAGCGATCTTCCACTAGAAATGAGAGAAGCTACTTATTATCGACTTTAGGTTGTTACAAAACCGTTGTGGGTTGAAATTAAAGTCTTGGTATCATTTTTACGAATCCAAAGCAGATACTTAATTTAAGAAACTGTTTTTCTCTTCTTCATCTTTTGTATTCAACAGATGCGGAATATATTTGTTAAAATATAAACTCCATTATATTTTTTTACATCAAATTTTTTTTAAGAAGGAATTTAAATGAACCTTTCTTCATAAATATGCAATTATGACAAAATTTATCTTTATCTCACATATTAAAGGAGTTGTGGAGAATTCTTACCAGTTTTTCTAGCCTGCTCTACGCCCTTGATTTGATCCTACATTTACTGCCAGTTCCCAAATTAAGGGCGTAGAGAGGACGAGACGAACTGGCAAGAAATAAACATAAAATAGTTAAAACACGACATGCGTTTGAACCGTTCATAAACCGTTTATCCATTAATAATATACTTGATATCTAAGATGTAAGTTTCATTACATAGGATTTCTCGATGTCTCCACCAGACGTTACCCCTTATTCAGTATTGTACCCTTATTAATTAAGTATGTAAACAATACAGTGATATTAAAATACACGGTTTAATATCGGTAATTATGAAATATAATTCATATTCTTTACTTTCAAGTTGCGTCAGCAAAGATAATTAAATATAAAAATTGTTTGTAGATATAAAATTGTTTTTATATCTCTGTGGATTCGCTTAGTCTAGTGAAGTAGTGCGAATCAAATCCTGCCCGTCCAATGCGACCAAAAAGGTGTTTAATAGGATTAAATAAACGTAGGCTTACATTTCGAGGGTGTATTCTTAAACTCTGACTGTTCACTATCCCATTTTGTGTTTAATTTTTGGCTTGTCTGAAAAAACCACGTCTAGTGTACTGAGTCAGGCTTATTAACACTGTATACTTTGTTTTTTTTTGTTTCGTTTTAAAGCGTGTGTTAATAAATGTTTCTTATCTTCTTTCTTTTTATAAAGAAAGCAGTTAATTTTGTGCAATATTTTGTTTTACATAGTAAATTTTTCTTTCACACACCTATTTTTATGAGCCTCCTAATATCACCAAAGCACTCGCTTAAAACTAAACGTTCAACTCGAATGTTTTAATTCTATTACGAGCACTCACCACTCGCCACTCAATCACACAGATTGTTCACAAACAGTTAATAAATACACCTTAGCTTTATATATTGAGACATATCATTTAAAATATTGTATGTGACTTCAAAAATGAGAAAATATGTCAGACAGCAAGGGATGACACATTTATACTCGTAATAAGAGGTTTGCAAGTGTGCGTCCGCTTTTTTAAGGCATTCAAATCGTGATAGTTCAGGTATACCTAGAAATATCCATGTCTTAAAAGGCGCTTCGAATTCCTCATAGTGTCTTGTCTACAGACTTATCGGTTGAAGATATTCTGGGGATATCTTTAAGTGAAATTTGCCGGGTATTTGCCTCGCCTCATGTCGGATATGACGACGATTCAAGGAGCTTTCACCCAAAACATTCAAAGACATATAAGTATCACAAATGTGTTTTACAAGGAAGGATGATCTAAAAATATTCAATGTAATTAAAAAATAACCATATTACTTGATCCTAAATCAAACACGTACACGTAAAATAATGTTTTACACAACGAAAACCGTCAGTTTTATCAGTAGAAAATAAAATGTACTGAAAATTGAGGTAATTAAAAGCTTAGCAAACAGATTACTCAGATAATTTATTTAAGAACTTAACCTCGACCAAAGCTGCAAGTCACTCGTCGTGATAACGTCATTCACAATTCATACCACCTTATTTAATCCTATGACAGATTACGTTACAGGGTTGGATGGAGGGGAAAAAATCCTGTCTCTTATAAAATTATTTGAGTAATACAAGTTCTCTACTCTAGATACACTAGAATAACCTAATTCCGTACTACCTACCTACGTACTTCAACCGAATTCTAGTCTTCAAGTATTTCTGACCATATTATGATGAGTCCCTAAAACTTCCCAATTCGGCCCTGCTTACTGCTAAAATAGCTAAAGAATGAGGCTTCATATTCCTTGACGTTATAATTAAACCCCAAAGCAAACATTCTTTTACAAGCGCTTTTTTTGTTGTGAATTCCTCAAATTACTTGGTACAAAGAAAATATAAATATTTTTTTTGTCTCCTTTTGACATCCTTGATTAACTATTTCATGTTATAATCCTAAGAATGTATAATATGGAAATTTATTTTATTGTTCCTAATCCAGTAATCACTGTCCTGAAAAAACACACAAGTCCCTAATTTTCTTATTAGTTTTTATTAAACCAATTAAGAACAATCAAAGGTAAGCCGGTAAGTATTGTTAAAATAATTCGATCTAAGTGTATTTTTGAGTATGTATATTTATTTGAGTATTGTTTTTGTTACTTCAAGCATAGTTCTTCTTTCGTGCAATATTTAAATTCATTGAGGTTCCCAGAGGTACCTTATAAACCAATAAAATCTTATATATAATGTTTCATTATATTTACTTAAAGTACATTTCAAAAGCATATGTAAAATATTGTCGCATACAATATATCCTTGTACTAAAATTAACCATTTGTAATTTATAAAAACGGTCACGTTTCGAAGCGTAATTGATACATAAAGTCTCTATAGGCTATCTCAAAGAAATTTTAGCGGAATAAAGCAACGATAAGGCCAAGTTATTCTAAACAGGGAAGTATAATTCTGACCTCGTGGGTTGGCTTTCAGTCATAAAGCTATATTCCTGGCACGTAGCCTCATTGTACGTAAAAATGAGTTATGCCGCGGAATTAAAATGCTTAATAAGCTTGTAAATTCGATTATCCGTTACATTACCACAATGTGTGTTAGTTATCTGAATGTTAATTATCACATAAGATCAAAGTATAAGTATAATAGTTTACAACTGTAAACAAATAACACTATTACAATATCGTGTAAAAAATTGTTTTTTTCTGTTTTTATAGTTTGTTTGCCACGGACGAAAACGCGACAAACACATATTAATTAGCATTTAATCTCAAAGTAAAATTAAAAATTCAAATGAATAATTCGATACTTAAAAACGTCTTTCCAAATGTGGTTAGATAACCTTTCCTTAAATGAATATCTCAGATATACTGAACATCAGTCTAGCGGTCCACATAGTTACTTACATGTAAAAATACGGGAAGTATGCCTTTGAGATTAAAATGCTTTCAGGGTTCTTTAGCGCAGCGGTCGAGTGAGGAAAATACTCATAGGAGCTCCACAAAAATCGTATTTACATTATGAATAAAACATGAGTTCGGGTGTCGTACATAGTTTGAATGCAATTCACATTTTACACAGTGCGTCAGAAATGGATTATAATAAAATTTTAATGGACTAACTACACTTTGTTTATTATTAGACTACTGAGTGTTTGGAATTGATTTTCTATGTTTATTGAAATGGATATAATTTTCCAGATATGTAGGAAATACTTGGCATAAAGGAGTTAGTTGAATAAGAGCTTTTCGTTCGCGTATTTAAAAAGACAATTATAAAAAGCGTTCTTTCTTAACGTGACGGGACGCTCGATTGTCTATGCTATTTTATAAAAAATAAAAAAGGTACCTAAGACCCTTTTTTTCAAAGATCTTGAATTTGAGATCGCATCATCTGAACAATAATTTTCGTAAATTATTTAAACGCATTCGCAAATAGTATGGCACATTACACAGTACCTCTACACATTTATCTTCAGCATCTGCTCTGTATGCAATATATTGTGTGGTTATCGTAATTGTCTAAAGAATTTTACTAATGCGTCAATATACTAGATTACCTAGCTAAAACAGATATAGTCTAGTACGTGGTAATATAACACGCAGGTAATGTTAAATATGTGGTAATAAATGTCGAGACCCTTGTCTGTACACCAATAAGGGTTAAGTTTATTTATTTGTACACGAGTGGGTCGAGTCAGCGGTTTTGTCTGTTTTAAAGTGGATCGGTTTTCGATACTCGGCATGTAGTAATGACAGCTATATAATCGCTCCATTAAAGTGCCTTTATAAATTGACCTCAATATAGATTGTCGAAAAAAATAGCACAAATATCTCACAACAAGAGACTGATGGCGACGCAAGACGAATAGCGTGTCAGATATTAACAGAAGTAGCGTCTGGCAACACTGTTCTAACTCTTCTTATCTTACAAGACTTATGGACGTACGACCAGAGGGCATCCTGACTTAAATACCTCCTATGCCTGTCTGCACAGATCTAAGTGCACGATTAACCTAAGGTAAGGCTATACAAAAAATAACCTATTGACGGATAGCCCGAGGTATCAAAACTATACACCAAAACCTATAGTGAAGGTTAGGTAGTTAAGATGACGGTTGATAATCTGAAATATGAAAATACGACATAGATTTGTCATCAAAGACAAATTAAGATTAATAAAAGCTCGCCTCAATGAAATAAAAAACATCCACGGTTTTTATATTACTCTTTTATATATATATAGTTCTCTATGTAGACTGCACATCAATAATTTGTAAGCAATGTTTAAATTTCAATACATCTAAGAGTCAAAATTTCGTTCGTGACAGGAAGCGAATAATGGTTACCCATATTTGTGTGTCAACCTTCCCTTTACTTTGTGATGTATACAATAGGTTGTATTAATATTGGGTCGTCTTTATGACAGAATTTCAAATCGCCTCCAGCTTTTCGACACCATCTGGTTTTATTCGCTGCAATGATACTAATAATTTCAGATTTCCAAAAGTTTTAATTAGATAAAGTTGTAATATCACGATAATTTATTTTCGTGACACGAGCGTGATAAGGATCTACTTTAGCTCAAGTTACCGTCGAAAAATGAGAACATATCAATATCAGATAAAATCGACATTTCTTAAAGGCAGGACGTACTTTAGTCATATTTCAAGACAATAAAAACGTTAAAATACATATAATAATAATAATAAACTTCATTAACACTACAGTAAAAACAGATAATCATCATAAACTAACTAATATTAAAAATACAAAATACTATGCTTACAAAAGATTTATCTATGAAAAGAGACCGCATCCAGGCAACCGGAGATATAATTCAAAATACCAAACATACCTAAATATGGGTAGTGTACGAAACAAAGTAATTTCGTAATTGATTTTCGAAAACTCATAACACTCTATTTTCTAACTACTATACTATAAATATAAATAAATAATTGACATTCCTGCTTAATTTGTTGAAAAAAGTACATATTATGCAAAATCGTCCAGTATAGACGTACTAATGGACTATTAATGTAATGAAATACTTGCAAAACTATAAGCGAAAAATTTACGTTAGGTCTTCTGGTTTCCTTATAAACAAATGAATACTCGAGGTTCAACTTGTTATATGGCATCTCGAGTATGTAATGTTTTTTTTATAATTAAGTAAACCTGTATTAAAAATTTTAATACAAGTTTACATAGGTATTCTGTATATAGCACTACGTTTTCAATTACTTTAAAAACAACAAACAACAACTTTAAAAAAAAAGTAATGCAACACAATAATGTATTGGGAATATAAATCAACTGCTTGATCCGCGGAGGTGATAAAATCTAAAAACATATTCATATATTGTTTTTAAAATATTACAGAATACTAAACTTAATATAGATATTTGTTAAAATTTTAGGTTGCGAACCCTGTGGTTTTGTCTCTGATGAATTCGTACAACTAGACTAGGTGTATGAACTCTGTAATGTCATGAATTCAAAAGCTCGTCTAAAACGTCCTCAGAATCGCAACTTAAAGGTGTCTTTTATCTGTGCTGTGACCTAACTTAAGATCGCTTCACGGAGCTTTACATTGAAAGTTATCTTAAGAATTTTCAAGAAAAATCGGAAGTAATATTTTGAACAACGTGAAATCGTAATTTCAAGTGGTTTTTAGGATTTATAGTTAAATAATATAACAGTTAAATGATTAATTTACTAGAAGATTAAGAAAAATTGAATGTTGCCAGCCCAAAATAAGAACCCCGAAAAGCTTTTAGCAATGAACTGAATTGTCGCGATTTAATGTTTTTTTATTACTCCTGGTTAAGGGTCCTCGTAAACTGATTTTAGTGGGGTCTAAAGTTTTTTCATACATCCTCTTTACTTTATAATGATAACGACTTTCTGTTTGTTTTACATGCTCAAAGTGTTCAAGGAGGCTTTATTGAATTTCTTATTGTTTAGAAACAAGTTTCTTATTTCGGTATCTGCTGTAGGTATTAGATTTGCACCTATTTCACATCTCAAAAAATTATTAAAACACAAATATTTGCAAATATTTTTTTTACGTTACGTTGTGAAAAATAATAATCTATGCGTAAACAGTAGGTTTTTTATTTAAGACAACCTGCTTGATGACATTACCTTACCTTTCGAGTCTTTGTGTTCATTGCAAATACTGTGTAAGTCTATCTATTTATTGAATACATTAATAATTCACAAAAATTAAATACTTAAGCTATCAATTATAAAAGTAATTTAAGTTGGGAATTTCAAATTTTCCATGTAATAAATTGCATACTCAATCATTCATAGCGGCTGAATTAATCAGTCTATTAAGGATACTGTATTGGTACTGTTAGCATCTGCTAGTTAGTAGTAGTGTACTATCAAAAAATATCAACGAAGTTAACAGTACATTTAACCTGCTGATCGCAGGTAGAAATAGTATACATTAAAACATTTTAAATCCTTAGCGAACGTTTTTTATGAAATCACATATTCGTTGCTAAATCTTCTTACGTGAAGCGGTTTTAGGTTTTCGATATATTTAATATTGCAATGATCGTTTACTTTTTCACTCTTTCTGATATTCACACTATTCTGAATGAGTAAATATGATTCAACAGTTTCCAATAATCTTTTCATAAATACTAAGTGGTTACCCTGAAGTAACAGGGCGTGCGTAACTTGGTCTGTGCAGGATTTGATGACGAAATGGATCTATCAATGCGTGCTTATGTGCGTGTTTTGCTGACGGTATCTCTAATCAGAGTTAGTAAATGTTGGCAGAGTGTACATTGATGAATACATAATGCTAATCAAGGATATTAAAACTTTGGACTTTCCCCAATATATTGGCGAAAGGAAGTAGGTATACAGAGAAATTTTACCAATAATACGAACTCGATCTACCTCCGTTCGTGAAGGGTTACAAGTCGTCATTATTAGATGTTTATTGAAAGAGACGTTACTCAAAACTTACCTTTTCTCTGTGGGATATAAATTATAGACACGTCTATTGTTTATTATTAACTCTAGTTGGGGCCATGGATTATTGTTTTGTTAATCTGTTATGTTGTCCTTTAACTTATATATTCTGGGAACATAATTGAAACATTTCAAAGAGATTTCAAATGCTATGGTGACTATTATTAAATTTATACATTTAGCATACAGTAATTATTAAGTATTATTGAATCTTTATGAACATTGCATAAGTTACTTAGGTTAACGAATATTAACTTAGGTAATATTTTTGATATTAAGTATTTGAATGTAGAAAAGTTAAAAAGTTATTTAGATAAAATAACAAATTCGTATTAAAGCTTGTAAAAATCGTAAAAATAATTTTAAAATTTTCGTTTGGAACAGAGAAGCAATTATGTATTTGCGTTACTGGGTTTTTTCATTAGAGTATAAAACGAAAAATAAAAGGTACTTCACAAACAAATCAACATTCTTTTGCTCAAGGGTTCTGAGTGCAAGGCTTTGTTTTGAAAGCGTCTACTTCATTAATGGTTCCTGGTAAATATTGGAACCAACTTTATTCTGATTTAGATTATACATTCGGATATCTGTAAATCTTGAATATCTGTAGGTACTTGCATGTATGTACCTAATGGATTTTTGATCTTACCGCATACAAATTTCTATTTACCTTCTGTTAGTCCATTATCTGTTGAAGCATTCAAATATTCAAAATTATTTAAAACTAAAACGATTCATTTAAATTTAATACAAGTTTTTCAAGGTTTTCACCGTTTAAGCTAAATATTTGAACTTTTGAAGTAATATTGTAAAGTAAACTTTAATTATTCTATAACTCGGCCTCTTTAGACCATTTTAAGTAAGCGACTAAAATAGTCAAAAGCGATTTTTATTAACACCTGTTTTTTTCCGAAAGAGTCATTAAGACATACGAACTGCTAAATACTTTTTATGTTTTCAAGCCATTTTCTATTTGCACAAAATTGTATGTATTTTGACGTTTAATTTCCTTTTTAGTCTCTATTTGAACACTAAGAATAATCCAATTCTGAAATTATAAACCTTGCAATAAATCATTTTCGTTTAGGACACATGATACATAATACATTACACTCAAGACATTTTTCGTGAACTATGAGTGACAGAATTAAGATTAAAGTATAAAATGATATTGCTTTAAAACCTTCATTAAGGTTCATTTCAAAGACTAATAGACATTTTTTTCAGCTGCAATCTCTACAAAACCTATTACACTGGACGGTTTCAAAAGGCTTTGCATTATTCATGTCTCCTCTTAATAAGTGTCACCCTACAAATATTATTACTTTTTAGGAAAAACCCCGCTCTCTAGCTGCATTGATGAGGTCAAATAAAAATGTCGAACTGACGATTATAAATTCGTGGAGGCGTTAATATGACTTATATCTTTGTTCGCGATGTTCTTGTATCGAATGGGAACTTACGAAGGGGGTAACCAAACAATTCTTGATTGTCTGAAAATCATTTATTTAATTTAAATAAACTCAAAAATAACCCCTTTCGTTTTTTTACTATTAATTTTCTTTTAGTCGCGTGACGAATGAGCCTGTCATTGGCCTCGCACGTATCGAAACCAAGACTTTTAATCAAATTGGCGTCTCTTTTAGCCAGACTAAAATATATTATATTGTTTATTAGCTTAACATTTGTATGACACTCAACGATTGGCAGCTGATAAAATAGTTTGACATCTCAATCATTCATTAAATCGTTTGTTTTGACATTGGTTAAAAATAGTTAAATTAATAATTCTATAACTGTACATTCTAATAACGATATGAAATATCGATATACAAACATATCGTATATGTATTAATGACGAAACATTGTGTCGATATATGTTATATTCGACCAAGTCTATTTAGTAGGTTGTAAGTATAAACAAAATAACATAGTCGAAAATGATTCAAGGTTGCTAAGCGACGTAGCATTGTGCAGTCTACAGGTGTAGACATCCCATAGGCACGTATTGAAAAGTGTCGATGTAGCCTCACAACTTGTATGCTATCTGTTACTCTTTCCGCCAACACAATTTAACTTGACCACCCATAACAAAAGCCGCTCGCTCTATTTACCGCTCACTCTTCAATAGGAACAATATCGTAAATGCATCCATCTAACCTCATTTTCCAGCCATTTTGGCCATGATATTTAAAAATGTTGTTTGACATATATGCTGTTTTTGAATAACATATCCTGAATCGATTTAAATACTCTCGGTTGTGTCAATATTGTTTAGATTTTTGATAGAAGTGTTCGGACGCTTGTATATTTGTCAAGCTTCTTATGCTAACTCTTTTTGGAAGCTTTAGGGTTTGCATTTCCACTTATAGAAAAGGATTATATTGTCATTCCTACAATTCATTTTAATGCCGTGCATATTTTATTTATTTGAAAGTAATTGTCAAAAGTAATAATATATATCAGGTATTGTGTGATTTTATGTTTGTCATTGTTTTGTGTATTTTAATTCTACGCAATTGTTCGTGGGTAATATATATAATTGAGTAAGAATAGATGTTTTTTAATGTGGGTGGTTGCTGTAGGCGTTCGGTCTACCATAAAACATGGCAACCCTAGTGTAAACACGATTGCGCGGCGAAGCGACTAGGGCGGGCGGGGAAGCGCCGTCACACGGGCGCGCGCCGCCGCGAGCTTCAGTCGCACCATGTCTGTGCGTGTGGAGCACCGGGATCGAGACCGCGATCGCGAACGCTTTTCAAGACATTCGTCGCGCGCTTCAGTGGACTTAGCTTTTCCAAGTAGCTCCTCGCGCGACCATTCCTTCCGATCGGTCCATTCCGGCCGAGTGCCGCGTGTTGCTAGCGATGATTTGATGGTGCCTGTGCGCACGCTACGATCAGCTTCATGTCGTGCTGCATCTGGCGCCCCACATCGGTTGCGGCGGCATCACTCTTCCGCAGCAGAATGCGACAGAACCCGTCGTCCACGTCGACACACGCTGGAGCTACCCAACAGCCGGGGTCCCAGTGTGAGAAGTCGTTCTCCAGAACCACAACCACCGCAGCTAGTGGAGCCCGAGGTTCCACCAGAGGATACAACCAAAGAGGCGCGGCGGCGGCGCGTAGTGGCAGCTGTAGCGGCTTCGTTCTTCATGCTGGCGCTGGCGTCCATCCTGGTCGTGGTGGTGACGCTCACCCACAGCTCAGTGATGCGCGCTCACAACCAAACAGCCAAGTACTACACGTTCTCCGTGCCGCCGCACCATCCTCTCAGTGAGCCCCGTTCATGTTGCCCCACCGACGCCCCTCCCGCTTCGCATGAGACTGACTCCGACCCCGACAACGTGGGGCTGCGAACGGCCCGCCGCGCGGACTGTCCGACAATGTTCTTGGTACTTATTGGTACATTTACTAGTAGCGTTTTCACTACTACCGAGCGATGTCCTAATTCACAATGGACTAAACAGTTTTCAAACTAGCTGAGCTTTGTCTTCTTTCGAGCTTAAAGCACAACGCGCACGTTCGCAACCCCCTTCTGCATGTTTAGTTGTCATGTGTTATATCTAGTATAGATTATAAGATCTCTATATCTTAAGTTTCAATTCTTACCGATTAGTTTCTAATTATTCAATTGTAGGAATATTTTTTAATAACTAATCGAAATATTATTGAACTTAGCTCTCCGTTGTTATTAATTAGCTCAAAAACAACCTCCAAATTATGAATACGTCTTACATCTTAATTATAGTATTAACTTTCTAAATAATGTGCCTAATACCTCTTAGTAATAATTAGATACAGAATTTTTAAATTTTAAGGTAAAATATTCAATGGACCTTTTATTGAATAATTATATGAATTATATTAATATTTAAAATTACATCATCGTAACTACATAATTTATGCCTAACCTGCTTCAGAATCCTCCAAGACATTATCATTGTAACTTTTATTGCGAATTCTTAGCTGTAACCACTGGGGATCCACCGGTACGCCTTAGACCATGAACCATAATGAACATTTAAATATTCATTTTAAAAGATTTCTCCGACAGGAAAAAGTATGAAATATTACACCAAATGTTGGAATATCAAAAATTTTGTTCACACAGAACTTAAAACAGGCAAGGAAACTGACCACTTTACTCCTGATAGTCTGCATATAATTAATACAAACTTTAGTAGTCACAGATTAAATTCCTAAAGAAAGTAGATTGAATATTAATTGTGTTTAACATAAAATGTTACTGTAAGTATTATGTTATTATAATTGTAATTATATATATATATATATATATATATATATATATATATATATATAATTACAGTGTATATAATTGTTCATACAGTACTTATAACATAATAAATTTGAAAATATTTTCGTAACGGGATTTGTGGAAAATATAAGAAAAAAAACACATTTTAAGTTATTTTTGCGGGGAATTTTTTAAATAATGAGATTTTAAATCCACTTGAGAAACTCTCACCCAGCTTTTGCCCACTTAAGAACGATCTTAAGTAACGAATAATGAAGTCATCGTGATATAGAAATTCAACATTGAAACCTAAAGTAAATAAATATTTTAGGATAAAATTAATTACGTTAAGATATACGCATTTGAATGTTGAAAAAAATTAAAGACGAATAATTCTACCATACATATCTTGTTGTGGCAGGTTTTATCACAAAAACATTTTTGCAACGTTGTTCATACAACATGATTTGACATGACAACGTGATTTTAACTCCAGTCCATATGATTGATTGAAAATGATTTTACAATACGTAATGGACAAAAAATTAGTTCGGCCAATTTTATATAAACACTATGTTTTGATAACATAGACATAAATAAAAAAATAAAGGGTTTCAGACTAATGACTGGCAGAATACCATTGCGGATACCCTTTTTTTTTTGATAACCGAGGAGGAAAAGCTTTACGCATTCCCTAAAGGTCACGGGGATATGTGGGACTCAAGTTAGCCATACCCACTAAAACACTCCTTGGGTGTAACTCACGATTCCGCATATGGAGACTACTGGGGTCGCGTTTGCATTCAACCAGTGACTCATTGCGGATATCCTTACGGAGTTATGGTTAATCCAACTGACTTACATCCCACAATTGTTGCATCGTCGTCTTGGGTTGCTAGGAAAAAAAATCCCATTTTTGTAACACATGCGTGTTTTGCAACTCTTTCCCTTCACATTAGTGGATTTCTTTGATAGTAACACAACAGTGTTAATTTAATCAGAAAAATAACACAGAACACAAATAATTCCTATTTCTAACGTTTTTATTTAATCGTAATTCGATATTTAGTTGCTTTTGCGACCCAAATTTCTTATAAAACATAATCTAGGTAGGATATTTTATTCTTGCGGTTATAAATCAGTATACTCGGATGTAGCTGTTTACGTACCCTATATACAATGACGTCAGACTTTTTCGACATGTGTTATTATTTTTAGATCAGTAAGTGAAGAACATTATTAGTTTCAGAAAAACATACGTTATACGTACCAAATTATTTACTCGCGAATAATCAATTGTATTCAAGTTGATTGATTGTTGTTTCTTCCTAGCTTTCTTTTGTTTGTGAGATGTTGACCGCGGGAGAGCGTGATTTTTTTACGTAGAGATAGCTAAACTGGACGTTGTATCAACATTAAAATGTGTTCAATTATTTAAAAGAGTGTAGTTCTCAAGATGCATTTCATTTCGTTTGTATAATCCAATACCTTGGGAATCTCAATAATACAGTGTCATATAGCAATTACAAAATCAAAATATTTTTTGAGTTTAGTCCAAAGTAACAAAATTACTTATCAATTGTGATACATTTTTTAACTTATAAATAGTGTAGGTACATATGTGATGTACTTTTTCGATATTATACCCTGCCATCAAAGCGTACAAGGTTAACCAAACGCGCACCGCTTACAAAATGCTGATAAATCGTATTTTCCATAAGTCCTTATTTAAAAAAAACAGACGACCCAAATTCCTATCCAATATTTAAACTAAAGTATCAAAATGTAAGTCAAGATGCTCTTACCGTAAAAGTGCATTAAAGGCTGCAGATATTTCGAGACGAATTACATAAACTTTTTAAAAACTAATTAAGCAATATTTATATAGTAATATACAGCGATGACAGTACTTATTAATAATATTGACCGTTTTTTCGAGGCGTAAAAATAATTTAATATAATGAAGATTAATTAATTCACGAAATCGTATAAATGACGCGGGAATAAAGTACGAAAAATACACTTTTTTGTATATTTATTAATATACTTCTTCATATTAACCGATCAGGTAATTCACCTGTTAAATACTGGGTCTATAGTCGGCAGGTTGTATCTCTTTGAAAAAGCATATTATAAGTCTGATTATTTTGATGACAAAAGTTTGGGAATGAATTAGCTCTAGCTTACCCTTGCCTTAAAAAGTGTACTGGCATCATTTGAAAAAAAAAACAACCAAGCCGCCGCTTGCCTGCTTCTTCTTAGCTTGGTCGCGTACGAACAGGCGTAGAATCACTTACATTTAAGACGATTCAAGATGGTCCTATGTACCTTAATGAATAAAGATATTTTGACTTTGCAGCTTGCGGGCTTAATTGACCGATGTAATAAAGAAAAATAAATCTAATCAATTGTAACAATTTTAAAAATTGTTTAATAAATTTTAAACGTAAAAATGTCGGTAGCAAATAATTTTTGGTAAATTGTTGTTTGAAATTTTATCTGTTTAAGTTTGCGTCTAACCTTCACTAAGAACCGAGATATTCAACTCGAAACATTTGGAATTCTTCAAAATACTTTGAAATATTTGACCTTTGTGAATATTTAAATTTACAAAATGATTAATTGTTATCCAAATTAATTACAGGAGCAGTTTTAGCCTATTGATTAAGCTTGCGATTCTCAATCCTAAAAAGAGCTTTAATCGTCCTTAATTACTTTTATAATTATTTTATAATTAGTAGTTGTCTTAAGATATTGTTTTAATTAAGCTGGGAGAGGAGAGAGAGCGGCCTTTTCCAAAAAAGGCAAACGGGTTGTCGTGTTTTCAAAGTAAAGTTTTTAAACGCCCAATGTTGGTAGTAAGCGAACTTTGAATATGCTAACTGTACCTTAAACCTTGTATCTTAAACCAAAATTTTTCCCAACACTTTGACCCTATGTGTTCAAGGAACAGATCCGACTCTGTATTTATAAATCCAAAACACAATCCTACAAATCCATTCTTAATGCGTTATGTAAATTAACGAGAATCAAGGTTTAATTTGTCAAGTTATACACAAGACAACGAGATTAATAATAAAATAGAGTTACTTATTCGATTTTATGTGTGTAATAACTAAATTTGATTGCTTAACCCGGGATAAAGTTTTCTGATCGTAGATGTTCAACAGGCAAGCCAGCCAGTTAATGGTTTGAATGATTGAGAATTCTCCCTTAGGATGGAGAAGCTAACATGTATCTTTTATTGACGTGTGAAGGACATAAAAGTCAAAAAGATCTTACAGTATATTTGTTGTAATCTGAAGTAACGATTTGTATGATCCAGTGTTATGTTTTGTTTAGGTTAAATGGAACGGACACATTTGACAGGACTGGACTAATTTTAGCCTCGTTTAGTCTATTCTGAGTACAGAATTAGCATCAATATTTTGTTTACGTCTCGGGTAACAAGTTTCGAGGTGCCCTTTATCTGTAATTTGTACTTGGTTTGACCCCTTTTCCTTTAACAAAAATCCTGTCCACCTTTTTATTTCTGCATCTATATGGATACACTTTAATATACAAATCTTACAATAATATTTGTTTTAACTTTAACGCGTTGTAATGTCCATTACACGGTTCTTGTTTCCATAAGTCGACGTTGTATTGTAGCAGTCGTGGTCAGCTACAATTTTACTTTATACTATTTTTATGCAAACATATTTTCTAAACTGAAATATGAGCGTAATTTGTAAGGTACAATGACCGCACAATGCAAGTCAGCGGTTACCTAGATACTGATTACGGGTCGATGGCGTGATCAGTCGATATCTCACCCGCGTCGCGTAATGATTTTTGCATTATCATTAATTAGTTCTTAGTAATTATACAATATCTTTTAGTGCAATTAATACTTCAATGAATTTAATTTGTTAATTTTCTTAAGCGAGTCATAAAAGAAGGTTCATTTATTTTATTTATTTACACTTTATTGCACTTTTACACAGTAGAAGTAAATGACGTTAATAGATGTTAGTACATATAAGAAGCCGCCCGTTGCGGCCTTATCGCTAATAAGCGATCTCTTCCAGACAAGTCTTATGTCGTTGAAATAAATAAAACGGCCTATTCCAATTCAGACAAATTCTTCTTCTACAAATCTAGCCGAACAGCCTTAGAAACTGTTGATTTGAATTGAAAATGTGTGTTGGATAGGCCAGTTATTGAAGATAATTGTAAGCAGATTAACAGAAACCTTGGTAAGGGCAGAAATTGTATGTGATGTATGCATGACTGATGTTTTCCACATGATTAATATTTACCAAGATGCAGAGACGTGTCACCCGAGGGTCAATCGAACACACCCGTTTGACGTCATAGCGGCATTTTCCCTTTGTCCACAATACAAAAAGCAATTTGTGGTCATAAATAATGTTTACTCTGTATCCAATGGTATTATTTATCGAAGATTTCATTAAGGAATAGTTGATGTTTCTAATAATTGCTATATTATGTGCCATGATGAAATACACTATATGATAGAAATTTTGAAAAATCTAATTGAAATAGATAGTTTGATACATTTTATTTTTACAATCATTTAACGTTTTTAGCTGACAGAAACTTTTGTTTACTTTCTTTGTAAACTCTATGCTTGTACTATAGATCGAATGATTAAATGAATTAGAACTTATTTAAACAAATTTTAATAATTAGGCAAATATGTCAGAATGTGACAGCATACAAAACCCTTGGGTATTCCTATTCCTATAGCCTTCCATTCGATGAAACTTTTCAGAAACGAAGCGTAAAATTAAAAAAGTTCCATACTTCAAGGAGAACACTACATTTTGCGATGTTTTTAAAACTTTTAAGAAGTAATTTTAATGTGGTTTTCAAATTTTATTCGTCTTTAGATAGCGTAGCGTTAACGATAGATTATTTGTAAATTTGTGACAGAGCCGGTAGGAAACTGACAACTTTGTTAAACACATTTGTCAGTGTATATTACTGGATTAACAAAATAACATAGTGACTGGATTGAAATACCGAAGTAATTTAATTTAGTGTTATTTAAGTATAATTAATAACACTGACTTCCTCACACACATGAACATTCACAAATACGTTTTCTCAAATTTATTTTATCACATAAAGGCGTAAGCGTAAGGCGTTAACGACAACTTTGAATTTTCTTTATAGTTTTGTGTTTGTAATTTTACAGAGAGCGAACCACATTCTTTGATCCTATATTTGTATGATATGACTTATTTATTTAAAACCTCATAAATAATCAGTTAACATAACCTTGACAGTTGCTTAATGGTTGTCTAAAACAGAAGTTCGACAGAAAGCTTTTACTTTCTACCTGCATATAGTCTGTATGATACTATAGACTACAGGCTAAAAGCCTTCGATTGGAGCTTTTGCGTCCCGCTACGCTCTATTAGCTTGAAACTTGTTACTTCACCTGATACATTTAACACATACGTGTGCTCTACACAGAGTTCGGACTGCATTTGGGATCTTAAAAAGCCATTAGTTTCTGAAATAAATATAACGTTTACAAGCATATCTTCTATTTCTATATTCTTTCTTACGAAAATTGTTCCCTCGTTGCTTTTAAGGGATAAGAACCCATTCCCTCCTAGTTCGTTTCGTCAGGGAAGGTACAATACTATTACTACAGTATATTAATCTCGTAATTAGACTTTTATTCAAATTTGACCAATATTAAATAAGTATACATTATTTATATTATATACATCTTAAACTACTGGCGTGTATTTATTTTTAGATTCTAAACTACTATCGTAATATGCGCATAATAAACTCTTCACTCTGAATACGAAGCGCGAACAAATTATGGAATACGTAACTAAGTTATTCAAACTAGTAGATTCAATATAAATTGTTAACAATACTTTTTAGTGTCAACGAACACTCTTTGCCAGTATTTTGCACTAAGCATTTTACAGATACTCATGGGTTGGTCGATTATTTAATTATATCCTACCCTAGTTTTTCATAAATGTCATCCATTGTATCATTCTTTTTGAACGTTTAATTTTTTGTGGCTTGTGCGTTTTAATATTTACTGCATGTATGTATGTCCACACACACCATAGAAAGTTCACCTACTAAATAATAGTAACATATAAGTGTCAAATGAATAAAAACAATTATTCAATTTATATTTATAAAAACAACTACGGTGAGCGAACGTCGTAGTATCACCTGCATTTGTAGGTACTTAAATAGACTAGACTCGGACACTCACTTTTAACTTTTGTCTGCACCCGGCAACTCTCAGCAGATTCTGAAAGAAATTTATTCTATGCAACGTGGGGCTGACGCGGGATAGTGTGTGTGTCCTCATATTAAGTTTAACTACATCCCTTGCACGGTTTAAATGCAAAAATAAGTTTAAAGAACATGTGTGAATTGTTAAAATAAAATAAAAATTGGGTAAAAAAAAATAACAATTTGAAGTATCGTTACGTTCCTCTAAGATTACTCGATAAGTATTACTCTAAAGTTCTTAATTGTCCAAGATTAAAATAAATCATAATAAAATTTCAATACTTTTTTTATTAGGATTTTTAGTCACAAAATAGCGTGATGAATTAGCATTCATATAGCATTCGTATAGCTACGCATAACGGATGGGTACGGTTTTAGTCTTTTATCGTCATTCTATATTGAGACGTAAATTAATCTCTGGCGAAATGGCTAGGAGCATGATTCGACAATCACTAAATCATAGATAAGTTAGGATGCTGCAAATATTTTTTGTAACTTTTAACATGTAAAAGTTATAGACATTCAAACATCGTGAATCATGAAAAATCATTTTGAATTTTTAGATGACTAATGTTTAATTCACGTAAATTTTCTTGTTAACTCTATAACAAAAGGTACAGAATTATAAAATACAAATAATATAATACTTTTACTAAAAAAAAATAAAACTAAATGAATTCTGGATAATCGCGGTAATTAGCATTTGAAAAGATGTAATTATCAATGCGAATTAGACACAATGAGACACAAAGACTGTCCAAAAAGAAACTTTAAGTTTCTATATATTTATAACCATGTTATAATATCTTTAGAGTGTTCGAAAATACTCCATTATTTTATTTTCCTTAGGCACAATGTTCAAACTCAATACGACACCCAGAGTATAGCTGTTTAAAATCAAAGTAAATTAATTTTGATATAAATACATTATTCTAACAAATAACCGATTAGTTAACCTTCTAGTTATTTTATTTGACAAATTTGACATAAGGTAAGTCCGTTAGTAAGTGCCAAGGTTAGATATTTATAATTTGTAAATCGGTAAACTACATATATTTGTAAATATATTCTATAACACCCGGACACTCAACAAATATGACCCTGTATGGCATGGTGACATCGTAAAAATTACAAAAGAAAATAAAATCTCCATAAAATATATTACGATCGACGACAAAATAATTGTTTAATTATATCTTATTTTATTACGTTCTTTTGATTCTTGATCTCAATCGTTCACAAAGGTTTACGTATTTTCATTGTATGAAGGATCTCGCTTTGATTTTTTGACAGTCATTGGGAAAGATTTCAATTGGGAAGACAATTAAGGCTCTGTCAAAAATACAATATAATTCATTTGATTTAAAACATACCTTGTTCTTGGGGAATGATGTGATATAAGATTTACAATGGGTCAGGTCCAATCGTTAAGCATAGCCCGGGGTTTGGTTTGTCACCAATATAGCTCACACGTCCCTCAACTTCTCTACCTCTAGAATAAGACCTTACATGTTATTATTACCTTTATAGCGGAACTAAAATCAACACAGGGAATAAAATGCAGCGTCCCCAGTGATTGTGTGCCTAGGACGGGCTGTACTTATTAACAAAAACACTTTAACATGACTCAGATATGTATTTTATAGTACATATATTAAATACTATGCAATAAAAATATATCGTGTTCAATAAAGCTTAGTTTCCATCAGCCAGGTGCGTATACCGATAAGGAATAATCCTAAAAGGACGAAATAAACCAATAAATTTATTGTTGTGCGAGACACAAAAGACTTTCACAAAATCATGCCTTCGAAGTTCAATGTAATAGATTCCAAGTTCTTATTTAGAAGGTTCTTAAGAAAAAGTAATTGTCTGTAATGGTATCGTATTCTTTTATGTATAAGCACTATTTAAGACGTCCGAAAGTCGTTCGTTCGGGACTTCCATTTTTAAGACCTACCGGTGTTCTAAAAAAGGTTTTTGAGTCTATTTAATTATCTTTGTTGGTTTTGCGTTTGATTTATAACCGTATAATACAATGTAAAACAGTCAACAATTCTTGTTTTTGTTTTAAAACTTAATATTTAGTAAAAATATTTTTTTAACAATCTCACAATTTTCTTGAATACCTGCCACATAATCATTTTGTAGTCATTATTTTTAAGTTATTATTTCTTTCATCCGCATGTTAACATACATGTCAAAACTGCAATCAAATTATATAAAACTGCCCTTCATCGTTCATTTATTATTTGCAAAGAATTTTATTATTTTTGGTAAAAATAATATAATAAATTTAAACCTTAACAGTTAGTCAGTCCTTATCATTAGAGCTAGTAAATGCTACGCGAGTATTCAGGATGAACTAAATCATCTATTTTTATAGACATTACGTGCAGATGACATAACGATATTTTTAGGAAGTTCAATTCATACAAGTAGGAAGGACGTTCAATAGGGTATTTCCATTGCATTGCATTAATTTAAGTGCACGTCCTCGGAGATGCTTGTTCTCAGTAATCTTCATAAAATTCTCGCGTCACAATGTTAGTTCCCGTACTTCTCCGAAACGGCATGACCGATTCGCCTGAAATTTTGTGACCATATTGAGTAAGTCTGAGAATCGGCCAATATATATACAATAAAATTTACTAAATTTTTACACTTTTATCACCAACCCCTATTTTTTTGTAATAACAAAACAACGTTCGTCGGATCAGCTAGTAATGTATAAATATTCTGCATTATAGGCTTATATCAATTTAATCTTCGATTAGATGTTCAGAACTTTGCCATTCCGCCACAAAACTTTATCCTAATTGTTTATACGAGTATGTTACCAGAACATACAAATAATTAAGTGACGTGATAAGGGGACAGTGATCTTGTTATATTTCGATAAACTTTGAGCCATTTTCTAAAATGTACCGTACCTTGGAATCTTTGAAGTTTGAGTAATAAGTTCCTTAGTTAAGTGTGTGCATAACTTTTCGTGTTAGTAATAATGTGAGTATATTATGTAAATCGATCTATCTCAAGTCTGACGTTATAATACGAATACTTTTAAACTTGCTTATATTACTGTATAAAATATTTCATTATTTTTATAATATAACTTTATTCAAAAACGAAAGGTCAAGTTTTAGTTTCTCGACAGAGAGGCTTACAGTATTGATAAAAAATTCCTGGGATCTTAAATTAGGAGGTATTTTTTTAATGGACCTGCTATGCCGTACTATGTAAACCATGCTACCATGCGTCATATGATCGGAAAGGGTTAAAATATTTATACTTTTATAGACCTTAGATTATCTACAATCTAGCTAGTAAAAATATGAAACGACGATTATTTTAATACTTCATCAGAACTCCGAACTGTTGAACGGAGTATTTATTCAACTAATTAAAATAAAAGAGTCTCCAACCAAGAAAAAAACCATCGCACTACCCTAAACGCTGTAGTTAATTTTGATTAGGCTGTATTACGCCGTGTTCCCAATTTATATTAATAAAATAATGTACCTCTGCGATGTTAATTTTTATTACGCGTGTCTAGACTATCAAATGTTTGTTTAAGACATGAAAATATATGGTCAGTGTGACCTTTTAGCCCGGTTGTTCTCCGTGCGTTTATGTAACTATTATTACAACGAAAAAATCCTGATTTATGACTTACGGAAGTGACCTTCATAAGCGCTTTATTTATAGTGATAAGAGAATCGGAATTTATATGAAATTTAGTTAAACTTTCACCTGTATAGTTATCAAACCAACGATAAAATACTTTTTCTAAATTCAAAAAAATGTTGGCTGGGGCCAGTACATCATTAAATCAACAATCAACTCCTAACATTTTATTAAGGGCTTAAAAATAGTGATAGGAATAATATTAACATGCGTTTCAAACTGTTCGCGTCTTATTTACGGCAATTTGCACCATGATAGATCTTACACCGATATTTAACTTTTTAACAAAATTCTCATAATTAAAATGTATAGTATGATTATGTAGGGATATATTATTTGTTGTTGTTTGTGAAAACCAATTTTCACTTAAAATCACATAACGTTACGCCTTTCCTATTTGTAATAACAAAATTGAAATTGCCTCTTCTAGGATTATTTTAAAATACAATAACCTTTCCTATAATCAACAGTATAGCTGTTACATGATAACTGATATTTATTCATTTAATAGCCGCGACTGGATAATGTCTTATATAAAATGTGACACGATTTCTTATTATGGCTTATTAGTTTGAAAGATATACTTTGGACTATAGCCTTTCGTGACTCCATTTAATACATAATCCATTCAGTCAGCCTTGTTATTAGATATTGGTCGCTGATACCATATACGTATTTGCTATATACGGTTGCATATACGTATAAGAGGGACGTCTGATGAGAGAGAGAGAGAGAGAGAGTCTTTTGCAATGTTATATAGCTTCTAAACAATCTTATATGTAATTGTTATGTCGCATGCTTAAACTCCTAAAATATTTATGGTTTGTAAGTAATACCCAAGAATTTTCGTGCCCACAACTTAAGCATTTGTTAGCTAAATTAATAATTTAATACGGGGAATTGTGTATTGTTAACTATGGGAAGTCTTCATAATGTTAAATGTCTACAGATTATTTCAGTCTGTGTCTGAGCTCTTTTCCGTATCAAAAATTGTGATTTAAATAGACTAGAACAACCATTTATAATTCTTTTATATAGGAGAATTTTCCCAAAATATTTTTCAAGATAGGCGTTTAAAATAATGTCGCCATTGTTTGGTATTTAGAGAATTCATTTTGCCTTCTAAGAATTTTAGATAACATGAAGGCGAATTGTGAAGTATTTTTCGTTCGAAACCCTAAGCCCTATTCATGAAAACGTATAATCGATTTTTATATACGAAGAATATAAGTTTTTTTAAATTTGAATAAAGCACATCAGATATTTTAAAATGTTTCCGGGAATCCTAATTAAATTGAGAAACTATTTAATAGCCTAACTGATATATTTATCGTCTTAGATTTTGGGTTTCAATTGATTACCGCGGATTAAATAAACAGTTTAGACAAAAGTGTTATTTATGTGACGTTGTATGGTTTTTATCGTATCTAAAAAGAAATTACATTCAAAGTCTAACGTTGTATGTCTTCATTATATTTATCTGGTAAAAAAAGTGTTTATAGTATCGTTAAACTTAAACTTAGGTATTCTAATATAATTCCTAAGGACTATAAATTGGTACAGATTGACGTGTTGATAGGTTTTCGTTCTATCTTTATCAGTAGTTTTCGTTGTGCCTACTTGTCAAATATCCAAAATTATCGTTGGTTTGTAAGATATAATAATAGATTGTTGTATGTAATGGTGATCGTAGATTGTACTCTACTATTACCTCCTAACTGAAACTATGAAATTCAAGAAAAAAACAAAAGAACTTGTCTCAAGTTTGTTTTTTAGGTGTGTTCGAAAACAAAACCCATTGGTGAGACTCATCGTGATTAGTATGTCTTATAAAGTAACCTTTATAAGTCAAAGAAATAATTTAGTATCTATTTCTGAAGAGTCCTTGTTTACCAAGTCCGTTTTGGCCACTTATTTACAAAACGACTTGGAACGAGGCCAGAATATCACATTGCTGTAAAGCAATGAGCAGGTTATCTCCGGCTAAAAGTTTCACTATAATGATAGTAGTTAAACAGACGCGCTATTAAAAAGTCGAGTTATAAACCTTTCTCCACGTTTATTTCAAACTAAGCTCTCTCTATATTCTGTGGATTACAATGAATAAAACACTAGAATGTTGCACGGGCCAACTTTCTTCGTTTCATATAAATATTTTATCGTGTTATTGACAGATCTGTAATGTCATAATAAAAATAATCTTATTTAAATAAAATAACTGAAAATGTAAACGCCACAGGCCATTTCCTTTTTAAAGAAAATTTCTTGTTGTTTCACTTTTTGTGATATTTTAAAACAAACTGCAGTCTAAGATAAATTGCCTTGCAAAACACAACTTTCGGTTTTATATGTTCGCACGTCTTTATAACAGTGTAATACGTAAATACGAGTGAACGATTATGTCTATCCCATTTATACGAAACATTACACAATAAATATACTTAAACTTCAAAGCTGTTACGAAACTACGGAAATAAATCAACTGCGTTGAATAAATAAAAAAAACACTTATTCAAATCGAGTTTTTCGGTTGTAAAAGTCAGATTGCGTTGCCTGAAAGCATACATTAATCTCCAAAATCCATCGAACCATGGCGGCAACTTTATCCAGAGAACTTTGTAGATGACCACAGATATATTAAACGGACTCGAAAGCTGTCCACGGCAAATGATTTAGGCCCGAGAATATAGGGGTAACTAACCACACTTTTACTAAAACTCTATTATTCTATATTTACGCTTCGCGTTGTTTTATATTTACTATAATTATATATTATTTATATTGGCCTTCCAAAAAAATAAATACATGAAACTTTGATAAGTGTACCTTCCTGCCACTTCTTCTGGACTTTAGCCTCGGCGTATACTTAAAATGTAAATTATCTTACCCTCAATCAATATTGTAAAAATATTTAATATTAAGAAAGACGACCATTAGTAAAACTTAATAAAGTGAAAAAAAAAGATTTTATATTACGACTTAAGTTTCTACTGTACCAGCATTTTCCTGTCCTCTTCGTATTGAAGTCACGCAACGATAGAATTGTCAAAATTTTAACCTTTGAAACGAAATATTGAAATACTTTAAAAGTTTCGAGTTCTGATGGCGTCATAATTGTTTTAAGTGACCCCCGAGGCACGTTTCAAATGCCACATCTTGTCACCTCACGCGGCAATTTTAACTCCGTTAGATCCTCTAATTTTCCGCCAAGTGTCGTCATTTGCCTTAGTTCAGCGACTTTATTTGTTTAGGATAATTAATTTCGCTTTACAACATGAAATTACCTCACCATTGCAATACCTTTAAATTAAACTTTTGGTCCCAGTTAATTGTTTCTGTGACAGTAAAAGGAACTGGTATCAAATTTGCGTTGTATAAAGGAATATCAAATTGCTCTAGAAACTCTTATTAAGAACTTAACTTACATTATGAGTATGAAACTAGGACGCACATAAGTAATTTTAGATCCGTATTCCAAGTTGCAGCTTAAGGATTTATTCTAGTTTTAAATCGAGATTAGAGTCAAGATTGTAGTTTTATTATCTGTATTAAAAATGACCTATTAATAACCTGATCTTCAATTGGTAAATAATGTTAAATATTAATAATGACAAATTATGTTATCATAATAACAATGTAATGTTATTTAGAATTATGATAAATGATTTACAAAATTTCAGTATTGAATATATATATATTCAATGTTCTAAAAATTCCATATAAATATATATATACCACTATATAACATTTGGAAAATATATTTTATAATAGTTTCTTTTACTTTTTACTAAGAAAAGTACGTTCACCATAAATATACTTAAAATGAAAGATCAATTTGTTGTTGGGGATGTTTTGTTTTGATATTTATTAGCTAATACCAAATTTTTTTCAATTTGATGAACCGTTTTATTTACATTTCGATTAATTCGGTAGGATTTCCATCTTTTTCAGTTTTCAAGTCAATGTCATTCCTAGTCTAATACCCTTGTATACGTAAAATCGTTTTATGGCGTATATTATATTAAATATATATTTTATTTAAATGTTTTTAAACCGACAACTTTTAGATTTCAAAAACTTAATTTATCACGAATAAAATTTTATTTATTCTGTTGATTGGTCTGACATAGACATATTGCAACATCTTTAAATAGGTGTATAACGCTAAATCTGGGTTTGCATATCGTGAGATTTAAGGAAGTGAAATCTAACCCACTAACGGAATCAAACAATATGCTATTGTAACTCTATTTTAAGCTCGCTTGACATGATTATGAAGTAAATTAGTTCAAATCAATCACATGAACAGTTTTATTGGCTTGTAAAAATTACTAGGGCGCATACAAATAATAGTCCAACTATTAATACATAGCAACAGGAATACTACAACAGATTTGTTTAGGTCCCTTTATCGTTATTGGACCGATGTGTTTCTGTATTTGTTCCAATCATAGTAACTGTTCTATTGGTACTACCAGGTATACAAATTGTTTTTCTTTCCTGAAATTTGGGCCAAAAGTATATATTATAAATCATACTCATTAGTAATTGAATATGTAGACTAATATAATATATAATATGTAAAGTACATAAATTTATTATAAAAATGTAATACTTATATGTAATGTTTAGTTTGTTAATAGATATTTATGAGCGTACTTCGGTCTTGTATTTAACAAAAGTAATATTGAAAATCGTTTTATAAATGGCAGTTCTCGTGATTTTTTTATACAAACTTTTAACCCCTTCAACCTTTTTGTTCGCGACAAAAAGAAGTTCCCTAAAGTATAGTCTGTCTCCATACCAATTTCATCGAAATCGGTAAAGTAATTTAAGCGTGGAAGCGTAACATACGTACATACAGACAGAGTTACTTTCGCATTTATAATATTAGTATGAATGATGTAAGATTTTATACGATTCTCCACCTATATACTAATACGTACATCTGTATTATTCAGTCAACCACTACACAATGAAACAAATACGAATGTAATTATCTGGTTTCCACATATAAGTATACTCAGAAGTAAATAATCATATCATATCATCCTTAGGAATAATTCTTAACATGAAATATTTGTATAGAACGATGGGTGAATAAAAATAGGTCAGTCTTTTTCTATAATACACGGGGATATTTGAATTTATTTGCATTCCATCAGCATTGTCTGATTCAGATATAGTTTTAAAAAGATTCTAAATTAATCATTCTTAACTATTAAATGTATATGATATATGTGTTCTACCTCTATGTTACGATGGACCAGGTGAAAAATTTAATTCTAATTTATAATAAGCCATCTAATATTATAAGCTTTTGTTAACTAATTTTCTTGCAGCTTTTGTGTTAACACTCATTGTCATAATGTTTACTAAAAATCGAGAAAATATTAGAAATAATAATAACTGTTGGAATGACATACTAATATGTATAATATGACATACCACCTGAAGGTGTCCTGTGGATATATTACTATTATTTATTATATAATACTATTCCAAAGGATTTCATACCTCTTTGGAATGTCTAAAATCTTATAAAACTGATGCTACTAAATTGAAGGGAATTCTAAATAACTTTAACACCAAGAAAATGTTAAAATGTTCAGCAATTCAGCTGTGTACTTGTTCACAGTACGGCAGGAGAACGAGCGACTGATGCACGACGTCCTTCAGGCGGGAATCGCCAATCGCACCCAGTTGTCGGGGGCATTGCGCTGACGCCGCGCTACTCCCCTCGTCCGAGGCTCGACAACATCAGGCCGGCTGCCGCACCCCCCGAGGAGCCCCCAGAACCTATGGAAACCCCTGATGGACAATCCAATAACACTTCTGTACCGGTGAGCATAAACCTAGCAGGCCCTGCGTGATTACGCAAACGCCTGTTGAGACTGAACTATCTAGATAGTTTGTGAATTTGTGAATAACGTTGTTACTCGTTGGAGATTGGAACTCCAGTAGGTATTGTTAATGTCCAAGGTATTGGTAGTATAAAGATATATTTTCATTGATTGACTTCAATGTTTGATCTCTTGATTTTCATTTTGCGATTTTCAAAATAACTAGTTTTCCTGTGAGTGCAGTGTTAGTTTGAAAGATGTTCTAAATTCAAATGCCGTAAAATATGCACTTGTCGTGTATTAATAGTGGCATTGTACTACGCCAATAAATTGTTGGTTTAAAAACTAATAAGAACTAAATATAAGATAATTTGTACTGAATGTTAAGAAATAAGATTCATATGATACATGGGATCAAATTATAAAATCTCTTTTTAAGTTACCATTTACTACTACAATAAAGCTATTACAATTATATAAAATAATTATTCTAATAAGATGTTTGTTATGTTCAGATTGTTAATCATAAAAAGTTAAGTGGGTGGTTTAATTAATATCACGGTAATTTCAATTATCCTACCGATTTGATATATTAACTATTGTGTTAATCCATTCATAGTATTTCGATTAAAGCTACTCGATGTTACAGTTTTAAAATTTAGAACACATTTAATTTTATTTATGTTCACGCGTATACAAGTTTATTAAATAATAACTTTAATTGCACCGATTATCCAAAGTGATGTCCCTTCATTACAGCGTATACACAATTTGCCAAAATGAGGCAAATTATTTCAAAAGTATGCAACATTATGAACAATGGGTTCCTGGTATACTATATGTACCAATTACATCTGGCGTGTTATTGTATATAGCCTAAAGCAGAAATAATAAAAAAAATCTCACAAATATTAATCCATCCTAAAATCGACATTACTAAAAAATAAATATACCTACCTTTATAGTCGTCTTAATAATTTTTAACTAATCTCCAATACTTTTGATACAAATTATACATTCTAAAAAAGAACAAATTTTATTCTTCTATTTATATAACTTCATGACTCTCAAAGTATGCTCTTCACCATCGATTCGATCCAAATAGTACATCTATTCTTATTTAGCCTATTATTGTCTATATAACTGAACTGTCACTAAAAATCTAAACGATTTTTTCACTGATTTAAATCTCCCTTTCTCCGTCAAACGCATAAATTATAAATCATTGATTTGTCAAAGTTATACACTAGTTTTGGTTAAAAGGTCAAAGTATTGTATATTTAAATTGGAAATACAGGTCATAATCTACCATAAGAACGCTTGTAACTGTGTAATTGAAATAGCACGGATCCCATAATAATTTAGATAGTAACTTCTAAGCCGAATCTAGTCAAAGGAGCTTTTGAAACTGTGCTTAATTATATGTTAAGTGTAAGTTTTATATGTAGCTGTTGTATGGATATTGTTATGTAATGGATGTCACTGTATGGTGAATTTTAGATGCTAAATATAGCATATATTGTTTATCAGTATGTGTACAAATGGGGCTGTGTACCCATATAAATTATTAAATGTGTCGTTTATTCATTTTATCATACACCTCCATTAAATTAATTTAATGATTAATTTTATTGTGGTCTGGTACGGTTGCCAGGTACGTGTGGAAATCGCCGTAAATTATGTACTATGGGGAAAATCGTGTGTAGGCTCGTTTCGTAGCGTAAAATTACAAAACTTATCTTTGTGAATAATATAACGTAGCTTAAATTGTGCGATGTATATATGTTGTAATTTTTATTTAATATATGGAAAATTTATTGGAAATGTCTATAATATATGTTTAAATCCTTGGTATATATTTGTTGTTAATGATTGTAGCCGTAAATGTTGTGCGCGATAAAATATTAAGAGTTTTATACGGTGTTATGTTTCTTCAATAGTAATTCTTTGATATATTAAAAATATATGACGCATCTTCCCTAAATCTCAAACTAGGCCTCATTTCGTTCCTGTCATTCTTAAGTACACTTGAGAAATTTATTATAAAAGTGACATATATCGCTTTTCTTGTTTAGTAGGTATAGGTTGTGTATTTTTGTAATAAAAAAATTGATGTGAGAATACGAATTACTTATAAGCCGCCACTCGGTAGGAAATTGGATTGTCAATTGGAATACGATGCAATTTGAGTTCAATTAATCAGGAATCCGTACCCAATTATATTTATTGACGTTTCGGGTATTAATAATACATTTAAATAGACATCAGTATATACAAAGTGGAGGGCCATTTGTATAAGATGCGGTTGTTAACCATTTAGCTTTAGCGTCTGAAAAGTTGTGGTGGTTTTACAAAAGTTCGTACAAGATTAGTGATGGCTTAACCTTGTTGTTTGTCTAAGAAAAAATATTGTCACGATAGAACAAAGTTAAGAACAATATTCGATACTATATGCTAATAATAAAATTACACACCGCTCATAGAGATATTAAGATACATTTAAAAGTATATTACTTACTATGTACATCACAAGTATTTTACGCCTTAACATTGATTGAGAATCTAGCCCAAATACTAACATTATTCGTCTCTCCAATGGACCAATTACAATCATAACACAACATCTTATTATATTGTTAAATAATAAATCGTGGTATTATCTGAAAGTGTATAGCGATTTGTTTAAATGTAAAATAGAATCTTAGTATGTTGAACTTTCTAAATGTGTCTAAATATCTCGAATATTAGCTTAAGCTTTACTAAGGGGGTATTCGATTAATCCACGAACCATCCTTAAGTGATACGTTAGTACGTGTTCAAATTCACAGTCCATTCACCCTGTATCAATACCTCCTATTGATTTGATTAGTGTTAGACAAACGATACAAAGAATTTTATAGTTGTTTGTTGTAAATGTCAGTTTGAATTAATCTATTTTACAGAACATGTTTAATAAAATATCTTTATAAATTATAATTGTTTTATTTTCATCTCGTTGTTTGTAATAAATATCTTGTGGTTTTTATATTTAGTATCGCATACTGCTGTGGTACTTAATAACGACGATTCAAAATGAAATTAGAACCTAAAGTATTACTTGTTTTATAATTATAAGGTTATCTTCCCCCTGTACGCATTAACCGTAAGTTACATAATTTGTTTCGCAAAATATTAACGACACTCGTTAATAAAGCGTGCATTGTCTCGGATTTTGCTAATTTTATGTATGTTTTAAATTTAGATAAAATATTTAATTGATATTCATTAAATTTATATTTAACTATTAATATTAGTTCTTCACATGAACTAACTGTTAGTAAGACCACAACTGCGCATACATGTGCCATGGGCCATTTGGGTATAACTCTAAACAGCAATACTATAAGGTCAATATATGTATGTACGTGCTATGCTATGTAATAACTTCTCAATATTTTATTTAACGTATAATTCGTATTAAGTATAAACACTACTCACCGAATTTCCGTTTTAACATAATTTATCGTATCATTTCTTTAATCTCCACAGTATCAAGGACAATAGGGGAAGTTAAAAATAGGCTAATTATAAATGTGGGCGTTCAAAGCGAAAACTTTGAGAGAAAAGCTTGGAACTCAGATAAGGTCGGTGTGTCACGAATTCCTTAGCCCAACGCGCCATTTCAACTATGCCTGTTATGATGCGCCGAGTAATATTGTACAACAATTTTCGTCAAAAATTTGATAACTTTAACAGTTCAAAGTTTACACGAATAGTGTAATATAGGTGCCGCCCACATAATCTCTTCATATCTGAGTGAAAAGCTGTGTCAATTCTTCGTGCCTGATAACAACCGCCGAAACCGCAAACATAAACTGTTTGCCGCGGCGGCGCGAACCGTCGCAAGAGCCCCCCAGGTTCTGGATTTGTGTGATTGATCCTGAGTGCAATTTGTTTACGGATGGATGGCAGGTTATGCTTAAAGTTCTGTAAGAGAAATGTATGTTGGCAGCGTAATTGAAGTAAAAAATAAATAAATATTAGTGAATCGGTGTAATATTTGATAAACATTTTTAAATAAAAAAACCCACCGAATCAAAAGTGGCGAGGAGTTCACATCGCATCTTATATAATGAAATAAAACTGCATGTCCTTTAATCAAGGTTTAGTTTATAAAAAGTAAAACATTTAAAAATTAAGATATACATCTTCATTTAGTTATCTAAATTAGTAATCTATCAACTGATCTCAATTACTATGCAATTATTGGTCATAGTGAGTTATCAAGCACCATGACGCATCAATAATATCAGACTGTAGAGGCGCGTCGCTTCGGAATACGTTTATTTTATCCTTTTTATACTTGGTTGTCACGTGATCAACATTGGCTTGCCGACGGCTTGCTGGCTTGTCAAACCATTCGTAAGAGCAAAAAATACTGGACCACGAAAACTTCTTTTACCTTATTGGTTTGCAAAAGTTGTACACTTCTTTAATTAGTTACTTAGCCGCAACAGAAAAGCTTTGCCTTTAAGAAGTCACATAAATAAGTAAGAGTGTCGATAATAAATGCGGACGAGAAGGACAACAAAAGAAGATCTTTTCTGTTTGGCCGTAATGCATTTAAAGAATATGAATATTTTGGGCAATAAACCATTATTCTATTGAATAGTACAGACATATATTAATTCCTTGCCCGTATCATTTGTACAAAATAGTAGACACTTACTTGATATTAATAAGACGTTGTATCGCGTTTAATTTAACATAATTGTCTGTTTCACTGATTGCACTATAACGTAACTGAGTACATAATGTTTAATACGAGATAACCACTCTCGGGTTAATTATGGCAATATCGTAGTATAATTAAATATAAAAGATTGCAGATATTTAGTGTTTGCCGTTGCTAGAAGGCAAAACAGTTATTAAGATGTAATTTTGATTAATATACTTCAAAAGTGTGAAATTAAATAACAAAATAAAACATTCGAGACATTAGCTGTCCCTAACAGCCTTAACTAAGCTAATGATGCTTATATCTAGTTCATCGGTCGACCCTCTTCAGACTAGTTTCAAGCACTTGAACGATAGCTGACTAAGACTTTATAAACTAAAGCGTAAAATCTATCTAAACTATCAATTTTATTGGTTAGTAATCAAATTAATCGTGTCAAAAACTGTTTACTGAGTTTAAATATTTTTATTACAATAGAAACCGTCTCATATATTATTATGTTTGTTGATTATTTGTAAATGAATATAAAATAAACTATCATAAACTGTGACAACTCTCAAAAAGTCGACTCAGTTAACAGTGAAGATTACTCAAACTCATTACAACATTAAACAGATTACAAAAAATTGGCGCGGCCGTACAGCAGGCGGAAAAACACTAAAGGTCATAGTAGAGTCTTCACTTGCGGTACAAGTGCCCTGTTAATTAAATAATTAAGAAGGTGCCTGCTAGTCAGTATCCAAGAGCTGGTGCAATTTACTCAATTTACTCAAATCGCGATACAGTGAGGAAATGCCGCCGGCACTATGGGTAAGCTTTTAAAATTTATTTTAGTATTCTGGTTTTTATTTAGTTTATTAACATTTATTTTTTTTATTTATTAACTAATTATTATTTGTATTCGTATCATTTATTACACGATTTAATTAAATATTAAGTAGCATATTCAGAATAGTTAGTCCGAGTAGTTAACCCTTATCCTATCGACTTAGTTGGCAAACGCCAGGTAATGTCCTAATCGGTTCAAAAACCACAATAATAAAAGTTTTTTGAAACAATTCTCCATATTGCTCTCTACGTTCTATCAAAAATGTTGTATTTAATTGAATTTCTAAGGAGCATTACTGTGAAATTATTCGAACGAAAATGTACGGGAGACGAACATGTTTAAAAATTCAAGACGTCGTAACAGGCATTATTTGGAGATTCCGATTCAACGCTCTTACATTTAGTAAGTGTATTTTAATAATAAAGGATTTCTCATCAAATATTTAAGTGTATTTATTTTTGTCCGTAAACACCACTTAAGTCCTATCAAACGTCAAAAAAATATTTACGCATTTTGTGTTAAAATCATTTTATTTCAGTTATTTTATTACTAAAAATAAGCCCACGTGTCATGCGATTATTGCTTTAATTAAATAAATTATATTAAGTTTTATAGGTTATTTCTTATTTTTATATTGCTACAATATAACTTTTTCCAGTATAGTAGTCAGAATAATAAGTTATTCTTGTAATATCATGGCAAACTCACTAGAACCTGTAATCATAACAATCCCTTAAATCAGATATATTTCTCGGGAACAGACAATTTATTCAAATGAGAAAATATTTTCACAACTGTAATGTAATACGCGACGTTTTTATGTAACGTTTCCTATTTTTAGCTAACAAGCTATTCTGTAGCCAAATGAATCGCTATTGTGACGCCGGCCTTTGAGTATTATTGATTGCGAAAAAAACGTTTGCTATATTACAAGTATTAACCAAATTGGGAAAATAGTTTACCGATGAGAGGCATTATTGAAAAATGTAAGACTTTCAAGCGATTCAAACTCTAAGCTAAGATACTTAATCTAGCCGGTAAAATTGAGGTATTTAACCAATTAGATAATATTTGGACAAGTCTTACAGAGTTTACGAGGAAAACGATTTTAATCGCTTGAAAGTTTACGTAAGTGATAGGTTAAATTAAGTAAAAGCTATTATTAATTTACGTCTAATATGCGTTACAATTAAAAGATTTAGATTTCATGCAAAAAAATAAAACTATACAAAGAAATAGCAAAGCTAACACAAAAATGACACAATACAAGTTAAATCTATAAAAAGTAAATAATACCAATATTAAATAAAATCTAGGTATTACAACAACTTAGTATGGATACGTGTAATAACACCATGCTGGTCCAAACAGTAGAGATTTAATTCACCTACGTGTTCAAACTATTCGCTCTGATAGTGGTCTATGATGTAGGGTTGGTACAACATCTAGGTTCTATATCTTGTATAAGATAGATAATCTTTTCGTTCGTGGTTAGAAAGATTTTTTTTCCTGACACTGGCAAAAGTATAATTAATAATTAAATTAAATAGTTCGTTTTATAGTACGTAATAAAATATAATATGTTGCTGATGCGATGTATAAACAGAACTTTATATGTCGTAAGTTTTCAAATATACGGCTGATGCTTTGAGAATATAGTAATTACGTTCTCGATAAAGCAATTGATATTCATTCAATTTTGAGATACTAATATGTGACAAAAAACTAAAATCAGACGCAAGAAATATGCTTGTTTATAGTGAAAAAGTCCTGGAATGATATTCAGAAAAATTATGCTTCATTTCAGATTATTGATTAATCAAAGAGTTATACAACCATATAACTTCATACAATAATAGTAATTCTTTTCTGCCACGGATCCCAGGCGTGTAGCTAACTAAATTATGTCTAAAATGAAATATCATAAATTAATTAAATTTGGTTTTATTAAGTTTTAATACGTATATACAATGATTACTGCGCGTACATACCTAAATCTCATTATATATTTAGAAATCTAAAACGAAAAATATAATTATAATGTTCACCTCATTCGCTTTCGTATTATTTTCCTGCAGGTCTTGTTGACTGCTCGTTTTTGCATTTTAATGAGCAAATAATTTGGCGTATTCTATTGTGTAAATAAACATTGAAAGGGTTTGTTTGGTATAGCTATAACTTAATTTAGATATTTCATTAAATTGCCAACCTTTACTAGTTGGAGAGGCACTTTTAGAAGAAGAAGAATTTAGAGAACCAACTTTAAAATAAAGTTTTACAATCATATCGTATCTACTAGGCGTAAGGATGAAAAAGGCGGAACATGCTCGTGCTTTTTTTGATTAGATTCAACATATTCTTGAAAAGGGACGGTTCAAACTACTAGTAACCGTTGAAAATCATGAGAGAAAGAAGATATGGAGGAATGCAAGAACCGTTGCATATCTAATTTTCTTTCCTTTAAAACTTAATCTGCATATGAATATTTTAAGCTCTCAAATGAAACTGGCATAGTCCATAGAGCAATGCTGGAAGAATTTCGATTCACGAGATTGTTGGAAAGTTAGGAAGTTCAGGGATTATTCATAAAGCTTCGGAAACTGAACGAGTCACTGTTGGAGTTTGATTTGCTACTTTCTATCAACATCGATTTCAAATAAGCTACTTATTTGCGGTCTGGGACTGGTGACACTACTTATACAATATGTATTATACTTTTTGAGTTATAATCATCGACCAGATCCAAATGTATGTATCAAATAAACGAATTGAACACCATCATTAAGAGAGGAGAATGTTTAAAGAGTCCTACGAAAAGCGTTCAACAATGCGTCCCCAGAAAATGTGGATTATACGAACATAAATATATTTCCAGGGCAGGTTTGATCGTTTCCATCATATTGATTTATTTGTAACTAAATATGTTATTATATCTGATTTATATATTGCTAATTTATATAGTACAATTCATCCAAAACTGACCTGAGGTTTGCCAAAATTTCATTAGGTTATATTTGCTATAAATTATCTAAATTTGTTTATTTCATGCACACTGGTATTTTGTAGAGTATGTCCCAAAGAGACACTTGAAATAAAATTTATCTAATGTAGTGCGACGTGTGATCGGCCGATATTTGAATACTGAACATATTTTCGATGAAATTCCGTAAAGTAGCGTTTGCGTAGTAGTTGCGTTCTGATGATGTCATATATCTCGAACCTCTTGGGGAATAATGTAAATATAAAATGTTTTTTTTTAGTTGTTTACTACCAGTAAATCAAACATGCAATGTGAGATACATTTTGATGGATGACACGATGTCGATACGATTTTAAAATTAAGCCGAATCAAATATTTTGAATAATAGAAATAAATATAGTTATAATATTAATAAGAGCACACACAGATTTATTTCATAAATAATAATAACAGATACTATAACATAGTAGGATTACGAATGACCAAATATTTAAATTTATTTAAACTATTCATCCTAAGTTGATAACTTATGAGTGGTTTTGGTCCGACTCAAACTGTATTATCTTAAAACATAACGCTTATTTATATCATTTAAATTAACCATACAATATCCCTGGGTAGTGTTAAATCATTCAATTTATTTCATTCATTCATTGTAGTAAAGTCTTATATTATGTATATAGATATATAATAGTAAATTTTTCTATGTAAGACAGCTAACGTCACAGCTCAAAAGATTTTTCGATTAAAAGAAAATATGAGCGAGCGCTTTCAAGCATACAATATTAATTACCATATTCCTTTAAAGGTTTGGGACTGAGGCCTGAGTGAAGATAAGTATCCAACGGAGCAAACGGAAAAGATTCTTCTTTAATGCGGTCGGGATAAACATTCTTTTGTACACATTCAAACATTCAACACTTGAATAATTTAACGTAAGATGAGATACGCATTTCTTGTTGTTCAATTCAGATTATTAACAAGGCGTCAACCACATGCTACAACCATATACATTGAGTTTCGTGGAATCTTTAACTCAGACATAATCTTGAGTTTATATAGCATATCTATACGTTGAAAAGTTTGGTTTTGAAACTCATTGATCAATAAACACTTTTTGTAATGGATTGTCTATATATTGATGAAGGTTATAGGCAATATGTATATGCGTAACGCTACCACTTTAAAATTATTTAAAAATTAAATATTTAATTTTTCCTTTAGCATGGTTAACTGCCATCAGTCGACGTCGACTACTATCAGTTAGTCTGGGATATTGAGGCTTCGGAGGCCAAAGCTACAGCCAGCCCAGGTGATGCCCAGCCTTAAACGATTCGTCTCAGCTCGGGTAACCTTAATTAAGCTAAGTTATATTGAACAAAGTTTAAAGTAAATAAACAATCATCAAATAATTTCAACGCATTTTAGTTTTGTATTAGAGTTAAAGGAATTCTAATGTTATTTGTAATTTTCGTTTGAATATTGGGTGTTATAACTTAAAGGATTTTATTTTACAAAGTGATTGAAGCCGAAAAGACATCAATACGCATCACAGGATATCAATCACGGTGTGTCAATAGTAGTCAGTTTGTAGCAATACAATGTAAAGGAAATTTCCAGACTATACAAATTGTTGAGCAAGTCCTTTTATAGTATAAAGGACTATTTAATCGATACAAATGCTTGGGAATGAGTCGCTCTAAGTCTAAATGATAAAGAAAACAAAAAACAGTGATCACGCCAAAAAACCTAGCTGAGTTTGTTATCTTCTCAGACCGGTTTATTTTTGGACTTTTGTAGATATAAGTATTGACGTACACAAGTACGATACAATTATATGTGGAAACCAATAAAAAATATGTTAACACGCAGGTTTTATCCATGACAAATAGAAAAAGTAATATACTCTATGTACAGACTTTACCACAGATTTAAACAATATATTTTTAATGATCGAGCGGTAAATATTGATATACCAAGTTAAAAGACAAATAGAAGTTCGTTGATTATCTGAAAGTTCAATGAAACAATCTCAAAGTTCATGGGATCAAGAATAAATCCGACAAAACATATAAGTTTTAATAGAATCTGAAGATTCAATAAAATTATATATAATATCAAGATTCTTGTGAGATTAAATCTAAGAGAATTATACTTATATTCTGTTAAGTTGCGTGAATGTTCAAAGACTTCGATATAATTCAATCATCTATTGTGTTTTGTCTGATGAATATTTGTTTTTTAAGAATGAACGTCATTCTTTATATATTTTTTATAAATTGCCTAACAATTTTTAAATGAAATCTGTAGTCAACAAACGTTTCTTTAAGCTACTTTATTATTATTAAATTAGAAATGATTTTAATTATAAATTATATTAGCCTTACCAAAACGACCAAATAGGTTATGCATGCTTTTCCATGGAAGTCGCAGGATTACCTACTATTGATATTGTAAACACAAATAAGTTTAAGCTTACCTCCCAAAAGGGACCAGTTATCCTATAAAAGGCTAAATCCTATTATTTTACACAACTGGGAATTTAATTTATGATATTTTACCGACAGATTTCAATTAAAGGGGGTGAAATAACATCTAAGAAGAATAAAATCAAAAATTATATATCTTTCTTAGGTACACTTAAATATATTGTTTCATGTGTCAATTAAAGTTCTGAATTATTCAAATTTTTAACAAGGTGTGAATCCCAAATGAAGTTATCGGTTCTTAAATTAAACGTAGGCGCTCTTAAATTTGGATAAATTACGGATTTGGAAAATCAATGTGGTATTCAATCACAAGCGAATGTTATGTATATACGCTTTAGTACCTATAAAACGTATTTCGAGTCGCATCACCCGATCCTCACAAAGGATTACAGCGATTCCACTACTATTGAAATGCGATCTTAACAACATGTAATATCGTAAATACCATGAGCTCTTTTACATAACTTTTCGTTTATCCGGCATCTAGCGTTTAAATTGTGTCCAATAAATATTCGTCCGTTTGTATTTGTTCCGTATAATACAGTATTTACTTACCTTTTTATAAAGAAGTTTAAAATAGTCTGGTTTTACACAATTCTTGAATTTATACGCGAGTTGATTACAGTATTTAAATATTCGATGTGCGAGTGTGTTGGCGGGTAATAGTGAAATGTGTTATTGCCGTTTTTTGATTGTTATTATATTCATATTATTATTAATGTAATAAAAAATTACAATAAACAGTCGATTCCTATTAAATCTTATTAATTAAATGCTCACTTTCACACAGAAGACTTTCTAGTATATTTTTTATAAGTCGTTAATGAATGAGTAACTAATGATTAAATAGTTCATAATTTTAGTTCTCTCTTTTAGATTATCGTAATATAATTAAGTGATTTTTAATCAATATAATCATAGAAGCTTCTACTCAAATCAGTTATCACTTGTTGATGGCTACTTTAACTTTTATAAAATTCATATTCCCGCGCCCTCAAACGTCTTTTTGGAAGGAATCGCAGCTATGACATTCTGATAACAACTTAAAAACTTAATAAAGCGCCACCTTGTGGCATGGTTGTAAACGTTTATTACTTCCTAAGTATTTTTTGAGTCGGTGTTTTGATGAACTCAGCACAGATGCTGCATACATACAATGAAAATAAATGGGAGTATTGGAAGATAAGAAGTGTTATCAATTGAAGAAGAAATCTTTGTGATTTAGATTCGATTGAATAAGGAACTTCATATAGTTTTATTTAACAGTTTTTTAAAGGAATTCTCTGTGTTATGAGAATATGATAAGCTGTTGTTGGTTACAGGATTAAACTCCGAGTTCGAAAATTAGGACCTTTTTGGGTTTGAGTGTGTGTTTGAATTCAAGCTTCGGCGGTGCATGAGCATAATCCACAACCTAATCAAAATATCTGAAACAATTTCATTTATATTAAATAAATGTAAAGAGCCACCCACTGCCTAGAAATGTAAAATTAACGAATAATCGTTGAAATATATAAATTATCTTTAGGCTTGATAACAAAATACCTAAATTAAATATATGATCACTTATGATCACCTCGTCGTGTAAGCTATTTACTTATTTACCTAGTACGTGTATCATCGTGATATATTTTATTTGATACTAGTGAATTGCAGATTTATAGCATCCATCCTGTCCAACGATTTCAGGACTTATTAAAAATAATAAGTTGGGAAATCATCATTATATAATTAACAATAATATTCACACGATTCCCTAATATAAATTTAACAATTAATTGAATTCGAGGTCGTAAACTCTGAATCAAAAATCCGAAACTTAAGACAGTCGGCGAACACTTCTAGTAAAAAAACTGTACAACAACAAGAAAAAAAATTAATTAAGTGTACACTAAATTTATTTTCATAATAATCTATTTTTGACACTAAATCAATAACTAAAAATAAAAAATCTAAAACAACTGATTTATACATGGAATTATAAGCAAAAATTGCGACCTTACCTTTGAAAAGCGATCTCTTAATGTTAACAGGAGAAATGAGAATCTAGAATAACATAACATAAACAAATAAAAAGTAAGTAAATAAAACAATTTATAAGGAAAAAAATACGACAGTCATTGATTTAACAGATAAATTGATGGTCTGCAATAAACAATATCCTTTCATTCGAATAATATTCAGCTTATAGTAGTCTTTTGTGAGGTGAAAAGCTCTCATATAGCATGTTATCAAATAAGGTGTGAATTTTCACAGGCTGTTAGCCCCACCCAGTAAGATGGCGGGCACCCCTCCACCGTTCTGTTAACCAGTAGCGTTTGAGTATTTCACGACAGTACAACCCACGGCCACCTTTTCTGTCTACGTGGTAACACCTATTTTCACAGGCAATTATCAGTTCGCGTCAAAACCACGGCCTATCATGTTACACTTGTGTTCATTGCAAAGAGATTTCGGAGCCATAGATTAAACTATGAATATGTCTGAACGCATCTCAAGTACATGTAATAGTAGTTATAAAAAAAGTGTGTGCGAATCAGATAGTGATAGTGAAAATGAAATTGATGTGATTTGTGAAAATAGTGAATCCAGCGTAGATGCTCATACCGATGTTTTCTGTAATCTGACTCCGGTTGAGGGAAATGTTTATGATAAAACGTTTAACAATTTACATAAAAACTCCTTACTAACACATAACAAAAGTAAAACCTTTTTGATCGATAATATTTTAGGTAATTTTACAAACAAGTCAAATGATAGAGCTGAAGATAGTGCTGATGGTGGCGATGAGCATAATGGTAATTGTTAAATTATTCTTATAAATCTAAAAGAATAAATCTTAAATCAAAAATAAAGTTTTTTTTTTAATAGTATATTCTAATAGTTATAAAATATTTAGGGTATCTAAGCAATAGTAAGTAGATAAATTACTCTATTGAACCGACTAGTTTAATGTGGTTAATTTTATAGTTGCCCATACGGTATTCGCGTGCCAGCTTCATTTATCTGACTGGCCATTTTCTTAATTAATTTCTTTTTCATATTAAAACCATAATTTCAAAGTTGGCACCTTATACCTTTATCCAATTAGATTAAATAAAATATTTTCCCGCCGGCATCGCGCTCAGGATCTTTTAACATAATTAGTTTAAACTTAGAAATTTGATAGTTAGTTATTGGAACACATTTAGTAAATTTAATATTATTTTCGCTGTTTTTCAACTGCGTATTTTGTCTTTAAGTATCATCAACGTCAACATGTGCAGAACTGGGCGTGCTAAACGGAGCAGAAATTCTAGCTGGCCATGCCTACGCGCACTGGCTGGCGACACGGCAGACATCATCAAACTTCTATGGTAAGCCATTTCTTTTGGCTTTTAAATAATTGAAAAGTAAACGTAAATACCGAATTATGACACTTGTATCAGATATGAGTTTTTCCTACTGGAGGAAAGGTTTGCGCTATGTTCCGACCATAGAATAGATTATTTTCCTACCGAAGACCTAGAGCTGAATCAGTTCACCAATCGCATTTTTTAAAGAAAATTCTTGTAACTCTACTAATTTTACGCTGTCATTGATAACAGATACCTTAAGTCAATGCAAAAAGAAAATCTAGACATTTATGCGATAAGCTATTAAATACCATCCAAAATCGGACTATTTAATAACAGAAGAATAATCAATATAAGAAAAATGATTTTTAAAATTGTCTAGTCTTAGGTATTATAAATATATTTACTTTGGACAATAGTCAAGAGGCTTACGTGTCTACTATAAACTTTATTGTTGACCAGCCTTATTTTTCTAAAAAAACAAAGTATGCGTTCAATAATAGGACTATTCTGTCTGAAGTGACAAAACAGATAAATGCAATAAATCTTAATATTAAAGTGTGCTTGTGCATATAGAAAAAGCCATTCCAAATTCAAGACTCAAAACCAAACACAGCCAAGAATCGCACACTTCAACCAATAGACCGAATCGAGAAATAGTAAATATCTGTTAATCTCTTATGACGGTGTTAAAACGGTGGGTTAGGTCGCGTGATCACGTCCCGGTGTGATTGTTCACACGTATTTATCTCCTCTCTCACGCAATCATCCCTCTCATAAATTAATTTTATTATCCGATTTCCCTTACAAAGGCATCAATCAATTACCCACACAGGCAATATTACCTGACTGTATATCAATTGATACTTAAATATTGGGGGAAGAAAACCGCTCTGAGGTTAATTTGTTTTTTTTTTGTATAAGATTAGAACAGAGAAGAAACCAGAGAGACGCTACAGCTGACACCATGTTGGCATTAATAGTGTTCATAAACGGTATAATAAAAAAGGAGAATATTGTTGTGTGTGGTTCCGGTTTAAGGCCTTTGCGGTTTCTGATTTACATTTTATGTATTCTGAAGCTAAGCTCATAAAGCTCATAATAATAAATTATTTAATACATAATTATATTATCGATAATACCGGCACTTATCGTCTTTTGACAGTAACAATACATATTTTAAATTCTTGCAAATAATGAATGTGAAAAACGTCATGTTAAACCTCTAACATGTAAAACTAATAGAACTTACACGGTGCCGTAATTCCAGCGACGCGTCCGAGGATATTCGACGAAATGTCACCAGCCGACGGTCGGTGGTCGCGACTTCGCACCAAGGTGTCGGCAAACAGCTGCTGCAACGATAATTATTAACAAAGCTCTTGTTTACACCCTCGCTTTAACAAGCCGTACGAAGTACAAGCTAAAGAATTTAAGGTTACGTAAAAATTTTACAGAACGTGTCAAATTGTTATACGGTGACAGTTTGATATTGAACTTCATCAGCAATATAATATTATTTAGTTATTTGTTATAGACCTCTTTGGCTATTTCGGCCAGTTGCTCAAGTCAGATATATAAAATAGCCGGTTATGTCTGTCCTCCGAAAAGAGACAACGCCTACAGATTTATAAAGAGTATTATTGTTCATAAAAAATAGATATTCAGCATGAATTCTGTTTCAACTTCTGCGATTACGCTAATCCATCGTATTATTGTATATGAGTAGGTTTATACGCGCGAGAAATGTTCCTGTAATTTGTGAACTACATACGCAAATAGTTATCAGTCTGTTAGCGAGGCCATCACACACCATACACTCGGCACAAAGCCGTGTTGACACACGAGATGTCAAACTGCGCAGGCGCAGAGCAAACAAACTGATTGTGTTTATAGCCACTTAACGAGAAGCTGCGACAATTCTGATTAGTGTTGAAAAAAAATGCCCTGTGTTTGTCTTAAGTGAGAGCAGCTACTTTGTAAATGAGGACGTACATTATTTAATCAGTACACAAATTTAATTATATATTATATCGTTTACACATTAAAAGCCATGTTAATTTAGATACTAGCACCTGCAAGCAATCCAAAGACTAGTATATATATAGGCTTATACACAATGAGATCCGTATTTAAGTCATGAGACATTCTTCTTATATTTTATAATTATAATTGATCTCATATCTTATGCACAGTATTTAGTTATTTATGTTGTTAACAGATGACAAAGGCAACCGAAGAACACGGCGATCAGGACCCGAAAGAAAGCCGCGGCAGGCGTATAGTGCAAAACAACTGGAAAGACTCGAAGCTGAATTCAAACTGGACAAGTATTTAAGTGTCTCAAAACGAATGGAACTCTCGAAGGCCCTGGACCTAACAGAGGTTCAAATTAAGACGTGGTTTCAAAATCGTAGAACTAAGTGGAAAAAGCAATTAACATCTCGGTTGAAGATCGCACAACGTCAGGGCCTGTTTCCGGGGCATGTCTTAGGACACACCCCACAAACATACTCCCTTTTAAGTCCATACGCATACCCACCACTGAGTTGTGTTTTCACACCTGTAGCGCTACCATCGTCCCCTCCATAAATAAATTGAATAACTTTTATATAATAATAATAAAGCCATTAATTTCATTAATGTAAATGCAACTTACATTAATCATCTGTGTGCCGTATCTTTAAATAATTATAATTCAATAATAATATAATAAAAATCTTCATTCTTGAGATGCAATAAAGACCAAGTGTACATAACATATTCAAGAATACCACTTGGTACTACTATAAAATCACCAAATCTGATTGTAATTATTATTTATGGTTAGTATTCACTGTGGATTGAGCATTCAAAAATATTCAGAGGCAGACCATATCGTTGATGGTAATTGACGTAATTTATACGTTGATGAAGTATTTATTTAATGTACTTCAGATGTATTAGTGAAATAAATTTGTTTGTTTGTTTCTAAAATGATTACAAACGAAACTTCTTGGACTGAAAGCGGTCAGGCACAGAAGGCTGATTATGTTCTTGCCAATAAAGTAAAATATTGAAAACGCATAGCGACGTCTGAAACTAATGTTTTTAAATATAGGTTTGAGATTATTTGATTTTATTTCGTCGTAATTTCGTTTTGTTTTAAATTCCATTCCCAAGCGATATATTTGGTAACAAATCGTGAATCAAATGTGTTAACATCGTTAAAGTTAATTTATGTACAGTAGTGTAGAAAGTTTTATTTATTTTGTATAATACCTACTATTTTCCTATAATGTAAAGTATAATATATGTATGACTTCATATGTGTTTTTTTATTAACATAATAATATTCTTATTCTTCGTAACGGTCTTGACAGTGCGGTCCACCATGCTGTCTCGATGGTCTGGGCACCTCTATCTCGGTTCACAGTATTAAGTTAATAAAAATCTACATATTTTAATTTAAATAAATGTACTTATAACGCAAAATTATATTAGGTAAGTATTTTTAAATATAGCAATACTTTTTGACGTAAATTTAATTTAATTTTTTTTGAATCAAATTATAGATATTACAAATATTTATGTTTCTTTTGATTAAAGTACCCACATACTGTCCCATATTATCTTTATTAGTCTAATGTTTATAAGCTTATGTCGCTACTCATTAAATGTAAATGGGAAAAATCGTTCTTACTACATCGCAAGGAGAAATATTTCAAATATTTTTACCTTTTTAGGTTTTCTACAATATTGTTGTAATAAATATATAGTATAATTTAATAAACGGCTTTAATAGGATATAGGTTGGTATAGAAAAGACGGTTATAGATAAAGAGCCTAAAAATTACGGCGTTGGTGCTAGACACGCCGCGCGTTATTAATATTTCATCATTTTTCTTTACTATATTTTTATAAATGCCAATCAATTAAACTTACTATCGATATTTACCAATGTTTAATATTTCCAAATACTTTTTTCATTAACTAGTAGTAATCAATAATAGTATTCCACCATTGGTAGGTTAGGCATGTCTTCTCTTATAAGTTTTAAGTAGCAAGCTATAGTGGCGCTAACATATGACGCTCACTCATGATTAAGTCAAAATTTTTAAGTATAGTTTATTGGCCACAGTTTTTTTTGGGATAAATATTGTTGCAATCAGCATTACCAAGGCCAAGGGCAGCTGCACGTAATGCTCCCAAAGTCACACCGCGGGTCCAAGCAATTCCAACACTGCGATTTGAAACATAAATAAGAGACAAAAATAACAAATAATTATAAAGCAGAATATAATTTACATATAGGAACGTGCGACTTAAGGATTCTACGTTTGATTTCCAATAAGCATGGTCTTTCCAATACACAAAAATATCTGTAATGTGATTACAGTATCTTGATGCAAAAGAGACCTTTTTAGCATCGGATTACATTTGTTTACATGGCGTGAGGGTGCTATTCTGAGATTAGAATTAATAAGGCTAGGAACGATTAAAATATTATGAGATTTTGAAATCATACTTACACCTAGCCGTTTTAATAACCAGATAATACTTACTGAACCAAAGGTAGCCAATATCTTTCCTTATCCGTCAGATCCCTCATACGTTTATTGCCTAAGCAAAGTGTTCTGTAAAGGCATATATTTGATTGTGGTCTCAGAGCCATGAGGGCGTAACGTGAAATAGTATTCAATGATTTTAATCGTCCCGGTTGAGTATCACGTTTGAAACGAAACACATCATCTACGTTAATACTATCTGTATTGTCCACCATTTGCATCACTTGGGGTTGATGTTCCGTCTGAAAAAATATCAACATACACAGATTATCTGACTGTGAACAGCTGATAATATAACTATATAACATATTACAACATAAAATTTTTACATTTAAGTATTGTAGAAGCAGAGTTCATAGTTCAATACAGAAATCCAGTAGAATCCGGTAATGTTTTTTATGAAACGCTTATCAAAAATTAGATGACATAAATGATCAAATTAAAGTTAAAAAAGTATGTACAGAAGATAGTTTTCTTTAGATAAAGGAAACTATGAACAATTAAGTAGCTATTTAGATAGATACCTAAATACCTACTAGACTACCTACCTATTATAGATTTACGGTAAATAAAACTAATCTGTTTAGTTCAGATTTAGATATATTTCAGAATAATGCCTAGCTTTACTTAAAAATATGACAACATCAACGATAGCTTTCCATTGCTTTGGAACTCGGTATAAGTATTTAAATTGTTGCGTTGTTCAGGTTGTGGATAATAATCTGAGGTTTAAAGTTTGAGCCGATTTATTAAATAGATTGCTCACAACAGAAGCGTTAAAGAATGGATGTTAATTTTAAAAAAATACCATCCCTCACCATTGTAATACACATGAGAACCTGCAAGACAAACATGCCGAATGAAAGAAATGCAATGCCGGTAAGTGATATTTCGAATAAGTCTGCAACACTAAGACTATGGGATTCCTTTTCTACGTGGTGATCATCGGGCTCGTGTTCAGTATGGTAAATAGGTGGTGGCGGAGGAGGCATGGAGTATTCGTAACCACCGGCTGGAATAATTGGTACTGATTAGATGGTTTCAATAAAAGTTTAATTACTTTAAGCGTCTTTGAAAATACTTATATTTTCTTAGTATTAGTAGTAAGTTACTTAAGTTTAGTTAGCTAAAGTATTGATGACATAATGGCTTATATATATATATATTTTAACAAATGGTTTGCTACAATGTACCTTCACAAGGGCGCATAACAGATTTCCACCGGATTTTTACTCGTTACTTCGCATGCTACGTTAATAGTACAAACACAAGAATTGATATTCACACAAAAGTGTAGATTTGAACAAAAAATTCGTTGATTCAACTGTATTATTTTTATTATACATTATACTGCTTATGTATACTTGTTAGATACTTTGAATTATTATTGCATATACTCTTACCGTGTTTAGATAGGTCTTGTGTCACATCTGGGTCCCCGAATATAGTTTCACTTGACTCCATGACTTCATAACCATCTCTAGGGTTAGCTTGCACCGATTGAGGGTTTACCGGTAAAGAACCGTTAATATTCGGATTAACAGTAACGTTGTAATGGCGGTATATGTCGTTCATAGCCGATACCCTGTGAAATATTACCTAAGACTGGCCCTACACGGACTGCTTCAAGCAGTTGAGACCGACTGCTTGAAGCCGCGACCGGCTCGGAAGGACGGTGAACTATGGTCATTCATTCGCTGCCGTACACACGACTGCTCGAGCAGTCGCGACCACTTCAAGCTGTCAACTGTATGATGAAATTCCATCGAGCAGTCGACAGCTCAAAACTTCAAAACACTATATTTTTTGAAATCATATATTGACGAATGCTGATTGTATATGTTATATAATATATGGTTATCGCAACGAAAATATTTGCGACTTTATTTATTATTACATGTTGGAATTTAGTGAATGAATTAGTTTAAATAGCTTAGGTTAAATTTAGTAGAAATATATTATTTGAATAGCCAAAACCTATAAGAACTAATGATTTTTTATTTAATTTGTAACTTTTGTTGATGTTACGACTGCGCCAGAAAATCAACTGCTCGAGCTGTCCGTGTACACTTCTTAGCCGTTAACTGCTCGAGCAGTCCGTGTAAGGCCAGGCTTACAGTGACGGATTATCATTAATTTAATATACGGAGGGTTAAACTATGCCTTAGATTCGAACTTGTTTTAATGATTTGCCTTAAATTAACACGACATATTGTAGTTTAATTAATACGACATCAATTAAAATAGAGCGATATTCATTTTGTAAGGCGAGTTCCTGTCGTTTTACGACGACGAAATCGATTGTTCAAAGTCGAAACGATCACTTATATACCTTTTGAAACCGAGCAAAAAATAATAAATTGCTGGCTATGTCTAGAATATGCTTGAGAGCGCAATTATATTTTGTTACTTACTTCGTAAGCCACTCTTGATAATTAGTGGAACCAACATCATATAGATTTTGAGAGCGGGGATATCCGCTTCTTCTTTGTCCGATATCAAATGGCATTCCGAGACGCCGTTGTAGCGAATTCTTGCCCATTTCCTCCAGGATTTGTTCAGAAATATAGTTTCTGCACTGATATTCGTTCATCATTTTCCTGTAACGTTATGAAATTTCAAAGAAATTTCAACAAAAGATACTCCAAGTTAAATACATACTAAATATTACCTGGAAGAGGTCGCTTATTAGCGATAAGGCCGCCCGTTCTTCTTATATCTATTAACATCTTCTACTTGTACCTACTGTTTAAGTGCAATAAAGTATGAATAAATAATTTAATAAATGGTTCAAAATGAATATTCCGGATTCTTACATAACTATACTTTTCTACTGTTGTGTAAATTCTGGAGCAGTACCGAACTCTAAATGCCTTCCAACTTTTACAGAAAGCAAAAATACCTGTGAAAGTTGAGAGTAGACAACGCCGCGTATATGGACCCATTGGTAAATGGTGTATCTTTCATTTCTTCCAACTTTTGAGGTACCTCATCATTCGCCAGGAAAAATGTCGGCATCAAGTCATTACGCAGAATATCATTCACATTTAGTTCACTATAAAACATGTCTGATGCGAAACAGATGTAAAAGTTTAATAAAATAATGAAAAACTTAAAATACATTTTTACACGGCTTGGGTGCGACGTTTCTAAGACGCAAATGGTACTTTAGTATGATATTTTCTTGTCATTACGCGAGTTATAGAGCAGAAAATTCTTTGGTATAGAGATTTTATCACGTTTAAAACTGTTGTCATAATAACAACGTACCACGGGTTGATGGGCACAGAACTACCGCTAGAAGCGAGCCCGCGATTCCATATTTTCACTAGCATTAGCTTTTCTGATATAGTTGTTAAATGACTGTCGTGTGATTTTTAAAGCGTTATACTTATTGTCTAGGCTTATTATAAAATCACAACATGGCTGATGCAGTATTGTTTTGTAATACAAAACAGTAGTTAAAATAGATGTCTGTTTGTTCGCACATACATAAACAAATACTAAACCGATTTTTTCGCAAAACAAGTCCGTAGTATTCTACGGTACCTAGTCATTCTATGTTATTACATGGAATGATAGAACCATAACCCCCTTTTGCTGTTTATACAAGTAGATTACTCGGCGCACCATGTTGTTCTTGTTTTGATATTTATTGATATCATTTTCACATAGAATCGTACCAGCGATCACTAGTGTGCCTACGTTAATAATTTTCTTCTAATACCCTCGTAGAAACTTAGATATACTCTACGAGGGTATTTCCAAAAAAAAGGTATATGAAGATATACCGAACAAACTCAGTTGGTTCATTATCATTGAAATGAGATAAAACAGACCACCGGTCATACTGTATAGAAATTGTCACTTGAACCTACAAAAATAGGCATTCGTAGGCCCAGCCAATAGATTATATGTATGAAAAGTTATAAATAAAAATCAAAGAGATAATATATTGTCACTTAATACCAAGTGCTGATGTAAGAAAATACGATATCGTTTTAATACGATAATAAATTTAATACTGGGTCTATTTGTAAAATTTCGTTGATAGCTGTTTAAACACCCCTGGATCCTTAAGTGCCCCGTCGAGCTGGTAAATGGATCCATTGTAATATACAATATTACAAATGTTCGGGTGCCAGCAGCGTGACATTTGACGTGGGAACAAAACCTGCTGCACTCTATTTTAAAACCCCTCTTTTCCAATATTTATTTTCATTTAATCTCAAATTACAGTTTTAATAACACCAGTTATAGATACATTTAATAAGTCTGCCGTTTTAAGGTTGTTTATTTATACAACAATCGATAAGATTAATAAATATGTCTGACTTTAGTAAAATTGTGACATTAAAAAAATACAACAATCTAGTTCTTTAGACAAAATTATAGTTTTTTGATTCAAAGGAAGGCTGAAACGAAATCTGTCATCTCTGGATTTTATTCTAATTGACTAGTGTTATTAATCGCTCAAAACTTCAACGAGGCATACAGTCACACTACTGCGTCTTTACTTTATAGTAAAAGCTGTTCATCCCGAAAACAATACAATGTTTTCTTGATCATTTTGTTGCTTCATGATCATGTAGATCATCGTCCATATGTGCCGCACAAAGGTAAGCTGTCAAAATAGAACTAGAACGCCGCGACAATCTACAATTTACTAGATACCTAGTAATACAAGTAATACGTCTATAACACATCAAACATCTAATGTTGGTTGTAAAACAATAAAAATTTACACTAAAGCTACGGAATTAGGCATCTATTACGGCTACAACAAAACTCTCGCATGTCGCAAGCAATTGATATATTATACTTGTGCGATATGAAAAACATATATTTTATGTACCCTGATTTAATCTAACCTTAATCCTCAATAAAGTTCCATGTTTCTCTCACGAAATATTTAGTACCTACTACTGGATACACCGCAATATTTAGTTGCAATACACAGCGCATTATGATGCGAATATAATAGAGTTATCCGAAACCTGATAGAAGGTACCACTATAACGCGCCGGCGTAGTTTACGCTACTGTGTTAAGTGTCTCATAAAATATCACTGAAAGAAACCTGGTAATTCTAAACATACTTGAGATGGCAATGTCTCTCTATTCAAATAAGACGTATATTAAAAATTTGCAACAAGCGTCATAATAATCTATCAAATCAAACATAAATCAATATTATAATTCTATTTTTACAAAAGCCTGTACAATAATCGCTTGCAACAGGATACAAGGTAACAAGATAAGCAAGGGATATATTTAATTTGTATATTATTCTATTTTCTTCATAAATTAAAACAAAAAAATATAATTGTATCTGTGTAGACTGATACGTTGAACAGAATACATACATGTCTTCTGATATGTGTTCCGGTTAGATGCCTCATTTATATTATACTGGCTTAACAAATATTTTTTAATGTCACAACAAAACTGTATTTTAAAATATTTTTTATGTTTTATAAGAAAAATATTGCAAAAATCAAACAAACATTTGACTATTCCAAATTGTTTATTTTTAAATTGTCACATGATAAACGCATATAAACGTGATTTATACTACATTACATAAGTTATAAACTATACTATATTTAAATACATTGAATTTAGACTATAACTCATATTTTATTGAATGTAACTCAAGTATTACCTATCTGAGTTTATTCCAATAATTTATTTTAAAAATTTTACTACTTTGATATTCTTATTTTCAAAATGACAAAATTGCATTAACTTTAGGTAGAAGTTAAAAAATGTGCCTAGTGCTGTTAATTTGGCTGTTGTTACAATAAAATGTTAAAAGTACTATGCTACTATAAAAAAATGTCTATCACAATATAATTAAAGTACAAACTATTTTAAACAATATACCTTTAAAGAAACTTTTACACATATACAAAAAGTGTTAACATATTTTATCATGCAAAAAATGTTAACTAAAAAAGAAATAGTTATACAATTGTCTCATGTACATTTTGTTCAGCATCACATTGTTTTGCTTCCATTTGCATAGAATCGGCTTTCAAATGATTCATTATGATAAACTTCTCTCTCCAGCCATATTTCATAATTTTCTTTAAATTCTTCGTCAAGCTCAATATTTACATCAAGCACACTATTTATATTTGTGTCAACCGGAGCCCACTCAGTATCTATATATTTTCTTACAGTTGTGATAGGTCCAGTTATGTAACGCCTTCTATTAAAATTCTCAACACAAGCTCTCAGAGCACATTCTTCATCCTGAAAGTCCCACGGTCGAGCGTCCACATCGTTACCATAAGCCCAATCATCATTGAGCCTATGTCGCACCTTAGAATATATGGCACTAATTGTTTTCATATTTGTTTTTCTCCACTGCCTGCCCAAATATTTTGTTTGCATCTTCAAAAGCTTTAAAACATAGAACTGCATCAGTGCATGTCTTACTTTGAGAGTGCGTTTTAAAATTGGAGCACTTTTGAACACAACGAGCATCATTATTCTTGCATTCTTCCATTTTGTCAATTTATTCAGTATTCTCAAAAGGTTTATACATGAGAACACATTTCTCCATGAGTAGGGTACAGATGTTTCGCCAATGTCTAAACACTCTTTTGTAAGTTCAGGTTGTTCCCCAATAACACATGCAGGAAAGTCAAATATAGGTATTGTGTTTTTAGCCCCGACATAGGACAAAATGTTCTGATTGAAAAACTTCAAAACAAGTGGCATACAGTTGGCAAAAACCAAATGTTGGGACATAAATTCAAATTGATAAATGTGATTTTGTTTAAAGTGTTTCAAAAGTAAGAGGAGGATCGCAGTTACTGCTTTTACAATAATTTCTCTGTGTCTGTTTACATCTATTCCCAGTTTTAATGACTGAAGTACAGTCATTGGCATTTCTTTGGGTAATAAATCAGCCATTATATTCATTGAATATGTCTTTGCTGTAGATGTAGGAGCGGCAGCTAACAAAATTTTTAAAAGTGCTATCATGTACTGGGGTAGGTTAGGTAACATTTCCCTATACAAAAGCTCTGTTTCAGTCTCTTCAATTTCTTTTTCGCCTTTGGTGAGCGGACTTCGGGAAATTTCTATTTCTTGTTCCACTTGGATTTCAGAAATACTAGTATATATATGTTTTTTTAATACCTCTAATCCTTCATGAATAGGGTTTGGCAGGCCTGCAATAGTCTGCCTATCACCTGGTAGGGAGTACCCAATAAATTTTATTCTCACATTATGGAGAAAGTTATCAATATCTTTCTGCCGTACTTTCGAATGCCAGGGTAGACTCTTAGGCAGTGGTGGAGGAGGGGGACTGTCTAGCTGTTTAAAGTACATGTTATAGGGACAATTTTGGTCTGAACTTTGGGCACTATCATTAGACATAGATTGGAACTCCATGGAGTAGTCCTCAGATCCATTACTGGTCTCTTCTTTATCAACATATAGTTGCTCATCAGATTCATCCATAGAAGGCTGTTTCATAAATGTTTGTCTTCTTATAGCTCTTTCATTTTCTTTTAATAGGATTTTTTTTCTTTGAACAGGATTTGGAATTTCAAAAATGTCAATAGCACTAGGAGGTGGAGAACTTGCCCGCATACCTTTCACAACCTCTAAAGTGTCTTCAGCAACCACTGGTAAGCCATATTTTTCACGTAATATACACTTTTTCTCTTTAAGCTCTTTAATACCTCCCAAATATACCAATAGAATTTTCCATAATAACAATAAAACTTTTTTCATTGGAAAATTTGGAGAAGATCCTGCACATAGCTGAGTAATCATATTTAAAAGTTGAACTGGTAACAACTCTTCACCATAGTGTGTTCCTAGTTCTTCTTTAAAAAGTTTTACAAGGTGATTATACTCAGAATTTGTGTTGTTATTTTCAGTTCTCATGTGTTCCGTAATAAGATATAATACTGAGAGTATTACTCTTAAATCTGTTGAATCAGCTAAAGATTCAGCTAGCTTTCTGGAGGAAATAGTGGAAGTTTGGCTTTTTGTTATTTCTAGTTGAAGCAATTCCACAAATGCTGGAAATATACCCATTTCATACAGTAAGAAGACGTTTTTGCGAGCCCAATTAGCCTGTTCTGCGTCTGATTGCATTTCAGCCCAACAACCTTGAGCTAAATACAAAATACAACGAGCTGCTCGTGTTCGTATTTCAGTGATTACTATGTCTAAGTATTCCAGAAGTTTCATAACTACAGCTCGCCTGTGAGATTCCGATAATCGCTGCCAACTGGGTGGAAAGTTAAATTCTTCCATTACTTCTTCAAAAGCTTTGACATTTAGTTGAAATTCAGGGTGTTCTGTATAACTATACAGTTCGGCAATTTCATTACTTTGAGAATCGCAGTCATCATAAACGAAATCTAATTCGGGGCTCTCCATCTCATTGTTACAATCGCCTTCTTCCATGTTCGCTTTTGTACCACTCCTTCCGTTACCATTAGTACCCATTCTATTCAAAATTTTCTTTTATACACATCGTCTGTCTCAGGAAATAACCAGGATTTATAATTAAAAATGTACATAGATATGAAAATTAGGATATAGCTTCACAATTGACAACAAAGTTAATGAATAATATAAATTGATTCTTGTATGATTACTGAATACTCAAAATCAATTTTCAAGTTTCAACTTCATAATCTGTCACCACTCACCACTGGGTGATAGTTCAGATGACAGTTGAATTGTTATTGTCAAGTTTATAAACCGTAGACTCACAGACACTCACAGAATATAAATTTTATGCTAGCTTGCTGCAAATAATTTTGATTTATTGATTATGATTTTGATGAATTTTCATTACCATTAACTTAACAGAACAAAGGGTACATAATAAGTTTTATAGATAATGGTAGAGCGAAGGAAAGAACATATTTAAACACATATTTTATCAAGGAGTTACGAAGTATTAACGAAAAAGTTGTAATATGATCTTTCTAAAAATCAACAAAAATAGAACTTGTTCTACAACTTTATAACGAAGGCCCAAATAAAAAAAAGATGCTTAATATATTATGTGTTATCTAGCTGGTTTTATTATACTGTTATTTAAAGAAAATTGTTGTTGATAAATAAAAAACTGACATTCCTGAAATTTAAAATAAAAACAAGAACACTAACTAACAAATAATATTACTTTATTGCCGTCCCTTGTTAAACCATGTATTTTTATATATGTATGAAATTGACTTTTTTTTGCCGGAACATCTAATTTTCACACAATCTTGAAGATTTGAGATTTATGAGTGAAATTTTTCTCAAATGGTACATGAGGTTCTTCTTTTAAAAATATGTAATGCAACATGCCGCCTGCACTGGTGAATTAAAATGAATTTAAACAGATGGTGGAACCCGATTCAAGCCAAACTACCGAGGAATTAGTTGCATGGTTTAACGCTACCTTACCAACTATATTGACTAATTTTAAATCTGTACAGGGATAAATGAGTAAAATGTAAAAAAGATTCGCAAGCCAAGAATGCACCCCAGGTCAAACGCCACAACAGTATCCTATATACAGTATTTAGGATACTGTTGTGGCGTTTGACCTGCTGTTTGAGCTAACGCATAAAAAAAATAACATACAAGGGATGGAGTTATTCACTATAGCTTTCCTTGATCTGGTCAAGCAATAACGGCAGATGTCTACTGTGCCGTACTCCGAACAATAATAGCAAAGCAGTGAAACCGACTTATGAATCGATCATCACCTTATTGCTCCATGAAAAGGCGAAGGTTACGTATGAGAAACCGATTTCATTCTACAGGAATTGCAATTATCAACCATTCACTGCCCTCCATATTCGTCAGGCCTTGCTCCAAAGAACTACCATTGTTTTCGTGATTTTGACATACGTAAATATACGTAATAACGTAATACGTAATATATCTCATCGTAAAAGCATAAATGACCTTCCTATTAGATGACTGCCATGTATAGTAGCAATATATTGATTATAATAATAAATATGTTGAAAAAAAACTAATTTAATTATTTTCAGTACAGGTCAAGTCGGCTATTTCATAATTTAACCCCCAATATAAGCTGTTTTTACAATCTGATATCAAGACATACATTGTTCTTTTAAATGCATTGAAATCTTTTGTCCTATTTTTTGTACTGTGGGGTATGAAAGCGGGTACACCTATCTATTGTATCTAATTTTACCTGCGAATACTTGCAACTAGTTGCCAAGTGAACATTGAAGTAATAGGAAGCTTTTAATATTATGGCTCAAGGATTATGGGTGTTAGTGGAGTGGGTGGATGAAAGAAATGTTTTCTCAAATTATGGTGTGGTTAATGGGTCATCGTTAATTGGTGATACTGAAATACATGCTGGGAAAGTTGTACTCGTACAAGATAGGCATAGCGGCATCGCGAAGAGAGGCCAAGTACTCCGGATTTCAGGTTAGTTTTGATGGGACCAAATAACAAGTTTGAATAAATTATGGGATACTATTTAAAATCAATTGAACCTTTCTTGTATATCATATGAAAGGGTAGTTCTAAAATTTTTAATTTAAATATAGATTTTTTTTGTGTGTTAAAATTGTGAAATATACGCTTTTTTACGCTAAACTAATGACCACGAGTTTTGGCATAGTTTATATCAAACTTATGCATGTGCATAAGTACCGAAAATGGTATCTACTATGTAGTATATACCATTTTCGGTACATAATACTAATAATAAAATTAATTAGACCATAACAAGTCTATTTTTAGATAGTACGTAATTAACTTAAGTGTCGCATAGGATATTCACTTTCGTTTATTTTAATTAAAACCTTTAATTTCACAACGCGTAACTTTTAATTTTAAGACCGCGTTTTTGTTCATTAAATCATTACCTTCCCCATATTTTATTATTTATTATCTACAGTAAAATCGACTTTTTAAATATGTTTTTTGAATATTTTTTTAAGATACCAAGCGCCATTTAAAGGAAATGAAAGTTATGTTAGAACGACAAGATAACCAGGTGAAAAGTGTGCTATCACTATGTATGACGACGATAAAAGAAATGAAGACCAGGACAATGGTATGTTCGTACAAATATTCGTATGTCTCATTTTTATACCGACATGATATCCTTTTAATATGGTGCAGACAAGTAGAAGTAAAATATCGAAACTTAACAAGCATGGGACCTAGAAGATATCAGGATCATGTGTCTTGCATAATTAATTCGTAATGCAATATTTAAATTGTTTATCATATGATCAATTCAGACTTTTATAATTATTTCTGTAGTGTTTATAGGCGATCATGTACTAATGATAGATCTTTCGAACCTTTGAAAATGGTTTCTCATTACCATCCCATTATTACAGTTTTCGCCACAACTCAACCAAAGTGGTCACATACTTCAAGATAGAAATGAAATTGATAGCAGTGACAGTGAAACAGATCAAGAGGTAAGAGTTTATAGTATCGTTTTATTATTTCCTATTGCGATTATTTTAATTATTGCGGGAATGCGATATTCGGTTAAAAATACGACAATGAGGCCTGTGTAAATCGTATAATCTTTTATATGAACTATTCATGTGGGCTGACTCTGGGCATCTTAATCAAATATCATACGTTTACACTTGTTAAATTAAATTACAATTTATTCTTATTTGTTTTTCAGGTGAATCCGGAGTTAAATTTCACCCAGTCATCCATAAAATTAAATCAAGCTAATCGTCCGGAATTTATGAACAATCAGTTGATTCGTACACTCCATGAAAGGACGTTAAACCGTCGATCAATGGCAAGCAGTACGCCTATACCTCAAAAGCTCACCGAACGTAAACTAACATTTGACCAGGCAACCCAAACTGAAGCAGTTCTACCAACACCGGAAAAAATTGCCGAACTAGAAGCCGTAGTACACACACTACATAGACAATTTCTGAATTTGACATCGAATCTCGAAAACATACAGATACAGGATTATTCTGATAATGGAACCGGAATAAGAGAAGCGAATGAGACTCATAGTTCATCAAGTGGAAATCAAGACACTAATAACAAAGGACTTAAGGTTAGAAGAGCGTCTGCGCAGACGACAAATACAACAGTGGAGGTTTCCACTTCAAATAGTTTCGATAAAATGGTATGTAAGAAGTTTTTCGCTTACGCTCGGCCTGATTGCATGTAATAAGTACAATATTTGGTTTGTTTTTGTAATATCCAAAGATTAACTATAATAGTCTGATAAGCTACTATATGATTAAGTGAGGTTTAAGAATCTGATTAAGCAAATAAAAATAAACCCATGAAATTGATGTATAGAAAAATTGCAGGTTAGTATCGGGAATGGAAACGTAATGGTACCAGCCCGTGTTTTAGATGAAATTGATTGGACTTCATATTCATCCGCGACAAGGCAATTACTGCAAGCTGTATTTCCAAGGAGGTAACGCTTATGAGTAAATTTAAATATCTGGTGGTAGCAAAATAGTTTTTAATGTTATCAAGTTTGATATGCCTTCTTCTCTTTATATGTCTTTTCTTCTTTATTCTTCCGATTTTATAGACAGTCTTGATATAGTTAACTTATAGCCAATGGGCGTTGTGCTTATATGTATATTTGTTATTTATATTGTGTGCTTTTATAAAATATTCTACGTATGACGTTTACGATGACAGTCTTCATTTATTGATGTTAATTACAGAGTGCTAGCAACCCACTCATTGACTGGCAAACAGTCGCCCGCGTTTGCTGATAAACCGGCGAAGAAGTGTCTAGACCCCGCTGTAGTCGATGATATTGTCAACACGGTTTCTGAAAGATGTGGTGTTCCAAAAGGAATCATTAGGTAATTATTTACATCATTAAATGATGCTTACATTAAACTTTACTGCGAGCAACCTAAATATATATAATGCTCATTCAGTATTAATTACCATCATAAAAATGTCATTTGGAATAAATTTCTGTGCAATTAGAAAAATGTTCATTTGTGTAATTTTTTTTATATTACAGAGTATAGAAGTCAAAAGTAAGGTTTATTCGAGTCGCCGATTAAGTTCTTCTTTGATGATTTATAAATAGGTCGTGTTTATATATTTTCCATGACAATATTTTTTGCTTCCAGGAGTTGCATAACGACCAAGTGTACGGACGAAGCCAAACTTTATCGGAATCGGCAAATTTTGAAAAAGTTACGCCAACAACAACATAAAGAGAACAATCCACCGGGTCCAGCCTCATCTAACGAGTCGACAAACGTTAAGGACTAAATAATATTATACGACAATAACATTTCTAATAAATTCACATAATGTTAAGTTTTGTGATTTTAGTTTAAGACACTTATATTCTTAGCTTATAATAAATAAAAAAATCGTTAAGAGTTCATTTTTTTTTGTATTCTTACACCTTACTAAACATCATTAACAATCAATAGCTAATCTACTAAACCAAAAAATGATAACAAACACTGCAATTACATTTAAATGATTAAAAGACAAACTTGAGAAGGTGTACCTAATGGTTAAAATCGGTTATTGTGTAATCGGTGTTGTGTGTGGTGTTTAAGGGGCAGGTGATTTAACGCTGAAACGAAGTTTAGTGCGTAGTTAAATGAGCAGTATGCTTATGGATTAGTGGAGATCTACTTTACAGATTAAGTTGCTTTTTTCTTAAAGTAAATTTTTCAAAAAACGCATTTTATTTCATTATTAATTCGTTTTTTATTCAATATTTAATTTATTAATTAAAAACGGAAGTTGAGCGGTGTGCTTATGTCGTTCTATTAGTCCCGGGCCCCAGCTGTCAAACGCACGGTTTCAATACAATGTTCTTCACAAAAAATTCGTGCCCTTTTTATTTTTGTACTCGTGTATAATTTTGATGACAAAGTATAGAAGTAATAAAATTAGTATAGCGGTTTAGGAATAGACTATGGTCCATACTCCATAGACAATAGAATATAAAATTTTGACGTTTGAAATTCTATACTACACCCAAGTAATATTTGAGAACTGAGTAGTCTAAAGATAATCACAATAATAAAATTTAAATAAAATTTTGTTGTTTGTTCGTGTTTCCTGATTAGAGGATTGGTTTGAGGATAATCCGAATCTGAAATTGTTTTCGTTTACTACGTTATAATATTTACTACACCGTTTATCGTGACTTATCGTGATTAAGCAGGTAGGTAACTAAAATGTGTAGTTGGGCGTGAATGCATAGCAATGGTGCACTGCTAATATAATTTATACATTTGTAACTCTTATTAACTGATATGTTGTTCCTGCAGTTTCAATATGGCAGAGCTAGCTGCATTATTACAAACAGAAATTCCCGAAGGGCGAAATCACCTCACCGATAGTCATACAAACCTCGAACGAGTGGCAGAATACTGCGAAGCAAATTATTTCCAGTCTGAAAACAAACGACTGGCACTCGAAAGTACTAAGAATTATACTACTCAGTCTTTGGCAAGTGTTGCATATCAAATCAACACACTTGCATATAACTTTTTGCAATTATTAGAGCTACAAACAATGCAATTGGCTGAAATGGAGGGACAAATGAACCACATTGCTCAGACTGTTGCTATACATAAGGAAAAGGTTGCTCGTAGAGAAATTGGTGTTCTTACTGCTAATAAAGTAACCAACAGGCAATATAAGATAATAGCGCCTGCTAACCCAGAAAAGCCTATAAAGTATGTTAGGAAGAGTATTGATTATACAGGTAAGGCCTACATTATATTCATCAGTATAGATAATAATCAAAATTCTGTTTCTTCTAACCATACTAAATAAATACAGCTCTTGATGACATTGGTCATGGTGCACGGTGGAACAGTGGTCTCAGTGGAACCCCACGTGGTCGTCGATCAAGCTCAGTACCTGGGGCTGCACCTCTTCCTGCACCAACAACAAAACCACCCACACCACCAGCTGCTGTTCGTTCTGCCTCAGCATCTAATACTGGCACTTTGGGACGTGGTACACTTGGTACTTATATTTATTATAAAATAGTATTATACATTTTTATTATATAAGCACTCAATTTAAATTTCCAAATAGCCTCCAAAGATATTCAGGATGTTGTTTTTTTTTAGATTTTATATAAATATGCCAGATGTAATATTACAGGCAAGTCATCTCGTGAGTACCGTACACCACCTGCAGTGGCTCCCCCACAAGTGCCATCTCATTATGCACCTAATTACCCTCGTCGTCCTCCTGGCTACTCCACCTTGCCTGTAGCACAACCACAAGTAACTAAAAATAAATATATATCATAAAATTGTATCAAGTACAAGAATTCCAGTTAGTAATTTTTTTGGTAATTTTATCATACAACTGGGATAGATTAAGGTTTATAGATTAAGAAATTGAAAATACCCAGCTCATAAACCCATAATACCAATCTGAATTTAAATATAAATTGAGATCTTACTTAATATTTAATGCTAATAATTTCCTAAAGTATAGAAGTGTGTATACACATCATTGTAATATAAGACCAATGATAAAATTTCAGAATATTAACTGTGAACCCTTACTTAAGTGCTCTTCAATTCATAGTATAAACTTAAAAGTTTGTTTACCAATATCACATGGAAATAAATATATTGAAGAATTACTTCATTTCAATAGGTTGGCATGGTACATCCGACTCAACACCAGTCACCTAATAACTACTCTCAGCAAGACTTACATGCAAGCATGCCACGTAAGTATATTTTTTGTATACAAATAAAAGATATTGATTTGAATTTATTATAATTATGGTGTGTAACAATTACAGCCCCTCCATCACCTTTGATTGGATCTGACGGTGAGCACAGTCAACATTCTATGAGCCTCCCCGGTCAGGTAAGGTTCAGTTTGTTTTAAGATACACAATTCTTTTAGATCACTTCTTTGTAACCATTTCTTGTCTACAATAGAATTATTTATATTTCTAGATTTAACTTTATTTCTGGTTTTACTTAATTAATGTATGTTGTGTTTTTTTTATACTTCGCACCCTTTGCACCATCTAATTGTCTAATTGTATTTTAAGTATTCTTTAATTGTGTGGGTTGTCTGGAAGAGATCGCTTATTAGCGATAAGGCCGCCCGTTGCTCTTATATGTACTAACATCTATTAACGTTATTTGCTTCTAATGTTTAAGTGCAATAAAGTGTAAATAAATAGATAAATAATAACCTCAGAGAAATAATGTATTTCTGTTTGAAAGATATTTGAATAATAGCTTGAGTAAATTAATTTTAATATTAGAGTTCTAACAAATACTACACTTAATTCAGTATGTCATATATAATTGTATATTAAACTAGTGGTACATTAGGATAGGCCAATGCGTATAGAGCAATGCGCAACGACATATAAAGTCCTACAATATTAATTTCCATGCATTTTTTTTATTAGCAAGTACATTATTTTTTAAATGAGCTGGACCAATACACCAGTTATTGCTTAGGTCTCGAAAGAACTAGACTGGTTATTTGTATCTATCTGTTTATATAGCCTTTTTTTTTTTTTTTTTTTTTTTTTTTTTTTTTTCTTCCGAGGTGGAAATGCATTTCCGCATTCCCTGGTCCCAAAGGATAAGGGATATGTGGGACTCAACCCACGCTGGTGTCTCTGCTCTTCAGAGACGAGGTGGGCAATACCCACTAAAACCACCTCGGGTAAACCTACAAGACCACATTGAAAGGGCCCTGGGGTCGCTTTCGCACTCAACCAGGCATCTGTTTATATAGCCTAGTTATTTTGTATTTTTTTTTTTTTACTAATACTAACTGGTCTATGGTATTAGTAGACAATATATTCACATTAAAAGAGCAGCTATCGAGTTTCTTGCCGGTTCTTCTCGGTAGATGACTGCCTTCCGAACCGGTGGTAGTGTAAAACTTAACGATTCAAAAGTGTTTTTATAAAGACCTACTTGAATAAAGATATTTTGAGTTTGAGTTTATATATAAACTCCACGAAACCTACGTTGAGTTTCATATAACAGCGATGTCTCATGCCCGTACAGTATGGAAAGAACTTTAGAATTGGAAACTCTTCGGTAGCTAGGTTTTCATCCAAAAGTAATAATAATTTTGTCTTTTCAGCGAGCGTCTTCCTCGTCGGCAGGTGGCTCCGTACGCGGTGGTTCGGTGTCCCCCCCTCTTCCGCCACCACCATTGGATGACGAACTCACGCATGACGGTTTCGGAAGACCTCAGCACGTAAGTATATTATATTTAATTTATGGATGAACACAATACACATCTGATAATCAGTATCCATAAGAGATTTAAATATAAATGCGAAATACATATTTTATAGATAATACTATATATATTGAAAACGTTAGGGTTTTGTCAGTTTTACTGATTCCACCAAAACATTTAAATGACTGTGTCAATTTCTTTTTACATTTAAAAAAATGTAAATGATACAAAAGTATCTAAATCTACCAAGAGTTTTAACACTTCCAGACCAAAATGGGTGCATATAGTGGAGCTGTGCCAGCCATTGTGCCAGATGAGGAAGACTTGCCAGGATGGGTACCTAAGAACTATATTGAGAAGGGTAATAAATTAATAATTTTGATAAAATAATGGAGTAAGTACCTCTGTTGGGTATTTTTAAAAGGCGTAGCATCAGCATTGCCACCATCACATATCTGTCTGAGTCTGTCATATTAAGAACTTATTTATTTTAATAACCACTTCACTGATATTCCCAAAATTTATATTTCACTATTTGAATCCGTACTACGCCCTACTGTTCTGTACGGTTACAATGCGTCCGTATTTATAGTGCTCAAGCACGTGTTTACACACACTACGTATTGAAATAATAGGATGACATTTCACAGCTTAATAAACTTAAAGTATTCAACTTTTGTTTTTAAACTTATTAGGATAATTAATGCCTGAACTTAATTATTCTAGTGAATTTAATACTAATTGTTGTAGTTGCCCGATATATATATTCTCAATTTAACCGTCATTATAGTTATGCGCTCATAGTTAAAGCATTGTTAAATGTAACAATAATTAATTAATAGCTGCTTGTAAGTATGCCATTGTATAACAAATAAAGCGCTTTTAAATTCCGCTTAAGCGCTTAATCGCTTCAAGGTTGCATATAATTGAGTTGTTATCAATTTGTAACAAAAGTTAAAGTCAAACTTAAGTCTTAAAAATCTGATATTTTCAGTCGTGGCAATTTATGACTACTATGCCGACAAAGAAGATGAACTGTCTTTCCAAGAGAGCTCAGTTATCTATGTTTTGAAGAAAAATGATGATGGATGGTGGGAAGGTGTTATGGATGGTGTCACCGGTCTATTCCCTGGTAATTATGTTGAACCCTGCGTATAACTAAAAAAGTTATATAATAATTAATTCATTGTCCAAAATCTGCAATAAAAATCGGGCATTTTATTGTATTACATCTTTTATTATTTATTGAAATAATTAAAACATTAAGGATTTCTTTGTAATTTTTTTTAAATGTAAAATCATCAATGGAATAATTGAGTTTTCCATAATGAAATCTCTGGTTAAATGTAAATTGAGTTAAATAAAATCATAATTAACATATCCCTTAGTTTAATCTACATTTCACTTAAAAAAATAGTTGAATATAGTAACTCACAAAAACGCCTTTTCGAGAGTCGATAAATTAAGAAACTACTTATAAGGAAGAATGTTATGTATCTAACGGTGTATAGGAAGTATAAAACCTATTAAACTTGTAAGTATTAGTCTAATGTTTAGCAACTAGAATTTTACTTTTGAATCAATCATAATGTTACTTGATCAGATCTCCCTTCAGATAATAATCCAAATTTGGTGTCTAGTACAGTCTATTTAGAATTAAATCAGTCTTATTGTTCTGTTATAATTCTGAAGAGGAAAATGGTACATTTAGACCAAATTGTTTTCTTGTGTGAACATTAAGTAAATATTTTTGCATTTACTATTTTATGTATTTAAAAGGTGTGGGAAGAATCGAATATTTATGTAAGCATTCCATTTTGCAATGTTTAAAAAGAATTATGATTTTATAAATAATATATAGAATCAAGCAATATGTTTATAATCAATTAATGTGTATTAGTGAACGTCAAATACGTGCAAATTCAAGAGTAGATCTAAATTTCTATAGTCTATGGCATCGTCATCCAACTTTTGCGTCATTCTGAATTTGTTTTATGTAAAATCTTAATTTGTAATATTAGACGTAAGTAATCTAGATATTTGAAAACCTATTCATGGTTTTTTAATTTTCTTTTTGCCACTGTTTCAACTATTATTAAATATATTGTAAAATAGCATATTCAATAGATATTAAGATTATATAGGTAAATGTATAAAACAAAACAATTTTCATACTCCAAGTATTGTATTTTAGTATACTTAGTGTCTTACATCTATGGTTATGAACTAATTTACAAAATAAAATTATTACTTATAGAAGCTTTGTTTCATTCTTCCAATTAAAATACATTACCAATAACAGTGCGAGTGGTTGTCAAAACAGTAAGTGATACGAAATTTAACCTCAATGTGAGGGTATGACAATTTAGAAGGGACAGTATCACCTATATGCCAAAAATAATGGGCATTCAAAAGAAATGTAATGAACGTGTTAAAGTCAGTTATGTAGGTTCCCCTGGAGTTATTAATCCCATTAAAGACCACCCTTTCAAATATAATACTTATATCTAGGCACATGTCAAGAATTTGTCGGAATAAGTTCAGTGGTTTATTCCTTATCATCCAAGTCCATATTCTCTGTGGTGATGATGTCCTTTTTGGTATCTTTCACTTCTTCCTTAATGTCAAGTCTTGATTCTTTCTGTTTCGATTCAGATTCCTTTTCCTCTCTGAAAATTAATTGCCATATGAATTATGCAAAAAATAAGGAAATTTTATTTTGTACTAAAAATGAGGTGGAATATTTCTTTAATACGTATCTACGCAGATACAAAAATTATAAATACTATTATGCTATCAAGACTTACTTGACTGGACCATTGACTACTTCAACTACGTCATCATCTTCATACTTTATATTGACCACAGCATCCGCTTTGCTCTTTATGCTCTTTAGTGCTGCGTGGAATATCTTGGAACTTGCCTGAAATTTAAATAATTATTAAATTTCACAAAGAAATATGAATAATAGATAGATAATTTTAATAATAGAGATGATTAACAAAATAAATAAGATATATAATAAGAAAATATATTTAAAAATAGAACACTGACCATAAGCGACGTGATCCTAGCTCTTGCAGCGGCGAGGTCAGCGTTTAGATCGCTGAGTTGGCTTTTAGCACCACGCTCCGCTTGTTGCGTTGAAGCGGCAGCCGCTCTTGCTGCTTTCAGCGCAATTTGCGCTTGCTCCAGCGCTGTTTGTAAGCGAGCCCGCTCAGCTTGCCATTTAACGGACGAATTAACTAACGCCCCCACATCCACGATGCGAGATTTGTACGAGACTAGACCTGGAATTGAAAATTATTTCTCAAATAAAAATATTTTTTAATGGACTAGAAAAATGATACAAATATTTATTGCAATTGCACGATAATGCCTCACTACTTAAACAATGGTTTCTTAAGAAACTTCGATTCAACAACAGTTTTATATTAATTTTTATCGCTTAAAATTCTGATCGTTTTGTGGTAAGCTTACATAATTACAAAAATAAAATAAATCTAATAAGCTGTCTATGATAACTATTTAATTAGCTAATATAAACTTATTTTTAACTCGTAAAAAGGGAATATCAGAGAAGTAGCAAATTATAAATTGTTACTAATCATTTAAAATCTAATATATTTGTGCAGCCTTCTTTTAAATACCAACCTGTATTACTGACGTCCTTTGTCTCAGTGCAAACAGATTGTCGAGTAGAGCTCTGTACGAAAACCGGTAATAAATGACGATTACCAGATGCTATTACCGATTCCAAATCAATTATCTGAAAACGAAATATTATACGATGTTAAAACACAATCAATGCTTGACTAGATTATTCTAATTGACCAGTAGTTATAGCTCCTATCTATCTATGTACGCATACACACAAGACCCGGAAATTTAAATTGTGTCAGTATATGTGTTCAGTGTCAGTATTGTGTCAATATAATTCAAATAAATTATTTTCAAGATGGGCGCAAATGTATGAAAAGTGGTATGAACCCGAGTAAACATGGCGCTAGGCCTCGGTTTATTATAGTAGTAATCCTACTTGGAAGTATTTTACTATTGATAATAAATATACATACATATAAATAAAAAATAGTTATAGTAATAGATGGATATCAAAACGGCCATCCTCCTTTAAATTATTAAAACATATAACTTACATGCGGTGGCACTTCACCGGATGCCGAGGACTCCAAAGACAGATCTTGAATATTTTCCGATACACCATTGCCCAAGTCTTTTAGGGTTTGAATTAGGGGTCTGGAAACAGCATTGAATGAATTAGACATTTATTTGACATTTTAAAACTCAATGAAATTTAGAAAATTTAAAATATTACTTTATTAGTTTTAATAATTGTTTTTTTAGATCTAATGTATTTCTTTGCTTATAGAATTAGGAAGTAGGTTGGTATTATTTAGCATAATTTGTTCACAGCCAAATCCAAGCTCATATAAACAGCAAATAATAAATGTTTCTCCAAAGAAAAGTTAATTAATAAATACCTCCACGTTTAAAAAACTCTCGTAAGCTTATTATGATACAAAATGTTTAAACAGAATTTTCTCTAATAAAAGAAGTATAATGTAGAGATTTTTTTCAGTTTTAGAATAGCACAATACACACTTCTATTCTAAACTTATCTAAATGTCAAACACTTAATAAACAAGTGACGGCCACTCACTTGTAACTAAAATTATTCCGAACGCAAACTTTCTCCAGTACGGCTCGTATCTGCGACCGGGATAACTGAAGACCCAGGCTGATAAAGAGGCTCCGCAGGTCTTTCCTGGAGACAATTCCACCTCTGGCTGTGTCAAAGTAGACCAGGGACAATAAGAGGTAAGGGTCGGCTGGTAAGTCCACACCGCGACTTCGTCTGCGTGGCGATTTGCTACGTTCGTCGTCGCTGTGCGAGTCCTTCAAAATGCATAGACAATGGTCAATAGAAGGTTAGAAATTACTTTACAATACCAAAAGCATGGATTATCTACTATAATGACTAATTAAGATGTCCAACATGCTTTAAAAAGTGCAGCGAATTGTTCTAATTGTTAAAAAAAATCATTTTCATTGCGTGTTTAGTGTTCATGATAAAAAACGTGAATCTGGTGTCGCTACTGGTAAAGAAGTAGCAAAATATTAAATGATTAAAAATATATTAATTTATTTCAGTTTGTTTGCTTGCAATACATGCCTAAGAAAAAAAATAACTCACCCGTCGCTCACGCCGGCGAGCGTCCCGTTTGTCATCCTTTTTATCTTTATCCTCTCTATCCTTATCATCTTTTTTATTCCTATCCTCATCGTCTTTTTTATTCTCATCTTTCTCATCCTTTTTCTCATCTTTCTTGTCATTCTCTTTTTTCTCTTCTTTTACTTCTTCCGCTTTCTCGGGCAGGGTGTACAGTGTTTTATAGATGTAGAAACCAAAATCACGCATCAACATTTCATTGAACAGTTCGGCGAAAACGAATAGCTGTAACATTAAGAAATCTTTAACAATAACTACAACATAAGAGGCGGACAACTAATTATTGTGTATTATTTAAATACATACTATAGCAAAAAAATATACATTAACGGTCTTATTCATAAAAAGTAGGATTTAAAAAAAATTGTATTCATATACGCAATTAAGTTTTGAATTGAATTTGATCTAATCAAATTTCTCTCTCAATTTAAAAAAAACGCACTTTATTTGATACAATGACAATAACTTATATTTGCATTTTTGTTGTACCACAGACTATAAATAAGTAATAAAAGTCTGTGGACACATTAAATACGTATTGTTGGGATAATTTGGTGGCCGAATCGTTGTAATGGCAACACGTTGATACTAAACCGGAAGTATAGTTATAGAAGGTTTATGAATACACAACTTTATAAAACGTCAAATAAGAACGTAATTATTTTCACAATAAAAATATATCAATTGATAAAATAGACTTTACAACAATAGTTTTACATATTTAATAAGGGCCATTAAATTTGTTTTTTTTTCATTTAAATATAGATATCATAAATAAATGACATGTTTTTAAATACCTCAAAGCTGTGTTCTTTATTATCTGTGACACGGTAATCCAAGAGCAGTGACAGGGTGGCAACACTGCACCCAAACTTGCCTCCTTTAGCTGTCGCTGATGGGTGGACAATAATGTGGGGTGTGCTTGGAAGCTCGTAACGGGATTTGATCATTTGTTTTTCTTTTTCTAGCTAAAAAATCATAAAAATAGAAAATATTTTCTTAATAATGTATTCAAAATAAATGAAAGAAAAAACCAATTCCAGAATTAGTTTTAATAATCTGTTTTATAGTTTAGGCCCAAATAATTGCTACATTACATTACGGAGTCGATCCCGGTTTATGACTTAATAAACCATAAAGATACTTGGGAAAGTGTAACACTCTATAGATTTAAAAAATATTATTAAAACATATTTACCTTCTTTTTTTCCTCTTCAATTTCTTTTTCGGTTTTTGGCTTTTCTTTCTTAACTTTGTCATCTTTCTTCTCCTTATCATCTTTTACGTCTTTCGTATCTTTATCGTCTTTTTTCTCCTCATCTTTTTTGTCTTGTTTATCTGTTTTTTCCCCTTTTATACTTTCAATTTCTATGTCTTTGACTACCTCATCTTGAGAGGGTTCAGACTTAGTTTCTCTTACGTCCTTATCAGAAGTTTTTTCCTCATCATCATCTTCTACTTCCATAATCTCTTCTTCTTTAGTGTCCTTACCCTGTTCTGTTTTTATTAGTTTTGAAAGACGCGAAACGAGCTGAGACCGTAGCCCTATAAATTAATATGTTGGGGTACAAAACGAAGTTTTTTGAGATTGTACTACCAAAAACTTATATATTATAGTAGAGAGACTATAAGCAAATGCATAATATTTTATCATAAAACTTATGGGAAGCAATTGTTATTGTAACAAAAAATTGAATACTAGTCGAGGATTGTTTTTTTTTATTTCAGTTGTATTTTAGTTATTTATAAAGTTAGACTCACCTTTACAGCTAACCCCGCGCGCTCTTAATTCATGTTTCAGAGCATCAACTTTAATTGTCCTCAGATCAATTTTTGAATAGTGAGTCGGTTCAGGTTTCGCCTCGTCATCATCGTTCTCATCAATAGTTATGGTGCTATCCAGATCTTGACTTTCCTAAAAATATCAATCGTTCAGTACTCAGCTGAGTATAGAAATTTCAGTGTCGTCGTTTTTACTTTCATATTTTAAGACTTTAAACTTTAAAAGCAAGTGATTCAATACACCTATCTACATATATACGGGAACCTGTCCTTCGCAATCTCCAACCTATCGGGGGGTTGCAGACAGGACGCCATTGAAATGGCTGCCGGAGTCCTTAAAGCACGCAGCCGGAAGCAAAACTAAACAAAACTGGGAACAAACAATTTGTGATCTCTCCGGGATGTCCTCAGCCGTTGACTGCATGGTCTCCGGGAACAGAGCCTTTTGGGCTGCGTCTTCCGCCGCCTTATAGCGTTCCCCGAGGCCGGCCCATTCGGCCCCCGCCAACTGCACGGCCCACACGTCGGGCAGGAACAACACCACACACTCAAGCCGCGATTTCCCACCGCTCTCGCGCCAGTAGTAAAACTCCACCATTCGGTACCTGTACGGTTAATTATGTTAATAAATACTCACTGCTAGACCGCTCCCGGCACACATCCTACGCGAAAATATTCAGCGCAATTATGCTCTGCCTCCGAAAGGTTGCTATCGCCCCATACTCTCACATATTTTATGTGTGCTGTACAATGTTTCACTTTTCAATTAGTATCAAAAGTTTCGCACCGCTCAAAATTAATTTTAGTATTATGAAGATTTTAAACAGCTAATGAAACTTTTGCTATTAATATGAGAATAAACACATCTGTGAAATAGTTGGGATAACGGAAGCCAATATAAACTTACCATTGAGTGCATTCAGATAAATCAATGCCAGTGAGTGCTTTACATGTTCGAATCGCTGTTTTCACCAATACGCCAGGATCTGATTCTGGATTTTCACCATCAAGAGATGGACTCCAAGGTCCGCCGATAGCAAAATTTTCAGTACCCTTTCCTTTTTGGCCAACGAGAAACTTTATCGATCTGGTCGGATGTAAAGGCGATTTACTACCGCGTTTATCTTTTTCATCTACTTTAATTAGTCCACATTTCTCATAAAGTGACTCTAATGTTGGCATACTTATAAGCATTACCTGAAAATTATGTTATAATATAGTTTATTGTGTTGTTATGGTCAACATAGTTTATACAAAATACTTATTGAAAAAAAATCTGATACCTTTGCTGAAAATCGATAATCTGCATCCGGTGGTTCAAGAACGGCATCATTAGGATTAAGAGTTGAGACAGTCTTGTCCATAATATGGTATTGACAGGAGCTATTGAGAGATAAAGGCGATTGCGGAGGAAAAGTTTCTCCCCATTTGACATTTGCATTGAAAAAGTCAGAAGGTATGTACAGGTTAGTATATCTTTGACTTATAGCAGGAACATCCATTGTTTGTCTGAAACATAAAATAAATATTCCATTAAATTAAACAATTAAAAGAATGAATCTTTAACTAAAAAGCATTTTAAAACATAAAGACGATACTCACATATCAAGAGGCATCTTTGGTACTCTAACCATGTACTTCACGGGAGACGGCTGATGTACAACAGGACGTTTTCGTGGGGGTGAATCACGACGATTACGACTATCGCGACGATCACGCGAGCGTGAACGGCTTCTTGAACGAGAACGTTTCTAAAACAATAATTTATTAGTTATATTAAAATTGTTCTTTTAATATCTAAATTCAACGAAAGGTAACAACAAAAATAAATAATAAGCTTAATAGAAAATCTATCTTTTCAGATCATTTATCGCTGTAAAATTTACAAAAGATAACAAATGAAACAGTTAACTTGTATATGTTAATTACCAGACCTCATTTTCTAGCTTTTAACAAAGCTTATTTCAAAAAAGACTATTTAGTCTATAGCTTATTCTTGTAATGAATTTAATATTTATTTAATATCATCTTTTAAATATCAACAATTGGAAAGTAATATATAGATGTAACAATTAAATAAAGAAATTTTATAAAGGAAAACGTACCCTTTCATCCCTCCGGGGTGGGCGATCATCTCTACGATCATCATTTCTACGAAGCATCATAGGTTTCTTATTTGGGGGTGGTACAGCAGCATAATTGTTAGGCTTAGAATTCCCTCCCTTTTGATGAGGATTATTTTTAGGGAGAACCTGCACCCTTGTTGCATTCCATTTAAATGGCATATTAGGGTTGTATGTTGCTTCAACAAGAACTCTATCACTTACTTTTGGAATAACGCCTTTAGCACATACAGAAGTTTGGTAGAAAACGTCTTGATCAACAAAACCAAAGTCATTATGTGTCTTTGTGACGGTGCCGGTAAAGACTCGCTGTTCATTTCCTTGTGGTGCTTGATTTGCTGTGTTTTGGTACATACTAGGATTCATAGCTCGTGGTGTAGGATACGCAACAACATTTCCTGGGTACATCTGGCCTTGGGCCATCTGATTAAGTGGCATTTGTCCACCCATTGACATAGCCATACCACCTTGAGTTTGCATCATACCTGGATTAAAAACTGCTGCAGTTTGCTGAAAAGGCATTATACTTTGTTGTGACATCATAGCATTAGGATCCATTATTTGAGGATTAATGCCGGTTAAGTTTGAGTTTACATTTGAGCGAGCCCACGGCGGGTTTTTTGCTCCACTTCCAGTTTGCATTATTAGACACTGATGTTTATCTATTACCGTAAACTACTATAATACCAGTAGTATAAATTACAGCATTTAGAGAAATAATCTTAAGAAGGTTCCAAAACACCAAACATTGAGTAATCAATAAAATAAAAATAATGAAATCCGAAGACCAAAATCAGAAATTACATTCACAGAGTATAGAATAAGATACCATAGAGTATACGAATTAAACTATTAAACCACAGTCTGACGTAATTCATAGATTGTAACGTGTAAAATTCGTGTTTCGGGAATGGACTACCATTATTTGTTAATACTAATACTTAAATTTTTGTGTGTTTGTTACTTTGGTTTAATAGAACTTTTCTACTCATTCAACACTTTAAAAATGATTTCACATATATAAAGATCACCAAGTAACATACATGTATTTGATTAATAATTATTGTTAAGAATATAATATAATCCAATTACATAGAAATTTATATACTTTAATACACTATACTATAACTGCAATTGTATGACTATTTGGATGTGTATTGTATACATTTTTATATAGATAAGCAAAATTGAGAATCTTAATGTAATATTATATTTTTATATGAGTTTTACTTCGTCTTAAATTTAGTCCAATTTCTAATATATAAATCTATGAATACATACTCGTAAGTAAATAAGTAAAAAAAAATAGTGGTATATATAAATTCAAAATATATTTGCCTAGCCAAGATTTCAAGTATAGTATAAGAAAGAACGCACATTATTACATATTATATGTAAACAAATTTTGACGTTATCGTAAATTATGTTTGTATGTATAGAACCGTTTTTAGTTACACTACACAGCCATAACATTTCAAGCCTAGAGAATTTCTCACTCACTTGTGAGAACCTCAACGTGACAGCTCGTTTACATAATTCACATCTCTTGTAAAAACGCGGGAAAAATATTAGACGTACCTATATACAAATTTCTATGATGATCTTTATTTTATTTCTCTTCTATGGAGGTCAAGGTTCAGTTTAATATTAGAATTTGGGCATAGTGCCAGTATTTTAGTAAACAGTGTATTATAAAAATAATTCATTTGTATACCAGTGATATCAAATGGTAATACAAAAAAGTCGATCAAAGTCAATACTAAGTACCCAGTTTTTGTGAGCATACTTGTGAAATTCAAAGTGAACTGTAAAGAAAAATCAGGAAGTAGAATCGTCTCAGTGTTTCAAGTTTCATTTGATAATTAGATTAGAATAGTTATGAAGTTGGTATAATGAGTGTCGACATGAAATCATCGCCTCAAGAGGGATCAAGTCAAATTCAAAGCGTGCCTGTCCGAAATGCAAGAAGATCAACGGTGCCAAAACAAAGTCTTGAGTCAAGATTATGGGACTTACTGCAGCCCCTGGCGAGGCTATGGGGTATCATTACTGCAGTAGGTAAGGATTTCGTTCTAGTAAATTTAAAAAATCGTACATTCGTTTTTTTATAATACTACAATATTTTAATATTGATATTGATAATATCCCAAGAAATTTAACTAGATCAACGTCACAACTAGAGTTCATAATATTTTTATTGTCTACAGTGATGAGTGGTGCTGGGGCAGAGCTTACAGTACTGGACTATGAAGTAGCTCCGGCTTTAATGTGAGTCTAACAGCTATTTCAAAATATAATAAGAAATGTATTTTTTACTATATATTCTCCTTTGGAAAACGGTTTTAATGTTGCGAATAAATATGTTTTGATGTAATTTTAAGCTTTTTGTGTCATTCATATTTTGCTAAACAGAGCCGGAGCGGTGTTAATATTAATTATGGAGACCATGTGGGTGATTGCTCTCTTTGTGGACCTGCTTGCCCGTCGTGGAGAGTACACACTTGGCCTGAGGTGCTGGGACTTCTTCAGATGGAGCTGTGGTCGGGCGCGAGCGCCATTTTATGCTTGTGTGGCTACTGCATTGCTCTTTGCTAACCTCACATTACTCGCTACAGCATCGGGTAAATATATTGTATTACGTATTGATATTAAGAAAAGCTCAACAAGTCTTAATAAAGTAAATGTCAGGTTAGTTTTCATACGTGCAGTTTGGTGTCAAAATTGGACCTTATCTGCAATAAGTCAAATTTAGAGGCAACAAAAGTAGATAGGTTTGTAGTTTTAGAGGTAGATTACGTATAAAAATACAAGCTTTCAAACTGTCACTTTTCTCGTACGGCGTCTCGGAGTTTTCTTTTGCACGTGTCTTCGTCGACGACCCAGCTTACTGTGTGATTTTCCCATATTTTCTATTCTGAGAGATTGTGATAGCAAAAACATTTCGCAAAACAGATAATTATATAGATATAGTAGTATAGTAGATATTATAACAACAATAAAATTTGAACTATAAGAGCAACGAGTTGAAATTTATAAATACGATTAGAAATCAAATCATTTGATTAAACCATATACTATCATGTGAAATGAAAATAGCTTACGCACAAGTAATTTATTATATTTATCGGTCGGAGCCTTGATTCATTTAGATCCGTAATGAAGCAATCAATTTAAGATTTTTTAAAATTCATAATATATAATGACAACGTAAATGAATCTTAGTTGTTCTTTACAAATTTACAAACTTAAATAAATATTTTTTCCTGTATGATATACCAAAATAAATTTAAGTCTAAATGTTATATTTCCCTGAAAGAAAAACTACAAACCTGCTGCGATAAATATTCACATCACGTACCTAACGTTATATGACGAGTTCAGACGAAATACGTCATATTTTCCAAAAAAGTCTTTCATGATTTCCGTGCATGAACTTTTCCGTGTTGCGTATAATACAATTATATTTCAAGTGGTATACAATTCTTTTAAGTATCGCTATAATTAAATTGACGTATGTGAATAATAATAAAATCTAATGTCTGTTTCAAAGTTATGTTTATATTTAAATTTTGACAGATTTTTTTTAATTCGTATTTAGGTGGAATGTTATTAGTACTAGCCGCCCTTCGTGCGGCTGTGCCTTTCTCGCCCTACGCTCGACAAGGGCCCCACTCGCCAAGGGCGGGCAGTTCTCTGTTGAGTCAACACGAAAATCTACCTGACGTCTATTATAACGCAGCTAATGGTAATGATGAAAGGTCGGTGAAATTTTTGTTTGATACTTTATGATTAGACATATATTTAAAGTTTTTCGTATATCACTATTTATTAAGGTATTTAAAAGAGGAAACTAAAGTAGGTACACAGATTCAAAATCACGATTTTCTTTTTTTTTTCCTAAAATGATAACCATCGCCAATAGACGAGCACTTCGTACCACAGACATTTTCTGTAATGTTCAATGTTATTTACAGATGTGAAGAAATGACTGTTTTAAATGTACAATCTCCGACGAAATCACCTTCTGTTTCACCGAAACCGAAGCTTTTGGAAATATAAAACCTTGATAAAACTATTTACATTGTCATTTGGCGTTTTTCATTTCGAAGGGACCTATCATAGGAAAGTTAAATTGATCAGTACATCGTCACACCTCACTATCATGTATTTGATTGTTCTTAACCGATTTGAAATAATAAGTAATACATTTTTAGAAGTAATTAAAAACCTAAAACTACTTGAAGTATGTAAATGTTTTCTTGGCTAAAATGATACTTAATATTACGTGGTATTTATAAGTATTGATAGGAGACTGTGATAGTTTGTGTAAGTGTTCGTGTGATTTGCTAAATAAATAGTAACTATAATTGAGATCGTTTTATTTGATTTGAATTGTTTTATTGTTTTTGGCTTAATACAGCGTAGTAAGAATAGGCAGCCTTCATGATCTGAAAAATATATTTATTTATTAAATACAACTAGTGCTTTGTTAATAATATATATATTAAAATATTTCTAATATTCAATTAGAATGTTGATTCGAAATTCGTGGGATAGGCTCGAAATACCTTGTCAATACTTACTGCTAGAAAACAATTATTATCCATATTTGCAAATCCAGCTGCAGTTAAGCGTAGAGGTCTCTGTGTCCTCATCATAATCATGATTAATAGGGGGCGAATGCGCGGTGGCATTTGCTCCCATTTGCATTGCATTACAGCCTCTGATACTAAACTAGCCTGCAACATACCTTTAAAGACTATTCTAGTAATAGCGAAAGTAATTAGAGATGCTTGAATAGCCTTATTAGTCTTTACGTGAAAGTACGTCGTAGTATACACATTTATATACTACGTATGGTTTACGGTAAGCTGCCCTCAAAATATTAAATACTGAGAGTAATATCAAACATTTTTGACATTTTAGTTTTGTATTTTATGTAAAAGTAATATAAATTAGTATTATTTTTTTTCTATTTTATTGTAATTAGATATAGGCAGGCAGTTTAAAATGGAAGCATTGCACTGGCTAACGTCTGGGTGCGTGCGATAACTTTTTTTCTTGCCTCCAACACGTTTGCCTCTTCTACAAAAACCTTAAATATGTATGTCCTGGGCATGATAATACGCAGCTGCGTATCATCTAAAAATTGACAGTTTTTTATTTGTGTTAGTTTGCACTAACCAATAAAGGGTTTTTAAATTAACGATTGTAAAAACATAAAAAGAGTTTATTCAAACGATACCTTTCTGAGAATTCTTTTCGTTTTATTCTTATGTGAGCGATTAATTTGACTGCACAAAATTCTCAGAACAGGCTTGCTGGGCTGTCTAACTATTTTATTCATATTTGGATACTCGTACAAGTGCAAAGATATGCATATTTCGACGTACATATTATTAATTAAATAATTTTCAAATTTTTTGTAATATCACGAAATCAACGTCATAACACAAAGAAATATATTGCTTATATATGTGCTGATAAAGTATATTTTACGTTGATGTAATTTCACGTTTTTGTGTTTCGGTAAAACTAAACTGACACCAAATGTGACGATGGTAAATAGTAACCACGAAAAAAGCAAATCAAAATATTAGACTTAATATCTAATTTATATATTTCTCGTGTTACAATGTTCAAGTTAAGTTTTTCTTTAAATTTCAAATAAAACCATGAACTTACCTGAAAAGTCAATTCATTCGCAGTAAAGCACTGAATTGCCAATTGTATAATCATAGCCGCAAAGAAGGCTAACGATGTGACCAATCGTATGGATTTGAAGCTAGATGCATCTTGCTAAAATGAAAAGTGAGTAACTAAAATTAAGCCTTGTGGATGAGGCTTTTACGAAATTCCTAATTACAAATTGAGGTAATATTTTATTTAATAATAGCATTGTTTATTAGATTAGCTCCGGTGATTACAATTATGAATTAAATACGTTCCGCATGAAAAAATATCGTACAATCTTACCGAAACTTGAACCATTACGACGCAAATTGCCGCCATACTGGATAGGAGCTGAGTCATAAAGCCATAGGAATACGTCTTCGCAAATTTCTCTACACATCTGTAAGGAAAATCACGTTGAACCAATTAATTAGTGGGGTATCCCATATGACACTTATTATGCGATTTTCTCGAGCCTACATTTCCACAAGGTGTAGGGTTTTCGACATTTCAAAATCCTGGAGACATAAATGTACAAGACTAAGTATTTTAACAGTTATCCTTATGAAAGTAAATGCAATATTTTTTGTGTCGAATGCTACGCTTTCTTGTGGCGTACAGGCGTCAAAGTATCTGAAGATATATCACAAACTATGCTCCTTTCATATCGTACTAAAGGTGAATATGAAGTGCCGATTATGTTGATTCAGGCGGGAGAAAAAAGCATTTTATATTACAATATTTGGGTGGTAATCCGAGAATATTGCAGCGTGTCGTATCTTTATAGAAACTGCTTTTTATTACTTTCAGGATTTTATAAATGACGATCTCGCACAGGGTGCTTTGGTAATTGCTACCTTAGAAAAAGTAATAAATGCGTCAACTGATCACTTACAGAACAACTGAGTTATAACCTATGTCACGTGTTTTTTTTGTTATTGAAAAAGAGCTTAGTATTTAATCTTAAATTTTTTTAATTTTGTTTTGAGTCAATTACGAAATTAATTTAATTAATCCTATTAAGTAAGTGTATTCCTGTGGCTATCTATGTAACGATACTTATTTGTTTGGGAGCTTCGGTCGTCGTGTTTGGTACTAAACGAAAGTACATACATGTATCAATCGAATAGAATACCTTGGTAATTCTTTTTATTGTACTTGTATAAGACGGTCAATATGTAATATTATCGTAGAGATGTTTACTTAGCGGAAGTTTGTATAGTTTATGCTATGTGACTTAAGCTTTTAACATGACAGTCTGATAATTATATTATTATGAAATAAATAACAACGGTTCACATTAATAATCTTATGACTTTTTAAAGTTTTGTGAATTTTTTAGTCTTAACATTTATTAAGTAAAATTTTTCTTAATACTTCTTTCACCATAAACATGCATAACATAACATATAAACTATCTATCCTTATTTTCTTATGTAAATTAAATTTGACTGACACTGGCAGAGACCTGAGACAGTTAAATTTCGATATATATTGTCTGTTTAATATAGTAGCCGTCTGTTGCTTATATGGGAAATCAATTTAACATTTTACAAATTTTAAAAAAAAACTTCTCTATTAATCCATCCTTTGTCACCAAGAAAGAATACGTTATATTTGTTGTCTACTTACGAAATCAACAACTGGTGTTGTCTTATACAATCCATTAGAGCGATATTTAATTCCTTTTCAAAATCATTCTCTTCAATTACTTTCAAATTCAAATCTGAAGCACCTTCCGTTAATTTCACTCTTGTGCGGTCATACACTGTCATTATAGCTTCTTGCAATATCGCGAACTGATTGCTCATGTGCAGTAACACTGACCCTATAAATGTGTCTATAGTCATAACAATATGCCCCGTCCATAATAAACCAATAGTTTCTAATAAAAACGTAGATATGTATGACCTATCTGTCTGGTAAGTCCATGGTATATAAATCGGTTGAGGTAATGTCCTCGGTGGTCTTCCAGTGTCGTTATACAGTTGAAAATCCGCTTTCCATCGTACATCCTGTATAATACCATATATATTGCTATTTCCAATAGTTATCCACCCGAAGATCAAAAATGCGCCTGTTAATATCCTGGTTACTTTTATTGTACGTCTATTTCGTTCGTTATTCTGATAAAACATTTGCAAGTCAATTTCCAAAATGTGTACGATTTCCTGAATCTCCTTGTTCTTAAAGAAAAATATGTAAAGCTTTATGAGTGTTAAATTGTGAGTGATGACGAATGATAGGCTGAACATGAAGCGATCCAGGTCTTTCTCCCCAACGAAGGGATCAATCGTCTCTAGACCGACGAAACCTGCGACCCACACAAGTTCTGTTATTATAGAATAATAAAGGTAAACTCCAGGAAAATTCCTGGTGTCGCCCTCGTCAGGGTGGTGCCAGTATCCTAATCCTAGGATACGAAATAACAGGTAATGCATTGCAAAATAGCGGCGAGGTCCGTCCGTTACATCCATTCCTCTTGGGTATCACATCAGTATTAGATACCCAGTCTAAAGCATAATTCTATTATATACGAAATTCATTCAATATACTAATAATTAATGTTAACGAACAATTTACAAGCGAAGGCGTTCGTAATTGTATTAGGCAAAATAAAAATAAACTATACTACTTAAGAGTATTTGTTTCAATGGAAACTGAAACTCGCCTTGCCTAGTACCCGCTGAGGGAAGATCGATTAAAAAAACAAACGTTGGATATATCAAGTAATTATGTTTTGTTTATATTTACTTTGCTTATCGGCCAGTGTTACAAAGTGTATAGGAAATAGTTGGTATATTTTACGTTGATGAAGAATCGACTTAATAGTATTGCGTCTTAGTAATGTGAGAATAAACGTATTACAATACGGAAATAAAAAAAATAGTATTTATAAAAATATTAAGACTATACAAATCTATTGTCCGTATGGTTCTTACAATATTCGTTCAGATGTTAAAATTCTTATTTGTTCTCAGTCTATTAGCAATGTTTTAACTAAAGTAATATCTAAACAATACATTTATTGCAGAAATATTTAATAATGCAGAATAAAACCCTGATTTTTTTAAATAAAGCGAAACTAATTTAAGGTGCTCTTAAATACTATTTTTATTGAATAGAGTTTGAATTATACTACAACCTAAATATCTTATAAATTATTACCATAAACTGGTTATATTAGGCATTATCTAATTGGTAGTTTCAGAACAGCGTGTAAGGTATTATTTGATGGGAATATTTAATTGCAGGGTTTTATTGCAGGTCACTTACGAGTAGCTTACATAATAGCTTTATCGTATTTAATTTTTTTAATTTTATTTTGTCTAACTATCTACGATATCTAAGGTATCTCACGTGTGCTGCTTAAGGTTGAAAATGTATTAAAAAAGAGTAAAGTTGTTTTTATTTAGAATTAAATGAAACCGCTGACTATAGTTTTAGATAACTTACTGGTGTCTCTGGTCAGCTACTCTAGTAGCTGTAGAGTAGAGTTTAACTGTGACATCGAAAGTCTGGAAGATATTTAGCGCCAACTCGCTGAAGATTTTGCATATTTTTATTTGAAATTTAGATACATACATATTTAGGTATCGTTATTTAATTTAATTACACTAAAAGCATATTGTATGATTTGGTTTGAAGCACAAAAATATATCATTTACACGAAATCCTTGTAAAATTTACAACACGTATTAAGAGAATTAGCAACTTATTCTCAGATCTCTTCCACAGTCAGTTCCGTCCAATGTCATCCGTTGGCGAATTTCGAATAGATTAACGCGCACCGGCTATAGCGACCTTCAGTATATAAATATTTTTAATTAGTTGTAAACAGCTAATGTATAGTTATAAGTTCTAATGTATGCTCAATAGTATGGTACAAGAGTTACAAATTACATACATACACACCAACTACAATGAACCATAAAATTTGAGAACAGAGACAAATAATCCTAAATTCATGGTTTTTTGAAGAAAACATAATATATGTTTTATATAATTAATCGTTAAAACATAATTTTTTTAATTAACAGTCCAATAAAATAAATAGTTGTGATTACATACATTTTTGGTTGTGAATGTTAAGATATTTAAATATAAAATCCAGAAATAGTATTTGAAAAAATCAAACGTTTCTGTGGTCGGCGTCCTCTAATTATATGGGTAGTAACTGTAATAGGCTATAATAACCATACCATATTAAAACCAGCAAAGAAAAACTTTCAACTCGTGATTGTCTATAGTTACAAAAATATTCCCCTAGATGGCACTTATATTATCAGTTTACCATTTTGGTAACACACAAAATTGGACTATTAAAAATTTCAAATAAAAGTCTACAAACATTATAAAATTATATTTAAGACATGAAAGCCTAAGCGTTGTAGTAGAGTTGTTAAGTTCTGACTTTAACATCCGTAGAGTGGTCTGTCCGATGATTTGTTTAATTTTATGTCAACCTCAGAAATGACAACTGACTGATAACTGACATGTACGTACGCGGTGTAGCTTACGTCTTATCTAAATAATTTTCATATATTTTGATATGAACAAAATAAGTAGGTGAGACATGATTTATTCCGGCAATGGAATGTCTTAAGTATTGACGTGTGTAAAGAATAAATGAATACTTTCATGTTTAAATCGTGTGTAATTTTTGTATTTGATAATTTGGTTATGATTCACATTTTTATTTATTTTAACTTATAATAACAAAGTTATGCTCGTAACGATGGTTACAAAATATGAATAACTCAATCTAGAGTTGGCCAGACGCAGATTCATAAAAAATACTTAAGCCTAATAAAAGGTAATTAATAACTTACTACCAAGGGACAAGAAAAACAGTGTGTTGTGAGTAAACTTTAATTAATTTTGTAATATAATTAGTTTTAGTAAATCAATTAATCTATTTAATTTGTGGCCGCGAGCGCTTTGCGGGAATATTCATTTGCTTCATTGAAATCTGTCTTTAAGGATAATTTAGTATTAATAAAATAAAAATATGACTTTAACCGGAAAATCCAAGCAAAACTAATACAAGTAATAGGTTATTAGTAAGTAATAATCTATGCAAGTACCTAGTATATATTGGTGAGTATTTAAGTATTGAAAATGTTATAGTTCTATATAAAACACGTACACAATTGTGAGGTATAATATTATCCCTAACGTTTGTGCATAGTTATATGAATAGAATAATATCAAATTTAAAGGTGTCAAGAATTTAATGAAAAATCGATAAATAATTATACCTTAGGCATGTAATATTAGATTTAGTTTAACTCCCTTTCAATTATTCATGAAACATGAAAATACGTGCAGAAAAATCTGTAAATAAAATGAAAGTGATGATACTACGAAGACAATTTTGTTTTAATAATAACATGACACCTATGTCGTTAATGTGTTTTGTTATTTAAGACAAAGTAAATGAATGACTTAACATAATATAATGATTGGTAAAATTACGTAAGATATATTTTTTTTGTTTACATTAAATAATTATTACCGCAATCGAACATATCATACAACTAATTAATTTCATTTAGGTTATGTATTTATTGAAATCGTCGACTTAAGCTTTATAATGCTACTGCACATTTGTTGTGCATAGGCTAAACTCATCAGAAAAACAGTTGCCCTCTTTTTATTCCTAAATTGTTCGACAGATTTGTCCCGTGTTATGTACAAAAGCAATTATTTTTTTGATTATAATGTGTTTCTAATTAAATAATATATTATGTTTATTTAAAAGTATTATCGTGTATTTTCGCGGCCGTGAAAACTGTAGATTAAATGATCTTTGAACAAAATGTAATCTCATTTATACACTTATCTCGTCGCATTGTCAATATAAGTAGGGATTTTATTGTAAAGACTCTTGTTCCCATAAAAAAATTAAATTGCTGTCTATCTCTTTATATCTAATATTAAATATGTTTGCTACATTTTCTTACTTTTCAACAGGACAAGATGGTGCATTCGGTTTTTGGAGTTTGGGACTATATAATCATGGTTGCCACCATGGTGTTTTCTGTACTTATTGGTATATATTTTCGATTTAGTGGTGGAAAACAAAAAACAAATGAGGTACTTTTATATCTTATTTTACCACTTTGTAATCTTATAATTAAAATACGGAAGTACTTAAAATACGTTTTTTACAATTCTAAAATACAGTCTTTATTATACTATATTATATGTATATGGTACTTTATCATTATGTTAATTACACTCTAAATAATTGTATGAGCTATTTTTATATATGTATCTTATTTCAGGAATACCTTTTAGCTGATCGGAATATGTCAATATTTCCAGTAGCGGTTTCCCTGGTTGCTTCATTCATGTCAGCTATCACCCTAATGGGTGTATCTGCAGAGAACTATTACTATGGCATGATATTTTTTCTTGTGAACCTAGCCTATGGCGTTGCCACTCCTATCGCAGCTTATCTCTACCTACCAGTATTCTTTGGTCTACAGAAGACAAGCACGTATGAATATCTAGAATTGCGTTTTGGGCCCAATGTGAGGATGTTGGCATCGCTTACTTACACGCTTCAAATGATACTTTACAATGGTATTGTGCTGTATGCCCCAGCAATTGCTTTAGAAGCAGTAACAGGACTGGACCGGCTTATTTCTATTTTGGTGGTTGGACTCGCCTGTACATTTTATTCGTCTTTGGGAGGAATGAAAGCGGTTCTATTCACGGATGTTTTACAAATGTTCTTAATGTTCGCTGCTGTTTTGAGTATACCAATATTTGCTGCCATTCAATTGGGGGGCATGGATAAGATATTTGCAATTGCAAAGGATGGCGGACGGCTTGACTTTTTAAAGTTAGTATCGTTTCTGAGAGCATAATCTCTAAAGCACCCAAGGTTGTTATAAATTACTCATTTTATTTATACACGTGTTACTAACGCACATCGAAAAGTGAAAATTTCAGTAATTCATTTTTCATGCTTAACAAGGTCGTATGAAATGTTTTTACGACTTTCTTAATTAGTATACTGAATTTTTAAATATGTTATACATATAGTAGGAATATAAGGAAGGAATATAACTTATTTCCAGTTTAAGCCCTGATCCAACAGAAAGGCATACAATATGGTCACTCAGCATTGGAGGGTTTATCACTTATCTCTCATTATATGCAGTCAATCATACACAGGTATGATATAGTTTTATAACTTCGAGATTTATTATGTAAACAGTAAAAGTTAGTGTTGGTTTGAGGGTTTATAATACAACCTAAGTTTACAAATCAACCAATAATACCCATTAATTTGAAGCGGTAAAAATTGCATTCTCATTTGATTTTAGGTGCAGCGTCTTCTAACAGTTAGTACGGTAGAGAAATCTCAGAAGTGTCTATTTTGGAGTTGGCCCGTCTCAATGCTACTGAGTTTCGTTACCTGCATTAGTGGTTTGGCGATGTATGCAGTCTATAAGGACTGCGATCCTTTCATTTCTAAGAAGATAACAGCGGTACATTTAACTTGCCTATTGCCACATTACATGTCTTATAATCAGGCATTATAATCTGCTGAAGACTGTATTAGTAATCTTCGTTGTGGTTCTACAAAAATGTTCCAACAGATAGACCAGCTGATGCCGTACTACGTGGTGGATGCGATGCGATCGGTGCCGGGCCTGGCAGGTCTCTTCGTGGCAGGAATCTTCAGCGCCTCCCTCTCCACCATTTCCGCCTCTTGCAACGCACTAGCTGCGGTCACTTTAACAGACTATGTTAACAGGTATGAAAACTGAACTGCAACGGTCATAATATTTGTTTTAGTTATAGTACGCAGAAAACCCTGTCTCATTTACAAAGAAATGGTTGCCCGTAAGCGATCGCTGAGAGCGATAAGGCTGATAGTTTTTGTTGTATTGATGTTGACAGGTATTGATATTACAGGTGGTGTAAAATAAAGGAAAATTACATTGTATGGCTGACGAAACTTGCGGCATTTGCTTACGGCTTATTGTTCTTAGTATTGGCATTTTTGGCTCAATATTTGGGTGGCGTACTGCAAGCGGCCCTTACTATATTTGGGGCGGTGGGTGGACCTTTGTTTGGAGTATTTACTTTGGGGATGTTCACTACGTATGCTACTGAAATGGTAAGTCGTTTAGGCTACTTCATTTTGTAATCGTTACGTGACCTAACAAAGTTCACTGTGAGTATCACAGAGAAAAATTGTATAGTATAACAAATAATGCATTGAAACGGTCAGTAAGAACATTTAATAATAACATTCATATCTTGATATTTTTATTATTACGTAGTCGAGGCCGGTCAATCGGTTAATTGAGAACCCCAGTTCGCTTGTGTTTGTGAAGCTCTATTGTAATTGTATCACACAACATTTCTATAATTGTTTGAGTATTAGATACATCAGTAGTACAAAGCAATAATAAAAACAATAAAAAATAAGGAGTTTCTGCTTTTGTTTCTTGAGTTTTGATATATATACCAATATTGAACAGCAGCTAGAAAGCAAAAAAAGTTAAAATTTACTTACCGGGTAAAAATGTATACATATATTGTCCAATATATATATCAAAACTCAAGAAACAAAAGCAGAAATTCCTTATTTTTGATTACCAGCATCTACATTCCAATTGATGATGTATTAAATTTTAAGGGCGCATCGTTAGCATTAATAAGCGGACTTTTGATGACATTATGGATAAGTTTTGGCGGACCTCGGCCCTCGCCTGTGATGCTACCTCTCAACGTCGACGGCTGCTCCAATTTTACTGCGCCCCTGGCGTTGACGTCAAAATCCACAGATTATTTCTACTTGTACAAAATCTCTTATATGTGGACAAGTCCGGTAAGAATATATTTATTTTTTAAATTTACTTAAAGCAACTCTGAGGTTATGCATTCGACTCTCACCATGTGTAATTTTTTTACCACAATTTAAGTTTAGTTAGTTAGTTAATTTTGTCTTAGCCAGTAAAGAAGTCTTTCTTTCTTTTGAAAGAAATAATCTTACACACCACTTACATGTATAATATCAATTGAAACGAACAATATTATAATATTCGTAACACGAGAGTTAAGATTATATGCATTACATTATAACATGACAATGTGCTTGATTTCGTAGCACATATGTCAATAAGGCCTTGAAGTTCTAATTAACTTCGTTTATATTCAAAACATTTAAATTACAATAAGTTTCAATGTAGAAAGAGATCGACGCTGTAAAGATAGCCCACAAAAGTGTACTTTTGTATGTCGAATAAGTTTGAATAATATAAGATTTCGATTAGATAAATTACCGATAACATAATGTCATAGTAATCTATGACATTATGTCAAGAAGATATTTATATTTAGTAATATTTATAGTGAGATTTAGAGTAATATTTAACGAGAGACCAGCTGTTTGCTGGTATCCCCTGGAATCTATCCAAATATATGAAGTTGCACTAGCAAACTAATCATCAATATTGTTGTAGTTGGTCCTACCAAGGTGTGTCACTTGACACTCGTTCCATGATTGATTGAAGGAAGCGTGCAGCTTGCTTTTGTGTTCAGATTTTGACAAGCCAATAGAGGTTTGCAATATGTTTGTTTTAATATTTACAGATAGGGTTCTTTTGGGTTTTTATTGTGGGATCTATAATATCGCTAGTCTGGCGTCAGCCCCAAACTTGGGCACGAGCGGGAAAGCGCTATCCCGATCCTAAACTCTTCACTCCTCCACTCGCCAACTGGCTGCGAAGAAAATACCAAATCAAAGAAGGCATACAGGTAGAGTAGCCTGGTGTGGTGCTTTAAAGTTTGGCTATATCAGACAAGACTACTTTTTAATATTTATATATTTATATTAGCTTAGTTGTTAAATCTGCAAACGCTTTTAAATGTTGATTTTACATTTATACCAATAGCACTAATTGCACAAATTGTTTTCTTTTATGCTTAATGGCTAACATTGACTGGGTACATATAAGAGATGCCTTATTGTTAATATTTAATTATTTTTAACCATGTCGTCGAGTAGAACAATATTGATTTTTTTATAAATTGTACTATGCGGTTGACGACAAAAAGAAATTATTGCAATAGAGACTGAGTTCTTGTGGAAACGCTATTTAGTGAATATAATAAGTTTTATATAGGCAATTCAGTATTTCACTAGGACAATAATTAACTAATATATTTTGAATGTATTTGAAGACTAAAGATAAGTAGAATGCATAATTTAACGATATTATTAGATACAGTTATGTTGACGTCAGTACTAACAATTAATTAAGTTTGCACATTTTATTATATTAGTATTTTGATTATTCAGAATTAGTTATTCTTTTTTACATAAATTCCGAGTTTCTACGATAATTGGGTTTTGAAATGTTTTATTTAAATAACTATATATATATATATATATCTATATATCTATCTAGTAGCGCCAATGGAAATAAGGTTTATGCATGCTTATTAAGTAACTTGGCTTGAAGAATGCAGACATCGATTTTTAAGTCATAAAAATATGTCCGAGTTCAGAATTTGTTTACCTAATCAACAAAATTATAACGCAACAAGCGCCAAGGCTTGACACATGTCAAATTACAATTAATAAACGAAAATAAAACTCAAACGCGGCGGCATCTTACCAAGTTACGTGTTTGCTGGTTGTTTTATGCTTGCACAAATAGTCTATCTTTTAGAATGAAACTGGTGTGATATTATACTAATCGAAGAATGTTTTACGAAGGCCTAACACACAAAGGGAAAACACATTTATTACAGGCATTCAGATTAAGGATACTACTTAAATATTCAATAGTGAATAAAATGCTCCACGAGTTATTTATACTAACATACTTAAGAGTTTGAGCCAAATAAGGTTTAAATATATTAATATAGTGTGTTTGTTTTATCTTAAGTACTACTGGTGCGAATTGAAAAAAATTTTTTTAAACACCACCTGAGTATATAATTGTAATTAAAGCTATCTCAGCGTTTTTCAAATTAATGTTCTTGACAGACATACGGACAATAGAGTGATTATATACGGAGCTTTTTACCCTTTTGCTTAAACCACATAAAAACCGTAAAAATATATCCATGAGTTATTAGAATAACACTTATCAAACAAACATTTTATAAAGTACATTTCGTTTTACAGTGCGAACTATTGAAACAAGAAGGTGACTTAAACTGACATACTTTTGTATGTAGTAATGGAGTACTTATTAAAACTGATAAATTCCAACTTTCGTTGGAGTTTTGTAACAAAACCCGGACGAAGTTAAGCAATAAAACAATAGGCAAGGAAAACTATTTTTTCTATTAAAACAAACAAAATCGCTGTTGATGTTTTTTTAATATAATATACATGAATTTCCCAGGAATATACTTACTATTATCGATAGATGCACACAACGAATTAATTGCGTTAGTTTAAATACTTATTTAGTTAGATTAACTTTACACTTAAAAAGTGTGTAGCCTATAATGTAGATTTCATTAAATTCTATTTACTTTTGCTACAAAAAGGAGGTTCTAGAATTAATTTTACAGATACAAATTCGTACCCTAAGTATATATGAATATGGCGTATTTTTTTGGAAAATTCAAAAAATATCTCTTTGGAGTTAGGTAGGTATTGATAATTTACTAATACCCATATTTATCAATGTACAATAAACTAAAAATAAATACCAAATTTACATTGTGTAATAAAACAAAAACATATTGACATATTCCGGTGATCCAAGAGCTGGTGCTTTTATCGCTCAGCGTATAAGCATCGCGACACAGCGAGGAACAGCCGCCGGCATTATGGCTACTCTGCCACAAAGACCAAACTTTTAAAATTTGTTTTAGTTTTGTGTTAAGTTATATTACATAGGTTGACATTAAGAATGTTTATGTTAAGTGTCAAAATAAATTAGAATTTAAAATACAAAAAAAAATCTTATTTTGCATTGATTCTCTAATTGTAGTTTACAGTGAGATAGAATTATTTATAGTATTTAAGAAATAGGAGTAACAATGTTATAATAGCCACAATGTTTTATTCACCATTCCCATAACACATTCCATTCGTAAAAATTCTCAGACTTATGGCAAGAGGTCAATTATTTGTTCGTGATCTTTGAACGGTGAATGAAATGACGCGACGCGGACTTTTGGTTTTGCATACATAAAGTTGCTTTAGTCATTATTTTGTCATCTTGAATTGCTACGTAGTAGTTTGGAGATATATTTGACAAAAATCGCTAACAATTATTGTTTTGTATGAAAAAATATGTTTTCATAAATTGTATATTTTATAAACGATGGAGACAATAATTAGTATACTGTTTATGTAAAAAATATTGAAATTTGAAAGGATAATAAAATATAAATTATACAAAGATTATTTAAATATGAATATTGTTTTGTTGCTATCTATTAAATAGAAGACTTTGTTATTTAAATGTAAAAGTACTTACTTACCTATGTTTATTTATCTTATTCGAAAAGATACAGCTATTCTGCATAGGATGTGCCCTTATTTGGGTAATAAAATAAATATAATTTAACATGCAGTGTACTTAAAATATATTTATGTTGCCGCATTTATCTTTTGGCCTATTTTCTAGGGTCGATGTCTATTCTATTATTTTTCACCGGATATTTTGTTACCTTTATAAGTAATTAATATATTTGTGTTTAAAATATTCAGTAGTTTTTTTAATTGCCCTAAATTACATATTTGACTGAAGTGAAGAATTAATATTACATAACAAATATTATAAGGATGAAATGGTAAAGAGTGCCTTTACCATTTCATCTAGCTAGCTAGTTTTCATTCATAGCTAGTTTTCTACGTGACGTATCAATCATACTTCACATTTTTTTGCTTGTATAGTAAATTATATTTATTACAATCGGCATCAAGAGGCCGAACTACTTAAGTTCCCTTCAGTATTACACATAAAATGTGAAATAAAAATTGTCGTAATTTAACATATTATACAATTAACTTGAACACTAGCGTTATTTTTTTGTAGCTGTAATAAAGAAATATGTTTTTTTGTAAGCATTACTTGTAAGCGTATGGGTTGCCGTAAAAAATGTGCTGGAATTATAAGATTCTGACATTATCGTGCAAGGCCCAACTTTTCGTACCTATTCGTTTTAATCTCTTTTACTTACTTTTAAGGTTTTATTGCAGGTCATCTGCGAGTAGCTTTATCGTATTCAAATAACTTGTTATATTGGCGGTAGTGGTATCTGACGTGTTCTTCTTGGGGCTGGCAATATATGCAGTACGTATCAGGACAGGACAGAACAATATCAAGTTGTTTCAATTTATAATTCAATGATCGACGGCGATCTGTAGTACATTATTAAAACTTAATTTTTTTTATTAGAGTAGTTAATCTTAACTACGTGAACATTATTCACTCTGCGACATCGAAACTAGAAGTTCTGAATTTTTGGCGCCTCCTCGCTGCGGACCCACCGGTCCCGGTGTCACCAATACTGTGAATTTGCTATAATGAATTAAATGTTGATTTTCATATTTTTCGGTACCTTTATTTTAATTAAGTACCCAAATATATTGTAGGGTTTTGTAGAATATCGGAAATCATAATCTGGAATTGATAGCGCACCGGCCACCGGTGTGTGGCAAGTTTTTGAGTTACCAAAGTCATTCGACTGTTATTAAAAGGGCTGTGAATAATTAAATTTTTGGTTGTGAATGTTAATATAACAAAATATGAAATCCAGAAATAGGATTTAAAAATTAAACATTTTGATGGCATCAGGGCGTAAAATGGTGACAAACACATTCGCTTACAGTTACAGAAAACTCCCCTAGATGGCACTTATTATATAATCAATGATTTTTCTAATATACAAAATAGAATCAATGAAAACATCAAATAGAATTTACTATTCTAAGCGTTGTAAGTGCCAACTACATCGATGAGTGGTCCGTCCGGTGATTGGTTGAATTTTATGTCAACCTGGGAAAACATGAAAACTGTATGGGTGACAAATATATGTATGCAGCTTAGTGCGGAATAGCATAAGACGCTCTAATTTAAATAATTTAAATTATATTTTTTTTATAATTGATAATAAATATTCATGCAAATATGAACAAAATAAGTAAGGCATTTTAGATTTATTCCGCCAATGGTATGTCGTATAGACATAAATCAACTTTCATGTTTAAATCGTGTGTGATTTTTGTATTCGATCATTTGGAAATTTTTCATTGTAAAACGATTAATAATACACAGTGTATTGTCAGTATCTTTGATTAATTTCATTGTAATATATTTTTTTATGAAATAATTTTTTATTTTTTTTTATTTGTGGCTTGCTGATATGTTCATAGGTGTGTATTTAAGGATAGTTAAATTAAGTAATTAAATTGATTGATTCAATTCTAAAATAATTACTAAATGAAGCCTAAAAAGAAAAGGCTTCATTTAGTAATTATTTATAGTAGGCAGGGTATAAAGAATTAAGATATGCTTTTATTCATAATTCTTTAAAAATATAAAATTGTTTTATAGATTAGGAACAATTATATCTCAGGACCCCTCAAGACTGAAAAATGAACGACATTTAGGAAGAACGAAATGTCTATTTTGCCCGAGTTGTTGAATAGTGTTAAGAAATATGAATATTCGTCAAGAATACATAAACTATATACATGAAAATACCAACAAAAAGAAAATCGAAAAACGTTGACAAAGAAGAACGTCGATTTTTTTTTGTAAAACTTTAAAAACTTTTAAGTGTAGAAATGTTTAATTTTGTATTGACTCAGTTTTATATGAAAATTATTCATGTAAATTAATAGTTTTATCAGATTTACACATTAATCCATGGCATTACCGCGCCAGCTATGAAAACAGTTAAACGTTATCTCGGTAAGACGTTAGTGGTACGCGAGTCGTCGTTTGATGGCGTTCACGTCGATTGTGTAGATGTGTGAGTTAATTAAGGTCAGTTAGCTCCTTTATTCCTCTTCCATTTAATTGTTCATTAAGTATCCAAATACATGCAATATTTTTTTGGGTATTGTAATAAATTTTACAGGCACAATTCACTATTATATCTGTTACCTAGAAAACAATGTATATAGAATAAATGTTATGATATTGTGTAGGAAACTTTCTTAATAATTATCTAAATCATTTATGCGATTATTTGTCCTATTAGACAAAGTAAATGAATGAAATAATCTGTTGTATTAAATGATCTTTAAACAAAATGTAATCATATAAACTTATCGCATCGCATCGTCCTTAAAAGCCGTAGGAATTTTTTTGTTAAGAACATTTTACTTGTTCACTATATTCTATACTGTTGTCTAAAATATAAAGTCACTAAATACGAGTATATTTAAAAAATAGCTTTGTTACATTGTGGAACTTTCCAACAGGACAAGATGGTGCATTCGGTTTTTGGAGTTTGGGATTATATAATCATGGTTGCCACAATGGTGTTTTCTGTACTTATTGGTATATATTTTCGATTTAGTGGTGGAAAACAAAAAACAAATGAGGTACTTTTATATTCTTATTTTACCACATTGTAATTTAATTTTATAATTAAAATACGTACTTATAATTAAAGTACTTAAAATACGTTTTTTACAAATCCAAAATACAGTCACTTTATCATTATGTTAATTACACTCTTAATAATTGTACGAGCTATTTTTATATATGTATCTTTTTCAGGAATACCTTTTAGCTGATCGGAATATGTCAATATTTCCAGTAGCGGTTTCCCTGGTTGCTTCATTCATGTCAGCTATCACCCTTATGGGTGTATCTGCAGAGAACTATTACTATGGCATGATATTTTTTCTTGTGAACCTAGCCTATGGCGTTGCCACTCCTATCGCAGCTTATCTCTACCTACCAGTATTCTTTGGTCTACAGAAGACAAGCACGTATGAATATCTAGAATTGCGTTTTGGGCCCAATGTACGGATGTTGGCATCGCTTACTTACACACTTCAAATGATACTTTACAATGGTATTGTGCTGTATGCCCCAGCAATTGCTTTAGAAGCAGTAACAGGACTGGACCGGCTTATTTCTATTTTGGTGGTTGGACTCGCCTGTACATTTTATTCGTCGTTGGGAGGAATGAAAGCGGTTCTATTCACGGATGTTTTACAAATGTTCTTGATGTTCGCTGCTGTTTTGACTATACCAATATTTGCTGCCATTCAATTGGGGGGCATGGATAAGATATTTGCAATTGCAAAGGATGGCGGACGGCTTGATTTTTTAAAGTTAGTATCGTTTCTGAGAGCATAATCTCTAAAGCACCCAAGGTTGTTATAAATTACTCATTTTATTTATACACGTGTTACTAACGCACATCGAAAAGTGAAAATTTCAGTAATTCAGTTTTCATGCTTAACAAGGTCGTATGAAATGTTTTTACGACTTTCTTAATTAGTGTACTGAATTTTTAAATATGTTATACCTATAGTAGGAATATAACTTATTTCCAGTTTAAGCCCTGATCCAACAGAAAGGCATACATTATGGTCACTTAGCATTGGGGGGCTTTTCACAAATCTCTCATTGTATGCAGTTAATCATACACAGGTACGATTTAGTTTTATAACTTTGAGCATGTTTTTAAATTTTCTTAGTATTGACAAAACTTGCGAAAGTAAAGTAAGTGTTAGTTTGAGGCTTAATAATACAACCTAAGTTTACAAATCTGCCAATAATCATACCCATTAATTTGAAGCGGTAAAAATTGCATTCGTATTTGATTTTAGGTGCAGCGTCTTCTAACTGTTAGTACGGTAGAGAAATCTCAGAAGTGTCTATTTTGGAGTTGGCCCGTCTCAATGCTACTGAGTTTCGTTACCTGCATTAGTGGTTTGGCGATGTATGCAGTCTACAAGGACTGCGATCCTTTCGTTTCTAAGAAGATAACAGCGGTACATTTAATTTGACTAATGCCACATTAAATGCATGACTATTTTTTTAGTAAACTTGGTTGTGGTTCTAAAATTTTATGTAAACAGATAGATCAGCTGATGCCGTACTACGTGGTGGATGCGATGCGATCGGTGCCGGGCCTGGCAGGTCTCTTCGTGGCGGGAATCTGCAGCGCCTCCCTCTCCACCATTTCCGCCTCTTGCAACGCGCTTGCTGCGGTCACTTTAACAGACTACGTTAACAGGTATGAAAACTGAAGTGCAACGGTCATAATATTTGTTTTAGTTATAGTACACAGAAAACCCTGTCTCATTTACAAAGAAATGGTTGCCCGTAAGCGATCGCTGAGAGCGATAAGGCTGAAAGTTTTTGTTGTATTGATGTTGACAGGTATTGATATTACAGGTGGTGTAAAATAAAGGAAAATTACATTGTATGGCTGACGAAACTCGCGGCATTTGCTTACGGCTTATTGTTCTTAGTATTGGCATTTTTGGCTCAATATTTGGGTGGCGTACTGCAAGCGGCTCTTACTATATTTGGGGCGGTGGGTGGCCCTTTGTTTGGAGTATTTACTTTGGGGATGTTCACTACGTATGCTACTGAAAGTTGTTTAGGCTACTTCTTTTATAGTAAAGTTCACTATGCGTAGTTTATCGCATTGAGAAATTTTGTTTTATATAGCATAACAAATATTGTATTGAAACGGTCGGTATAAACAATTAACCGGTCAATTAGTCAGTTAATTGAGAACCTCCGTTCGCTTGTGATTGTGAAGCTCTGTTGAAATTTGATAATGTCAAAATAAATAGATTGCCTTATGACTTATTATAGAAATCTATACACACAAAAATCAAAAGAATAAATTCCTTATTTTTATAGGTGCAGAGGTTTTATCTTTAGGCGTCCAAATGTGTATTATATTTTTTAGGGCGCATCGTTAGCATTAATAAGCGGACTTTCGATAACATTATGGATAAGTTTTGGCGGACCTCGGCCCTCGCCTGTGATGCTACCTCTTAACGTCGACGGCTGCTCCAATTTTACTGCGCCCCTGGCGTTGACGTCAAAATCCACAGATTATTTCTACTTGTACAAAATCTCTTATATGTGGACTAGTCCGGTAAGAATATTTTTCTTTTTTAAATTTACTTAAAGCAACTCTAAGGTTATGCATTCGACTCTCACCGATCTCTCACGATGTGTAATATTTTACCATAATTTTAGTTTAGTTAGTTAATTTAGTGTTAGCCAGTAAAGAAGGCTTCGTTCTATTGAAAGAAACAACCTTACACACCACTTACATGTATAGTATCAATTGCCATATGCAATTTCATAATATTCATAACACGAGAGTTAAGGCTATCTACATCACATTATAACATTATAGAAGACTCTTCTATAATGAACCTTGAACCTTGTACTGAACTACTGATATCTCGATTGTGCCGAATCTAAGAAATAATTTGACACGTTACAAGACTACAGTGAATGTACAAAGAGGCGCAATAAAGATAGCCCAGTAAGACGGTGTACGTATGTAAGTGGAATAAGTAGATGTTGATTAGATAAATTATCGATAACATACTACCATAGTAATCTCCTCAAGAAGATATTTATATTTAGCAATATGTACAGTGAGATATTTTTATTAGGCCTACGGTAGACCAGCTGTGTTCTGGTCTCGCCTTGATTATATACATATGAGCATGTTGCTCTAGCAAACTAAACACTAATGTTTTTGTAGCTGTTTCAATAGAGTAAGTCTTCTGACTCTCCTTCCCCGAAGTGACACTGGACACTCTTTCCTGATTGATTGAAGCAAGCTGCACGCCTACCTCGTGAATCGTGCGGTGTTGTATGCTTTAATGTTCAGATTTTGACAAGCTAAATGTAATGTTAGTTTATTTTTTACAGATAGGCTTCTTATGGGTTTTCATTGTGGGATCTATAATATCGCTAGTCTGGCGTCAGCCTCAAACTTGGGCACGAGCGGGAAAGCGCTATCCCGATCCTAAACTCTTCACTCCTCCACTCGCCAACTGGCTGCGAAGAAAATACCAAATCAAAGAAGGCATACAGGTAGAGTAGCCTGGGGTGGTGCTTTAAAGTTTGGCTATATCAGACAAGACTACTTTTAAATATTTATATATTTCTATTAGCTTAGTTGGTAAATCTGCAAACGCTTTTAAATGTTGATTTTACATTTATACCAATATCACTAATTGCACAAATTGTTTGGCTGGGTACATATAAGAGATGCCTTATTGTTAATTTTAACCATGTCGTCAAAAGATAAAATAAGTAATCTATATAATAAACATCTAACGATAAGTAGAATGCATAATTTAACTATATTATAAGAACAGTTATGTTGACGTCAGTTCTAAGTTCTAACAATTAATTAAGCAAATTTTATTTTATTAGTATTTTGATAAATTTTACAGAATTTGAGATTAGTAATTCTTTTTACATTCGTTATAGTATTAACTTAAAGGCCTATCTGTGATAACAGAGTTTTGAAAAGAATATTTAAAATTTAGTCATATTTATATACTTTAATGTTCTTACCATAAACGTTTATTCTCAGATAAAAAAATACTTTTGAGTACGAAAATATAGCGTATGGAAATAAAGCGGTTGTGCTAGAATGAATAATGAAGAGAATGTTAATATTTTGAGAGTACGTTTATGTTTATGGACGAATGTTTATTTGGTTTATAGAGGTTTATGAGTGACTTATCTTGAAAAATGGGTATTACTAAGCATTAGAACGTAACTTGGCAAGATTTGTTGTAGATTTTTGGATCTTAATAATATGGCCGAGTTGAGAAAATTTAACGGTTGTTTTACGTTTGAGAATACTGACTTAAAAATGATTACGCAAACGCGGCGGCATCTTACCAAGTTACGTGTTTGCTGGTTGTTTCATGCTTGCACGAATAGTCTATCTTTTAGAATGAAACTGGTGTGGTATAATACAAATCGAAGAATGTCATACCAAGGCCTCGAGTTAAGGTAAGATATTTGGAGCTCCTATGCTTGATTTCCAACATTCTTTTAGAGAAAACACTTTTATTACAGCGTACTTTTATTCATGCGTGTTATATGCAAATGACATACTATTTAAATGTATTGAATAAAATTTACATTTTTATACTCAAAATGCTGCACAAATACTACTTAGAATATTCAAACTCAAACTCGGAGTCAAATTAATTTTAAATATACTAAAATAGTATTGGAAAACTAATAAGTATTTTTAAAGTTTTTTTACGCATTAATCTCAGGAACTAACTTTTCCTGGCTAACTAACTAAATTTTGTTTAACCGTACAGCAGCTAGATATTATATTGTTATATACATAATATATTTGGTTTTACAGTGTGAACTATTGAATCAAGATGGTCACTGCGACTGACATACTTTTTCTGTATTATCGAGTTAAAACTAAAACTGACTAACTCCACCTTTGTAAACAAAAATGGCAATAAAATCTATTCTGCAACAGAAAATTCAAAATCACAAGTCACTTTATAATACATAAACTTCCAGGAATATATTATCATTCATACTACGACGTAATTGGTTTTGTTAAAGTACTGGTTTAGTTAGATAAAGTTTTAGTTACACTTAGAGTGTAATCTTTTATGTAGATTTAGTGTTACTCATTTGTGCCTTGTGTATATATTCAAATTTTACTAATACACATACTGTAAATAATCTTAAAATTAAAGATGTCTTAAATTAGAAAATAATTATATTATAAATTTTACATTGATTTTCTAATTGGCAGTAAATGCAGTAAAATCTAATTATTATAGCCAAATTTATATTCAATTGAAGCAGTAGGAGATACAGTATTATAATAGTTACTATGTTTTAACCACCAATCCAATAACAACACCCATACTTCAAAATTCTTCTTCATTTTAAAGACATGGCAAGAGGTCAAGTTCAAGTGTTCTTGACCTTTGAGCGGTGAATGAACGCGACGCGTTCGATTGTAATCAGTGTTACCATAAACTTTTGCATTGTTAACTTTTGTACAATATAATATATATATACATATTTAAGAAGGGTAAGTAAGGACACTGTTTGAGTAATTATAGTATAACTTGCAACATATTCTTAATGTTTTTATTGTTTCATTTTTAAGCTTTTTTGTATTCATATATTAAAGGTAAAACGAGTAGCTACATGTAAACGTTACTTTAATAAATATTTTGTTATCTTTAGTTCCTACGCATAAAGTGTATGTGTGTGATACATGTAATTAAAATTCCGCTATTATTTATTGTTTTGTATGAAAAAATATGTGTTCATAAAATATATATTTTATAATCCATAGATACTAATAATAATAATATTGTTCAGGTAATAAATTACTGTTAATATATTATATGGTTTTTGTATATAAAAATTATACAAATATTTATTAAATATCTAAGTGTGGGTTTGTTGTTGTTCTGTATTAAATATGTCGTAGTCCTTACCTGTATTTATATTTAATCAACTAATAAATATTAATAATTGTTACATTTATTTTATAAGTATGAAATACTTGGACTACTATTAAAACAAAATAAGTGATGTGTTAGGAATTTGTAACAATACAATATGTTGACAATACCTAGTAGCTTTTTATTGCCCTCAAAATTGTTGACTGAAGAATATTATCGCGACAAAATTATAACAAGGTTAGTGTACTAGGTAACTGATCAATGATCATAATTACAATACGCGGCTTGTGTCTGCATAACCTAAAAAACTGTATGGAGTATCGTACGATGTCAGCAGACAGGGGGAATGGTCGACAGTCGACACTCGTCAGTTTCGCAGTTCGCACACAACCTAATCAATAGCTTGGACATGTGCCGTGCAAAGTAATTTGAAATTATATAACAATTTATTCAATTGAGTCAACACGCGATGCATAAAATAAAGTGAGGTTACGTTTATAGAAGATATTTTTGCGGTCTGAAAGCACATACAATATTGCACAACTAGCGTGCAACGAACTACGAAGCATAGACTACAGATTACAAGAATCGTAACCTATCAGTCAGCTGTCTTTGGTGACAAGCTTTATGCATATGAATTTCCAACAAATCAAGTAAGAGTTATATTATTTTTCCTTATTTAATAAATTAGTAGCTAAATAAAATAAAAATCATTTATAAAACACTTAGTTCATATTTAAAATTTTTATTTAGTTATGACAGGTTATATTTTTATTATGGCGCCAATGTTTAAATATTAAATACGTTCGCAAGATTCGGAATTATCATATTTATCACACATCTTGGTGCAATACTATTTCTATAATATTATAATTACCTTTGGGGCTCAATATTTACTTAAGATGAATGAAATAAGTAGCAATAATAGATGAATGAATAGCTTTCTTGATATAATATATAAAAGTGACCAATAAAATCTCGATTTAAATTCTTTTACAAAAGAAACAAGGCAAAAACTCCGTCCGTTATGCAAACAATTGACCATTTCGGACTTCGAACGACGATTGTTAACAAACATGCGAATGTGATCTTGTGAATGATGTGAACGTTGAACCGACAAAAATATTATTAGGGGGTTACCTTGTTACCGTAAAATATTTGCTTTAAAAAGTATTATTTGATGTATATTACTTAAAAAATAATGAATTCAATCCCGTAGTAGTTTACAAACAATATCGTAATACTTGCATTTAATATTAAATAGCTTATTAAAGTACCTAATAAAAGTAACCTGAACATTTGCGAGCTCATTCAATTCAATTGACACATATACATTATAAGGATGAAATGTTAAAGCCACTGCAAGTTATAAAGTACATTTATTACAATCGGCATCTTGATGCCTCTTGAGGCATCAGGTAATTAAACTTAACGTAACAAAAAAGGTTGACATGAAGCATTTAGAGCGAGTCTAGTTCAATAAAATAATTATTTGTTGACTGGGGTGTTTTTTAGTTTTATTCATCTTGAACCTTTTATTTCAGATAAGATGACACAAATGGTTTTTGGTGCTTGGGACTTTGGCATTATGACAGTGACAATGTTAACATCCCTCGGTATTGGTGTATATTTTAGATTCAGTGGAGGGAAGCAAAAGACAAACGAGGTAGGTTCTTTGTTTTTATAATTATCATTAAATGTTTTAATACTTTTATTGAGTCACCAATATAGCTAATAATATTATGATGATAATATAGTCTGTACTGAATTGACTATGCCTACTTTACTCTATTGATTCCATAGAGAGAGAGAGAGAGAGCATAGACATGCTTCTATCGTTATGTAAAGAACCGATGTTATTTATGAACCGCACTATACATTTAGTTTGTTATTTATGTTGAATCAAATGTACTACTATAGTCACTTGTCTGACGAGTGGGAGGGTCAAACAAATTAACGTATTGCGAATGTAAAAATTTGAATAATTTATTTCAGGAATACCTAATGGCCAATCGTAATATGTCAATATTTCCTGTCGCTGTATCACTGATGGCATCTTTCGTATCAGCCATTACGTTATTGGGGATATCATCCGAAAACTACTATTATGGCATGCAATTTATCGTTATAAATATATCCTATTTTTTGGCAACTCCGATCGCTTCTCGATATTATTTGCCAGTGTTTTTCGGATTGCAAAAGACGAGTACTTATGAATATTTAGAGTTAAGATTTGGCCCGCGTATACGCATGCTGGCGTCATTGACGTACACACTTCAAATGATTCTGTATAATGGGGTAGTGTTGTATGCGCCAGCGATTGTTTTAGAGTCAGTAACGGGTCTAGATAGAGTAATCTCAATACTGGTTGTGGGACTTGTATGTACGTTTTATTCTACCATTGGAGGAATGAAGGCTGTTCTCTTTACGGATTTGTTGCAATCGTTTTTGATGTTTGCATCTGTGGTCAGCGTTTTAATATTTGCATCAATACAAGTTGGTGGCATTGGTAACATATTTACCATAGCTAAAGAAGGAGGGCGTTTAGATTTTTCACAGTAAGTAACATTTATCCTAACTTAAAACTACTATTTGTAACCGTTGTGATTTTTATGGTACAATTAGGATGTCTGAAACTACACCTTTGACAGACCGAAACTTACTTTTGCACTAAGGATTTGCGTAATGTAATGACTAATTATTTGTGTAATTAAACTGTTTAATATTTGTTGGTTTTTTTAAACTTTAATAACAATATATCATTTACACAGGGCGTACGGTAAAAGTTATAGGTTTTAATGTTTTTCAGTGTAACTTTGGACCCAACAGAACGGCATACATGGTGGTCTCTTATAATTGGTGGTTTAATCATGTATCTATCTTTATATGCTGTTAATCATACGCAAGTAAGTATTAATCGAAAAGTATTGCGTGATAAGTGATTTTTCATGTCAGTACTTAGAAATATTTTTTAGAACTATATTTAGAACAGTTTGAATTTAAACTCGTGTTCACATGTATGAATTAAAATATGTTTTATCTTATCACAGACCTTAACGCAAGGAATTTGGTTACCTATACAGGTCCTCAATATAAATAACGCCACATGTTTCGAGAATTTGTCGCATATACATAGTTTGTCGAAACAATAAATTTGATATTTCAAAATAAATATTAAAAAAAATTCAAATATAAAGATTTATATTTGAATTTTTTTACATTGAACATTAATATAATATATATTTATATAATCATTTGTTTTAGATTCAACGCTTGTTAACAGTTAGTACGTTGGAACGTTCCCAACAGTGTATGTGGTGGAGTTGGCCTGTACTGTCCGTCTTAAGTATAGTTACATGTATTAGTGGACTCGCGATATTTGCCGTGTACAAAGATTGTGACCCTTACGCGGCTGGATATATCGCTGCCGTAAGTAAATCGTATTTATTCAATTTAATATTCAAAATCAAAAATAACTTTATTCATATAGGTTAGTAAGGTACACTTATGAATCGTCAACAAAATAAGTTAATAAAAATTTTCGACTGTACATTTACCAGTTCCAATCAATGGCGAAGAGAAGACGCCTGGCAAGAAACTCTCTGCCACTACTTTAAATCCTCCTATCTCCTATAAACATCATGTAAATAGAACATTATTTGTGTGGATAAAGTGATAGTTTACGTTCGCACGTATTATTTGAGGTTACAGGTAATATTGCTTTTTGGCTAAAAAAAAGTTCAGAAAGTAAGATTACTCGAAAAGTCTGTGTTGATGATTGGTTTCGAAGTCTTAGGATCGCGAAACTTCAGATGACGTCAATAACTTTATTAACGTAAATTTGTCCCAACAGATAGACCAGCTGATGCCGTACTACGTGGTGGATGCGATGCGATCGGTGCCGGGTCTGGCAGGTCTCTTCGTGGCGGGAATCTTCAGCGCCTCCCTCTCCACCATTTCCGCCTCTTGCAACGCACTAGCTGCGGTCACTTTAACAGACTATGTTAACAGGTAAGTCCAAACATCGACCTACCAATAAAAACGCGTGAAATGACATGTTAAAAAATTCCTGATTTTCATTGTAGGTGGACTAAAATTAATGACTTATACATACCATGGCTGACTAAGTTAGCCGCGTGTGGGTATGGCCTGTTGTTCCTGGCGCTTGCTTTTTTTGCTGAGCATTTGGGTGGTGTTCTCCAAGCTGCGTTTAAGATATTCAGTGCTGTTGGCGGACCTTTGTTTGGCGTTTTTACATTGGGAATGTTTACTACGTATGCTACGGAGATGGTGAGTCGGTGTTTTTATTTGAGTAAAAAAACTAATAAAGCTAAAACTATACTATTTTTTATCTTATAAAATATTTGAGCGGTTTGCTACGAGAGATATATCATATAAAAACTTAGTTTTTAATCAAAATGTAAAATTAAAATATATAACGACAAAATGCACAAATATTTATCTAATATATAAAATTCTCGTGTCACAATGTTAGTTCCCGTACTCCTACGAAACGGCTTGACTGATTCTCATAAAACATAGTGAGCATATTAAGTAGATCTGCGAATTTGCCAACATCTATTTTAAATACCTCTTAGTGATGAGGCTTGTCCAACATTCACATTTTTTTATATATTCATTATATCAGCATGTATAGCATTAAAAATACAACATCAAAATATGTCAATTTTCAGGGTGCATCACTATCTCTCCTTAGTGGTATGTCTCTGACTCTATGGATGAATTTCGGCGGACCGCGACCGTCTTTGGTAAAATTACCCGTGAATGTGGGTAATTGTGCCGGAAATGTGACAATAACTCCAACACTTGCTGTTGACCCCTATGAATACTTCTATTTATATAGAATCTCATATATGTGGTCGAGTCCGGTGAGTGGTTTTCCAATAACGATTTCTATGAATTCAAACAAGTTGAAATCAAGTAATTATTGAGATTCGCATTGGTACTTGCTGAGTGCTAGATTTTTGTAGGAAACAAATGCATATCACGTTGTTATTAAACATTTTTTTTCAGATTGGCTTCGTATGGGTGCTTGTGGTTGGATCTATAATATCGTTAATCTGGCGTCAACCCCAACCGTGGGTCCGAGCGGGAAAGCGCTATCCCGACCCTAAACTCTTCACTCCACCACTCGCCAGATGGCTGAAGAGGAAGCATCAAGCACAGAGCGTAGAGGTAAATAATAAATATGTATGCCGTAGTACTGCATTTTTAATAAAATTTTAACCATGTTACATATAATAGGAAAAAACAAGTTAGACAAGACAAGTTATTGTCTAGTTTTCAATATTGACCTCAGCATACATCGACCGACCTATAATTACATTGATAGATTATGTGTATTTTATTTAAATAGTTTAAAAACCTTCACAGGTACATCTCATCAACTACGATACCAACAATAAATAGCACAAATCGGGACCAATTAAATTATATAGCTGAATTTATTTATTTAGCGATACGTTCAACGTTAAAAGGTAAGTTTTGTATGGTGATCTGATTTTGTAACACTGTGGCTGTGGATAACAGTATTGTGGGATTTAAAGTACTTAAGCTTAAGTTACGCAAGAAGAACTTAACTGGATAAATGTTAATTAATGTTACATTCAATTATTTCAAAAAAATATTAATATTAAGTTGACTGTACTGTTTTGTACTTATGTTTTTTAATGTACTTACTTTGAGATATTTATTTCGATTTCGACATCAAATTTGATAATTTGAAAAACTGGTCTCAGTATTTTAAAGACATAGATTTAAAAACTGGTATTGAGACTACAGCCGTATTATTAATATATTATAATTTTTGTTAATTATATATTAGATGACTTTTCTCTCGCAGTTTCGTTCTGAAAAGTTTGAACAAACTAATCAAGGTTCTAATTGGTTTGTAATAAAATCAATGCAAAGACTGGAAAAATTCTCATTAAATTTACGTGTGTTAAGTAATATATAAGTATATGAATTTTCTTTAAGAAAGGTGATATATGTTATAATCGAAATAATACAATTATTTTGAATTATTTTTTACATAAACTATTTTTGCGACAGTATTGATAAGTGTAATTAGTATTTATATTAATAAATATTATTTGTTATTGAGTATGTGCGTATAATAAACACTATTTTAGTAAAATTATTATTTTTATTGTCTCTGATGAAGATAAACAATCACTGTTCCACATTTTACTTATATCATAAAACTGTGACTTAGAAATACGATATTCCTTAAGCTATTTTTAATCATAACTTAATAAAAGTTTCATGCTGAAAAAGCTCCATGATTATCAGTTACTTGTTCTAAGCGCCTTCGTAACATCATATTCTGAAAACAAAGTATTAAGCTTTTTAGCAATGTTTGCTTTACCAAAATTTATTAAATACCATCTGTATATATTATGATACACTATTTGAGATATATTACTTAGAAATCACAGTTTTATTTGATAGTGGACACAGATGAATGATGCGACCTTTAAGAAAGGAGGGGTAAGTTGTTATATATTTAAAAAAATCTACCCGGTCTATAATATTAAAAAAAGGGTTTTCTGAAAACACCTACATCTTGTAATAAATCTTCCTCCCTTTCCGCTGCAATTTTTAGCATTTCCTTTGATTTTTCCAAAAGCAAATCTTTTTCAATAATCGTCTGTTTGAGATTGGATATTTCGATTCTAAACGAGTCCATGTTTATGTTGCGATTCTGGAAAAAATGTTAGGAATGATTAATAATATTTCATATAGTATATAAAATTAAAAAAATATTAAAGTTACTCTATCCATAGAGGTTCGTCCACTGGTGGGTCTGGATTCAGGCCGTTTTGTAATTGTATTTGAACATTTTTGTTCTGCTTGTAATTTGCTTACTAATCCTGAAAAAGATTTTTTTTCTTAAAACATACACAGAACTCACTTTCAAGAGATGATAATTGGTGACAAAAATATTAATATTGATGAATAGATTGCTAATAAGAAATAGTGTGTCCTCCAAATACAATCAGTAAAATGTTAAAATGAAAACAATAACCTTGTATACGCATGAAAACGCAATAAATGTATGAATTTATGTATACATTACCAGACCAGTTCACGAACAATACATATATAAATATTTTAACTATGACAATATATGGCATATTATATAAAATACATACGCATGACAATGATTTCATTTGAAACTTTGAAGGTTTTTAAATCACATTTGTATACTAATTCTGTTATTTATATTTTCCTTTCAATTAGCTTACATTTTTTAAATAACAATGGATGGCTTTTGTGTACGTTAGATTTGTATGTAAAATTTGACGGAGAAAATATAATTTACATAATAATTATTGAATTTAAAACACCTGTTCATATGGTGGAAAAAAACAGTTTTTTTTGAGTGCGAGTGCCATTCTGTTACTTAGAGTTTCAGCCGAATGGCCGGAGAAATACAATTCTCTCACAGAAAAACGGCGTAAAGTGATACAATTGGACTTTGTTCATTTTGTACTCGCGTTTCGTTCGGTGAGTGAGATTTTCCGGTGTCCATCCTTTCCCCTCCCCCGTCCTCTTCCTCCATTTCCTAAGTTTCGTTTAAGGGCCGGCAATGCTCTCACGAGCACCCACCCGCCTGAGTGTCTATGGGCGGCGACTTCACCTTTATGGTGGGCTCGTTTGCCCCCTCTTCTATAAAAAAGAATTGTGGTTAGTGTGGTTTGTGGAATATTTACCTCTTAGAGTAAGAACAGTTTGCTCCAAATCGTTAACACGATGCGAAGACGCCGGTGCACTCTCTAAGGAGCTCACGCGAAGCGACAGCTGCACGTTCTCCTCTTTTAGCATTTCGCAATAGCTGCAATTTTTCTTTATTAAAAAATGTTATTAACACAAATAATAAAATGTTTCTCCTTTGCACCAGAATGTGAAATGTTTCTTTAAATAAATAAGTGGTTATTATGACCGACTAAATCGTGATGTTGCTTGCTTCATCTGATGATGCTTTCATCAGCTGTCCAATAATTAGTCCAACTACTGAAAAAGAGGTGTTTAATTATTTGCAAATGTACCTTTTCCAATATTGAAGTTCGGGTTGATTATCTTGAGACTCGAGGGGAGATTTGATCTGCGCTTCAAGTAATGCCGACTCCAATTTCAACACTTGCCCCTTCAGTGATGTAATTTGTGCCAACGATTTCTCATACTCGGACACTAGGGGTTCGTTGCCCTGTAACATATTTTAATTAATAATGTAGACAAACGTCTTGAAAACTTGTCGTATAAAACTAGTTAAATAGATCTTAATAAATAGATCAAGATAGAGAAGATGTTCTAAAAAATATTTTTTTTAATGTTAATGTTATGAAAAAAGAGTACGATTCTTAGACCTACCCGATATGTAAACAAAATTTCATGAAAATAATTTGAGCCGTTTTGGAGGAATTTAGCAACAATCTCTGCGATACGAGAATTTCATATATATATGTTATATGCTTTATAATAATAACTAAACATAAATAACACGAATCAGCATTCCCAGCGCTAGATGATATAAGTTAACCTTACTATAAGCCACATTATTTAGCGACAATGTGACTAAATGGGTTGTTATCAATAGAAAAGTATTACAAAATCAACCTTTTCCGCAAATTCGAGTGCCACAATCCTCCTTTGTTGGGCTTCGACTCTTTCAATCAACGCTTTAGTAGAAATTTCTACTTCACTATAGTCTTGTCTTGCCGACTTCTCTGATGTTTCAGAGTCATGTTTTTCTATAGCTAGGTTTTTCATACCTGGAAATTATCCATTTTTGTATTAGCTATAATTGCATTTGTAAACAAATTTTTATTCCTATGACTATAGTCTAATAACAACCAACGAAGTATTTAATTATAAATTATACACTTTAACATATTAAAATGTTATAATAAAAAAAAAATTGATTTAGATGTCCTTTTGAGGCAATTGTGGCGTCCTCACACACGTTTGTTTACAGTCTTAACAGTCATAGAAATACAAAATAACTTACTCTTAGCGTCTAATCTTGATATTAGTACTCTTTTTTCCTTCTCCAACCTCTGAATAGATGATCTCGCAAGATTCAAGCTCGACTCTAGTTTTATAACTTCTTGACATTTCTCATCGTATTTCGCTTGACAACGCTCCGATGACTGTTGTGCTCTGAAATAATTTATATTATTCAATCATTAAATTATACATTGATTTTTAATTTAACTGAATTTTTATTTATAAAACACTTTGGCGGATTGTAGAACAGAGGTTACGGAGTTCGATTCCAAGGATATTTATTGGCTTTGAGTATATATTTATAAATATTATATATGTGTAGATATACACCGTGAGTGGTAAAAAAGGTCAAGCCTTTTTAAAAAAAAGTTTATTCATGTCATCATGGCTTTCAAACCATTTTTCTTATTGACGAGACGGGAAAACGTTCCTACTTTATATAATGAAAACAACGTTTCTTTATGAAAGCAGTAGAACGAATGATTTATTGTAGATTAAAGTTATACATTGTTGCACATATTTTAGATATTAACATTATAACACTTTATATTGGAAAGAAACCCTATTTAGTGTGAGCATAGATTTAAATATGAACTTAAAATACCTCTTCCATTTATCCCAAAGGGCTACAGTGGAATGCGCATCTCTCCTTGCGCTTGTCAATTGTGCTTGTAATGATGCGATTTTGTGCTGAAGACTTGCAGATTCTACTGATGACACTTTATTACCGGTTGTACTACTGAAAATTTAAAAATTTTCTTCTATTACTTAATCTTTAGCTAAGACATAGTCAAGTTCTTTGCATAGTTATAAACTATTATATTAAATATGTGCTTAATATTAGTATTTAGGGGGTATGTATGGTATATATGGTATTTTATTATATGATAGTTTGAAATAATATATAGATAGATATAGATAACTAGAGAGTTTGTTAGTTAAAGTGCCAACAAAAGTTGCCAGTTGAAATATCTATCGTTTCCATATTGGCTGATCCCAGACCGTTGGCCTCTATTTTATAGAAATGGGCAATAGAATGCATGATTATCCTATATGTTTTAAAAAATAGAATGAAAAATAGTAATGAAAGCATACATTCTAAATACTTGATTTTTAAGATTCTGTGCGTCGAGGCGTGCGCGTCGCTCTCTCCCAGCGAGTGCTTTGATCTGTTTTCGTAGAATTGCGTTTTGTATGCCGATTTGTTGTTTTTCTCTCCGTAACCTTTCTATTAAAGGTTCTTGCCTGGAAATTATTTAGATATTCTTAAAATATATTGAAAATATAGGTAAATAATGTTTTTGTATTTATATTACTTATATTATACCCGTGAACAATTTTCAAATTTAAAATGTGTAATATTTTTTTAATTAAATGGAATTAGTGAATGGAAACCTACAAATATTTATTTTTCTTTATAAATATATATCAATTATTTTGTAGTTAAGGTTTTAATACCTAATTAATGCAAGCTTCTTCATTGGAGCCCTGAGAAAACGAAATTTTATAAATAACTACAGTTGAAATGTTGAAAAGTTTGAAATATTACCAAATAGCCGTGGAGCTGATGGGAAACTTCAGTTCATCTTGGTCGTTAAGGTCGCCCGTTGAACCGTATTTAAGCTCGAGACGGTCCGAGTCTTGATGTGAGTTCGCGTCGCTCGCTTCTTCAACCTCCACTATTGCGGAGAGATCAAAACTTGGATCGTTTATCGAGATCATAGTTTGCATATTCATTATTTGAGTCTGAAATTATAATTTTCATATTAATGAGTGACGAGAAAATGAAGACCAGAAACACAAATCTATTAGAAACTATCTTTTTCGAAATATAATTTCAGGACTGACTCGAGCTTCACTTAAAAATATGGTAAACATATTTTTTTTGTTCGAATCAAAGTCAAATTATTTTCCTTTTCGTAATTTTTTGTTGCCCTATACAATACATACCTTAAGGTTATTAATAACAGACCGTAGCTGTTCAACGTGTGCGTCTTTTTCAGCCATTTGTTTAATGTGTAACGACTTTTGTTCGGACAGTCTGTTCCTCAACTCTGCGTGCTCGCGCTGAGTTTCATTCAATTGAATCAACCAATGATCGTTTTCTGCTTTATATGAATCTACCTGTAAATAGGAGAATACAATTCATAATAAGAAGAAATAACAAAGAAGAAACTACTAATATAACTAACCAATGTGTATATAATATAAAGTGAAGATTAAATCGGAAGACAGAGATGACGATAGAGGGATAGAAAAATACTTTAGGATATAAAAGATAATCCAACGATCTTAACACAACATATAAACTCTACTAAGGATTGGGGACTAGTATTAGTATAGCTTGATTACTATTTTTATATATTATGGAATGTAGTTTTTAAAGATATATAATGAAATAAGACTACCTCTTGGCTATGCCGTTCCTTTAGCTGATTGCTTAAATGTTCCATTTTCGTGAGTCTTTCCGAGGCTAAATTTTTCCAACGTTCCAATTCAGCATTACAAGTTTTCCTACACACGTAATTTTTTTTTAAAACTGGCTTCCCGATTTATTGCGTCAACATATAAATATGATCAATCTCTTGAAAGCTAACACACATTTTAATATACAATGTATACTAACATTTCTGATTCGCACGTCTCCAATTCCGTATTTAGTTTGAAGCACCTATTTTCTAACTCGACTTGTTTTGTATTAAACTTGAGTGGGACTTGTTCCTCCGCGGCGATTTTTCCCTTACTGAAATGATTTACGTACATTAAGATAAGACTATCATTTTTGATTAATGAGGATGACATCCGTGTAAAAACAATGTGTTTTTAATGTTTTATAACTTGTCTCAAAAATTGTTATTAAAGTAAGAATCAATGATAAATTGAAAAGAAAGTAAAATTAAATTAATGTATTATATCGTACATAATACATTAATTTAATATTTAGTTTAGAAAAAGCGTTCTTTATTTTGCTATACCATTCTAGATATTATTAAAATTACGACTGTTTTATCTAAAATACTAGTAAACAGACAAATAGAAACAACACAAATGCCAGATTAAAAAAATATAAATTATAAGTTATACATATCGGCGCAACTACAAAAATTAGAATTGAATTAACTAGAATAATTAAGTTCAGGCATCATTTAATTGTCCTAATAAAAAGTTTACAAAAATCCGAAATTCGTACTATTGAAGAGCATTTCTAGTTATTATTGTCAGTGTTATATTAATACTATTGCTTGAACTACTTCATATAATGGATATCAAAAGAGAACGTTCAACTAACTGGGAACAAGAAGAAAAGGTAACACTCGCATTGATAATATTTAAATGAACATTTCTTATGTTAGACTTTACATTTGTGATTTAAATTAACTTTTCAGATTTAATGGATGCAATTTCAGAAGAAGAGATAAAAAACATATAATGAATCAGTGGAAAATTTTCAAACTGAAGTCAAAAACCGACTTGGCATTATATAGGAAAGAAACAATGAAAACTGGAGGTGGACCACGACCCAAGACTCTGAAGACACTTTAGAGTTGTTGGATATATTACTACAAGAGTTTGAAGAGGACTCCAAAGAATTTGATGTATTGTGATGGTGTTAGGGTACTAACACCATCACAATACTAATAATAATAATAACTAATTATCTAATCATATGTTTCTAAACATGATAGGAACTTATTTAACTAAATATTGATTTTCGTTATTTCTTCTAAGAAACTGAAAATATTGTAGCAATTATTGGGAAAGAGGCAACGGTAGATGTAATCTTTTAGTTATCTTGATTATTTAACTTTTATAGTAGATCAATTGTAATAATGTTGCATTATTTTACTTGCATAATGCTATTGTGTTTAATGAAAATAGCACTGATAAGGTAATTTTAACTAAAGGACATATGTACAGTATCTTTTTGTTTATTTGGGTATTAATAACAAATTGGTTGATTCTTTTGAACAATGCAACATTTGTATCTCCTTGTATTCCACATCCTAAGATACCTGTTAAGAATATACCGGTAGGTTTAACCAAGTTTTATGCATACATAAGGTTTATGAGGTCCACTCTATTCAATAAAATAAAATATGTAGTATTTTTTGTTGCAGATTTCAAAGGAATTACAGTTTAATTATGTGGAAGTCTAATTTCCTGACATACATTGCCTCAGTTTTTGACAATGAGAGGCTGCAAAATAAGTATTATCATATACTTAAAAGTGCAACAGCAGATTCTTAAATAAAATAAAATTTGGCATCATTAAAATAAATTTATTTTCTATAGAAGTGTTGTGGTTTCTTTTTATAAATATTATCCTCAAAAAACAAAGCTCAAGCTGCAGCTTCCAAACATGTGTTATTCCAAAGTTATCATAGATTGTTCAATTCATGTATCATTGAGATTATCTCCATCAAAATGTTGGCGTTGGCATTATCTCCATCAATATGGCTATGTTATGCAGGACTGCTTTTGCTATAATATATATTTCTGTGTTCTCCAAAGATGTTCTTAAGCCTGTCTGTAAACACATAAATGTATGAAGTAATTAATTAATACGTAGGTACGTAAGTAGCAGCAGTAGCAGGTAGGAAGTTTATCAGGTGCAAATTTATGATCAAAGCGTTGGATAACAAATATGAATTGTTACTTACTTGGTTGCGGATCAAATATCCAAGGGCTATTAATATCTGGAGAACAGAAGATAAGCTCCTCCACGTTATCCACTGCTACACTAGTGCTAAACAATGGGTCTTAAAACAACACGTCTTTGGAAAAACGATATTTATTACTATTCGTCATCATAATTATTGAAAGGATTTTCTTTACTTATATATATGTTTAGTTGTCTAAAAACTTGTTACATTTGATTAATCATTTCACGTACTGCTTTAAGGGCTATTAAATTAAAAATTTCACCTAATAAACTAAAATACGTTGTTATTAAAGTAAATATTAACTCAAATTTGGTGAAATCAAGTCAACTGTCACTTTAATCTTTATACTGAACTTAAACTAGCCCCGAGGTTGAGATAACGATTGCATAACATTTGTATGGAATTTATACGAATGCTATACCGAGCATAAGTTGGCTCTTTTTATATCTTTTTTTAAAATATTAAATTCAACATACTTATCTAACTCCGACTGCAATATCGCAATTTTCGTTTGAAATTCAAGTATTGACTTTTCAAACTCATCTCTCTCATTCTTCAACAAACTCTTGCACTCATCCATTATATATTTTTTGTCACTTTCAAGTTGTTTGATAATGAAAATACTTTTATTTTCCTCAGTTCGATCCTGCACTTTGGAAATTTCATTATTTCTCAATTCAATCAATTGTTTCTGTAAATTATCTGCCGTGGTTTGAAGATTCTTGCACGTTATACCTTTGTGTTTGTATGAGTCTTGTAATTTTCTCATATCACCTACCAATTCCGATTTCTCTTTGGTCACTTCATGTAAATCATTTCTTAATTGACTCACAATATCTGATTGTTTCTCATTTGACTGCAAAAGTTCATTAAGTTTTTGTTCGTATCTTCTCTTGTCACTTTTTAATGTGTCTATTTGATTTATTAGCGCTTCTATAGCCTGATCACTAACTTGTATTTCCTTGTTTTCTGTATGTGTGATTGTTTGTGTGTGATGAGATGTTGTTTCAATTATTATTTGCGGTTTTTGAGGTTCTTTCTCACTCTTTGGTGATAGTGTGTAAGTCTCGTTTCCTAAAAATACATATTTTATAGTAGTGCAAGTGATTAACCTTAACAATTTACTTGAATGGTAGTAGTTTTTAACAATAAACGTCTAAAATGATATATGTATGGCATATAAATATGGAAAATTTAATTTATTTTGGTCGCATATACCTCTATCAGAATCAGATAGTACATCCTCCACTTCAACAGAATCTTCATCAGTGCATAGCGTATTAATTGTTTTGTCAAATGATGTAGGTTTGAATCCCTGGTTGATTAAAAGTAACGTCTTTTCTAATTTACAATATTGCTGTAGTAAATTATCACGTGACTGTTCGATTGTGGCTAACTTTTTGTTGCAATGTTCCAGTTCCATTGCTTTGGTTTTCTCCTGTTAATTAAATATTAAGTTTATGTGGGCATAAATCTAAGAATTTCTTACATCTTTATTGCTTAACCATAAATTTACTCGTACAAATTGGGGAAAGATGCGAACTCGGATAGCTGTTCATACATCAACAACGGGCCAATATAGAATGGAAAATTGGGTTAAAATGGTTCCAAAAGTTTATTGGCCTGTGTATATTGGATAAGCATTTATCAAGGAAACTATTATACTGATGTTTCTTTTATACCGCCACTCGCATACACTTTAAGGGAGAGGTACGCTATTTTCGCTCACGCAGCTCGCTAAGGACCGGTGCGCTGTGTAAGAGGCCTTAAAAACACTTGGTTGTGTAAAGTTGAGTTGTCACAATACAAGTGTAATGTGGTGTTTAGTGTAGTTTAGAAGACCAAAAATTCATATTAATTCCATGGAAGGTCAATTTCAATTATTGTCATAATATTGTTTGACAAAATGAAGATTGAGATGCAAAACCAAACTGCAGAATTAAAGGATTCTATAACAAAAAGCATTATGGACAAAATGGAAGAGAAATTAATCTCTTTACGTGGAAGAAAACGAAACCCTAAAAATTAGAGTAGGGAAATTAGAAAAGAAATAGAATACATATAGGGGAAAGGAGTAACAACATCATAATATTTGGCCTGGAAGAAAAAGGAAAATCCTCTTTTGAGCTTCTACAAAAAGTAAAAAAGGACCTGAAACTGGAACTAAACATTGTGGTAGAAGACCACGAAGTTGACAAAATCTATCGCTTAGGTAATAAAAACCAAGAAGGTAACAAACCGAGGCCGGACTATGTCCATTTGTAAGTAACTGGAAAAAGGTTGAAATTATTAAAAATAAAAAAAAACTTGAAAGATATGTATATCATGGAAGATTACTCAAAAGAAGTTTTAGAAAAAAGAAAATCACTGCAAGCGAAGTAAGTTAAAGAGAGGGAAAAGGGGAACATAGCGTACTTGAAATACGATAACTAATAGTAAAAGCCAAGAGAACGGGAAATATCTACGTCACTCTGTTCATTGTCCTCTTTTTGCAACAATCAGCTTAAAAAAACAATACATAACATCTTCATTCCAGTCAAATAGAAGAAACGCTTTTAATTTGTTGCGGTCTAGATCACCAATCGACAATAGCAACTAAATATCGGAAAGCGGAAACCAAAACGAAACGAAGAAACTGACAACATAGAAACAGCAGAACACCACCCTCCTCCAAGCCGACTGGTTCTCGTGGGGGAAAAGACCACAACCCTCCAACAAGAAGCGATAGTAATAATCATAACAACTATAACAAAAATAACAGCAAAAGGTTGGAGGAGGCCTTTGCCGATTGGCAAACAGATCTACAAAAATTAAAAAGAAACATATATTAGAATATTAATAAAGAATTGTGTAAATGTGTGTGAATTGTTTTTTTAGGTTAGTAGATCTCAATATAAGGCTATTATTATTATGTGCTGTTCAATGTTTTATTAATCCTTTCTTTTCTGATGACATACTAAACGCTTTGCTGCTCTTATGCATGTGTTGAACAAATCCAATCCAGTAATTTAGGCGCGCAAAAACCGCATTCGTAAAACTCAGCAGGATTATTATTGTTGTTTTTTTTTAATAACAAGTAAAGCATACATACCAGCATGATGCATTTCATCATATGAGGGCAGGCATCGCATTTCGGTTTCAGGTTAAGTATTTGATCGCAGACCGTATGTTTCATCATCAAATCACTGCGAATTTCTTCAATATCGTTCAACTTTGCATCAACTTCGATACTTTTCTGATACGAGTTATTAATATTTCTCAAATAATTCTCAAATGAAATTGTTGGTATTATGCCTTGATATTGATCTCTTAAAACTTCAATTATGTCAAACATGTTTCTGTAATAAAATAATTAAATATATAACGAAGAGACATGGCTATCGCCAACTTCACTACTCTGTAGGGTTATTTTTGAAAGGCGTAGGTAGCATCAGCATTGCCAACATCACGATTGAGTTGTTCATAATAACCACTTATTTAAAGAAACACTTCACTGATAGTTTCCAAGATTTATATTTCACTATTTGAAAAAGAGAGGTCCGTTCCGTGCAACGGCCTGAGCGCGACTGTGTCGTGCGGTTACAATGCGACCCTATTTATAGTGATCTAGCACTTGTTTACAAAGACGTCGTATTGAAATAATAAAAATGACATTTCACAGAGTAACAAACGTAAAGTATTCAACTTATGTGTTTAAACTTATTTTAGGACAAGTAAATGATGTTGAACTTAATTATTCTAGTTAATTAAGACTAATTGTTGTAGTTGCGCCGATATATATGTAATATTTTTATTAAATCGTTACTTATTTCACTATGGTTTATATGTATGTTTTGTATATTCGTGATAGATATTTTTTTTAACTTTTGTGTTGTTTACTGTGCGTGTAAATAATGCTAATATTATCTCTACTGATAAACGTTAATAACAAGATATGAATACAGTATATTCGTGTAATTTATGTATTATTAATTTATGTGTAAAAAATGTTTGTGATTGTAAGTTTTTTTATATATAAAATTCTCGTGTCACAGTTTTCGTTCTCTTACTCCTCGGGAACGGGTTGACCGATTCTCCTGAAATTTTCTCAGCATATTGAGTAGGCATGAGAATCGGTTAACATCTATTTTTACAGGCATTTTTTTTGGCAAAACAACGTTTGTCGGGATCAGCTAATATATTATAAATACCTGAATTGGGCCTTATTTCGTGTGACATATGTATCAAAATGCTTCTGTTGTTTACGGAGCATGCTTTCAACATCTAATCTCAATTGTCTCTCTCTGTTTAACGACAATTTAAGACTTTCAATTTTTTGAAAGTTTTCTGTTGCTTGCAAATGGCTTATCAAAATTTCGTTGCTCAGTCTTTAAATATATAAAAAAGATATTGTAAGATAAAACATACTTAACTTAAAATATTTAGAACTATAACAAAAAAAACTTCACTTAAGAACTATACAATTTCATTAGATTAAGATCGTTATTCAGAGCTTAAGCGATGAAGGCCGTGCGTTCGAATCATCGCTGTGAAAAAATTGACTTTTTTATGTTCCGCATAGTGAGGTTAAAGGTTTTTACCCAAAACATGTGTAGGGAACAAAAAATCTATCAAATTAGACCAATACTTGTTAAGGGTTTATACAAATTGTACAAAAATACAAAATTATATGTATAAACAATTTATCATACCTTGACACAACTGCCTTTTGTCCAGTCGATTGTAAATCTAATATTTGATGTCGCAGCATGTCAAGTTCCACTTCTGATATTAATTCTTTTTGAGAATAAGCTTGAAACTGAAATTAAAAAAAATATAGGATTAGCAGTAGAGTAGTATAGTTGGTACAAAGTATTGTTAGCTAAATAATATTGTTGGGTACAAAGTATTGTTAGCTAAATAATATTGTTGGGTACAAAGTATTGTTAGCTAAATAATATTGTTGGGTACAAAGTATTGTTAGCTTAATAATATTGTTGGGTACAAAGTATTGTTAGCTTAATAATATTGTTGGGTACATAGTATTTTTGGGTAAATAACCGGGTAAATAGTACAGTTGGGTAAATAATATTGTCGGATATTATTGTAATGTTAATCAACCAAAACGCTAATCTATATTTTATTTTGGTAGTGAAAATCATACAAACATATTGTGATTGTCTATAGCTTGCAAAGCTTAAACTAAAATCTTGACAGCTTAGCTTTTTACTAAAAAAATAGATTATAATTTTTAGTTATTTAGTTTAGATTATAATGTTAGTTGTAAAAAACTATTTTTTTTTTGTTTCTGTGAAATTACCTGTGTGGTGATGAGTTCTAACTCTGAGCTGAGCTGGTGAGAATGTTCCTTAAGAACTTTATTTTCATCTGACAGAGTTTTTAAATCTTCCCTCATTGCAATAATTTCTTCGTTTGATGGAGAGGATGATAGTTTATTACTGAAAATTTAATTTTTTTTTATTAAAACCTAATATTGTCAAAACTAAGTGTTTAAGTGTCACCACGTTACAGACAGTGTGAAGGGTCTTTGTGTTTTTTCACCTCATTATTTTAATGAAATAAACGAACTATGTACCTGCAGCACCTTACAGGATATTACCGACCTTTAAGTTAGATGTAAATAACTTTCAGTCTAGGCCTAAATGGTAAATTATTAATCGTACACAAATTACTATCAAATATTTTTTTCGTTTGTAATTAAATTAAACATCTTTCCTTTATGTACACACAACTTACATGAATTCATTTTGTGTTTTTTGTAAGTTTTCTATCGTTGTTTTTAACTTATCTATTTCATCCATCTTACTGTCCAATTCATTTGACAATAAAACGAGCTGCTTTTGTGCGATTGAATTTTCAAAATCACTCGCACGACCTTTTGATTTTTCGATGTTACCTATAAATCAAATGTATTTATTATATACCAAGTTATATATATTCATCTTATACATCGAAATTCCCCGTCACAGCTACCATACTCCTCCAAAACGGCTTGACTGATTTTTACCAAATTTTATACACGGATATTTTATTCACGGATACCTGTGCAAAAACTTTTTAATGATACAAAACAAAACACCATACCATTTTTCAAATGTTCTTCAAAAGTCTTCATGATATCAGCTTTATTATCCATCAAACTGTCTATATTTGTAATACAAGAACTTTCAATTAGTTTCCTATAATTTAGTTTACATTCATTGAGAGTGTCATTTTGCCTCCAAAACACGTCAACGGGTATTGAATGACGTAATTTATCGGTTAAATCAATTGTGACGGCCATCAGACCTTGAACTTTTCTCTCATAATCCAAAACTGTTGTCAGAATCTCCCTTTTACCCTCCAAGCATTCATTCCTTAAATTTTCATTTAACGATCTTATATATTTATAATTCTCTTGTAAGTAGTTACACTTTAAATTTATTGCCAGATTTGAATTTTCCACGAGTCCCGGTGATGGTTCACTCGAGTCCTCGTCCATTTGTGCTTTAAGTTTAAATATTTCCATTTTGTAATTTTCTTCTTGTTGTTGCCATCCGTTTTTTTCATCTCTAACATTGAGAATGAGATCGGTGAGCTTTTCGTAAAGTGTTTTAAATTTATTTTGGAAATATGTTAGATAATATTTTGTTTGATTTTCGTAGATTTTATCTCCGTTCGATATTATATTATGTATTGAATTTTCCGAATATATTTCATATTCGGATTGTAATATCCATGGACCGAATTCGCCATCACTAAAATTGGTCGAATCTTTTTCTGGTTCAACGTTTGACTTGAGCTCTGTTAGTTCCTTCTCTAGTTCAATTGATTTTTTACTTTCTCTTGACAGTTGATGCATTACTTCAAATGTTTCTTTTCTGAAAAATATCATATAATAACGATTATTAATCTTCTCTGACTTGTGTAAATTGTAAATTTTGACAGGATATTATAATGCATAATTGAATCGATCCAGATATAAATTTATACAGTATTTTTCATAAAAATCTATGGACGTATTAAATACATATTATTGGGAAAAATTAGTGGCCGACATGTAATGGCAACAATTTGATACTAAAACGGAACTATAGTTATAGAACGTTTATTAATAGACAACTTTATAAACCGTCAAATGAGACTAAAAAGTATGATAAATAATCTATGGTTCAACAGTTGCATAGGCTTTTTTATGAACAAAACCGATAGTGAATAAAGTTTTCAAGAACATTAGCATCTCATTAATACAAACGTTTTGTATTTAATGACATAATGCAGAAGCTACCAAAGTATATACATAGCGCATCTTACGGTTTGACAAATCTAAACTGCATGCATATACGCGTGTGTGAGTGAGGTCAACTGAATGAGACAGAGAGAGAAACACAATTCTATTTTCAAAATACAGTTGGCATAATAGATTTTTCTTACCTCGATTCATGTAATGCGGATAAAAGTGCGTCCCTTCCACCGATTGCACTCCTCAATTCCAAGACTGTCTTCATGTGAGGGGAAAACCAACCCGCTGTTTTCCTTGCCTCCATAGATTGTAGCACAGAGTCCAGACTTGGGCACTCTAAAGTCAGTATACCGGATGTTGTCGTACCTGTAATATGTATTTAGGCTAATTTATATTTTAAAATAAAGTAATATTCCAGCTGTAGTGTCTGTATTGAGCTAGAGCTATAGTAATAGCTATACTATACATACACGCTATCTGTATCTCGTGCTTATTACTACCGCGCGAGCCACCGGCGAGAGAGGACGCGCCGCCTGCGCACTACACAAGCAAAACTTATTCACATCGTGAATATAATATTATTGAAATAAATATCGAAATACATACTGTTATCCTTTAAGCAATTTAATATTTCAAACAAGCTCGATCGAAGAGCTTCGTTTTCATTAAGTATTTTCTGATATTCATCGGTTTCTTGTGGGACAGTTAGAACTGTTTCACCATGTTCCAGGGATTCTTTCCTGCAATATGTATTAAAATAAAATCGCATTTGTTTGTAATAATTTGTATTATTCATAATAACACAAAATAATATCATTCTTCGCGTCGTTTAATGTGATTAAGAATTGGAAATTAATATAATGTTTAAAATGACTTGTAACATTAGAAATAACAATTTAGTTTGATGACGTCAACTTCACTTCATAGTTAGGCTACAGAGAACGACACATTTTTTACTGTTATTTCTGTTTTTTATATAGAAGCGGGGGCAAACGAGCACGTGGTACGCTTGCATACTAATTATTTCTAAATAAAAAAAACTAAAAACCTGTTCTATAAATGGTTGAAATATCAGTGCAACCTTTTGCTTTGACATTAATAACAATGAAGACAACCTAAAATATACTTAGTCTGAATAAATTATTATGAAATTTTAATAATTAAACTTACTGAACCAGACTTGAATCTTCCAAGCTATCTTCAGTCATATCGACTTTTTCATATGAAAACTCCTTACTTTTCAAAACTTTAACCATTTTTCTTATGCGTTTATCTTTCAAACGATTCTCAACTTCCACGGTTAATAGTTTGTTTTCAATATCTTTTAATTTTTGTGTCAGTAAGGCATAATCCTGTTTCACACTGTAATATTCTTTTACAAGTCCAGTTGTATTGACTTCATCATTCATTGGTATATTGAGTCGTTGTCTGAAATGTTTATTTAATAAATGTTACAACCTAATATTGAAAAAAATACTAACAATCACTACGAAACAATTAAAGGCGGTTGTGACCAAGCCTAACAATACACGTAAATATCGATCTCGGATCAATAGCCTAAAGTTAAATTGTGCATAGAATTGTGGCTGCTGCATAGCGGGGATTTGATTTGAATCCGCCATTGTCTAGAATCTAAATGCATGCTATGTGCGACTTGCATCCTTGAGATCGATACCAGCTTTGAAATTTGGATTTTATTTCCACCTGTGCAATTAGCTTGCTTCTTGATGAGGACCCCGGCATGTGTTAGATTTAAGAATTGAGGAAATCCTCAGAAAATATAGGAACGGATGCAGTCCGACACAATGCGAGCCTACATGGTTTATGGCGGTATTACACGGTTAGTTCATTATTATTAATATAGCAGAGATAAACATTGAATATGACTAGTTTGTTAATACATACCTCATACATTCATTTTCAATTTGGATATCATTTAACGTTTGATTAAGCTCATTAACCTCCTCAACCAAGGCTTTAATTCCTTCATCCTTGACTCTCATTTGTTGTTTCTTGTTTTTAATACCAATTAAGAGACTTTTTATTCCATCATCCGTTTGCAACAATTGTAGTTGAGCTGTTATCTCTGTCAGCTACACATGTTTTTTAATAATATAATTAATTAGGATTTTAAAATAACGTACGTTGTATAGGAAACCACAGTCACATTTATTGTCCTATAAGTTTTTGACTTCATTCGCGTGGCTGATTTTTCATTTATTTACGTGACAAGCTTGGGCCAAACAGTAGCACTTGTATATAATAATGCTAACATGATGTAATCATTAAAGCTAACACATTTACATCCACAATTTCCAGCGTCACATGCTTCGCTTTAATTGGTCACATTCAAATCACAACGCTAATTATAAATACAAAAAAAAAACTTTACAAATAACAATTGCGATTAGTTAATTAGTGAATTGAAGAGAAGCAAGATAATATGTTAAAATAAAACCATCATAATAGAAGCAGGATTATTTGCAATAATTACTAGAAATAACAATTTATAGAGCATTCTTAACAATGCTCTTAGAGAAACGGACTACCTCTAACAAAAAAATATTTAAAGATGGAAAAATGTGTATATTATTCAGTAATATATTGGCATAGTGTATAACTTACCTCCTTTTCCCTTAAAGCAATCATCTCTTCTGCACCGTGCAGCGAACATGTCATTTTTATTATTTGTTTTTGTAATGTTTTAATTGTATTTTTTTCTTTTTCATCCCTATCATTGACTCTTTGTTCATGTTCACAAGATTTTATATTCTTTTTGAGATTGTGATTTTCTTTTTTTAATACATTGATAAGCTCTGCCGAGTCTAGCATTTGCCTTGATGCCTCCTGTAGTTTCTTTTGTAATTCATTAACTTTTAGTTCTGGGTTTTCATGCTTGAAGATTGAAATTGAAGTGTCAGCTGTTTATCAGTATAGTTAAAATAAACTGTTACTTTTTTACAATAATTACATTTCCAAATTAAGAGAAAAACAATAGAGCTAAATTAATAGAAATATGCATGCAGGTTGCTTATTGTGTGCTTATTTTTAAGTGTTATCTGTTTTATAAATAATGTAAATAAGACATACTTTTTGTTGCAATGGAGAACTGTTATTTTTGAGTTTAGTAAGTTGCTGGGTTGTCATATTTTTTTCTGTTGTTAATTGTTTTATAACATTCTTCTGTTCTTTGATTGTATTCTAAAACATTTTAATGGTTTTAAATTATAATACAATATAAAACCATATAGAGTAAGGAAGTGATGTATTTATTACCTTCAATTGTTGCAATTTAAGTTTTAACTCTTCCGGGACTTCATTCTTCTTAGAAGTCTTATCTTGTATATCCTTGTTCAAAGTTACAATATCTAATTTGCAGCGAGTTTTTTCTTCTTCAGAATTTCCTAAAGCAACTTTACAGTACCTTAGTATTTGATTAAATAATGACATAAGGAGATAGTGGTTAAACAAACTTACTTTTAAGCTCGAAACATTCACCATTAAGTGTATTTAACTGCTCTGTTAAATTTTCAATTACCAATGTGGATTCTTTAAGTTTGTCTTTAAAAACTGTTAGTTTTTCTTTAAAAGTGCTATTTTCTTCTTCAAGTGTCTAAAACAAGTTTGAGAGTTTAAAATGCATGCTATGCATATATATTTATGACATGAAAAAAAATAATTTATATATAAAACAGTTAAATACTTTTTTTCATTAATATGTGAAATGGCCATATTAGGTGTCGTATAATAGTGGTTAAGTGACACTAACATACAACAATATTTTCTCTCTCAACTTTTCAAAAAAACAAGTTTTATCGCTGTGAATAATTAAAATAAGATTTAGCGTGTAAGCTATATCTCGCTAACTTTTCTTAAATGTCTGCTATGGGCCTAATTGTTAACACTTTAGTCACACAACTAATTGATCGTAGTTCGTACATTACTCGTAAACAATTTTAATATGAAAGATAATTTAAAACGTCACTAGACGTAAAAAAAGTGTTCACGCCCATCCTAAAATCGTTTATTCAAATTATGATTCGTCTTATATTCTATTGGTTGAGTTGCAATTATTTAACGAAATTGAAATTAAAACTAAGGTACTATTTTTGTTTATTAATTAAAAATCTACTACCTTTACGTCATTCAATAATTTTCGTATGTGTCTATTCTTCTTAACAACTTCATCTTCAAGTTGTGCAATAGCATTCATTTCTGATAAAGCATCACGACTAGATTCACTATCCATTTCAATGTATTTCGTCTTACGATGTTCAAATTCTGCAATTTCTGAATATAATTTCTCCAATATTTCTTTGTTCGTTTTAATCAATTCTTCTTGATGGGCTACTGTTTCGAGTACGCCAGAGTCCCTCGCTGGAGAATCTAACAAGCATGATATCAAAGAACCAAAAATGTTATTGTTTATTTATTTACGGCCGAACACACACAGTCACAGTATAGTCTGTGACTGTGTATGCATACATCACACAACCAACATTGAACAACAGAAATAATACAATAAATAATTACTATACAAACCACAAGGAGTTTCTAGGATATAAAAACTACATCAGCAAACGTATTTGTTATTTGTTAAACTCACATACCCATTGAGATTATTTTCTCTTTAGCTTTTCCGTATTTTCGCTTTAGGGTTTCAACCTGACCGAGAAGACTGTTTACCTATAAAAATAAACACATTTCATTAGAATGTAACAATATGACATTTGAAATAATGTTATTTTTCAGTTTGTTTATTAGCCTATATATATTAACGAAAAAATTTTCAACGTTTTGGCTTGAATAGCTTACCCTTATCAAAGAATATGTAAATCATAAAAACCTCTCTAAATAACATGATTATTCAAACAAAAGCCGTTTTACAATAGGATGCCTTACAAGAAGCGCCTGTAAAGTTCTGGTAAGGCACAAATGTTTTTTTTAATAAATTTATTTTAATCAATTACAGTCGGAACAGCTTTTATAATTTACTTCCTACGTAATTTATAAATTGAAGTACCTGTTCACTTTTAAATTTCAAAATATCCTGTGCAAGACGAAATAAAGATTTTAAATCGGAAAAGTTCAGCTCAATATCGTCAGCTTCCATCCATGAGAGGTTTTCACAAAGTTTATCTCTATCCGCCTGCTTTAAATCTGTCTGAGAGTAGTTTAGAATTTCTCGCCAGTCCGTATCAACCATTTTTTAATTTACAACAATATTATCACTTAATATTTTTATTTTTGCTATTGTTGTAATGTAATGTGTCAGGATTATAATCTATAATTTATCAGTGTTTATTGTGTTGTGTTGCTAAGAAACGATGTAATTTATATCAGCGCCACCTAGTTACAAAATTATGAGACTATTTATCAATCGTCATTTTATTAGTTACCCCCGCCAGTTATTTTTTGTCTACATTAGAAATAATTTATATGGCAACATAACGTTTGCCGGTTCAGCTAATAATTCATATTAGCTACGACTCGAACAAATTGAACTTTATACAACACAACTTCGAACTGTCGTAAAAGTTATCTAATTAAAATATTGCCTCTCTTTGTGCAGGTTTTATAGTAGTAGTATCTAACTTGATCTCTTAACCTAAGTCTTTATGTTTTGTCGCAGTATATTAGTACCAATATATTTGTATTTAACAGGTAAATAATACAACAAATAGAAAGATTATATTTATTAGATGTGTCGTTTACGAATCAATAGCCGTTAATGACGATATACAGAGGTGTCAACAACAAATAAAACATTTGTGCCACTAAAAATAAATTAACATGAGAACAACAAGTATTGGGTTAAGAAGTAAGACATCATACTAAGATCCTACATAGGGCGAGAAAGGTTAGGTCTTGTGTCTGGAATATCATTAAAAAAATCATAAATATTTAGAGGGTATAAATAATTTTAAAAATAGAAAACGACTAGGTATAGTGTATATCATATTATCAGCTTAAAACATTACAAGCTCTTACATATAAAATACATAGACATTTATCTCCATATAATTACGATTAATGTATTGTCAAACGTTGCCAACTCGCCCTATCACTAACGAATATAGAGTATTGTATGGTTTTATGGTAACCAACACAAATATATACAAAGTTAGAAAAAAAAATGTTAAAGACAAAAAAAAGCCAAAATGTTATGCCAACTTTACAAAATGACCGACTTAAAAGAGTTTAAAGTTCGAATTTCGTTTTTGTTCGCATTCGCGACAAAGGCAGTATGTGCGCAATATTAGAATTAGTATAGATTAACCACGCCCAGCTACGCTCTTTTAAAAAAAAAAACTTTTTAAAAGATGAGCTCTTTTAATAAATAATTACATCTAACACACATCTCATTTTATTTTGTACAATTATACATTTAAAACATAATTATACAATAATCAAACTCTTTGGACAAAATAAAACAACTTTGGAAAAGTTAATGGTATGATTTTAAACTGATACTTATAACGATTTACTTAATTATTGTGCCGTGTTAGAAACTTAATGGCGAAATTAATTGTAGGTGTGTCATGGGTTAATTTCGGTAACAATAAAACATTAACATAAAATAATAAATAAATTATTTTTGATCTAAAAACATCGTCGTGTTCCATTAGCCGTTTAGCGCAAATATCTTGTCTACGACTGAGATGTCAGTCCATGACAGTTGTGACGTCATTAATTGTGACGGCCTTAACACGAACATTACGACAGTGTCTTCAAGTAACCGTAAATGTCAATAAATTTGGTTTTGACATTTGATTAAAATCGTTGACTCACCAAATATTTGTACTGTATACAATTGTTACATTCATACGATGCAAGTTTTAGTTCACTAGTTGCTTCTTAGTTACGACATTTTCATGCAATAATGTATCGTTACTATTACATAGTAAGTAGCTATTCGAATTAACGTATTGCTCGTGTTAAGACCTGACGCACGAACTATAGCAGTCACGTGCCCAAGCGCCTGTGAATGTCATTTCGATAAAAAGTGATTTGAACAGTTGAACTTCGTCCAGTGACGTCATTAAATATGGATCAAAGATTTTACTTAATGGTATTGCGTAACAGGAGTTCATCTCAGTTTGCGCGTACAAAGCGTAGCGCGCCGCAGCCGCCGAAGCAGCGACGTCGGCCGCTATCAAATGCGCTCCACGTAGTTACCTAAAAATAAATATTGTATTCTATATTGTACTCATTTATTTAACTTAATTTTGGGATAGCTATAACATATTAACAAAACTAAGGAAAAAGAGAACATATCTAGTTTCGTATAAATTGTGTGTGTGGTAAAATTTTTCGATAACCGATAATAGATGTATACATAGAAATTAAATAATGTATTATGTAGGTAAATTACCTGGGAAGGTCCCAAAACGTCCGGTCCGTTGACTAGACCCAACGTACCAGCCATCGTCACATTTCTCCAATACGTAGACGGTATCACCTTCGTTTAACTCTAGTTCGTCAGGATTCTGCGGTCGGTATTTGTACATTGCGCGATATCTGGGAATAAAAAATAACATAAAATTAGAACTAGACCGAGCAACGCTACCCTTAAGTTTCAAATTATATTATTTTTTTTAAATAGCGACGGAACGATTGAATTAAAAGATTTTTAACAGTAGTGCCATCTGCACAATTTTTACATTATGTTATCTTCCACGTTCACTAGAGGGCGTGGTTGATAAATTGTTGTAATAGTCGATAAAACGGAATATCTTGTAAGTTTGTTTTACTCACGGTACAGCTTCAGCGTTTGTATCGACATAAAGAGGTTCTGTGTTATTGAGGTTCACAGTGGCGTTGTGGCCACGGTCAGCTGGCGATGGGCCTTTTGCGGGATAAACTAAAAAGTAATAATACAACTTGTTTTAAATCTATGAAATTATAGATGTACAAGAAATATTGTTGTATAATTTATTAATGAAACAAGCTCGTTATATAATATATATAATACATTCATTATTCATTCTTAGTTACAAAATAGTTTAAATCATTGAAATGATCGTTCGTTCTACGACTAAAACAACAAAAAAATATATATTTTAGTACTGTAGTTTAATTATTTTATTATTAGGTACATATTGTATACGTATTTTAATGGTACTTTGAAAAAATGAGTAATAGATATGCCTGACATATAAATTTGCCCATATTTGTCTAATACCTGTATAAGCCCTGGTAATTGTAATCCGATATTTACCGGGAATAAGCCTCTTACGTGCTGACGCCGCTTATATCTTAGAATAATACATAGTTATATTTTTAATTCGTTCTATTTATTACTAGAACGAATACATTTGTAGAACATAATCTATTGATTATTTATGTAAACGTAACTTTTTCTTGTATTTTTTTTATAGAGAGGGGACAAACGAGCAGGAGGCCCACCATAAAGGTGAAGTCGCCGCCAAGCTCGTGAGTGCGTTGCCGGCCTTTTAGGGTGTGGTACGCTTAAATTGTACTTACCAATGAGTGGTTCAGTGGCTGGTGGTGCGTTGGCAAGTGCTGCGCTGTTGTGTTGGGGTGTGTATGTATGGGCCCCAAGACTTCGCTTGTCTCCATTCACAACGCCGTGAGCTGCTGGTGAAGCTACTGGCTTGTCGGTTGAAAGGATTGGCTGCGATTCTGAAGTATTATATTTATTAATAATACCAATTATTTATTGTAATCTTTTAAATGTAAAAACGTATTTTAGGATGTATTTAATATAATATAATAATTTCTTATATGTGGTTAGTTTTACTAGAATAAGATAAATAATCGTAACTATTAGGTTAAACTTCACCTGGAAGGTTTTTTAAATATACCTTGCTTAGATTGCGTGGGTTCCTGCAGGATGGTGACGTAGCTGTCCGGGAATATGCCCGTTTTGTTTCCCACTCGGCCCTCCCACCAGTTGTGGTCTATGCGTCTCGCGAGAACCACCAATTCGCCTTTCTTAAGCGGCAATTCGAGATTTGTTTGTGCTGTGAAATCGAATTTCGCCCTCGCCCGACCTTCGACGACTATTGGCTTCTTCGGAGATTGGGCAACATCACCTTTTAGCAACTGAAATATTATTCGTAATCATTAATAACATCTGTATTTACGATATAACATTAGGTATCTTAAGTATGTTTGAAATATTATTATTAAGAATGTGTAAAATAGATATAAAATAAGTAATTTTGAAATCATTTTAACCGGAAAGTTACATCAATCATCTTGGGAAATAGTTTCACGAAATAAAAAACACGTTATATTTTGAAAAAGTACTTTAAAATTGTTAAGATATAAAAATCTATTTATCACGGCGAACGCTTCAGGCAAAACCGTTTTCAATTATAAAGCCTCCTTACCTCTACATAATTATATGGGAACAGGCCGATACGTCCATGAATTTCACCTTCGTACCAATTGTTATCAATTTGACGTCTCACATTGATAATATCACCTTTCCGGAAACTTAGTTCCCGCACTGTCTGTCCATTGAACGTATACAAAGCTTTAGCTACAACTCGATCTGGCTCATCGTACCGATTAAGAGGGACAATTGTCTTCTGAGACGGCATAAAATTATCTTGATGCCTCCTACTCTGCATATCTTGGAGCTCCTGAAATTATAATTTAATTATTTTGTTTATCTTTAATAATCACAGAATGGTTATACATGCTGCGGTGAAATTTAGAATTTTGATAGAAATGTCAATTAGTTTAGCCAGAGTTATATAGCGGTTAAGAGTCAAACAGTGGGCACTCTCAAAATTGATAACCTTAATCGATGCATCGAACGCTTCAATGTCGATATGATGGTAGTCATTTTCCTGAAATTAAGAATTCAACTGTATTTATTTTTAGATCCATGTAGTAGTTAACGACCATCCGATGTTTAAAAGCTGCATAAAGATTTACAATGCAAGTTGTCTTGTGTATTTGTAAAGATTACTTATAAAAAGGGCTTGGAAATTTTACTTTTATAATACGATTACATAGATAAATTCATCACTGTCGTATTACGCGTAAATAAGTATCTATATTGAATATTAACATTATGTACACTCCTAGATAACATGACGGATGACTGTATACAAAGGAATTTAAATTATTAGCCATATTTTGTTATTCAAGGTAAACTCAGAGTCAAGGTAAAATTTAGTATAAATTTATTCGAACATTATTATTGTTGATGGCTTTGTTTATGTTTACTAGTTCAATATTGACTATCAGGTACACTCTTACAAATTCAAATAATATTAAAAATATCTATAGAAAAATCAATAGGTCGTTCGTTACAAATTGCATGAAATTCGCTCCGTCATTTACAAGGCCGCGTTTATAGCTTTGTACAGATATCGTGATACAGTTACGTATATAAAACAAGTTTTGTTAATAAATGAAAATATTCGAAAATTATTAACGCAAGAATATCAAGCAGGTGTTGATACACAATATAAACGCACAATACTAATCGTATTATTTTCTACAAAATTGTAAATCTCGTTTTTTGCTAACGGTATTATATTATTTAGTTACACAATGAGAGAACTATGTCACGCTTTCACAGTCTATGCACTAGTAGATACCACTTCCGTAGAATGACAACTAAAGTAATATTTATACGCAATTAGGTAATTGAATTATTATTTAAAATTTGTCAAAAATACTAATAAATGACTACGATTCATTCCAATGGTTCATAATTATTAGTGAATTACTGGAATCAAATTCAAATCGAACAAAATCCAATTTGTATAATGTCACACGAACTAGCGAGGCTTATTATGTTGCGGTCATTGGTCATAATGTGTTGCCATGTGGGTATATTCAGAACAAACCACGGAAATAAGCTCAATTATTACATATAATCTATATAAGTTTTTGAACTGAGTAAAAGTTTTAAATGAGTTTTGATATAGACGAGATGTACGGAAATCATTTTTTGTTACACTTTCATGAACATTGAACAAAGTGTTAGATAGGAAAATGGCTTATGTTTTGCGATATTTTCAACCCAAGCAATGGGCTTATTCCTACAAATCGACAAGTGCTGATTTTAAAAAAAAATGAAAAAATTATCAATAATTGGTTTCTTTCCCCTAATGGATAGTAACATTAAATTGTATTCAAATACAACCAAAAGTTATGTTGTAAAAGAAAATGAGAATATTTAGTGTCGTAACAAGCTATTTAAAAAATGGTCTTGTGATACGAAATAATATAATTACAATTCATAAAAATTACCTAAAATGGCTTGTCCCATTTATGTTAGAGAAAGTGATACACGAATAAAAGTAAAAGTAAACAAAGCCACTTACTATATGTCGACATTTTATAAAAAAACTACTTACATAATTACAATAAGTAATATTTTTGTCTCCATTTAAATAGATTAGTAAGAATAGCTAATTTCAAAATGTGATATTAAACAAAATACAATGTTTAAATAAACAAGTTTCCGATTAACTATTTGAAAGAAATAAAAAATGTCGTAGAATATTGTTACGATAAATGTAAGAATATAAAGTACAACATACTTAAATTAATCCGTTAATAGTATTGCCATTGAATAATAAGATAATTCCTTAGATAACGATGACTTACTGAGGTCTTATGAGGTCAAGTATCGATCAAACTGCAATAGCGTGCGTCTTTGAGTAATTTAAATATTATCGGAGCTCACTTGACTGGCACGGTAATCGCAATTTTCCGTTCGCTCTTTGAATTTTATCACGATTTCCATTAAACTTTTTCCCGCTTACCATATAACATGACTTATTACAGTGATCTCGAGTTTGATAGCGCACTGCCATCTTTGCTTACTATAATTATATGAGTTCCGTTTCTTTATTTAATTGCATATAACTATTTGGATAAAGATAAAAAAAGTTCAAAATGAAAATATTGGATTTTAGATATTGTAATATAATATACATAAGATCAATATATATAAGATCCTCCGCGTCTTCAAAAGATTAAATATTTTATCAAGTAATAAGATTGCATAGTTATTGTTATTGCACTAAAACTTTATTAAATATATCGTGATGTTAGCTAAGTAAGTAAAACTACTCACTTGTAAATATTTGTTTCTCTTCTGTTCTCGGTAGAGCCGTTTCATGTGCTCTGCTTGTTGGCGGGCTAGCTCTCTCTCGGGCACCAAGGGCAAGGGATCGTGACGAACTGGACAGCGGTAGTGGATATTTACATCGCTCTCGACATAGCGGCGGCTTGGTGATTCTGAAAAAGAAAATAATTCTATAATAATCATCAACTCAACACAATTAAAAACATATTTTAGCTAATATTTTAGTCTTATACTTGAGTTTAGAAAATTTAGCATTTATTCATTAGCAAACTATTTGATATATTCGTGGGTTGCCTGCAACTTCTTCAACTTCAACTTCAACGATCGCTTACTAGCGATAAGTATAAGCGATATGTTTTAACATGTATTAACATTTTCTACTTCTACAGAGTTTAATTTCAATTTAGTGTAAGTAAATAAAACAAATATTTAAAAAAAAACTCCCCTACATTATTACTATAACAAAAAATAGTATACCCTGTAGAATTTGTCTACGGCTAACGAGTGAAAGTATACATGATCAATGCTGTAATAGCTATCAGTATAATATTTCGTAGTTATGTGACGATACGTAATGGTATTCAACCGGTTTTAAGCTACAACGGAAGTAGGCCGTAACGAAAGTGTATATTTACATAGACTATAAAAATATAACACTATTTAACGGTTTTACTATTTCATATTTATATATGAACGAAACCAAATTATATTAAAAACTATGTTTGCACAGACCTAAAGATACAAGAGTGTTCACACTTTGCTTAGATACATAATAGAATATGAAAGAAAACCTTGAGAGGCATTAACATTTTTCTACGTGACTAGATATACTTACTATATGCCTTCTTAACAATAAGAGATACTTATATGGCTTCAGATTTAAGAGATGCAGTTTGCTTTCAAGTTTCTAACTAACAGATTTCTCTATCGAGAAAAACGGTAATTACGTTTCCTAAAGGAAATGGAAAGCCCTTACCAGTTTGTCTCGGCTTTCTCTAAATAACTATTTGCAGCACGTGCTTAATAACGTAAACACAAGTTTCTCGCGACAACTACATATTAACGTGTATGGAAATTATTAACATACTTTACAGACAAAGCACAAATGTTGTCTTGTATGGTAATTGTATAATTCGAAATTCGCATTTCATATCATACTACGGCTGGGCATACTAAATATCTATGGCTGGAGTGTGTATTAAATTTTGTGTATATAAGAAAAAATGTTTTGCTATATTTTAAAATAATAAACGGCCGATAAAAGTACGCAAAGTATAAACTAAAATTATTCTTAAATCTAACAACCGTTTCCTTCTGGTGCAGAGTTAACAATACGATTAACTAAGAATATCATGCGAGGCCTGGGGATTTGCTGGCGAAGCATGCCTTCGGAAACAAATCTCAGCCAGCAATAGGTGCCCCCTGGGCCGAAATAATATCACACGTATGACAAACACGATATGACAAGACACGTTTTAATGAGACTTGGAAGAAGGTAGGATATGGTGTGCGCGTTTAAAGATTAAGATAACGTATGTTCAGTGATTTTATCTCAATTGATAAGGGAAAGTTATCATCACAGTTTTTTGAGCTAACAAGGTAATTAATATTTAAGATATATATAATGTAATTCTCTTTTAAGGCCATTAAGTTCTTATAACCTATGACACTATCAATGCAAGCCGTAGGATATGTTAGCCCTTCAGAAAATGGTACCCTTTATATTAATGCAATTTTATATTTGTGTGTATTTTTAAATATAGTAACTAAGTGTTAATAAATCCATGGTTTTTTATATAGTAAGAAATCTATCGATAACAAGAACTATCTTGCATACTCAAAGTTTAAATATTGTTTATATGATGAAAAATTGACTCTAACTTCTAACATCAACGTTAATTGAGAAACCAATTTACAAAGAATTTGTTGCAAAACAACTTGTCTCGTAACGAATATTACGAAATTTATCATCAAGGCAGTGTTTGTTCCTATTTAGAATTAAAGGTCTTTCGGTCACGTATTATAATTACATAAAATTTTAAATATATATTTATAGTATATTTTACACAAACTAATATTTGAATAAATTTTACTAGAGTTATATTATGAAGATTAATGAATATAGGACGAACCATTTGCTGTAATTCTCTTAATTTGTTTTAATATTCCCATGTCAGATCACAAGTCGCACAACAATTATATTAAAAAGTCCGACCAGTCGGTCTGTCACCGTCGCGATAACTGACGAACACCGTGATTACTTCAAATCACTTTCATCGTCTCCCGCTTATGGTTTATTGTGTCGCTATCAAAGGCATTAACTTTTTTATCATTATTTAAATAAATGCATAGTTGAAGCATGCGCTGTATTTATAACACGTTTTAGAGTTAATGAAGTATATACAAAATATAATAAAAGTTAACATTTTGTTTCATTAAGTATTTAACCCAGAAATTATGACTTTGTTAAAACTTGCTAAAAATAAAATGCTAAACCATTTTTCTTCATAAAGTTCATACACGAATTCATAACACATAATTAAAGTAGCATTGTAAGAATAAAAAAGGGAATATTTATTTAGTTTTTTTCATTTTTAAAAATTACCTTCATTTATCATGTACAAGATAAAAATAGAGAAAGAGTCATAAAATGACAATTACTGGGAATTTCAGTGAAACCAAAAAAAAACATTGTTGGTGAGCAAGAGAGGTGTTCTCCAAATATTTTATTGCCCTTCAAAAGTAGGTTTGCTTAGAATTTAATAGTTACTTTAAATTTGGACTATTTTAAACTAGCACTACATGTGTCGGTCAAGGCTTCGAATTGTGTATCTGTTTTATGGGCATTGCAAATATTTAGATCTGAGTCACGTCGGTTTCCTCACCAAGTGGACTTCCAGTCCTAATCTTTGACCTACTCCGCTTATTGACATACAAATTGTAACAAAAGCAATTATTAAAGAGTTCTCAGTTCAGACTCACTTCAATGATTGTAATAGAAATGAAAACTTTCTCAGTATTATTTTTCTATACAGTTACAATAAATTTTACGTTTATAACTTACTAAATGGCAGTGGTGCGTAGACATCTGGATAAATATTTGTCCTATTAACCCAATTAACATCATGTACCGAATGCGGTTGCAATTTTTCCTTGTTAGTTGTTGATTGTCGTTTAGTGAAGTTTTCTTCGTGTTCTTTATTATTGTGAAGTATTTTAGAATAATTTTCTTCAAATAAATAACGATTCTGATCACGACTTTCGATGGTGTTCGTGCTACAACTAGAGCAGCGCGGTAAAGATGAGGAGGGGTTTTCGAGAAGTTGCTTGAATTTATAATCGTCAGTTTGTGTTGTGGGATCGCGTTTAATGTCATCTTTATCACTTGAGTCGACGTTCACTTTTGAAATCTCATCGCAAAGATCCACTGACAATTCATTACTTTTTACACTCTCTGTGTCACTTTTAGCCCCAGAATCATTTGGACTACTTTCTTTAGTGAAATATGCTTCGTCACTGTTTAATTCTTCTACCTGATCTTCACTGTCATCATACAGCAAATTCTTTTTGACGTATTTATTTAAAGCCAGCAACGATTTTGATAAAGAACGAGAAATCGGAACATCTCTGTAAAAACCGTCGTCTTCGCGGGGCACTTTAGCGTGGGCACTGCTTTTTTTTTCACTTAAATCCATTTTCAAAGATTATGTTTCATCACTGTTCAATTGATTATGAGTTGGTTCACGGAAAGTCAAACTAAACGAGATATCGTTTATCATTAAGTACCTATGGGTAAGATAATATAGATAACATACGCGACAGAGACATTTCTGTAAATATTATCGAACAAATTGGACCGGCCTCGATCAGGAAGCGTGGAGCACTATTTACAATCGAAAAAACTGAGCCCGCAACCTTAAGCTGTGACGGACTTAAGTGACGTAAACATCTGGTCGACCTTTAATGAATCTTTATAAGATTTGTATAGTACTTATGAGATTTTCCACGTGGGCCAAAACCACGCACAATCGCGTCTACCGCATGACTACATAATTTAGTTGAACAAAGACTATTGTTTCATTTGCAGTAGATATTAAAGATATAATTGTAACGGGACTTACAACATACCACACTTATTAAAAACATTTCTAATTCAAGTCACGAACGTGTTCACATAACATTAAATAAACTCACCACTTTACCATATTTAATAGAAATAATTTAATCGTCTTTAATTACTTTAATTTATGATGCTTTTGGACTATTTGCATGAATTAACTGAATAAAAATAGTTTAAAAGCAATTTTTTGAAATAACAATAAAATAAATATAATATATACTATAATAAAATAATATATAATAAAATAATATATATTTATTTATACTATTTTGTTTAAATGACTTCTTTTTGTTATACTTAACTTCATAAAGAGTACATTCTTAACCTTACCTGAATCTGAGAAGCTGCTCTGGGGCATCCTTCGTGGTGGCTCCGGAGTCGAATCAGTTTCTAATAGAATACAATAAAATATGATGGGATGAAACTACGAGCTTAGTGATTGTAAGTAATTTAAACATTCTAGGGATTAATTATAAAAAAGAAACTAAATTGTTTTTTACACACAATTCTTAAACTGGAGTACATCCCTAGATGAATGTGTAAGATAGCTATTTTTTTAATTTTAAAGAGAGTTTGTCGTGTAATTGTTGTTTGACTCCAAAATTAAACAGTTATCTAATTAAAAAAACATAAATATTAACCTTCAAATTTGACGGAATGTCGCATTGGCATGACGAAGGGTGCTAACTTGTAACGCCACTCGGCTGGTGGAGGGCGGGCAGGTGATCGCGGAGGTTCGTAGCGACTAACTGGTCTATGTGCCAATGGGTTGAATTCTCGCCCTTCACTTCCATCACTTTTTAAGATAGAGTTAAGCTTTAAAGGCGCTTTTGGTACTAGTTTCTTAGCTTCCTTCTTAATTGGCGACAATTGGCCTCGAACAAATGTCTTCGTATCGGAGACAGACTTATTATTATCACTCGGTTTTGGGTACCTATGCGCTATCCAAGGCCCTTCTAAGTATGGCGCTATATCTTTGAGCTGACTTACATCAGGAGCAGAAGAATATATTTGACCAAGTAGTGACATTACCTCGAATCGTTTTCGGATTCGTTCTACTTCTCCAGGTCGACATTCTAACGCTTCTTCGGCTGATCGTGATCTTGGCGCGGTCCTTCTCCTAAGAGCCGCTAATTTCGAAATTATATCAATATGAGGCATAAATCGATTTGTAGACCTAAGTGGCACTCGCGCCACTGTGTAGGACGTCTTACATCTTTCTTTATGCCGCGCTGATTTATCAGTACACAGACAATTTCTTAAACCGATGTTATTTATTTCTGGGTCACTGCGGTAGCGGCGTATTACAGCGCTAGTGGCTGGAAGTGTATCGAACCGCCGAGCAAGGCGACGTACTTCACCGGCACGCGCCAGTTTAAAGAAGACACGCCAATAACGTTCCGGATCGGGTGACGGGCTTCGACTCCGCCAGATTGTCTCGTCACTGGAGAAATGTAGCGAGTCGGGCGACTGTTGATCGCTAATGTAAGCTTCCGAATAAGGTGACGGCGACCTTGAATATAGGTCAGGCTTTGACGGTAAAGATAAAAACTTATTTTTATCACTTTCACCAAAAAGTTCCTTAATATTTGTACAAGATTGTGATTGAGATATAGGACCTGGGGCAGTAATATCACACGATTTCGTTTTAGGTACACCTAGTGGGATGTTACTTTCATTTTGTGTGCTACTATGAGGCAAGTTTTTTACAGATTCAAAATATTCAACCTTTTTTTTTACCTCCTTTTTGGGGGAAACAAAAATTACAGTACTATTGGATTTATCTGACCCTCCTGTCTCCGTTTCACTGGCTGAAGAAGGCACTTCTTCTTTATCTGATGCATATACCAGATGCCTTTTATTAGTAGCAAGGATATCTTTATTTTCATTGATCTCACAACGCTCATCAGAATTACTTTTCGTTTTAATTCGTTTAATTACTTCTTTGCTAAGAGTTTGTGAGATTTGTTTTTTTTCGGTTTCACTAAGAGATATTTGAATATTATTTATATTATTTTTAATATCATTTTCAGACGAAACGAGTGGGCACATTGCAGCAATCGATTTAGATTTGTTTAACTCTTGAAAAATGTCATGAGTAGGTGGAGTGGACAATGAGCTACATCTAACGTGTAAATTGGGATTGTAATTTTTATCACTTTCTTTTACTTCTACTGTATATTTGTTTATATCTTTTTGTGATTTCGATTCTATTTCTTTGCTATAAATTGCATTGAGTTGACTTTTTAAAGCATTGACTTGGTCTAAAGATAAGCTACTCCAAATACGATTTCCAATTCCTATCTTTTTACGAAGTTCACCTATAGATAAATCTGTATTCTTGGTAACTAAAGGTTTTGTAATAGAACTAGCTTTACTAAAATCTTTACGTTCATTCTTCTTATTGATACTGAGTGCCGTTTCAGCTACACTTTTACCCCTCCATAAAGGCTTATAGACATCTTCTTTTTGATATGTGTCTACATCTTCATGACGATACGAGGATTTTTGTAACAAATCATCCTTTAGGTCTTCAACAGATTTTTCTTTAACTTTTAAACCTATTTCCTTCTCAAATTTCCACCGAAAATCTTTCACATCTCTAGGATAGAACAAAAAATCTTTTTCCACTTGTGCAATTCTTAACTTTTCATATAAACTATTTAGTTCTTCTTCGGCTCTTTCTATTGATCTTATTTTTTTCCATCGATCAAAATCAATTATTTCTTCATCTTTTCTTCTGTGCCGTAAGTCGGTAATAGAAGTGGCTTTTTCTAGTTCTCCTACTCTTTCTAAATATGTGTAATATCTATTTAGCTCACGAAATCTCTCCGATCTGTTATTATCATTTTCGATATCTTGTATGTACTCTTCATACTCCAGGTCACTATACTGCGACAATGTATCACTTTTAGACCTCGATTGGAGTGAAGGCAACATGATTTTCTCTTCGCTATCCACACTACGTGGTCTTATTCCACCAGTTATTGCTTTGTTTTGAGATTTTACCGTGTTTATCCTTCTATATGATGGTGATCTAATACAAGTTGGCGACTTTGACTGGCTTCTACTTGGGGTTAAAGTCTTTTCAGTGACTTTTGGTGATATCGATCTTGAAGGTTGACGAACAAAAAGAGCTGATTGGTCTAAACGGCAACTACTGTTTTTGGATTTAGAGTTAAAAGTGACAGGTAACACACCGGCTAGCTTAGAAGCATGTAAAGAAAGTTTTTCTCTTTGGTTTTGTTTAGCACTGGAGGCGTGATGAGGCTTTTCGTAAACAATTTTTATTGAAAATGCGTCCGTATCATCGTCGTTCTGATTTTTGTGAAATATTACAACAGGTGATTTAGGCCTTGATGTTTGAGAAAAATATAGTTTATTGGTTGGTGGTTCGCTATTACTACGGATCGTAGATAGTGACATTGAAGATCCATAGTCGTCCTTATATTTCAACAAGCTATCAAATTTCTTAACTTGGCCATCCATTCGACCAGGCCATGATATAGATCTTGGGCTTGGAGGATTATCATTGTTATCCCACATTTTGAATTTCGAAAGAGACACAGGTTTGCGATTTATTAGGTATGTATTTAAAGGACTTGGAGTGTAGTACACATCTGTACATAAATTAGATTGGAACATTTTGGCTTTTTCTTTTACTGTATTAACATTACAAGAATCAGATAATTGTGAAACTGTAGTGAAACTGGGCTTAGTATTATGAAAAAATAGGTGTTGAAAAAAGGAGTCTGAAATTATAGCATCACGACGAGCTTTTATTTCTTTTACATACAATTGCCTCTTAGATGAGTTTCTTTCCTCACAAACATCATTTACATTATCTCCAAACTGACTAGTATGATTTTCACTGGTAATATGGTCGCCTTTTTTTTTCTTACACATGGCATTATTTTTATTTACATTTTTAAGAACCTTCTGTATTTTTGGTTTATTTTTATTACATTGTTCATGATATGGATTTGGTTTGATAAAAACAGTTTCCAATGATTGTTTATGGCTTTTTTTACTAGTAATTTCGTTTGTCTTAATATTGCTGACTTTTTTGGAATTATTACAAATATTGGATGAAGATTTTGATACATTTGTTTTTATATTTGATTTAATTGGCCGATCGTCTTTTTTATTTACTAAGCATGGGGTTGACTGAGCGTATGTTTTTAACTTTAGTACCTTTTCAGAAGTACGAATCATATCTCGGCTTTTATGTGGTACTCCTACTTGTATTTGTGACTTGCTAGTTAAGATTGATGGTTTACTTGTAGTGTTTTTTAACTTATTCTTATCACTTTTACTTTTTAATTTTGTTAAATCAATTTGTTCATTTCGTTTCTGTGATCCCCATAGTTTGTCAATCGGTGTTACTTTATCCAAAATTCCCGTAATAGGGGTTTTTCTTCCTGCACCACCTTCGATTACGACTGTCGTTGGAGATGTGCCATATTTGCAACGCGATAGAGTCGAATATTCTGCCGGTTGAGTCATTTTTCTGGCAGAACCAAAACTACTTGTACCCAAGTGTTTTTCACTGATGACCGAACTTTTGATCTTTGACGTGCCTTTATGTCTGTTTATGGCAGGAGGAGCGGAGGTTGAAGTGTTTCTTTGAGAAGCCTTCATCTTTGAAACGTTTTCCGAACCTCTAAGGATCAAATGTGTACTTTGTCTATCCAACTTATAATTTATTTTCTCTTTTATAAGATCGACGTTAGATGGCACTGTTACCCGTTTTGGTGAAATTGATTTAGGCTTTGTTGTAGTTACCAATTGAAGAGTACGACTGCTTTTTGATGACACTCTGCGTGGTGGAGGAGGTGGCATCATGTTTTGCTTTGTCTCCTTTGTCGTTATCTTCTGATCGGTTTCTATTCTTGTAAATGGATAGCAGATCACTTCGTGAAGACTTGGTGACTTTTTGTGCACCCTTATTTTTGTCAACGTCGATGATATTGGAATATATTCGATTTCGGATTCCTCTGCAAATTCCCACTGTCGTTGATTAATAAACTCTTCTTTAGTTCATTAGATTTGCGTGTATTGTGTACCCTGTTATAAATGGATAAGTGAAAGCCTTGTATTCAAACGTGGAACTAAACATGTGCCGAAAAAGTAATTTAAATTTGTGTTTATACAGTGATTGTGGGGTTTAATTTTGGAGTCTCACAACGTTATTTTATCTACTTATTTAAAGCATGCATTTACCTTTATCCGCAGCCATACCGATTGTTCGAAGATCCATTAAGATATAAGCATCATGCATAAGAATTGTGAACTTACCTTAAGCGCAGTTTGTTAGTTATTTTTAGCTAAAGAGAATATCACCAATTAGATTTTGACCTTGTTGTCAATAGCGCGTGACAATATTATTTTAAACGTGTCAACTACATTTGACCTTGCCTGGTTTAATATGTATATAGGAAATATAATATACACTTGTTATATTAAAGCCGAAATATTATCAAGCGTAAACCACCACCGAATAAATCAAAAAACATTTTAAGTACTTTTTTATTTTTTACGTAACATAGAAATCCATTTATTTATAGTTGAGTAATAAACATCAAATTGTTGATAAAAAAGGTAAATAACTATTAAAATAAAATAATATTGATTAGCACAACAGTAAGAGTTTGTTCTTGTTGCTTACCTGTTCTTGGTGGGGCTGGTGATCTGAAGCCTCTAAGTGGTGGTTCGCCTCCCGCTTGAAGATCTTTGTACGCAGCTCGACGCTCCGCTGGAGACAATGGAGCTTCAGTGTCATCACGTCGTTTGAATACCAACGTCGAATCAGATTCATATCCAGACTCTTTCAAAGCCCTGTTAATAAATATAAATGAGTTACAAAAAAATATTGCTAAGTATCTAAAATATTCTTGTATAAATACCATCTGGATTATATTACAAGATTAGCATGTGGGACAAACAACACGAAGAGATAAGAAAAAAGGTGAAAATAATGTCGCATTTTAGCGAAGTACGTATAGCATTTCTGGACGAAATCATAAAAAAACTGCTGAATGCTTAAGCCTTAAAAAAATACACACCTTGCCATATTAGACTTTGATAAAATAGCAGAGGTGATATCCTTCTTCTCCTTTGGTAGCGACGTGGTACTCATCGTGGTACTGGACTTGGTTTGCTGTAACGTAATGTAACGTAACTTAATATGTGACTACAATAGTTGACAAATTATTAAAGTTTCACTTAGAGACATCGTCAAATTGATTTAAGCTGTAAAAATTACAGACTATTAGTCTATTCAAAAGTACGCAAAATATAGCAAACGACTTTTTCCCATACAATTTTGGCAGGCGTTTAGTTATTGTCATGTTTATCGTCTAGCATTACATTAGGAAAAATATTGTGCACATAATGCGTTATATCAATAGAATTGGTTAAACCTACCTACGACATACCTGCTGATTACTAAGATTAAAACATACTATAAAAATCATAAATACTTGACATATTTAATTAAAGACAAATTACCAGTCAGCAAAAAGAAACTATAGATTTCTTTTTATCTAAATAACTTGCACACTTATTGTATCAATAGCGGATATATTTGTCATATGTCAAAAATGCATATATAAATTCTACTAAAATATGTGAATGCCAGCCATCGATCACATTAAGAACACCAAGAAACACATCTATATTTATCTACATACACTTCTATAAGTCTCTCCACGTCTAAAGTATTAATAATTAGCTTAATTCTATAATGTAATAACCATTCTATATAATTTATTAGCATATGCAACGTGCTGTAAAAAATGTGATATTTACATTTCACGAGGGTCGTTATAAGGTCACACAAATTCATTTTATACATGCATTGTAGTTACAATCCAGTTTCCTAATAAAAATATTGATATTTCAGTGACAAATACAAAACAATGTATTCAATCCAATACTAAACATCGAAGGCACAACATGCCAACATGCAATTAATAATAATCTTACATTTTTTTGTATGGCGCGAGCGAGTAATGTCGAATAAGGTGGTAGAGGGGAGTTGTCGTCTAGCCACTGTTAGTTCACCAACGGCGCCACACCATAGCATTATTAACAAAACCTCACGTTAATCAACATATATATTTATTTTATTAATCAATAGAGCATAATGACAAGCAAGAAAACGATAGACAAGAAGAAACGCAGAAAATGTATCTCTGAAAGTTAAGTTGTCGTTAGGTCATAAACGTGCATAAATAAAAGTGTAAAAATATAAGTGTTAGCACAAATACACATATATTATAAAAGGTTCCGTACCCCATCAAATATGTCCATGACCTCGTCCCACCACTAGAAAAGAAAAAAAACTCTGGATTTTCTATAAACTATGACAGGCTGTTAATTTCTATGATGAATAGTTAATACCCGTGACGCAATATATTTTAAGTCTGACCGCGAAAATTGTTCCATACCTGTTTGGCTTCCTTGTCAACAACTGATGATTTACCGGGTGTGTAGTTCTCAATTTTCCCGGGCTGCGACTTGTGCACCTCTTGACTTACTCTCGTCGACGCCAATGTACTGTATCTAGAAATTACATTAGAAACTCACATTTAATATACCTTTGTAACTTGTCAAATCGTGTTGATTTATTTACAACCAAAATTTTACCTGCGCTGTAGATTTTTATGTATTTTCTACGTATAACAGTTTTGTATTAAAGTGTTAGGGTACGTAGTTATAAAACACTAACCCTGAGCTGTTTTGTTTTTGTTTAGAAAATATTGATGTTTTAAAAAGAAATATATCATGTTGATTGTAACAGTATACCTTTCAGAATGATTAAATTTAACCTATATATCGTATTTTTGGATTTATTTCAATAATACCCTAGGTATTTGTTACCCCACCTTCCCCTATATGAACAATACTTTGAAGTATCATAATACTTTCAACCATTAATTTTTCTATTAATTTATAATTTATTCAACGTAAATTGATAAAGATGGAATACATAAGAGGAATTTACAAATCAACCATATTCCTTACTTATTATTAGACAGATATGGTGAGGTAACGTTGTCCCTCCTGTCCTCCTGTACGGACGCGGTACGGCGTCGCGGACCGGATGTGACGTCACTATCGTAGGCGTCACTCCACGTTGCGGACGTAAGCCTACTCAGACCACCCTCAGGTTCACTCAGATACCCCGAACGTGGGTCGAAATAGGCATACTGGGATCTATTGCTGCTCACTCTCTGTGGTTCGTCTAAAATTGTAATTATAAAATTATATTTTTTTATATATATTAGTAGAATAGTATGTTAGTATCTATATATTCATAGCAAAATAATGGTAGACTAATTATTTATTGAGCTACCTCGCTTCTTTTACGTTTGTGAGGTTTTATGTGTGGTTTACAAAAAAATAACAAAACAGAAGTAGCAAGTACCTACTATATTTTCTCCATTATCTACAATAGAAAATACAATCAACCTTATAGAATTAAATTAGTCTAGCATAACATTTGTGCTAACAAAGTATGTAATTAGAACGAACTTAAATCCATTAATAAATGTAGGCAGGCAACATTATATAAAAACGGTTATATATCTATCAGAATAAATATCTCTAAAATTTAATAAAAATATAGTTATTAATATAGTTATATAGTTTTGTAAAATGCTTTTGCTTTCTATTTAAAATATGTGTAGATATTAATATGTAATATATAATAGCTGTCGGATTAGCAATTTTGAGGTACCGATGAAAAATTTGTAAAAAAGATTTACCTTTACTGCTTTTGTATCGTATTGTCACATAATCGTCTGCAAATAAAATTTTCGACATCTCGGTTAATAAATAGATAGATTTAAATGGATTAGATTTACTTTGCATATTTTGTTTACTCACTATCGTATTTATTTTTATGTATTGTGTCGTACATCTTCTTATACCATCTTGAGGGGTCTTTAACTTCCTGAAAATATTGAAAAACAGTTTTATTATTTTTTTTGAGTGATATATGCTTTCTATTGATATCAAATCGGTTTAATTGCATTTTAATTTACTATAAGACTTTTAAAAAAAAAAATATTTGTTACACAACATTTTGTTTGTTAACGAAATGTTTTTAAAATGGCGCCAAAACACAGTGCCCAACCTTTACCAGAAATAAGCTACCACAGATAAGGAATATGCCATATAAATGGCGCGTTGCGAAATACGGCGTTCTAAAATCAAATTTAAGCATTTGAATTTTTTGACAATATTTTGTTGATCTTAGACTTACTCATTTAAATAAGACGTAGTAAACTTGATTCAATTGTAGACGTAGTTAAATAGATATTTTAAGTTTAACTGAATTAAGGCCTTTACCGATCTTAATGTAACAGGCATGCCGTCTCTTGTGATTGGTCCTATTCCTTCGATTTTCTTTTGCGTATCCGCCATCTTTGTTGTGCTGCCCCTCTGACGCCTCTCGCCTTCCCCTTCGCTCACGTAACCTCGACGTAATGCGTGAACTGGAATATTTTTTTATAAAATTATTTACACTTGCATTACAATATTAAAAAACTGGTCAGCAATCGAATCAAACATTTCATTTCATTCATTTACAAAACAATATTGATCAAATACCAGATTTCATCACAGACTCAATTCAACATGTAAACAAAAACCTTTTTCTACATTATAAATAAGTAGTTCCAGAAAGGGCTCGACGTTAATCAATTTAGAGGAAACGGAAGTTACCTCTAATTAAATAACGAAACCTTAAATATTACAAAGTTAAAAATTTGACAACAAAGTTGAACCGTTATTCGACTAGACGTGAGGTGAAATTGAATAGGGTATAAAAGTTTTCTTTTCTAATTTCTTTATCATGGTAAAGCCTTAGATATTATTTGGATAAAATTTCATCCATTTTTGTTCCAAATAATAGTAAAAACAGCTTCAGCCTTGTATGGTGTGAAAATTATATGGTCAAACATTGCATGCCCTTTATTGAAAGGAAAATAATTGGAATATGTATATTCATTCTTTGCAGTCGAGAGAACTTCGTTAACGGGATTCAAGATCTATGAAGTAATCGTCGAATTGTCACACAGATGTCGCCACAAAAGGATTCAACTCCCATAGAATGTTTATATAAAGTGTATCTAGATTAACTCACTAGGGTCGCCAGAAGGTGGTGAAGGTCTATCGCGTGGAAGGCGTGAATTGCTTTCAATGTGCTGACTAACTCGCGATAGCTGACCCTCTGAAATATTTAAAAACAACTATAACTTTTGGCTAGTATAATATTCTTAGTAGACTAAGGCTTCAGACTAAAACTTTTTGAATTTAGTCCTAGCACCTATTACATCGTAAGATTTATGCAGAAAAGGCATTCACACCGTTTTCTTAACCGCAATGAAAGAGAAAAAAATATAAATCCAAGATACTAATCGATGATATATTTTTTAAATAATTTAATCTCAACCTATTACAAATAAATGCAAATAAAATTAATAAGAATCCTATAACGAAAGAGGAAAAGCGTTTTCTGATTCTTTATTTCCGCGCCAAACTATGGCAGTTGCCAGACAGTATACCTAATATTTATGTTTATTATAAATGTATCATAATTAACTTTTTCGTTACTCGATAATATAAAGTTTCATCTTGAAAAAACTAATAGACACTTAAATAGTTTCAAATATTAATGAAACAAATTATAACTTAAAACTAGGTTAGAATGAACAATAATATGCTAAAATAAATTGGATTTTCATGGTGAAATATCTATTTAACTTGATAATATCCCTTAGGACATCCGTGTAATATTTGCCTAATAGGGTTGCCATTTGAATAGTTTTCACTCACAGCTTGATAGGAACAGCATGGTGCCTTACTATGAAAATTTAATAATAACTTTACCCTTATCATGGCTAATACGGATCGAAAATGTATGAAATTCCTTGGAATTGTCAAGTTAAATTCCCAAATTGATGATTCAAGTATATAATTTCGTGTGCACTACAATATATTTTTAAATATTGACTAGATAAAATGGTACGACGATGGGGGTACGACCAAACATACTACTTCGCTCGTATGTACTACCAGATAGTATTTTATTATATACCTATTTTACATAAAATTGAAATGAGCCAATAAACAACATAGTTAAAGTACGACAATACTCAGGCACTCATGCAATTACCTCGAAGAAAAAGTTTAGATTACCTTTTGTTTTGCTTTAAAAGAGTTTGTAAATTAGATCTAATTTAGAAGCAGAACCTCCGTATTTAATTACTTGGAGCGCGGCGAATAAAGCTTTCCTCTAATCCCATTAAAGGTGAATGACAATAATGCCGGCTAATTAGAAAATACAGATAAGGCAAGCTAAAAGCTATTAGCGGGATAAAGGGCATTTAAATTAAATACTGCTGTTTCGCCACAACTGAACGATTATCTTCATTTCATGTGTGACTTGTTTGGCGTTGTTGGAAAAACTTTATGGGCACCCGATTAAACAATTAAAATACCTATAAACATTGCACTGTTTATATATTTGTTACATTTACATACCTCGTGCTTTTTGAAGTAAGGTAACAGTAGGGTTTGGTGCTTTAGGTAACTTGCTTCCCAAGGAGTTGAGTCCGGTCAAAGGAGCGCTGTGCGAAGTACGAAGCCGGCTCTCACTCTCCGATCCACTCGTGCAACCGTTAGGCTCTTTATTCTGAAAACATAATTTTGACTTATGATAAAGCTACTCATTTGTTTTAAAGAACTGCTTGTCTTGAAGGATTTGCAGGAAAACGTCATCAAGTACAAATAATAACTGACAATCTGGATTAATTAAATTGAGAGTTATTCAATATTTAGTAGGTAATGTAGTTTTTTGGACAAAAACTTAGCACAAGCCGAGGCTTGTCCTCAGCATTAAGCCACACTTGGCTGGAACTTTATTAAAGTTATTTGTCACTTTATATTAGCCACAACTAAAATGCTTCGTATAACTAAAATATATTGAAAAACTAAAATTTTAATCGTCTGTTGACTGTCCTTTAAAGTAAACATAACAATTATGTACCCAAAAGAGAAACATTAGCATATATAGAATTGTAGACGTTACATAGAATGGAAATTATACAAACTGGGTGGTTGTGGTGTTGCCTAGACCGCAATACTCGCATCTTGTATAAATTGGATGCCATACAGACTTATTGAATACCTCATCGTATGAATTGATTTGAGTTTCACAATATTGCAGAATATTGGAAATTTCATAGAAGTTACTTTATGTTATTTTATCGTGTTTTCATATTCATGCATTTCATTGTATACCTTTTTCTACTGTTTACAATAAGGTTTTGTTGACAGATAAGCAAAAACATTACGAGAACAATTTTAAGGATTTTGCTATTGGAATATGAAATGGACACCGAACACTATTGGTCCTTAAGTCGTATTGTGAAGATTTATAAACATAACATTATCATTATATATTATCATATTTTTTAAACAAAAAACTATACTATTTTTTTTAAAAGCCCGCCTTTTTACACATAAAGTGGTTAAAACGAAGGAAATTGAATTTAAAAAGTTGTGCGGTCATTGCGAATATCTTTGCTCAGATATCACAAACAAGAAGTTCAAAGAAAACTCATAAACTTTGTTGGAACTAGGAAATAAGACCATTAATAGACTGTGCCTTTAATACGTTGTACATTTTGTGAAAGAACTGCCGCGGTAAGTATAAGATGGAATGTTTTAAACAATCATTAAGTCCATTTTTTCTGTATAACTTACAAATACGATACTATTTATTAAAAACTCACTATCCTCATAGAGAGAACTTTTCGAGAAAAAATCAATTGAAAATAAAATGTTTACGAAGTAATTAGCAATTTCTGAAAGTCGTATAAATTTAGAATAAGGAATAACAATTAAACATAACCAGTTATACATAATAGAGCTGGATTTAGCTTATAACATGTTGTATATATAATAACTCTATACAAACTTCGAATTTTCGGCGCGCTGGTGGCGACTCTTCGAAGTGTACAGGTCGGAAGGTTTTGCGCGGTGTTTGGGGCGATGGTGCGGCGTTGTTTGGAGACCAGATGGGTGGCGGAGGTGGTACGGGCGGTGTGGCAGCGCTGGGCCCGCTGTCACCCGCCGGCGGCTGCGCCCCGGGCGTCCACACTGCTGCAAAAGCTCGTATTATTAGTTACATCAAAGATGATATTAATATTTTGTCCTTAATTTTTGCATGCCGATCGCATAGCAACTTTAAATAAATAATTATTTTGCACAGCAACAAACTGGTACGAATCTATATAATTCGGAATAAAATATTTAATTACATCAATTATCTTCAATTAAGAGCTTCATAGTTGACAGTGCATTACCTTAAATTAAAGCCTATTTTTACATTCATTTTAATATACGAAAATGTACTTTGACTAATTGTATATAAATCAATTTTCATTTGCTATTTATTATACCCATTACATAAAATATAAAAGATATAACGAAAGCAATACATAATAAAGTGGATATAAAATGGAGCAATGAAACTAAATCTAACGCCCTTCGTAAGCGTCATAAAACCTACATAAAGTCAATTAGACTGTTGATAAGTATCTGCCCTTTAGTTGACCTGTTGTCTCATTTATCAAAAGTTTTTACCTTCGCTTTTCCAAATTGTTCAACATCATTCAATTATCGATCAAAATATCGAAACTGGAATTTTAAACCACGCCTTATTAGTCGTCATTACAACAATATGCAATGATCTATTTTTACAAATGAAAAAAATAAAACTTATTAAAAAGCTTTCAAGTATTTTATCAGTATAGAGTATACTTATTGTTAAAATATTTGCTCTTTACGAATGCAAAAATACAATGTGAAGACTTTGAATCCCTGATAAAGAAACTAAATAGGACTGTAGGTTTGAGTTTGTAGGAAAGTTACAGGAACACTGATATAAGTGAAATGTACGTTATATATAGGATATCACAAATTGGATGTGTAGCCATTTTTCTATATTTTATAGAGTATATAACGAACAGCTTGTCTCACTCTAGTCTGCTACGCCGTAGCAACTCTATGAATAATTCGCAGGTAATTTATTAGATCATCTCATGTTGAGATGTTGACGACGTGTAAAGCCTGCAGTTCCCGGTAAAACAATCAATGTTATGGGTTTAAATTGTTATACAATAATATATAATAATGCCTAAAAATCTACACACTTGATTCCTGAATGCCAGCTATTCACGGCTCGGTAAACTACTCTGTTTACTTAGTTAATAAGTAACATATTAATTTAATAAAGGTAAAAATAATTGTAATAAGTATAATATCATTGAATTGAAAAAACGTTTGCAAGGTAACATGGATATAAACTGTAGCGATTCCCCGTGCAGCAATAAACGTAATAATGCTTAACTTGAATATATTGAACAGCTCCAAACAAAATACGAGCAAATAAAGCCTACAGTACGTGGGCTTTGTTTGAACCGTACATTTTACGTTCTACAAATGTACGTAGCTGAGACACAATGAAGTAAGGAATGCTGAAGGATATAATAAAAAATTACACATTTTAATAAAATTAATAATTTTTAATTGTCTTAAAGTATTTTCTGAAAAATACGACTTACGAAAACAGTGTTAATATGTTGTTATAGTAATTATATTAAAGGTTTCATTTAAAATAACTCCTAAAAACAAAAAAATTCCTTATTCTGAAACCATTTTCTACTTATAAAGTTTTTAACAAATGTACTTAACATAAGCCTAATAAATCAGTGTTGTGTGTTTGATTTTAGTTTTGCACAAATTAGGTTAGTGGGTGTGCCCTGTCAACGGATCACGAAGTTGTGTCACTATCGTCTCTTCATATTATGTTTACAATCACTTATGGTGTGTACTTAGCTAATTTGATTTGATAGCTCGATATTTATATTATCTATTAGATATGGTTTTGTAAACCTTTAATATTTTTAAAGTGAAGTACTTGAAACATTACGTTCTATATAACTACTTACAGTGTAGTTTATGGCGTTACAGGGAGTGGCCGTTAAATGAATGGAATACAAAGCAATGCAATAATTTGTGGTTAAATCGAGTGACGTTAGATGGAGTTTACACTGTATATTGAAACGAAATCAATGTCATGTAACGACTGTAAAATAATAATAGGCTTTTATTCAGACAGTGACTAACAATGATATATATCGTACTAAATATGCATGAATTATAAATTTTGGTAAAACTATATTTCATAGCCATCAAGTTCATGTTGACCAAAACCTCCAACTGTTGGTTTCTCTCAATGTCAAAATCCTAAGTCCTATTATTATTTGATCCCATGTATGTCTAGCTTTCATCATACTATGTTACTCCTTATAGCCCTTAAAATTACAATAATGTTGATAAAACAAGTTATATAAAATGAAAATAAAAAATACAAAACTTTATTATAAAAATATCTCCAGGGCAATAACAGTTATCAGATTAAAATTGCTATCAGAATTATAGGCACGGACGCGAGCGTAATACACGTTCATTCCAGATCACATGCCCTCGCAGGGAATTAATTCGAATTGAGATAATTGGTTATTTATCTAAAACACGAAGCCGGCATCAAAGGAACGTAAATAAATTAAAACTTCCCGAAAGCGAATTCAATTAAGGTAAATCTGAGAAAAATCCGAGCACTTTGCACTCGTGAATTTTCGAGTGGCGAATGTATTGTGTGAGAATGAGTATTCTAGGTTCGAAAATCAAACGATTTTGTAATATACATTACGTGTACTAACCGATACATTTATGGTTTTGAGATAGCTATATAAAATTAATAAATAAAAGTAATAATAAATCCAATCCAATTTTCTAAGCCGTTCGTATATCTAAAGTAAAGTCGTTTTTGCTTAAAGTGAATACTTAGCCTTTTTACCAATATTTAATATGTACATACGATGTGTCCTCGAAACATATCAAAGGGATCAGTTAAGTAACAGTCGATTTATAAAAAGTATCACGTACGTAAGGCATAAGTTGTCTCTATCACAAGGGTATAACTCTTACATTAAGCATTCTTATCACAATTGTACGTCGCACGCGCCGGCCGCCTCAGTAACTCACAGTTTCTAATTCGATTATGTAACTTTAACTGCGGTTCACTAATAATTCAATGGTGCATCTAAATTGTTATTTGAACTTGGTTATAATTGATTTATTTTGTAGGTATTACGTTGTTCTAATAGGTCCAACTGACCCTGACGGTATTTAATGCAGCCTGATTGGAACCCGAGATGTTTTAAGGCACTGCCCAATTCTAGATATAATTGTTTTGCATCATAATTTCATAATGATTCTACATTAGTGAAGATAAATGAAATAATTTCAATAACACAGGATAACCTTAGCGTTTTGTTACAGACGAGAGCAGTAAAAAAGATATTAAATTAATTTAAGAGACGTTAATAGGATCATTATTCAAGAAAAGAAATCCGGCAAAAACTCTGTGAATAGAGTAATGGCTCATTTAGCATCGATTCTCTGCTCTCTTTGTGATTTCGATTTATTAATTCAAGTGTTCTGTTTCAGCAGAGTTGGTACGGCGACGCTATTAGTGAGCTCTCAACTATAAGTTGACAATAAACAATTTAGGAAAGAATATTGGATATTTGACATTTAATTTTGAGATATTTTTTTATATTATTATTAGATTTTAATATTTCTAATGCAAGAAAAATCTTAGAAAAGATAAGAATATTATTTTATTAAGGTTATCATTTTGTAGAGCTTATAAACACATGTTTTATATAACTGGGTAACTGTTTCATAGAATTGACGAGCATTATCAAAAATTAATTATTTTTACATATTATCAAAATTACAATATTAACCAACAGTTATAGAATAACGTGTATCATAAGAACTATAATAATATTGTCATTAAAATGTATAAATATAATAAATTGATATGATACACAAATCAAAACATACACTACACTGCTTAACATTGGCAATGAAAACAGTATTTTATCGTTAGATAAAAGATTTTTACGACTGATAAAACTTCGTTATGATAACACTAAGTGGTTATCACTATAACTAATATCTATGACCACGTTTATACTTAGTCTGGCCATAAATACTGTTACTATTCAAAAAAAGAAAATATTACGTTTGAATTTGGAATCTGTCATTTTTATATGATTGCTTGATGTGTTTTCTTATTTTCGCGCCATTATATTGTTAAATATTTTGTTATATTAAAATGGAGTGGGGTGATAAAGAGAACCGAATCGCTGTGATTGCCTTACATAAAGTAGGTATGGAGAAAAGTGCAATTTTTAAAACCCTCCACCCGCTTGGTATTAGTCAAATGTTTGTTTACCGGGCTATTGATAGGTACAATGATACCTCCTCTGTTTGTGACAGAAAAAGATCTGGCCGTCCACGTACCGTTCGTGTGAAAAAGGTGATTAAAGCAGTTAGGGAAAGAATTCGAAGAAATCCTGTCCGTAAGCAAAAGATTTTATCTCGGGAGATGAAGATAGCTCCTAGAACCATGTCGCGTATATTAAAAGATGACTTAGGACTTGCAGCCTATAAGAGACGTACTGGTCACTTCTTAACTGATAATTTAAAGAAGAATAGGGTGGTAAAATCCAAACAACTACTTAAGCGGTACGCAAAGGGAGGTCACAAAAAAATTTTGTTTACGGATGAGAAAATTTTTACAATTGAGCAGTATTTTAATAAACAAAATGACCGTATTTATGCTGGAAGCTCTAAAGAAGCTTCGCAATTAGTAAACAGAGTACAACGTGGGCATTATCCCATTTCAGTGATGGTTTGGTGGGGTGTTAGCTATGAAGGGGTGACTGAGCCATATTTTTGTGAAAAAGGTATTAAAACGTCGGCACAAGTTTATCAAAATACCATTCTTGAGACGGTAGTTAAGCCTTTAACTAACACCATGTTCAATAACAAAGAATGGTGCTTTCAACAAGACTCGGCACCGGGTCATAGAGCTCGATCCACCCAATCTTGGTTGAAAACTAACGTTCCGGACTTTATCAGCACTGAAAACTGGCCGTCGTCAAGTCCTGACCTAAATCCATTGGATTATGATTAATGATCAGTTTTAGAGAGTAAGGCTTGCTCTAAACGCCATGATAATTTGGAGTCCCTAAAACGATCCATTCGGTTGGCAGTGAAGAATTTTCCTCTAGAAAGAGTTCGTGCTGCTATTGATAACTGGCCTCAACGTTTAAAAGACTGTATTGCAGCCAATGGAGACCACTTCGAATAAACATTGTATATTTTTAATAGTTATATATTGATGTATTAAACTAACTCACTATGAAAGGAATAAATGTTACGTATAAAAAAAAAATCGTGCTTTTCTTTATAACAATATTTATGGCAAGACTAAGTATAAAAAATAGACAAAACTCATAATTTTAAAGTAAATTATTTCGTTTAAACTCTACCGACAAAAAAAACTGTAGAGGTTTTTTTGCCTTCAATAATTCGAGTATTTCATCATCTTTCGAATGACGAACTATATACATATATTATTTTGTGACTCGAATAGCCCTGTTTCCTGCGTCTGCGGTTATATTACGCAACTTGTCATCGTGCCAATCGCTCAGGTGTGCTATTCACGAATCCTATTTGTTACCACCTCTAATGATTCATGGTTCCTTTTTTAAATTAAACAAACGACGTATATCCGGTAGTCTGTATAAAAAGGGATTTAACAAGAATCTTAATACAGGTCATGTATTAACAGATTGCATCGAGGTTTGACACTCGGAATACAAGCCGCAAAGCCTTCATACAACGCTTTGACGCACTGTAGTTGATTACAATGCGCAATATTAAGTGATTAATTTACAGCCATTAAAATATTCAAATAACGGATTAAGGATTATAGATAATAGATATTTAATATTGTCCGTATAATCAGTTTATTTCTATTAATACTATTATATTTTTATTCAATCAAATTTATAATAATTTTATAGATTATTAGTGATTTTCGTAACTGATTTGTGTAATGTAATTATGTAATGTCAAATTCAAGACACATAATTTATCTATATAAATGTATGAAGGATAGCCGTGTTTCCTATACGTATCTTATGATACGTCTCCTTGAATTATTTCTCAATTAACCAACAGATGACACACATCAGCGTCACAGATAGTAGCATCTATTTCTGTCTTCACTCTCTTAATGACTTCGTGTTTCCCACACGTCAAATTTGGCTTAGCATTGCGTAACGACACATTTATTTATAATTTACTAAATTTTACCCACGACTTCGGGAATATAGATGAGCTTTTCAAGGTCTAATCTACCTTCATTTAATTTATTGCTATGTACCGCAAGGATGTTATAGGAATCAGCATAGCATAATAATAATTATTCTTTGGAACATGATTAATATTAATAAACCATTCGCACTATTATAATCAAGCCTTGGCCTCAGATTCCTTGGTTAGTAGTAAAAAAAAAAAAAAGGTTCTGCATAGAGTGAGTTAAAATAAATTTATATTATGAAATAAAGTTATATTTTTTAAAATGAAATATCTACTCATTGTATTTTGTATACTGTGTAAGACAAGATGCCTTTATCTGTACAGCATTTGTAGTTAATTGTGTTAACAGAATTCATAAAAGCTGACATAATTTCCAATATTGAAAACAATTCAACTCTATTTGATCAACTAAGTGAAGATTGTACATCGTAAATAGCGTAATATAAAGGAATGAAAATTAAGCTATTAAAGATTTCTTATTGAGTAGTCCTATCCAACTACTTATTAAATATATTTTTAAAATAATACTTATTTTGAGATTATCTAAGGAATATTCCTGTACAGGAGTGAAACAGTAGATAAAAGTAAATTATATAGATGAGTTCAATATGACGAGTGTATTGGCAAGTTATCGCACAGCGATATTCGAAATTCGAATTATTTGGTATTCAGAGCGTAGCAGTCAAAGCCTTGTACACAATGCAGTAACATTGACCGAATGGCAGGTGAAATGCATGAACGTGCATGTGAGCTTCAAATATGACTCATCGCTATGCGTTTACTGTATTGTTAGTTCACTGACTTTTGTTACAATTTTGAACTTGATTGAAACCGTTGGCATTTTGGAGACAAAATGTTATCTACTGTTGTATGTATATTGTAAAACATTAACTATAAACCGTCATACTTTCAATGTATGATAAGTTTATGTGGCCCCTGGAATGTAAGATATATGTTGTTGTGTACGCAACTTTATTTTTATCTACAATGTAGGATTAGTATCGTTATACCACGTTTAGATTATTTTAAAATTCACAAACGCGGTGTTTGTCATCGAGCAATTAAATAATATATATTGTCAGAGAAACACTAATGTATAGTTAAAACTTGTTTGTTTTTTTTCTTTCTGTGGCTTTTATTGTTTTGTACTTGTGACTGAATATAAAATATATAATCTGTGAAACGTGTATTAGGATGCTTCTTTATTTTTGTCAAATACCATTTTCTATTATTGTGTTTTTGAGATGTGTATGTTTTGATTGCGTGATATTAATACATTTAAAAAAAATATATAATATAACCTTAATACAATATTATATAACAGCTTACCAACATATGGTTAGTTGCTACAAATTGAGATTTAAACCATGTAACCAAATGTTCGTTTCTTATTTATATTTTACACGCTGAGTCGTTAAAGGCATTTTCTTCAAAGTAAGAACGTCAGCCTGTTATTCAATGAAGTACGAAAACGTTAACGTAGTGTGAAACGTAGCAAGTATTTATAGCGTCGTCTTGGTATAAAACAAAGTAAGGTCGCAGGGCATCTGGTGGCGGGCGGACATGTGGTATTTTTATCGCGGCCATTCACATAACCGATATCGCATAAAATTTCAACCATGAAACAAAAGAGTGCGTTTGAAAACAATAACATTCGTGACAATAGTTAAATGATAATTTGTCAACTTTATGTTATGACATATATATATTCAGATAAAAATATCATCACAACCGTAATAAGGGTCATAACCCAAAATTGTTTACAGATATTTTTATCTCTCATACATATTGTATCAAAAGATCCAAGACAAAAGTCAAATTGTTACATTAGCTTTATAGATATAAGAACATTCTAAATATTGAGTTTGTTACGCGAGGTAATTTTTATTCATATCACGTTGTAAAGTTTCATTGGGTTTCGTTCAAGCATCTTTTTGCTTCGAACAATATTTTCTTGTAAATCCGAACATCGTAATGGGAAAAGTTGTAACAAGTATTCACTACGTATTATGGGTCATTAATTTCTGAAGTCTCTGAAGATGTAGGAAGGAGATACCAAAGTACACAGTAAGATAATGTAAAGCCACTTAGCTCAATGCAACTAAAGAATAAATGCTACGCCGATAATTTTAGAACAAATTTACAGACCAAAACTTTGCAGAGCAAAGTCTTTGCTTAGTTTACATTTGCGGACATGAAAATTCATTTAGTTTAATATAGTTATTATATGTTTCGACATAAAATATGAATAGTATGCCGTTTCCTGTTAAGGTTGTTGTCGAGATTCTTTTTTGAGTTTTCCGCTTAAGACATAGTTTCACATACAATTTAATTATTAAATTGATTTAATATATTTTTACGACAGCTATCAAAACAATATTAAGATTAAAATCTATTTATTGCCAAAGTTTTAAGAGTTCATTACGTAGCCACAAATGTTCATTAAACGAGAAAGCGATAAAAGAAATGGTTTTACGAATTAAACTGTTATTACTTAAAATATTTAATCAAGGTCTTCTTCTTCTTATTATTATTATTTAAAAAAGTCACTTTTGAATTGTATTTTTTTACATTTAGACTGCTTGGAAACAACTCTGTGAATGCAGACGTATAAGACTTTTCCGAAAGAGGACTAAAGTAGGATGCCAAGTTACAAGGGATTGTGACATGTGGAGCACAATATACGTTGCCGATAATCACGAAAAACTAGAACAGTGTTGACGAACTACTAACAACTACGTGTATTTTCTATGTTCAAATATTGAAGGAGACAGTTTACTTGATAGAACATTCTAAAAAATTAAAAATCTGTAATAACTATCCAACAGTAGTTATGATTTATTAAATTTAAACAAATGATTCTTTGTCTGGATTTTTATGACATGTTCTTTTATACGGGTCTGTATAAAAGAACATGGTAAATCTTTCTGAAACTTTCTCTTTTAAAACAGTTCAAAATTTTATTTTATACAGAGGACAAGGTTTATACAATACTACTTAACCGAAATTAACTTGATTGTGAAATATTTTGTATAAATATTAAAATTTGATTTTATTAAATGAAAAAGTATCATGTCTATCTTTTTTAATAAGACACAAATAGGATAGGATAGGATATGAGTTTTAAGCATTTTATTTTTATAAATGATAATATGGCATTGTATATAAGACACTTCTACCAATATATATACGAGTATAGTAAATATTTATGCATAAATGTGAGTAAATCTAAATATTAGGTAAAAGGGTTTAATTTACAGTGTATTTAGCTGAGCACTTGCAAATAAAAGGCGTTTTCCATTACAACCCTTTGTTTGAACATAGAAGGGAGATAAAATATTTTGACTGAAGCATCATTGAAATGAATATTAAATAAATTCATGATTAAATATTGTTTATTTGAAAGTGTTAAGAATCGCTCCGAATCAAACATCGTATTTTGCAATATCAAACTTATTATATAATTAGTTTGAAGTGCAGAGCGTCTACTACAAGTGACTACTAACTCATGGGAGTTTGTGACGATATATTGAAGTACGAGTCTACGTCAATAATGAACTCACTAACCATGATATATACTGTACGTTTGACTGAGCCTTTACCAACCAGATCAGTGTTAGACTTGTGGCTAAGCGTGGCTCTGAACCATAGAAGCTGCACATAGCTTCTAAAGAATGAAACCGTAAGTGATCCCAAAAATGTATGTTGTATCTTCCTGCTTATAACGGAAAAAGGCACTAAATTCTGTACCATGCATCACTTCATCAACAAATCTCCCATCAGTCAAAAAACCGTTTTGACAGATAGAGTGTGTTCTCGTAATGTACTTTTTGTATCTCTTTTATGTTACGTAGGTTATGTTTTCGGACATAATTGTTGCGGGAAATTTTAAAATTTCACATGTAAAACCTTTTTTGTATAACCCAGAGATCAAAGTAACACACGTCACACGGGCGAGACCTTGTAAGCGAAGGACAATGTCACGTTCTTAACGTTATAAACTTGTTTTTTATGCGCATTTACGGTAAGGAAGACATTGAAATTTATTTATTATACTGTATATTTATATGAAAATTATAAAAGAGAACTGGGGTGGCATTACACGCGTTTATAATATGAATAATATTTTTAGTGATTATTGTCTCTTACATTTAAATTTTCAATAAGATTGAAAAATTATGGCTCATACATTCAGCTTTTAAATATTGGAAAAAAGAAAGCTAGATTTTCTAATAAACCTCGCAAAAACCGGTGTTTCACATTAATAACCCTACAGATTACTCGATATCTCCCATTACAAGACTAAGGAGGTCTTTAGCCTACTTTAGTCCGCCTTGTAGATTACAGTCTTAATATATAATGACGATAAAATGATACATGTAATGTGGTTTTACTAACCTTGGCATATATAACAGTTGATACTATATCATTATATTGATGAGCTACATTTTGAGACAAACTGAAATTAAAACATAAGACACAGTTCAACCAAAAAAATATTCGAAATTTAAATAATGCGATATGTGTAAGTTAACGTAATAATAAATCCTTGTACGACAGATAAACGAAGAATACACGTCCTAGTATTATATGCGGATGTTGTAGTGCATGGTTAGCAGCCTTATCTGTAATGACGTAATATTTACTTACGTCGCGCCGAGAAAGGCCACCCGCAGGCAATCCTGTGCCGACGCGGTTATACGAATAAGTGATTACCTTTATAATAGCTTAGTATATATAGTTTAGGTCATTAAAACATGTACGTTATGTATTGCAGTTTAACAAAAAAAATGTATAAACTACATTCGAGTTCAAGGGTCAAGACGATATCGTATGACCTCGAATTCCCCATTACAGATATTTAACCGTATTAAGTCGTACACAGCTTATCCATTAACAATTCTGGCTATCCTTCGAATATAAGCACTAATGTTCTTTTTATGGCCATACTATCTTTATCTCACTTAAAATGAATTACGGAAAGTTTAAATTATTGTTTTATAAGTAAGCGAAACCCATGTACATCGACGGTTTACAATTTCTTACTAAATAACTATAACATGTATCCTATTTTAGTTTGTGATACGAATTTGTTCTGTATCTATAGGAGAGTTTTTAACGTGTTCTCACTTCTAACAGTGACTCATGCATTACACAATTAGTATTAATTAGTAAATCACACAGTAATACCACACACAAATCGCATTATTAACACTCGCATTAGTTCTATTCACGTAAAGAAAATGTATTTAAATATTTTTTTACGATTTTGTATCGCCAACATAGGTGCGGTACGTTTCAAGGTTATTATTCCATTGAAATGTAAATTCAGCAAATGTATAAAACCATTTCATTAGTATTAAACATTCATATACCGGAATTGATATATTTAAAATTTAAATACACTTGGTAAAACAATTTAAGCTGATAGAGCGGACATTTTTATATTTGTTATTTAATAGATTTTAGACACCGTGAATAAACCAAGCGTTAAGCCACGGACGCGGCTTAAATTAATATTGAACATAATATTGTTCGGTAGATGAATATTCTAGTTGGAAGTAGGTACAATATTTTGGCAAACATTCTATACCTGGGGAGGTAGAGCGCGCTTTGAACGTCGGCGCAATCATGACGGTCTCTGAAAATTATAATCAAATACATAAAACTATAGACGACCAGCTGATTGTGAAAGTACATATATTAACAGACAATAAATAATTAGCTTACTAATCTATGAGCAAAACGCGATGTTGAACTTAAAACGTAAAATACAAGTGTTTTAAAAGTACATGACAGTTTACATTGTCTGTTAAGGTGAAGGTGAATGGTGTGGGTCAGCCGGCACTTCGAAAACAGTGTTAGGTAAATATTGAATTAACGCGCACGGAATAATTGGAGAGAAAGCCTAGTGCGGCTAGAATAATCAAACAGTATTTGCATAGTACGATTTGGTTCGACATGATGTTTCCATACATTTTAGCTTATTATGAATTGGCTAGAATGTGTTTCCTGCATGTGAACATTGTTTTAAGAATAAGCAATTTAATCTGGCATTGAAAACAGATGGTTTAAATTAACCCGCACCAAGTTCTGGGAATTAATCTAGGAGTCATTCACCCTTCGTAGGTCGGAAATCTACTAATCAGCTGTCTGTCTGCTTTCTTCTGCTAACATATTTATTGTATAGTGGTACCTCAATATACGAGTGTAAATCGTAACCTGGTGAAATTTACCCCATTTAAATAAAATATTGTCTAAAGAGGTTTGTCTTCCTCACTTTTAGGATATTTAGGAGTTAGGTACTCGCATTTGGATTGAGGTGGAAGAAACTATGGCAGCGGCGTCATATAGGATTCCTTGCATCTCAAATCTTGTTCTCAAGGCAAAATGTCGCTCACTCGACGGTTCGTTTATCATAACACATATTAGGGCGATACCAGTGTAATGTCAAATATTGCAATATTGTTTCTACAATCTTTTGAAAGTCAATCTAAAATTAAAATGCCCTGCTTGAACCGAAAACTCTTTAACTGCTTAAAAAAATATTTGTTACTAATTAACACTGTAAATGTTTATTATTAGTTAATTTATATAGAAGAATTGTTTATTTATAACTTCATGGCCCATAAATAAAAACCACTTTTGTTAGTCAATTAAACTATGAGGTTTATTGCAGCAATAACTCTATGATCAATATAAAATTTGCGTAAAATAGATTACTTTAACCATTCCGTGAATAAATCACCATAATCGGGAATTTCCGTGATCGAGACATTCAAGGCTCATTCTCTTTAATTGCTATATATTCATAAATAACAGGTTAATGAATATGAATTTATTGATATAAGTATATTTGTTTTAAATCAGAGCTCAGAGCTATTATCGTATCGAGTAACCGTATTACAGAGTCCGTTGGCGTGTCAAAAATCATTAAAAACGCAGCTGTGGGATGTTGTGATGATTAGGAATTTCGAAATGATTTTTCATTTTTACGATAGTAATACGATTTGAACACTTTATATTATATTATTTATATTATTTTATTATTTATATTATTTATTAGAAGTATTGACTTATTTTGTCGGGACTTTAGACTTGAAGTACATTCTAGGTTACAGTGATATATGGTCGCTATTTCTTATTAATAACATTACTTTTTATCTTATGTTATATGTATTGTAACTGTTTTTTTGGCATATGCCCTAAATAAATCGTTTAGTATATAAATGTAAAGAATTCTTTGAATTTGATTAAAGATTACTTTTCTTAACATTACTTAAATTTCCTTCCATATAAATAGACAAAAGGCAAGTTTATCCAAGTGAATGCCTATTGTTTGCTTTATTTAAGCGAAACAGAGACAAGGTAGAGCGAAATATGATTCAGACAGGTTACACGTTTGCCAGTTGGCTCTGTCAGCGTTCGGCGTGAAATCGAATTGGCTGAAATTCAGAGACGAAAATATCGCGTTTACTGAAAGTTAAACCTCTGCATAGATAACATTTTAAAACATATGATTTGTTCATAAACTACCGACATCTATTTAGCAATTATGTCATAAATTCAGGGTACGTAGTAAAGAGTATGGGTTTTTATTATAATAAAGTCCATATAAATGTGCCTTAGTTTGGAATAGTAATTTTACTCAAACGACGTGAAATTGAAAAGAATTATTATATTTCGTGTCAAAAGAGAAATTTTCGTATGCCCTACAAAAAGAGTATTGAGGTCATTGATCTTTGACTGTAACCTTTACACAATCGTTATTACTTCAGCTACCATTTTATATCTTTACATTATTAAAGTTGACTATTTCACGTTATATGTCTGATTTCTACGAATAAATGTTTTAGAATATTTTTGCATATTAAAATCAAAAAAAGTTTATGTTTAAAACTAAATTTATCGTACATATATATATTGTACTTAACTAAGTATCATGTTTTCATGGTTTTAATGATGCGTTACCCTCTTATATCACCAACACGTGAAAAAAACTAAAAGGCATATCGTGAGTAAATCAATATCTAATAAGAAGAACCAATAGTAACACATATAAAGATGATAATAAGCCTAAACTATAGATTTTAAATACATTCGGGGAGCGGTGTTATACATGACCGACGCAAGCGCAGCAAATAGAGCCCAGATCCTGTGCTGCGTGTGAATCGACCGCGCCTATCATTGTCAATCACATTATTTTATTTATCTTGTATACAAAAACGTGAACATGGACAGGAAAAGATCCAATGCAGGTCGAGTTAGAGTAGAATGGTGTAGGCTTATCTGCAAATTGATTCAATAACTAACTGATAATGAAGATAACTATTTTCTTTGGTTTAAGCGAGTAAAATCTCTTCATACGAATCATTTTCAACAGCATTTTTACTTTCCTGCCTGTTTGATTATTTCTTCATAAAAAAAAACACTCATACGAAATATATTACTATAAATATCTGCCATAAAAAATCAAGTAAAGTTTTCTCACCATTATCCAACTAGACAGTTTTCTGTAAGCAAGTTACTGTCATATATTTAAAATATGTATTATATTTGGAATTTCCTTTTCTCAGATAATGCTATTAAATACGCATAAATGGGGCACAAATCTCCGAGAGCCATTTGCTTAATCCTCAAAAGACAGATAAATCTTACAAGGGTATGCTTATGGCAATGGTAATTCTTTGAATGTATAGATTAGGAGACGTCATTGTGAATGTTTTTATATAATCTATGGTATTAATAGGTGTATAAATATGGAACACAGTAATTTGAGTCAATTGGTTTATTAAAATCTGCGTGTTTTGGGCACACAATTTAATGTTAATTGGATTATGTTTTAGAGAAAAAAAAATCTTAAACTTTAATTTTCACTTTTTATACATAGTGAGTATTAATTAATAAACATATAAAATTAGTTTTTAAATCAAATGCACATGTGAAACTTCAAATGTTATATCTTAACCGCCAAGTGCATTTAAAATGTGTGGAATTTTTGTGCCATCTACAAATAAACTGAACTGTCACGAGTTCAACTGTTAATTTAGCAGTTTAATTAACTGTCATATAATTTAAACAAACTTTGTTTGGTACAGTTTTAAATTTTTCCTGAAAACGAGTATTTTCCATTTTAACTTCTATTTTCCTTTTTGACTTAAAATTGTTAAATACCTAATGACTGCATTTATGTCTGGTATTGGTATCAAATTTAACAATGGTAAGGACGAGGAGTATAAATAAAAGATACTTTTATTTTTTTATCTGGCTATAGAGATATATGAGAGGTTCATTACAGATTCTTAACAGTTTTGATTAATAAGTCTGTGACGAGACTGCAGGATTGATTTAATAATTTCACAGATCTAATCAACTCTAATGTCATTTAAGTGCAATTTAGATCAATGACAGACGATACCGACGGGACGTCCATTCACCTTTCACACAATTTATAGATCAGTGACGGCGTGCAACGAACAAATTTACGATAATAAAAAAATATAAAATTCTAAATTTACGTGTAAAATATGAAATATTTTAGATAGAAATTAATTATATTCTACATTTTTTTAAACAATTTGTGTTACAGTTAAAATTCACTTTCTAACTTAATCTATAAACAACGGACAATCCTATTTTTTTTTTAAATGTTGGTTTTTCGAAAATTCATTCGAAATTTAAAATTAAGAAGAATCTCATTTGAGAAAAGTAAGAGATTCTTTGTATCTCACTGAACGTGAGAAGCATATCATGGAAATAACGAAATTGTTATTTTTTCAAAACGTACATTTCAAAATTAAATTTACATATAAAATTCTTGGCTATTAATATATAATTGTTACGAAAGTCTAAATTACGAATAAACATTTACGAATGTACATCTAGGGAGAGCTTAAATGTGAAGCAAAAATTAAAGCTACTCAAGCACCAAATAAGCACCCATATCTTTTCTAAATGTAATGATAAGGCTATTATATCCCTAACCTTGACCTTTAATACATCGTTAGGAAGCCTTTGATAATGGTTCAAACCCAAAATGATAATAATGATAAAAAATCATTTTTCAACACCACTATGGCTTAGTACAGCATAAAATATGGTAAAGTTGCATTGAATATTAAAGCCCCAAAGTTATCTTTTGTTTAACAATCAAGCCGAAATTTTGACAGGTAAGGATTTATAATGTCTCTTACTATAAGAAAGAGAAGAGCCACCTCTGCGCATAAAAAAATAATGAATATGAAAATTAAAAATTTATTTTCGAAAAAGCTAAATGTAAAGGCTAGATTTAAGACCCCAAGCAAAAATGAATTGCTCTTTCAAACGCCTATAATATTATCTTTAAAGCAATATTTTTCCAAGGAACATAAAAGTGGAACGGGTTATAATCTTATTTGTTGAAGCTCCAGGAATAAAAAGTTAGGAAGCTGTTACACAAATGAAATACTCAAAGAACGGCGTAGATATGAAATATTGTAATAACAGTTTGCTGTAAACGTTCAACAATATATTGTGACATATAAACTATTAAATATAAGGAGTCCTATTTGTTCAAAATAGTAAACGTTTTGAAATTTTAAAATACATCTAGTGGTATACAAACTATTATGAGGTCTTATCATTAAATTTATGGATTAAATACAGAATTTTGGATATAGAACCTTATTTTAGCAATCATCTCAGCAGCAAGTAACAACAGTGCAAGTATTCACAGTGAAAATATAGAAAATACTTATGAATCAGTGAAACTTAACACGTATCATATTAATTGGACCATTTTTGGAACTTCCCTTTTGCCTAATATACGACTGTTGCACTAATGAACATTAATTTAACAAATGAACTCACTTGTGCACTAGGGAACATAATTGTTTTATTCAATAATTGTTCACAAACTATTCTATTGTGTTTCAATTAAATCATTTCGTTTCAATAAATATTATATCTTATATTAATTGTTTTATCGGTATTATTACAATATTTTCAAATAAAAAACGAAATGCGTTTTTTAAAATTCTTAATTTATTCATATAATAAATCACAACAAGACTGTAATTATTACATTCAAGTAAGGATTGTAATTCGTATAGATAACATGAGTTAAAAACTACACCCAATATAACACCAAAGTCCCGGGTATTTGCTTATGTATATATATATATATGTACACATACCTGGTCTGTTTCTAAATGCCTTTGAACTCTCAACCGTAACATTAAAATGTCAACAGAAATCGTCAAACGCCCACCAAAGAGAGTGTTAAATTTTTTGCGTTTTTCATTTGTTACATAATCCGGTCAATCTAAGCATACCTTGACCTAACTTCACTAAATGAACGGATATCACACCCACTTTATTTATAGAAGCTTCATACGATATATTTCGTAACTAATATGTATATTTAGATAACAAGTAACCGTAACAAGGAATAGTAAAATGCCAGTTGTCTAGTAGCAGTGTCTAAGCTCTTTGCAACCCAGGACAACTGTTCGATTCCCGATTGTGCACAAAAACTGTTTAGATACAGATGGGTGATACATATGTTATTAAATTGATGATAACATACATAAATATAAAGCATAAATGTGAGTTGTAGCGTTAATACTTTGATTATGTATGATTATATTGTCTCTGCAGCTCTGCAAATATTTAAGCTCGCAGGCTTAAATATTTATCAATAATAACAATTACTCCTACGGTTTTATAGTTTAAACACAACACTAACAATATTAATAATAGGGTACACGTCTAGGGTATGTATAGGATTATTACCATGATACTTTCCGGATGGAGATTTAATTGGAATATGATTTTCCTTAAAGCCTTTTATCCTTGCGATACAAATTGTACCGAACTACAAATTGCCGATAGGCAATTAATCCATTAGCAGTAATTGATCGCGAGTTTAAGCAATTTATTCGAAATGGTTTTTATACGTTAACATTTATTAAAAAAAATTATTCGTTTATAAAAGGATTTTGAATATTTCTACGAAGATTTTAGATTGTTTTTAACATATGTGTGTGAAGAAAATAATTTAAAAACATCGATAAATAATGTGACCTTCGCTTGCCGTTAATCTAACTATTCAAACATTAAAAATATTTAAATGTGAAATAAAGACTTACTTAAAATCCTGAGATAATGATCACAAAACACATGTCATCTCCTCTAATACATAACATCATAAATAAATTATTCTAAAATAATGATTCTCATACTGTATATAATAAATATTCGCGGAAAATCTGACTAGACCGCGTACGTGCGTTGTAGCAAGCGATCTCTAACGGACTGATGAAAATCACATTGATAAGGCGTCGTGACGTGATATCTACATAGGAAAATAGAAAACAATGAGAATGGTATACCATCAGCATATTTTAACCTTGATGGCGTTGTTTGAATTCTGCATAGAATGTGATTTAAATTCGCATTTTTATGTGTATATTATGACTCTTTAAGTGGAATTCCAAATATATTTTATAGATAAGATCACACCTATTTTTTCTTCTGATGGATAACCAAATTTGTTTAATAGCTTCAATTTGTTTATCGTACGGTCACTTGAACGAAAGCCTCAAAAAATTTTGTCCTGAACAAAATTCGTTTATGAATAAAAACATGAATGTCGCGTAGAGTTCTTTAATTGCTACATATCTATTATAGAGTATTGTATCAACAATTTAATAACATTAATATACCTTAAATTAGCACATAGTTTAGACAGGAAGGTCTAAAATAAACTGAAACAAAATCTACCAAAATAACTCAAACTAGCGCAGTGATTCCCTTAATTTGCATTTAAGAATAAATCTACAAGTAATATTAAGAATGAACGTTCGTAGGAAGTTATCTTAACTACTAAAGCAATTTTATTTCAAATAGTCTTTGGATTTAGTACTTTATATGACTTGACGTCTATGATTCTGATTATGTGTTTTACAAGTTATGAACGTAAAAAAGAAAGTTGTAATTAAACATTATGTTTTCGTCATGGCATTTAACGTACGTATTTTTACATACATGTTTTTACTATTTAAACTTTCCCATCAAAATTTATCGACTAAAATTTTAAAATATCGTCCACACTTAAGGCGTGTGGACGCGGAACCAGTCGATTGACCGGCTGTCCATAGGTTGCAGTGTCTCTTGGCAGCCCGCATGACTTTGAACCCCTATCATTTGTAATAAAAAACACGACTAATATGGTGATTTTTGATGATCTATATAAAATAATATATCCTTTTACTTTATAGATAATCTATAAAATCTATGACTTATAGGACACAGCATGTGAAAATAAAAATACAAAGTAGTTTACACAAAAATGAGAGACTTTTTGCTACTTTCTAAAGGCATACTTAAAAAAATGAAATAAACTCAGAGAATGAACAGGAAGTGTGAAAAATATAATACATAAAAAATACCAAAACTTTATTATTAAATTTAATTATCCTTTAAATGATTACTATGAGAGAGATATAGATAAAAAAACGGAAAAGAATACATAATAATAATATTTTGATAATTAATATAAGAGGAAAAAAATGTTTTCGTAATAAAACCGAGTGGAAATTGATAAACTATTAAAAATATTCGTCACTTAATTATAAGACCAATCAATTCAAATAAGGTCAACTATAAATGGTTTTATCTATTTGGTATAAAGTATACCTTTATAGATAACATCTAAGCATAAAGCCTCCAGATAACTCATTGTAAACCGGGATTCATAAGGAAATAGGATATTAACCTTTGGTGTTAGTTATTACGGTCGTAAGATTGTAGTTATACGTTTATTGCACGAATCTCTGAAATGTTTTCAACTATGTCCAAAGCCCTCGTAATAATAACATTTCAAAAGTCCGTCAAGACACCCAAAATACACAATTCTCGCGTAAATAATTAATTTTAATAATCAATAATAATTAATAATTATTATTAATAATCAAATCAAATCAATTTTCTATAGTTTAGACACTGCCACAGTAGTGGTAACTAACATTAGCTTATAGTTATGAGATTTTGATTGAAAGAGTATTTATTTGTAGGATTGTCGGTAGATTAAAATTATTGCTCCAAGCGCCCTTAGGGATTACATGACATCGTGATAACGCTAGTTCGTACATGGAGACGCTAACTAACTAATAAATTAATTCTATACCCTTGTGTAAATACGTTTCGATTTGTTGTATAAAAGGACTATTAAACCCGAAGGCACTGGACGTTCACGGAGCGTGTTGGGATGTTATTAATTTAACCGCAACTCTAATTAATCTTACCCGCTGTGAGTTCACACGACCGCGGTTTTAACTATAAATTTTGACTGCCATAATTTGTATAATATTGTTATGAAATTTTGTTATGAAGTTATTGGTGTAGGTCTGAATGTTAACGCCTGAGTAATAAGTGTGAATCATGAAAGTATCGGTCTATCAAACACTTGAAAAAATATTGTCCTAGTTTTATTAAATAACATCAATGATATAAATAAATAAATTATTGTTATCCAAGATTTGTTTTATTTCGTGTTTTTAATTAAGAGCAGCGACATCTAGAAACTAAGGATGGAGCAAGTATTTCTAATAACAAATACTGCCAATAGATAGCGCAGTGTTGCATAATACAACAATTTTTTTTAGCCACCTATTTCTTCCAATTCTATGTCGTCATAACAGAATATTTCTAGATACATGTAATTATTCAATTACATTTTAGTATCGGCAAGCTCACATATAAATTGTAATGATATTCAATTACATTTAAAATACGGCCATGTTGATCTAAATTGAAAATTAATTTATTGCTGACTCATTTGAGAATCAAATGAATATCAATTATTGTAGCACTGGCATGCAACAAAAATATTTTCGCAATTATTTAATTAATATTCAGATTATAAAAGATGATTTTTCCAACTTAAATCGCATCAAAACTATTTCGTTTATACTTTTAATATGCATTAAATTTATATACAAAACCATTCAAACAAGTGCATTGATAAAATGGTTTTACTAATCCCACTTAGATATATTTTGAGCCTTGTATATCTAAGTAAAAGTCGTGCCATTGAAAATATACGTATGTATATATTACAAATTTATGTTTAATTTCGTAAATATTTTTTTTATATGTGCTTTGGTAATTGTGTAAATTACAATTAAGTAAGTTTTATATGTGCGTCATATAATTATTTATTATTAATACTACGAACATTCTTCTATATATACGATACGAAAAAGTTATAATTTATACACATACTGCACCATTTCTTATCTCCATTTATCTATAAACTTATCAATTATCAAAAATTCAATTGTAAGGCCATCTCATTGAAGACAAAAGGAGATTAAAAGAATAGGTTAATTTTTATATTGTGAAATGAAAAAGCGAAATAAGTACGTATTACAAATGATTGGTTCCCGGTGGGACGTCACTTCCGCTGTCAAATAGCTTCCGGGGACTCTTTGTTAGGGTCTGTCATGTTAAATGACTGGTCACATGTAACAATATGCGTTGGAAATACAAAATCGTACAACGCTCTCGATAAATGGTAAATATTATAAAAACCTAATTTGACTCTTCTAAATTATGAACATCTTTATCTACTAAAATGTGTTTACGCTGTGATTAAAAGAGAAGATAAAGGCGCATTTTAACTCACTCTTTCAAACAGTTATACAAATAGACAACGGCAGACAATTCACAGTTATGATATGTAGATGAAAAGAAGATCGAAGCAAGTTTGGAGCTTAGCCAGTAGGGATATTTATACTAAAATAGAGATACACCTTATTAATAAGATCATTAGCAACAAGCGTGCTTATGTACGTATGTTGTGTGATAATTATACTGTTCTTGTACATTCTACCCTAATTAGCAAGTCACAAATTTATACCAGTCCAAAACCTACTTAAAACGATTTTAACAATACTTATAAAAGAGTATTAAACAGGGGGTTTCGTTTCATTCACAGGAGTGACTGGTTAATATAATGCTAACAACTTCATAGTTTTCCTTAAAATGGTAATATTTCAAGACTTTTACAGTTTAATGGAACAGGAAAAGTGTAGCTCACAATTAGATATTAGTTTGGACGAAAGAATAGTCTATTACTGTCCGTTACATACATTGACGTAAACATCTTGCCAATAGTATGGAGCCAGGTTTAGATATGTGTTATGCCTATCTTTACGATTGAATGAAGCGCCAAGCAACATTAGACTTTGCCAGAAAATGGAACATCTTAGTCATCTATATTTAGGTATTAGTTGGGATATATACGATATATCTTATCCACTAATCAGTATTGAGTCCACTGGATATAAAAAATATATTTATTTTTCTGTTATACGTGATAAAAAAGACGGAAGTTAAATCAATTTGTGACGAGATAAAACAGTTTTATATTGATATAAATTATATGCATGCCAATGTTATGTAAAATAAAGAAAAAGTAATAACTGGCGGACTGCATTAATATGATTTCATTACAAAACATTGTAGAAATCACGATTATTATAATTGAAAATTCGACCCTCATTTATCAAGCTTAGATTAATCAATTTAAAGTGCACGTCGATCTCGTCAACAACGTCATTATATAGGTTAATCAAAATGGAATTTAGTTGTAAATATTGATTATGTAAACAACAGTGTATTTTTATTTAATAGATGGAACTATGTATGTGTCCGTAAAAAGGTTATATTTTATTAATTTATATAATTTTCTTGATAAAATATCTAATAAGTGTTACGATGTTAGTCACCAAAGGCCATTTAGTACAAATATAGCCTGAACTAAATATTTTCACGGGCAATGATCTCGAGCAAATAATATTTGGCAGTCTATGTTAATTGTATTTATCATAAATTCAATGATTTGATGATTGATACATTATTATTATTATTAATTTTTAATCCAACGAATATTAATCAGGCAAAATTAATTCGTCGTTCATATTAAAGTCACAGACAAAATGATAAGTTTTATAAAACCCCATCAAAAAATTACTTATACAAATAAATTTTACACCAGAAATAAAACTATAATGTCATGTTAGTTAACATGTTTATGCGTTCGCCATTCCGATAACACAGTTATCTAGCAAATGCTAATTTTCATACGTAATCAAAATGCCTATTTTATATCTCAAATGAAAACGTATATAACGGCTATTGAAATATGAAACCAGTGCAATAAAATACAAAATGATATTGTTCATACCAATAACATTTTAGAACTTAATATCTCTATGTTCCCTATTTGTTCCGTTCTACTTATAATTTTTAGTAATTTTACGCACGTAATTTCAGTACAAGGTCCTGTGTTAGTGGCCAATAGTTATTACTATGAGAGTTTCTAATAAATTTAACGAAATCGAATCTGTAGTGCAATCTTGCAAGTTTTTTTAAATACCTACTACATTTAATATGCATCTGGAATGAGTTTGTTAAACTAAATAGACACTGAACATTTACAACACTGAAAAAATATTGATTAACTATCTTACCTTAGTAATTAGCGTCTTTTAAATTCTTCTGTTAACTGTTCTGTAACACTTACAATAACATCGACACATGCTAAAACCATGCTTCTACTACGTTAAATAGTTATTAAAATTAAAATTTATTATATCAACGACGGAAAAATCTTAGTAAATATTTAGTTATTGTTAATATTAATATTATCACTGCACACAACACCACACCATGCGAAGCAGTTTCTTTTGATTCCGACTCACCGGGACTCTCACTTTTATCACATTTGTCTTTCGATCGAAACTTCACAAAGTCCTGCAAATGATTTGGCAATTTCTGAACATCTTTTTCTTCACCCGAATCAATCACTTTTATTTTATGTTCAATAACTTTTCGTTCTCTATTATAATTTCTTTCATATTCATCTTCAGTGTCCGGATCCTTAATACCTAATTTGTTCCACCTATCTTTAGCTCTGTCAATGAATTCTTTTTCAATGCGATTATTAACTTTGCTATCGAAAGTGTTAAATTCTGACGAGCTCTGTGTAAATGTGTTGCTTGAGGACGGTGTTTTGGTTATTTTAATCATTTTTTTTTGTTTTCTGTCTTCACGTTCCGCCATTTGGCTAACATATTCCGTATACATTTTATTTCTTAATAATTCTTCTTGACTTTTGCTAAATACTGATGACAGTTTACCGTGACCCGGTGAAGTAAGCGAAGGCAAAACTGTGTGACTTTGACTATTTCTAATGCAATTAAATGATCTGAAGGATTCACTTTCAATCTTTTCATTTAACATAGGCGCTCTAGGTCCTCTTTTTTGTGACGTATTAATTTGTTCCCTTTCCAGGCGATAAATTTCTGCATCAACTTCCTTTTCTTTTTGGCGAATATATTCCATTTGTCTATCACATAAATCTTTAGGTAATGATGGACGTCTAGGATGGAGCTCTTCACGTGCTTGCATATACATATCATTATAACGTCTGTGCATATTTTGAATAGAGGAAATATCATCTTCTATCTCTTGACTTAAGTTACCAGTTGAGAAGTGAAAATACTTTTTATGGTTTTTCACTGATTTAAATGAATCGTCTATAAAGTCTGATGACGCATCGCTTTCGTAAAAAGATGATGAATAATTTTTTGGCTTTGGAGGTGGAATAGGCTTTAAGTTATTTGAGTTTGTACTTTGTTCACTAGTTGGTTTAACAGGCACTTTTGGAGATCCTATTGAATGTATATGATCATGACTTGATTGTGCCTCATAGGTTTTAAAATTATTATGATCATTGTTGGAAATTTGGTCCGGTGCTTTGGTGGTCAGTGACGGATTTCGTAATAATGCTAATAATCTACTACCAGTTTGAGATTTAAATGGCACATCAATAGTATTGCGGTTAATAGGATTGGGCACTTCATTTTTACTTCCAAAGTTTTCCTTATGATCCGATTTTTCTTTATGATCCAATATTTTGACTTGTGGTAGTGAATTTGTTTTCTCCATTAGCATTTTTTGCGAAGGTGATAGACAATTATATCGTTGGGACTCCGATTTTATAGAGTTAACTTTGAAAGTATCATCTTGATTGATTTTTAGTGAAGATTTACGAGGTTGTACTGTAGGAGGCATTACAATTTTGTCATGTGATGTTATGTTGGAGTCAGAACCGTTTTGGTATATAGTGCTGCAATTGGTATTTTTGAATGTTGTAATTCTTGATAAACCAATAGGAGCAGCGTGATCACTTAACTTTTGTATCCGTTCTGATACAGAAGCTAATTCTTCTAATATCTTCTCACCATATGGCAAATTACAAATCTTTTCTAGACAAATATCTCGAAGACTCCGGGTTTGCATGATCTTTTTATGTGAGATATTATGGAAATTTATATTTTGAATTTTTGTTATTACATCTATAACGTGGCTTTTACTATCGTTTGACGGTATTTGGGATTCAGTAGTTTTATCAATTTCATCTAACTCAGCCAATGATATATCGTTAAGTGAAGAACCTTTAGGATTATATTTTGCTGTACATTGAGAAGATCCTATACTGCTAGATGAATCTTGTCGTTCTAATGAATCATTTTGATATTCTTGCGATGTTTCTGAATCTGAGACCACTTCTTTAATCAAATTACTAATAGCGTCATTTAGTTCACACTTCAAGACTTTTATCTCAAGGTCGTAATCTACCACTTTTTTATCCCTTGTTGGCGTTTGTATTTCTGATATAGGCTTTTCAACATCTTTTACGAATAGATTGGTATTTATATTATCCGTTGATAAAACCACTATCTCGTGATTATCATCTGAAGTATTTTGGCAATTTATTTCTCTCTGTTCATTGTCCAAGTTTATTCCTTCTATATTATTACTGTTTATCGTACTACTAAGTTGTGACTTAGAAGCGTTAGCGTTAAAATCATTTTTCAGGAATCTATCTGTATCAACGACTTCAATTGTGGGCGTTATCATACGAATGGAAGCATCACTATCTTCAGTCTTTTCTTCAAAATCATTATTCTCATATAGAGAGCTAGTGCTACTTGAAGAGTCTGTGAGATAAACAATTTCAGCGCCTGTCATTTTTTCAATAGTTGTTGTCGTCCAGGAAGCTCTCGCTTCAGTTACTTCTGGATTTTTTATTTGAGCGTCAACACGAATGCATTCTTGGCTAATTAAATTTTCAGACTTTCGGCTCTTTCTAAACTTTATTTCCTGTTTTGTTTCGTTATGAGAATAAAAGACATCATCCTCCAACTCTTCATCACTCTTTTTATCATTGAGGTACGAATGACGACGCGAGGTTGATGAAGATTCACCGCTTGCTTCTTCATCAATGACATGTAAAGATCTTGCAGGTCCTGCCATGGAAATATAACATTCTTCAGCCTGTGGTTTCTTTCGTAAGCGTTCCTTTACATCTGGATTCACTTTTTGTTCTGCTTCAAGTTTTATTTCCAAGGTTTTAAAGTCATCTGTATTAGAAGATAACTTTAAGGTATTTAAATATTGTCTTAAAGATTTCTCTTCTTCTGGACTCATAGATTTAATCTCTTCGCATTCTGCTACATTCAACGGGATAGTAATCACAGATAAAATTCCAGAATCTACGTTTTCTTCTTCCATGTAACTAAATTTTTTTATATCATTTGTTTGTTCCCAATGAACCTCAGGCTCAAACTCAGTAATAATAATATTGGATGTGTCTACTAAACAGCTTGGCTCATTTTTATTAAGGTCTTCCACAATTTCAACTATAGTTGGTTCATCATTATCAAGGCTTTTGCTTTTAATATCACTTAGCAATGTTGGTTTTGTTTTTATTTCTTTTTTGGGAGATTCTACTTTATAAGTTTTAACTACTGCAGTATTTTCTTGAGCAATGGCTGGCATTGACTGTGTGGTACTAGAAAGCTCAACCTCCTTAATTGCCTCTTTTAAGTCAGATGCGACTTCAGACGTAGCGATCGTTGTCACCTCACTGGTACTAGTTTCAACCAAAACATTTTCTTGCAGTTTCGTGGTCTCGTCTTTTGAATTTGCCAAAGAATCAGTTTTATTACTGTTATAGTTATTTTGTTGCTGTTGACTTTTGTTCCTCTTTTTATTTTTATTGTTCTTACGCTTTTTATTTTTATCAGGCATATCGAGATTCTCACACGAACACTTTAATAACTGATAAGAAACGTCTATATACAATTCACAAACACTAGCACGATGTGTTAACGTATAAAGTACACGTCTCAGCCGGTATCTTTAGCGTGGGTGCTCTCGTTGACGTAATATATTACGTAGGGACTTTGACGTTAGGGATTTAGTTTCGGTACACAAGGGCCAGTTTACCGGTCTTGGAATAGGTTCACAAACGTTTAAAACTTTGTTTCGCGAGCAACAGCTAAGAGCGGCAGTCATGCGCCCGCACCGCGATTTACTAATAATTATAAATGGGTTGAAGTACGCAGGCGCGCTTTGGTATTATTTTTATGCTCAGACGTGTACGCGGTGCGCGTTCGTCGAACGGGCAGAGGGAAGTCCGCTCGGCGCGCCGGCTATTTCATACTAACAAACAAATGTATTATCAGCACGGGTGATTTAAATTGTTATTAATTAAAATTGCATAGGTGTTTCATATCCATTTTTGGCTTACCTAACGGAGAAAAACAATAGCATAAGTGTATAAGGAGTTAGCGGATATCACGTATAATTTCGTAATACATTTTTGAACTTGAGTATTGAATAAAAAGTACTTTATCTGAAGCTAAATGACCCACTTACCTGTTCGCTCTTATCACGGGATTTAAAGTGGCGCGGAAATAGGGATTAACATTTATAAAACTAGTATTTTAATTTAAGTTTAGTACGCTCTAATTATCCGTAAAAAGTATGTTTTCTAGTTTTATTATTAGTTGTACAAGATTTTTAAATCAATAACATTTAAATCCAGAACAAAGTACATATTTTTATTTGGTTTAACAACCATATGCACTGGCGTAGATTATGTTAACAATTGAAGGTAAGGAAGTGGGTGGTTACAAATTAATTCGTAACAAAAGTGGGCTAAAAGTAGACCAGTTGATCTAGACTTGCAGGTCACCCAGACTGATTGAACACTTCCACTGGTATATACAAATTATGGATAGTTACTCTTTTATTACCAACAACCTATATACATAGGATGAATTAACATTGGTGTATATGTAGTCCATTTTTAAATATTTTTTGCTACGTTTACGGATTTTTCTTGGTATATATTATACAGTTTGATTTTTTCGTGATAAAACTTCGTGATGCGCAGTTTCGGTACAATGATTTTTCGTGAGAAATACATTAAACCGTATATTAATACCATCAATTAAAGTAGCCAATTATTAATTAAATACGTAAGTTATAACTCTGTAAAATAGGGAGACCCTACTTAGTAAGAAACACGTTGATATCGAGTTGCAAGTAAACACGAGACGTGGTCTTAAAGTTAATTAATTGTCTTAGAAACTTAGGGAAATATATCAAAATTATACAAAACAGTACAGATTATACCAGTTGTATCAGCTGTGTATGATACACATTGGTTTTTGGCTGATGCCACCGTTTTCCTTTTCCGTAGAGCAAATGTGACGAGCAGTCTAAAAAACAGGCCGGATTTGAAATTAAGTGTCGCACGTGTCAGTATTAATATGATACAAAAAGCACTAAACAATTAACCGTGTTATAAAATGTAGAATCGTATCATAATATCGATAATTCAAGAAAATATGAATTTGTTAGAACCACTTTTGATAAATTTACAATGTTCTGTGATGGTAACCGTCTCTTATTATTATTGTTTTTGGTTAATTGTTAGTTACCTATTGAAATCTTGAAAATAGATTAGGCATAATATATATATAACGATGTAATAAATTAAACTATTTGGTTAAAGCAGTTTTGGTTTGATTCTATTTTTCCCATAAACTATATTGATTAGAACTCAATCGACGTCTTATTTTCATAAATATTATTATTTTAATATTGATTATAATGTAAATAAAACACACGCATAACTAGAGTGTAGGTTATGAAGATTTGTGTATATTATAAAAATGTGGAACATTCCACAGTGCAATGTCAAATGCATAAAATTATTTTTAGTAACCACCTTGTTGTTTGGGAATTTGACGACGGTGACGGTATACATTATTAATAGCATTGAAGAAAAAAGCCAAAATTTCCCAAACACTTGAACGGAATCTGACCGTTCAGTGAAATTTAATTTTCCTGATCTTACTTTAACTATCTTAATGGAGTTTACGAGCATTTGCTTAAAAAAACATTGAACGTACCCAACTTTACCAAAGATATTAGTGCGTATAGTGCTAGTAGATATAGTGCGATAGATTAGTGCGATCGAATAAACTTAAAATAATTATAAAATACAAGATTTAAATAAATTTGGACCGATAGCTAAATCAGTCATACAATTCTTATGATTCGGGGGGTTTTAAAATAATCAACTAGATTAAATAGACAAAATGATAATGTATGTATGTATATGAGGGACAATTTGTTCGATTGTATTTGGAAGTGGATACGCGTACTTTATATCGTCCTTATGGACAATCACAATTCTTTTTAAAATTCTACATCCCATTTGGTTGTCCATAAACAGCATATTTCAAAATAGAGAATACCTAAAATAATAAAATGAAAACAATATTTCAAACCCTAATATACTCGATGTTTCAATTGTAATCTAATTATAAATGTCAAATCACATTTAAATTTAATACAATGAAAACAAATATAATATTCGTTACATCAATATATTCTGAAACACTGTAGAGGATCCACTATAATGAACGAAAAATAGGTCAAGACTTATAAAAAGCTTTTAAAAATAGAAACATTCGTAACATTAACGGAACAACTTACGTCATATTATATTTATTTTGTACTAGTTCAGTATTTCATTGGTTAAAGTTTTCAGTTAAGTATACTTATCAATAATAATGTAATTAATGATCATTTATTATAATAACATTCAGAAAATCTGTGTAAAATAGATTTTTATAACGACCTTACTTCTCGAAAGCGATTTATTAATGTTAATATAATAACAAATGTTAAATCTTCTTGTGAATTTGTAAACCGAAAATATATAATAATTATTATATTATATTATTATATTCGTTAAAACAAATCATTTAAAAAAATAAAACTTGTTGTTTTAAATTCAAAACAGAGAAGACAAAGTGTTTTAAAGATACAAAAATATAATCAAACTCCCGACGGTGACCTTCCAGGAATATCACAACTTAACAAACCGGGATAGCGTGTTACTGTATTAAAGTTCTTTAACTAAGAAATACCTACATACAAAGATTTTAATGGGACTTTTTATTTTAAAACTATTGGCGACTTGAGAGCGGACGAACCATGACATAATCGCCGCATAGATCCGGACCGCTGTGCCAATAACGCACGGCCGATAATTTCTGCCCGTTTTTTGGCAAACATTCAATGGGTAATAAGGTAATTGTGCCGAATGCAACTTATCACATTTCATATGCACGCACTTATATAAGAAATGTAGCCTTGTATCAACTTAATGTCACCTGCAGCTTCACGTTTTACTTCGCTCCAAGAATTTTCGGCTATCTTTGCTTAACATGCTAACGTAAATCGCCAGGTCTGTTTTGACGGCCAAGTTTCCGCTTCCCTTGTGTGCCTTGTATTAAATAGCTTAGCGTGGTTGCACAATATTAATGAATCCTTACACGGCAATTAATATTAAATGTATGTATTCGACTGAATAATACTAAATATTGAACGCTTTGGTACTTGATTTAGAATGTGATTTATATTTGTGGTTTTAGTCACTAAGCTGAAGCCGCAAACGCTAAAGCTGCTTCACTACTTAATATTAATAGTGTAGTTTTTAGTGTATAATGTCACAAAAACTGCACTATTATTACAATTGTGAATAAAAAATAATTTCTAAAGTGAAAACCGAACAGTCAAAGGACATTAAGTAACCCAACTGAGTCCCAAATACGTTTAATTCGAAAAGGTCTAAATCGTTTTTGTAGACATCGTTAGTGAGTACTAAGCCCAGCTTAGCTTTAAAAGTGTCACATAAAATTACTCCGTATTTAGATTAACGAGCTTCGTCAAGGTAACGTGTGGATGATATTATATTACGACCTCTTTAGGGTTACATCAAGAACGGATGTTTTGTGGAAAAATTGGGAAAATGTTGGGAGTTTGGAAATTGTTCGCGTAGTTTAATAAGACTCGGTCTTTATGAACATGAAAGTGTATGAAATATGATAATTTTATAATGTTATTCTTTATCCTTAATAGCATATTTAGATATTTTTATTTCTGGAACTATTGAAATATGTTACCAAGTCGACGTTGACTTAACTATAATACTTAAATGTAAAAATTTAATTCGACAAACATAATAATATATAATACATAATATTACTGTCTCAAGTTCCCATTTAATTGTCTTATGTGTACACCTAGTTGTGTTACCTCATAAGTTTATTGTTATAAATGTATTTAGCACATAAGATGTCTGGGGACAGATATAATAAAATAAAATAATAGATTTTGAAACAAAATTACTACTTACGCTTACTAGTCGGACTCGGGGTTAGTGGAGAACTAGATGACTTTGGTGGAGGCTTCGAAAGATCCTGATCATTCACTGTAAAAAAAAGGTTTTCAGAAACACCACGAAAAAGTATACAGTTTAAATTTCACCTTGAAAATTAAGTTAAGCACTTTCGAACGAACAAACAGATCCACGCTTCCAGACTAAGATATGCCCACAAATATTTACCATGATAACTGTACGTAGACAAAATTATGTCTATCTGCTAGGCATACATACTAATTCTTAAGCTTATGTCATATATAGTTATTATAACTTTATAATAAACAACGTAGACATAGCTTTTATGAAAATAAATTACTTTTTTTCCTGTCCAACATATATTTTCCTAAAATATAAGAAAAAACGTATATAAACCCAAATTTGTAAACTCCGCTAACCTGTATTTGTAATGTCAGTACGTATATAAATGCGTATATTACATTCATAAAGCGCCTACGTAAAGCGAATAAACTGAATTTGTATTATACGAGGAAAAGGGAAAAGGAGTTGTTCACAAACAATAAATTATACCACAGCCGACGCTCGCGCCTTGTGTTTGTTTGACGCCTACTTAAGTCGACGAGTCGTAAATATACACAAGTGAACAAATATTAGGAAACTAACGATATATAAAAAATTGAATCCTTTATCATACGTATTATTCAAGTTGTCGATCGATTGATTTAACTGAGAACACTCAAATTTAGTTTAGCAACCGAACCATGTCCATGTGTAATCACAACAAAAATTACGACCAATAAAATGAAAGACCTCGCCTTACTGCGGAAAACTATATACTATTTTTTTCGGGTGTGATCTATATAAAAGTTTATTATAATTCTAAGTCATTATTTCATTTCTCATAGTATGATGAACGAACACTTTTGAACGTCACTAAAACTGTTACGTGGTTAAGGTACATGGGTTCAGTCAGCTGCAGCTGAGAAGAACCCACAAGAAACTCAGTGGGTATTTGCAGTGAATAACATCAATTAGTAATATGTGAACCAGAACAATTATTTTCCAAGCAGCAGTATTCATTATATATATAATAGACTTCCTCAATAAATTTACGTATATTTAATATTTGAATTTTTTTGATAAGCACGTTTTGGATAGAATTCGGGAGTAAGTTATAAAAATGCAAAGGAAACAATACAAACGAATTACATATCCTATGGAGTGCCTGCTATAATATTTAACTATCGAATTTACATATGCATAGCAGTGCTATAACAAGATTATCTACCTTGAGATCGAACCTTTAAATCCCAGGCGTGCACTATGTTTTTATACATGCGCTATTTTCTCGTAGTGGTAAAAGTATAAGCTTGAGTAAATGTTGAATACCCATGTTTAAAGATAGCTGATAACTTAAAATAGGAGGTAACCCTAACCATATTTATAATTTTTTTAGAGAGTTATGACCAAGATCTCTAGCGCCTGAATTTTGTAAATCTTATTTGTTATTTCAAATTCGACATTTCAAACATTAAGCTGACAATCCCAAGTCGCTTCACAACACATTCCTTGTTACTATGGCAACTTTTCCAATTCAGAGGTCTCTCAGATACATAACATACCAACCAAATATATCTCTATATATATGTTTTAAACATATTTTTAAATGTAGAATATGTTTTATACACAATTCGCGTAACTCTAAAAATACATCACTGTAAGCGTGATTGTATTTGTAATTGATCAAATTTGTTTCCGGTCAGTGTTATTGTTCTCACTTATAACTAACATCTGTGCTTCTGTGAATATACAATTTTGATAAGCGAGTAATCGATATAAAAAAAAGTTTAGAAGTTCGATGCGATATCTCATTTAAATATAAAACCAATATTCAATTTATATTTCGACACAGTATTTAATATTCTTATAGCATAAAAAAAAATTGTTCACAATATCTGAGGATGCCGTGTAACTATTTGGATGGTCTTTGACAAAACATCGAGTTTGTTTTTCGAGTACCCGATGTGGTAAGCGATTGAAACTTCACAACTTGAATAAGATTCAATTATCCATCCAAGGACTGTGAATTAATCATTAATTAAAATAAATATTAAATATTGTCATGAAAAATCTGACCTCGCTAAAGATACCAATTTTAGCAGAAATATATGGATAATAAAGGTAAATAGATCTTGAATGAGAAACAGTAATTCAGTAAAATCGGAAATTACATACTTCAACCTCTAATATTAATTAGTTTACCTAAACTTGAGAATTGAAATAAAATTTACAGCACTATCTGTTCATGTTCTTAACAGATAATATATATAAGTTTATACGGTTTTTTAAAAAACAGAAAAAGAGTTACTAGTCTTTCACCCCGACATTACATTTAAACTTATTTGTGAAAATGCTTATTATCCGTGACGATATTAAACATACAACGCTTCTCACCTTTAACTTCTATCCTCTACTCCCACATATTAAAAACCACTTATTAATCAATTACACTAAATCACAGGTCATGTCAACCTCACCAACAGAGGGGCACTGTCATAGTGATCCTCTACAATGGAACCCGAATGTGGAGTACAATAAAATAACCGCTTTGTACGTTGATTACGACATGCGACACTAAGCATGAACCGACTGTCACAAAATATTGGATTGAAATTAGTGCTCTACATTTTTTTTTGTTTTGAACATGATGTATTAGTTATAACCGTATTATAAAGGAAAGGAACAGTCTAGGAATAAGTCGCGGGGCCAAGTGGCGTCTTTACATGATTACTATGTCGTAAAATTTTCATATGTATTACAAATTCAATCAAGTAAATATATGATTAGATATAGTTTAACGTCCGTTGTTTAGTTATAGATAAAATGACAATGTAACAATTTGGCTGAATATTTCTGAGTATTATTCTAGTAATATATTGTACGTGCGTTTAAAATCGCCTGCAATATGCACTCTTGATTTCTACAATAAGGCCTTCAAATACGAATGCTAAATTACGTAGGTAACTGCATGTGTGTCTGTAAGTTTGTTCATAAATGCTATTATGGTTTTGCTGATTTTTGTCAAATTCCAAATTTGAATCGGGTGAAACTTAGTCCAAGTATTTCTTGGGGTGATATGTCAGTTGAGTTTCATTACTTGTATTATGTATTTGTGGCTATAAATAAATATAAAAGCCGTATTGTGGCACAGCCGTATATTGTCATATCCGTAAATGCGCCAAGGTGCGGCATGTCAATTTGTCAGTACAAAATGTGAATGGTGGCGTCAGCTTTAAGCTCATCCATCATTTACATTCTAGGCATTCAAAAACATCCATTAAGCTATCAAAACTAACACGCAGGCTTTCTGCCATTTATCAACTGTAACGTTTATTAATTATATTTTATGCAATAAATTTTAATACTGGTCTTAGATTTTTCAAAGTATTTAAAAAAATATTTTATTAAACGCACAGCGTTGTTTTAAAGATGCATGTTCAAAATATTATGCGGAAGTTGTGGTGGAATAGCCCGTTGTCTAATTAAGTTGACTTTAATGTGAAAGATTACAGGACTAAATTATATTTCATTATAGACAATAAATACATGAAGAGAAATAAATAAAGTCTGCTTTAGGATAATCGTTTTCGATATCTTTTCGCAGGGGCACATCCTTTTCACGGGATCATCAACAAATTAAAATTATGCCGCTTTGTTAGAACAAAAGTGTATGTATATTGAATAACAAATATCTCTAATAATATGAAAGATTAGAATTAATATAACGAAGATATTCGATATACATGTAATTCAATCAACCAGATTACGCAACAGTTTAATTCTCGTGGGAAGACGTACGTCATTTCCTTACAATTATCAAACTCTCAAACATTCAATTTCAATCATAAAGTATGTTAATTGCAATATGGTCAATCAAGGTTACCCGTCATAAGCTTATACTAAATTGTGCGTGTCTTGCGTCTGGATATGACAGACTTAGAAAGGCGCCAGGGGTGTCAATACAAAAAGACAAAATTGACTTACTGCTCGACTTTTATTAGTCAACTGCAAGAAACGTGAATTTGTAAACTAAAGCTAAATGCAAAGGAATTAACCAACGCTGCAGACGCGGTATAAAAAACGAATAAAATATCGTATATTAACAGTTGACTATGTCGAGTATAACGTTAATAAAATATATTATAAAGTAAAGTAGGTCATTCAATAACAATTAGATCGTTACTGAATAGATTGCAGCAATAAGATGTGGCCGGATGTAGAATAAAGGTTTTACAGGCAGTGGGGTGCGTCTACGCATTATTTTGACAGCCACAGTTCCGCCTTTTTCATAGCAAATATACGCTTCAGCGCGTTAACACAAACGTTATGTGATTTACCAATAGATTGCGTAAATTTAATTGAGAAATAAGTGCTTTTGATATTGTAACAGTTTTGCCTTATATACTTAGTCTTGCCATAAATATTGTTATAAAGAAAAGCACGATTTTTTTTTTATACGTAACATTTATTCCTTTCATAGTCAGTTAGTTTAATACATCAATATATAACTATTAAAAATATACAATGTTTATTCGAAGTGGTCTCCATTGGCTGCAATACAGTCTTTTAAACGTTGAGGCCAGTTATCAATAGCAGCACGAACTCTTTCTAGAGGAAAATTCTTCACTGCCAACCGAATGGATCGTTTTAGGGACTCCAAATTATCATGGCGTTTAGAGCAAGCCTTACTCTCTAAAACTGACCATAAATCATAATCCAATGGATTTAGGTCAGGACTTGACGACGGCCAGTTTTCAGTGCTGATAAAGTCCGGAACGTTAGTTTTCAACCAAGATTGGGTGGATCGAGCTCTATGACCCGGTGCCGAGTCTTGTTGAAAGCACCATTCTTTGTTATTGAACATGGTGTTAGTTAAAGGCTTAACTACCGTCTCAAGAATGGTATTTTGATAAACTTGTGCCGACGTTTTAATACCTTTTTCACAAAAATATGGCTCAGTCACCCCTTCATAGCTAACACCCCACCAAACCATCACTGAAGTGGGATAATGCCCACGTTGTACTCTGTTTACTAATTGCGAAGCTTCTTTAGAGCTTCCAGCATAAATACGGTCATTTTGTTTATTAAAATACTGCTCAATTGTAAAAATTTTCTCATCCGTAAACAAAATTTTTTTGTGACCTCCCTTTGCGTACCGCTTAAGTAGTTGTTTGGATTTTACCACCCTATTCTTCTTTAAATTATCAGTTAAGAAGTGACCAGTACGTCTCTTATAGGCTGCAAGTCCTAAGTCATCTTTTAATATACGCGACATGGTTCTAGGAGCTATCTTCATCTCCCGAGATAAAATCTTTTGCTTACGGACAGGATTTCTTCGAATTCTTTCCCTAACTGCTTTAATCACCTTTTTCACACGAACGGTACGTGGACGGCCAGATCTTTTTCTGTCACAAACAGAGGAGGTATCATTGTACCTATCAATAGCCCGGTAAACAAACATTTGACTAATACCAAGCGGGTGGAGGGTTTTAAAAATTGCACTTTTCTCCATACCTACTTTATGTAAGGCAATCACAGCGATTCGGTTCTCTTTATCACCCCACTCCATTTTAATATAACAAAATATTTAACAATATAATGGCGCGAAAATAAGAAAACACATCAAGCAATCATATAAAAATGACAGATTCCAAATTCAAACGTAATATTTTCTTTTTTTGAATAGTAACAGTATTTATGGCCAGACTAAGTATATGTCTGTTTTCATTATTCCAAATTTAAAAATTCTATGATACATCTACATTAGTTAAATAAGGTTTTGATTTAAAAAAAAAACATCGCATTTAAAAATATATTTAAACGATATTTATATTAAGCGAATGATATAAACTAATAAGATATTCCTATTCAAGTGCGTTTATAAAAGTTCATGAAAATTTACATTAAAAATAAATGAGCTTTACATGTGCATCTCATCCATAATGATCCAAAATAAAAATGTACTAAACACACTAATTCTATAATATAAAGCGGATGAATATAATCCAAACATTTAGTTGTTATTGCAAACAATTCATAAACTAACTTTTATTGAAATCGTTTCATACACAAATACTATATTTGCAGAGTAATATGAGAAAATAGAATGTAAACTGCGGTGTACATTTCAAAGCAACATAGTACGCGTCCGTTGACCCAATACAAATAAATCGTTTGCCCATTATGACAATATTCGCGTGCGCATTGTGTGAAAATTAATGCAGTTAAGTAATTGATATATAATAAACAAAATATCTCTCAACTGTATCAATTTTGAAGATATTCATCATGTAAGCTTAAGCCGGCTTATTGCCAAACATACAACACCAAAAAATTAAGATTCTGAGATGAGTTTATTTATTCAAGAATGCTGTATTCGTATGGCCTATACGTACAAAAACATTTAGATTCAGATATTTTTTTATTATGTTTTGGGTATGTAACTATAAATAAACAGGTAATTTAAGAAGTTTATGCATGCATCTTTTTTATTGCAAGACGTAAAGTTTACTTTAATACATTTTATTTAGGGAGATATATTATTGAATGTAAAAGATAGTCCATAATATTGAAGGCTCACAGAATGTAACAAAAACTTTATTCCTATTTGAAATATTTCACCGAGATTGAAGGGTCTGCTTATCATAATATTCTTTCGTATAACCTTTTTATTATGCGTTTTATAAATGGGTCCGATAATGTTGAACTATACACTATATTCTACATATGCCTTTTGAAAATATAGAATGTTAGTTCAGTTTTTGAATTTTTGCGATGTTCGTGCCAAGTCATAAAACTCATGGGTTCCCAAGTGATTCTTGTGCTTTCGAATGGTCATAGCTTTAATGAATTCGAGCAACGGTTTCGTTCTGGAGCCGGTTTAATTAAGCAACCATAAGTTTTATAGAAATATTATAACTGGCAAAAATACATCAAAATATTTTTTAGTTAGATCTTACCTTTTGCACGTCTCTCTGAGTTAGTTTTCTTTACAGACATATTCCTTTTTATACTGCATGCTAATCGCTCAATTGCTTTAAGAATCTTTTTGCTAACTTTGTTAATTGTTCTTCGCTTCGGATCGTTATATTTCGATTGTATTCCATCAACAGTTTTTTCACAACCGGAATCTGAACTATCATCAGTTTCAGTACTCGAACCATCCGAAATTGTATGAAATATATATGGACTACTCGCGAAACAAGGGGAGTTCATTTTACACAGAGAATTACAAGGATGTAATTTGTTATAAGGTCTTTGCTACAATGAAGTTACAGAGAGAATTTTCGATTGCAAGACGTCTTTAGAGCGTGACACCACTCCCCGGGACAAGCCCAAGACCTTGGTCTTGTTCTTGTAATAATTATCGATGATTTAATAAAAATGACTTATTAGTTTATATGAACAATCGAATCAGTTAAATGCATCAATATTTTATATAGTTGATAGATGCGTGTTGTTAAATATATATATTTTTTTAATTCAGCTGTTTAGAGAAGTGGATAGTAACCTCAGGAAACCTCAGGCTACCACAGGGTAATCTCTTAATACCGTTTTAGTGTCTCGGGATCGGTTTTATATCTTAAATAAATGTATAAACTATTAAAGACGTTCTTATGATAACTTTGATTTGACAATATGCCAGAATGTACCAAAAAAATGTAGGTGAATGGTGTAATGAACTCCAATATAATTTTGAATGACCTCTTTTTATAGAATACGCTAGAAACAAAAAACAATACTGGTACTACTAAGTGCAATTTACTTTTCGTTTTAATTCTGGTTAGATAAATCTTTGTTACTCTTTTTTAAAATAACAGAAAGCTATAAAGTCAGAAAGTTCAGAATTAACTTATAGGTATAAATATTATTTTTGACATAAACCTACAAGAGGCAAAAATGCTCCGGCAAATATGTTCTCTCGCATATATTTGTTAATAAAATTAAAAAGGTGCACCTTTATAAACATTATCCTCTGTTACATATCCTATGTAACATAATGATGTAAATTTAATTGTAAGTTTTGTTTATGCTAAAAGTTATTCGGATTTCCATTATCCTTTTTAACCGCAAAGTGAAAATGGATGGGACCGGGAAAAGTTAAGCAAACAAATTTATTATTAATAATAAGAGGAATTTACGTACAAATAAGTCGTTTAAATTAATAACATAATGTATCTGTAATTACTATGTTATGATAAGGTTATGTTGTAATAAAATTCCTTAAAGGCACTAAATGAGCTTCATTGCATTTGAAAAAGCTGTTTTATCTCTTTCTTTTGAATTGTTACCTTAACACTGTGATAAAAAGAGACAGATGGGGATTTTAGTTAAAAGTAAGCTTTCTTTAGTACTTATTTGTTTTTATTACTTGACCTTTATAATGCTTTGAAGAGACTGATTTACGTTCTGACTGAATTCCGTGGTTTGAACGCTCAACTTCATGCATAAGAGTAGCGCACCTCACAAAGCTATCAACAATAGTGTTTTGGAGAAAAATTAATGTCTTCGAAAAAAACATAAGATTATTTTGCTACTAAATCGTATTTTATTCTAAATATAAAATTTAAACCAACATGAGAAGCAAAGCTTTAAAATATACTTTGCTTACCCCAGCAGTTTTGTCTAAATAGTTCATAGTTTGAGAAAATCCGCAGGTAGCGGCAACTTCATGCATTTTCATACGATATTATGAGGGTTTAAACTTTTACAAAACAAGTTTCGTAATCACAGTCGCGCTCAGCCCTCTTCAGACTGAAACATTTCACGTTGGTGACTTAGTTCCAAGAGGTTTAAGTAAGGAGGTACTCTATAAACTAAAGCGAACATAACAGTATTTTATAAAAACATTTCTACTTACTCCACCGGCTCTTATAAGATAAGTGTAAGAAAATTTCATAATAGGATTTGTTTATATTTTCAATTTATTACGGGAAAATTAACTAGTAATGTATCTGTTGTTTTTAGATTAAATCGTGATTTAATATTTTTGAGCGAAAGATGCGACGCATTAATTATATACTATGTAGTTTTTTTATTAAAAATTAATCTTAAAAGCTTGTGTATTAATAAAAATTTAAACATGTATACATTCATATTTCTTTCTATTCGTTATGCGTTCGTAAGGTGTTTTAATAATATTAGTCTAATGCTGCGGGCTTTGCTCTATTGATTCCGAAAGGCGTATAAATTAAGAACATTTTTGATTTTCCTTTGTAGTGGTTCATGTCATATTTGGTTAGGTTTATCTAACATATTAATTACCTGTATACCGCGTGATATATTTTTGTTCTAAACTTACTTAAGATTAAGAGTGATTATATCAAATACACATAATATTAAAAAAAGGTATAGTACATATGTATGCAACGTAATAAAATGCATGCACTTTTAAAGCAACAATAGTAGTTAGTATAAGAAAGCATACCTTGCGACTTGTAGTGACTTTTTGGCGACTTGTATATAACTGAGGAACTTAATCGCCTTTCTAGATTGCCACCATTCCTATTAAATTCATTATAATTTTCAAGGGTCGGAGTTATTATGTACTCATTTTGACTACTCTTTCTTGAGTCAATACCCTCTGTGTAATTTTTAAAATTATGCAAACCATTCGATATGTCAATCGGATCCCTAGAACCATTCAACACAATTTTCTTTATTGTCTTCACCTCTTCTATTTCATTGATTTTCTCTTCTATTACCGAGTGTTTAGTTATTTCTTTTTTTGAATAGAAATCTGTATCGCTCTTAGAATTAAGTATAGTCTGTTCATAAGTTCCATTCGTTTCGGGTCGATACTTTTCAAAAGGGTCACTGTTGCGTTTTGTCTCAAACGGATTTCTACGCTCTTGCGCCGTGGATCCAGAATCTTTTACACTATACATATTTGTTTCTCGCGTAATCGGTATATTTACAGACCGTGTCTCAAATAATTGCTCCTCATTTGATTCAGGAGCATTTGAAAATGTCGAATTAGACCAATTTGATTCTCTGGATTTGTTAATTGAGTTATTCCTATCTAATGTAGAAAATCGACCGTTCGGTACCGGTAATCTGGAAGAATTTGTGTAATTTGAAGGTAACGTGGTATAAAAAGGGTTCGAGGGGTGAATTTTCGGTGGTTCTTGAGTGATTGAGGGGCACGTTGTGGGTGGCGAGCTGAGTGATCTCAATGGTGGTGCTGTTGCCCTGTGTTGAGGTGGCCGGATAGTGGCGTAGACGGGTGCTTGTAAGACTGCTTTTTCATTGAGATCGGCCAATTGTGATGGTCCTGTAATAATAGAAGAGTTATAAATACTCGTAAAAGATAAATAAACTTTGGATATTGCATTATATGTGTCTGCATAACATCCAATAAACAATGCATAAATAATGTTTATGACGTTTATTTCAATTATAGTTTGTGTCCAGTATCAGGTATCTGATAGATTCTATAAAAAAAGATAAATAAGTATATACAGTATTGTTCGCTTAATAATGTTTTCTCGTTATTACAATGTCAACCATGTATTTAATCGAGATTCTTGCTACGCTTCAAATCGTAAGGATCGATAATTATTTTATATTGGTCCTATTAATAATATAGCTATTTGATAAAAACGTAAATATACTTTAATTAATGGACTTAATCACAAGGCCAAATTATACGAATTTAATTTATATATGATAGTCTTAGGAGTGTCTAAAGGAAGCAAATCTATTTAAGATTCTTATGCAGGCGAGTGAACACTGGCAACAATAAAGCATAAATCCTAAAGACGAAAGTTTGAAATAATATTTCCAGAGCACTTCCATTCTTATATCGGCTTATGTACTTTTCAAGGAAATGGAATATGCGGTACAAAATACTTGCATTCATCAATCGAATAAATTGATAGAATTTACGAGACTAAAATCAGTCAGACAATTTTATTCCACCCTTGGGAAAAAGAAACCTAAGAAATTTCTTTCGAAAAGCAGTATGTATATAGATTTCTTTTACAATTTTTTTTAAACATTTTAATGCATTATTTTTTTCAAATGATTTAATTAGCTGATTAATAGTATGTTAGATGTGGTCTTGCTACTTGTTGATCAAGTTTCAAAAGACAAATAAGCTAACTCACTTTTCAAGTCCACAGCCTTTCCGATGGATCTTCTTCGAGGTGACATCTCCTTGTCTCTGACAACAAGAAAACTTAGATTAGAACTTGAGTAGGGAGGAGTGTAATATAACTTTTCTTTAATGACTGAGCTGTTTTCAACTTAGTAAAATTCCTTACGTAGTAGGTACGTATAGTAAAACCTCACTACCCTTATTTATAAAACTTTACTGTAACTTAGCATAGATTAACCCAACTATAGACGCCTAAAACGCTATAACATATAAAAGTTACATCAATTTCAGCAGATATGAACGTTATTAGAACACATAACTTTCATAAATTTAAATGTAGGGGTTGGAAGCCGGCCCTTATTTAACGCTTGCAAGCGTCTTTTAAAAATTATTCAGTTTCCCAAAAATAAAGGTTTATCTAGCCTTTATAGTGAATTAACGCTATATTCAATATTTTTGATAGTTGATGTCTAAGTTTCGTGAAATGGCACACAGTGATCGGAATAAAGCGAATTCTATCCGGGTTTTGTACGTGTATAGAATGCGACAATGAAGTATCGGTTTTTTTTCTCAGATATCAAACAAGTAATATTATACTAGAGTGTTTGACATTAATAAAACTTATCATAATTGTATTTTTTGGATTATTAACCGATTTTAAATTTGCAAATCCGAAACCTACGTTAATATTTACTCTCTGAATATTAATGAACACTTAATCCGTCTATTATAAATCAATCGGATTTTCAATATTCTGTCTACAAATATCCGATACCTTGGCTTTTTAATTAAGGAGTTGAGCTTTGTTTACCTATGTCATATATCATGAAAAATCATATAACTATATCCAGTTTCAAGGACTACGGGACTTCATAAAATGCAGTTGCATATAAATTACAGCGACAAAATAAATTCATATATATGAATAAGATAAGGCGTTGTCGAAGTTATCGCATAATATGAATAATAACTCGACATGTAACATGCATGTTTACAACTGCAAGAGCACGTAGCATCTAGTGCTCTTGGGTATAATAAGATTTTAAAGCTATACCAGAGATGCTAAGTTTTGTAGATTTTGTAATGTAAGAGTTTTACAATTAGTTTTTATTATTATTATTAGTCTAGATTAACATTTGGGTAGAGATATACAGAGGTTTTGATTTAGCACAGCTATTACACGGCTAATGAAAAAACTATTTCGTTATGTGTAAAAAATCCCATAATGCGTATACTCAGTGTGAGAGCCAGTACCAAATATTCTAATAATCCTTATGAAACACCTATGTCATCGTATTGTAAACCGAAGTTAAATTTGCAATAACGAAATCTTGACATAACTAACTAATATTAATGTTACTTCTATGAAAAGTCTATTACCTCACAATTTTTTTCAACGTTTTATATTTGAAGATAAATTGTTTTAAGTACCTAATAACGCTAGTTAAACCCTCTGTTGTGGGTGGCTAGCTTACAGCTATCTTTCCTATAGTATAATTTATAATAGGTGAGCGTAAGTGTGTCAATTATGTGTATGTGGTTGAGTTTGTTCAGATTGTCTGTAACCGCTTACTATCAACACAAAAAACAAAGTACGTACTCATTTAGCCCTAGTTTAATGTTAGGACCGGCAGATCTCAGCATGGCATGAGCGTCTGAATTAGTCATGTTCTTAGTGGACTGGCCATTGATTGAAGTGATGACATCGCCCTCACGAATACCGCTAAGCGATGCTTTCCGACCCGGATTCACCTGAAATTAAAAATAAATATATACAACAATTTTTACTTAAAAATCTTAGTTGCTAAGAGATCTCTAGTTTGTAAAGGCGGGTGATGAAGTCCCAGACTTCATGACCGCATCTTACGATTATAAATGTAGAAATACACACTTTTGTGAATCTCATTACTGTCAAGTTTAGTAGCGAGCTAGTCTGTGACACGTGCTAAAATACGCGCACAACAGAGAATCTATTTTTAAATATCAAAATGTTCAATTTGATTTAGATATATAGAATTTACTATATACTTTAAACTAGACTTTCCTAATAATTAAGGAGAAGTTCATACGTCTTTAACTTAACACTTAAGCATTCCATAAGATTAAAAGTTACAAACCGCATTCGGTTCACGCCGGCGCGACGCCGGCGAACAAAACTTTAACATGTTTCCCGCAAATCTCCGGCCAAACTTAACATCATAATCCTCACAAACACTACACTACATCACTTATCGTTGCCACAAAACACTTAAAAATTCAAATCAAAATGTTTAACAAGTTATAAGTAAATTTATTTATTCAATTCATTGACAATATTAAGTTTGATTAATATCGTTACGCAAAACGGAATTCTAAAACTTCCCTTCGCGCACGAGTCAGGGGTAATACTAAGTTGTAAGGTAAATGTTAAAGCCAATTTCATCAAACATTATATGGACATTATTCGAATATGCATGCGCCGTGAGGACGTAGCCATTGTGTTGGGGGTCGTCACTTGCTTCGAATATTAATCTTGTCCACGGCAAATCGTGCTTAGGTAGCGTTCTATCAAAGCCATTGAACTTTGTATGGTGGTAATTTATTCTAAACAGTATTAGAATAATCCGAATTAAAATATATGTTTAAATTTTATAAGACTATAGTCCAAAATAGTTTTTTACAACTATATAAAATTCTCGAGTCGTGGTGTTTGTTGCTAAACTCATCCGAAATAGAAATTTATAAAATTTTGTGTGCATATCGGGTAGTAGAGAATCTGACAACATCTAGTTTTCATACCCGTTAGTTCATGTTATTATGATACAGCAATAAAAAATACGTACAACCCTAACTTATGACCCTTCTACAATCAACCCCTATTTATTATTTCTTAATTATAATTAATTTTTTTAGCAAGATGTTTATTTTGGTCATAACTTAGAATAAAAACATTCATATAACTCTCTTTTAAGTCTGCCACGATCAACCCCTATTATCCATCTCAATTTTTGATATATATGTCAAAACAACGTTTGCCAGGTCAGCTAGTTAAATTATAAAATAAGTCATATGACATAATACAACATAGTAAAATATATTAATTAATATCTACCTAGAGAAATAATTATACTTTTAATATATTAGATGCTCAGATCATTAAATGTAAATGATTAAATATATTTTTAATTATAGACAAAAAATTAATCAATATACTAAAATATGAAATGGAGAAATTTGATTTGTTGTCAGCGAGTCGAGCTTGGGTTGACAAAATATTTCTCGTGTAAAATTAAAAGTAATATAGACATATTTTATGTCCATAAACATAGGCATTTCACTCCCATAGAATTCAGTAGACGTTCATGAAGAGTGACAACAATTAACATTATTTAAATAAAACTTAATCATTTAGTAGTTTTTGACTATTCAAGCAAACAGATGCGGTCGCGTGACCTAATTTGATGTATGAAATGTTACTATTAAGCTACGAGCCTAATAAAACTGTATCTCGGCTTTATAATGCTTATTGCAGCGATCGTGCGTGTTACGAGCACTTAAGCTTCAAGTGATAACCGCATAAACATTTACATACATGACTTTATTTACCCACATTTGTACGTGATTTTCTGTAGGTTTATGAAATTGCATAATTTCGTTTATATGAATTAATTTAATATATTATTCGCATATACCTCTGTTATATACGAATAGAGCATACTCTTTAGGTTAAGTTACATAGAAAACGTCTGGTAAGTCAGGTTATAAATTTTATGAGAATTTAGGGTAATATTATGCAGACAAATTTAGAAGCAATGAATATCGAAGGAAGCTTAAGGAAATAAAGGTCTTCAAGTTCTCAAAGAGTTTAAGATAGTGTAGATAAGTGCACATAAACGCTTTGTGAACGCTGCCTTCGCACTTATTGAAAATTTTACGATAATCACTTTGCTATTTTTACATTGTGTTTAACAAAACGTCATTTATTGAGTAGTATATACATTTCCAGTTTTTTATGTAACAATAAAGAGGTATTAAAATGTGAAGCTTCAATCATCTTGCAATCATAATGAATGTTTCAAGAAGAATTAGTTCCGCCTTCAGCCGCCCAACATTTATCCGTAAGCTTAAGGCTCTTTTAGAGACGCCTATGTCTTCCGCTATCTTTGTTGGTTGGTTATTAGCAATGTTACAATGCTTTTAAAGTATGGCTCATAAGTAATATTAATAATATTATATTTTAAATGAACATTTACGTATTAAATATTGTTTAAAAATACATCGTAGGTACTTAGTACTACTTATAAAGCTGTTTGGACTAGTTGCAAGAGTTGTTCTTTTTAATTTACCAACTTAAGTAGTACATTTTAATTAACGTTTTCTTACTTAACCAAAGTTAAAATAGCTTAAGTTTCTACAACTAACATTTGTCCTCATTTTAATTAAAAGTGTGACTTGAGCGATCTTAAATCAACTCGCGAGTGTGTCAAGATGTTCTATAATTAAGAAACATTTTATAAAAATTAATATTTAATATCAAACCAAGAAATATTTAATATGTGATGGTCGGATAGGACACTTAATATATACCTAAAATAATAAATAATACAATAAAATATTTGAAATACATCAATACCCAACTAGGTTTATACAAACTAACAACGTAACTGGTTAACCAGTGGTAAAAACGATATTATTAAAATCTCGACACAGAATTTTTACTTATTCTACCTATGTTGTCAATGAAGCCATGATTGCACGTATTAATAAGTAATTTGCTGAAAAGTAGCATTACACGAAGCGACTTAGCCAAAACAACGAGAACTATCAGAGATTGGAGGGTGCGTAGTAAATCTGTATCAGTATTAGCGATGTTGAGATTTTAGTAGTTCTAAGTTACCTGGTCAGACAAACTATTGGATAGGAATTCCTTGCACGTATGTCCCGTGACTGAGACGCACGTGAGCCATTTTAAGATATCAGTATAGGGATATACTGATAAATGCCGACGTTTGTTGCTCTTTGATATATAAACTGCTGATCGATTTTTTTTATTTAAAATTTTACCTTTAGAGTTAGATAATATGGTGGTAGTGCACGAAGACATTTCAGTATAAATATAAGTCTTATAACCTACCAAATCAATTTAGACTGACAGACTTTTAAATCGTTAAAATCATAATTTATATGATTTCTTTTTATGCTATGTAACAAACATTTGAAGGAACGAATACTTTTTAAGCTTCTGTAATAATTATCTGAACATACATACTTTGTAAATGTATCCCAAAAGATTTACCAAAAATTTAATTTGAAATCGTGTTTAATTTGATCGTTTAAATTAAACCATATTTTCCAATGTACGAAATTTACGAACAATTTTATATCAGCGTTAAAATTATCATGAATCAGCTATATAAGTGTCAGATCTGTCATAAAATATTGAAACCGTTGTAATAAAATATTTGCAAAAGTAAGCCATAACTTGGGTTTAACGGGAACACCTTCTTCAATTTAATAAAGGAGGGTTGGATTGTGGCCAAGGACAATCCCGTTTGGCTGCTGGTTTTATTGCTATTAACAGCCTAACGAAGATATTGAAACAAAATTGTTGACTTTTCGATCAAGGTATAGCTAAACATCGTTTAAAACAATTAGCACGAAACAAAAATGTGCTATTTCAATTTGTAAGAAAATAGTACTATGTTGCTTTTAGTCCTGCTCTTCTGTATTTGTGGTCAGATCGGACATGTATCTCGTAATTGTATGCGAGTTATGGGGCGTATTCTTTAGTCTTACGTAGACGGTTGTCCACTATATATCCTGCGTACATGACAAGTCTCAATGGAGATAAGCCGCTGTGGCCGAGCCTAGAATATATGATTATTTGTGAATGTGGCACAGAATCGCAATAATAAAATATACGTATACTAATATTCAGGCTTAGAGATAATAATGACGTGCTATTTTTTTGTTTCACAATTCAACTGGACATAAATACCTACCTAGATTAATTTGCATAATTAAATTAGAAATTGTTGATTAATAACAAAGTCATTAACACATTAGTGCTATATACCGATGAGAATGATGTGACACATGTTAAGGTCTGTTCTAAATATAAAATGATCCAGTATTACATAGCAGGTAGCAAAGCACTGCAATCCCCAAACACATTTATCTTTGTGCAGCGGAAAAATGCGGTTTTAAATCAGGCTTGTGGAAGGCACATATAATAAATTCCTGCACATTTACACCTCAGTGTCAACTGTCAAGTGAAACGCGGAAACCATTTCAGTCGACTCGACGTTAGCGAAGAAGCCTGTTGTGCGACTACGATATTGTTATTTCTTTTATTGTAAATTCGTATGATTTATTCGTTCTGTAATCAACGACAACTTCTCATAAGACATATATTTTTTAAACTATATAGCAACGAGTTGAAATAACAAATGTCAAAAAAGTGTTAAAATACAGTAACACTTTGATTTTTAAAGATACTGCAGGCAACCAAAAAAACGGATAAGCGCAACAAGTGAATTAATTAGCTTATAAACACATGAAAAGAAATAAGTAAAACTAAACATAAGTTATCTTTTTATTGAGTTTAGTAACCTAGGGCGCGGATAGCCTACGCGTAAGTCTCAACTCTAAAACAGTAGTTTCAAACAGATGCTGTGAATTCTTTACGAATTTTTATAATACTCACAAACGCAAATAACAAAGAAATTAACAAATTTACGACATTGGCACATGCCAGGCGCACCCCTACCCATTAGGGTATTGTACCATCAAAGTTGGATTTACAACGATTTCCTAACATACCTAACAATATGTAATCAGAATAGATACAATGCTCGTTTATCTTAGAATGTGTTGGCACTTCTAGTACTCTATCCGCGTGCAACCGAGCAATTTCCATTCAACATGTACTTTTACAGTTTTACACCCTCTAGAACCTCTTGAAGAATAAAGCAACATTAAACATTCAGACCAAAGCCAGGTAAAAGACGTTATGAGTGAACAACTCTTGTTTTCCCGCATATAATTGCTGAACTGAGAAATGGGACGTTAGCTACATTTTCTTTGTATGCGAGCGAGACTTAAACGAAATCTTAGCAGGTTGTATTGTTTTGTAGCTGACATGAAAACATCTGGTTGTTATTGAATAAAATTAACATTTTTTTCAAGCTTTCACGGATGCAAGTTTTATATCGATTTTCTTTCGGAATACGATGTCAAATAATTATAATAATTTCATGGCACTTGTCACACACGATCGGTTAGTCCCAATGTAAGCAACACAACTAACAAACTTTAAGTAAATGCAAAATATAAAGCCCATACCACAGCCAACATGTTCATCACACAGTATTAGACCATACCGGATGTCGAACCCAGCATAGAACCGTATCACTTATATCAGATGGAAATATGCATATAGTACTTGATAAACGGGGTCGAGTTCTTATCTCATCATAACTAAATTAAATGTTTAAGAATGTCGCGATTCCAACAGTATTCCATTTAAGAACCACCTATGATCTGACAAAATTTAAACGGAGGTGCCTCTTAATTTATAGTTATACTTAATTAAGATATCGTTCATAGATTAAAGTCCGTTAACGCAAACTCCAATAGTACTTTTAGTTACCATGCGCATTTGAATCCTAGTATTAATAAAACTGTTATATAGCGTATGTTAATAAATAAATAAGGTTTATAGTTTGATTTTAGTCAATAAGGAAATGCAAAAGCATATACATTAAATTGGTGAGTAGCATGTTACGCAATGACATTCTCGTTAACTAAAAAGATTGATCACTGTGTGTTAAACAAACAATTCCGTAACAATTTTACTCACATCAATTCGTTCCATTGACTCACTGAAGCTCTGAAATGAAATTACCCAATTTGAGAGATGACAACCACAGATTCGTTTATTTTCTTATTAGCTTAGTACACACTCTATTTAATTATTTGTCGTTAGAGAATTGTATTTTTTACAATAATTTTACAGTAATACAGTAATACTTTTACTTGGTCACAAATTTTAATCAAGCGATATCCTTTGAATTTTTTTCATTGATTGGAGGTCAAAAGAGCAGGTGGCACACCATGAAGGTAGAGATGCCGCACATCTCACGTGGCTGTGAGCTCGTGAATGCGTTGCCGGCCTTTTAGGAAATGGTACACTATTTTCTTGAAGGATGAAGATATCAAACGAGAGTGCAATGTAATTTATGCAACTTATTTCATTATCTTTATTGGTATTGCTTTGTTAGGTACAATAATCCGATGCATTGCTTTACAATAAAGAAACAATAATGATATAAACACAATACAGTACAATAACTAGTCCATGCATTTAAAGTCAGAGAAATAATGTTAAATATTCATAGTTTGATTATCATCTGAATATATTTATTTTGTAATAAAATTAAAAAAAATAGGGAAATAAATATTACATCAACGCAGAACGATACATTTTTTATTAAAAATATGTTTTCAATATATAAGCCAGCGATAGTGTTTGCAATTGATTGTATACGCTGTTAAAATATGGACTAGTTGTTGTTTGGCAAAACAAAAGCCACAAAGAACGTTTGCATTATTGTATGTCTAATGAACACAGAACAAATTACACTAAAATTCTCGCCTCTTTTTGTTTAGAGGATACGAAACTTTGTTTTAAACGATTTCGTATTTTGTAGTCGTTATTAAAATAAATTATTGTAAAATATTTGTTAATGAAAATAGCTACTCAACATCCAAATATTAATTATTTACGTTTTTTACTGTATTCCCATGCAAAACTAACAAGTACATAATCACAGCGTGTCTTTTTTAAATTTCCGTTATTCTTAAATACGTTAATAAAGTTACAATAGACGCATCTTGATAAATATTTTACCCGAGCATCGCTAAAAATGACTAAGTACCTCCAAGCTAGAGTCTTTATATAAGCTTTACAAAGCAAAGTGTAGTATGATAATAACATACCCGTGATATGCGCAATGGCTGGTTTTGATCGAGCCCGCCGTGCATACGAAAACCCCACGGCGCGCCGCCTGTCAACTCCACTTCCTTTGATGTCATCGCAAAATTTTCACTCCATAGCCTCCATTCAAGCGACGAGAATTTTCAAATTCCTTTCCGCGCATCAATGCATCGCATGTACTTACAAAACATCTTTAAGTTATCGCATGCATCTTCGACGAAATTCGAATTCAATCTGAAACAAAAACTAATATTCAATATTAAGAAGACTTTAGGAAATAAGATTAATAGAACTCAACCGCATCGTAAAGAAGTGAATAAACCAACTTTAATGTTTTATAATTTTTAGTCTAGAATTTAGCCCTTCATTTAGCTTCATATACAACCTTAGAATTTTAATCATGTTGTTGTTGTGCCTAACACGCTTAATATTAACATATTTTTTATTTTATTGTTATAGCTACCACATTATTTTTTATTTGCTTATATTTTTTCTGGGTTTGATTCAACCATAATTTATAAATAGCTAATCCTAATAGAGCATTGTCAACTGATTTTACAACACGTATATTTACTTTATTTAGTTTGTAATAAATGTGTTACTCAACATTTTTTCGGTCATTTAAAAAAATGTCTAAAAAACGAATAACATTTTAGATAACTTTTCAAAATTCGTACTTCAAATTTATTTCGAGATAACAGGTATAAACCAAACTATTGTTATTATATTATACTTATCTCATAGCCTTGGAACCTTAAATAGCAATGGTAGCTAATATGAATCTGTGGTTATTTAGAGAGTCCTACGTAAGCAGATACCAATGTTACAGTAATTGAATATCAAGTATATTTAGTTTAACGATCAGTTTAATTTCTCATAAACATTGGCAGTTAAAAACGTTAAAGACTTAAAACTCTCAACCTAGTTTTCAATCAGAAAGTACAACAGTTGACTGTAGAAACATAACAGCATTTTTAAATACCGTCGTTATTCAAGTGAAATACAATATTTTTCTCCATCTTTTTCAATATAAAAGGTTTCCTAGAACTTATCAGTGGGAATCCATATAAATGAAGGAACATTGATTGAGTTTTGAAGTTCAATTTCCCTTTACAAATTACATTCGTAAATACACCACTGAAATGTTTATATATAAAAAAAATAATGACTTGCTTTGCTTGATACTTTAATTAGATGTTCTGTATATAAAGTTTAATTGACAAATTACTAAATATATTTTTATTCTGAAAGTATATTCGAGTTGTAGCTTCTACAAAAAAAACTATGCAAACTAATTTGTTTATGCCTGTTAATATCTGGGTAAAGTGGTGAATCGTAAAGTTAAATTTGTTAGGCCGAGGCCATCTTGCTTTATTATTTTCAGACTATGATCTCAACGGTCGTTGTGGAAGGTCGAATTTTCAAACTAGTATCGGGCTACAAATTTTAAGAAGGCAAGCGAAAAAAAAAATAAGTAGCCATACTATAATTGGTATTTACCATAAAGGTTTTCATTATGACAAATATTTTAACAAAGAAAACATATTTTATTTAGATTTTTCGTTACATTTATCACTAATACTATTAATAATATATAACGCTTATTGGAAGTGTTTCCTATTATAGTGTAAAGGACAATTTCAAAGATAAAAATGCTTGGGAATTAATTACCATAAATGATGAGATAAAAAAATTTGTTCAAGCTTATAAAAATGATAGTTAACCGGGTGAAAATAAAACAATTGTAGTAGTAGTAAAGATCGCCGATACTATTCTATGTGGAAAAGTTATTAAATATTAGCGATGTCTATTTGAAAATTCTCTACTCCCAATCGTATGGATTGTTTGAGTTACCCATCTCTCAAGAACACTGAATGGGGAAGCTTCTTTAGGGCTTTCAGCATAATTGCGGTCATTTTGTTTGTTAAATTATTGTTCAACTGTAAAAAAGTTCTCATCCGTACCAATTTTTTTTGTTACTTCACTTTGCGTACCGTTTAAGTAGTTGTTTTGATTTGAAGTACAAAGTTATCTTAAAAAATACGCGTCTAGGTGCTTATCTTCATCTCCCGAGATAAAATGTTTTACTTTCGAATTCCTTAGCTTAATGCTTTGATTGTCGTTTTCGTACGAACACTACTGAGGTGGCCAGGTCTTTTTCAAACACACAAAGAGGTTTAATTGTACCTATCAATGGCCAGGCTTACAAACATTTGACTAGTAACAAGCGTATGGCTGCATACCTACTTTATGTAATGCAATCGGAGTGGTCCGGTTCGCTTTAATTCAATATTAATATCACAAAATGTTTAACAATATTTTGGCACGATAATAACAAAACATAGAACAGTCGTATAAAAAAGACAGATTCCAAATTCAAATTAATGTTATGCTTATTTTTAATTTTAACAGTATTTACGGCCGGACTAAGTATTATTAACGTTTAGTTATCTACCTATAATACTGTATGATTGATTAATTAATATAAACTCTAGCGAATAGCTAACATACCGTTCAAGATTATTCACATACCTTTCTGAATTTAAGAATTAAGGAATTTTCATTAAATGTTTTAAAAGCAGTCAACATTCCAGGATTCGTTACGAAATCTTCAACACTGCTTGACATACTAAGATGAAATTTGATGGAGATAGTTTTAAGTTAGTAACAAACGAATTTTGCAGACACAGTTACTGTTTTAATTACACAATTAAAAATGACTTAACCACGATAGTTTTTTTTTTCAATATCCACTCGTCTACTTCTAAAATGAGTAGGAATCTTTCAATTAAATTGCCTTAATTTAAAATATAAGTAAGTTATGTTGAACTGTATTTAATACAGTATTATTTTAATAATCAAATATGTAGAATATTTTATTATTAACCAGCTGGCCAACACAGTGCACTGATTAATTCATAAATATGAGTTTTAATGAAACAGAGCGAACACTGTCCGATAATGAAACCACACATCAGACTGTTCATCTGTTGGTGTAGTTTAAATCGTTCCTTTATTTCAGTGAGAAATAAAATATAAATATAAAATAGAACTAATGAACAACCTGTAACGTACAATGCTCGAGAGCTTTCTGGCAGTGAGGCTATAAATGGTATAATTTACTTTTGTTCTATATAACTCAATACAACCTATTTTTTGGGAATTAGGTATGACTCAACCATTAGCTAAAGTTGTGACTCATTTGATGCTAAATACTGTGGTCGAATATACGAATATACGAATATACGAGCTTTTAGAAGAACTATAAAAGCCATACTGCTGCTTCTATGGCTCTATCGTAAGTATACGTTTTCTAAAATAATTGCTCTAAATGATATATATATATATATATTTTTTAGGTGTCTTAAAAAGTATTACTGCTGTTTGTTTTAGTCTTATAAATGAAGGTGAATAAAGTAGAATTTTTATACAGCGACTCGTTAAATAGAAAATATAACTCTGCATAGTTAAAACGATTTATTGCTTTTATCAAATGGATGAATCGACATCGGCTCTAGAATCTCAAGTTTGCACCTGTTCAGTGATCAATTTATCGTTATTATTAAAATACAAGGATTTATCTGAATAGAGACATAATCACAAATAATTAAAAAAATATTTATTGTTAATATTATTCTCTATTTGATGTATAAATATACAATTCCAAATGAAACCAAATGAAAATTTGTTATTGAACCTGCACATTATTAGGTTTATATTACTTAGATAGTATTTATTATTACTTGTATTTAATAATAAGATTTTGTCTCTGAAGATTTTTTGAATATTTTTCTCTTGCAGTCAGTAGACAAAGTAGTATTCAAGTTAGTTAGTGATACGCACGTATACGTGATAGTGAAATTTGTTTGATCTTATAAAATATTTTTTATAAAGGCATAAATACTTTTTATACAAATTATTAAACAATTTAGCTGTAAGATATAATGTTTTATGTATTTTTATTTAATTCATACAAATATCGCATTGTATGTAAATAAACCTTAAAGATCGGAAACACTGAATGGCATTTGAATCAGGACCAGCTTTAAAGGGGTGTCACTCACTGATATGGCCCTGAAAAGGGTTCGGAACGTTATATTATAGAGATGTGGGTATCAGGGGTAGTAAAGATGAAAGGTCGATCACCTCGTTTTTAACGGACAGAGGGATGTTATAAAACTCAGATGTATTTGTCTGCCAGTTTCAACATCGTACTGATATTTATAGAATTGATGATATTCTATGAATCGAATTCAGAACTGTCCACCTATTTTTTTACTAAATAACTCTTGGAAGTTGGATTGTATAGAAAAATATCGACATCATAAAATTTATCATAGCACGTGTATTATAGAGCGTTAGAGATTGAAATGAAGGTTTGTCCTATACCTACACAATCTTCATTACTGCTGAAAAGTATTTTGTTTTTTACATAAATAAATTAAGCTTAGTTTATGGCGATATTAAGACTTTGTTTGAATACATAAATCGTGAAAAGAGGATTCTAGGCGAAAGTTTTTTGCCATAAACCGGAATACTAGTAATTATGAAAACCGTAGATTACAGTTTATGTCACAAGTTTTCCGGATCATTATATACTTCATTATATATATTCTACTTCCACCCATGCTAAATCTGTCCAAACTGTACTATAATGATATATTAATTATCGATACAAATTCGGTTTCTTTATCAAAGCACGGTAGTTACCACTTAACACTCACAAATCAGTGAACTTATAGTGCATATAATTATAGATAATAAGTCGAGTTCTAATGGATAACAATGTCTCTCCCAGTTTTTACACTCTAAACTCTAAAGTATCTAATTTATTTACTCGATTTTATGTATTTAACTTTTCGACATTACCTACAGGCAGTAATATATTTTTATGTAAATGGGATCACTTATTTCTTAAACTGCCATTAGAAGAAGACAATGTAAACAATTAATGAAGGTTCATGGGATTAATTCGAGTAACAATACGATTATACTTAAAACAAGCACGATTGATAATCAGTATATAATACATATATAATAGCATTTGTTAAAATATATTCAATGCTAGTATAAAATTCAAGACTCGTTTGCGCTGCAGTTCGCCATTGTAGCAAAACTAAAAAAGGAAAAAGCAAAGCTGCATGTTGATCAAAGAGTAGTCGGTTTTGATATATGCCTAGAAAAATGAACGATTCGTGATCTGTGGTAAAAATATTGCCAGTCGAAAAATACTTTTTACTTTATTGATAAAGTAAAATATATGTTGTCAAATATAATTTAAGCCTCTTATAATGGAAGGTATCATTCATCGTAGTAAATATTTTGAACGTTGCTATTATAGAAAGTTTGTACCTACAACAGATTTTGAATGCTGGTAAGATTTTGCTGTGTACTTTTAAATTAAATTAATTTTATTGTATGATATTTCATTCAAACACATCCTTAATATTGCTCTGAACTAAGCAAATTTTTTATAGAGAAAACAAATTATTGTGTTGATAAAAATGTATTCGAAAACCAATAGCGGGAGACAAGAAATTAGGTCACGTTACATTTTTGTATTTAATTATTGATTTGTTCTACAATGCACGAATTTATTTGTGAAATGTACTGAACAACGGCCAGTGATTGATAGATCTATTTAAGTCGGATTGCGTCAAAATGTCGGTACGAAGATCCCGAGATGAGTCACGGAGCATTACGTTAATCGAAGGTTATAATTAACTCAGCATTCGTACATTTTACAACTCCTGTTATTTAGATGACCTAATGACGTTTTGAGCTATTTAAAAAAATATAAATATCAGATATTGACTGCATTTTCTGTTTGTTTTTAATGCATGACAACAATTGTTTTAAAAAACTAAGTTTAAATCCGATAAACAGTAGCATTTTAAATTGCTTTTGTTCCTGTAATATATATCACGTAAAAAACACAGATATCACTCGGTTTACGTAATTCTCTTGTACTGAACTCAAGTATAGTAATAGTTGTACAGACCGATATAAAAATAGACATAGGTTAGAAGCATACATTTCATTATATTTCATGTTTTACATAGGCCGCCAAAGTCTGTGAATACAATAGACAAAACCTACAATTACCAATTCTTGATTACTGTAAATCCATCAAAAGGCTTGGTCCCTTTGGTACAACCTAACAATAATTGGTTGAAGCTTTGGATAATTAACATTTTGACATTTGCTTCCTATTCATACAAGATAGAAAAGGATTAGGTACCTAAATACAGTGATGTAACTAATGTACTCAATTGGTTATATACTTTTTACTATAATTTAAAAAAGGTGTGAATGCAAAACAGAAGGCCAACATTTTGATTGACTGTGATGGTAAAAATATAGTACAACTGTTTGATTGTACGATCCGTTTGCCATTGACCAATCAGAATGAAACGAAGCGTTACATCATTAAGTTTCTTGTTCACTCCCATCGAATAAATATTAATGCCATCGAAGAAGTATACGCTGGGATCAGTGAGAGCTGTCTCTTTTAAGAGTTTAAAAGTGTAAAGCACAGAAAACGTGATTTGTTACAATTTATAAAGCGATTAGATTACTATCGATCCTTTAGAAACGGATTTTTTACTAACAGAATAGCAAATTCAAAAGTTTACACATTTAAACAAAAACTCAACTAAAATTCCGGCACAATTTGTAAACTAAACTTAATCTCAAGAGTTGGATTCCAGCTGTATTCATAGGACAATAAGCACATTTTCTGTAGTTTTCGTAATGACCACTGGGGTTGATCTAGGATTTTATTGCTTCCAACTTGCCTAATGACCCTGCGAGGGATCTGTGCGACTCGATCCCGTGTCTTTTGTTTTTACGTAACACATTTAAACCTGAATTTAAATTGAATAAGAATATTGATTTAATGTTTATTCATAAATTACAGATTCGCATTACCAAATGTTTAATAATAACAGTGCTTTGCTCCTAGTACTTCAAAAATGAAACTTTCCAAAAAGACTAGTCATCATCACAGTTTAAAATTTTCGATTCAAAGTTTATTTGTATAGAAATCTTAAATGTTAAACGTAACAAATGACGCTTTCGTTTGCACACGCACAGCTATAGAATAAAAGTTATGCATATATACAAAGAATGCGTGTGGCGGTTTCCATATGGAACTGTAAATTAGGTCAATCTGGATTAGTTTCTCTTATGTAAACATCCGTGCACGTACGGTCTATTTGAGCAAAAAGAATGGTGGACAGAGGACTCGACAATAGTTAGAGGACTCCTGTTAATGAAGTTGCTTATCATAGTTTATATTCATTGCGGACTTTCTCGTTCTGATGGAGTGGAAACAAGTTTATGTTCATACAATACAATAGTTTTTAATTGTATTCCAAGAGTTTTAGTTTACTCTCGATCTGTACGATGATTTTGTGGGCATATACCTAATTATTTTAAAGGCATTGTTATATATAAGTTTAATTAATTAATTGTAAGTGAATTATAATTATAATTGTACGAATGAGACAGTGATAAATTGTCTTAAATTGGAGTTAGTGTGTGACTATTTTATGTTTAGTAAAAAAATCAAAGATCCGTTGTTTGAAAGGTGAAAATCGGACACAGAGCACATAACTTGCTTATTTAGAATTAATTTTAAAAGCCTGTAGGTGAATGGGACCGTTTTATTTGTCGTTTTATAGGTACTCAAAGGCAGTAGGTAACCTAGGATTCGTATTCCCAAGATTCTTGCGGTAATCAAGCTTTAAGCGGCAAACAGTCTCATCGCTTGTAATTGCAATCATAATTGCGAACAGATGTTGTAATTCCACTGAGGTCTGGTAATCTATAAGACTTATTGTGCTTCGTAAGTTCATATGTCATTGAACTGCAATTGAGAACATAATACATTTTAATCGAAGCATACATATATATAAAACCTATTATTTTAAACACACATATAAATTCCACTTTAAGAGAATATTGAACACATGGTTTATCACCTACTTTAGGTTGTCAAACATATTTGTTCATTGTATAAGATAATATTACTTTTGAAAACGATAAAAATACGCCAAATGAAGCACTAGAGTGAGGTGTTAGTCAAGTCGGATTTTTATCGATGAAAATCCATGTAACTCAAACAAGAATTTATAAAACCCTGGCGTGGTTTACGTATGTACATGGACATTTTTTGAGTACACGTTGAAGAGGTAGCAATAGGCTAAAGAGGTAATAACAAATGTAGCTGCTTTCCTGTCTCTCTCACGTGTCCGAATGGACTGACTTGGGACTAATAGTAACTTACAGTGGTCCTTTAATAAAATGATATATTGAAGTGTACAACTATACTATAGGTTCGGACCACTATATCGAATGTTCAGACAGTGAAAAGGGTTGGGTCAGCAATAGATAAGAGAGCAGTTAGGAACGTCTTTGCCAGATCGTAAAGCCATTCCACGATGGGACCCTACTTATCGGGATATCTACGTAAATTTCAATTTGAAATTATTCTGTGAAACTACTTTTATACCGGCCGAGATAATTCCTATAAATTCTTAGTTTTATCTAACCTTAGCCTGTTTTCTACTGTAAATTGTTTATGTAATTTTGCGTATGAAGTACGTACTATTTTTGGATAAGTATATAAATAAATAAATTGTAAGAGAGATTACGGCTGTCTCTACATAAAACTCAGCTCGTACGAATAAAATCGAGATATAAGACATATGACGAAGGTATACTTACTATTTTAATTATAAAGCAATTAATACGTTTTAATGAATTAATCAATATTTAAGCTAACCCCCGTAATATAATTAAGCATGTGAGTACGTATACACACGGCTGTCGTGAATGCACTCACCTAGAAATCTTTAATTATAAACCTTTCTAGAGAAAGGATACAATAAAATAGATTATTATTTTTGAAATATTTATTGATACAGATGTTAATTTTCGGGGCTATGAAGTTATCCTTAAAAGACACACAATCGACCTTGCCAATCTCAAGCTCATATCTTATTGTTTTTCTATAAGTAAAAAAATATATAGACCTCTTAGTTCTTTGCAAAAGTTATTATGAAACACGTCTCAATTGTTGCACATTATAATATCCGCCAACGAAGTTATTATTGAACAGTAGCCTACTGTGTATTACGAATGGTATATACAAGGCTCTAACACCCAAGAACAACGGATCTCAGTAATGACGATAACAAGGCGTGCGATAATTAATTAAAGGTAATTAAAGTCAAAATTGTTTGAGTTCAAGTTTACTTGAAGGTGTTTGCCACCTATGAATCGTTAGTTCATTCATTAAGAAAAAAATCTTCGTGTGTAAGTATAGTTTATAATTGCCTACACATTGTATAAGTCTATAGTATATTAAAATTAAGGTTAATTCAGTAATGTGTTTGGCTAAAACGATATTTGAAACTTGAAACACGTATCTAGTACTGCACCTTAACTAACACCGCTCCGAAGAATATTGGTTACCGCGCGTGGCTGCCGACAGAATAATTGATCTTATTACTGAGAGGTAACTGGATATGCACTAAGGTCTATGACTAATTAGCTCCTAGACTTATGAATGTGAGAATCTACGGAATATATGCCACCGATTAATCTTTAACTTGGGAAACTTGCTGCGCTTCAAATCAATTCCTAATTTAAAAATTTGCCATTCTTTTATAATCAAAAATACAAAAAGTATTTATTCATGTTTATTATCTATGTATTTTTGTGCATGTACGTAAAAATATCATATAAATTAGTAAAATTGGTGACTTACCTGTAATCCTGATTCCTGTTAATACAATTTGCTGATTCACGTATTACAGCGTTACACTCAACTTTTCTATAACGGACGTCTTAAACTGAATTAATTTAATCCGTGCGTACAATCGAGAAATACATCACTGTTCTAAATTACGAAACGCGAGACAGTCTTACTCAAAGCCGGCTACACTGTTGTCTTTCAATACATAAACAAACCGACTAGCAAACTGAAGCTAGCTACGGATACCGGCATTACCACATGTTCCACAAACTCTCGTCTGAAAATATTTACAGAAATATTTAATTACAAGCCATATATCAAAGACATCTAACTCTTTTGATATATTTATTCCAATGTGAGGAAGTCATAGGTTATTTATAGAATGTTTTACTCTTATAAAACGAAAAGTAAATTTTAAATGGAACACCAAGTAGGGGTCATATTAACGCTAGCGGCGTGACGTACGGACGGCTTCCGCGTCTGCGCTTTAAGCGCCCTTCAGATCTGGACCAATTTGTACACTGTGACCTTGCAACAGAGTTCATTTAAAAATGCATTGTTTTCCCTAGGACCTTGTTTAATACTGTTATTGTATTTTCCACTTTATACAGAGACAATAAGGGTTATTTTCAAAATTTTGGTACTATTACTGCAAACATACATCACGTGCATGGGGGCCTAATATGTGATTGCAGTAAGCTCACCCCTCGTGTCATATAGGATTTCCAGCGGCGAGAATTTTATCATTCCAAACACGTACTTATACTTGAATCTAAAATTTAATACATTGAGAACAAAATTACAATTATTGCTATGTAATATTCTTAGTGCTCAATTACACATCTGAAGGAACATGCCAAATTTCAGCTTTTTACCAGTAGTTTCGGCTGTGCGTTGTCTGTCAGTCACTCAGTAACGGAAGAGTTATATATATATATATATTATAAATGTCAAGTTTCAACGCGCTTATACCGGGAACTACTTTTTTAAGAGACAACTTTTCTTTTTGAATATGCCTAAACGGTAATTATCACCCCACGCCCCCGAACCCCAGAAGTATGAGCCATAAAATAGTTTCAAAAACGTTTTAGCGCGAATCTTGTCTTATTTGAAGCGGATCCGCTGATTACACCGATATAAACATTACTTTGTGATCTTAGTAATTTTGAAATGTTAAATACAGTTTGAATTTATACGAATCTATTTGGTTCACTCATATTTCTTTATTTTCTAGTTCCATAAGGGCTACGATTTCCCAAATCACTGAAGCTACGACCCGAGAGTACCTATAACCAATAGGCGCACATTGGTATCGTCCAATTATGTGTATGAATAGATATATAATTTTATACGTTATGTATTTTTCAGGGTTAATAAACAGTCTTGTATTGGATCTCGATGTTTTCACTTGTCACCTAGGCGTCTTAGGTGATAAGTGAAAACCGTGCACCGTACATGGCGACCCTGCCAGGATTACTTTTTTGTACGTGAGCGATTTTAACAAGGAAACGTCATTCATTATAACCCATTAAAGCCTTTTTGCGCTAACTTGTGGGTTCTGCAGGCGTGCAGCAATGTCAACGACTTGTACAACGTTGTATTGGCTCTTAAAGTTACCGCAATGCTCAATTACATATAATTACTATTAATCGCATAAAAATACACATATAAATATTATATTGGTGTTATGCATTTGTATCACAATCCGGACGGGATAGGTAAATAAAAGAATATTTTGAATACGTTAAAATTCATTTTCAAAATACATTTAAAATACTGAACGAACGTTTTATAAATAAATTGACACATATAAAATGGCAGCTTGGTCAGGAATGATAAATTCAAATGTTTTCCTTAGGGTCTAATAATATAATAAATGATCTTTGGCTTAAGTCTATCATCTAAAAAATTGATATGAATAACAATTTAAAGCAGAAGGCAACAATGTTGTTAATACACAACTGAAGCTACAAAATGCATAAATATATTTGTGCTTATATAACACTCTTGTGTATAACAAAATAAATACAAAACCTATCAAATAATCTGGAATAACAATATTTCTATATATTAACTTTAAAATGCATTTGGTCGCATTCACAGCTCAAAAACAAAATTCATGGCTAATAGCACAAAACAACCGTCACAATAATTAAAAACATAATATAGTATGTTGAAATATGCACACTTTGTCTAACCTATCTCCCCAGGTCAATTTGCTGATAGAGAAATTCCAACTAGAATTAACTCATCCTGGAAAAGGTCATTAAAATAAATTGTAAAGAACTCTCAAATTCAATAAAAATACAAACATTCAAGTAAAAAAATCATCCACAATTTAGAAATATGCCAACACAGTATAAAAAGAAGTATAATCAAGAAAGTGAGGTGGACCTGGAACATGGCATGGTAACCCAGGGAGGGAATGTAACTAAAAGAAAGACCACCATACAAATGGGGGGATGACCTGAAGACGGCGGCAGATGGGACGTGAATGCGGAAGCCTCGTGATCGAGCAATGTGGAGAGGCCTGGGGAAGGCCTATGCTGTTAAGCAAATACTCGCAAATCGATACTATTAGTTAATTGTAAATATAAATATAATATATTAATATAAATATTTGTAATAAAAGTATTTCATGCATTAAGTGTCTTCTTTTCTCTATATCCCCATACAGTTAACGTTAAAATAAAAACAAAGCTTAAGTTGATATTGACTAGAAAAAATGTTATGTATGTATTATTGTAGAAGTCTTGTTCAAATGACTGTAATATAACAATACATAGTAGAAGATATTAAGTTTATCTGAAATACAAATATAATATTTATGATTTATCATATTTTTCTTATAAATCTGAAATTTAATAACCTTTGCTCAATACTTAAATGTAAACAAGCAGAGAACATTTTGCATTAAGCTATACAATAAACACCTATCAATGTTTAACTGTGGTAAAAATCATCTTTAAGATTCTGAATTCAGATCAGCTAGAATATTTTTCATGTAACATTCAAGTCTTAGAGAATTTCGTATATATTGGACTAGAATTATAATTGTAAGAGTTAACAAGTTCCATTAAATATAGACGCAACATCATTTTAAAATAAGTACATAGTAACAATATTTAAATATATATAATAATTTATAAATACCCTTGATATTAATTATATAATAAATTTTAAATCTTATCTACATTTATGCAACTGACAGTCCCCGACAGATTATTTAAATAAGGTTGCCTGGGGTCATAGGACCTCATGTATACAGACATAAAAGCTAAAAAACTAACGAAGAATGCTAAAGCAAATGTCTACAATTCCCTTGTAACCGACTAGTATAACATCTTACGAGTTATATAGACATATAAAAGTTATATAGACTTATAAAAGTCTACAATTATTTTTTAAATTACATGAAGACGTCACAAAACAGACGAAGTTCGTCTTTTAAATATGGCTAAAATCTTTAAAGACACATAGACCGCAAAACTGTCCGAAATAGTTTCTATATAAATAAAAATCAGTCTATTAATACTTTAAGTATACCTAATATGAGTCGCATGTTTTAAATTGTTTAAAGTGATTAATGATGTAAAAGTTATTAAAAAACATCTCTAATAATTACTAAAATTGTAGGGGAACTTTAATAAATAAAAAATGTCCAAAAGGGGCTATAAATCATAATTTCAGAACATGAGAACCTTAGCCAGTAGAGCATAACTAGTGAAAGAATCACTTTAGTTCTTCCCCAATAAAGTAATAAAAAGACAGTGGCTTAAAGTTTCAAATACTACATATCATAATATCAAAATATAGCCTAGTACAATAGGTTCATGTTAATATGAATGAAAATAAATTTCTGGCCTTGTTTTCATGTAATAGAATATTTTGTTGTATAAGCAATTATATTAAATTGTAAAAGTATACATTTGAAATTGTATACATCACAGGATTAGCCAGTTATTGTGGCTCTTATAGAATTAGATAGACTCTAATAGAATTTAATATTTTTTCCAGGAATTTAGAAGATTAAAGTGGTCAAGACAATTAATTCAAATCAGGATATATGCTATACATTGATAATATTGTTCAGTGGTCAAATTAGTCCTTTTGGTGTTTTTTACATAATAAAAATAGGAACAAATATAAATGAAAAAATAATAATGTTATTGTACCACTTTAGCAGGAGCAAAACTTTCTGTCCTGTTTAGAGTGGAGCTTCTGTAGAGATTGACGACGGCGTCCAGTCGCACACAACATTGCATACTCAACGGATGTCTCCATCCTACAACAATAAATATGTATGTTGTATGTATGTTCATGCTACTGGCTAAGGTTTACTTGAACTATCTTATGGTTATATTAAGAAACAAATACTTTAATTAGGCATCTGCACTCTGTATAGAATTACCTGAACATGACTTTATCAAGTAGGATCTCAATAGCCCGATCAATATTCTGTCCTGTTTTGGCACTTGTCTCCAAATATGGAAGATTGTAGTTTTTAGCAAACTCTCTTGCTCGATTTGGATTAACTAAGCGCTTCTCTTGAAGGTCACATTTATGCCCACAAAGTACTATATCTGGATCATCACTTAGGCTGTGTGTCTACAAGTGGTAAACAATTTGTAATACAATATTACAGTTTTAATAAACTAATAAGGATTTTATCCACTAAATAAATTTCTGACACCTCAATCAATTTTGTTATTAAGCTGCATATACAAACATTCATTCATTTTAATAATATGATAGGGATCAATAATTAATAAAGCCTATCTTTTGCAAAGATAATAAACTGATACTTAACATACTTATAGGCCACTTGGCCAATATTAAATGTTGAAGTTTGATCAATGCTTCCATGAAAGATGTCACAATTAATTATACTTATGAATGTGGTGTTAAAATTTTTGAAATCCACAACAATGCTACCTATTTCTGCTATGGTAGTAACATAAGGGGATTTAATGAGCAGTTTTTTTAGCTACTCACCTTTAGTTGTTCAATCCAATTTCTCACTTCAAGAAATGAAGCCTCATTTGTCAAATCAAAGAGTAAGAGGAATCCCATAGCATCCCTATAAAAAGCTGTTGTCAAACTACGGAACCTGTAAAATTTAAATAGTACAGCCAGATAAAGCTTTCAATATTATTAAATTTAAATAGTAAGAAAAATATATAAATAACAAAAAATGTTAAGTCTCTTGGTTATCCAACAACTACTAAGCATCCAAAGCACTGTTACATGTAACTCAGTCTATATTTGTTACATGATTTTCATTTAAACATGAAAAAATCATGTGCTGAAACACTATGTTGTATTATTGAGTAACATTATCTTACCTTTCTTGTCCAGCTGTATCCCAAAGTTGAAGATGTATGCGATGCTGTCTTCCATTCTGTTGATAAATCTATAAAATTAAGGTCTAAATTAATGTTTACCTTATAAGTTTATCGCAATTTGAAGTTTTAAAAAATAAAGTACATACCACAGTTTTTTCTCTAAAGTCTATTCCCACTGTAGATATAAATTGAGTGTGAAAAACACCATCGGTGTATTTGTAAAGAAAGCTCGTTTTACCTACTCCTGAATCACCAACACATAATAATTTTATGAGATAGTCGTAGTCCATAATGGCTATTTCATAAAATAGATAGATAGTCTTAGATTATAGAATGGTAAACATTCAGTACTAAATAAATTTGTATAAAACAAATTTTAATTCAAAACACTTCTTTAATAATTCTCTCATTCAATAATCTTGAAACGTAATTTAATAATACTTCCAAATTGTGGTAAACTGAAACGACGTAGGCACTAGGCAGGTACCACATTAACAGATATTATCATAAATCATATTAATTTCTAGAGTCAAGACAGTAGTCGTTGTGCCAACTGTCAATTGTGTAAATACAGCAATGGCTAAACTCAGTGGATACCATCCACCCTGCATAAAAATGACTGTCTTTTTATTAATTATTGAACTAATCCCGACCAAGTTTTGAAGCTGAATGACTTTACGCTTTCTAAACAAACCAAATAAGCCTGTTTTTAAAAAAGACAGCATGTGACCAAATGACAGGATGCTGTTGGTATTTTGACATTGAGTGATCAGTATTTACTTATTTAGTTCTCACTCAAATTACCTATTGCTAAAAATTTTAGGAAATAAACATTTATATAAATGAATAATGATTTAAATATTTATCTATTTATTAATGAGCAAATTTTTATTTTACAGTTTTTTTAGGGTCATGGAAACAAAACTAAAATTAGAAAATGAAATGATTACCAAAGTAGAAGTGGAATACTGGTTAGTTAAATATAGTAGTAGTTCAATTAGCATAATAATTACTCAATAATTTCTTAAACTGAAATATTTTAGTGGAGCCTGTGACTATGGAGGGCATTGTTTGGTATTAGCAAAAATGATTAATGCGAAAAGTCCAAGTGCTAATGTATTTTGTAAACAGGGTCGACAAGGTTAAGTACAGTTAAAAATGATTATATTAAAAATATTTATTTCTTATTCAGTTTGACAATACTGAATAAGAAATGGTGGTGCCTTCATTAAAGTAATTAACTACTTCTGTTTGGAACTATGCATTATATAATTAATTTTTACTAGTTATTTCAAAGAGTAATGCTTTATTAACAGTAATAGACAATTCCCAAGCCCATCCTCCTCCAATACAGTTAATGCATTAAAATGCTTAGTATACTCTTGAAATTTATAAATATTTAAATTGTTTATTGAAAAGTACATATTTTAGGATCATTTGAAGTAGTCATCAATGATAAATTAGTATATTCAAAACTCCAAACTATGGCTCTACCAGATTATGAAGAAGTTGTAAATGTTGTTAGTGATGTCTCTCAAGGGTTGGAGGTTAAGAAAATAAAAGGCGAACAACCAATCAACTGTATCATTCAATAAATATATTATTAGAAAATCAACAAAATAGTCACACTAAATACAACTTAAAACTATAGTAAAAGATAATAGAAAATATTTTCATATTGTAAATAAAGAAATGTATGTAACACTTATATTCTAATATTCACTTGTATTCTTAATATAAAAAATAAATTCTTTTTAAATAAGTTTATGTATTATTTATTTCAGACCATTTTTCCAATTAAAAATTCTATGTTCTTCTATCAAGATAGAAATTAGGTGTAAGGATTTTAAAGACACTCTAAAAATACAGAATAGATAAATTGTTTCGGCTTTGTTAAAAGCTTCTGTTCAGTTCATCAGGTGTAAGAGAACAAGATTGAGCACATGTGTAACTTTCATGTAACACACATGTCACCATGATTACTGAATTTTATGAGCAGAGATACATGTGTGAGCATGCAGTGCCCATATTAATTGTATGAGATTTATCAGTCATTGTGCAATCAATGTTATTCTACCTCATAGAGCATACCTATATAATAGTAATTCAAAGTATATATCACAAATATAAATAAAATGTGGCAAGATTATTAAACATACAGTCAGACCAAAAGACAAATATGGTACATATGTATTTTAACTATATATTTCTTAAATGCTATGGAAGACTTAAGAATTATAACTCTAATAGCTTAAATTAGTAGCAACATGTTATTATAATTACTAATGGTAACTTCTTCCACATCAAGTAAATAAATATAATTTAGTAAGGAAGTTTGGTGCTACCTACTTGGCTTTAAATAGTTATCATCAGAGATATTTTTAAGTGTAATTTTCTTATAAGATTTACCTACACATGTACTTATTTATATCTTTACTAAATTTGATTTTATAAGCAAGTTCAAAAATATTAAAAAGTGTAAATAGAAAATTCTAGAAAAGTCTATGTGTTATATGATATATAATATCTGGACAATTTTTTTGGTATATTAAATGAAAGATAACCCTACCTACTAGTATCATCACTTACCTCAGTGTATATTGGTACAACTTGTGCATGAAGTTTTAAAATTGATGATTTCAAACCATTCACTGGGCCAGCATAGCTCAAATAAATTCCAAAACGAAGTTTTCCAGCAAATTGTTCAGATATTGTTCTAAGAGGTTCAACTGTCTTTTGTCCGGTTTTTTGATCAATACAAACCATTTGGCACCGTGGACACTGACCGTCGACCTATAATATCAAATATCATATATAGACAAAGCAAATACGAAAATCAACCATTTATAAAATATATGAATATTCTTGACTTACATTGAATAAGTGATCTCCTATTATAACTTTTTCCCACTTCTTTTCCACTAGCTCTTTCGCCATGTTAATTATCAAGTTCCCTCTAAACCGATCAGTTAACGTGTCTAAGTCATCCGTAAACAAAGGATCATCTATTTTATTTTTCAACCATTTTACCGTAGCTTTATTTACTAGTAAAAATTGAGCTTGGTTACTTAACGATAATAGTTTATTATTACCATCATTACTTTTCTTTTGCGATCGAGTGTCACCACTTGATTGTCTTAATAATCTAAGAAATGATATTCCTAGAGCATTAGAAATCCAATCTGCTACATCGTCACCACAATCTGTGCCCTTTATAATGTCGGTGCAAACTTTACTATGACACAACGACGATTCCTTGTACTCATTATTTGATACATGATTTAATGGGATTGATATTGACGGCATGCCTGAAATTAAATTATACAGCCAATATTTATTTATATTTTGATAACTTCTTGTTGTAGACGTATTTGATATGGTGTCAAAATGAGCTTAATTGAAACTTGATGAAACTTATTTTAGGACAATTAAATGATATTTGAACTTAATTATTCTAGTTAATTTAAGACTAATTGTTGTAGTTGCGCCGATATATATATTATAATAAACTTACCTTGACAATGTAACAGCATACATTGACTTTCCAAGTTGATTTCAGGCCGAATGGTACACATCAGTGAGCATTGCTTCTGTGTTAGGCAAACACCATTATCCTTAATAACCATCCATTCTCTATCAAATTGAAATCCCTTAGGTCCAATATTCCAGTGTCTATTTATTTTAAATGCACCGCATGATTTTATAGGAAAAATTGCAATTTCCATTAACATAATATCTGATTGTTGTCTGGTATACATTATTGAATCACTATTTGAATTAAATTCTTGTTTCAAATTGCTGCTACCTTTACATCCTTTTATGGGTAAATGGCAGTTTCCATAATTATTCAAAGTTCTTAGAGGCTTTTCAATTTGGACGTTAACAAAGCATTTACATATCATATAAATCAATTTATCAACATCTCGAAATGTGTTATAGTATCCAAACGAGACTCTTATAGCTCCCGTTGGTTTTCCTTCAAGTAAATCTATATCATCTCCACATTTATGACCAGCATTATACATAGCCTTCAAACTCTTATTGCTAATATTTAATAGCCTTTGACAAGTACCCGAATTGCAAAAGCATCCTGTTCTTAGGCTTATGTTGAACAAATCTGCCATATGCTGAAACTATATACAAATTTTTGGTGAATATATTAAAAACAACAAATTTTAACAAACCAAAATATTGTGTATAACAATGAATTTAGTATTTCCATAAGAATGTTTATTTATACAGAAACTAGAAATAAATTCCACCCTGCTTTTTGTATGTTTTACTATATATACCAAACTTAAATCCAGGACATTCTATATGATAGGGTTTCACCTTTAATGGGTTTTTACCTATTAAGTAATTATAGTAATAATTAAAGTTTTACAAACCTCAGCATATCCAACAAATGATCCATTCTTTCTTTTTAAATTGAATGCAACAATTGAACCTTGTTTTGTCATATCTGTAAAATCTGAATCCATATACAAGTGTCCGGCTTTATTTCCATTTTCATGTGTTAAAATCTTCAGTTGATTATAAAAGTCTTGAGCTAGATAAAATGTGTGATGGGAAATAGTCTCCATCACATTATTATCCACAACTTTAGGTATTAAGGAATATAATGTATCAAAGCAATGTTTCAGGGCAAGAATTGATAAGAAAGACACTGTTCCATCTTCAAACCTAAAATGAAAGCAAATATAAAGTTAGTCAAATCACCAATATGTAATTATTTAAAAAAATATGTAATTATGTAGGTCTAAAACCAAATAGAAGAATAATACAGTTAAATAAGACTATGCTATGTCCTTTAATTATTTCCTCTGATGTGATATTGAAAAGCATACTTTATTAAAATTCAACATATACATGTCATTATTTTTTTAGAGGCGACAACAAACCTACCTTTCACTTATTGATTCTCTCTTTACATGAAAGTCCTCACTTGTCAAGAGAATGTCCACTGTACCACCGCCAAAGTATTTCTTTTCACTTAAAACTGATATACTTGTATTTTTAACTATGAGGGCTCCGAGTCCAGTTGGATATCCAAATATCTTATAGAATGATAGGCATACAAAATCTGGTTGCGTCTCTGACAGATCTAGTTTATTAGTAGAAACATGTGATGCTGCATCAATAAGGACATACCAGTTGGAGTTTGTTTCACACAATTGTTTTTTCAAGTAACTGTTTAGGCAACCATTTCTAATTTTATCTAAACAACTCAATGGATATTTAAAACCGTTAAAATTATTTTGAGCAGGATATACAAGTAGGGAATTTCCTTTTCTGTCACTCGACTCCCTTAAAGGTGTTAAAGAATTTTTAAGTGATTTTAGAAACTCCACTTGTGAAATGTGTATAACATCCACATTCTTTTCTTTAGCAATTTCTCTTAAACCTATGACTGATGTGTGATTATCTCTTAAGTACACAAAGGAACCTTGATTTCCTTCCACTTCCTTGGTCATGAATTGGAAAGATTCTAGAACTAACTTTAATGACTGTGTGGTACCTGATGTAAATATCACAGTATAATTAGAAGGGTCAGTGTTAAAGTGTTTGAGTATCAAACATCTTATTTGTTCAATACAATCTTTGGTATATTTATCTGAATGTGGATTCATATATACATTATTGGTTAAGTCATCATTTACTTTTTGAAGAAGTGATGCTGGGTATAAGGCAGCACCAGCATTTTCTAAATAACATCGTTCTGGAAAATATAACAAGGGATTAAGTGTGTTAATAAATTTAAACTTATTTTATGCATTAAATCAATTTCTTACCTCGTAATCTGGAAAATTCTTTAGAAATATCTAGCATTTGGTCATAATTAAAGACTTTGCTGAGAGAAATCATGACTGTTGATGCCTACAAATACATATTGCATAACATTAGCTAATTTTAGTTATGTAATCCAATGATTAAATAACAATATTATTTAATTACTACTTTTTGGGCTCTGACTGGTAAAAATTGTATTGATAAATTTACCAAGGTTAAGCACAAATAGGGTATTAGCTACCATATTTAATTTGAATTATTGTATTGACGTACATAATCAGATCTTATATTTAATGTAGTTATTGAAGTATACTTATGCGAAACATTTTGAAACACTGTTTTCTAATTACAAACTTGGTATTTAATGTTTACCGCAGTGTTGCCATCAAAAATAAAATAAAATGGTTACAATTTTGCATAACTAAACGGGTTTTCGGGATAAATAAAAAGATAATGAAGACAATTTTATATTATTTATATTATAAATATTGCAGATATTAAATTGATTTAAAATTAGATATATTGTTTTTCGAGTATTATTGTGGTCTTTATTGGTTTAAAATTTGATGTTTGACACAGAAATCATGAGGGGCATTGTTACAGCATCAGCAACAACTTGTAACTTGTAATGTTGTAGATGATCAGACTCTCTCTCAGATCGTTGGGATCGCTAAGTAAATATCAACCTATAATGTTACCTACACTTAATATTAAATATCAATTTGACAAAAACGCTTTTATACCAGGCGTTTAGTAGTCAATGTTAAATTTCAATTTGACTATAACCTCCTTATACCACGCATGATTAACTAGCCAATATGTTTTTAATAAGACTCAATTCTATAAATTATATTTTCCTTAGAAAAGTATAAGAAATAAAATAAATAGCAAAAGCAATGGGAGTCGGCAATTTTAGGAATTTATAAAATATTTAACTATTCCAGATATCACACTATAAATGGGTATTCTATGTTCGTATACCGATATATAGAAGCACCTTCCGCGGCATCGCCTTACTAAATTGAGTTACGGCAATTTAATTATTGCTTTTATGGAAGGCTTTTAGTAGCTTTTAGTAGCAAGCGGGCGTGATCGACTCCTCTTAAGTGAATTGACGTCCGTGGTAGAAGACACTTAACAGTTTTACATGAGCTAAAAACAGGATCAGCTGTTTAGACAACCGATTTGCAGAAACTTACAAACATACAAATGTGAATTAAAATCTAAAGAAATAAGTATAAAAAAAGGTTTTTAGAAACTAAAACTTTAAGATTATGAGATATTATATTTTATGTTTTTTTATGATTATATTTTAGAAATAGTAATGCTGATTAATAAAAATGACTGGTAATATAATTTAAATTATGATTATTATTATATAACAGTCATAAGTTTTATTTATAGTCGACACCAAGGAGGTTAAATAATAATTAAAATAATAAAATTATGTTTTTAACTCACTTTGTAGGTTTTTTGACTACTTAAAAGTAACAACTAGACCAAGTTCGAATCAGTATCGGCTGTTAACAGACTCTTCGGTTACATAAAATTAGTATACAGATTGGATTTACTTAATATTGTAAATTTTAACGTAATATATTCATAAATATAGATATGTATATCCAACTTTTAATTAATTTATCTAAAATCATGTTTCTTTTTAAATTTTATTTCATAGAAAAAAAATACGATCATATTTTATAGTTATGATTTATAAACGTAATTTAAATAATTTATTATTCAAATTACATAAACCGTGAAACACGGAAAGGCTTATTTGCGAAGATAACAATGCGAGGCCACCTGTTATACGGAAACAGGGGTCATCAAATCTAACGCCACAACTTGTTTAACAAAAGCATATTAAATATTACGCTTTATTTTTAAACTTAATTTCTTAAATAAATTTTTGATGGAAATTAAAATTCTCATTAAAAATAATAAGTACTCACTTTGAGATCGCAGGCGAGGGTCCTGAGAACATAGCTATTCTATAAATTCACTTAACTCAGCTGGTATATACTAAAATTTGTTCAACTGTTTTTCATATTCTTTAATAATCCGTAAACACCAACCTCATTTGAAGGCCACTCAAATTAAACGCATAGTATATTTTGAATCATTCTATTCTTTAAAATTCAGACTAAAATGGGTTTTGATAAAAAAATATCACTTCCATAATTTAAGTACCTTTTATAAATCCAAAGTATAATTTTAAGTGATATGATGTAAGGTGACCGACACAGTGACCAATTTTCATGAGTAGGTCGATATTTATGTAATTTTCTATGGCTATTAGTATCATCGGGTTAATAATAGGCATTTGTCAGAGGTAACAATGGGTGACAATAATGAAATTGCTCTCCGTTTATTGATAGAGGTAGCTCATACCACTTGAACTGAAATGTTTACAAACAACGTGGAATATTTGGTTTGCGCGGTTGTTTCTCCTGTCAATATAATAACTCAGTGGCGCGTCAATAGTAAACATGGCGTGCGAATATTAATTTAAGGCAAACGTATTCATTTAATTTCTATTTTGCTATATGGATAAAGCGAGCATATGAAATTCATGTTCAAATAATGTGATGATTTTGATTGTTATTCCTGAAACCTTAAAACCTGAAACCTCTTTATAGAAGCCTTATTAAGTATATTTTTATTTGATTAATAATTGTTTAATTAGTGCATTGAGTGGGATGGTTTTAGGACGCCTCAAAAATAGAAGATTTGCATCATTTTAAATATTAAATACGAGAAGTTTTAACGTTGAATATTTTAAACTATGTTCCATTCGCGCATTTCCGAGGTTATTAAGATCACATTTTTTTTAAAAACCAGTTTTTATTCACCTTGCATGGTCAAGATATTATTAACTTGGCATTGGTTTTGGCCACACAGTGTCAATAGCTTTGTCTACTCCTAACAGTCAGGTCGTGATTAACCAACTCGCGAAATGAGATTCGTGCACGTGATCGACTTGGTGATATTATTGTTGTTATCAACGGACATAACTTGTTTTCTAATAGAGTTCAAAATGGACGATGATACGCAAAATCCTATGTCGGATATTTACCTTGATTCATTACAATTGATTGAAAGATATAATTATGCAGTGGAGAGTCATGTCGTACTGACTAATGATGGTTATCTGCTTACGACATTTCGAATACCACGAAATGGTCCCCCGGTTTTGTTGGTGCATGGTATTGGTGATAGTTCAGATTCCTGGTTGGTGCTGGGGCCAACCAGCTCGTTGGCTTTTATGCTAGCGGATATTGGATTTGATGTGTGGATTTATAATGCAAGAGGAAATAGATATTCGAAAAATCATGTGAACGCAGTACCGCCTCGAGAGTTTTGGGACTTTAGTTTTGAAGAAATGGGCACTCAAGATATGCCAGCAACAATCGATTACATTTTAGAAACGACTAATATGAGAACATTGACTTACATTGGTTATTCACAAGGAACAACAGCTTTTTTTATAATGTGTAGCACCAAACCAGAATATAATGCTAAAATTAAACACGCCGTTCTTCTTGCCCCAGTTGCCTGGTTGACGTATACGAAGTATCCCTTTATTGGATTTTTTAACCAGATTTTAAGTGACCTGATGCGGTTTACTGAAAAAAGGCATGTTTACGAAGTGTTTCCATTTAATAGAAAACTAAATTTTTATCATGCAAAAGTGTGCAATACAACAGCGTCCTATAGTTTTTTGTGTCACCTTGAATTATATTTGAATTTTGGGTTGATGAACTTATTAGATTTATCACCGGAACGATTACCTGTTATTACTAGTCATATACCAGCTGGAGTTTCTGCGAAAACTTTCTTTCATTACCTTCAACTTTACCGCAGTAAAAGATTTCAAAGATTCGACTATGGAAAGGATAAAAACAGGCAAATTTACTCATCAATAATCCCACCAAAATTTAACATTTCGTCTATAACAGTCCCTAGCTCAATATTTGTTAGTGAAATAGACTGGTTTAGTGATGAGAAAGACACAAATCTACTTAAAAATGAATTGAATCATATCGAAAATTTTGTAGTCATAAATAAAAGCTTTGAATTTACACATCTTGAATTCGTATATGGTTCGAGGGTAAACTATTTTATAAATAAACCAGTGATTAAAATATTAGAAGAACTAAGACGTTTGGACGCTATTGATATCAAGTAGATAGTAAAATGTTATCCACTGAATTGATTGTTATTATATGTGTAATTGACACCAAAGATACATTATGTGTGTTACAGTAAGTACGTCATTCAAATTATTATGTACGATTTATGTATTACTAACTTTTTTCAAATGATAACTGTTAAAATTTACGTTCAATCCTTAATTTTTAAATGAATTGATTGTGCATGACAATTACGCATGGTTATGAGAATTATGTTCAAAGTTATAAAAGATATATCATTATAACATTTTTATTGTTGTTTCTTGTTATAAAGGTCGTATTTCGAAATCAAGTTTATTGTTACACGAAATCTTTTTAAATACCGGATTAAGTAACAAATTCTAGATGGCATTGTGAAGACAGCGTTAATAATTTTTATCGTGTTTTAAATGTGTACTTCTGCTTCATAGTGTTTTCATCAAAAAATAGAATAATAATATATTAACGAACAAATATACAGAAAGACAACGCGTTATCAAAATTCCATAGAGCACAAAATACAATGCGGTTTCCGGCGTCACGAATGCAGGATTTTAATTGAAAAAATGCTTGACTATCGACTGTTACGTCGTGCGCAGACTATATTGCCTCTCTACACCCAATTTAACGTGAAAACACTCTGTTTTGTTCAGGTAATGAATGTGAAGTCCATGTAACGGTCAACAAGTACTTTATCAATGTCATATCGTGATTATTTTCGCTAATTAAAAATTATAAGCACTTGGCATGTTTTTGGTTTAAAAGTATATTTTTAAAGTTAATTAGTGTTTATGCATTCGGTTTAATCATTGGTATATACATGTAAAATATATTCTTATTTTTAATAATAGTATTCGATTTTAAAATATGTTTTAATATTTTATGTAAGAAAACATTACGTATTATTCTGTTCTTTTAATTAATTGAATATGAAGTCCTCGACCAATATTATATGTCGAATAAATTATACATGTTGTGGTTTTTGAAGGTCGATTGAAAATTATTATCTGTGGCCTTAGCACGAACTTTGCTATAGTTTTATCAAGTTATATACGCACCATAGAAATATCAATTTTCTATTATCTTTTGTATTCGAATGAAATACAAATGCGGCCGTATTCGTGGCGTTTCTTAGGTTTTCGTTGTAAAACTTTTCTACAAATATAATTATTCACTATTTACTTAAAATGGTATCTAGTTTGAGTTACCTGGGGAGCAAAACGCTTTTTTATGTCCAGACGGTTTTTCGAATCCAGAGTGAGTTCTGATCCTGTCTCCTGAGCTGAGCGCAACGAGAGGTTAAAACTGCTGGAGCTAAAAAAGTTCTAAGTGAAAATTTATTTTTGTAAAAAAAAATGCAGCCCAAATACTTGTATTACATAAAAGACAGCGCGAGCAGGTTTTAAGTTGACGGTCAGAGCCTAGATCACGGCCACGGCCTTTCTCGTATCACAGAGAGAACGGTTGTATGTTGCGTAATTATTGATGAATTTTACAATTTCAATAATTATAGGGCGTAGTAATGATTTTAAATAAAGCAAATAACTGTTATACAGTAAAGTAAATTCACTTTTTATATTGTACCTATGTGAAATATTATACCGCTTGCTTATATAAAAATCTTTTGTATAATTTATATAAAATTGCTAACAGGATACTGAAAATAAAAGCTGTTATTATTAGCGGAAACAGAAACTATGGTGTAAAAGTATGCGTGTACATAATAACCCAAATTAATTTACGATAATAAAAGTAACGAAGTCCAAGGCGATACGACTTTGGGGCCTTCTAGAAGAGAGCGTGACAAGTGTTATAAGCCTTACTACGATTCTGCCATAAGTCCATTTTAAATGTATCAATTTGAATGATCATTAAAATTATAACAAGATGTTTACTGAAATCATATACTAACAAGCTATCATGAGCAAATGCAGAAAAATATCGCGTGGGTGGAATAAAATGTAATATATATATCTTATGATCGATTTTTGTACCTACAGATTATTAACTTACCACCTACATTTTCCTGCGATGATATGAGTCTTATCGAGTTTACCTGAGATACCTTTATTTACTCGGTGTTACAGACTTTCTCGAGTGCTCCAAGAGCAGAGTTGGCGAGATTCTGTTCTTACTTTGTTGAATATATAGTTGAGTATAGTATTTTATTTTTATACATATTGAATGTATTGTAGTATTTTAAAATAAAAGGCTAATATTCTCTCGAGGTTATCTATTTACTGACAAGCCTTTGAGCTTGTACGTATTACTTAGAATTAAGGGGCCTTGCACTACAATCAATTAGTGACACTTACCTCTATGATAGGCTCTAAGTGCTTAGTAATGTAATATTAAAGTTATCAGTAACTGTTTATTTCATATAATGGATTACCCTTTAAGATAAGATAGATGTTCATTAGGATAAAGTATTTATTAAAAAATACATCAAGATAAAGCTTTATTTAGAAAAAAAAACTATTTAATAAACTTTAACATCATTTGACTTATATAATATAAATACTTATATAATATGATAAAACCGAGGTAGGTTATAGTATTTGGACAAACAAAACATATGAACAGAATCTTAATATAATGAAGTCAATCAAATATAAATATGTTATATATTTGTTTCTTGTGGTCTGAGTTTTTTTTAAATATTTATATTAGATACAGTATTTGTAGTTTATCAGTTGTGTAACAATCACAAGCTTTTAATTACTTACCATGGGCTAACTGTGGGGTGCTGTAGTTATGTAAAATGTCTCCCATTTATTTACTGGAAATATTTCGATGCCAATTTCATTCTCTTTTGTATAAAATAACTTTAAATGCATTCAAAAGTAGTTTATATTGAAGAATTTGCATATATTTTTATGGGATATGCGAAGTGAGGTGCCGCCGTCGATTTGTCGGCAGGCTTTATTTCCGGTAGTCGCGTGGAAATGTGATAGCGGTTATATTTTATTTCCAATATTTCAGTAATCGAAATAGAAACTGCTGCGGGTTTGTTAAACGTGCCTCCGTATCTGAGCTTTGAATAGAGCAGGTGTTTTTTTCACATGGTTTTTTGTATTTTTTTTTATTGTTCTGTATATGTTCTGCTTTTTGCGGCGTAATACTAGTATAGTTGAGCCTGTAAATGTCGTAAACACAACAGTCACATTTCTGTTGTAACATAATTAATGCTTCAATCGTATTGGTAATGTTTATTATACTCTAAAGCTTTTCTCGATAAGCGGAAAATCCGACACAAGATATAAAATTTGTGCAACTAATTAACTAAATTTGTTCTGATTGTAGTAGAGACGTTTGGAGCTTGAGGTAAAAGTGCACAGGTGCTTATCAAAGAATTCATTAGGCACCTGGTAGTCAGTACCGGTGACCCGAGCTGGTGCTTTTCTCGGCCAACGCTTATCTATTACAGCGAGGAAATGGCGCCAGCATTATGGGTACTCTGTCACAAGGACCAAACTTTTTAAACTGATTTTAGTACTAAGTTATTTAACATGTTTATTTAAGATTTTATATGAAGCTTGACTACTAAAAGTATAAGAAATTCGTTTGTGTAAAAAGGTTTACATTTTGAATAAAACTAAATAAAATAACATTTAAACATAATAATCCCGCTTATTCTCTTTTCGTCTACCGTATTTTGTCGTATTGTGCAATAATTTGTTCAGCAATGGCGATTAAGCAATATTACTTGCTGTAACTAACGTATACACGTGAAAATCAATAATCGACTACTGTGGAATTTAACATTATATTGTCAATACAGAATTATAGTGTTCAGACTTTTTTCCAGTATTAATAATCTAAACGTAAATATACGTCACGTAAATGTAAGCTAATAGGCCATAATTCTAAACCTCAAGTAACCAGATATATTTGCGGGTAAGGTTTCTACTCAATTCCTTACATTTGAAAGGGAAAGAAAACATGATTTTCCGACTCGACGTTTGATTCTGTGTTCAATTCAATCTTTTACAGTACATAAATAAATTTACGATATGAGTCGAATTGAAAATATGAACTTATCTGAATTTTATATACATGTCAATCTGTTATCGTCTTTCATATGAAATATCATACAAATTTTAATTCAGTTCTATAAAAAAAATGGTAGCACTATACAAGATATATGAAAAAATTACTAATACACAAAATACAAAAAAACCACAGAAAAAATAAATAAAAAACAAAACAAGTACCAGTACCAGTTACTGTAGTATGGAATCTTATATTTATTTATTTATTTTATTATATCTGTCCCCAGACATCTCATGTGCTAAATACATTTAAAACAATAAACTTATAAGATAATAAAACTAGGTTTACACATAAGACAATTAAATGGGAACTTGAGACACATTTATTTTTTTATTCGTTTTTTACTTGATTTATTGATTCACACTTTATTTAACCTAAACAGTAGAAGTAGATAATGTTAAGAGATGTTAATATATACAAGAGCAACAGGCGGCCTTATCGCTAGTAAGATCTCTTCTAGGCAACCCACGAAATAAACGAATACTTAAAATAAAATTTGAATTTCAGGTGCAAAGGTCGCGATGTATAAAAAAAATACAAAACATAACATAAAATATTAATTAAATAAAAATATTTGCAACTACGAAAAACCACAGATAAGCTAAGTGCCTGAAAGTACATACGTATCGCTCGATATAAATACTCAATGGAGCTTCAACCCCTTCAAAAGAGTTTAGATATGTCACATGGTTTCTTTGTTCAATAACACGTTATAATTTGTCTAACATGATTACGCAGTTCAATGGCTGTGTGGATCTTTCGCCTAATTAACCATAGATTCGCACCACTTCAAAGTAAAATAGAAATAAAACGTATTAAAGTAATGCCTATTGAACTGTTAAGCTTAGTGAGGTGTCCCCTACGCTCAGCTTGACATATGGGTTAGTAGCGTTGAAAAACAGACGCCATTTTTGCAGTAATGCAAATTGAACGGTGATATTGTTTCCGATCCTTTTTACGGTGGACGACACTGAAGTTCACAAGAATAAATTACATGAATACTATGCCAGAGTACATTTTAATTTTCAAAGGTAGATTTTAAATCTATGGATATGATACAGAGCATTGTTGTATTTATTATTCTATAAATGGCAAACAAGTAATAACGTTGGTAATTCTAGACAAAAAAAGCTTACACATTTTCGCAGATTAAAATCACTTTAAATTCGGCATTTTACTCAGAAAATATATTACACACCTGAAGGCTATATGAAAATTTCAGTTTTATTGGCCTTATTTCATTGCAATTCACTGAAAACAATTATGGAAGTACCCATACAATACCAGTGTTGATGTGAAATGTTGAAATAAATCAGCTTAAGTAATTTCTTAAGTATTTTAAAAGATTTAAATTTTTAACCGATATTGTGCCTCCTGCTCGTTTGCCCCTGCTTCTATAAAATAGACACAGTACGCCACTTTAAGCAAGTTTCTTTGTTCCTGCTTTAAAAGTAACTCCAAATTATTTATTTTTAAATTCAACTTTTGATAGTACGAAATTAGAATGAGACAATGTAAGTAAATACAAATTAAAATTTGAAACATTTTATCGTCATATTTAACGTTAATTATGCTTTAGTCTGTGCGTCTTAAGTTAAGTTTGACCTAATTTATTATATATTTGCTATGGTAAGTTAAAAACTTTCTTGTTCCTTAGAAAATAGTAATACATATGCATTGATATAAGAAGAAAAAAACTAAATCGTATATGATATTTCCTAGTAATATTAAAATGATGTATATTGTTCCGCGTATCAGCTGATATAGGTTAATTATATACAATGTTTCTATTAACATTTCATATTTACACAAGCATTCTATGAGCACCAGTTCACCTCGTTTCTAGCCAGGAAACCGTAGGAATACTGGTCACCTACATGCCTAGAAAGACAGGTCAATGGAATATTATACTTCCTATATATGAGGATGCCAACAATATATCTAGTAGCACATACATAATATATGTGTAGTTCTTATACTACTTATTACTAACTCGTAACACAAGAACACATATTTATAAAATACTTCACTTATTAAAAATTCATAAAAATGAGATAATAATTACGACTATTATAAAGAGTGAGAATCCGATACAAATCGTGGTAAATTTTGAATGGTGAAGTTTTTGAAATCTAATCGACTCTGCGAACGATTCTGGGTATTAATTAATATTGTTTTATTTGGTTTCCTTTATTTATGGTAGCTTCAAATGGTTTTAGAACTTTTCTTATTAATTGACAGAGAATCTATTGTTTCAATAACTTTAGCGAACTGAAATATCTGTTTTGTGACCAAGTGATTATATGATTACTTTCTGTGGTCTCTACGTAGTTTACAATTATACCTTGTTAACTCATATAATTCCTATGTGAATTAAACATTGCTGCCGAGGCAAGTAATGCAATAATATTTCTTTTTCTGATCTAGCAATTACTGTCTGTATAAATTCTTTAATTTTATGCAAAATTTAACTCAAATTATATGAAAGGGAAGATGTAAAAGATGCTTATATTCACGAGACGTTAGAGAATGTTGCCCAACAGTGTGTGAAGTCGTTCTCTACACACGGTAACTTTTTACCTTGTAACAATTTACTTTAAACCACTTCGCTTTTTTATAGGCAGACTTGTGAAATCTTTAGTTTAAATCCTCGCTTTTAGTGATATTCTTTTTTTATGTTGCCAGTCTGTGTCTATGTTTATAAATTATAGATTAATAATTATACCTATATGATACCCCACATTTTCTTCCACACTCCACTAATACAAACAAAATCTACTTTTTTCAAATTAAAAATAATATTAACGAAATTAACACGAACAATTCAACAACAATGTCAAGAAAAAAAAAGCTTCAGTTAAACTTTTCTAGAAGTATATAAATAACATGACCTGGATTAGAGTATTTAAATAAAAAAAACTGGTGGTATTTTAGGTAATTAGTAGATAAATGATCGCTTAAGAATTAGTAAAATTAATTAATAGATTAATTCCTATTATTTTATGAAAAGTCATAAAAAAATTTAATCATAAAAGTCTATTTGATGAAGTTGTTTCATAGAATGCAAAGCGTGGATAATACCCGTCAATTGAAATGTGGCTGCGACGTGTCTCAGGAAATAAGGTGTCACTCAATGACCGGCGATGGTCGCGCTGTCAAATGTCCCGTACCTGTCATAACTTCCTTTATGATTTATATGACTTTGATTTGGTTGTGAGCTTAAATGTGTTTTTAAAGGAATTTGAATTTGCTATGTTTCGAATACAAAGTTTAAATGTCTGAGTAACGTATACGGTAACTTACTTTGACTAAGTTATAATTTTTCAGTAATTCCAGGAAGGTTCCGTTTTTCTGTGTACTATGTTGAGCAAGTATTTGTGCGATCCCATTTTTTCACAATAAAAGAATTCTAATACAGAATTTATAGGAAAGACAGATAGGGTCTTGCTACCCCTGTGATTAGTATAGGGATTTCATTTATGACAAGGATTTCTCAGACCCACAGTCCCCGTGACGTTCGTAGAACGGCGCTGTGCGAGAAAGAGGCGAAGATGCAAGTTCCGGATAAGTGAATTTGATTATTATTTTACATGCCCTGGTAACGATGTTATCCTTTACAGGAACCACCAGCCATTCATAATATAAATTTACCCTGCTTTATATAATATACTCGCACATAATGAGAATGTGAAAACTTTTTCATACCGTTTATCGAAAAATATGACTGGACAGTATTAATTAAATTTTATAAAACCCATTTCAGAGACAAAGGATTTTGTTGTAACAAGAATAGACAGGTTTTAATTAAAAGTAAACGTTCCTAGAATAATATACGCGGCAAAGGTTAGTTCGACTTGTGGGCGTGTACGCAGGATAGTAATTGACATGTCATATCCAGTTACTCTCACAAAGGACAGAGATTGTAGAAAATTCGTCCCGCCGATAATGTCAGGCTGACAAATACGTAGTGTGACCACAGCCCGCATGTGGTCGACATCTCGTGGATGTAGATATTTCAGAAATCTAATGTTATCACTTAATGGATTACACATGTATCAAAATACAACTGGCTAATATTACTTTTGGTATGCTATGTGAAATCCGTTTTCTTTAAATATTGAATTAGTTCACACTTAAAGACTTATTTTATTATTTAAATTTCCTTTTTTCATTGTTGTATTAGTTGATTTTATTATTCGTAAGTTGTGGTTTCAAAGGGTGTTGATTTAAACTGTGACTTAAATCGTGGCCTCTTAAAACCTGAAGAAAACATATTTTTCATAAGAAAACAAATGTGTAATAATAAAACAAATGTGTAATAATAAAACTAATAACTTATATGTACTGTTATTTACTGTTCTGTATAACACTATAATGTCAGAGCAATCATCTCACAAAGGGCATGATCAACTGTTTACAAGAGACTACATTCAATTAAAACTTTTAAAATAGAAGGTAGAAAAGACACCGCCTTGATTGTCACTCCGACATTTGTAACGAAGTCGTTGTAATCTAATAGAATATCAAACGTAATTTAGCAGAGTAAAAAAAATCACTAACATTGAATGTCCGACAATAGATGAACTTAAAAGCCGATGTTAATTGAATTGGCTTCAGGTTGCCGCCAGTGCAGGCGTAATTGTGTTAGCAGCAAACATGTACCCAACCTCTCAACTGCTAACAGGCCATTTAATTTGTCTACTTTTTTAACACAGATTCACAATCTACAAATCACTACAAATCACTCGCTTATTTTTATAAATATTAATTCCCGAATAACCCGGTAGACAAATTACGTCTGCTTCTTATATGTAATCGTAAAGTACCCACATCTTCTGTGCTATCCGAACCGGTGGTTGTAAAAATTGACGATTCAAACGTGTCTTTATAAAGATTTGATTGAATTTAAATTTTTTAAGTTTGAGTTTACACGCAAGTCTCCAACGAAGTGTATAGATTATCCATTTGCATACGTCGTTGTTATTTTAATTAAAACTAACTTTATTTACACAGTTCACCATACACTTTTTAATCGCACATACAAGGTAAGTCCATACATGATCTCTAGATTTACAGACTTGATGATATTAGGATGATGTTTCTTCCGCAACAGCTCCAAGTGTTTGCTGAATAAAGTATAAAATCTTAAATGATTTCAACAATGAAATTGAATTTAGCGTCGTAGTAATAAATAAAATCATATATGGCTAAATGTATGAAGGTAATGGAATAAAAATGCGAATGAAGCTAATCTTGTTTCATGTTTGCATCCGACAACGTGCTTCGTAAATGGATAATAAAATGAACATGCATTATATAGAATTTTACATAATACTAAGGTATTATGATTTTAAAATTGTTGCTGTATTTATATTAATTTCAGTTATGTGTTGATTTTTCAGAGGATGAAACGTATAGCACTTGTTTTAGCTCAAAGTAATAGAATTTAAAAAAAAAAACGATATATCCGTTTATATATTTAACGTACTGTATATAATAACAATTGTTTTAAATAAAATACGAGTGTGCTTTAGACCACACAAGGAAACCTTTAAGCTCGATCTATATGTATTTCTATGTTTCTAACTTACAACTCCTTTTTGCCCGATCACACGTAACACTTTCGTTACGCTTACACAAAGCTTATTCCCTTTTCCTTTTTTTATAGAAGAGGGGACAAACGAACAGGAGGCCCACCATAAATCCCTAAATCTAGCTAATTTATTATTGAAAACAGGTAAAATAGCCTACTATGGTTATTGGTTGAATGGTTCCTATACGTTGATTTAAAATTTTGCTTGCCTCGATTTTTATTAGAAATAGAAAAGGTTTCGGCAATTAAGAATTAATCTCAGGTCATAAACCGTACTTAAATAAAAATGGCGATCTTTATCTTAGAAACGAAGAGGTGCTTGAGTTTTTCTTATTCACTTGAATAGGGAGAACCAATTATAAGTTGTAAGTAATCCTCTTATCAGAAACTCTGCGAGTCGGCGCTACCCGCCACTCTGAATATAATTCACTTTATCCATATTCAATATCAGATCGTGCGACGGCGAGCAAATAGAGCGTTCCAAGTGAGAATTATTATTGGATAAGGCCCGCCTCTTTTCTCCTTGTCTATTTTCAATGTTCGCTCGAGTGTGATAATTTACGTGTTATATTCGATATTGCGCTCTGGAAATGTGTTGTTTATTATGTCTTTATTGGCTCTTCAGCCTGACTTATCGGAAGTGCGAACATAATAATAAATATTCGCGTTTTTCTCTTTCAATTGAACGTCCGATTGTTTATTAAGTATGATGTTTATTAGATTTTGTTAACCACTTTTCATTGATTTAGTTAAAAAATGATTTTCTCTATTTTTAAGTAATCTTTGCACGTAGCAATATCGCGCGTATCTAATGCATATGGACGCATATTTAAGTTGTTGTACACAACGATTCAAACACTCGAATACAATGTAGAGTTGTCTATTGTTCTCATTTATCCCCTGAGTGCCTCTTATAATCTTGTATCGCAATGATCAACCTGAATTTAACCTAATTACAGGCAACTGCAAGGCATATGGAACCTTGTTGGTGGCAAATGTCTATTTCAGTATATGTACACCTATTAACTTTATTGGATACGTGATAATTAAATATCTTCTACCGAAAATATATTTAAATAAGATTTTATTTTTAATTATTATTTACATATACATAACTTAGATACGCAAGTTTTGAGTGCTTCAAAAATTTGTTTGCCTTAACATATTGTAGAAAGAGTAAGCCGATGCCATCTTCTGCAAATAATATTAAAAAAAACTTATTTACAAAACAAAATTAATTCTCCTTCGTTACATTGAATATTCCTGAAACAATCTTTGTGTCGAAACTGATTTATAAAACATAATATCATAGTTATCTATTGTTATTTTTATTATAAGGTAACGCAGCTTCATTATAATTGAATAGTTTCGCATATTTTTATAGTTAAATATTACATTACTATATTTCAATCAACTCAATTAATTTGAGTATTAACTGATGTCTTTTCGTAGGTGTAAATACATTTTTATTTCATTTTCCGTTTACATGCTTATCACTATACTTTGTTATATCCTGATTTTACTGTCACCATCACATCAAGTGTTACATCACACATTGCGCACGCTTAAGAGGCCACGATGCTATTCAATATAATGCATATAAACATTTAAACAATACTTACATTTGAAAAGGTTTCGATTGAAACCTCTTCGAAACCAGGCGCTATTATAGGCAACGGTCTCAAAGATCGTTGCATAATTAGAATTAAATATGGACGAATGACAGAAGTAGCATTCCAAAACGGGACATTCCAACACGCGTAGCAGACTGAACCAACCTAAAAATCATATTAGACGATTTATCAATGATTAAGAATAAACACATTAAAATAAAATACTAAAATTAATTTGAAAAGTTTGGTCCTTGTGGCAGAGTACCCATAATGCTGGCGGCAATTCTTTGCTGTATGGCGATACTAATACATTGAGCGAGAAATGCACTAGAGAGAGCACAAGACTATTTAAGTTAAATGTGTCTATAAGTTTTATACATATATGTTTTATTTTTTATTTAAGGTTAATTTAAAAATAATATCTAATAATTAAATACAGTATTTTGGGGAAGCAATATAAATTCATTGATATATCAATTATAGTATAACTTAATTTTGTACTCTTACGGGTAACACAAAAGATTGTCATTAAAGTTCTAAACTTACCTTCACAGAAAGAAAGTTGCATGAAAAACTCGGAATAAATACAGATATAATTGTTGCGATGCACAATATTATTAACATACCATTGATTTCTCCAGTTTTTTCATAAGTCTTAAAATAAGGTTTCGTGTTATTTTCTTATTCTTATTAAGACGTAATAAGACATTCGTGAACGGACCGCAATAGCTAACTAAAGATAGTGACGCTACCAGGAAGCTAAATCTCGACCTTCACTAGTTAGAGAGGCAAATTTAGAAGAAGAGAAATTAAGACATCACTGATTAGACTATTTCAATTTAAATGTTCTTAAAAAGTCTTAAATATATTAAATGCTGCTATAGTAATAGAGACATTTCATTCGAACGACGAAAATATTTAAGTGAACCATTAGCGAGAATCAGTAACATAAAATATCTATAACCCTGTTCTCTGAACTCGATTTTAGTATTTAATTGTTACAATAAATTCTCTTAAACACACTTCTTTGCTAAGTGAATTAAAAAGGAGATAGAAAGTGAGACCTCGGTGGCACCGTAGGCGCTCAAACAAACGACGGGCGCGCAAACTTTTTGCTCAAACATTAATAATTTTGTATAGACCCTGGCGAAGCTGGTTATGAGTCTGAAAAATAATATTTCAATAAATATTTACGATGTGACTTTAGCTGTAATATAAATTAAAGTTTTTTTTTTAAATATAATTTGTATCGTTAAGAGGCTTAGATTTCAATACTCTTGAGGTTTCTTTGAGTTATTAATAATTGATTTATTTGAATAACTATACTAACTAATATTACTATACTAATACTAAAAATAGCAGTGAACTGTATATTGATGATTCTTAATGATCTACTATATTTTTATATAACCTTTAAATAAAAAAATACTTTTTATCTTACATTCCAATAAATAAACCCTACATAGAAAGTGCCTTATATTCAGTAAAATCCTAGCTGAATATTTGTACAACAAGTGGTTCTTGATATTAAATATAAATATTAAGATTAACTTACTCAATCATTGAATTATGCAATTTAACAATTTCCCGCATACGCTGTTTAAGCAAAGTGGAAAAATATAACTCCTCCTGTTTGTTAAGAGCGGGGCGAATTCCATTCATAAGATCTTCAATACTCCAAATAACTAAGTCAGCCTTGGTCGCTATTTCGCCAATCCACAATATTTGAATCTGCATCATAACTGTTAAACTATTGTTAGTCTATTGATAATAAAAAGTTATCAACCATTCTAGCACATACCGATAGAACATTTGATTAAATATTTATATATATTTTGGTGAAACTGAAACTGTAATTTATATCTGTTTCATTTATTTTATTTTATATAGATTTTTAAAAAACCTATATAATTTATTTTCGCCAGCTGCAATCGCGGGGTATGTTTCTCTACACATACTATGTCAAGCGATGGATTATTAGCGCCGGTTGATTTTTAATTAATTATAAATCTCAGCCACAGTCACACCTCGCAGCGGGACCCACTTTTCTCTCAGTTTTCTGATAAAACTCATTGGAAAGTTAGTTCCTATGAAGATACACATTAATTCTCGTCGCATCACAGCAAGGGATGCGTTTAAAAAATCAGATATTTGTAAACCTCATTTCCTTATTCTAAACTAGCTTTCCGCCCGCGGCTTCGCCCACGTGTAATTTGGTTAAGTATATAGCGTTTTTTAATGATCTCGACAGAGCTTTCTTTCACGGGCTAAAATCTTGTTACAATTGGAATTATACTGCCTGTGTTACTCAGGGATGATGTAGCTGTACAGGATCGGATGATTCAGAGAAATCGAGGGCAACTTTCAAATAAACGTACAGGCAATTACTATTCTGACAATTTTATATTCTGATAGTCATCTTCTTATGTGGATGAGCTGATGACGGAAGGTAAAACTCCTCAGCGGTTAAGAGTTGAAAGAAAATTCTTACGAAGTTAAGAGTATGAAATACGTACTTGTGAGGTTATTACTTATTAGCTTGACCAAATAATAAAAGGTAAACCTCATTAACGTTAAGGATGTACATGGAAAAATGGGAGCGGACAAACGATAAACGTCTTTACACTCGTTTCCTTTTACTTGTTGGTATAGGTAGTGTTCACTCAAAATAATCATAGGGTAAAACGTTAATGAAAGTTTGAACTGCATGGTAGTCATTACACAATGGAGCATCTTAATACCGCGATGGATATATTTGGCCTAAGTAGAAGTTCTTTAAAAAAAAAGTAAGACTCAACCTCGCACACTCACTCACACAGCAACACCATTGCACATACTGATACACTCACACACACTAAAATGCTCGTACTTCACATAGTTCCACTTGTTCATGTGTATATATATATATATATTTTTTTTCTGTTCGTGTTTTTTTTTTGTTATTCTTTTTCCTGATCTTAGATTCTATTTCCGATTCTATATTTTAACCTTATTTTGGCTTTATTTTTAATCTATTTTTATTGTGTAAACTGTTTTTGATAAGCTGTATAGATTTAAGAAATAAAAAAATAAAATAAATCTACGAATTTTATCAACGCCATCTATCGAGCACATTGTTCAACATTTCAACCGCGCCCGCGCGCACTACGTTATTTGTTATTTTTGTTACCTCTCATAAGTTTTAATATTAAGATTAACTTATATTAGAACATATTTAACAATATATAACTAATCAATCAATATAAGTGTTTAAAAATTTTGAAGCAGTGGTTGAAGTAAATATTCAATTGACCATAACTTCTTTTTCTCTTAACCGATTTTGACAAAATAAACTTTTGACAACGCTCCTAATTATATATAATCCAACTGTGAAAACCGCGTTCAAATCCGTTCAGTAGTTCTCAAGTTATAAAGTACCAGACAGACAGACAGACAGACAGACAGACAGACAGACAGACAGACAAGAATTCCAAAAATTGGTTTTTTGGTTTCTATGACTCTTCTTTAATTGCCTCCTTTCAGTTTTTTGGAAAAATATTTAATGTACAGTTTTTCGATTTTTACTGTCTTATTATTAGTATAGATAATTTGCAAGTCAAATCTCAACAGTGTTTAAATGTGAAATTACATTTGAAAAAATACGTACACATAAAATTAGTGGCATACGTCACGACACACATATTTGAATATACAAAAAAAACTTCATATATTGGTGATTTTCCAAAATCTACTCCCGAGATCCAAAATGGAAAAGGCAGAGGCCGTGCGCCAATTTCAGACTCATGTGTGATTAAATACGATAGCAATGATCCTGTTGAAAATATCATCATTCCTAATGCAATGCATAGTATAAATACCGTACTGAATTGACAGACTTTCCAGATTTTCAGTTGGTTTTGAAAGAATCTATCCCTACAAGAAATACAGAATTATTGAAGGCCGCGAAAAGGCAATGTCAAGAAATGGAGACGAAGCTTTAGGTTTTGATGCTTATTTTGATTTACCGCCTGTGCAGAGGCAAATATATCTTTTTCTATTAATGTTCAATATCGAATTAATAGCTGTTTTAGGAATATAAAATAATTCTTCAATGTTTTACAATATAATTGACAAACGCAGGCAGTACGACGGGTCTTCATAAAAATAAGCGTTATAAATAGCCATTAAATGATTTATCCTTGATATAACTTTCGCTATTCAAATATAGAATCGTAACAAATATTGTTCGTTAAACCGAGGTACGCGTGTGACTAAAGGTATTAAATCAACTTCGTTTGAAGGTAAATAATATAACGAGTCATATATTATATTAAAAATCAGAAATTTTAAACAGTAAATATTGTGACAAGTAATTGAACTTGTTTTGTTGATAAACAATATTATAAATTCACGTTGTATGTAATGTATAACGATGATCACTATATTAAATGTTACACATACCTGTATATCTTCCCTTTTTCACACACATATTGAAAATCTTCCCTAATAATTCGTAATAAATTATGATATTCTGGCAAATTAAATACAGTGCATGACATGATTAGAAGCTTGTAAATCATTATCAGCTCATATGTGCCCGCCTCAGTCATAAATGCTAGATCGCGAGTGTCTACTCCATGGTATACACTCAATGTTAATACAACTAATGCACTCAGACCGCAAAAGAGTATTATCGTTTTCAGCAAGTATCTGAAAAGTAGAACAATTATACAGAATACACAAAGTAAGAGGTGTATGTGTAATACATTTCAAATAGTATCTAAACAGTCAGTTTTGCTTCGACCGTCGGTCTCATCTAATTCTAGTCTAGTCCGAGCACTAAGTATGACGGCTATAGTCAAATTATACATTTTTTTAAACCTATAACAAAGTATTGTAGTTCTTTGATAAAATATTTTGTGTACATATGTTTGTACTACATTAAAATTTGGGGTTTGTTTGGATAACATTTACGCTACCACGTATGGTTTGGGGAATTTTAAATGTTTTGTATAATTCGATTCAGGAAGGTAGATTTATAATACATATATTTGGTAATGACAGCAGTTTTGACTGTGTTTATATCCTCATGTCTTCCACATTATCTCTTTGCAAAGTACAATATTTGACAATGTTACATAGTTACGAACTCGTCCGCTATTTCTTGAAGCAAGTGACTACTCTGGCATATGATATATATAATTCTGATAATGCCAATTGTAGAAAATAATTTTAAAAAATGTAACATCAAAATATGTAATATAAAATATTTACGTCCATTTAGGTATTTCACCATCCCAAACTTGAAAAGCTTTAAGTATCATGTAGCAAGTTTTATGGAACTTAAACGGATCGACGTAACCAATAGAAAAATCGAAATTTTCCTTATTGTAAAACTTCTTTAGGTAAAGCATCATTATATGAGAACTTTACAAAAAGTTGTCAACGTGAAACAACAAGGTCCGTAAACTTTTGTTAAAACAACGCCTGATAGAATTTTCTGCTGTTATAATGAATAGATAAACGTGTGAGATTTAACTAAGCTTGCTGTCTTTACTAAAAACATTTACGTGTTTTCTATCAAAAACGCTACACATAGGCTAACAGTATACTAACGACAATGCCAATTTGCTCAAATATCTTGCCTTTTATTACGAACACATTTTCCGGATAATAATTTCTCAGCCAAATTGTAGCTGTTCATAGCCCGGGGCCTTGTACAAAGTAGTTGTAAAAATGTTCTTTCATTGCAATTATGAAACATTAATGAATAGCGACCTAACTTTAGACACTGTAATAAAAAGTTGTACCTCGTGAAAGATTTATACTGCGTTCTTTGTGATTTTTTCATAACGATGTTTCAACAGGGTTTTATTTTTTCTAATTGTTTTCTTTTGTGTCTCTTCTATCGTTCTTAATCCAAATGCATCAAGCATCTGAATTATTATTTCTAATAGATGTCAAATATTTTTATTTTATTTATATATTGTATTTTTGTATTGTAAATAACGCGGGTCACCTGTTAATTGCTGGTTAGAACAGACATTAAAGTGTAACAAACCGATTCTTTGCTATAGCGTTAAGACCCAGTTAAACGGGACTTAGCTGCAAGTACTGTTTTGCTGTGAAGATTAAGCTATCTTAGAAGACCTACGTAAGACCTTGCAGCATTGACATTTAGACTTATCCTAGAATGGTGTTTATTATTCGGAGGGGTTTTTATTATTTATTGAACCACAAACAGCTGACACATATTCAGAAAAACGTAAAGTTTTCTCAACCCACCAAAATAGTGACTATAATTAATGTTTATAGTGATTCTTTTGATGATTATAGTCTCATTTCAATATTTCTTGCAGTCGTAAAAAGTAGAACATCTCTGTTCCATTAAGTTGAAGAGGTCTCATATATTGGCTACATCTTCTATAACTACCAGCATCCACATAGTTATAGGGAGCTATAGGAAGATTTCGTATATGCAATGCCATCCTTCAGTGTAACAGGGAAAAATATTTTATTCCAACAAAATATTTGTATTTAACATTTCAAACTAAAACAGCTTAGATACAAATTGTACATCCATTTACTATCTAACTTCCTTAAATTCGTCAGATAGACAGCAAATGTAACTAAACACCCATCACACAAATAGCAGTTAAATTACATTGAAACAAATTGCATTGTAAGTATAGTAAGTGTGCGGTAAAACTGAAGGCGAGAGCGAATATATAATTTTTAGTTTTCACTTAATAATAGCAAAACCTACCGATATACAAACACCGTATATCACATTTCTGCACTGGACGAGCATTTGCTCAACGTATAGTATTTAAAAAAATACGAAATCTGAAGACTTTAACTTTTTACGCGAGGTATTCAATTTTTCAGTAGAATATTGTAACTACGTTCTAACTTGTCATACACAATCTTTATATATTGACACAGTATGCATGGAAGTGGGGCCCTCCCAAACAGACCTGGCGACGTACTGTAGCAGATAAGGCAAAGGGAGCCGGTAAGACTTGGAGCGAGATAAAATGCGAAACGTCGGAGGATTGCTGTGGATGCTTCTACCCCATCGAGGTGACAGGATCTCAAGTCAAGCCAAGATGCAGGTATACTTACCTTCTAAATACTCTGGCAGTTAGGCCACAATCTCAAGTCGAATACTTACTTCTCGCTAGACGCAGCTGGTCGCCGTTAAACCGTGGCTTTATGTTACTAGCATTTCTATTAGAGACATAATTATTATGTTAGCTCCAAATTTGAGCTCTTGAAATTGCTACAGTTACTACAGGTAAGCTGAATGTAAGAAATATTGGCAATTCGAACGATGCGCCGTGTTTATTTACTCGAAGTTTGTACTAAATAATTTGCAAAGGGCTTTGAATATTATACGACTAAATTAAGTATAATAATATTTTTATTAAAACTGAATTACAAACTATTATAGAATTATTGAGTTGAGTTGAGTTGCGGTCACGGATAATTAACGGCGAAAGTGAGTTTTGTACTTTGTTATGCTTTCACGCTTAAACAACACTTTTCTATGACTTTGAGTATAAATTAATAAGTTTTTAATAACTGTTTTCGCATCAAGAGATGAATTGTTTATATTTACAGATTTCTATAATGAGAAACTATACATTAAATAATGGTTTTTATTTAAAATTTGTTTGTATTTTAACTAAATTTGGACATAAAAGGATTTGGAATCAATATTCAATGATTCCAAAGGAAAGAAAAAAATACTCTAATGCTTTATTTATTAGTCCTTATGTTAGCAAGTTGGGTCCGGAAAGAATAATATTACCGTAACGGGAGACTTGATTGATTGTAATCCCCTACATCAATGGCTGCTAATTTGAGATCTTACGGTTTTGGCCAAATAAGTTGCTTCGTTAATACTTCATTCCCTTGGGCATTCTCAAGTTCTGTTGCTTGGACGTTAATGTATTTACCACTATGTAATGTACGCATCACTAATTTTTAATCGTGTATTCTTTGAATTGAATGTATCGTTAAACAAGTTTTTGTACGAAATAGGTAATTAAAAAAATATTTTATTTGTTTTTTTCAAATCGATAAAAGTTCAGTTCGGTGTTTCCGAACCATTACGACGGTCATTAAGAATGTCAGAATGACATTATGAAGGTCATTCCTGAAAAGACCGTACCATTTCTTAAAAGGCCGACAACGTACTCACGAGCGCCCACGTGAGTGACTATGGGCGGCGACTTCACCTTCACTTTCTGCTTGTTTGCCCCTTATTCTACTAAAAGAAAAATTCGTCAGTCCGTTAACATCCGTTATCATAATATTATGTAATTAAAATATATACCGCTCCGGTCAATTATATTTTTTGTGTCTTGACTCACGTGTACCTTGAACACCTTAAGTAATTGAAGTATATTTTTCATTCAAGCCGAAGGCGTATTTGAATTATTTAAAAGTTAATAAAACTAATTAAATTTGCTTTTAGAGTGGCATAAAATCCACAGCCTAGTATCAAACATATGCTTGGAGGCTCGAAAATTCACAGTCCAGGAAATCTGAGCAGAGGCACGTAAATTAAGTTGAAAACGGGCTCAGTGGTGGAGCGAAGGTGGGAAAGCTCAATTATATGCCGGGGGCCGGATGTGAAAAATTAATGTGTTCCGTTCTCACAGTTTGTACTATAAGCAGTAAAGCCAAGTAACGGTCGAGGTCATTAGCTAATTCTATATAATGCATAGTTTAAGGTGTAGCATATCTCGGCTGTGACAGCAACAATAAAAACTATGCCATATCGAAAGCATAAGTCCGCGAAATATATCCTTATACTTAGGTGGTTTATATATGGGGCTATACGGTATACGTAACGTATAAGCAAGTAAACCTTTGTTTAGTTTCCACTCAGTTACGTTTATTGTTGTATTTAAACTCTTAATTATCAATAAATGCCTTTGAGTTTTTAACAATGATTTGACAAACGATATTTCAGACAATGATATATCACTTTAGCTGTTAATAATCGTCAGTTGCTATCGCTAAGCCGTAAAATTAATTTAAACGATTGTTTTAGGGGATTGATCATCAGGATTAATGTAACTGAAATGTATTGGACCAAAGTTGGAACTAATTGTTACTATTAATTACTATCGACTCTGAGGGCCAATAGACGTCACAGCGTCGAATAGAAACATTGACAATTGTGTTATACAATACAGGAATGCTAGTATTGAGAGCAATTTGGACTGCAAGCATTGTTATTCTCATTAATATATTCAACTCGTACATTTAATAGTAAATTACTTTTAAGCTTCGTAGTTACAAATAAAATTATGAAATATATATCATAAGAAATTAGGGTAGCTTCGAAGAAGCTACATATTAGCTACGCGACAATTTCAAATGAACCACTGTTTGTTTACTATAGCCTAAGGTATAACATGCCGCAGAGGCTGGTAACAGAGACCGATTGCCGGCTACCGGGGGTTTTACTGCCAATTATATCATAACATGTATTACATGCCCAATTATTATTACGGTTTATGGTTTTGTTCTGAACTATGTTCATATTAAAGATATTTTAGTTTTAATTCTATTGAGGGATTTCAAAGTATCATATGTACAGGATAATATCGATCTAGTATTATTATTTATATACAATAAGTCGGTCATTATTTATACAAAATTATCAAAAGGAAGTCTTTGTTTTCACACTTCACTACACAGTGGTGCAACGAGGCTCGAGGTTCCCGGTTTTATAAAAAGCTTATATTTGCCTATATTTTTTTCCTCCAATTACGTAAACATTAAAATACGCTGACTGCGTGTCATCGTACATTAGTATTCACAAAACTGTACACGTAGTAATCTCGTAAATACACCGATAAGACAGCTTATCATAAGCAGTGGTTAAACATATTCGCGTATAAGCTCGTGAGAGGAGTTTGCGAAAGCATGGAGCACACAATTGTTCAAAGTTAGCGTAATGAATACGTGACTTATCTACCAGTCGCAGGCTGAAGAGGTATCACACTCAACAGCTTGTCCCCTTTCAGTCGAACTTACCCTGCTGACACGATTCGTTTATTATTATATTAATATTAAATCATATAAATTGTGGCTTTAATTATATTCAATAGCTGTAGTTGATTTAGCGGTTCAGTAAGGTCCTAGTGGTACGATAGCAAAATTGCCAGCACGTGTCTTATACCAATGAGAATAAGGCTTAATATGTGTAAACTCGTTTTGGGCAAAACATGGTTGGCTTAAGTTTCCTTTAAATTTATTTATTAGCTAGTTAATACCCCGACAACGGGACACCCCGGAGTAAAGTTAGTATGGAAATGTTTGATAATTTCATTAAAGTTTAACGTGTTCGCTAATCATACAAAATGGAAATGTCGTACTTGACAATATACTGGTTACACTATAGAAAATATCGAATCGATTATGGAAGCCAATATCTAATTGGGTAGACTAGGTTTTCTTTTTTCTGCTTACAAAGCCTTTTTTATTATACTTTAATCATGTAAACTATTTGTATATAGTATATAATATATAACAACATAAAATAAACCAATCTCTGTCTTATTGAAATCGTTGTAAAAGTAGTAATAAAGCAACAAAGGTAGTATCTTGTACAGTACACAGTAGTGTATAAGAAACATCTTCAGTCTGTTGCATTTGGCTAATGATAATTATAAACGAAAAAAAGCTAAAAACCAGGTATTTGATGAAGACTAAGTATAGTCAAGCATTAAGTAAAAGCTCTGGCTGTCTCGTGGGAATCGTTTTCTAGAAAAAGAACCGGCTCTCAATTAACGTCTTTAGCGAGTCTTACGATTTAGAGTATCTTTAATGCTCTTTAGATATACATTTGGTTTAATCTGTAGCCGTTTCTAAAATGAAATGTACCATTGAACCAACGTGCATTCATTCTAAAGATCTGTCCGTCTAAATAACTTCATAATTTTTATTATATAAATAACTTACATAATTAATTTTTTTTAATAATAGATATAAATGATTTTCGCCATTTTACGTAAGTATCATTAAGTAGATAAAAATGTTTAACATTTATATAACTAATTGGTATAATAATCGTTGTAGATGTTTTATTTCACTTAAAGAAGTCATGGCATAGAATACAATTATAATTACTGTAATATAAAACTTGCAAATTCATTTTTTGTAGCAATTGCTTCCTTTGCGAATGAAATGGAAATACGATATTAACAAATTAAAATTGACTTTTATTTTTCAGCGAAGTTTAACTTACAATTTTGTATATAATAAACATTTTTTTTTAATAAAAAAGAAAACTGGAGATCCTTTTGATGCTAGGGTCAATTGTGTAGGTACTGAATCAAATATCGTCCACTTTACTTCCTTTCGTTGAGTTGTTATAACGGCATGTCTTTGAGCTTGTCTCAAGTGGATTCCCTATAGAAGATATAACGGTTAAAGACAAGGAAAAGTTGTTTTTCCATTGCTTAGTACTGTTTGTGTTACTTAATATACTTTGAAGCTTGAAGTATTGCTCTGGGTTATTGCAAGTAACTTTATAACAAGGTTTTTTTTAAATATTTATCCGTTAACATAAATCTTCTATAATCATTTGACGTCAAGGTATAATCAATCAAGGAATTGAACATTATATTCTCAGATATATATCACAAGAACAAAAAATGTGTTTGATGCCACTTTGAAACTTTAAAACATTCAAACCGAATATTTATAATTTCAGCCAAACACTGTATTATATAACATACTACTTATTGTAAAGGTTATTTATGAACACAGTTATTTTGCCTGTAAATTTACGTAGGCTACAGAATTCTTTGAATATTTAAGACCTACACGGCACTTAAGTCAAAACGTGAAGCACTCAGACGCAGGTGGAAATTGTTAAAGAGAAACATGCTTCTGGCTGTTTGGACTCTTAAATATTACCATGATAGCTCAGTATTAAATAAATAAAACCAGCCAATAAATTCGTATCATTAAATTAGTACCGTAACTGAATTGATTAGGTAATCAATGAAATATCATCCTTATATTAACTAAGCTTTGGATATCATTCAATCAGCTTTCATTATTCAGCGTTAGAGGTGATTCATACCAAATTCTACTTCGATGTCCGTTTTGTGTTTTATACACTTTGTCATGTTTATAGATCCTCCTGAGACCCGAACTAATTTAACTAAGAACATTCATAATTTCTGGCATATTTATTAAATTTTCAGATTGCGTTCTTAACATTTAAAAAAAATGATAATTGCATATAATGAGTATCTTAGTAACATGTCTCGATAAAATGTCAATAATTTAACTAATAAAATGTCCACAGATGTAAAATAATTATTTTATATTTAATTATCGAAATATTTACAAACATATTCGTCTTTGTTAAGTTCGTACGGATTCCTATAAGGCCTGTACTTCGATTTATATCGATCAACATTGCCAACATTGCCAACCCCTTGTTTCTATAAACAAATCTACAGTGTATTTTAATAAGAAGTTAAAAGATATTTAAATTATCTTAAGTGTTCGTCAGTTCCATTTCCCGCAACGTTAAGCGAAGTAAATCTGAACTTGGGTTCTTTGTATTTGTGTCACGTTCGAGTACATCTTACCGTCTCGGTGTTAGCCAACAAATTGATATTTTTCAGATACACGAACCCGTTCATGCTGAAATATACTTATGGTTAAATACTTATTTGAACATCTATATTGTTTTTGGTTTAAAAACTCTTTTCACACTCTTTTCAATCTCTTGGGTAGTGTGTGGCTGGTTTACGTATCATTAAAAAGTTTGAATTTTATAGTACAAATTAGGGAAATTTGATTTTCATATTGAATATGAAGTTCTTAGACCACCTTTAGCTTTAGTTTGAACTAAATGTATGCCTACATGGGTTTTGATTCTTTATCATGAATGCGAGAATAAAGCATCCTATCATATTGGGCCAACGATGGGGCTGGGCCAAATTATCGTATCTTTGCGGTTCAGATATGTCTTAGCAAGGGGTTCCTGGAATTTATGTTTTTTCCACAAACATATTTTAATACCCGCACTAAACTTCTTAAATGTATGTCCACTGTTTTCTTTTGTAAAATATAAATATTTCGTATATACTTAACATACAAAATATTATATACGTATATAATAACAACTACCCCGTGGCATTTAAAAATGATTAACGTATAATAAAATTGTCGCCCTTGTACAAAATTAATTATTCGCCGTGTACTGCTTTTTAATTATCAATATTGCCTTTAAATGTCATGTTTAAAAGATGCGCATCCACGTGGAATATTTCCGCATGAATTGCTTATCGGTTCAGGCGATTTATTGAAATTCTCTTTGCCGATGAGTTGGACATAAATGGGTACAAAGAGACAAACCGCAAGACAACGGTGAATTGATTGCCAATAAACAGTAATTGGGGCAATCAATCTCAAACTATCATTTAGATTTACTAACGCTTTGTATTGGAATAAGGCGTGATCAAGGTAAATTGGATCAGTTTATATGAATAAGGCGTTAATTTTATATGAGGCAGGTAGATGGAAAGAGTCTACGATTTTTGGTTCTAAACAAACCAGATTGTCTTATATAAACATAACTTTCAAGTAGCTTTTATGTAAATATTTTCCACAAAAGATACCTTGTAACTCACGACGCGAGGGTAGATAAACAAACGATTTACCACTCGGTTTTACTTTCTTTATTAAAATGAACCAAGTAAGTAATGTATTATACCTATAGTTATTATATCTTAAACCCTATTTATAAGCCCTTCGACAAACCTATGACAAACTAAACTAAATTTAAATACTACATGCCCATTTAAATAAGGCTTTTTGTAATTGCATTTTTACGTACGTAATTCTACATATTCATGTATAATAAAATTATTATAGTTAGTAAAGGGAATCCTTGATCTTCAATATTATATACAATATTATTACTAAGAAAATTTCTAGATTATACGAGTATAATGATTATGTACTTGTGATTGATGTGTAATAAATAAATCAATGCGATAACTAATTACAATCACTGAATTAGGTAAACCCCATGGTTTAAATACTATTTAAGTACCCCTTCTTCCGTTTTTGCAATTTAATTCATCGTTCAATTTATAAAAGAAAGAAAAATGACCAAACGACCCCCTCGTTAAATGGACCATCTATATTAGCGCGTTCGCAGCTTTATAATATTGGTGTAGATTTAATTTAAATGTACAGCTGTAAGCCAAAGTTAATAAAATATTTCAATAAAATGCGTTTGAGATTCGGAACGTTACATGACAACTATCACGTACCAGACTTTTGATAAAGTTAAAAAGAGTAAGTAGACGCTTTGAAACTCCTGATATCATTACTTCCTACCAGCGGGCGATGTAGTTTCATGTTTCTATAAACTTTATAATAGCATTTTGGTGACGGTAGCTGTTTATACTCTTCACTTATTGTTACATATAAGTTTTAAATATAACTAATGTTATCGTGTCTTTGACAATTTAATATATTATGTAATTTAATATTTAAAAAAAATTGAACCGTTCTTTTCAAATCTCTCTTGGTTCTTGGGTTGCAGGACAAGAAACGTCTTACCGAATATACATGTTTCCACCTTTGTCAATGTACTCATTTGTATAATGCATTAAATCATACCACTTCTGTAAAGGTATGTTAAGGGAATGGCTACCAAGATGTAGAAAGCTTACTTGAAGTCATGTTTTAAAAAATTATATGTACTTACAAACACGCACACATACACACACAATTTCACACAATCGTAACAGAAATACCAGTTTTGTTATTTTACTTATTTTTTCTTTGTATTTTTTAAGATTAATAAGAGAGAGAGAGCGTGTTCTCCAAAAATAAGTAGATTGTTGAGGCACTATCATGTAATTGTCATAACGAACTAAAAAGCAATAAATATACCTTTATTTCTTTTTATCAATGATTTTTATATACATTACATTTCAAATGTATTTTAAACCTACTTAAATTGACCACATCAATAATATCCTCATTCCATGAATGGCAGTGGCGATAGAAATAATTGGGCGTTTAATACTATATAATTTGATTTCAATAGTGATCCTTCGATGTGATTAAAATAGGATTACCTTCGACAGCCGAGCGTCATGTAGTTATGGCTATTGGATGAATTTTGAGCCAGATAAACCTGCAATCTAAATTCATGGGACGGCACGCCGGACTTGACCATCTGAGTTTGCTATATTTATTTGTAAGTTTACAACATATTATATAAAATTTGTGTTCTATCGGCACTCAACACGCTCATACACATTAAACATAGCTTCATGCAATTTTGTTATAATATTTAATTTTGCATAAAATGTTTTATGTACTAAATACGCTTGATAAATGGTACAATGGTCTTATCTAGGTGTTCATGAAAGGCAGTACGTATGATTGAACATAACTACGAGAGTGTAAAGCAATTGCAAGATCGATATTGTGTATGCGCTTTGTTCTAAATTGATATAATTCAATAGAATAGTTTCATTCATGAAATATTGTATCTACTTGCTATAAACAGAGCTTAATGATCTCCCGTCAATTTTACATACTTTGTTTAAGTATGAAGTATATAATTATATATATGTAAATAATTCGGTTTGGAAAGTGGAAATAAAGGCGTCTTGAATTTAACTGAAATCATACTAATTCGTATAACATGCTCTAACCACTAAAACCCCCGAGCGCCATATTAATAATTTTATAATTATGTGAAATTATGTTTAGTAGGATATAGTTACATTAATTTTAAATTACCGAACGCCACATACTAATGTGTTGTATGTTTTAATTAATAAATGTCCGGAAATATATGATAGGTTTACTAATGGGTTGTGACAATCATAACAGGTGCAATGAGTTTTGAGGAGTCAAGTAAGTCAAATGAAGTGTGTCTCTGTTTTAAGAGTGACAAATATAAAATAAACGCTAAAATTTCAACGACTTACTTGACTTGACTTCCTCGGCTTGACTTACTTTACTTGATTTGACTTACTTATAGTAGTGTTATGATTGGTGTTACCACATATACCCATGTATAAACTCAATAGACGTGATCAATCGTTTCGTCAAGCTAAATATACCTAATAAAAAAACGCGTCATAGTATCTTGCACACCGCCAAATGTCACCCTCGATTTAAAGAGAATTGTGCATTAGACTACTATAACTTTACAATATGTTAAGTTCTACCTTAAGACGTCTGCTCTATTAGAAAATGTATAACAATAATTATGATATATTGTTGTGTATGTACAATGTTTTTCTCATTTCTTTTCGCGTATTTGTATTGTTAATATTAATAACATCATAAAACCTGTTATTGGCCTTATTTTAGTATAAATTTTTGTGTCTTTGTTTTTATAAAGTTTTATTATATTTTTATAAATTGATACTTCTGTATCATCGGGGTTTTTTTTAAAAGAAGTTTAATCACAGAGATAATATAATTCATCTAAATTTAAATAATAAATAGGGTTGCTTACTTAAATAATAGTATTGCGTGGTTTCTGCCTTGACAAGAAGTAACCCCAAGAGTCGGACATTGAATTGGTCGTCGAATATATTACTAATAACCAAAACAATAATAATGGTGAACTATGAGGATAATATATTCAATGCATGAATTTATAACAAATTGTATTACCATAAAAAGTTTATAGTCAACTTGAAGAGATTGAACACTACAAAGTTTTTAGTACTTTTTAAAGAACAATTTGTCAAATATTACTTTTACGTACTTTTTACCGTTTCCATCGAAGGTATTATAGAGAAGTTTATTCCGTTCATACTGAGTTTACTAGTTTATTTATTTACATTTCGTTGTTTATATATAATATAAAATTTATACTATATTAAAATTAGGCATGAAACTGGAGGTTTTATTAATCTTAGCGATCTGTTCCAGGTAAGCATAATAAGCATAATTGGCACGGAAACTGTTAAAGTGCTAAAGCCAAACATTAACTTTACTTTGATAACTTGTTTGATTTATAGGAAATAAGGGGTATAGGAAAAGGGTTATAATGAAGATAGCTGAGCGGATGTACAAAAATAATTACCAAGAAATGAAAAGTTGTGGTGGGATCATCAAAGGTCAAGGGTACTTCTTTCTAAGTATGATTATCAGTATTAGTAGTATCAGCGTAACTACGGATACCGAATTGGAATTTGTGTTTGAAATAAGCGAGAATTTTGGGATTTCAAACGATAGAGTATAAGAGATATATTCCCAAGCTTCCTTAGACCCAAAATTAAGCAGGTACAGAAATTTTAAAGGCAATCCTATTTATTCAATAGTTTCAATAACTCTTCATTTAGATTGGAAGAACATGAATAAGTATTGTCTTGTAAAGGCAGAAGGATTGTGCTAGTGTGGTTTTAGTAATAATAGGAAGAAAATCACTGAGGTGTCGGAGAATATTAGCGGGACCGTACAATTTATGGCGAACCTCTTTTATGTCTCGGTCCCATAAAAAATATTGATCCAATATTACCCCCAAATTCTTTATTGTTTGGCAAATATTTAACACCACCCCATCCATTGATACGGGAGGCAATACGGCCCAGTTAATTTAAGAGGTAAAATATGCACTGCCAATGAAAACCAAACCAAAGATAACTTGGCTCTTGTAGGTATATTTGTTTTTGGATTATCGTACGTAAACGACACAAAAACATTTCCTCCCTTTATGTTTATCATATAAAAGGCCGCCATTGTATAATGATAAAAATATTTCCCGGTCTTTGCAATTTATGAAATATAAATGATACAAAAATGTGTTAAACATTAAAGTTTTAATTGAGTTGGTTGCGCGCAAACAGGTTTTGTTAAATCGTGTCTGTTAAGGTAAACAATGAGGTTGGGAACATATTTTCAGTTCGGCCAGAAACATTAAGGAAATGTGATTACCGGGAAAGCGGAAGTTAGTTTAACTTCAGCTCGAAACATCCGGTACGTGGACCGTGCTACCCAATATACAGACCGTTTAATATTGTACTTGCAGACACTTGGTTTGAATGAACGAACTTGATTTTAAATTTAGAATTTACCCAAAAAGTATCTGACGTACTAATAATACTTCTGATGTTCTAAAGAAAAAGTATTTTACTGTAAATACATATTAAAATTTGTATAAAAATAAAATTCTAAATCATATTTTCACAAACATTATCATCATCATCTATAAATACTGTCAAATTCATACTGCATACAACCAATGGGAAGACCCAGTGAGAGCACAGCACCAGAGTATAGTATAATGGAATATGTGGGATTGTATGTCTTATTCGCGAAACATATAATTCCTTATCATATCCTTTCCTATTCCCGTTAATATATACATTCATTTCCGAATAGATAAAAATCCTTCTGTTTTAGATTCTCTATCTACTATTTATCTCAATGTTTTCTTATGATACGGTGGGTTTTTCTCAATATAATATATTTAACTTAAATCTGCTTTAAATAATACTATTGTAAAATATACATGACAGGTTTATTTCTTTTTAATTATTTCTAAACGTATTAAATGATCAATGTATTGCATATATCCCGAAAATTGCAAACTTGATGTATAGTACCATTAATAATGTTTCTAGCCAAGATGCGAGTAGACAATGTTGTGAATTAAGTGAACCAACTAATTTCCACTGCTAAGATGCAGTCAAGCTTGATACTAAAGGAATATTGAATCGAAGTGCCTTGTTAAGGAATGATCGAGCAAGGGTTTAAAACAATATTGAGATTTGTTTATTAAATGGGAAGTTGTTTAATCTATTTAACAATAAACTGTATGTAACGAGTACAATAATGTATTGTAATATTTTTGTAACGTTTTTGTTTTTTATATCATACTTATGCCCTTCATTTTTTTGTGAAAAATAGTTTACGATACATCGTACCTCTTACACATAACATATATATTCTTATAACTTGTATCTTTTTTAATGTGATGTGTCTGTATATATTTCTCTAATAAATAAATTAACAAATAAATACTTTATCTAACCAATTAATGAGGATTTTTATTTTATTATATTATTTGAGAATTAGGAATTAGCTTTTAAGGCATCCGGCTTTGCACGGAAAGAGAGTTTACTTAGAAAGTTTCAGGAGGTAAGAAATTTTTAAAATATTCTAAAGATGTTAAGCTGATTTGAATTCGCCAATAATTGTATATATTTTAGAAATTGGCATTTTATTTAAGATTATTGTATGAATTATATTTTAATTGACTTGCTTAATTTATAAAAAAACCGTTGTGGTGGTAAGTACTCATAACGTACTTGCCTTTAAATAACATATATATCTAACCATATATCTGCCCTCGTTCACGGAACCTCTTTTTGTGCTGCCTAAGCGGTAACATATTGTCAGTTAAAGCTGATATCAATTTCTGTCAATGCGAGTATCATACGATCGTGAAATCATTGAATGCGTCAGAATGCCTGAGGTTTAGTGATCGATTTGCATCGGTACAAATTACGAGGTGCCATGCAATGTCACGCGTGTCTCTAGCATTAACATTCTACGTCGTTTCTTTGAATAATTGGCGTAATGGCTCTTTTTAAGATAATAAGTTTAATAATGACATGGTTTGTAATAGGATATATCTGTGCTTGCAATATTTCCTATGTGTTCGTAATGTTGTTTCACACTTTTGTACTGCCTTAAAATCTGTTTGGTGTCTTTATCGGGCATTTAGTTAGAATTTATTGTAGACTTCTGATTCAGAATTAAATAATTCTATTTATAGTTATTTGTGTAATAATTCTAATCCATTGGGATTGAATAAGTTTGATCTTTGAAATGATTTTATATTCCAAAATCAAACAAAATCTTCAAAATTAATGTATTTAAAAAGGGTTATTAATTTTATTCGAATTTAAATTTCGCCTGAGTTTGAATAATATTTAAATGAAGATGCAACCTTCTGAAATGCAGTCATACAGTAAATCCCTAAAATAGATTGCAAAAGCTTTGTTCGCATTTGTGTTTTGTTGTATCTGAGTAAGAAATATTGCCCTCGTGAGATTAAGTAAAATAGATGCGATTCCCAAAAGGGTGTTAGGGTTCTAAGTTTGGCCACCTCCTACAATACAGTTTGGACATCATGACTTAGCTTATCTTTGGGTCAAATATTTGCTTAACTCGAATCAATTATTCAAATATAAACTACCTGGGTAAGGAAGCCATGTCGACCATTAGTATCGTTCATGCTTCTACAAACACCATAAATCTATCAAATAACATAGATATTTTGTTAGAGGTAAACGTTAAGATTATCTCTTAAAAAATGATATTGATGGATGACATTTATTCTAGTATCATACCTAAAACTGTAATAAAATAGTAAATTCATTGTTTAACTTCAAAACTACCAGTGAAATATTTTTTAATAATATCGCATCTCTATAAAGCAGACGCATGCTTGTTCTCGAAAGTAGAAAAATTTCCGAGTACACAATACAAGATCGTAACGTTGCATAATATGGCGCGTGTTCAGCCAAAGTATTCGTTATGGTATTTGCTACACCTAGCCAACGGGGGCATATGCTCCTCGATGTGATGCCGAACGTCAGGTGTTCATCTCGCAACGTTTACGCAAAACTATTGCTTATTACACATGTGTTTAAGTTTGAAATTCTATTGTAGACGGATGTTGACAATAGGCCTCTCTGGATCGGGAGTGTCGAGAGCCCTCCCTCTCCGTGCGCGCGGTGCCAACAGTGAAGAGCACTTGAGACTCTGGCGAGAACATCCGAACGACGATATTCGCTGGTCCGGACTCTCGCTCGCTGCATCCTTTTTGCTCGTGAGAGCGCGGCGTTAGGCGGGCGGGAGGCTCAGCGTCACTCACGTCGACTCGGTCTCCTCGGTCGTGTGTCTGATCCTGTCCTCTCCGTGACGTGTCCAAGCCTCACCGGTACTAACTTGAGCTTATCGCGTCAGGAACCTTATCTCTAACCTAACCACTTCGTAGTTTTGAATTTTTCCCAAAAAACAAACATTTAGAAAAGTTGGGTAAAATTCATCTTTTGTTTTTGACGTCGTCACATTGTAAATAAAAGTTTTCTTCTGTGTATAAAGTATTAGAGTAAATTTGAGAACTTTGTGAATACGCTGACATAATATTGTGAGTATTTAAGTCCGGATTGTAGCCGTGGAAAGTGTAGTGGACGAAATCGCAACTCTCGCCGGCCGGTCTCATTTACATCTGTCAAGTAGGTGAGTATTCGCTCCGTCTGCTTTTTAATATCCGCCTTTCAAGTAGCTCTTTTTACTAGATGTCTATAATTTTATGACAAAGAAAGGCGTACTTTTATTTGCATATTTACAGCACTTCAGAGATTCTCAGTTTTTATTTTATACGTAAGTAATTTTCATCGCTTTAATAAATTCATAGTGTTGGTTGTTGAAATGAGAAATTTTAATTAGCGACCGACACTCGAGGGAACGAATAAACAAGTTTATCTAGTGCAAAAACTTTCGACGAGGTAATTTTTTTTTAATTAACCGAAACTAATAATTAATTAATTCGGTATTATTTATAAGTTTAACAAATAAACAAATTTGTATCAATAAAATTTAAGGAAGAGGATATCAAATATGTCCAAAGGATAACAATCGATATATCCACTTAAATAAGTACAAACTTAAAAATACGGTATCAATAGATTTCAAGACTCGAGTTACACTATTTAATCTAAATGAATATCTAAAAAATATATCTAGTTGCCTACATCAGCTTTTAACAGGAAATGCTACGTGCATTTATTCCATACAAAATGATTCCCCGATTTCCTCCTCGGATTTAACATGATGACTTTTTTGCCTTAACCAATTAATCAAAAGAATCATGCAGCATGGCATGTTTAGTTGTAAACGAACTTAACGATATGTAAAAATTATCTTTTAAAGCTGTATATTTTATTATACATACCGTAAATGATATCTATGTTCATGTTTTAATGATAGGATCTCGATTGAAGATTGATATTGAATATTGAACAGTTAGCTTATGGGTGTATAACAATTGGAATTTAAAATTTAATCTGGACTAAGTTTTGAATAGCCATTAAATGGGTTCGATGATAATTGATTATGAACTAAAATTTGATTTGTTTAGTTGGTGACATCCGAGACAACAAAATTATTCAGTCCACCAAGTTCTTCTTGTATATACAATCGTAAAGTTTAATTTTTAAGTCGAAGTCTCTGAGTTGAAACTCACATTTCTCGATGTAATTACGCGCGTAAGCGTATTCTCAAACATATCACTTAATATTCCAGTTTTAAGCATGTATGTAAACTATGTTGCACTTGATTGCACATTTTCAAACATCTGAGATTAAAAATGATTATTGATGTATAATGTATGTATGTATAATGGTAATTATGAAAATTTTAATACAGCAACTTATATCAAACACATTTTATATTTATATACTAATACAATTTAAAATTCTCTATATTTTATTCATTATTCACTAGAAACTAATTTAATTAAAATTATTATTTTATACAGATTTTCTGTACGTGGCTCAATTTCTGTCGTTAGTGACACAATATATGCATATAAAGATCCTCGCGACGTTTCTTACAAAACCTAATTTACCTCAGTTGAATACATCTCACAATCAATTTTCCGAAAATTGAACTTTGTCCATTATAAATTTTAAATGAAGTAATTTTGTTCACTAAGGTTGCCAAATTGGAAAACCGCTTATTGAAAAGCAATTCTAATTGTTAATATCAAAGTTAACAATGTGAAATACATTTTGAGTATTAATAAAATTAATTGGATTTACATAAAAGAAAACCATTTCAGATTTTATACAATCGTGTTACAATATTCGCTTTAGGTATTATGTGTTTGACTAACGTGAAAACCTTCGATTCTTTACATTATAGTAAAAATCAAATAAAGTATTAATAATATGGTATATGGTTGCCTGCAAGAGATCGCTAATTTATATATAACATCTATTAACATTATCGACTTCTAATGTTTTAGTGCTACAAAGTGTGAATAATAATAATATATGATGTGTTTAAATTACTAAATTTGTTCGTATTTGACGAAAAGGATTATCATAAAACCTTTCATTAAATAAGTTGAGGCGTCATATTTTACAAGTTTAACTTAAAAGGGACATAATAAATTCAGAGCGCACGCAAATAACTGCCCACCTAACGCTCACACATCAGAGTTATCAACTTCTGAAAACAGAACAAACGCGTCTAAACTTTGTCCTTTAGGGCCACGAGTTAAATTATATACGCCCGGGGCCAGGGGTTGCAAAAATTGAGACGTATTCTTCTATAGGGACCCTCAGAGTTATTGTCGACCTAGATAATGCAAATATTCACTCATTTTTATATTTTTTGAAAATTGACTGATATGTACGCAATACAATTCAACGGAGTTAGAAGTTACTATTACTTTTTACTTTATGGAGATCGTTACGACTTTGTCTTTGAATAAGAAACCATTATTAAAGTAGGAATTTGCCTTATAAAATCTATACACAATTTGACTTTTCAGCAATTTGTAGTGGCAATTAATGATCAACCATTTGTCATAGCGATTCTAAATTAAACGGAAGTTTTATGTGGCTGCCGTCAAACTGGTAGATCATGTTTAGAGAAAACTCTCTGGAATTGAAAGCTACTTTTCTATAATTAACAAAAACGTTAATTGTTTTCAACTTTTTATTGCAGAATGTATTAATCAAAAACACTTTGTGCAACAGGTGTCTTTTATTTCTTATTATTAAAATGGTGTATTTTTAAATTGCCTTTCTAAATATATTTAAAAAAAACGTGTCCGTGGGTATCAGACCCATTAAGATTATTGTCAGAGTTTATACTGATCACTTAAATCAAGATGCTTAGACCAAGTCCATAAAATGGTCATACTTCCAAGATAATGACTACTTAATTAGGCCAACCTGCTTTCGAAATACTTTTCCTGAGTTTTCATCACATTCAAGTACGGAGTGAGTTGTAAAAGCAATTTTACTGCTTTCACATCATAAAGTTTCAAATGCGATGAATTTTATATTGATCAGTTGGTCGCTTTAGATTCTCAAGAAAGAACTGGGGTCGAGTGTTCTGTATTATTGGGTCAAGGAAGAAAATTTTGAAGAACCTTATAATTATTATATGGATTTTACCTACTTCACGATTTCTGTTTGATCTCTGGCTTTATGTAGAAACGAGGCTTTGAAGGATATATGTAGAACATAATCACATTAATATATCTCTCTTTCGCAATGGATCATGTAAATTTGTGTACAATTAGGAAAAGGCGCGGTCTTTGAGACTTAATTGAATTGCTTAACATAATTTGCCATATAGAGCCTATTTGCAACAAAGTGTTAACATAAAAACGATTCGTTTTATTAAAACAATCATTCAAATTATATTATTTAATTAAAAAGTGTTCTGTCACATTGAATACGTGTAACCACTTTTTAAAAGATTTATTGAAGGTATAATAGGAATTATCCGATAAAAAGTCGACTAGGAAACGTAACGGTGAGGGCGGGTTATTCAAGAGCCTAGTATGATAGTGTCAACAACCTGACGTCTAGGATTAGACAGGTTCTCAGATCCAAGCTTGCGGTACATTCGTGCTAACTGCTAATAGATTCGATTAACAGAACTCACATGGTCTAAACACTTAGACAACGTTGTGAGAAAACATTAAAAACTTCCGTCTGGGTCAATAGTCAGTGTTATAACGGATGGATAGCGGATAAAAATATAGAATCATTAATCATTTTACCATGATTATATTTGTCATTAACATCAATATCCGAAATGGTTTAATATATCATTATAATAAACCTAATATAAATATGTAATTAACTACAGCCATACAATGCTTATGATTAAAACATTTAATACATATACATAAACTTTCATATCTATGTTTAAAGTGCGTATTGTCTTCATAAAATTATATATGAAAATAGATTTAGAATTGCGAACACCAATATACGATGTATGAAACATATTTCAGATAAAAAAAGGATTGAAAATAACAGTGTTTCCGCATGGACAAGGCGAATATTGCATTTTCACTCGGTTGATGTGTCGACTGCATGCTAAATAACTTAGCAGGCTTCGGGCGAACGCAGTGTATTGATTTGAGGTATTTTCACTGTTTGCTGCTAGACTGATTATTGGGGCAATTGGGTCACTTAGCAATATTTGTAGATCTCTGTAAATAACTTCTTAATTTATTATAAACGTTTTTAGTTATTATAACAGAACTAACACACCCACGGTCAACCAATGACACCGGAAACATTTAAACCTTTGATTGTTGTAAGATATTCTTATTTATTAAATTACATTAAAAGTTATAGGACTGATAATGTTTAAGTAACTAAATTTATAAATATCGAGCATGTCAATAACAGTTTTAGTTCCCCAGGCTCATGGCCAGAGGGCTTCGTGTAAAACTAAGTTTGTACTTTGAAAGCTTTTTAGGATATATTGAAGTAAAGCCAAAGTAGATTATGAAATAATAAAAATAATGTAACTATGTTGCTGTACTGGTCGTTATATATTATCAATATAATTCAAAAATATTTACAAAATAATACGTAAATGTGTTATTTTGTAAATATTTTTATTATTTACTGGCATTAGCACGTTATTGACAATAGCTTAAAATATCATTATCAATGTATACTTATTATATATAAAAAGATTATTATTATCATAAATACGTGTACTCTCGTACATACACGTACATATTCGTTTTCAGGTATATTAAACATTAGGAATTGTGCTAGTTTTTTTGTCAAAGGGCCGGATATTTTCGTCAGTTGTCAATCGAGCACGCGTGAGTGGCCTTTGGGGTTCTATGCGCGGTTGACTGCCATCGCGGGATCAAATCTGCTCCGAAAAGCTGGAAACGACAATAATACAATTTTCATAACATCACAAATATTATTTCTATTGTCAAGTTGAAGATATTTAACAAGGTGTTTTGTTTTCTTTTACAATTGTAATTTGTATTGAATCAGTTATCATCAGGAAGCTCGACACATGGTTACATAACTGACACTGCTTATTAATACTCACATAATTACATTATACATCTACACTTAATGCACACTCATTGTTAATACACAAATTTGGAATTGTACATTCTCTAAGTAAATACACAATATTCACAATTCATTATAGTTTGTGCAATGGTTTTATAGATAGTGATTCAGCGGCTCTGCTATTAATATTTTAAGTTACCTTCGATACTAGGTGCGGACCTAGTGAACTATAATACACTCTCAAACAGGGTTGGAAATTGAGGTTTAATCATACCGTTTTAGCTCGTAGACAAGTTTGTTAAGAGTAATTAAAAATATTATATTATTACACCCGAGATCTTTTATTATATTAAAGATTAATATGTTATGATCCACAATGTTAAAACCTTGTGAATTAAATATAATTTTAAAATGTATGATCAATAAATAAATAAATAAAATTAAACGCTACATGCAAATGGCAGATTAATAAATATATAAGTTCGTCGTTTCTGTCTGGGACTGCGGCCAAGATGTAAGTCACTACCGCGTTGTTTTATCAGTTGGAAATATATTAAGTATATCACACACCACAATTTATAAATACATATTACAAAATAATAATTATCAAGGTATAAGTGTACCTTGTGTGTACTTACCTAACTCTATCAAACGAAACATCTCCGAGTTGATTTAAATAATATGAAAGATAGAGATATTTTACGATTCGAGACGCAATATTAGGCTCATCGTAAATATTTGTTTGAGTTGATACGAAATGAGATCACCTGTATTTTCCATTAATGTTACATCTATAAAAAGTTCTGAATTGCTTTGCAAAATTCTGTAATGGATTGGTTCGCTCTTCCTTTTAACAGAAAGCAGCTTTTAATATAGCTCTGAGAATGTACATTTGATAAATTTAAGTACGTAAGTATTAATGTTTTTTTTAATATTGTAAATATCTGGAGGTTTATTAGAACCGATTTTGAAATGGTTTCTTTAATTATTCTCGGGACAGAGTTGACCTGGAAGAGATCGCTTGTTGGGTTGTCAGTTGCCTTCCTAATTTTACATACCGTTTCTTGTAAGTGAATGAAAAATGTTTACTTATTTTATGGATAATTTATTTACTATGCCCTTAAAAAGTAAACGTAAGAACGTTTACTTTTTAAATATTAGAAGGCTCAGTTAGGTTTAATGAATCCATAACTCTAGTACTTATGTCAACCAAGCTGTTTAACTCTAATTTTAATGTATAATTTGAGAGTTTTAATGGTGTCGATTAAAATGATTTTATAACTTTTAACAGTAACGCTGAACGTTAAGCCATTTCGTTGCATCAAATAAAATTGTCAAGCCTATAGTTACGAGTGTCCAAAGGCTGACTCGACATGACATAGTTATAATTTTGTTTATTTTACCTGTGCTTGTAATTATTTGCAATTGCATAAATGAAATGGTTTCTGTTTTTTCTTCTATTTGTTATTTTATTAATGTTATGCTACATGTTAAAATATTATATATTTATCAGCCCTTTCCTGCTATAAAATATGCAAGTGATTACGTAATCAGTAATTAATAATTACAATTCACCAATTATTGATCGCATGACCTATGTAATAGTGGTTAGGATTATGAAGTGTTAAGTCATTCACATAGACAATTTACTCTCGTCATTTCCCGCAGGCTTGCCCTGTCCTCCGATATTTGTAAACAAGCACTTAGCGCCAGTAAACGTAAACTGTTTCCGGACTAATTTCCCAGAGATGCATTAAAAGCTCACAAAGCTCGTTCGAGCAAAGTTCGTACATTTTCCGACAGCAATTTTTGTTGTTCTTTTGTTTATGCAAACAATATTAGAGATATATAGTTTAGCAAAGATTAAAATGCAAATATAAAACGTTTATTCAGTTTACAACTTATAATAAATTCAAGATTATGCACCGCTTTCCAATCTTTGAAATTCTTCATTTTTATGCCGGGAAGATGCCGTTAAAGTGCGGATAAAGGCGGGATTGAGTTTCATTGAGTTTTCAGCGTATCTGTGATGCAGCGGGAATATTGAGGCGTCTCAATATCACGCGAAGTGAGCGTCTACGATCATCGCCTTCGCGGCTTCGGAGACCCGGCGCCTGCAGAATTCATTGTTTTATAATAGGAATAGTTCCTTAAATAAACGTGGAAATAACATTGCGTCTTTCATCTAGTATTCAGTCAAAATTTTTGAGAAAGTCAATTTTTAGACCACAGTGTTTAATATGCTTTAAAGTTCAGTTAAATAATATACAGATTACCAAAATGTTCGAAACGATAAAATATAGGAAAGAATTCAATAAACCAAACTCTTTTGTATGCATGCATGGTTTTAATAACGCGCTGAAGCGCTTCTAGGACTGCTTAATTTTTCCTCTCATACCAGCGATATTTGGGAAATGCCATAGCATTTTCTAGGCTTCTCGTGTATATTCAGGACAACAATGGTATTTTATGTCGGCTTTTGTATGTAATCGAGATGAATATGAACGTTGTAATATATATGAAATGTTTCTATTGCTTTACAATAATTTACAAAATATAAAAAGTAAATCTGTGTGTAGCGCCGTCAAAATTTGCAACATAACTAGCAACGAGCTAAAGAGTGTCCGACTTCTAGCTATGAATACTAAGCTATTTCTCGTATTTTTTTTATCAATTTTAAATAATAATGCTTAACCTAGGTAAAGCGTTATCTAGACGACAGATTCAGGATCACAGAAAATTTCATATAAAATTAATATTTACGTAACAATTAAGATATGGAAGAATAATGTTTTTGTTATGTCATTGCAAACATTAAAACTATGATATCGGTATGGAAGTTACTTAACAAGTTGTGTTTATTTTAAGTGCACTGACAGTTTGACATTAGCTTTTCAAAGTTAATAAACTCGACGGAGCTAAGAAAAACTTAGAGAACAACTTACGTATTTAAGCAAAATAATAGTTATTTTTTATCAGGAATTTATTTTTGATATTATTTAGAGTTATTGTAATAATTCGTATTTGTAACGACTTAAAATTTATTATCTTTTAAATACATATTAAAATTTCAAATTGGGTACTATGTAAGACCACAACACAGACTTATTGTAATAAATATATAACACAACATTGAATTGAAGACCCGAGTAAAATGAAACTTAATCTTGCCGTCTAAAAGTTACAAAAACATTCAATAACTTTTGAAAACTATGCTTTCATAAGTTCCAAGCAATAAATAAGATTCACCAAATTCAAGACAAACTTAATAAATTCGTAGAACGGGAAAATATTGTTTGAATATTACTGATTTTTCTTTACCCGAGGGGAGTCAACCATCCGTATTTACACCTGCCTGTTATTGGAAATTGATTTTGCTCTAACAGTGATTGATGTGAATGAATTTGTCTTTCGATACTCTATTAAACTCCACCTGGGATAGAAACGCCATAACTACGAATACCTTGTGTTCAAATAGGATAAATAATATCCATAACTAATAAATTTTATTCAGTATATCCTTTTATTAATAATAATAAGAATATGGACCGTGGACAGCTTGTTTGTTCTTATTTTATAAAAATAAATAAATAATTCTCCAGTGTTTGGAAAACTTTTGTAAATGTTTAATACACATACGACCTTGCTAACATAATTAAACAAATCACAATCTGCTTTTCAAAGGCTTTAATAAAATTCTAGTGTTCTTTGATATCAACACCTCCGCAATCCTGCTTTGAGAATCACATGTCAACTTTTCTACTCTAGACTCAACTCTGAGTTATTAGTTTTATTCTTTTATCTCAAACACAGATAGTTCAACCATAAACTGGATCGAAATGGGTCAAATATGGCCATGGGCAACTGGAGAAGTAAAGCAGTCGAAATTATATTGGGACCGTTTATGAAAGTGTTGATTTCTAACAACCTATTCTATTCTCTTCATAAATTCTTTTTTAGATACAAATTATAATTATAGATACCTAAGAGCTTTTTAGCACAAGCGTTTACAACCAATCCGGAGTGAATAAGAAAGAAGAGCTTAACAAAAGCAAAAAAATATTAAAATACAACGAATAAATGTTTACGTAATGATATCAAAATATTACTCAAAATATATTTTGTTACGACTTTGTTATTACAGATGTTGAGAGAGATTTTCGCAGCTATTTGTGTTTTTTTGTTGTTTTAATACTAAATAAGTATACCTTGCTGTGCCTACATTTTTATTTGGATTGAGATTTCATTTATGATAATATGTAATATTTTTATTAACCAATGGTTAGAATAAGTTTAGAAAACACATGTTAGTTTTTTAAAATGCCGTGGTAATAGTTTAGGTAATGATTGTTTTTAATATCATTTAAGTTGATAAATTAAACATGTTAACAATGTTGTTTACACAAAATATGCATTACATATTTTGTGATGTCAAACAGATTCATTTAAAAAAAATTGTTGTGTTGTTTGTTATCTTCTCAGACCGGTCTATTTTGGAACTCTCGTAGCCATGAATATAAGAAGAATATTAAAAACTGGAGTGGTCACTTCGATACTTCTCATAGAATTGAGCTCTTCGGGCACTTTCTTGACGTACACAAGTGATCGCTAATACGATTCTATGTGGAAAGGATATAAATAAATAAATCCTCGGTACCGGTCCCAATATTTGTTAATAGGTGTATAAAATATATTTATTATAAGTATATAATATTGTCGGCGACTAGGAATAGGAATTAGGATTATATAGAATAAATTGTGTAAAAATATAAAATCCATAGATAAGTAACTGAGAAAAACTAGTACATAATTATAATTCTTAGACTTAAGTTAATAAAGGAACGCCAGCCAACTTGAAAGTAGGGAGTTGTGCGTTAATTAAGCTAAGGTTATATAATGTATGAGGTACTAGTTTTAAGAAATAGTAAAATTGGCAAAATGTTAATAAATGCGCTGCTTCGCCTAGAGGTAAACTTTAACGGTCGCATAGCTCTCGGTGGGGTGTAACATGTTGCAAGGGCTCCGATACGACGAAAGCCCCGCCCACAAATGAACCTCGGCGGGGGTGTAGCGGGGAGCGCTCCGTAACGATGTAGGAGCTCTCGTCGCGGTATAATGATCGAGGTACCTAAGCTCCCCGAGATCTATGCGACACTCTCTCACACGGCGCGACCTCAACGGATCAACAACTAGGCGGAGCAGTACGAACAAAGAAGCCTTTCACTCCTCCGAAGACCCAAGACTACGGCATCGCCCTTCTACGCCTTACGTACTAACAGGGGTGCGTGGGCCGAACGAGACCAGCGCTTATACGTTCGTTCGGCAACTCCGTGGCGTCAACGATCACCGGTCTTACAAGCCAGAACAGTTACGGACGGCTTGGCTATCGCACTCTGTATCACACTGACATTGTGCAGGCCTCGCCGCTCCGATTAACTACCTGATCGGCCACAACATTTGGTCCTTCGAGCCGGATCCTGTAAAGAAATCAAGAAGATGCCAGTCACGAGGTCACAACGTGGGATGCAGCAAGAATCAGCCGCGACTGCCACCACCTCGCCCGAAATCACGTCGGAATCGACTCGGGTTACGGTGGCGGATATCTCCAGGGAGCAGTCGACGTCTGCGGGCGCAGCTAGCCAGCCAGGTCAAGCCTCGACCTTGGCACCAGCGGGTTTCACCCGGCGAGCTTCGTCCAGGGTCGTATCAAAGGCCAGTTCCAGAAGGCAAGCCGCAGCCAGGGAAGAGCTGGCGCGTGCTGAGCTACAAGAAGCTCAGGCGGCGACGCGTCTAGCCCGTATACGGCTAGAGATGGAAACCGACGAGTCAGATGACTCTGTCGTTGAAGTAAATGAAGAGGACCGCGACGAACAGATTCGCAGTTGGATGCAAGCTTCAGACCCGAGAGTACCGACAGGGAAACCGGAATTGAAAAGCGATGCGCAGACAATAGCCGAAGCTATTAAGGAAGCCATGGCGACTACAGCTCCTCAACCAAAATATATTCAGGAGCTGCCTACGTTCGAGGGAGACAGCGCTGAGTGGACGGCATTTCGCGTCGTCTACGAGGATACAGCGCCATTATTCTCGAGCGTACAAAACATGGCTCGGCTGCGCAAAGCTATCAGGGGTACAGCGAGGGACAGTATCAAGAGCCTACTATACTCAGAAGTGAAGCCAGAAGAAATCCTCACGGCACTGCGGCGAAGATTCGGGAGACCCGACGCGTTGGTGATGGCAGAATTAGAGAAGCTGAAGGCGTTATCTCGGGTTACAGAGAACCCGCGTGATATATGCGTCTTCGCGAGCCAAATAAGCAACTGCGTAGCGTCAATCACCGGACTGAAGAGGCCACAGTATTTACACTCACCGGAGCTAGTGAAGACAGTGCTTGAGAAGTTACCATCGATTCTTAAATTTCGATGGTACGACTTCACGGCTTCCAGAGATGAGGATTCCTTCTCGAGCATACAGACCATCAGCGACTTCCTCAACCTAGAAGCGGACAAGTGTGGAGCGTTCGCGATTATAGAAGAAAATCAATACTTGAAGCCGAGCGCAACGAAGAGGCCGATAAGGCAGGCGGCTCATAACGTAACCGAATGCAACAGCAAGGGCAAGGACGAAGTCAAGTGCCCCGATTGTGGTGGCCCTCATCGCCTTGCTGATTGCCAACGTTTTTTAAGAGCGGCGGTCAACGACAGATGGGAGACCGCGAAAAGATTGAAAATCTGCTTTAAATGTCTTATCGGAAAACACAGGAAGGAAACGTGCCGAAAACCACCGTGCAGGATATGTCGTAGATGGCACCACAATCTACTACACGTGTCTGTGGAGAACGAAGCGCACCGTAATCAAGCAGAGCCAGAGACAACCGCCGCGGTCAACACCATAAGGACGCCGAAGGCGATTTTGAAGATTGTGAAGGTGGAGGTGTTCGGCCCGACTGGGAGCAAGATAATACTGGCGCTACTGGATGAAGGCTCGACAGTCACGCTGCTGGACGAGGACGTCGCAAGAAGCATCGGCATACAAGGCCCCTACCGACCGTTAACAATCGAAACTATCGGTGGGGGACAAATGGAGCAGCGAGAATCTATGACGATCGACTTGGAATTAAGAGGCCTTAAGCAGGAACGTCGAAGCGTTCTCAAGGGAGCTAGAACCATAAAGGCACTTAAACTGGCTCCTCAATACATCAACAAGAACGACTTAAGGAGATACAACCATTTACGTAGCATACTTCAGGATGTGAGCTACGAAGGTGAATCCCCGAAGCTACTCATTGGGCAGGACAACTGGGAATATATTGTCACACTGCAGCTAAGAAAAGGTAAACAAGGGCAGCCAGTAGCATCGCGAACGAAGCTCGGATGGGTCTTGCATGGCGCGGACAGCGGTTCTTCAGCAACGGTGAATTACGTGAACGTATGTGCGCACACCTGCGTCGTAGAAGATCAAATGGACAAAATTATAAAAGAACATTTCTCAATCGAGTCACTGGGGATTCAGCCCAAGAAGCCTTCAACCGACGTGGAGCAACGAGCGCTTCGCGTGCTAGAGAATACTAGCCAGCGCATGGAAGACGGCCGATTCAAAGTTGGGTTGCTGTGGAAACATGAAGACTTGCGATACCCGAATCACTACGCTTCAGCTCTAAACAGGTTCCGAGAAACGGAGAAAAATGTGAGAAACTACGTCAGCAAGTACCCGGAGGCCGCCAGAGCCGTCGAACGCAACCAATCGCAACCAATCCACTACATGGATGATTATCTACAGAGCTTTCATAGTGTCGACGACTGTAAACGAATAATGAAACAAGTCGACATAATCCATAAAGGGGCGCGCTTCGAGCTACGAGGCTGGGCTTCGAACAAGAACGAAATCGTGGAAGCTGGCGGTGAAGAAGTGCATTTGGGCGACGACGAAGAGAAAACTCTGGGGCTGCGCTGGCTGACGCACGACGACCACCTGGGCTTCAGGAGTCAGCTCCGCAAAATACGCGAAGAAGTAGCGACTGGCGTACAAACGCCTACGAAGCGAGAGGTCACGGGTGCGGTCATGTCCACGTTCGATCCGCTTGGATTGCTGGCGCCAATTCTAATACAAGGGAAAAAGCTAATACAGAGTTTATGGCGAAGTGGTGTCGGATGGGATGATGAGATTGCCGCAAGTGACATCGCGGCATGGAGAAACTACCTCGTCTGCATTGAAAAGATGCGCGACATAAAACTGCCGCGGTGCATATCACCTTTTTCCACCGAGGGGGAGCTGCATACGTTTCGCGACGCTAGCGAAACAGCGTATGCAGCTGCGGTTTATTGGCGATCACGCGAAGGAAATCGCTATATAACACGTCTTATCGCGGCTAAGGCGAGGGTGACACCGCTGAAACCGACGTCAATGCCTAGACTGGAACTACAAGCGGCCGGCTATATACCAATTGGAGAGACGCAACTACGACGCGCCGAGGACTTGCTGATTAGACTCAGTCAGAGGGTTAGCTTTGGGCAAGAGATAGAACTCCTAGAACGAGGAAAACCGATTGCGAGCGGAGGCCAGTTGAAACAAATAGACGTTGCGCTAACGGACGGCGTGATTAGACTTCGTGGTAGAATTAACGCGATCGCGGGCGTTGGTCGCGACTATCGCTCACCTATCTTATTGGACGGCCGAAGTCTTATTGGAAGACTGATAGTAAAGCATTATCATTGTCAGTTTAACCACGGAAATCATGCCACCGTTATGAACGAGATAAGACAACGCTATTGGCTAATTGGCTTAAGATCAGTGTTACGCAGCATTCAACGAACGTGTCAAACATGCAAAGCGCTTAAGGCGAGGCCAGCGGAGCAACCGGCAGGTGACTTACCGGCGGAGAGATTGCGTCATGGCGAGCATCCTTTCACGTGCACCGGTGTGGACTACTTCGGCCCTATGCTTGTCACAATCGGAAGGCGAAGAGAAAAAAGATGGGGCGCACTCTTCACGTGCCTCACTACCAGAGCAGTCCATCTAGAGATGGTGCCTAGCCTCAGTGCCGATTCAACTATCATGGCACTAAGGAGATTCGCGGCGCGACGAGGGATGCCGAAGGTCATTTACTCCGACAACGGGACAAACTTCGTGAAGGCCGACAAGGAGCTTCGCCAAGCCTTACAGAACATGCAAAACGAGGAGGTCATTGTCGAAGCGGAAAGAATAGGCGTGCGGTGGAAATTCATACCACCGGGGGCGCCAAATATGGGAGGCGCCTGGGAGCGCCTAGTGCGCTCTATTAAAACCGCACTAGACGTGACCCTGAGAGAACGAGTCCCCAAAGAAGAGGTACTGCACACGCTGCTGCTGGAGGCGGAACACATGGTGAACTCAAGACCGATCACCAACCTGTCCGACAACGACGAAGAGGAGGCGCTAACTCCCAACCATTTTCTTATTGGGAGATCTAGCGGAGCGGCGCGCATCGGTAGCTTCCCGGAGGCCAAGCTAGTCGGCAAAAACGATTGGAGGACTGTGCAACGACTAGCCGACAACCTTTGGAGGAGATGGCTGAAGGAATACCTGCCCACGCTGCTGCCGAGACGAGCGCAGGGACGAGCAGACAGCGCTCAGTTGCAGCCAGGTGACGTGGTCCTTATTGTCGACCACACTCTTCCACGATGCACTTGGCCCAGAGGGACGGTCAACACTACCTATCCCGGGCCAGACGGACGCGTACGGATCGTGGATGTTAAGACAAGAGGTGGAGTGCTGCGGAGACCAACGTCGAGGATCGTGCTGTTGGTGCCAAAGAAGTCGCCGGGCAAAGAAGACTGTGCTGCGCACGAGGGGGAGAATGTCGGCGACTAGGAATAGGAATTAGGATTATATAGAATAAATTGTGTAAAAATATAAAATCCATAGATAAGTAACTGAGAAAAACTAGTACATAATTATAATTCTTAGACTTAAGTTAATAAAGGAACGCCAGCCAACTTGAAAGTAGGGAGTTGTGCGTTAATTAAGCTAAGGTTATATAATGTATGAGGTACTAGTTTTAAGAAATAGTAAAATTGGCAAAATGTTAATAAATGCGCTGCTTCGCCTAGAGGTAAACTTTAACGGTCGCATAGCTCTCGGTGGGGTGTAACATGTTGCAAGGGCTCCGATACGACGAAAGCCCCGCCCACAAATGAACCTCGGCGGGGGTGTAGCGGGGAGCGCTCCGTAACGATGTAGGAGCTCTCGTCGCGGTATAATGATCGAGGTACCTAAGCTCCCCGAGATCTATGCGACACTCTCTCACACGGCGCGACCTCAACGGATCAACAACTAGGCGGAGCAGTACGAACAAAGAAGCCTTTCACTCCTCCGAAGACCCAAGACTACGGCATCGCCCTTCTACGCCTTACGTACTAACAGGGGTGCGTGGGCCGAACGAGACCAGCGCTTATACGTTCGTTCGGCAACTCCGTGGCGTCAACGATCACCGGTCTTACAAGCCAGAACAGTTACGGACGGCTTGGCTATCGCACTCTGTATCACACTGACATTGTGCAGGCCTCGCCGCTCCGATTAACTACCTGATCGGCCACAACAAATATGTTATTTGTTAGCTGTATAACACAATGGAATATTGTTTAACTTAGGGCTAACCGACCGTTTGTGAAATGTAGATTATTATTATAAAATTTGTATATTAAAAGTAAATTAAACACGTAATCTCACACAAATAATGGAATCATTCATTCAGTCATTTATCATTATCAAACTTACGTACATAATAACACGCTTCAACCCACAATACAAACATCGCAGAACAATATAATTTTAATTAATAAAACACGTGTTGGAAAAAGAAAGATCGCTCATGAATAACAAATTCAGTATGTATCCTGTTACTCGGCATTGACTAACGACATACTCCAGCATCCACCCCGTATCACAACTACTTCGCATACACGAACCCTTTTTATAGGTCATCAACCTTGGTTTGATGTATAATAACTAGATATGATCTTAGCTGTAAAAGGTTTAAGCAAAACATGCGTGTCTTGTGTGTCGAGTCTAATATTTGTAACAAAAGATTTTGAGCTTCAGTACAAAGCTTTATGATTGTATTACAACCTTTCTGTATGTGATGAAAGGGGCTTGAAATTAAGACGTTATTATTTAACTTAAAATAAATTAAGTTTAAGTTTCAAATTCATGAAAAATGTATCTCTTAAGTTTTTTAAGTTTTTTCTTTAAGTTTAAAATTAACATTATTACTTTAAATACATTTTTACATTAGCCACATGTACTTGTCTAGGGTAGCTCTAACTTCGCATAGGTTTAACATAACAATTTAATGAACATAAAATGTTTACATTTCTGTAATACAAAGAAACAAACATGAATTTCCAGTAAGTTTAGATGCGTGCAAACCGCGACGTGGAAATGACGTCGTGCGGTGAACAGCCTCGTATAATGATTCGCATACACCTCAACTTACCTCATTATACACTCACTATTGCGTAATGTATTGTTCAAAGGAAACCTATGATACACTAAATCGTAATTAAAATCATTACATAATGAAAAGTTTATCGTTAAAACTTAAATTAATTGAAAATGCTTATCACACAAACTCAATCAACCAAAAATGAAGGTACTTACTTCAAATGTAAGCAGGTCTACAAAAAAATGTTCAAAGACATGAATACAAGGCATACTAGGATCTCTATTCGATTATCCAATAGTAAAAGTGATTATTTTTAATAATTTTAATGAATACAACAAATTTTGTTGTTGTTCTGTTAATGACTTTTGTATAACCGACATTTATCAACACACAATAAAATTGACAAATTTAAAAATATTATAAAAGCATGATATTCATAAAACTGTCACACCACGGATATCACACAATAATCCGTATATCAATTTATTATAATTAATTCTGTTGTTTGATTAATTACGTCCGGTTTCAACGAGAAATGTGTCGCATCATTAGCCATTCATGAGACGAAAGCTTTTTTGAATGTTCTCTGTTACATTTTTCGCTAAGCGATGGACATAGTGCGGACTTTATTTAGTAATAGTTATAAAAAATGTTACAAATAATTATCATATAAAATAAAATAACTTTTGAAACCCAATATACTTAAATTACTTTTTTTTAAACGACCCGGAATGATAACTACGTATATGTTGTAATCTTTTTTTCTTCTGAACTGTTAAAAAATTGAATGTTAATATATAATTTGAGTTTAGTGCGGCCATACAAATCTTATATCGTAAGAAGGTTGGAATGTTAAAATCATCGACGACATTGTTTACTTTTCAGTGTAGAACATTATTAGATCTCTAGGTAAGCATACTATCACTAATCGATGATCCCATATAAATTGTAACTAGTACAATAAACATGCAGGAATGTACTTCAAACATGTGCAGGTAGGTATGCTATTCCCATTTCATCAGAACACCCATTTAATACCAATCTATCCAGAATAGATGGTTACAGTGCCAGCCCGTATTTATTTTTGCAATTTTTGATAGAGCGGTTGAAACGCAGTTTTTATTATTTGTAAATATAAAAAGCTTTTGGAATCCTTTAGGTTTTTTATAACATGTTTCAAACAATGTTCGATAGAATCAAACAAAGGTTCGCTAATTTAATTAAAACAATTTCTACATTTTATTTTGTAAATAAGGCCAATACAATATTAAAGCCTTTTAATATCTCAAATACATTAGTTTGCGGAGTTATTTTTAGGCAAACCACAGACAAGGTCTTTAACTTCCCTATATAATGTACATATTCGCAAATAATATTGCTATGGCGATATTATTATAAAACTTAATTAATATTTTGAAAAAGACAAACTAAGTGAAAAATACTTTGAAAATTACGTGTGACTTGAGTTGTTTAGACTAAAATAAAAGAACACAAATTTCGCATTAGGTACAAGGCTTACATACCCCTCCCCTTGCACCGTTTCATCCATCTGCTAACAACGTTTGCAATATTAATTATGCCAGCTCGCCGTCGGCTTGATGTTTCGGGTTAATAACAGACAATCCAACGCACAACGGATTAAATAATACATCCATCACTACTTAATTAGACCTTGATAATCATTTATGTGATTCCCGGGGTTAATAAATGATTTTCGATTTAGCTACTTCCAACAATCCCCGATTTATCAGGCTGCTCAGCAATAGTTTATATTACATTTTAACTCTGTATGATCAAGCGGTTAGTGGGATCGTCGACCTTCGGTACGCATATTGCTACATTGTAGCATATGTGATAATTGAAAGATTTGTCCATAGATATGCCATATTTATAAGTATGGTCCTTACTTAAATATCACTATTCACATTTTCTTAGGCGTTTCAATGAAATAGTGCAAAAATATTATATATTTAAAAAAAACATTCTATACAGACCACAGACAGACCCCCTGATCACAAATAAGTAATATTCGCGTATGTATCGGTAAAGAAATTTCATTTAAAATTAGTATTCAATACATTAATAAAATTATTTTTACCCAACTTCTTCAAAATAGGCTTCAAAATATCAACCTGTTTCATTAGGAATTTAAGATATTGTTTTAGTTTTTTTTTAATAATCTTATTTTTTTATTGATGAAGCTGTATATGCCTTCCACATTAATTTCTATTCTTGTGTTATGTCGAGACATAATTGATAAAAACTAAATCAGCCAATTGCACTATTCAATTTTTCATCGGAGACAGATAACTTCATTTAAAATCCTATGATGTATTGCGTAAATAAAATTTAAAAGAGAAAAGTTCTAATGAGTACCCTATTTATAATACAAACAGGCTACACTTTTGAAGAATGAGCTCGTTTTAGCCACAATTCGTATTTTGCACTTAATGAGGCGATAATCCGTTTGAGGCTTCAATCTCAATTATGATCGAACACATCTTGCGATCATATGAATATTTTTAAGTAATAGCCTATATAAGACTGCTTTTAATAGGCAGAAGTGGTTTAAATCTACAGAGATTTTCATGACTATAAAATTGCTTAAGCTTGCATTTTTATAATAGACGTTATATTCGCTTAGGTTATAAGGCATCATAAATGCTTTATATGAATATAAACGAGCTGTATATTTTTTTAAGAAAATATATTATGGGAAAACATGAATATGGAAATATACACACAGATTTTTCGTAATATATGAAACATAATCTGATAATAATGTCTTTTCACGGCAATTATATTATACGAATTCATTACTTGCTCCCGTTCGTAAGTTCTCTTGCATAGATCTTATACGTCATTCAAGAACATAGAGAAATATTGCGCTTTTATTAAAGAATCATTGTAGATCAAACATATAAAAACGTGGTAAATATTTTCGTACTCGAAATATATGAATAAATAATATTAAAATATAAATTATGACTCTAAAATTTACTGCGAGTTTTCAAATCAAGACCGTAAAGATGAGACGAACTGCGCCATTGTTTTTATTCATCAAGTGTTTGTTTTTTTATATAATACAGATTTATACAGTTCCAGAATCAATTTATATCAAATATAACTTAGGTCACATTGTCTCAGAAAGAAGGACAAGAAATGAATCGTAATTTAAAACATGCTATTAAAAATCACTTGAAAATTTTTCAGTGATGTAAAATCAGAGCAGACTTCATCAATTTTGAGAGTCATAATATCTATTTTGTTTGGTGACACATTAATCAATAGAGAATGATTAATGATAGCCTGCGATCCCGATCGTTTGATGGATTAGCCCCCATATGGTTGTGCATAATTTTCAGAGTGCTGCCACCTGGGCCTTTGTTTAGCTACAAAAACTTTGTCTTCATTATCATAATCGTATATTAATGTGGCTCCATGTTTCCCTCTAGCGTGGTTATGACTATTTTTGCATTATATATTCACTAACTACAATGTAATGGATATTTCATTCCGGGTCCGACAGCCGTCCAGTGCGGTTGTGTTGCGCAGTTGCTCCCGCTACTTGACTTGTCGAGTGGCGTGTTCAATTGTTCAGTGCTTGAGCGCTGGGTGGTTATCCGCTCAGAATTTTTTATTCTAGCCCGACGCAAGCTGCACCGAGGTCTCCCCGTCTGCCAGGTTCCTGGCGTTCGAGCGGCATCCGAGCAGCAGTGAAGGACTGCAGTTTATGATTAACGCGGGTTTACCTGCGGTCGATTTTCCAACCACCTAACGGTGCCAAACGGTTGGGATCGATTAACGCTTAGGCGGGAGTGTTGTTCGAGGGCAGCACCCGTGCCTTTTTCAAGGCGCGTTAACCTCGCCTGCTTCCATCAAGTCCCTGTGTGTGGGCGGAGCCTCTCAGTAGGCATTGCTACGGGGCGTAGGTACTCCAACTGCGCTCTAGCCACCGTCTGCACGCACAGGGTCCACTGTTGGACGGGTCCCAGTCGCACATCCGTGGGGGTTCAGCCATCACGACCCCCCCACGGGCTGGTTAGGTCAGCGACACAAAAAGTCTCGTCCGCTATCACCAGCGAAGACTTTACACCTAGGGAATACATAGCTTAGGTACACACACGTAGGTTTAGGTACACACTGCCAAGCTGCGGGCCTTAAGCTTCGCAGATGGCGGACACCGAACGCCCTCCCGACTACGACTATGCAGCGGAAGACGACAGTGAGGTAGAAGACCTCAACGCCGAGCTCGCGCGGCACTACAGGCGGTTCTACGTCTTCGTGCAGCGACGACACCCGGCGACTGTCCGCCTTTGGAACAGCCGGTCTCCCCCGGGATCACGGTCGCCGTCTCCCCCGCGTTCCCCGACCCCAGAGCCAGAACCTATGCAGCTCGGACCTGCATACGCTTCCGCGCAAGCACTCCTCGCGCGCGACTCCCTCCCCCCGGCCCCCGCGCAGGCCTCGCGCAATAATCTTGAATTGTTGGTCCCCGCGAAGACCCAAATAACCGAACCCTCTGCGGCCTCCGCGCAGGCCCCGTGCCCTTCAATCCCCGAAATTCCCTCCGGCAGGGAATCGCGTAAATCCAAAAGAACTCTCGACAGTGACGACGACCAATCAGAGGCCGGGCGCTCAGTCGCCATGTCATGTCAGTCCGCAGCGTCTTCAGACACTGACTCCGATTCCGACGGTTTCAAGACCGTACAAAACCGAAAAAACAAGAAGAGGCGTGCTCCCAACACCCCTCTCGACCCTCCTCCTAAACGGAACACGCACCCAGCTTCCCAGCAGGCTGCGGGTTCGAACACCGCGCCATCTCCCGCCCCGTATCCCAAGCCCGCGACACAAGATCGCATTAAAGCCCCTCCCCCAGTTTACGTCAGGGACAAAAGTATTTGGCCCTCTCTGTCCGCCTTGATGGACAAAAAGTCCATGACATACAAGGCGAAAACACTGCGCGACAACATCTGCGTGCAAGTGTACGACCCCGCCCACCACCGTTTTTTAACCTCGTACCTTCGCTCAGAAGGCATAGGAGGCCACACGTTCCCTCTTCCCGAGGAACGAGTCCTTAGAGTCGTGATCCGAGGCATCCCCAAGGAGATCGACTCTTCCACCGTGCAATCGGATCTAATAAATCAGGGATACCCCGTGAAGGAGGTATTCCGCATGTTACACCGCAGCTCAAAGCAGGAATACGACATGGTTCTTGTCGTCCTAGAGCTTTCAGCGCGCGGCAAAAAGATTTTCAACCTCAGTGAGTGTTGTAAACTCTCTGGGCTCAAGGTGGAAACACCTATCAAGCACTCATACACCAGACAGTGTCACCGCTGTCAGTTGTACGGGCACGCGGCGCGCAATTGTTTTGCGCGTGCGCGTTGCGTTAAGTGCCTAGGCGATCACGGGACCGCCGACTGCACACGGACACTGCCATGCGCCGAGCCGCCTTCCTGCGTGCTTTGCGGGCAACAGGGCCACCCCGCGAGTTATCGCGGCTGCCCTAGGGCCCCCAAGACGAGCGGAAAGGGAAGCAAGCGCGTGCCAAGGTCCGGTGCAGAGAAGCGTCCTCCCGCGCCCCCCAAGGAAACTTACGTCCCAGCCCCCCCTCCCACTATCAACCCGTGGAAAGCTCCACAAAATTCGGCGGAAGTGCCTCCCACTAACCCGCCATTGCCGGCGGAGCCCATAAAACCTATTCCTTCCCTTATGAGTATCCCAATAAGGAAACCCGGCCCTCAGATGCCCCTCCCCCCCGCCACTGCGACGACGCTTACGGCTCACGCCAGCGAAGTCCGCAGTGCGGTGCACCTAGCCCTCAGTGTCATAGACGCTGTAGACATCGACGCCCTGCTAGCGTTTAAACACTCGTACAGTGCGGCTGACAGTGTTGACGCGAAGCTAGGTATAATAATAGAAAACGCCGGACTCCTTAGTGCAGTCCGGAAGTTTGCTAGGCCATCGTAAGGCCTAGTCGCGACATAATTACACAGGTACGCCACGCCTTAAACCGATCCGGATGATCACATCACATTAGCTAGATACAGATTTGCGCCGCCCGCGCGGCTAATTCCAATTAGAAATGTAGGTTTTAAAAACCGCCTTCGCCGGCGAAGGCGGAGTCCCTGTTCAGCTTCGCTCACACTTTGTGAGTTCCAGATAAGGCCCTTCAGGTCAGTCCCCAGCCCTGACGGCCCAAGCCGAGGTTCGAGTCTCACAGGAGACGCCCTTGTGCTAGTCAAGGCATTTTATTTAGTTTTAAGTCTCGGCCGAGCTCCCGCTCGCCAACCAGCCCTTTGCTGAGCTGTAAAGGCCTCACGGCCAACAGCGAGATCCCACTCCCAAAAAAAAAAAAAAAATAATGGATATTTATTTGTTCAAAAAAAACACTAAAATGTCATTATTGTGTGTTGTAACTGTGACGTTAAAAAATGTTTCCAAAACCCATAGAATATGTAAATGTATCATTCTAACATTAATTTAATTTTGTTGTTTAAAACACAGTGTTCCTATATATTTCAAACTTAATAAAAATAACTATGAAAAAGATTTCACTTCTAAAAAGAGGAATATTTAATTAAATTGCTTTGAATGTGACTCATAATGATGGTTTATATGTTGTTGTTTGCCCCCAACTTTAGTGACATCTATAATTTACACCTGCAATAATTGTCGTATATTAATTTGTTGATCCATAATCGCGTTCTTCCGCCTTAAGGATTCGCCATATCCAAATGAACGCAGTGCGCACCTCCTTTCCTCCTCAAAACTATCTAAACTAGCCCTTTTTAACTTAAATTGCAATATAATCATACTAATTGCAATGTGAAGTTAAATATGCCAGGAGGTAATTTTGCTATCACAGTGACTTACTAGACCTGGTTTCCTTGGCACGGCACATAACTGTAAGGGTATTCTAGTTAGATGTGTCATTGAATTTTCTATATAATTAAAAAAAAACTTTTAATTTTAACAATATTCCTTAATATTTAGTATAGTAAATTAATGATAATAAGAAATAAAATTAAGAACGAATTAAGCTTTTAAACATGAAGCATCGATCTTAACATTTGTAAAATTTAATCTACTAATTCAAATAAATTTAAAATCTGTTGAGAGGAAAAAGCGAGGTTTTCTATCCCAATGTATTCAGTTACCGCTAGTGGTTAGCGCGCTAGAGATTGGCACCCTCTAAATCCGTACAAATCCTACCTACAGGAGATTTTCGTTTCAGAAAAAAACACAATCGCGGGAATATAAAGAAAACATCTTATTATCTAGCACCTTTTTATTCTGAGCGTAGCATATAATGATATGGAGGTTCAGTTTTCTTTGTAGATAACACAACCTTCTTAAAAAGTTTGGATTTTTATATTTTTTAAATAATTATCTCTATCCGGTGTGTATTATAATAAATAAAAAGTATGTATAGAACTTTAAATAAATAGTTTTTAAAAAAATTAAGCAATTTATTTATAAGATCCCCGTTGTCGTCGAGAAAATGTTAAGCAGTAGCGAAGTGTTAAAGTAAGTAGTGTAATTTTGTGAGACTGTTACTAGACCCTCAAGACCAACCAGGTAAAGATTCATACATTAAATGCGACCATTATATGGCAACAATTTAAAAATATAATTTGTAAAACAAATGTATGTGTTTTGAATTTAAATCTGTAATTTAAAGTGACTATATACAATATAAAAGTAATAAGCGTTAATAGCCTCAAAATACTTGAACAAAAGTTAACAAAACGAAACGCGTTTATACCAACTAAATTTAGCGAAGTTATTCACGCTACAAAAACATTAAATAGGTACACTCAACAACTTAAAGTTCAAATAACGAACACAAAACTGAGTGTATGAGCTGGCTTGAGACTGAGAAAGCTCGTTATGGCTATAGCGAAAACTGCGTCACTCATTGTTTCGTAGACGCTATGTAAAGTGTAGGTTTCCTTGCGCTCGGATGCTTGCTATACAATTCATCAAGCCGTGTCGACAATGAAATGTATCCTGGCATCCATCAGTCAACAATTGAACGTACGTAACCTGCAACGTAAAAGCTTTTTGGAATTGGAAGTGATTACGTGATAAAAAAAAATATTAATCAGTACATTTTTACTATACCTATATGTTCAAGTTAGTTAGTCAACAATATTGAATTAAATGTAAGTTCGTTTCAATAGTTTCAATGCATCAGGTTGAATCTATTCATCGTGAAGAATTTTCCATTTTTTTTCGTATAGCGCTACTAATTTAAACAATTTAATTGCTCCGTCTTCATAATAGAAATTCGAATAGAAACAAAACGTCCATTTTTCACACAGAGTGAACAAAAGCAATCAGCCTTGTAGAACATAGGCTATAATTAATATAACTATGCCTTTCTTGCAAGCATAAAAGTGCCCGGGATTCATTACGCACACTTAAAACAAAATTAGACCAATTAAATTTTTCACTATTTTCTTTTAAAGTTTAGTCGCAATACTTTATACAATATGGAAATAATATTCGACGTTAAGGCGTATATTTGAAGAAGTCCAATTAGCAAAACACACGAGGTTGTTTCAATTTAATAATTTAATTTTGCATTTCACTTATTGCTGCATAAAAATATGAAAACTCTTTTTTAGTTTGAAAAGATATCTAAATAGATTTTTCTTGCAACTCAAGTCAGTGCACAAATAAAAACATGAACACACCGTGCATATATAGAATTAGCTTTGCAAATAAAACGACAGTTCTCGTACATTTTATGAATTAGTCATGCTCAATTTATTAGAATATTTTACATCATACGTTTATACGTTCATCATACATTTATTATTTATACATAACCTAAAAGGGTCTGATTTCAATAGATAATTGTCAAACATGACAATTTACCCTTAACTTATGGCGCAGTCCGCGCCGTGAAATATCGAGAATCAGTGTTGTGCTTTATGAACAAAATAACTTTGTCAAAAGAAGGCAAAAACGGTGGATCATAGGAAAATACAAAAAAAGCATGAAAATCATTGAAAGCTTTTAATTAATTTCTTGTATCGTGTACATCTCTTTGTATTTGTTATGAAAGTAAATACTATTTTAATTAAGTTTGTTTTTATATACAGATAATTATAAGGTTTTAATTCAAAACCTGATGAGTTTATTAATATATTTTCTATGCTCATGCGCTAATTTTACAGCCTATTACCGCTTAATACAGCCTCCAGTGACATTTGACCTAGTTGAGGTACTTGACGTCATGTCCGTGTTCATTGAGAGAGTGTTGTACCTCATAATTAAACAAGTGTTGGATGGCACTAGAAACCCTTATTAAATTTACGCATTATAACATAGTATTTTCCATTTAACATATTACATATATAAATTTTTAATGTAACAAAATATTAGGAATTCTGCCTTGAAACATAATTTCTTCATAAGATCAAAAGATAAAATTCCTAAACGTTGAAATGTATGCCTCTACAGTTTATAGTATTTATTAACTTCACATGTTCATGGTAAATTCGTTTCGCGCTATTAATGTTAACCCTACAGTTACTTAAACAAGATGAGGCAGAAATCTTCACTTTATTTGCTAAGAATCACTGACTATTTTTACCATTTAAATAAGTTATAGGTATAAGGAATAAAGTGTTGTGTATGAACTTTAAGTACATGTTAATGTATATAAGAAAATCAGATTGACCTGAAAGTCAATTAATTAGTAAAATCCATTGGTAGGGATGAAATAGGTAATTCCTTTAGGAATAAACATGGAACGGTGAATCCGGAACTTAAAAATTCATATGACACAAATATGACTCGGGTCGGAGGTCACCATTTTACTTTCATGTGTCATATGTTATTAACCATAAAGATTTGGATATAATAAAATATAAAAGCCTCATATTTCCTATTAAAATATCGTCGTTTACATAATAAAACTATGCGGCCGAGCTGACTGTGTATAATATTTTTGTTTTCATATCTTTTAATAAGGTTACTGGAAATTTGGACACGCTTTATGTACTTTATTTACAGACGATAAGTATTTTTTTTTGTTATTTTTATAGAAAAAGGAAAGGAGTATACATACATATACCATTTTATATATAAAATAATGTAAAAAGTATTTATTCCAACCAGACGATACATAACAAACTTAAACATATCTTGGATGTTATTAATATAAATCTAAACTAGGCCAATCCTGCTTAGATGCTAGTTTCTTATATTGATTCAAAAGACCATCTTACGACGTTATCATACAAGTCTTGAAGTTATTTTGTATGTGAATCAATATAAATTAATGCGTGAAAGAGTAAACATTTTAAAAAAAGTAAACGTGAAAAGTACATGAAATTAAACAGTTAAAGTGCAATGATTGGGTGCAAGTTTCTCTACCTTTTGTAACTTGCTCGTACTTATTTAATCAAACGCCTTGCGAGTTGCTATTCAAATCCTTCTGAAAGTTTTGATTAATTCCAATATCGTGCACTTTATTTTCATTTCAGTTCATCTAAGTTCAGTTTATCTTTAGTAAATTAAAATAGGTTTCTGTTCATCGTGCCCGCTCTTGTTTGACGAACGCGTCGCTCTGTTTAATTAAAAATTGTTCCAACGATTAGGCACACCTCGGAGTAAATTGAATTTTATTGGATTTTTTGCCGAGTCATTAACGTGTTCTCTATACAATTATAATTGTGTGATTGTATCTTTAATTTAAATAAAGCTTTGTCGTACTTCTCATCCTCCGGGTTATGTTATATTGCGGAGTGGCTTTTGTACTGAGAATTTAATCCTTATTCGTTCAAAATACAAAACGAAATAACTAATACACATACCATACTACTAAATAATACTTGGAACTTACCAGAAATTCAATCATAATCTCCTAGCCGCAAAACCTACGTCATATTTTTTCATGTTCTAATTTTTATTTATTTTATATTCAGATATATCGTTATTATGTAAGTTCAAATAAAATAAATAAATATGAAGTCAATACTAATTTTCATGAGCCTAAACCACATAATGATGACGTGCATCTAGGCATTTTGCAAAGTGCAAGCACCATTGAGTTATTTATACGCGGTCGTGGCAGTGACTAATTTGTGAAGAAGTTTGGCGTGAAGTAGTACAGTGAAATGTTACAGCGTCAGAATTTATCTTCCTTGTATATTTAACGTCGGAGTGTCAACGTCTTTAGTACACCAACGTATACAATCATAATTTATATGAAACCTCATTTTAACTTCTAACGTTATGAGATTTAATTTTATAGTTTAAATCGATGTACAACAAGACGTGCCATAAATCTCCGTATCCAAGAGTTTGCTGATTTATTAACGTTTTCGGTTAAAGGAGGCTATATATTAATATTTCAATAAGCTGATACTTTAAAGAATTTAAGATTTTTAACTATAAATGTTTTAATACAATATGACGAAGTTTAACTTACACGAGTGACGGTAGTTTAAAACATTTTTACCATCCAAGGACATAAAATTTCCATACAAGTGTGGTAGTATAATTATAAAAAAAGCTATTTTAATAACTTTCTAAAAGGTTGTCTGTCAAATATTAAGAAACGCAAAAATTTAAAATAATATTGAATTGGATAAAATCGAATATCAATGATCAGTTCGCCTGTTCTCTTTCCCACTGTAGATTTTCCAATGGATATCCATGTGTCACAAACATGGACATCGTAGATTATGATCACATTTCCTTTATAACGTTCATCGGATTCAAAATAGAAAGGATAAAACGGGTGAAAGGTAGGATTTTTTCATTTATTTCCAAAGGGTCCGTACAGAGTGAAGCTTTTTGTGAAATCAGTTTGAACAGAGTCGATTTCAAAGTGAATATCTAAATATTTTATTACCTTGATTAGCATATTTTATGAACTCTCCACTCACTGGACTAGAAAAATTACTCTTTTAATGCCAGAGTTTATGTAATTGGAGGTTCAGAGTTACATGAGTGTTAAGTATTATAGTAATTTAAAACGACTTGGTAGCTATGTTTATTAAAATATATTACGTATTACTAAGGGGAAGATGAAAATATAATGTTAAGTGATTTTTGTTGTATGATTTCTCACTAAATTATTAGCATCAGTATTAGGTATTTAACATTACAATGGGGTATGGTGCATTATGACTAATTTTATGCAATACAATAAAATACAGTTATAATTCCATTTAACGCTTAAATGCACCAAGAAAGACGGAAGTGGTTAAAAGCTACGCGACATTTTTACTGGTTATTGCTACCTAGAGGGTAAACCTACCTGTATAGATAAGGCAATACAATAAAAAATAAAATAAAGTTTGCTTAATTTTATTGAAAAATATGCTGATTAACATTGAACATAAAATCGAACCATCATTGTCAATTGATAGAGCTTAATTGAAATACATTACGGTTTATCACAGTCATTAATATAACTCTATAATATCGTAATATTGCAGTTGCAATACACATTACTATATGTATACTGTTAGTTTGTGGTCTGTGGTCAACCACAGGCTATCGGAGGGAATACAAGTCTAGTGTGAACTAGGAAAACATAGCTTATGTAACAATAGCTGTTCCAATATATTGATATGGCGTAAATTAATCTACAGTTGCATTGTTTGTACTTAAATGAAACCCAAAGATTTAGAATGTAAGCTATATTTAATCAAATGTTTAAAATGTTTTGATTTAAATAATTTACCAATTGAAATATTTCATTACAGTTCAATTTTTGAACGCTCTGTCAGTTCATGTCGATACCCACTCGACGCGACATCAAATAGGCGAAAGAGGTTTTGAATTTCATCACCTCAGCGACTGTTATTGGAATCTTAGAGATAAAGGTTTTAGAGTTTAATCTTTGTGCTTGTGTTGCGATTGTTAAACTCGACCTTAATAAATCTAATTATTTTATTAGATAAAAATACATTTTCAAACGTATTGCTGAACAATGATTATATATACAAAGTTGGAATGTTTTATCGGAAGGTTCGGTAAAGTATTTCAAAGGACGCCTGATATTAGAAACTAGGCCGTGTTGTCTCAAAGTTAAACAATAAGAGTGGCTAATTGTGATCGCAGCTACTTAACTGCCTTAAGTATTAAATAAGATATTTTTTTGGAGATTTATATTATTGATGATATTTAAATTATTTTCGAGGATTCTAATTATGTATGTATAAATGTTAGTCTAGACTGTAATTTACAGTAGTTAAGGATATGTTATTTAATCTTAAAACAATAGATACTCTTAAATTGAAAAAATGTACCTTCACCGTTTCAAATAGGAATTAATATTATCCTTAAAAGGCTTTTTTGTATTAATTGTAATTCTTCACTAACATTAAAATAAGAAAATTTGTAGTGGATATAGTAGTCAATATCTTATTAATTTAACGTTGAATATGATAAAAATGTGTTTACATAATAGAGATAATTACTTATTGGCGGCCATTATTGAACAGAAAAGCCACGAGAAGGTGAATAGAGAGATTAATCTGAGGCTTCATAATTACTTTTATGGATCGTTGATGAAATCATCATGATAAAATCAATTTCGAGGGAAACATTATGTTTAAAGTATATTTATTGCCTTTTACCAGAAAAATTGGAAGAGCCATAAAAAATAGATAAGAAATATCATTAGGATTTTCATGAAAATTTTGTTACGTGTTTAATGTTCACGTTCTGTTCGGCGTATTAATTTTTTCCTAGATGTCAAACTGAAGTATTCTTAACACATATGATTTCTTATCAATAAGGACGACGTCACGGGCACCAACTATTAACCTATAATTATATTGCCTCAGAAGTGACGAACGATTTTTTTATTATCTCTTATAATCTCTCACCTCTTCCTGAAGAGTCCTGTCATTATTCGTCATCAGTCATTGTCTATGTCTAATTACTTTTCACCGCATCCTTCGTCACATGCACACAATAGAAGGTAATTGGTTTCTAGCTTTTACCGCCATGTGTAAGGTCTGTCATATTGTCAACTGTCACTTTAACACCTACTTAGTCGTGACTATATAGTCTAGGAGCTTGGGTTTATTTCGTACGTTGTCGCTTAATACGGGTATCAACTATAACCAAACACAGATTTCTACTATTTATAATAAAAAAATCCACGTTCACAAAACCTGCAAGTGGCTGTGAATGCAAAGGAAGCATTAGAAGTATGGCATACATTATGCTGTGCAAAGTAATTTAATTTTTATTTTCATGGAACAGCACTAATGGGACGTACTATATCATGTTTTCCATAGTTTTTCCATTTCCCACGCTCTCGTAACACTTGTTTTTCTACATTGTGGTCGCGGACTAAGTGCAATTTATATTAATGCTGTCATATTTTCGTTGGTAAGCCGCATTTTCATAATAAACGATGTCCGGGCATCCACCATAACGCTCACCTTCGTCATTTGTTTGCGACCTGATTAAATTTACATGGCTAACGTGGCTTCCAGTTAAATTAATTTGGCAATTTAAAGCGTACCTGTTAATATAATATACTTTTTAATAAGACTGACAAATATACGTTTTAATGGACCATATAATATGGTGTATAAGCACTTGGAAATAAGTTTTTTCATCAAGTTTTTAAGCTAAATTATAAATCACTGTTCTTAATTTGTTTATAGTTTGGAGATACTAATTTTGTTATGTTTATATATCAACTAATTCTTAATTAAGTAATAAATGTTATGTATTCTATGTCTTGCTATTCAGCAAGTGCTAATAGTGTTGTTTTTTTCAAAATAACAACTAGATAAACTATAAATAAATAATTTGTGTCAAGGACCTTATAAATGAAATAATTACGTATTTTAATACTTTACGTTTGTTAAAAAATATCATTTCTATATATCCTATGTTAAAGAGAAATATGTCAAAGTTTATCTTAATGTATGTTAGTTTAAAATGTATACAGAACTAATACTTACATATATGCCAGTTTACGTTATTAATGTCAATAAATGATGGATCTATAGAAATTTAAAAAAAAAAAGATTTTTAAGATTATTTAAAAGATACAAAAATGTTCATACACAAAATAAAGCGATGATATTTTTATTTACGTTCAATTGAGGTCAACATCAAAGACAAAAAATTGTCAAATAAGATATAATTTAACGAAGCTATGAATGGGTATTAAGAATTTAAGCTCCTCTTGCCAAATCTTAAAATGCTTATTTACCTAATTCTGTGTTGAATTGAATGAGAATTCAACTTAAAGGTAACATAAACTGGATTGCATGAATAAGGATAATTACTAATTTCAAGCTTTTTAAACAACTATGTATTTTTAAATTAATTAATTAAGTATTGTATAATTTATTTTAAAAATAACCTTCTAGAATGACTACAATTGTGACTATATATTTTATTAGAGTTTATTAGTATAACTTGAACTATTTAAAATCTCATTGCAATACAAAATTTTATGTTACTTCAATTAAGTCTTATAAGTGTTATTTTCGGCTAGTTCACATTTTCCAGTCAGAATAAAGAAATAATTATGTAAAATTAAGAACTGATTATTTGAAAACGCAGTCGACTTTAAGTCTTCCCGTATGAGTATCTACAGATGCTTATTGCTGTGGTACCCTTTGAGCACGGTTATCCATAAAAAGTAATAGAAAAACCTTCTTCGATCTTTCCGAATTCTCAACGTTTTTCCCACAAGTATTTACAAATTTCATTTCTCTTAAACATTATGTAACTTACCGACATAATCTTATACCTGGGTATAAATATATATATTTTCCTATTATACTAACTTTTAGTTATACATACTCTGTTCCTACAAACTCTTAAGCAATAACTTGTAGTGCACCTAACATAATTACATACAAGTTAAATTTACGTGATTAACACAGCAAAAGTTTGTCAAATGCTCTAGGGAGTTATGTAAAAGACTAATTTTGTGAGTAAAGTTCAGTAAACTTTATATACATACACATAACATAACTTTATTATATTCAAAACACATTACATTTAAACAAGCGAATTGTAATTAAAGCTGCTAAAAGCTTCATGTACAATAACTATATAACCGGAAAATTATGCTTTATTGAGGTTATTTTACTACGATACAAATGTTAATACGCGAATAGTCAATTAATATAATAGTATACTTGAAAATCAATAAACAGAGATCTAACGTTAATGGGATGTGAAATTAAATCCAACACTCAGATTGCTAGTTTATTTTCAAAGATTTAATTAAACCGTTAGGGTAACATGAAGGACAGGTTTCGAAATCCAGTGGGTACCTGCAGAACACGAGGGTTAGGTTGTGCTCATGACATCTCAAACTACCTTTAAACGTGGTTTTCGTGTAACCAATTATAACGTGATAGAATCCATCCAATGAGAGTATATTCCTCAATGTCTAAGCTTCGAGATTGTTTGAAGCGTTACAACGATTTGTTGATTGTCGATGTATTGATTGTAAAAATATTCATATTAACCTGCTTGTGGATGTTAATTTTCAATTGAAAAGCAGAATTTAAAATTACTCTGAAGTTTTGTTTGAAATGCTGATTGGCCAATATTTTCTTGCAAAACAAATTCTACCCTATTCCTACAATGTTTCTGGATGACTAAATTTTTAATGATCTACCTTCCACCTATATAATTATTTTACTATCTTTTAAATTTGTCACAATGTTTATTTTATAACTATGTTTATAGTTGAAAAAGCTTCTTCGGTTTAAACATTTTAAGGTTTTGGGAATGAGTCGCCCTAACTGCTTAGATAAGTACATTTGTAAAGTTAGCGCTTAAAAAAATTACGTACACAATGATCGATAAAAATAAGTAATATTTGAAAATGAATTCATAGATATATATGAATTCATTTTCAAATATCTCCGTCTATCATCCGTTTACTCTTATGAGATATGACCTTTATTCAGTAACGAATGTATCATATTAATTAAAATCATAAAAACATGACTTACTGACAATTTATAATTTATATACTATGCAATTTATAATTTATATACATAGATATATATGAATTCATTTTCAAATATCTCCGTCTATCATCCGTTTACTCTTATGACATATGCCCTTTATTCAGTAACGAATGTATCATATTAATTAAAATCATAAAAACATGAGTTACTGACAATTTATAATTTAGGGGAACACCCCTGTCGACGAAACATTCACCCTTTAATTTGCAAATAAATCCTTCTTCATCTCATTTTAGCTTAATTAGAGATTTGTATTGTTATTGCTAACGCAACATTTTATGTTTCTATTACAAAAAGCATCTTCTTATGTAATTTAAATTCAAACTTATTTAATTTTATTGTAATTTTGACGACACCTTCACTATCTGTTACCTACATACTTGAAATAAAATAGCTTAACGTTTAAGTTACCAATTCGAACCCAATTAAAATGATCTGATATTCTGTTACGGGTAAAGGTAAAAATAATCCGTAGTTAGGAGAATAATCACAAAGCGACTATGAAGCCACATTCATATTTTAGTCCATTTGTAGCCGTGAGCAAGTAAATTAGGGATTGTTCTGCGGCTGTGTAATGGCTATGTGTGTGTGCTGTACCGCTTAATATGCGCTGTAACCTGGATTTGTCCGTAATACAAATTTACGACTTGTTACCCGCCAAATTGAACGAGAGCAATTGACCAACCCTGTTATAAGCCATGTGCGGTTCATTTACTAACGTTTATTATGTTAAACCTACTTATGAAGTTATATGTCATTTTCGATGACATGTCAATAGAGATTAATGTGATAATGTAGAATAGACTAGAAATATATGGGTTTGTAGTTAAAATAAACGTCGTAATCATTTTTATGTAATTGCATTTCAGTTAACAATTTTCTAAATAATGGACTCAAAGCATCAACCCTCCATTGCTTTTAGCAATTACATCAGTAGTGGTAAGAAATCAATTGAAGTTGAAAGTCGACTCTAGACCCAGAGGTTATGCGTTTGAATCGCCGCACCAATGGATACATTTCATTATTATTAAATACATATATACATTAATACATTTAAAATAAAGTATTTATTATTTTTAATATATATTCAATTTTCTACTTAGCAGACCTGCTATGGATATTGAATACTAACAATGTTTTTATTTAATAAAAAATTTTTACTCGAGAAACGTAAATTTTATAAGCCTAAGTAGTTATAAAATCAATTCAAATAAACAAATAACTTACAAGTTTCAAAGGTACAACGTCGAACCGCTTTTCAAGCACGTTTGGATTAAATCCATTCTATTTACTTATTATAATGATTTTCGTCTGGACCTATGTTATTTTTGACGTAGAAAGAAACTACAAAGCACCCTTGTACTCCTTAAGAAAGGTTTTTTTGTAAATTATGCCTTTGAACGTATTAAATATTCTTTTGAATACAGGATTTTTCTATTTCATGATATATTTACTGTTGGAGTAAACCGCTCGGGTGTAATGAAAAATTTGTTTTTGCAAATACGTCTGTGAACTTTTAAATCTCGACAAAAACATCTCAATATAGTTTGAATGAATTTTAAAAGATATTCTTAAATCTTTGTGGTCATCTGTTTTATGGATGTAATCTTGCTTGTAGGGTAAGCAAGCACCAGGAGAAAACCACTGGCTTAGACCCAAAACTCGAGTTACACACAGTTGGCTGATGATAGGAAACAGATGCAGTCTTAGGCCAAGACCTATTTAGAGTAGTGGCGCCACTAGATTCATATTTTTATTAACTATACTATAATAATAAATATATACTATATATTAATTATTATCTCATTGACCAGTGGAAACATTGGATATTTTTTATTTCTTTCTACAAACCAATTTGAAAATAAAAATTACAAATCTATAGAGATCCAAGCATGTAATATGTAATAACTATTCGAACAGATTAGTCGCTAACAATAACACATTTCCAAAAACAGCCTTAAGAAATGATATTTGAGTAGAAATTCCAACGGTCACTTATTACCGCTGTTCGCGTTTCGTATTTAGAAATCAAACACAAAATTTAAACCCAAAGGCTGTTAACAAATCCGCCGTAGCAATAAACCTAAACAGAACAAACTTTGTAAGTAAATACAACTCCATTCATAACTTCCTAAACACGAGTACTGTGTTCTTGACGTCGTCACTTCACATAACTTTATTAGACGTCATTTATCAATGTACTGCATAAGTTTCAGGATATGATTGAATTTGTAAGCCGTTTGTTGCATTGTTATATTTACTAGTTTTAAAAAGAAAAGTTAAGAGATACTAAGTATGTAATACAATAACTTAACTAAATATATTAATAATAATACTGAGAATAATATATTATATACCTTAAAATCAGTACCGGACACCCAAAAGTTTGTGATTTTCTCGCAACGAAACAAAGCCAGCATTATGGGTACTCTGCTACATGGACCGACCGTTATAAAAGTGGTAAATAGACATATTATTTCAATTAGTTATGGATTTTTGTTTTCGTTTCTTACATATAAAGGCTTGGTAGACTTTTTTCAAAGAATATGGAGAACCTCCGCGAACGCCCGTCAGTGTTTATTATATGCGAGGCATATAATTGGGCAGCGATGCATATCGATATTCAAAATAAATGATGTCTCTGGTATTTCAAACATAATATTAAAACTTTATGTAGATACATAGAATATTAATTCAGTGGCCGCATAATGATTTTGTGCTTTCAAACGGTATATAAAATACGGACCGAGCCTATTAATTTAATTAAAATGTTATTTATGTATATGTGAATCTATTATTACCATATAATGTATTATAGATCAGTGAATTGTAAATTGGAATTTGCAGGTGTAAGTAAATAATATGTTTTAATTATAACGAAATTGAATACTTTTGTAAGTTCAAAAATGATTTTATTTCACTGATGGTAAAATAATTTACATTAAATTATTAAATCGTAACCACAAAACTGTTTTCACGAAAAGACTGATGCGCGTATTATAGAATTTAAAATGATTTATGCAAATGGATATTTCAATTATATATTCTTCGAATAATGTTTAATAAGGTAAACGTGACTTTTCCGAATTATAAACACATGAATAATGCATGTTAATATGAGTAGTCGAGTAAAGATACTAAACTACTATACAAAAAATTGTATTTAATACATTTAATAATAGATAAATGGTCATACATTAGACAGACAAAGAACTATTTAGTAGTGTGCAGCATAGATAATTTTTAAATGTAGAACACCCTGGCCTTAAGAATTGCTATGTACCGAAATTTACGAGGCGATAAAAAATGTTTTTTTTTCAACGTTAAGCTTATAATTGTTGGGTTTCTGTCCCTGAAGAGGCATTGAACAAAGCAGTTTTTTGTAAACGATGAAAACTGGTAATGAATGTGGCGTAACAAAGAGAATGCAGGCTCATTAGCTATTCACTATGTACCTGAAAAATCGTTTACAAAAGTCCCGATGAATGTTAGCTCCATTTCAGTCGTCACTGACCCCTGAAAACTATAAAGTATTTTTCAATTTGGCTGGTACAGCTTTGTGTATACGTAAAAACATTAATTGGGGACAACATATACAAAAATACCATATTTAATTTAGTTATTTTTTTGAGGTTTTGTTCATTAGTACTTGTATTTTTCTCATTGCTTTTGCTGTGCCAGTTTATTTGTTATTTTTCCATATTCCTGGAAGAGATCTCTGAGCGATAATGCCACCAGTATACATCTGAACGAATAAATTTTTTTGATGGAATAACTCAGTTTTAAATTTATTAATTACTAGATTGTTTGTTTTATCGATAATCAAAATTGAAAGTTACGAACAATATTCCTATAAGTAAATAGTTATTCGTTCTGCGATAGCTGCACTCGCAATCAAAATTCAGTACTATGTGTACTAGTTGCATCGCAAACCTCTGCTATCTGGCTCAGCCACTCTCATTTGATGTTTGAATGATTTATAGGTCGCTATAAACAGTTAACCGCAAATTGTATGAAAATTGTACATAAATCGTACAATTTACATTTCAATAGCAAATGAATTTTGATGGTGTTATATGACCTTTTTCCTTAAAATGAAGTCTGAATGACTTCATTTCATCTACTTTCGCTCAGACGCCGAAAAACTACTTAATCGTAATTTTCTATAAGTAATAATAAAAATGTCTAGATCTGGTATCACCTCGCATATCACATTTTATTCATTGACTTCACTTATTCGAACATAATTTTGCATATAAAGAATATAACATTATGCTTTCGGACAGTAAAACGTGTCAATTAAATTGTGATAAAATAGACAATTTAATAAATGTATCAATCAAAAGTTTTCTATGTAGAATTTTTGTACTGAACACGGAACCTGGAAAATCTTTTATTTTGATAGATTGTTTACGACGTTAACTACGTTAACTCCACTAACCATAGTTACAGTAGCTTAAACAAAATATAATGATTAGGTAGTATTTGGATTAACATCATATATTTTTAATCAATCTAATTATAATCGTCGGAGAAAAATGTAAAAAAAACATAATTTTGAGAGATAAAGGCCGAGTAAATCCAACATAATTACGTAATATAAGAGCAAAGTTATAATTTCTGTAAATTGGGAAAAACCGTGATAAAGGCGCTAATTAAGAGACTCAATTTTTAATAATTACCATTGTTTAGCCGATTCTTCCTTAAAGCTGGATTAATTAAGATAAATTAAGATCCAAACGAGGATTATTGTCCCAATGGAGCGCGACAACAGTGCTTAAATACAATTAAACATCCCCCAAATTATAAAAGTTTTGTTACAACTTTATTACCTGCCAAACGCCTCTTATTGAGAAATAAAAGACTGTTCATTAGAATTTTTCTTCCTTGCCTCCAACCCTTGTGAAATTTGAGTTATAAAGCATTTTGATTATATAAAATCATATATTAAAATCTTTCTTTGGTATATTTTGCCATTGTGTTAGTGTTAAACTTGACTTTGCATTCGCGTTGTTTCTCAGAAGTTACAGACATAAGCACAATAGAGTAACAATTGTATATGTATTGAAAAATATAAAAAAATGTTTAATCGATATCTGTTATTTGAATTTTTTATTTTAGTCTTGTGTTGTTACATTATATATGAAAATAAGGTTATACTAAATTCCACGTTCCATGTATCTAGTTGTATACAAGAACCTGTACGTAATAAATTATCGTAACACGTAGGAGTAGTATAGAGATCGTAAAAACGTGAGGTAGTGCGGGGCAGTGGATATCTTGAGCCCTATGCAAATGTAACGATAACACGTTTTAAGGGTCAATAAACTGTTACTCACTTTTACGACATGATAAGTATATTGCCTCTTTTATGCCTTGCCTTTTCTGACCCAATTGTAAAATACATAGGGAAAGGTTAGTGGATAATGCCATTATGGGTAACACTGTACTCGTGCTTAAATATACGATAAATTCAAAAGTATAGGTAGAGGTGAAATTTATTTTTTTCTGGCTGGCTTTGCCAGTCTGTTATGAGACTAATTCTAATAATCATTTTGTATTGTTTCAGAAGTTGTACCTTAGGGCATAGGTAAGCCTTTTTCAAATGTTTAACAAAAGAACAGGATTAGATTGGACTTACAAACCAGTGTTTTTTTGAAAATGTAGACTGTAAATTGAAAATTAGACGCCAGATCGCAAGCCACATTGCAACAAATGTATCATAATAATCCCAGGCGCTACACTAACTGCGAAATGGGCGGTAAACTATAAGAACCATACACTGTGCCAGACAATACTCCCTTAGTATAATTTAGGCTGGTTCATCAAATACGCGTAATAACTTTTAATATGTATACATAATATTTAGAAAAATAAGAAATTGTATTTTCTTACTTGTAACCGTAATATATCTATATAATGTCTATATAATATTTAATTATGTGCCCTGAAAACTATAAAACAATAAATCCAAATAAATTTGTCCGGTTTCACTGAATATTTTACATTTTGTGTCGATTGACGAATCAAATGAAGCCCACTAAGAAAATAATTGCATACTTTATTGTTTAATTAAAAGAGCCTGTAAAAACTCAAATACAACGAGGTACAGACTGAAGGCTTTTAATTAAAGAGAAGAGGTGTTATAGCAGTGTGACTACCCCATTCTAATGTTTGATTGTTTGAGCTTGGCTCGTTAGTGAGCCTACCTTAAGGGACATAGGGACCGTAAGGGAATCCATAATCTTGTCGATTATTGACGTGGTAGCTTCATTGTAAAAATAATATTTGTCGTATATTTTAGCCACTGTATTTATTTATTTGACTTTTTTATACAACTTTTTTCATACTTTAATTGCAAATCAAATGTCAAGCGGTTTCGAAAATTGTAACGTATTTAAAAATGCCAATACAGAACTCTTATGACGTATATTAAATCGTTGTCAATTTAATTTGAATTCCAAATTAAGTATTAAGCACTGAATTATTATAAAAACAAAACCTAATATAATAATGTGATGGAAGATTACATTTATTAAACTCCCACAAAAAGAATCTTCGCTCCGGTACACCCTTTATATATAAAGCCACATAAAATGCTGATCATAGAATTTCCCCTCTTCAGAACGATATAATAAAGACACGCTTATTCTCATATTTTGGTTATGTCTTTGACGTAAAAAATTAGATATCACTCTCGCAAAGTTTTCAAACTTTCCCTTTGTTTCTTTTTCACATCAATTATGAACATTGTTGAGTAGAAAATACCTTGTATACCAAATGTATTATTTATGAATAACGTTTACACGATAATTATATTCGTGATTTTAATACAATTCAATAGATACAATTCTAGTGTCATAGTGGTATTTGCCACACTCCTCTGAAACAGATTGACTGATTTTCATGAAATGTTATTTATACATTCGTCGATAAAGATATACATATATATATATATATATATATACATATATATAGTTGTATTATACTCTGTTATATTTTACCGTATTATACTGTAAATATACACGAAACTACCCCCTAATATAATGGCGTATTCTAAAATAACAAATAACATTTTATTGTTCATATATTTTGAATTTACTTTACGTAGTAAATCTTTCTTGAATAAACTTGTGAATTGCTTACGAGTCACGTAGGGCCCCGTGAACCCAAAGGTCAAGGGACGCTCTGGCCTTACGCCAAATTACTTGCAAATGGTTGTATTCTCTGCATACCTTATTGATACTGTGATTTTATGTTTCTATTTAGTTTTGATTATAAACATAATGTTTTTTATAACTCTTTCAGTTCAAAGATAAAGTTCCAACTTATCAAATTGTGTAAATCAGCCTCTCTAAGACTGCTATGGCAGTACTGTTGCGACTGAACAACATTATTTTAGCATTCTCTCGTCTAATAGGATAAAATAACCTAACAGTGTGTAATAGTCGCTAATTCTAATTAGAGGGCGTAATAGTGTACGTAAGAACGTCCCAAATCCATTCGCAGTAACGAAATGCAGCCACAAATGAAATGGTTTGGGATAATTGTTTGTTTTCAGTATGAAATTAGAGTAGAATTGCGCTGCTCGGTGAATGCGGTCTGTGAACAAACCGAACATTAGGTCTACATAGCCAGCATACGCAATAAGACCCAAATAGTCACCTATAAATCTCCTCTATTAACTTAATCGGCTTAGTCGACCCTGATTGATCGTCCCGACTGAGATAGCGCAGACTGAAAGCCATTTTTTCTGTTGAACTATAAGGTTACACAGTTAACGAAAAATGGATACACGTGTTTGTTTGTTGTTTGTATATCGACAATCTAATATTTATGTAACATTTAAATATCGACTAGATAAAAGCAAACTGTTGATAAACACTGAAATAATTTGAGTGAGCTATGAGTAAAAAAATACTTCAAATAAAGTTCCAGTTCAAATTGTTATTCCAGTTGTTTGCCGTTTATCGGATGTTGCCACGTTGTTGAAAGTTGAAAACACGCTTGTTACGTTTATATGAGTAAGTTCATTGAGTTCATGAATTTCGTTTGTATTTTAACGATTTAATTAGTACGATCATCGCATCTTTCAATTTATCGTGTAGTACGTGATTATTACATGATGTAAAAAAGAAAATTCTCGTGCAACTATTAATTAACTAAAAGTAATTCATATGAATAGTGCTCAGACTAAATCTTAGTTTCAGCATGAATCTTCTGTTTGAATCCGGCTTATACGTTTAATGTATAAATATTTTCATATACAAAAGAGTGAGGAAAATCGCGTTGAAAATTCCCAATATTCAGCTTAGCAGCGGTAAAGTTGGCTGGGAAATAAAAATAGTAAGACAGACCGAAACCGTACTCTGTTCAGACAAGAATACCCAGCAAAATGTACAAGCTACTCGCGGTAATCGGCTCAGCTTAGTATCTCTAATAGCCATTTACGTATTTCTTCTTATTGTGCCTTTCGATCTGTTTAATGTTACTTCACTTAACGGAGTAATATTATTATTAATTCCTTACATATTGACTACACACGTTGACGTTTTCATTTAGCTCCAAATAACTAAATGTTATAAAACAAACATTGTTAACGTATACGTTTTTATAAACCTAATTTACAATAATGGCTGCATAGAAATTAACTATGAAACATTACGTAACTTTAATGAATTTAATTATACTTTTACGTTTATGTATTCATTTAAACATTTCACAAAAAAGTACAGTTAATATAATTAATAAATAATAGAATCTTATTTAAAAATAGTATCTCTGGCATTTACAAATATATAGACAACAAAAGAAGAACGAATATATCATATATAAACTGACATACTCGTATGCGCAAATAATAGGCCTTTACCATGTTCAAGACGTATTTCACGAAAAGAAATATTGGTGTAGCAACATCCATTCTCACTTTCATTAAGATAATGGCTCAACTGTGAAAGTTACCGCAAGTAATTAAGATTGATTTGGTCTTCTATTGACGTTTAGTTGCCTTTCAGGTAGTTCAAATTAAATTATCCCAACTTGTAACATTCACTTTAGGTCAACTGTGAGATACTCGTAAATATAAAAGTAGCAAGTCATTATATTAAGTGACTGTCGTTGAGTATTATCACAAAACTTTTTAAAATATTTCGAAATATTTATTTACAGCTCAAAACAAATACTCAATAAATAAAATATATATTTCAATTATTCCCTTACTTAAGTCACCTATTAGACATAAAAAAATCAATTAATTATTATAAACCATATGCACTATCTTTATACTTACTTTAAATTAGTCGAGGATAAAGAAAATCTTGATTAGTTATTAATTTGAAACTCTTCAAAACGACACCAACATTAGAAAAAGATTTAGATATAATATATTAAATTGATTGAGTATTTCTAGTGCTCGAAACACCTTAAGTCCTTTCACAACAAATTGAACTGCATAGTACTGAACAGTAATAATTCGTATTCGATTAATTAATATCAAATATATTCAATTTCTATGATCGAACTGTGAGCAGCGCGATTTCAGTACACGACCTCACGGGAATACATGTAATAAGTAATTTCATTTGCTAAATGCAGTTTCCTGTTTGCGCATATTATTTAATTTATTGGAATAACCTATCATTGGAAATTAATATACTGAATTTAATTATAGGTTGCGGAGTGTAAAAACTAGCAAAATGCAATTCTTAATTTTGGTCTTTGATTTGGATGCCTTTATTAAACTATTATATATAGTCCATGATTTCCTTAATAACATTAGTACCAATTGGTAATAAGTCCTACAACAGTCATATAACAATTTAAAGCACATGTAAACAAAGAGATAGCTCCCTTAAAGGCTGTAAAATAATTTGGACTAATAATTAATTAATTAGTCTAGTCGTTGATACGTCGATTATTCAACTTAAAATGTTCAACATACTGTATTTATATTTAGATGATTAACCAATAATAGACTTACGTATCAAATTGTTGTGATACCTATATATATCTTGGAAGGGATATCAAACCTCATTACAGATCGACAGATCATCAAACATAATCTTCTTGCCGTTAATCTGTATTTTTGTTCGTGTAATGACCTCATTTTCGGAAAGTGTCGTATCATGTTTCGCTCTTACAAGGTTTATTTTAACTTAACGCCTTATGTAAATATATGGTTAAATTATATATAAACAGGTTAAATCATATAGTAAGAATGATTTTTAGGTAGCTTCAACGCTATATTTTTCCTATATACATATACTCGTATTTCCTTCATGTGTTTTTAAACTTAATCAAAAACAACAGAACAATTTGTTATAGGGATTTGAAAGTATTATTATTTTAAAACGGGTAAATATAAATTATTATTTTTTACTACGAAAGTGAGAAATTTTCTTAGTATTTGGCAAATTCCCACAAGTTTAAACTCTATCTGAACGGAGAGGATTTAACTTCCGTCGTAGCTAAGTACTGATAACAACGACCGATGCTACATATACTATGAAATAAAGCTTCACAAGTCTGGACTAAATCTCCAAAGCCGAATTACATAGTGCTATTTTACCAGAATTCGTTATTTGTTGCCTGCAATTCTGAAATCGACGTGCATGTGTTTTAAAGGGAAATTGTAAGCAGCATTTTTAGAATTAAACCCTCCAGTATAACACAGTATACTTGATTACTTGTGCATAAGTTAGACGAGGTTAAAAACTAAAGCTTTCTAGCTTCTTTTCTTAATATAAGAAAGATAAATTGTATACTTCATAAGTCAGCAATTCAACTAAATGTAACATTATACACAAATAAGAATTGTTAACAAGAAGAAATTTACGACTTTAGATAGTAATTCAATTTTCACTAAATTCACATTAATGAAAAAGTTGTTTCTTTAGAGATTGTCAAATTCAACACAACTCACCCTCCATATTGAAAAATGTCGCATTTCCTTATTATAAATGAAATTGTGAGCAGATAAACGAGAACGAATATGATAAAATTTTGCTCGTGACGAGAATAACATCTTATATACTGCTGAAATAATGTTTTAACAATTTATGAAAACAAATGTAAACGACAATATCTTTTAAAACCCTTTTTAGACGACACTAATCAAAAAGCCTCAGTCAGTATTGGATTTCTTGGTCTCGACATTTTGCGATATCCAGTTTTGCAATCATTTGGAAAACAAGGCTTAATTAGACTCCAAAAAGGTAGTTGTGCTCAGCAACACACAAATAAGGAGTACTGTTCCCACCTCTGGGCGGCATCATTTCCAACGCAAAGCGGTCCGCATCGTCGTCCACCCAGTTCCTTTCAATATCCGCTCTTGATTCAACATTATTTGTGTAAAATGTATTATTTATGTTTTTTATTTTATAAGTGTTATTGTATAATAAAAATATTTTTCTATATCAAGAGATACAAACCTTAAAAAAACAATACATTAAGCCTCTAAAATCACTAAGACAATAAACCAATGAATTAACATAAACAAGTTGAAAAACTGTTTGAAAATTAAAATGCATTCGCATTTCAAGCTAAAAACAGTGCACTGACATTTCGAAAATGGAATTGAAATAACATTCAATTGTTTCGGTTTTTCGTGCTTTCACGGTGTATGCCTAATAGGAGATTCAGCCTGCCGTCAAAACATCGTCTACGAGTAAGTTTGTGTGACGCAACCACACGTCATGTGCATATGTGTGTGTTTATTGATTCACGGCGGTTGAATTTATACCTGCCTCCTAGCTCTAAATCAAAACTGGAGATACATTTTACGTAGCATTTAACAAACTGACATGGGAAAACGTGATCCAATGGTTTGTTCAATGTTTTTAAGAGCTATAATCGTAAAATATTTGGTTCAAATAAATCTATAAAATTTTCTTAAGAAAGCTTGTAGAAATAATTAAATTAATATTTAAATGATTCACATAATCCAGACAATAGAGAGAAAGCAATCACAATGCCAAAGTAAATAGTTTAACTGGATAATTAGTTTGTTCAGTCGTTCAACACGTTTACTATGACACCATTGAATAATAGTCTCAAGTTATTGAATCAGTCTGTTATATTGTCTCATTTAAGACCCTCTCAAGATCGGATGTCAATGGTAAAATATCTGTCTGTTAATAAGATTCAGAAGTCAGAAAAGCGAATTGGGATATAATGTTGTGGATTGTATACAATTAATGTCAATTTTAATTAAATTTCATTAATAATTTCTTAATAGAATAGGATGATTTTTTTTTCATTTTGTAAAAGTAGGTTATTATATTAATTCTCGTTCACAGAACAAATATACTTGGGGAACTTCAAGAAAAGAGCGTTCCTCTTCCTTAAAGACTGGCAACTCACTTGTAAGCCTTTTGGCGTTTCAGGTGTCCATGGGCGACGGTTAGCACATCACTCGAAGAGACCCGCTTGCTCATTTGCCTCTACTACATACAAAAATAGGTTCAGTTTACAGATTAGGTTTAAAATAATTTAGAGATTGACAATTGACTTGACAATCTAAAACAATGATATCGAAATAATAATAATATTATTATTTAAAAAAAAACATATATTTAATACTTCGTCTCAATAAAACAGTCCAATTTTCCGCTATATTATTCATGACTTGTAACAAATTAGACATGCTCAATGTTGGCTTCATTTTACAAATTCCTCATTCTAGTAAGTTCTCAAGAGTATTAAATTTTCACGAAATTGCTACCAAACTTTTCCTCTCTCAATACGCTGAACTCAATTTCCTAAAGGCATAGTTTGCGTCATACTGTTGGCTGTTGCGTTTTAATTACCATCACCGGGATACTTTATTTTCCTACTTGCTTATACTACATTACAAGTCGATAGTATATGGATTTAATTATAAACTAATTGAGTGGAAATGTCCAATTCAAATTCCAAATTATCTTGGAGCTACGTTTTTTTGTTCTATACATTTTATAATGGACCTTAAACACCTGTGCACGAGATATTTACCTCTCTAGTTGCTTAGAATAGAATATAACTATTTTAAAAAAATATGCTAATATATTATTTACTACATATACATTTGTTTTAAACATGTCTCATCTAGGCATAAGTAAGTACTGTAATACCAATTTTAATTAATTTCATGTATTCAATTAATAAATAACAAAACCACCGTAGTTTTTCCTACGTCGACGTTAATCCGAGTGTCAGAACTGAGAATTGAAAATGAGGGAGCTGTAAACGGACTATTAACCCACGTATAGCCGGTTGACTGCCAGACCTACGAATATAGCCTGTCGGAGTTGGCTTAATAATTCAACATTGCAATGCTTTTACAAAACCTGTCGGCGTCAATCCTAATTTAGCTCTGTAGATCGACTCGCTTTCCGAAAGTGTCCCGAGAAAATTGTAATGGAACTTCTCTGTTAGGTTTCAAAATAGTACATTTTGCTCTGTTAAGTTTTACTATTTACAGGCAAGGGTAAATCGTATCTTAATGTTTTTTTTGTTTGGTTGTCTGGATTTTGATAAGTTGGACAGTCAATGTCACCTTCTTACATATTTGAAATTAGAAAATATAAAAAATAAGTTCGACCGTAACTAATGTTATCTTTTATACTTTGACATTTCTGCTACAAATTGATGTGACACCATATTATTATAAACATAACTAATACGCTGGATAGCCTCCAATCGAAACTTATACGCAAGTCCACAGATTATAGCATACCATAATCAATAAAGTGTTTATTTAAATAGTGATTTTATCTTCAAACGATTTGCCTAACGTTCTAACAATTCTAATCTAAAACCATACACTTGATAATATAATGACTATCATACAGGCACCTATTATTAATTATTTAAGGTAAGCGAGTTGCTAAGTTAGACGAGGATAGTTGAGATTTCAGTAAGCTACAATGAACTACTCGGAGATCTCAAACTTGATGCATACTTCACACCTGCCAGCAACAGACTTAATTTACATATTTACATGGATAGGTGAAAAACTTTCCAGATCTGTTTTATGCCTAGCTTTCGTAGTTCAGTTGTCGGTAATACAAGAAAACCAGTCTAAATAGGGTGACGGTTTTATCTACGCTAGAAATATATTATACATACAAAAAATAAACGCACTTCATTTTTTTACTTTTAAGGAAATTGAGGGTTTACAATTATTATAATGATAAAGGACCGATATTCCATTAGTTCTGAATTACCAACTTAAGTAGTGGAGAACACCTTGTTTTAATGGCGCCTACTCGTTACATTGTTGATTAATAAAAAATAGCTGTTATTTATTTTCTACTAACCATCGTATCAGCGATCATTTCTGTACGTCAATTTTCTTCTTATATCTAAGGCTACGAGGGTTTCAAAAAAGAAATCGGTCTAAAATTAAGCTGGTTTACTAAATTAAACGAGTTTGAAACTTTTTCTTTTAAATGTATCTAAATATGTAATGTAAACATCAACCTACAATTGTTAATATTGTCTTTGTAAGGAAATTTTTTTATACGATTGAGAATCATCAATATATGATTATGAAGCAATCGTTATGTGAGATAAATTCGTATTGGATACATCTCTACCTACGAGCTTATTAATGTTGAATGATATTTGTGATAATATAACATGATTACAATGAATAATGTACAAAACATTTCCCCGTCGGATAATTATTGCTAATTATGTTGTCAACAAACGTTTACCGGCATTTGGAGTACAAAGGATCGCACCACTAACTGTTTGTCACCACAGATCCGGATTTATTGCTCAGCATTACCAGGTATTAATTTTGTAAAATATTATAATTTAATGTTATAATAGATCTTACTTAATCAAACATAAATATATAGTGTTATATGTTTGCCTGATGTTTGAACTCAACTTGAAAACAAGAAAAATTGCGCTGTAGCAAAACATATTTTCTCTTTTGTATTAGTACGTCGAACCATACGACAATTCAATCTTTAGTTGTTGAATAAGTATGATAAATGTCTTTAAATATATAGAAATATGTCTTACTGTGGATGTAGTTACTACAAAGTAATGTATAAACGCAAATAATTTAAATATGGAATTAGCATCCGAGAGGATGTAAGTTCGACAAAGGTTGACGCGCCAGCAGGTTTTTCTTTGTTTATTTGCAATTAAAACCTTTGTACAGCAAATGTCGTAAAAAACTAAATAATCGTCTTATATCACGCACAGACGGCTGATCATGTAGATATGAAAAATAAACAACTTAAAAAATATATCATATGAACATTTGAGGCCAAGAGAAACCCATCTTTGGCTCAAGCCAATGAGTTGTGTTTATATATTAATGTTTTATAATACTTATATTTGACCCTTTTAGTACCAAACTGTTACGAGACTGTGGTATCAAAACGATAGCTTACTGACCGCAAAATATACTTAACTGGCTGTTAACCCGTTGAAGACCAGTGCACCATATCATACTCGTAAACCTCTATCTCAGATCTATTAAATTTTAAATTATGTGTGGATATGTATATGTATTTAGTTATTTTTCTGTTATGTATGTAACGTGTTTGAGTATGACAATAAGTATATGCTTCTTATATATATTCAATATATAAAACTGTATTAATACTGGAAATAAAAGATTAACAAAGTTTAAGACGCGTTTTGTTCGATTATTTCATTTAACGGTGTTGCGGCTCTTTTGCAGTCGCTGCGGTCGCCAGCACTTAATAAACTACTACCCACAAGCTCAAACAAAAATCCTGCACCGATAACTATTTATTGTTATGGTTATTAACGTGTTTATTTTATTATATTGACGTAATTTAAAAAAAATGTATTATTAAATATGATTAAAGATTTATTTCAATGTTTACAATAAAGCGTGTTGTTCTGAAAACTTTGATAAATAATTTTGGCTTTTATAATTTTTTGGAATTTGAGTATTATTAAGTATTTCTTGTTTCTTAATTTTTTATTATTTATACTTCCTCACCCATGAAGCTTGAGCATAAGAAAAGATTTTTTCATAAAACATTATTTTTCTTTATATTACAAGAGTACTGTAGCATTGAGGTTGGCCGTAAAGAAAAAGTGATACTTAAGGTGTGCTTGTTAGTGGGAACCCTCATAATTTGAGAACTTCATACCACCATTTTGCCCTGTATTCCAATATTTTTATCATACTATATGAACTTTTTAATATTTAACTTGTATTTTAAGGCCGTAGTTTAACTGTCAACCCAATAAATTACTTTTTTTAAGAATCACCATGAACGTTTACTTAGATAAGCAATATATTTTGACGAAAAACATATAACTAATTCCAAAATTTACGTATTTTTAAATATATCGTCTATAATCTGCAATCTTCAAGCGTAATGTTCATTATTCCATATAACGCTTATGCGTTTGTGTAGGGCTGTCAACGAGTTATACTTGAAAAAAAGAACACCATTTATAAGTTACTTAAATGATTCACTTGCCGGTTGCATTCAGAACAATGGCAAATACATGTGACAAAGTAGTGTTACTGTTACTAATACGTCCAAAGCAATGGCCTGCCCGTCACTCTTGGCTGTAAGTAATTGGTTCCATAAAATATAACACCAACTGCAAACAATCCATTCTGCTTATACTTTAGCGTATCAGTATTTTGAAATAAGCGCGTTTAGCTTTGTTTCGTAAAAATGGAACGGTTTAAATGGATTGATTATGATATTTCTAAATGCCTATTAAGATAATCATAGATTAAAATTCCAATGAAGAATGTATTTCCAACATGATTGAACCATGGTGATAAAGTCTTGTGTTTGTCGATATATACATACATACAACAATAACTGTAGAAAACACTGTAAACACAGATTTTTTGTAGTCGATGGTGCAAACTTGCAGGATGCACCCTCATGGGTGACAACGATTACAGGCACACTACCAGGAGGCGCATGATTGCGTAACCGGCCTTTTATTTATGTTAAATATTTGTCAAAATAGTCTTCTAAAAAATTTCAAATATTCTCAAAATATGAAACAGCCGGTAGTTACGTTAATGCGTCCTTACTGTACATTGTTTGTAAACTATGAAATATTAAAATGTTTTACAGAGCATAAGCTTAATAACACTCAGTAATAATTTGAGTAATATTTTCTCATTAGAATGTAGAACGTAAGGTCCATTATCCTTTAACGTAATGGTTTTATACGACCCTTCCTAGCCATTAATAAAATCAGATTGCGCAATCTAGATTTAACAGCACAAATTAAAAATCAATATGTCTGCTATTGAGAGATTCATTCATTTTTATTGCGATGTAATTTGTAAATTATTGCGGTATATCATATAATTTGAACAGCATTTATGTTAACAATTGAATGGGTATTTTGTTTATTTCTTCTAACGTTGTCATGTTTACCAGCACAAATATAATCTACTGTGCTCTTTTTTAAAATATTATAAATTGGCAAATCGCACTGTACTTATTAACTCATGTCTATAACGACGTTATCGTCTTTTATCTGAGAAGGCGTAATCATTATTTAAACGCGTTTTGATTGGTGTTTAATAAATGGTAAATATATTTAATAACTATAGTTTTATAGTTTAAAAATAACATATATGTTATTTTTAAATAATTCTTAATTAGTAAAGTCCAACCTAAAATAAGTTTCATCAGGGGCCGATGTTAGCTACCTAATTCTATCTAATCTATTTTAAAAGTAGTAAGCAGGTTGTGTTGTGACAAAAAAACGTAGTTAAAACGGTCTCCTTTTTCAGATATCTTTTGTGTACAGTAATTGGCTCTTAATTAATATGAAAAGTAGCTTCTTCAATTCACGATTCGAGTTGCATTGTTGGAATTTGAAAGAACTTTATGTCGGAAATATGTATTGATTATTAATTTTGCAATATTTTTATTAATAAAAAAGGTCTTTCACCTTGACAAAGGTTAAGTTTTCTGTTTTATACTAATGATAATCAGCATAACATAATATTTTAATTGTAAACTATTAAAGTAACAATTAATTATCATATTAAACTCTTCTCATTACCATTTGAATATTATGGGCTCATTATTTTCGGCCCCACCTCCAACATAAAATTAACATTTTAACAATTCGCGGCTATTGATATACGGATCATTTTGACGGCCAATTAATTCAAAAGATAAATAGTTCTTAACCTAATATTTATGATTAATATAGTGTTATAGCGATGTAATACAATAGGATACTGAATATTTTGGGTAACAATTTTTTTACTTTAAAATATTTTAGTTAACGTTAAATAAAAACAGATAAGCAGTTTTTGTGTTTGTTTTAGACAGATATTAATACTATGGCTGCACCGAGTGAATCAGATTTTACTTAAATATAATAAAAAATCAGATTTTCCCTGATTATTTCTTATGTAAGATGTCGGTCAATAAAAGACTTATTTACGAAACACAATTAAGAAGAATTCTTCAATTATTAATTACGTAAGGAATGTCCAGGATCAAAGGAATCCCTCTTAAATGCTCAGTCTGATTACGATAATATAGGATATTAACTACAGAGTTCGGACTCGTGTAAGTAATATTTTTTCTTTATATGTGCGCAATTAACATATGGTTAGTTGGTTTGGAAGATACATCTCTAAATAACCGGCAAGTCGTACAACGAGAAATCGTGATTATGGATTTGGAGAAAGGATTTGTTAGCTGACTAGCTATAAAAACATCAAATTAAAACGGACTCCAGCTGGGGCTAAGACCCATCTAGACTTATAGCGCCACTTGATTATTTTTAATTCAATAATTGTATTTATAATTTTTTTTAATTGTATTTTATTTAAATTGTACTGTCACCGTCTGTTACGAGTGAAATTTAATCGCGAAACTCACATATATCTGATAATTTGTTTATTTGTATAAATAGTATGGTTAATAATGGTAAATTAGTACGTAAGCTAAAAACTATGCCTTTTTAAACATAGCGACCTTTTAGACGATAAAGGCAGTTAATATAGACAACTGCGAGTATATAACTATTGTATAGTGACGAAAAGCAATATTGGATAGACGCCACTCACAGCCTGACACAAAATAGTTTGTCTAGAGCAAACAAATTTGTTCTACTACAGGTTGCCTCAGGTACACTGAATAGAAAGCAATAGATTTCATTTTAGTGAAAACATTTTATTTTGCATACCTTTTAGCTGCATCTATTCAAATATAAATGGTTTTAATCTGTTATAAATTTTTAATATACATTTATCTGTATATTTATTTTATTTTAATAATTGTGTAGGAATATACATTAAATGAAAATCGAAAAGGGAACATTAGCGTCTTCCTAAATTATGTACATGAAATTACTATTGTATAAAGGCGATATATACGTATAATAATTAAATCTAAATCTTCTCCCTTTTGTAATACTTACACGTGAAACTTTGTATACCCATAAATTAGGAAGATGTAAAATAAGTTAATCTTCTATCCGATACGGTGAGTCTTGTGGAACACGTTCAAAGTTTTACATAGTTAAACAATCCTTTTGTACTTGTTTCCCTTGCATGGCTCGTTACTGAACTCACTCTATCTATATGCACTTAAATTTTCATTTAACAGCCCTGTGTTAACAATACAATTAAGGATCTGTTTTTAGCAGGAAATCGCTATTTACATTTAGTCGTTACGATGGAATCAAAAATAAACGCAACAATTTATGAGTATATATTTTGCTGTGTATTATTATTAGTAATTAAATACAAACTCATCTGTGAATACCGGTATAACTTTGGTCTATAATAAGGTGTGCGGACTTATATCGGCCCATTTCAAAACTAGTGTTAAAGTAATCCAGAAACAATTGAGACGTTAAACGGTTTTATTTTATTTAATGTGGGGAAAAAAATCTTTAATTAATATTTTTAAAGTAGAACCCTTGATTTGGGCCTCAGATTGAATACGTTTTATGAAGATTATTTTTAGTAGATCTGTCTATACCTCACACACTGCGTCAAATATGCCGGTTGAGACACGATGTTTACCTTCCTACTGCGAATGTTAAATTGGTGCATAGCCAGAACTCCAATATGACAACACAAATCAATGATTTTAATAAATCCGCACCAGAATGTGATATATTTCTGACAGGGTTAAGAATGATATAAGTCGTTTAAGAATTAATTAAGGGAACGTTCGTTATATATAGTTGTATCTGTTTTTCGGTCTATTATTTAGATTCAGGTGGCTTATCGTGAAACCAATTATACATATGCAGTGGACAATATAAGTTAAATATTCAACATCATATTGAGTGATTATTCCATTCAAATATTCATAATATATTAAAAGCTATTAATGCATTAATTAGAATCTACCTTCGATGCTCCTTTGACGTTTGAGATCAAACGTTAATATACGGATGTATGAGTAAGTATGAGCCTGTACGTGTTTCTTTGTTGTTTTAAGATTTATTCATTCATCAATATGTAAAAAAAGAAACTATTGTAAAAATATTACTGAATATGTTTATTACAACGCAGCATTCGCTGACACAATGGTTACAATGTCGAACTTCCGAACAGATTGTCCCGAGTTCCCGATCCCTGGTATAATCAACAATTATATTATAACCATATTTGTTGGCTATATGCATTTGATTATTGGTGAATTATCATTTGTGTTAGCACCCATTCAAGATATAATACGCTTACCCTGGTGCTAACCAAAACTGTATGAAATGTGCCCCATTATTTATAATAATAAATAAATAACACATCTCATAAATTTGTGGGTTATCATAAAATATCCACTCGATGTGCTGGGCTAAAAGTCTTAGACAGGATATATTATTTCTATTTATATATTTCTTACTAAATTAAATTTTATCATACATGCCCTATATTGGCGATGATAAATATCGAAGACTGATTTGTCCACAATGACATTTCGCATTAAAATGATATACACCGCAGGTGGTTGAGCCCTTAGTTGCCAGACTTATCACTACGCAATTTGGCATTGTTCCTAGTTCTCGTCATGATTTATTGGTAATTGATTAAACATTTATATTTCCCGCTAACTGTTTCAAGGAAGAATAGATTTTAATTATAGATACGTAATGCTGAATACGATTATAATAAATTAGCCTCAGCCTAACAGGTATTACACGAACAGTCCCGGTACACCAGAATCTTGTCTGTCAAAGATTGTAAGAGCCTGACTGGATAATTGTACTCAACACAAACTAGATAAATGTGATCCGTTATAATCACACTTAAATATTGTAAGATATCAGAAGCATAAACAATATTCTATAACCACATAACAGATATGACAGTTAATACACATTTGCTTTTTTTTTAATGTACAACGGTTTAATGTCTACATCATGTTAATGTTGTACTAATGCAGTTGAGTTTACAATTGCGTTACAGTAATAACAATAAGTGGATTGTTATTTACGCATCAGCGCGACGACCTTAGCATCTATCCTTTCGTTCTACATTTCTAGAGCTTCCCTGGTTGACATGGTTTCATTTTAACTGAAAAAAATATTTGAAATTCAAGAGAAGACGTTATTTACAACAAAATAAGAGACAGTTTTCAGTTCCGTTTTTTTTTTCACTGAATATTCAGCTTCGGGTTGCCAACAGCCTCTTAGGTATAGTATTTTTATAATGACAGTACAATTATTTTCTTTTAAAAATGGCAGAGTTAAATATTTAAAATAATGAAAGGTGTTTTTTTTTCATAATATAGTTTACGTTCAAAAATACGTATAACTTATGCTTCCGTATGCTTCGCAGAATGCCAGTAACAACTTTATCAAATGTATATAGAATATTCTAAACAATGGAATTGCGTAGTTATAATGCTAAATAAACGTATGAGTATTGTAATATTGTATTTAGTTTGCAGCCACGTTATGAGCTCCGCAGTGCATACAGAACTCGTACAGGCAAACAAAACTAAAAAACTATTGCAATAATAACGTTTTGAGATGTAATATATTTTTTTTATAAATGAATTATTTAAGTCGGTTTACAGTTACGAATATTATTACTGTTGTGAATATTACTGAAACAAAACGAGCCACAGATAATATTAAGTTATATTATATAATAATGTCTAAGATCCTTTAAAAATGCCTAAGGTAAGTAATATGATTGTATTGAGTATTAGGAGGAAAATAAAACAAATATTACCATCGAGAACCGGCGTCGAAACCGGAAGTGTATTGTCAAACCACCTGAACATTTTAATCCAATTGAATCCCGAGTTGGGAGGTTTATTGATTATTGCTTTGTTATGTATTGTATGTAAGAAATATTTATACTTTGCCTCCATTTTTTGAATAGAACGTTGATGTTGGTCTCACTAAGCTCATATAATCTAAAACGTTACTTGTGAACTCCATAATTTAAATATAAGAAGTTTAAAAAAAATAACATTTGAATCTTTAAATAATATATCAGTGTTGGAAACAGTCCATTAGCGACATTGGTGCAAAATTTCAATCACAAAAGCCCCGCCGTTCTAAATACGAAAATGTACACGTTCAATAATAGACTATGAATTTCTAAAACTATTTCTGTAGCTCAACGTTGCCAGATGCGAAGGGTGGGGTTGCGTCTAAAAGCATTATAATATTATTGCCAAAATAATGTTAGACCAGACAAGGCTTCGCCAGTTATGTGATGAAGGTTCCTTCAGGTTAATAATATGGCTCAATCATTATGAATCACAGTGTTCGTAGTTAAGCTCTGCTTAACGCGAAATGTACATTGGGTTAAGTTTGGGTTGCCTGAAAGAGATCGCTTATAAGCGATAAGCCCTCTTTCATATACTAACATTTACAAACAAATATTTACACCTACTATTTGCGCTACAAAGTGTTAATATATAAACTAAATTTAAAATTAATAAATTAAATTTGTACATTACAAAAATACCCTGAAGAGTCTTCAAAATAGTGTCTCCATTGAATTAATCCTATTCCATCACAGCATACATGCAAATTGACAGACAACAATCAATCCTTTTACAATTTCACTATTTAGTTTTATAAATAAATTTAAAAAAATGTCAATAGTGGCTAATGAGTCTACATACATCCTTTATAAATACATACATACTTTATAAATAGAATTTATAAATAGAAATAATTTAAATATCGTTTAAATCATACAGTTACCTTAAACATTGCATCAATTACGGTAAGTGCAAGAACTATGACGGCGACATGATCCAACTTCATCTTTTACTACGTTTTAACTTGAATTTAATTTATGTTCCTGTCTTCGCGACACCAGCACTTACGGGATCACCTCGGGACTCAACGTCACATTCTCTGTCATATTAAGCGAATGTACTTATAATGCATACATTTATTATATCATATTAGACTTCTATAAAGGGAGAAGTTATTATTATCATATGTATTTTAATAGTAATAGCACACTGTATTGAATAATGTGAACTAACACTACAAATTATTTTGGTAGTAAAGAGACCGACTAGACAACTGGTGCTATAGCTGAAAAGCGATCTTTTCCAGACGACCGGTTAAATTGAATGTTGATAAATAAATACGGTTGTAAATAATTAATAATCATGGGATAGAGAGGATAGAAATAGAGATTAAGTTTATTTATTAAAATCAATAATGATTTTAGTGTAGCACATAAATCAATCTTCATCAGGTGTTTACACATTTGAGATTTTTGTGTGTTACGTAATACATTCATATATCTTATTCGTAATTACGATTCGTATTAACCAGTAATCATTGTTTTTTGTCATATGTTTAATGGGGACATATTTTTAAATAAATAACAGTGTATAATAAAACAAACACGAATTGAATTTAATAAATCTACTTTACGTTTCTGAGAAAAAATATTAAAAAGCAAAAAAAAGTTTAAAGCCTGTTAAATCCTGCTTCGTAAATTACTTACAATGCACAACCTTAAAATTTTTACAGAAGCTTAATCGCGAAGTTTGTACCTTGAAAATTTTTTAGAGTTTAGGAAGTTGACGCGCTCATACCTCGACTTCCCAGCTTGTCAGGCACAAAATGGAGCGGAGCTTGAGCCTTTTGTACTTGTAGGCTTTGTGTGCAAAGTAAGCTTCCTACCGACGCATCTGTGCGATGATGAAACTTGCCAGACGTCGCTTTTAAGCGCGCTTTATGTCTCAAATTAAAACTTTACAGAAGGAAATTAAACGTCGGAAAAATGCGTGTATCACTTGTCATCCCTACCGTCACTATTGTTTTAGAATGGAGAACGTACTTAAGCAAATTGTTTTTTTTTTCTGTTCAACATTTATATTTAGCCGTATAATACCGACAAAGAACTAAATATATTATATATAGTATTATATACACAGTTAAAAAAAATGTATATACAAAAATAACGCATTGAAATATCCTGTAACAAAACACAAAACTGGGGATTTTTAATATCTTAGAGCTATTTATAATTGTAATTTAAGCGGTATTCATCAGGTATACCCTGGAAACAAATTCCACTTGTCAAAATGTTCACGCTATGTTCACGAGAATCACAAAGCGAGACGTTTCAAAGAACGGCCCTTACAAATTGTTCCGACAGACAACTTGCGTAATACATCGGCTATTATCTTATACGTTTATATTTCAAAGCCATAAATCTTCATTTAACTATAGTAAACTATTTTTCTTAATTCAAACGTCTAACGATGGCGGGAAAACTCGTTAAGAGTTCTCAGGCTAAACTTTTCAGTTGAAGCCCATTAATTTGGACAAGTGACGTCAATATAATTAAGGAACAAAACTCATTAAAGATTGCTTCCTTGTTTTGTTGAAACTTCACACTTAAAAATGTTTATTGTCATCTTAACAGCCACTTGTTCTTAGGCTGTTTATAAATAAATAAACTTCTTATATATGCACAAATTTAATATATGTTAAATATAAATTATTACAATTGCAAAAAGAATAAACTAGTTTGTAAAGACAAACCATTAATTTAATTGTCTTTTTCTATTTTCATTGTAAAACATTTAATACTAGGAGATAGTTAACCACGTTATTTTACTTTTCTTTAAATGTCAAGCCAGTCTTGACAGTTCAGTTTATATATTTCTATATTTCGAATAAGTATTTATTTAAAATAAGAATTTCAATGACAATAAACACTTAAAGGGGAATGAGACAAGTAGATACAAATACCGGAGAATGAATTAGCAACTCGTGGAGATAGGCGACACCTCAATGTTGCGATATAAGTTATAACGTATACCAGACGGATTTAGACGCGACAATGGGCTGTTCAAAGCTTTGAAACGCTATCGCTAGTACAATTCAATAAACATAAAGTTAACAGATTGTTGTTGGCTTTATTTTTCAATTGTTGAAATAGCATCAATTCACGGAGCAAAACAAAGCGCAATTCACGAAATATATCTATACTAATAATAAGACAGTAAAAATCGAAAAACTGTACATTAAATATTTTTCCAAAAAACTGAAAGGAGGCAACTAAAGAAGAGTCATAGAAACCAAAAAACCAATTTTTGGAATTCTTGTCTGTCTGTCTGTCTGTCTGTCTGTCTGTCTGGTACTTTATAACTTGAAAACTACTGAACGGATTTGAACGCGGTTTTCACAGTTGGATTATATATAATTAGGAGCGTTGTCAAAAGTTTATTTTGTCAAAATCGGTTAAGAGAAAAAGAAGTTATGGTCAATTGAAAATTTACTTCAACCACTGCTTCAAAATTTTTAAACACTTATATTGATTGATTAGTTATATATTGTTAAATATGTTCTAATATAAGTTAATCTTAATATTAAAACTTATGAGAGGTAACAAAAATAACAAATAACGCAGTGCGCGCGGGCGCGGTTGAAGTGTTGAACAATGTGCTCGATAGATGGCGTTGATAAAATTCGTAGATTTATTTTATTTTTTTATTTCTTAAACCTATGCAGCTTATCAAAAACAGTTTACACAATAAAAATAGATTAAAAATAAAGCCAAAATGAGGTTAAAATATAGAATCGGAAATATAATCTAAGATCAGGAAAAAGAATAACACAAAAAAACACGAACAGAACAAAAAAAAAAATATATATATATATATATATATACACACAAGTGGAACTATGTGAAGTACGAGCATTTTAGTGTGTGTGTGTGTATCATTGTGTGCAATGGTGTTGCTGTGTGAGTGAGTGTGCGAGGTTGAGTCTTACTTTTTTTTAAAGAACTTCTACTTAGGCCAAATATATCCATCTCGGTATTAAGATGCTCCATTGTGTAATGACTACCATGCAGTTCAAACTTTATCGTTTTACCCTATGATTATTTTGAGTGAACACTACCTATACCAACAAGTAAAAGGAAACGAGTGTAAAGACGTTTATCGTTTGTCCGCTCCCATTTTTCCATCTACATCCTTAACGTTAATGAGGTTTACCTTTTATTATTTGGTCAAGCTAATAAGTAATAACCTCACAAGTACGTATTTCATACTCTTAGCTTCGTAAGAATTTTCTTTCAACTCTTAACCGCTGAGGAGTTTTACCTTCCGTCATCAGCTCATCCACATAAGAAGATGACTATCAGAATATAAAATTGTCAGAATAGTAATTGCCTGTACGTTAATTTGAAAGTTGCCCTCGATTTCTCTGAATCATCTGATCCTGTACAGCTACATCATCCCTGAGTAACACAGGCTATATATAATTCCAATTGTAACAAGATTTTAGCCCGTGAAAGAAAGCCCTGTCGAGATCATTAAAAAACGCTATATACTTAACCAAATTACACGTGGGCGAAGCCGCGGGCGGAAAGCTAGTTATTATTATAAGTGCTGAAGTATGGTGTGAGAGAAACTAATACATTTTTGTAGGACTAGAAAAGCATGAAGTATACAGAGTATGAAAGGTTAAATACATGTAGAAATGAAAAATATAAATAGATACAGACTTGCTCATACTTTTTCGGGAGAATGCCTTGGGGATGCCTTGGACCACGAGGGTCCCATCTTAGAGGCCTATGGACTTAACTCACTCGTTTTACCAGAGGCATCTGATTTAAATCTTTGCCTTCACAGTCCCTGCATCGTTTGCAACGCAGGTTTGCAAGATCAAAAACCCCATCACCTCAACTTTCAGGATAAGTTTCAAAACCTTAACCTTAATATCATGTAAATAAAGGAAGCAAAAAAAGCATGCAAGGACCTTAGCAAGTGGATATTTGTGGTCTCTGTCGATCCTATTGGGAAAAGTTGTGATGACACCCTAACTAAAAAAGTAATTAAAGCCAGACAGCAAGGCAAGACAAAGAGATGGTCAGGCAGATCGATTAAATATTCCTCAACATCAAAGTTATAAAAATTTTATAAGGATATAATAAACAATGAAATAGGAACGTCGCAAACTTGTTTGTAGAACTATTCAAACGTCGCATTGTTCCCAGGACGTCAGGCTTTTAGATTTGTACATAAAAGTTTTCTTAATAATACATTATACATAAACATATCTACTGTACCTGCTTCTGTCCACTTGCGTTCTGTTTGGAATGTTTGTTTAAATTTATATTATTTGAATTAAACATAATTTTATATTTAACCGTTGCTTGCCGGTGCATGAGCGATTAAATATGTCTGTAACATCTAAACATTAATATTTTATATAACATTCAAAGAAAAAAATAATATCAACCTTATAGTTTAATAAATATAAATATAAATTTAATAATAGATAAAAAAGCAAAACGAGGCAATATTTAAGATGTCGCATTAAGACTTAGTTTCCATTTGGTCGTCCTGTTTCTGTCGTTTCATTGTACGATGTGTTTAAGTGCAATATATATATTAATTAGGGATTAAATTTATTAATATAAATATATTAAATCAATATATTAAAAGGAAATTGAAATGATTTAAAAGAGACGGCAAGGAATAGAAAAACACTCTGAGAAACTCACTCACTGGACATACAATTTGATTAACATAGTGGATAATCAAGCAATTAATATATATAATATATTATTTCTTGAGTGTTTTTCTATTCCTTGCCATCTCTTTTAAATCATTTCAATTCCCTTTTTAGCCCTCTGTCTCATAAAAAATCTTATACTCGACCTAACAACAGATGGGTTTACATTTAAGTATATAAAGGATTGCATAGTATGAACGTCCGTTTTTCTTATCAGACCATTTTACTTTTACGTTCTATTTATTTGCACAAATAAATTGTAACCTTAAAATTTTTATACCCATAAACAAATACGTATAGAAAATATTTTAAATTATAAAAGAGTCCATTAACGGACTTAACTAATGTTAACATTCACCAAATAGCATTCAGGTGAAACCCTATTCGCGTTTGACGAATTTTTTAAAAAAAATAAGATATAAAACACAACAAACTATGCAGTTAAGAGGCCGAACCGAACAAAGAAAACGGATAATTAAACCCAAGCAACGTGAAAAGAGATTTTAATGAACCTCAACGTTCACCACGTAATAAGTCTTTATTATTAATATAAAAAACGTTCTATTAATTTATAATGAAGACTCAAACGCTTTCATGGAGATAAAACATGATGTATGCATAAAAAATATATTACATAAAAATATTGCCTGTTGTCCTTATTAATTGTTATAGTAACAACGTGTATGGTACCTTGCTGGCACGCTAAATCTAGTAGTTATCATATTAGTGGTTTTAATTAAACGATACAATTTATACAGGTTTTTGGATACATCTATGGACTGCTGCAGCCTGTGAAATAACCGGCATAGTTTATAACTAAAAACAGCTACGTGAGCGTACAGCACTACTGAATTAAATGCATAAGTGGGAGATTTATACATAGAATGTAGTATCGGTACCGATGAGTCCAACGAGGTATGTTCGTAATGTAATTAAAAGTAGATTTCAAATAAAATTGTTTCATTTCACTCATCTTATCATTACCAATCTTGATACAGTCAAATATTCAAAAGATAACTAATAGAATTTTGTGAGTGCTAACATCAAAGCTATCTCAAAGGCAGCCTGTTTCGCATATAAATTGATGAATTTGCCTCCATTTACACCTTTCTGTCATGCAGGAAAACCGTGCTCAACTTCGTTAGTAATTTATAATCGTTTCACTTCACACACGTGGCTGCCTCACACGGCAATATTTTGATTCGCAAGCGAGGGGTGCTTTTGAAACAGTTAACATTGAATAAATCATTTTGTAATACATTCTTCTTACTTCAAATCAATATACTCACGTTTAAAAAGTCCGTACATGTAACCCAAAGGCTATTTAGATTTTTATAATCGTTAAGTTTCTACTAGTTTATTTAGCAGCGTCAAATAAGTATCAACTCCGATATCACTTCACACAGCCGAGTATTATGCAACTTTTTGTAATATTAGATCAGTTTTTTTAGTAAAGTAAAAAAGCAAAAATATGAATATTCCTAAACATGTTTTTATATAACCGTAGAACTCATAAATATAGAAAAAAATAAAGGCAATAAAGGATTTTAAGAAATTGTGGCCGGTAAACGTGTTCAAGTAGCAAATCGTGCTGGTTCATAATAAGAGGGTGTCTTTTGTCTGTAAATTTTCCACGGTAATAATAATATTTATTATAAAACATTACGATATATAATATAGCGTAATGTTAAAGCTATTTTGTACAGATAATAAAACGCAAGATAAATACAGGCGGTACAGTAAAAAAAAAGCCATTCATGCAATTATCATTTAAATTTTCTGTGGTATTGATCACTGGTTTATTGTTAGATAAAACAATGTTTTAGACTACAGCAAATATTTGAACACTGTTTAAATAAAGATTATTTAAACTGGCAGTGTGTGAAATAAATAATAATTAAAGTTTTACGCAAAATTAACAGGACAAATTGAAAACTAACAAAAACAATAGTACCTATAAAACAGATTTAAGTAATTGAAACGGTATAAATAAGCATTATTGAATACGATATCAATTTGAATATCAAAAACTAACAAATTATTTGATTGCGCTTCAATTACATTGTAATTAAAATGCAATTTTGAAGCGTTCTTTGAATATTTCGATTAACCGATAGAGATTTCAATTTCCCCAAGTCACGTGCCGGGATATCGGATCCCGTGGTTGGCTCAATCGGTAATGAGCGAGCGGATGGCAATTTCGCTAGATGAGCTTTTGGTTACACTTTTTACGATGTACTTTACGACGTGTGACACAAAACAAAGGGTAAAGAAGTATATTTAATGTTGTACATACTATATCCTTCTATATTTCATAGTATTTACTACGTTAAAATCATAATCAAGAATACGGTTTAGTTGGATTTCTTTACAACAATATAACTCTCGTATTGACCGGTATTGATATGGGCGGTCTTTAAGAATTTAGAAAGTGGACATTTTTTATAATATATATTAGATGTTTAAAATGTTTGTTAATTTTATTTGTAAAAATAACCTGCTTGGTATATGCACACTGCAGGATATTGAATATGCCGAATTTTCGTGACCTGTGTAAGTCTAGGCTAGGCAGCGGATTAATAGAAAATTAGCTCTACTTCAAACTTATTTCACATTGCTTGTTTATTTAAAACAAATTTTCAAAAATATTATGAGTCTAGCCAATTCATCCTGATAATTACGTTAACATTATAATTATTCTGGGTAATTACAGTTAATATTAAAAACAAACAAATTATTACTTTTAAATTGAAAAAATGTCATAATATTTTTTATAGTATCTTCTTATTTTCGCGATGGCCAAGCATTACATAAAGTATGTTTGGAGCCAAATACAATGTTTCAAATCCTCCATACGTTTAATATAAGTCAAATGTTTGTGTACCGGGCTATTGATAGGTACAATGAAACCTCCTCTGTTTTTGACAGAAAATGTTTTACTTTCCCATACAAAGTGCTGCTATTGATAATTTGCCTCAAGGATTGTATTGCAGTAATGAGGACCAGTTTTAATAAGCTTTGTATATTCTAATTTGTTTTATATAAATATATACAAATAATAAAAAATATGACATAAGTATATTGCGTAACTCGTGTTGTTTATGTTTTAACATATTAATATTTATCGTGAAGATCATAGCTCAAGTTTAATTAAATATCATAATTATTGGAGGATCGAGTAGCGCAGAGAGCTTTACAGCGTATACTGTGTAAGAATCCCGTTTAAGAGAAAATTAACGATCTTATTAATTTCCCGAAAATGTGCCGTGATTAAAACTGTTCAACGCTTTCTATTATAGCGATTTTATTGTTTGACCCAATTATACTGTAGGGACTTGATATTAGAACGTTGTTACGCTAGATTGTTTTTGCTCAGCGCGGTTTGTTTCTAAAATCTAACGAACCTGAAGAGTATAAGGGTATATATTATTTTATTAAAACTCTACTACCATAACAATAATGTTTTATTAGTATGATAACAACACAACCTCTTAGATTACAAATCTTAGATTACTAAATACATTTTATGACAGTGTAATTCTTTGTACGAAAGTAGGTGATAGGCCTATTTATTTACAAATCGTAATAATTTTTAGTACATACAAAAGCAACCGGCGGTCTTATCTCTAGTAATTGATCTCTTCCAGGCAACCCATACTTCTTATCATATCTCGGCCTTATGTGTTAGACGCATGCATTGTTTTCCCTCTAGAATAAAAGGCCCACCCGGAATTCAAACTTGATACCTCTAGTTTGATAGTTACACCTTAAACCACAACTAAAGGACATGTACTCCCATCGATGTATACATAAATAAATATGTACTGTGTGCATTTGCCTTGCCCTATAACAGAATGTATTTAAATTGTTTAATATTCATAGCCATCTGAGAAAATAAAGCAATAAACTTTCCCCACTTTATACGAGAAAAGCCGCCAATTGGTTAGATTATACTGATAAAGCATAAAATGAGTGATGATTTAGGGTTAAGTCCTTTATAAGTGGCATGTCAGCGGGTTTTATCTCGTCAGCAGTGACTTCTCGCTAGCAAATAATTTCAAAACAAAGAGAATTTTAGAAGAACATTGTTATATCATCATGTATTGGATGTTATACCTTCACAAACATTAGCACCTATAATATGAATTTATTAAGCCTACTGAAAACTATTGTACGGTGCGGCTATCATTCTTTACAATAATAATGACAAACATACACGGTTTATGTTAAACAACAAAGAATTGGTGATTAGTAGATGTAATTGTATTTTTTAAAGTAATTACGTATTGAAGCATGTAAAACAGGCCTTCTATTCTAACAGGCCTATGTAACTATTCTATACAATGCTAGTCTAGGAGTTAAGTGCACACCTCTCAAAGCTCAGCGTTTTAATCTGAATGCTTAGCGATATACTTTGAGGCTATATACAAAATTCTGTCGTAATTACATAACGACTATACTATTTCTCTTTGGGATTTAGTTGTTCTATTGACATAATAATTTGAAATTCTAAATGTACACACGATTTGTAGCGCTTTATAAAAATTCAGATTTATAAACGATGTAAAGCAAAATCATACAAAAGAAACTTACCACTAAATACTATGACCACTGATGTATGACATGTTACAATTAGATTGTTGTCGATACAATTTAGTAAGAAAAAAATTGTAAACGTCGTAAAATTTATTCCATCAATCTAACCTGAAGCTAAATGAAGCGAGGAATCCCAAAAAGCTCATCTCGGTAAACTGTTATCCTGCAAACTCATTATCGCCCTAACCGTCCAAGAAATCTTATTAATCTTTCCTCTGGAAATTGAAAATCCCTAATAATCGAATATTATAATGAAACAACTTATAATATAATAATATTTGGCTGAAAGCCTAATTTGCAACAATTGTTGGCACATTGTTCGCTCTTCATCAGACAAAGTCTTGTTTTCCCCAATTATTGTTATTTACGAAGCTATTATATTATCTTTATGCAAGTAATACTTAACTTATTAAGAAGATTTTTCCAAATACAATCTCATATTATAATAATCATACCACCCAAACTAAATAAAAAGACTATAGAACAATTAACATTATCCATAAAACTCATTTTCAACTTAATTAAACATGAATATTTTGATAAGCTATGATATAAAAACAAAATCATTAATGGTCCTAGTAATTATATATTCAGGTGCGGGGACGCAGGCGACATCTCTAGCGGCATTAAACAAAGTGGTCTGTCGGGTTTTTCGCCAAATTGAATGTGAAAATATTGCCACCCCATTACGCTGTGACGTTGGATACCTACTATCTATATTTCAGTGACCAATTCCCAAGTTTAATCGAACTTATAACTAACAAATGCTTCTCGATTTTGGTAATAATAACTATTATATCATGAATATTATTTTTGTTTTATATTTTGTAATACCTGCATTTAAATGAACATTTGGAACAATAATTTGATTGACCTTGTTTAAATCGATTTAGTGGCATTTTAAAAACTTAGTATTACGCGATGAGTCTTACCGAATTTGAAGTGTTCATATAAAACAGTATGTGTCTGATTAAATTTTTTTTAGTAATAAGCTCGTTTGCTTACTTCTGAAACATAAACAATGGTATGTATTCAATGATTGTTCAGTTCTCTATTCATTTGACGAGTTGTTGGCCTATATTGGAAAACTCCAACTAAGTTTAAGACACTTTTGACTTTGATTACACATTGAGAGAATTTCGATAAACTTAAGTAATCAACACGAAACAAAAGACCGTCTACTGTTAAACACATCTGTTTAATAATATGAATAAATAGTGGCTTCTCTTTCTTTGTAAGTATTCATTTCTTAAAATGAATATGCAAGACGGTTGGTTCATACGTATTGTCTTTTGGAATACAGCCAACAGTTCAGGGGACTGTAATATTTTTTAAATTCAATTTAGGTACGGCCACAAAGCTCTATCCACCGGGCTTAATGTACACCTGGTGAACGGTTAAATGAGGAATGAGATGCAATGGAAACTGGAAAGATATTCCTTTATTACTGGACCCTCTTTAACAACTTTTTACTTTTCTTTATGGTACTGTTAATTATATAAATTGATAAAAGATAATTAAAATATGATATTATTACCATTTTGTTAAGATATAATGTTACAATTTATTAAATGGCCTAAAAACCTCATTCGAATTTATTTACAACATAAATGGGCGTTGGTTTAAACTGAAAATATTATTCTTATATTAAGCTTAGGCTCGCGGTTATTATGCGTGAATTCAATTTGCAACTTACAATTAGGCGAGCCATAATAATTTTTAATAAAATACATACATAAATAGCCTAAAGGCTGTGAAGGTATGATATAATCTCTGAATAAAGCAAAGGTACGTGCCCTCATTAAAGCCTGCTCCTCGCTGCTTGAAGAATGTTTTGCGTTATGGTTCTATGAAAAGTTTTATGTTGCAATACATCTCGCTCCGTTTTTTTTCATTGAATTTTGTCGTATTACTTTTATTTAGATTTGAGGTTGAATTCATTATGGGAATTTACAACATTTTTATAACGTTATAAACGGCTTCTATTTATTAGGCAGTGAAAAGCGGTAATGTTTCGTTAAATGAAATTAAGAACTTGAAACTTATATTGTTATATTGAATAAGTATGCTTATGGCTTGTAAAGTTATGTGTCTACAAAGACTTCTAAATCATACTTCACAATACATACGAAGTTGTAGCGTCCAGCGTTTTTTTTATTGTGATAACAATAGGGTCGTAGTTTCATATGCACGTCAACCTAACAATCCCATGAGAGGTAGCTCGGGGGTCGGTTCCTCGTGAAAGCCATGTTAATTACGAGTTTTCGCATCAAAGCCACGTTGAAAAATAAAACTATCTAGAATACGACCACTATTACATAGTTTAACGGGGTTTAATATATCGCAGGTACTTCGGGGTGCAGTACCTCGTCCGCTGAGTGATTTTTGCAATTGAAATTAGAATTTTTCTTCGTTGTTTATTGTTTAAGAAAACCCGTTCTAGTTCATGTCTGCAGCTTTAATTGCACTTGGAGCGAATGTGCCACGATTTATTACGGCGAGTTTCGAAGTAAAATTCCCGTAAAACTTTATCAATGCTCCACTCTAAAGTACAGAAGTAACTTTGGTTTTATGGTTTGTTTTCTAGCTATAACTTATAACGACGTTATAACCTGTGACATCAGTGAAATTACCTTAAACTTAAAAACATAATAAAAACTTGTATGTAAAATTCAAAAGTTGAATTTACTTGCCAATTTAAATTCATATCCAACTTCAAATTGAACTGTGATCCAAAATAAAACCATGATCCGTTTTAATTTCTAGTAAAGCTACATTAAATAAAAAAGCCGTTTCAGCAATATTACATTCATGAAAAGTAAAGTTCACGGCTCAACATTTCCAGAAAATTTCATTGTCGTCGAAATCAGTCGAACGGTTTTATTGAAAGGTTTATTTTATTTCAAAAGGGTATTTTGCTCCCTAACGCCATTCATACGCCATTTATTTGGAAATTTCTGTTTATGTTTCAATTCAACAAGCCGTTCATCTAGCTTTATTTACCTGGTACGCAAGGTAAATTCAACGCTGAAAAGACAAAGAGGAGACATGTCTGCCAAATCAACTGTTTATGAGAATGAAAAATGAAATACGAAGTTAGATACTACTTCTGTCAGCTTCAAAAAGCTCTTAATGGATGTGCTTTTTATAACTTATATTGAGATCGATATCTTTCTTTGGTATTGTCGAAATTGAACACGTGTCCTAATAATTATTATTTTTATGCTTTGTAAATGTTACTATATAAGATATTAGTATTTTCTGCTAGTGTTGACATAGATAACTGTAAAGCATTTAGTAAATGATAACTTACTTTGTGGCACTGTATGACAGTTAAACTGATTTTTCGTTAAACTTCAACTGTATTATTATTCCAGTACAAACACAGTCATATAACAAGTGTTTTTTTACTGCAGCTATTTAAATACAGGTAGATGGGAGACGGAGCACTATTTTTACATATTTTACAGCAGTGAGGTACTTAGCCCGTCCACGCTTCCGTAATTTTCGTTCCAGTGTACTGCGTTTATATTGCGTCATTGCAAGTAAAAACTGCAATTTAAATATAACTCATTATAAATAAGGAACTAATTATTTCACTTACAGAAGTAACCCTTTCAAGTTTGAATTTTAAGACATTTATATTTTCGTCACTTAGTAGGCTTAAATTGATTATTTTTGCATAGTTGTTAACTACATTGTAAACCCTGTAACGTCAGTCGTTTTAACCACTCTCTAAAATGTCGAAATCAATTGGCTTTGGTTGGTTTAGCTTGCATTATTTATTTCTATTTAATGGCAACACCATAAAATGCACAGTCCCTTCAGTGTCGTTATATAGAATTAGCACTATATTTGAAATCATAGCTAGTACGTTTGTAGCCTGCCTATGCAATCATTTTGTATATGGCATACACTGCATTTACGGTGAAGAAAAATGTGAGAAACTAGCAGGAATTACAGCAAATGATAAACGCTGTCAACCTCCTTTTCGCTGTAAATAGGTTTAATGCAAAATATATATTATAGATTAATTATATATTTTTATTCAATATTCTAAGTGATTTGTATCCGCATAAAACAGTATTACATGTTACAGACGTCAACTAATGAAAATATAATCCGTTAATACGTTTGTGTATGTGATAAAGTTTATTCTCACGTCATACGCGATGACAAAAGGCTTAACTAGTTCGCAGTTAATACGATTTGCTTTATTAAACTTGTTTCGTGTTTCGTGCGCGTCATTTTCACTTACATTGCTCTTGTTAGTAACTTTTAAAAAAACCCAATTATTTCCTAGGGATTAACTTGTACGACTTAATGTAGAGTTTCATTTGTTTTAACGTAATCTCACTGAAGTTTAACAAATATACTCCAAAAAATACAATTCGTTAAATATATTTAGGAATTATGAATAAATGATTAAAAATAATTATGATTTTAATTTAATTAAAGTATTCATAGTTAACATAAAAAAAATACCTGTCGTATGTGGATACCATTATCCTACCTACAACGCTGATTATGTAGTCATTAATATATTAATAAGAAACTGATATAAAGGATCAATTTTCGAGCACAGTCCAAAGGTTACATGAAAAGTTTACTTAGGACCAGCTTGGTCTGGGAATTCATCAATCCCTTGCTGCTATTATTTGGTTAGATCTACCAAAGGAAACTTTACAGGATTTGTAAGTGATGCAGTGTAATTGGGAATTTAATTATTATGTTTGATTTGCTAATTTATAAAGGGCACCAAAATTCGTTATAATTAAGTACCATTGTTATATAGAAAAAAGTTTTATTATAAAAATAATAAAACTTTTTTCATATCATAAATAACCTTTGCAATTCTTATACTTCTTTATTTTTTTTAAGAATTTAAGGACTTTAATAAGGAATGTCTATAAAGATATAACTTAATAGCGACAAGGCCGTAAATTGTATTATACCCATATTTTTGGTTAGATATTTGAAAATTTGCAAAGGCCAATAAAGACTAAATGAAGAAATAAACGAAAAAATAACGGAGATTTTCTACGTCTTTATTTTCTCAGGAAAACCTATTTATAAGTGATGCCGGAAACCTCTCTCGCGGGTATAAATTTGAGTGAGATTGAGTTTTTTTTAAATTCAACACACAAACAACAATAAAATAGGCTTATTTGCGAACATGCCGAGCAAACGTAATTTACTGAAGAAATCTCTTCTGGCTATTGGTCTATATTGTGTAAACACTTGTCAAAGAGTGGTTTACTTAGGACGGTAGATCGACAGTATGAAGAACCACAGATTACACAACTCACTTCAAGTATCGGAATTAAGTTTTCTTTGATATATATAAACACAACTAAAATTTCAACATATTACTATTTTATAGCTTTTTTAACATTACGATGAATGCATCAAAATAATAATTACACTGGTCAATTTGTTATTTTTAAACATACACTCAACTGACTAAGACTAAGGTCATATCAAGGAAAAAAAAAACGCCTTGAATCATCATTTGAGGCTTAATAATTGTCTATACTGCAATGGGAATTACATTTACTCGACTAAACGGACATCTTATAGAAACCTTTATGAAATAAATAATATATATATATAGACGCAATTTCTGATCTCGCTACTCAATTCAAAGTGAGCGTTTATTTATGGCATAATTCAAAACAACTTAGTTTACTTATAAATTCACGTTCGCGGCATTGTTAATTGAAAAAGGACATTTTCTTAGCTTAACTCAGATAACCGAGGATTCTTGCTCTATAGTTACTGTCGGAACAATCAATAAAGCTTGGGGTATAAAAGTATTATAAGGTTAAAAACATCCTCCAACAAAAATCTTCCACCTTATCCACAATTGTCGGATTACAGATTGATTATAATTTACTACTGGATTCAACCAGCAGGGAATGTAAGCCTAACCATTAATATAGAATGAAATCGTCAGTAAATAAATCCCATGCACCCAAAACATCTATTTTACTTCAATTTTGAACAGCTAAGACTTACCTATTCGTTTACGTTTTCGGGCGATTTGCCAAACTTTTGATTGTACCTGGATACCGACTAAAAGATTTTACGGTTATTTTCTTTAGTTATACTAAGATATTCTATTTTAATATTGTAATAATGTTCTTGTGCTCGTGTATCCATATAAGATCAGATCTTTGCAGAGAACATTTTGTCGACTCGTCCGTTATGTTGTAACTTTACCTAACATGGCTGTTTATATTTAAGGCAACAGTTTTCCTTATTTACTAAAAGTAACACAGTAACAACCACAGTAGCGAGCAATTTAAGATAAATCTTTGTTTAAAATTTATGACGAATTAGTGGATTAACCAGGCCGATTTTATCGGGCCCTCATACGAACCAATTTAATTGGTAAACCTATGTGCATAAAACTAAATAATATAAGTAGGTGAGTAGGTGGGTAGTTGAATATTTTAAGAGCTATTTGCTTCTGTGTAAATATAATATAATTTAAAATTCTAAACTAATATTATTGTTGCAGATAATCACATTGGCTGTGGAAGAGGTGAGAATTAAAACTTCTTATTTGGTACTAATAATAGGTGCCAAATTATATAATTACTTAAAAATAGTATATAACCGTTTTATCTTAAGTTTAAGTTTACAATTACCTAATATTATTTCAATATGTTGGCTACAAAATATATAAGCGTTTGTTGCACCAAAACTAAACCGAGACTACTGGTACTACATTCATTAAAACTTAAAATGTAAGTTATTCACTATGACTGGAATAGGTGTGTTTACAGTTGGCTATTGTAAATCTAGATTAGTCCAAATGAACTTTGTGTGTACTCGTTAGGGACGAACGTAAAACATGAAGTGAGAAGTTTGCGATGGCCAAACTTAGTTCACATAGCATTAAACAACACTATAAGTACTTATATCGTTTGACAATGGTGCCTTTATGCATAATAACTTTACACAATATAGTACAGGCATTAGTTATTATATGTGAGTTTTTACGAATTTGCGAAAAATAACTTCATGTAATAATATGAATATAACTTATATATTATATATTTGAAAATTTTATATATTTAATATGTAGTACACAAGTAACTTACCTCAGCTGACTATGTGGTCCCCATCTTTTTCGACTTGAATGAAAGTGAAGAAAAGCACGTAAGCTCTCATACCCTCATTAATAGAATGAGGTGGGGGAATGATAGTGAGGAATGATAAAATCAATATAACCAAAATGATATAACCTACAAAATCTAGTTGAACAATAACCTCAAATCAAATTACGATTCTAGGCAAAATTTCTACCCCTCAAAACATGTAAAACAGCATAAAGATTGTTAGTAATGAAATAATTACCTTTTATTTATATAGTGTGAGAGATTGAGACTTAAAAATTTAATATTTATATAATTAATTAAAAACCGGATGACAACAACACATCTTTTCGAAATTCATTTCTTACTCGGTACCTTATGAAAAGTGTTACTGTTAAATGCACTATTTTTAACATAAGTAATGACCAAAACAAGTCAAATACAGTCACAATAAAGCAATGTTATTTAAATATTGAGTTTGGGACATGATGAGGAAATGATATTTGAAGTATTCGGTTACTTGTCATTCGATATTGTGAGATTCAAACACCTTAGTGAAGTATGGCACGAGCAGCTCCAGTAGTATAGTTTACGTGAAAAATTACAAAGTTTACAATACAACGGTAAAAATATAGAAAACTGAGTATGGACTCGATTTTCACAAATTTCTGAGAACTACACATGTGTACTGACTACCAAGTGTACCAAGTACCAATTACATATAATTTTGTAATTTAACTTGGTCTCTAACATATTATTAATTTAATAAAAATATAATGCAATTAAAGAGTCAACTCAACAATCCTTTCATTCCATTTTCGAATTAATATAAATGCCTTATATGCAAGTGTATACTGTATAGTATTTATTTATGTCATGCTATAAAAATTTAACAATTATGTTTTTAATTCACTCGTAACTCAATCGCAAAATGGCCTGTAGTTCTTCATTTTCATCTATATTTATTATATCAAATATCATTTGATGCCCCATAAATTATTTCTATTAAAATATACAGGTCTCATGAGGCTACCCTAAATTCCTCGAGATAATGTTCGAAACTAAAGACAATGTTAATACCTAATGATAAGCTTCGAAAGTTTGTAAGCTTAATACTTCCTGTTAGTTTCGTAATACCCTGATTATAGATCTTCCATTATTAATGTATTTCTGCCATATTTATTATCAGTAAAAAATATCAAAAACAATTTTTAGTTTTGTGTTTTATTTTAATTTAAGTTACTTATATTAGTTAGGATTATTTAGTGTTTATAAATAAAATATTGTGTAAGGTAATTAATATAATACAATTAATATATTATTCTTTCTAACACATCGGCAATAGATTTTTTTATATAAAAAAAAACAATTAAAACATATTAATAATGTAGAATAAATAAACTACAGTAAAGAAGCACTCAAAAAAAACAAGTCTAATAAAAATCCACGTTGAAATTGATAAATTTTTTTGCAGTCGTGGAAACATCAAAATTAAAATTTCCATTCAATCCAAATAACCGCATATCAGCTGGTGTAATTGGCGTAAAAATAACGATGTAACAGATATTCGTAGGAGTTTAATTTATATTTTCCCCTAAGTTTGGTACATTTTAAAATGAAATGAATAAAACATTTTGTAACAATCATGTCTCGTTAAAATTAATATTTTTTTATTGAAATTTAAAACTTTTTATCATATATGAATAAAGTAACGTTTATTATTACTTTAGATAAAACTAAGCACTTTTAAATTTCACAAACTATATCAGTCAAATCAATCAATCAAATATCTAATCAATCTATAATATTATCACATAGGTTATCTTACACTTATGAATCATCAAAAAAATCATATTTTTTCATTCTAACATACGTATATATAACAAGAAAGCTTGTCAGAAAGTCATACTCAGAAGTCAGACAGAATCAAATAAGTCTTAAAAAGTAGAAAAAGCTTCCGTAGCAAATACATAGTGCGGCTTATCCATATTCAAGCTTGAATTGAAGGTGAGTGCTGCGTTGAGTTAAAATTGGATGACGTCAGCCCTCACATTGCATAAAGATTATGTATAAGTATAATATAAAATTCTATTTATTGAAAGAATAATTTGAAGTATACTTTTAATTCGTTTGGATGATATGAATTAACTTTATTAAAGATGGGTGTCATTAATATATACAGTATTAATACTTTTCAATTTTGGTTAACTTTAAACCACAATTGAAATAAATACTCCGTAAAATGTCAAATGACAAGTTAGTTGAGCTCGCTATAAGATTTCAGCCACAGACAAATATCACGGAAATTACGAGCTTTTTGTGATTTTACCTTTTCATAAAGATGATTAACCCTCGGAAATCTTACCGGAAGTTATTCCGAACTTTCGACGCTTCTTTGTGTCTATGAGGCTTTATTGAAACTTGTTTATAAAATAACTGGTTTATTTTGATATTAAGGTGTACTTACCAATAGGGACGCAGCTAGGCAAAAGTAATTGCTAGGTAAAAATTCCATTGTTCTATGCAAGATCTAAGTTAGTGTAATAAATGTCAAATAACAGCTTTTTTAATAATAATTGTCAGAATATACAGTATACAAAAAAAAACAAAGTGAAACTTTGTCACAACTATCAATTTGATTACACGTTAAGTTTAAAAGTCGGCAACGGAGGGTTAATTTAAAAAAAAAGAATAGTTAAAATTTTATACGCGCTCGTCATTGTGGGGTACAGCTTAAGCAAGATTTCCCTAGACTCCAAGATTTATAATCTACCTGGTTTCATTTACTTTTCAGTTGTATCATGAAACGTGCAACACTGTTGCTCAGTTCTCGTTTTACGATATGCGCAACTGATACCTATTAGAAGTTCGGTTATTACTCTCGCATCATTAAAACACATGAAAATATTATTATTATTATTAAAAAAGAAATTCAAAGGGAAAAGTGGCGCAGTGCTTTTGCACTACGCCACTGTAAAGCTATTGAGCTGCAATATTAAACACTTATAAAATAATTGTAAGTTTAGGACAACGTATTTTAACTAAGATTTTTGTAAACCATAGAAATCACATTTTTTGATTACAAAACTTATGGCGATAAATATTGTTTTTTTTTTAATGTATATTTAAAATCCACAAAAATCATACATAATCTTTAAACTAAAATAGTTTATGGATGATAATAACGAAGTAAAACTAGTACTTGAAAATAACCCAAAAACAATACTATTTTATAATTAGCTTAGTTACCTACTGCTCTGTATATATACACTCCTAGTATATTTACTACGCATATAAGCGTAAAAAATATTTTTGTTAAACAAGAAACAATATGTGTAAGGTTTTTACTGTGTTAAAATATTTATGAGGGAACCCTTATCTCATGGATTTTTGGATCCGCTTAATGTAAGGTTTATTAATTTATTGGTCTGATACTTTAATGTAATTGAAAACAAAAGGTTTTGCTCCATTAAACATTCCCAATACAGGATTCAACTGGAATAATTTGCAAAGAACTGGCTGAATTACTATTTACGTAGATTAATACGGTATAAAATTTCACTATTTAGAAATATTTTTTACTACTACGTGTAAACGTAGCTAGCTATATTTAAATATAGCCTCGTTTGCAATGTTAGAGTTTACCTAAACTAAGTTTGCTAACTAATTTAATATTATTAAAAATATTTCACGGACTTTTAGTATTACCGATGCTTAACAAATTTTAACTAACTGCTGGCTAACTGAATTGCCAAGTTGAATTAAATAACCTGAAATTGAATATACTTTTAATTTTTTGAGAAGATTTGATTCGATTTAGGAACTTTTATTCTTACCAGATTATGGGTCAAAAATAAAACTAGTTAAACTTTTCACTTAATAAAAAAGAGGAAGTTACAAGTCCACGTGTATCTTCATTTTCGCAAGCACTGACGTATACCTATATATATTTAAAAACTTAAATATCAATTAAAGAATTCTTATCAATTGGTGAAAATGTATGTATATAATATATATGAAGGTTGTACGTGACACAGTCTCGACCGGTCCCAGGATAATCCTATTGAAAGATTTGATTTTCCGCTAAATTAGATAAAAGTAATGAACGCTTCTGGAGAAACCTATCCGAACGGGGATATTTATTTTATATCATCTCAGCGATTGATACATAACATCTTGTGTGGCTCTAATACCAGTGATAAACTACATATTTTAAATAAATACAGATTACACTTATACACACACACACATATATATATATATATATATATATATGACAAACGTCGCCGCTTCCAAGAAAGTATCGCGCTAAATAGGTCATATAAATTTATATTATTTGATTTTTTTTAGTTTTAGTTAAAAAAATATATATTGTGTTATTAATTTATTGTTTTACTAATATATTTTTTTATAATAGCTTCTTATACATAATGTATGCTTATATAAGGACAAAAGAGTTGCATTTTTTTACCTACAGCAAATACATTAGATGATAAACACTATGAAAAGAGACAAAAAAACAAAGAATACGCATGAAAATGTAGAATTTATCTTATAATAGTAGGTTTACTTTAGCAGATTTGTTTATATAAATTTTGTTTATATAATTTCACTTGCGTTTGTCATTATTCATTAGGTGTTTCGGTATACAAAATTATCGGTATATAAATTGCAATTTAATTGCTTCAGGCTTACACAGAAAATAACCCTAAAACAAAGGCTACTGTATTATTTAAATTCTGACGTTTTTTAGGTCAACCATGACAAAATACACTGCTATTATGTTTCAATTAAAATGATACTTCATCCATCAAATAATTACCAACTTGTGTTATGAGAAAAGTTTTGTATTTGAAATCTTGGAACAATTTTACTTAGCCAGCTTTGCGGTACTGAAATGTTTCATAGTATTCTCTGAATATGTAATTTATTTTCAATCATATATTTTTGTGCAAAACTAAGGTAGTATAACTATGATTGGAACCGTGGAAATATTTATATTTAAAATATTTTTATTGATAAACTAGCTGATAAACAAACGTCGTTTTGCCAAAAAAATAAATAAAATAAATGTCTCTATAAATAGATGTTGGCCGATTCTCAGACCTACTCAATATGCTCAGAAAACAACAGGAGAAACAGTCAACCCGTTTCAGAGGAGTAAGGGAACGAAAACTGTGACACGAGAATTTTATATATATTATTAGAAGATCTTACGACTAACTGCCTCTAGTAAGAGTTAAATATGATTTGAATTTAAACGCCTATTGTAAGGTCCATAACAATAAAGTTTGTTTAATGCAAATGTAAGTATTCTATCAGTAATCAAAACAAATAAATAATAAATATCGTGTAAAACATTTTTTGTTCTTCCAATAACATTCCGTATATTTGTATAAATCTTGTCCAATATAATACAAGACTGTCATAAAAATATTTTGTTTTAAATTCCCGGTACTATCAATAATTATGTGATCAACAGATTTCTTGTAGGTGTTTATCTAATAGTAAATAAAAGTAAAATGTAATAGTAAATTAACAGTTCATATTTTATGTTAGCACCCATAATACATGCACCACTTTCCTCTAAACTAACCCAGAGGAAAGTGATGCATTTTATATACGATTGCTAAGGCAATCGTATGTAAAAATACACATAATAATACGTTATATTTAATGTTGTGAATCTCAATAAATACAATAAAGTACCTAAAACTGTCACAAACTGTGTTCACATTCACATCTTTCAACTCATTGTTATATTGGCTAGATAAGTGTTTTGTACAAGTACGGATGCTGTCTATCATTGCAACAATATCAGTACACAGATAGTATCGACTTGTCAGGAAGCCCATACAAGTCGTATAGAATGACGTTTGTAATGTGATAGCAGCGTTGCGTTGCCTTTGTTATGGGCCTTACGGAAACGCTTGGCACTGTTGTTAGGTACACACTATCGATAATAGAGAACACTGAACATTCTGTTCTAGCATAATTATATGACATTAATGTATTGTATATACGTATATATGCGAAGCAGTACCATTTTCTACGTTTAAGTAGTTCGTAACATTTTGGAAATGTTTGTACGTAAAGCGAAAACAAATCAAAGATTTTTATTAATCTGATGTAAACTACTCGTGTGTAAAATGTGTGTTATTTATATACCCGATACAATAAATGTTAAAAACATCTCAGAATTTTAATTGTGCAATAAAACGACGGAAAAATCAATATTATCTCAATATAGTTTACAGGTAATTACTGAAAGCGTTTGTAAGCGATTCGATAAATAAACATGAGCGCCAGGCAATCAAAACCAACGCTCGAGCCTTTACCGTTGTATTGTTCTGAAAACTAATTTAATCTAAAGCTGACTTCGTTTTAAACTTATTGTAGCAAATAATTTGGCATTCTTAATAAAGTAAACGATAGGCTTAGATAATTAACTTCATGAAATTTGTTATTGCTTTAACATAGATTATATTTTATAAAATTACCATTTGACCCAAGTTAAATACTTATATTTATGAATAAATAACGTCAAAACAAACGGTGTTCATGGAATTTTGTTAATAAAACAATAAGTCATGCTTTGTCCAATATAGAAATGCTTTGAGATTTCTGCGTATCGTAAATTCCTCACAGGGCAAGCTGATATTTATTCCAGAGGCGTAGCTGACAACTCACAATTATTGGGCAAATACTTAGGAAACTGAATGGGCTTGGGCAAGAGGTTCTTCAAACGCCAAATACACCTCATCGAAGACTAATTGATTGCGTATCTAATTTATTCTATGTATTGAAAAAATCTAATTATTGATAATAATACAACCTTAACTGTTAGAAGTCCTGTTATGAAAATACATGTAAGCAATGACTCTGTTTTTCGTCTTTTCTAAGAAAATAGAAGACGTGTAACTCACAAACAAGCTCTAGTTAATAGATGGTTTATTAGCTTGGTATTTTGTAAAAAAAACATCGTTAATAGAAACACTCCCGTGAGATGCTACGCCGTAGCTTTATTGGAAAATGTCGCCGCAACATGGAATAAAACGTACTTCTCGGCTATATCATGTATTTAATAAAGCACCCTGGTAATCTAATGTGCTGTTTTAAATATATAGTGATGTTTTTGTAACAAACAATTGTACAATTCATCTGAATAATAAATCACGAATACAAACTAAAAATATACGGAAATAAAAGTTCCAAAATACTCATGTGAGTATATAAACTGTGACATGAAAAGATAATCGGGTTGGCGGAACTGATTCGCTCACAAATTGAATAAGAGGTATGTTCCTATGAAACTCGGGGGCGAGGGTGGAGCGAGATCGAGCGCAACGCTCCGCTTAAACTTAGCTAACACTACACTGACTAAACTTTAATATTAATAATATTTAGTATTCGCTTTGACCAAATCTCAGGAGTTTATGAGTTTATAAACCAAATTTACGGTTTTATGAATAAATAAGTTTTGGTGGCTTTTTAGTTTTGTTTTATAATCGTGTAAGGAATTTAGGGATCTAATAAATAAAATATTATCATAAAACAAAGTGGTTTAAATAGTTAAATCCAAACGGGAGTCTGTTACCTTGGTAAAATCCTAATAATATAGACAAGCACTAACCATCTAGTTAAAAATTCACACAAAGCATAAAGCTCGTACATAGGAAAATATTTCAAAACTGAATCAAAACATATTAAAACCAAAACGATAGCACTCCTGGAATATCGGAGTCAGCAATATGTCAAAACTATTTTCATTGCAAATTGTCAGCGCAAAGTTTGTTCAAAAGCACCTGTTTGCGGCCGCATGTGTGCTATTAAAATCGCGATGGCTTGTGCATGTTCCCAGGATTCTATTAAATAATAACAAAGCTTGGTTAATTTCAGTTTCATCGAACAATATAATTAAGCTTCATCAACAACGATTGGGTCACATGCAACTTACCTGCCGACTGGGCGCTGACTCTGTCAAACTACTGTAAATTAGTTTCCGAATTCTGATGAAAAGTTTAATTGGATCTTCGGAGCCAATATGCTCTGTTAGCTCATGTGAAAAGTCCATATTGGCGAAGTTCGACATGAAGTAACATTCAATTTCACATATTTAACAGTGTCACGTTAACCATTGGCACTACACCATGAACGTTCGTTTGTTCGTTCGTTAAGTTATTATTTTAATCTTACATTCTCAAAACGCGTTATTGCATACTTTGATAACATCTTTGTTAGGTTGTATTAATCAATTTTACTATTAGACGAATATACCACACTTAATAAATGGATATAGCTGGCGTGCAATAATATTTTTATTAATATTTCTGTACATTTATATTGCCAGGAATGGCTATTGGGTTACCGCGGTATCTTTGTTTGGTACGCCATTCTTCTTGGCTGGCGTCTGCTCTCTGGAATCTTATTAATAGCTGTAATATTCGAGCACGCTAGCCTGTATGAACCACAGGAATTGTTCTCCCGATGCGCTCAGCTCGGTTTCTGTTTCTACCTCGTAACTCAAGCTTGGCTTTTGTTATTCATATTTCATTGTTTTATCGAATCTTTAGACTTGAGAAAAAATCTGTTATGTCATAAAAATGTATATTCATTGCAGTCTCATATCTGAACGGCTATATAGCAAGTTGTTTGAATTTTACACACCCTCACTTAAATTCACAATATAAAATGGTCTTGTATAACAGCTATTTTCTATTTACTAATAATATTCCTACAATCCGTCCCTATGGGCCGGCAACGCACTCGCTGAATGACTTCCCTTTCACGGGCTGCGACGTGTATCTCGCTATCATCATAAACATAATAAATATATAAGACTACTATTAAATATAAAGCTTTTTATCAAAATAGTAAGTTATTAATAGTTTTTATACTAATTCAAATATCGAATATTCACCCGCCCTAATTCGTTATGTACAAAAATTGTAAACACTTCACGATAACTAAGTTTGGGGTTTCGCTGCTTCAATTGGTACTCCAAACTGAACCTTTAAGTTCCCTATTGTGTAGACAAAATCTCATTTATATGTAAGTATTACAAGTTTAGATTAAACAGGCTTTCAAATTCAAAAGCAATAGAAATACTTCAGCGAGGTCCTGATAGGGTATTCGTTTAGTGATCCCTCGGGACCTGCTAACGATAACTATGTATACCAATTTGCATCATTAATGCGGTTCAGGATGATAGAATGGAGAAGGCAATATAGATACGAAAATTTGTATCTTGAGAAGTGACACAAGAGATACCTACTAAACGAAAACATTAAATTATCAGTGTTTATTGCATAAACACTTATAAGGGTTTCATACAAAAGTTTTTACTCTTAAAAACTACGTAGCGAACAAATCCTTTTAAAACAATGTCCACAGACTATATACATATCTAGCGTTAACTTAAACATACGTTGCAACTTAACGTGCAACGTATGTTTAAGTTAACTTTACGCAAATAAAAACAAATTTTAATATTATCAATAAAATATAAAAGCAAGCTTGGCGCTATGTCGGATTTCATTTAGTAAGTGAATTAATACGCTGTTCCAAACTTTATATTGGTTTTAAAATAAACTGATACAGACTCTTCTTATTAAATTCATTTCAGATTTGTAATATTAGCATTTACAAAGAATGCACATTTAACAGCCAGCTAGCCAGCCATTGTAAAGACGTGTGTTTAATATATATATGAAAAGCGTCAGGAGTACGTATTATGCTTTGGGAAATATTCAATATCCTTTTTGTAATAGCAGTAAATAAAAGTTTCACATTGAACAAAAATCAACTGAACTAATGGAAAAATGATATTGGATAATGATTGGAAATAATTTTTAAATAATACATTATGTTCGTTGAACTACGAAGTACATAAGGAGATCGGTTAATAAAAAATAAGGTGTTTCGAATGTTCCTTTTACCAAAGTACAAGATAGCTAAAAAAGGCAACCCTTCCAGTCACGTTTCCCTGATACTCGATACACCTTGTTTCCTTTATTTAATTGTCATGTGTACATATCTTCTAAAACCTTATCTGACCCTAGTGTCACAAATAACTCACTTATGTATATTTATTTAAAGAATAAACACAAGTACAAGATTTTAATAAATCGTGTCATCTATACTAATAATAAGACTAATATTTTAATAAATGATCTCTGGGAGGTAATTTGGGAAATATAAAGTAAACTTTGTCCACATTTTAATAATAATTTGTTTATTTTGTCTGACGAGCTTTTGTAACAAAATCCCCTAAAATACAGCTAAAGGGCAGTTATAGAAGTAGATTTTAGAGTTTGATCCTTGTGGCAAAGTATCTATAATGCAGCATTACCTCGCTGTATCTCCTACACTTAAATCACCAAAAATTGGGTCATCGTTACTAACTTAATTCTTTGATAAGCGTCTGTAACTTGTCCTTGGGGGTGGCATAGAGCATACTTCAAACGGGTACTTAAACAAAGTTTAAAGAGAGACACACTATTCTGATTGCAACCTGTGACAAAAGCAATCATAATAATAAAGTTGTTAATGTTACTAATCAAAGTATGGGCTTACGCCGAACATTTTTGACATCCAACAATAAATAAATGTATTCACATAGGTAATCGTACAGCTACAGTCAGTAGCCGTTGGCTGCGTCGTGTTACAAAGGTAAATTGAATCTTTTATGATTGCAGCTTTCCGTAACAGCGCAAATAATGGATATACGAAAGAACGGTTGTCAAAAAAAACTTGAAAAAAAAATTCAAAACACTTTTTATTCCGTACTGCACTGCAGTTATAAACATTTTAATGGCTATAATAAAGTATTGCAAAGGATTCTTAACAGAAACATCTCTAGTAAACTCGACTGCTTAGTATATGTAAGTATATTGGGGTTCTCACACTGTTAAACTAAAACAAAATTGGTATGTATAAGACCCGTTTCTAAGTGCAGTGCGAAAAATATACAATACTATATTGTAACACTTTATGGTTAATAATAATAGTTATGGCCAGATTTTATAACAGATATATATTAATCATTTAATTTTTACAAACGACATTACCTTAAATCAACACAAGATTAAACTATAAGTGGCCACAATCAGTGGCGAAAAATTTTTACAACGGTACAGATTACGGTACATGTATTTTTAAATATATAACGCGTTGCGAAAAAAATAAGGTTCATCTAAACATATCTGATACAGTGAAAAATCCAAACAGTTTAAATACTAGAATATAACTATTCAGAATTAATAATGGATATGTAGTATGATTCTGTTTAGTGAGCGGAAAACAGTGGTTTCTTTGTTACTTTCAAATAGTATTTAATACGGAAAATAAATTTTATTTTCCGAATTCATAGCCTTTTGAACAAGCATTGTACGAGCACGAAATATTTATTATTGTGTGAGTTGATTAAATGTACGCGAAGTGAAATATCAATCTTAAAAATATTTTTGGAGCTTTTCTTGCAGAATAGAAATCCCTCGGTTCCATTAGAATGGTTCTAAATAACAAAATTATTAAATAATTTTATAAAGTATTTTTTGTTACATATCGAGAATTATATTTAGTATAAACAAAATTGTATATATATAGTGTGAACAATATAGATGATAAACAGTTAGTTACGCTTGATAAACTGCGTATTAAGATTATCGCTTGTTTCCTTGATTTTCAATCGTTATTGAGCGATTAGTACTGGGAACCAGTAGACTATCCATCAACTTTCCAGGAAAACGTGATACTAAATAACAAAAAAAAACAAATTTCTACTTAGCCCTAATTATATATTCATAATGATGATAAGCCAAATTTAAATTGATAATTATAATTCTAATGCAGTGATATATTAATGAAGCAATTAATTTAGCTTAAAATAGATTTTAACAGGCGGGGAGTTACATATTCAATTAAATAGAAACACGTGAAAATACACAAATTATGTGTACATCACACAGAAGGGGAACGCACCCGTAGCCGCGGGCTCTCGCTCCAAATTACGCGTCCCAGATATGAACTCTTTGTCCCAATTCTACTTTTTATTTCTAACAAATTGTATTTACTTAGAAATCGTAAATATAGTAATATTGGACAAGTAGATTGTGTGTGTCTGTCAACCGAGGGTATCCGATTTATGGTTATGCAGTAGACACCGATATATTTGTTTCTATATGCGCTATCAACTCTAGCTTAATTGTGTACGTAAATATCGTGAATAAACCAATTACTTAAATACTTAAAAATATTCAATAAATGTATGAAATTGAGCATTCCACCCTTTTACGGTTGTAACCCCCAGTATTATTATTATTTAATCGTTTCGCTGAGTTACAAAAAGCGGCTTTACTTGAATCCGTTTCATAATGCGGAAATTGAATGAGGTTTTATTTGTTATTTTCACTATCTGTTACAAAACTATAACAGTGAATTACAGGTTACTGTTATATACTTACTTACTAACTTCTATTATGTTAGTGATTACTGTTACTATAACAGACTTGTAAAAAGAGAAATTGGGAAAAAGTTACCGTTCATGGTAACGGAACAGGTCATCGTAGAGTAACCGTTGTGCTTCTGACAGTGTATCCACAAATCCAAATCTTGAAAAAAAAAATATTTGAAAAAAGATATTTAGAATATATAGAGTATTAAAAAAAATAAACACCTGAATTTCAAGTCTTTCGGGCTTACAAGGATAGCAGAGAGCCGCTTTATCGGGTCCTACTCGGAGAGAACATCTGTTTCATCCCAAGATCCATTTTTCCAACACCAGTCTCGTTCGAGGGTATTTGCTGGTTATTAAGTCACTAGCCATTTACTAATAATGTTACTAAAAAGTATAAAATTTATGAAATTAAATAGTCCTAATAATTTCTATAATAGGTAATACCTATTAATTTGTAAAATGTTTAAAGTAATTTAAAAACAGATTAGTAAAAATGTATATTCCGATCCCGCCTCGTGAAACAAATGGAAGTTTTTATGACTTAATTAAAATGAAATAAAAACAATGATATCAAAGGAAAGGAAGGAATTAGAATTTCAACAGTCACAGGGGAAACACAAGGAATTATAATGCCGTTGTTTGAAGATTATAATTATCATTTTTTGGTATTAAAAATCTCTTTGTCCGTGAAAACTGAATAAATTAACGCAGGATGCAACAACTTAACACTAAATATTAATCATACTAGAACCTCTTAAATATACGATTTAATTAAATTTCCGTCAGCGTTGTTACAATTAAGCTCCTTTCATGATATAAAAAGTAATGTTAATAAGATCTTGGCCTCCTGTTTAACGTGGTGATAAATCAAGCAGCTTTTCATTTCGGCTGAGGTGTGTGTTCATTTCTTTACCGGCCCCGAATGCCAAGCGAATTAAACTTGTCTATGGGCAATTATGTCTTCCTTCATTAGATCCCTTTCCTTAATAAAATGTTTAACTGTATACGCAAATAGAATTTACATTTTTTCTTACAGTAAAACACACAGATCACTTTTTTGTGCAACTATCTGTGGATAGAGCCCATAGGTATTTCTACACTGTTACGATATAGGCGCTTTCAAACAGAGCGCGTATCATTTGTTCAAAGATCGGCAAAATATCTGTAAACCTCCAGAAGTTGCTAGTGTTTTGTTTCATAAGTAAATAATCATTAAATTTCCTGTTTAATTTTTACTACTGTTTGGACTTTTAAAGAATTAATCAGTACTTATGCTAAGTGATTCAATTACACTGATATGTCTTTTACAGAATTACAGGACATATAATCAACTTAACATGAAATAAAATATTATATGGTATACATGTACAATAAATACAGATTTTTGACTGGACCACGATATCCTGGAAGCTATGGACAAAGAGAAACCTAATCGGATTCCTTCACTCTGCAATATGAAATACGACGCGGGGGAAATACGCTTAAAGCGTCTTCAATCTGTCTTTATCTTTGCCAGTTTAAATTTGATAATAGTACTGTTTTCTTTTATTTTTGATGTATGTAATTCTAATTGAGTTACTGGGCCAGAAGTTTTATTCCATTTCTTGTGCTTCCATTCCAGTGCTTTGCACCGCTCTATGTAATCTCGAAAGCTGCCGCGTCATTTAAATTACTCACATAAAACATCTAAAAACGCAGCGACTAATATTAAGACTAATATTGAGCCCCAAGACTAATATTAAACATGTTTAAATAGTTCTAAAATAAACTAATACAAACTCCTTTCTTAACATTCAACATTACTTAAACATGACTTCTGGATAGAGAAAAATACCTAATATTTACGCATTTTGCGCAGAAGTAATTATTACACCAACTGCAGACATTTACTATGATAAACCTATTAAACATTATTTTGCAAAGAACTCGCCGTAATACAACAATTTTTACAAATAATGACTATAAAGTGTTGAGTACTTTTAACCCCTATTCAAGCTTAGAATAAACAACCCGAGAACACAGAGTGTTACCACTTTTGTTTACAATTAAGTCGAGCTTATGCATATACAGTGTTTGAAACCAAACGTGAGTCTATGAAATTGTCAGAGTGTAAATGGAAAACACATTTCATTTTATACGTTGTAATTGTTTGTAAACAGTGTAATATTAATAAACCATTATTGTTCAAGCAATCAAATTGTACGATAAACAGTGTTGCTATTTTCGCAATAATCCTTGAGATGGCTAGCAGAAATAAGTTATAAAAACGGAAGATAAAATATACTTTGATAAAAATCATACACATGTGAATAAATAAAAAAGTTGTAAGATCTAATAGTAAACAAGCTCGTGTACAAAACCGTAAAATCTAGGTTTATCATGAGCTACAACTCTGAAGCTAGACTCTCGGAAAAAAATTAAGGTTATTCCTAAAAAATAATGTTAGCTTCTTTAACTTACACATTTTAATATGACAAAACTTACAAAAAATAACTAGTGTCAGTAGTAAAGTACCTATACTGTCAAATATGGTTTTAACATGCTTATTGAATAGCCGGATCAATTACAACTTAATTTAATACAATGAAAATATTTTTCTTATTAACTTATTAACTTTGTTTCATTTAGGATTTCCCATATCCATCAATTTATATTTACGAGGGTATTAGTTCTATTGGGAATCGAAATACACCTATTAACATCTTCAACAAAAAGTTTATATATTCTAATGTATCCAATTGTTTCGCTGGCATAGAGAAAACAGAGAACACATTCGTAGAACTTCCTCTGTTGTGTAAAATATGTTTTATTCCAAAAATCGATACTATAATTTATTTTGAACACAATAACACGTTACGTCAACGTATTAGTTGGGAAAAAGAGGAAAAGAAAAGTTACTAAGTCTTAAAATAATTTTAAATCAATTTACATTATATTATAAAACCAATGAAAAAAACATATATACGCTTGTATTGTTAATATATAATAATACATTATGTACGTTGCTTACAAAAGAACCATTGTGAAGTAGGTAATCAGCCTAAGCATTCAGATGGCTTCCCTTCTTACAATTAATTATGATTGGTAATAGTATTACTGCGTTTATATTGTTTCTTATTTTGTTAAAGATGTAATAGCTTTTTATCTTAAACAAATTAAGGAACTGGACTAATACTTTAATCACGAACTCAACCAAAAGAGAATTATACCCGATCCTTAACGTATATTTTTATCGAATTTATCGTTTGCCCAATATCTTTTACTTGTGAGCTTTTAGACATGTTTGTATTTACATTTTGGGAATTGCATAGATTCAATACTTGAGACTTATTGGATGATGAAACAATGCTCAATCTATTGCCCAAACAAAGCGGTAATTTGAAATGCCGGATGATTACAGCAGTGTATTGATGAATTCGGTCGTAATATGCTACCTCATCAGACTGAAACTGTCGTGTATCCGTCGCAAGATAGATGCCAAGACCTAGATAATGTTGGAACCTATCTCATTGTAAGCCACAGGAATCCGTGTGAGCAGTTAAGTTCTCAATACACATATCACATTCCTATATGCGGCTTTCTAGTATTCCTGTTTATTAATAGAATTATATATCAACTATAGTTGTGTCGCTGTAATTGAAATGCCGATAGGTAATGAGCTTAGGTAATAACTTGCACCTACATCTACATATTCATAGGTTATGTTATTGAACAGTCACACGGTTTACAGAGAGAGACAATTATAGTGATATAGTCTATAAAGTAGTTGAATGCCAAACAAAATATATTTTATGTTCGACAAAACTCGATACACAAAACTTTTTAAATACAACGTCCTTTTTTTCTCTCTCACAAAAAATACGAGCAATTCATCTTCGATTCATAAAAATGCCGAATCTCAAAAGATTGTTGCCGCCTAACAAATGAAAGAAACATAAAAATAAATCAGAAATTTTTATTCCTAAAGTAAATCAGTTTTACTTAAATCCATTTGCATAAACGGTTCAGCGGGGTATACAAGATGACATCCACTGACCTAATTTAAAAGTGAGCTCTTTTTATTAAGGGATTATTAACTTTAATTAGTTTAAGAAAGCGGACGATGGAATTTCGATTTCTCTTTGAATTCGTTTTTATCTTTTGTCTTGTGAATTATCATATCCGGATTAAAGCAATCTAGTTTATAAGCACATTTCATCGTTCTCTCTTTTAGTAGAAGATGATGTTGGAATAAGGAGTTAAACGAGTGTCATTTACAAGATTTTTAAATACGACCCGACAAAACAATATATACCAACTCGCTTCTGTTAGCAATATGACGCGTTATCGAAGTCAGCGTGTAGATTGTTGAGCATTATATGATGCAAAATTTAAGTTTTTAAATATGTATAAGTATATATTGCAGATCAAATACAATTTCAATTTTTAGTTCTTCCCCTTCACATCGTGCCCCTATCTTGTCACTTGACATCGCGTGTAATGTGGATTTTTTTATAATATATTATTACATTATAATGATTATTTTATCAATTCCAATATTTGTTACCATTTTGGTTTTCACGCTTGTATTGAGATATGGATATGAAGAAGTAAACGGCTATTTCCCATACATTAAGTATTTTCAAGTAAGCTAAATGTATTTGCTGCTAATCCCACAATTTACTGTACATAAATAGCACTTTAGAAACTTTCTCAGAAGTTTTCAAAATTTTACAAAGTAAGTGTGTTCTTATATTTCACGCTACAAGGGGCTTCGTATTGCGAGCCATTTCACAGCTTAAATTTATTCGACACCTGATAGACGTACCAGTAAGTAATATACGTACTACCTAAGATCTTATAAGTTACCTCTTGATGATATTTCTTTGATTGAATTTACATGAAAATTAAAAAAAAAGTAATTGATATTCCATCTAATTGAATTGAATTAGTTTTAAATGATGAACATAAATTAATTATAATGCTCATATGTATATTAAACAAGTACCCAAGTATCTTACTTATCACTGATAAATGTGAGTTTTATTAGTCCAGTACCTTATAAGCTGTGAGTTTTGATGAAATATCATTTAATTGTAATTCAACTCGCGTATAAACTCGGCGAGTCGGAAACAAAGAGATTTTTAAATTGTAAATGTGACTTATTACTAGAAAACGAAACGGTAACATTATTGATCCAGTTTAATAAAAATGTTACATTTATTATATCTATAAACTTCATAGGTTTTACGAGTAGCATATCCACCTACTGAAGCTAGCTACGTCATTAGTAGTATAATTATTTTTCCAATCATTATGAATAGCGCAAAAAATATACACTAATTGTGGAAGCATCATTCTGCAAATAAATTCTCAAAAGAGGATAAGGCTTTATTTAGAAATGTATTTGAATTTCACGAGACATCGTTAGATACACTTCGCTTGTGATCCTACAGCGTACAAACAAGAAATGAAGCAGTCCATTAGTGTGGAGATCCTCGCTTGAAAACACCCTGCATTTTTAACAAATATTTACAGTACAGACTAGGTGCTATGTAGGGAATTACGAGACGGTCCAGTTTTTAAATATTTGGAGATAAAAGGTTTTCCTTGTGTTTAAAGTATTTATCGTAAATAAAAATGTGTTTTACCAATCACCCAATAAAAATGCTTAATTTGTATGTATTTTAACCCAAATTTGTTTTTCATGTACATATTGAAAAATATTAAAGTACATATTATTAATATATAACAAACATTTCGATATTACAAACCGTTTGTGTAAAATAATATTAATCATATTAAAATCTTTAAATTGGCATAAACAAATGAATAAGTATGTTATTACTATTTACTACATATACATCCACAATTTATTGTTAAATAATATTTTAATTCCATATCCCGTAACAAATCTACTCTATAGTATGAAGTAGCTCTGTGGTTTGTACTGTAAATCGACTTCAAATTGAACTGACGTTTGACACATGTTTAGCAGAGCTAAAAAGACAAACTTCACTCCGACGCGTCATCTGCGTCGTTGTTAGTTTTATAATATTTTGTGATTGAAATAAATTGTGATAAATGTGATTTTATACACAATCAGGTGATATTAATAGTGTTACGATTTGTTATGTTATTGTTAAACAACGCAATATTTTACGAGGTAAGGCGTATAGGGTTTAATGTAAAATAAAAAAAAATGTTTTTGCTGTCGGGATCGATAACCCGGTCGAATAGCCATGAGGCGCAACGCTAAGGTTATGTCGCGAACCAGTATCGTGAGTTCAAGTAACGGTTCCTAACTCCTAGAGTCAGACCGCGACGGCTCGTGTTGCCACCGCAGAATCCGGTCTTACTTAGAACCACATAGTGTCTAGACCCTCATTAGCTGTCCTTATTTCGTTACGTTTGTCGCCAATTATCACTGTAAATAAATGATTATTGTTACTTTTTAGCTTCGCTTTAAAGCAATAAAAAGTGCACATACCCTATACCTTTAGAACGCTCGACACCTGTGAATTTTCCTGTTGAGATGTGCGCCTGTTTTCCAGCTTACCCTGCCTGCAGTGCGTGCCAAGAGCCCCAGAGTCCCAGCCATTAGATTGAGTGGAGTGTCCCCTGCCCACAAGTAGCCTTGTAAGAAGTCAAAATTCCACGTGAGTCTTCGGATACCTCCTCCAGCATGGATCTGGAGAAAGCCCCCACTCTTCATGAGGAAGACTCCAAAGTCACCCTTACTATCAGACTGATTATGCAGGGGAAGGTAAGAATTGAAGCTTTAACAGTTGAACATACTAAAAATGGTAATGGCACATTCCTAGTTCTTTCTGTATTTTATTTTTAAAACTTACTTTGATTCACGTTTTAGTACTTTGCATGTACTACCTGAAACCGCATGAATTGTATATGCATGCTGACTACAGTATTTTTAGTCTTATTGGATTTAAATGTGATTTTGTTAACAATAAATATCATACACATGAATTCTTTATTTTTGTGTTTTATAAACAAAATGTTATTAAATAATTTGTTTCTACATATTTTAAATGTAATGTAACTTAATATGGTTTACCAAAAACACTACAAACAAACATTCCTACAAATATCAAAGTTAGAATTCATATAATGCGTAAAGATATTTGATAATAATTACTACATTTTAAAATTAAAGATTACTTAATTTAATATCAAGATGGGTATATTAAGCTACTAAGTTTAACTTTTTTTGGCAACAGTTTAGTTCTTTTCTCTCTCATTAAGATATTAAATGTAATTGTTTTATTAGAAACTAAATAATGAACTGTTTTTCATAAATTAAATAAAACATTGTTAAATGAGAACATTTATTACCTAAATATATTAGGTGCAAGTCTATGCAAATAGATTTCTTAGTCATCCTAAGATTTATTGATGTTAGTTACTTATCTACATTATAGGATAAGATATTTACTTTTAATTGGCTGTAATCCAATACACAGTATTTTTGGCAGCGAGCCAATGATCGGCACTTGCTATGTTCATCAAACATGTTGATATTTTTTCCTTTATTATTTACACAATATCAAATTTATACCCTTCAAATTGTCAATTCAAATGTAGTTTTTGTTTTATATATCTCTTGCAAGTCGTAGTTTTGATTTTCACTAATAAGTTCTACTAATTGTCGGTACTGTGTTGAGTAATTAATATTATTTTAGTACAGTTCTTTGAACTCGGCAGTTGCATCGTGTCATTTGCTATTTGTGTCGTTTAAGATGCACGGCTTCGACGCCTAGATATACGTTCACGCATTCTGTGCATTCTGTTGGAGTCAGCTAGCTATGTTGCCAGGAACAGACTGATGTCCACTATTCAGCCAATAAAACTGTCTTCGCGACTCCCTGATGTTTTATTATTGCAAATATTTGACTAGTAATTGTTATATGTTGGTCTGGTAAATATGTACATTATAAATTAAATGCCACTACATTTATAGGAGATAGCTTTTACAGTGAATATTTCAAAAAATATCATTGTTTAACTAGTATTGCCTAAATACATTCTCTGTTTATTTTAGGAGGTTGGCAGTATAATCGGAAAGAAAGGCGAAATTGTTAAGAGATTCAGAGAAGAGGTCAGTATAATAAGTATCATGTATATTAGTTTGGTATACTACCTAAAAACCAAAAATGTCAGTGAAAAAGGGGGATCAAAACAGATTGACCCATAGTAGATATAGGATTACCATAACTTTTTCTAAGTGTTGATCACTTTGTAAAAATATAGAAACCCTTGAGAACAAGGAAACCAAAAATTGTTCTGACAATAAAACATGTGTCGTTTTCTTTGATCACTAAATTATTAAAGTTCAGTAATATTTCAGTCTGGAGCCAAAATCAACATATCAGATGGATCATGCCCAGAGCGCATTGTCACAGTCACTGGTACAACAAGTGCTATATTCAAAGCATTCACACTTATCTGCAAGAAATTTGAAGAGGTAAACTTATTTTATGTGATTTAACACAAACGAACATTTTTACCGATGTGGTTTTTACAGTAATCTATAACATAATTCAATTTAATTTAATTACCATCCAGTTTACAAAATGGTCATCTTATCGAACAGGGTGAACAAAGTTCGATTCCCATTACAACATTTGTGTGATGAGCATATTTGTTTGCTGTGGTTTTGATTTAATATTTATTTATAGTGTGTGTAATGACAATTAAAAAACAATTATTCCAAACAGTGGTGCTCACAATTTAATGAGGGTGGCGGTGGTGGATCACGTGCACCCATTACCTTACGTCTCATTGTACCCGCTTCACAATGCGGATCGCTCATTGGAAAGGGTGGCTCTAAGATCAAGGAGATCAGAGATGTCACCGGGGCTAATATACAGGTGAATTTTATTGTCAACACATAAAATCAAATAAAAAACCCTATTTGTTTTCCTTCATATTTATTTTTTTACGGCCGATATAATTAGAACTTCAATTATTTTTAAATCCAACAACCGCTTATATTCATCCACTATCATACCTTAAAAATGGCACATTCTGGTGCAGAGTTAAGAAAACTTTTAATTAGGGTGATCAATCGCGGCAATATATTAGGTATATTCGTAGGTAATTCGTTTATGTCTATATTATTATATTATCAGTTGACTGATGAGATTGTTTAAATACATTAATGGATATTGTTTTATACTGTTTGAGATTTATGGCATTACATCGACTATTTAGTTTATATTTATTTTTCAGGTTGCAAGTGAAATGTTGCCAAACTCGACAGAAAGAGCAGTTACTATCAGTGGCACGTGTGATGCGATAACACAATGCATCTATCATATATGCTGTGTAATGTTAGAAGTAAGTTTTGTATGTCTCCTATCTTTACGATTTAAGTACTTTTTACTAATAAATAATTAAATTTTTATTCACCCTAAAGGTAAAAAAAACAGAATATGCTAACTTCAAATTTACTGATTCAGAATATTTGCGTTGTTTTTTACTACTATTGGCCGTAAATTAAGAATAATAGCCTCAGGATGGCTCGTGTCTGTAAGTCTGGTCAGAAATGCGATGCTTATAAATAAATCGTTAAACAAATATAATGCGAACAATTTTAGTTTGGTTAAAAAAAGTGTAAAAGTGTAAAGTTGAAATTTTTCTGAGTCGGCCGGCTTTTGAACAATGTTCCTTGGGATTATAGTCGCCCCTTAAACTCACTCTAACCCAACTAAACTAAAATCCATTAAAATATTGGTTTTCTTAAAAAGTACAATATTAAAGAGTGAAATGTTAACTTTCAGAGTCCACCAAAGGGAGCGACTATTCCATACAGGCCGAAGCCTAACGTAGCGGGTCCTGTTATATTAGCTGGGGGACAAGCTTACACCATACAAGGAAACTATGCTGTGCCTGCACAAGATGTAAGTATTAATATAAATATGATATTTTAATTAAGTATAATATAATTATTTAAATAGAGTATAATAGAATCAAAAAGGATAAATTATCAGCTATGTCATGTATTTATCCTAAAATGTATCATATGGCGAACAGGCTAACCATATTGTGAAATCAGCAGGTCAACTGATAAATTTCAACAATATTATTTGCTTATGCTCTAAGTAAAAGGAATCTTTGTGGTAAGAATGTAAGAGAAGATAATGGGTTTAAACACTTGTAAAAATTAAAACAAAAATAAATATAGAAGTAAGCATATTGTCCTATTATTCATCTACATGCTTACAGTATATTGTCGAAATTAGAAATTTATAATATATTTATAACATTATGAATAACAAAGATGTATTTTTGTAATATTAGTTTAACTTATTCAGTCCCATATTAGTGAAGTGTGAAATTTGAAAAGCTTCTGTAGATTATGTGATATATATCACAAAGTTAAGGTAATTAATCATCATGCTTCTTTTTGCTTGGCAGTGATATAGTATTTATTGTATACTTATATATTACATAAGGTACATACTACAAAGTTAAGTTCCAGAGCCAGATGGTACTAACTTGACAAATGGGTCTGGATGTAGATCTGTCTTGTGCCTCCATAAGCTATTTAAGGCTTATGGGATATAGGATTTTTGAGTGAGTTTTCGCTGGTTGTTAGCGTACAATATATAATTAGTTTATAGGAACGATTCGGACATAGGTATATATGAAAAGGGATAGTGCCGAGTCACGTAGGCAGGGTTTATGGTGGCGTAAGGGTGTATATAAAAGATTTGCGAGTGTGGGCATTGTCAGGCGGTGTGTGCGCCGGTGTTCCCCTTGCTGGAGATGAAGCCGCCTCTCGCAGGGGCCCTGCCGCCTCATCACCTGCTGCCGCCGCTGCACGACCACCTTGTGAGTCGCGACCTCATAGACCCCTTGACCCCACCTCGCATCTAACGTTGGATTCTACGCTGATGTTTAACGAAATTGGCTAACACCAAAACGACCAAACTAATACGAATTTAGACCAGTTCACTTAATGTACCTATATGTATCTCGATATCCTAACGCTGTTTCTTCAATCACGTTAAGAAAATATGAGATAGTATTAGTGGGAAGAAGTATCGCTTCTATGATTCGTTAGGACGTCAGCGTAGATTTTATGATGATCAGACGCCTATTTGGTCTTGAATTTCGGCGCCGATTATCACGGTAAAACTATCCTGCCTGTACCTAATGTATTGTATGTACGGGTATTGTCAATTGAATGCTAAAGGATCTATGAGGTTGTATAGAACATTGAGTGACAAATTTAATTGGTGCTGCCCCTGTTACCCACAAAATGGATGTTTGGTATCGATACCCCTGTAGCGTTGACCCTGTAACTAGATACCCCGGTGATGTGGTCCATAGTATGTTTAGCCATCCAAAGCTTTTTAGGAATACTATTTCTCTCCCCCCCCCCCTCGAATTAATGCACGACCCTTTCGCCCAGTATTTAGTACCATCCTATAGACATCTTAGTTTTTTTCAGCATCGTAAACATTATTATAAGAAGTTGTTTAGAATGTAATATTCACAGTAAGCTTTATCTGTTTGTTTTCTGGCATCGCCGTGTTAAATGCTTTTACCTTTATACAATTCACGTGCGCTGTTATTTACTGACCATGATTATCAACATCCCGTACTGCACCTCTCCTCGTTTTACATTTTATCCAGTAATCATTTTTGTTCAGACAGTAACCGAGTACGCATGAGATGTTATGCGATTTTTTTTCGTCACTAGTGATCATATGCCATTATCCTTTTGAAGGTGCTTACAACGGGCAGCATCATTCAATGGCTCACAATGTGGTTGGCAACATTGAAACCGAAATTTAAAAGTCCTGTATGTCCAATAGTCCGTAATGAACCCTTCCTGCGGAATAGTTAACCCAGGTGTCGTGAGCAGCAGTGAAACTTTAGATTACCTGAATTAAATGTCCAACAGGATTCTGTATGTCGCTATCCAGCTATCCCATCCCGGCTATGTCAGAAAAAATAAAACAAGCAGCTGGGGCTAAACTTTTACGAGCTGGCTGAAACCTCGTTCACGGTTTTGCCAGGCTAAACGAATGTTATTATACATACAATAATGTATACTGTTACTTTGTAGATGGGTGGTTTGGGCAAATCTCCGCTTGCCGGATTAGCAGCGCTTGGCCTTGGTGGACTTGCTCCAGGAAACGCGGGTGGATTAAATCCAGCAGGTACTTTGTCTACAATTGTTCATTAGTCCTTCACAAGTTCATTCCTAACTAATAATCTTTATAGCGATTTCTTTCAGACAACCTTGGTTATGAGAACTAAAACAAACGCAGAAAACTACAATAATAAAAATGCTCAGAAATATATTGTTGTTAATTTCAAAATTGTAAACAACGGTTTTTACAAATAAAAACAATATTTGAAATAAAACTGTTTACTTACACAAAGCGCCTAATTATATCAATCAAAAATAATAATTTGGAAATATGGTTTTTACAGCATTAGCTGCTCTAGCGGGATCGCAGCTACGCACGTCTAACCAGGGTCGTAATCAGCCCGCTACTAACCAGCAATCACACGAAATGACGGTGCCTAATGAGCTTATCGGCTGCATTATTGGAAAGGTGGGTATTTTAAGCTTTCTATCATACTACTAAATTAAAACAAAATTAAATGATAATTATCATAAAAACTTTGAAAGATTGATGATATCATCAATCTTAATGATATATATGTCTTATAAAACACAAAAATTCAAACACACCTATTTACATTGACTTAAGGAATACTTAAGCCTTGATCTGGTAGTAATTCTTGGTAGCTGAGGTTTTGTGTTAAATATTAAAAATATGCACTTTTTTAACGAAAAAATGTGAGTAGTAAAAATGAGAATAGATTTGAGTGCCGTTAACAATATAACGAGAGAAAAAAGTATAAACAATATTATAATTGTATGGTTGTTTTTTCCTCGAAAAGCTTTGTCTATGAATCATTTCAATGTTTCGACGATAAAACTTGACTAATTAACTTCATTCAGCTAGGTATTTAATGGCTGTGTACTATATACACAATTTTTAAGATATAACTAAACTATTCCAGGGTGGCACCAAAATCGCTGAAATACGTCAAATATCCGGAGCAATGATCAGGATATCCAACTGTGAGGAGCGTGAAGGTGGCAGCACAGATCGTACTATTACCATAACTGGCAACCCTGACTCAGTGGCGCTGGCGCAGTACCTCATCAACATGAGGTAAGTCTTGAATCCTCAGTCGTTCATAACAAATTTTTCCATCATTATTATTTCCATCCGGAAATCCATTTGAATTTTTTACCTGGTCTCGTCCACAATTATTCATGCCTAGTCCACCATAAATGGTTGAAATATCCTGTGTTATTCCTGTTTATCTGTACCTATAGTGGGGCGTTTCGAAGTCATATCAAAGATATTATCTGATCCGAGACATCGTTAGTTGATGTTAAAGTTGGTGTTTTAACATATATTCTCTATGATAGTTACAACTAAGTGTTTTAATGCCGTTAACAACATCCGTTTAGTAGGATCACACCGAGAATTTTCATCAAATTCAAATTAATTATGTAAATAAATTTACCTATATTCTCTAGTATTGTTTCATAACCAGGTTTTATTTTACTATGTTGGTTTGAATATAAAGAATATATAAAGCTGGTTCCATCCCTTGAGATTATATCGAAAAAAATCCGAATTCCTAACACTGTCTCGCGTCGGAGTCGATTCGAAGCGTCCCGTCACGGTATCCTTGTCCCGCTCCCGCAGTGTGGAGCTCCAGAAGGCGAATCTCGAGGGTGGGTCGAGTTCGAGCGGGTCCGCTAGCCCTCTGGCTTCGGCCATCCCGCTCGCGCAACTGCTAAGCAAGAGCGGGGCGCTGGGCGCCCTCAGCTCCCTCTCGGCGCTCGGCGGGCTCACAGACCTGCTGGCCGGCGGACCCGCGCCAGTGCAGACCACCGGAGTGCATCGCTCGCACAAGTTCAACCGCAGGCAGGACGACGAACCCGCCAAGACTTCCAAAGAGCGCAACAAATACAACCCCTACTAACTCCCTAATAATCCCATCGTTGACGCTTAAGCCGACGCGAACGCGCGCCCTGCTCCTAACCGACTGTAATCCTGTCTCGAACGGACAGGAAGAGATAAGTTTGGGATAGATAGGCAAAAAGTAGGGGGGGCGCGTCTTCGCGATTTTCAATATGTATAATTTGATACTCTCATTAGACCGGCCGTGAAACCCGCTGACAGCAAGCTCTCGAGGCGCAAGGACGACGAGCCTTCTAAAACATCAAAAGAAAGGAAAAAATTCAGTCCCTATTAGAAATTTTTATATGTATGGAGATTGTTGGGGTGTTAGTTAGGAACATATTTTAACCACTAATTTCGATATTTGCCATCTCACATTATCATGGGTTAAATATTTTCCTGACTAATTAAATTAAAAAAAATATACTTTAAATCATCTTTGTATTAAGATTGACATATGTCATAGTTTACGTCGCGATTTTGCGGAAGAATCAGAACTGAACTCATCCAAAGATGTTTGTGTCCGAATGGACCTAAATTTCTTTTTATATTTAGTTTTTAAGAGTAAAGGCTAACTTCGAAAGGATTTTAATTATGATATAATAAAAGAAGTGTGTGCTACATTCTTTGATTGGGATTTCATGAATTAAATCTAATTGCATTTTTAACTAATGTTCTCGATCCAGTACTCAATGTTCTTTAAGTGATAACAATGTAATTAGACTAAAATCATGTTTTAAGTTAAAAACTAGTTCTTCTTGGCATCTGAATTGAAAATAAATAACAATAACTAGGTATTGTGACAATAGTAGTAATATTCTTAAGGAAAGCTTATATAGGCTGTAAAGATTAGAGCGCTTTGCGTTTTGTATCAGCCGTACTGAGAGACGTGTTAATTTTTTATATATTTACCGATAGCTAAAGTCATCTTCAGATCGGGCGTGTAGGCGTTATAATTTCAACTATTTCTCACAGCTCGGTTTCGGAAAAGGAAAACGGCTGAAAGTTAGATTTTCCTTTCCAAATTTATTTGATCAGTAACTGAACGTCTCTCAGCGGGTCCGATAGGGTCGGTTCTCACCAAAATGATTCTTATTATTGGTGAAAACCAATCTTTAAGAGTCTATGATGCCGAAGTACAGGGTGTTAGGACTTCAAGTTATACTTCATTAGATGTGGGTCGGATTGTTTTAAATTAAAAAAAAAATACACTTATCCATGCATCAAAAAAAGGTTTATTTATTTTCTAAAGGTTATTTACATGCGAGACAAATGTATATATTTTTTTGAATTGAAATTATGTGAAAGTCATCAAATTGAAGTATGGTTTGACGACTGAAGAATGTTGACTCTAAAATATTTTTAAATTAGTGTAGTCAAATGTTATTTATAATTGGGGTTAATATTTTAATTATCAGCAATCACTTTGGTCAGTTTGTTTCCTTTTTTTTTTTATCACAACACCGTTTTTTTAGTTTAATGGCTAAATTCACAAAAGTCAATCGAACTCGAGCTGCTCAAAATGTTTATGTAGCTGGTTGTTACGTGGGATTGTAACATTTTCAAAAAGTTTCGATTTATCTTTGTGTACTTGGTCATTAATATTTTACCGTAAGTGTTTAATTCTTATATCCACTTCGTCTATTCGACTTTACGTGTGTTTGCACAATAATTGAGCTCATTAAATTTTTATCGTGTTTAAGAAAGATTCTCGTAGTGTTAGTATGGAATGTTTTCTATTCTTAAGTGGTGAAGGCGAATGAGGGTAGCTTAGACACGTAGCGTTAGAAAGAAGGATCCTCACGTAGCCTTTATTTCATCTGATAAGTTAGATCTAACATAAAATCGAGGTCCAATCCGAACTTGTTTAATAATAGATGTAGTGTGAGAAGGCAGATTATTTGCCTGCTGATGTAATTTACTTTGTAATAAAAATCATGTTATTTTTTAAGATAATAAACATTTTCACACATTTTCAGGGAATCGTATTATTCGCTAGTAATGTTAAGGACAGTCTTTGTTTTAAGTACATAATAAAATCATAAAGGTATTTGTCTTTTATTCTACCTAATGTACATTTATTAATCAGGTTGTATGTGTAATATCGAATGTAAAGTCTCCTTCAAGACCCAAGCCATATCCTGCCTACTCAGGCTCACCTCCCGCGATACCTGAAACGCTGACTTTTGGTTCACCGAGAACCCATCCTTCAGCTCACTGGATCACCCACATCCTGGTAAGATGTTTCCTTTACATTTTATTTGCGTCCTAGTGTTATCCATTTGATTGATCACGCTAATCTTTATAAACTCCTGCACCGGCTCAATCCATCCGATTAAACATTAGTTATACCGATATGAAGTTTTAGTTTGACGACGGCTTCAGTGCACGGTCTAATTGCGCGGTGGCTTTTCAGGATCACGATGGAGACGGCAGGTCTGCCCCTGCCCGGCTACCACTACATCGCTCCGAACCACATCGTCAAGGCACCGATCCATTGAATGGGGCTCCGCGGGCAGAGCCCTAGCGCGTACTACCTCCAGCACCAAGGGACTCTGGCTCCGATATTCTTCTTCAAATGACGCGACCAATCTCTGAGGGGAAGCAATTGGCAAATAGCTGAATGTATGTTTACATTTGTTACGAGTTTATAAGTATTTTAGATATTCTTATATTTATTCTCCACTATTTAATTAATTGGAGGGTGAAGTGTCGGTCGTAGAATCGATTATCGAGAGAAATTTGACGATTAGATTTTGACATATTTAAATTTTGAATGACTGACGACCAGCCGTGAACGGTGAACGATGACGTTTGTTCACCGGTCACGGAGTTACATCGGGGTGTGGCTGAGTTGATCGAATTTATTATGGATTTAAGCCATCAATTATTTCAATTAACGGCTGGATTTGTTTCGTTACGGTCGGTACAGGCAGATCGCAATATAATGTTCAAAATGGTTTATACTAAAGCGAGTGTCGGCGTAGGAATAGTTGCGTTGAATCGACCTCGGACCCGCTGATTTAGCGTAGTCTTAGAATAGCGAACAGAGTGAGAGGGTTAAAGACAATATTTGTATATAAAATAATTGTAAACCTACAAATTTAGGTGTTACACTCAACATTCTCACGTTCTGGTTAATCGCGGTGTATTTGGTGTGTCGCGATTCCAAATTGTTCTTAAAAATGTCTAACGGAAGCGAATGCACTCTGGGTATAACCAGACCGTGAGATGTCAAACGGCTGCGTTGGCACAGAGCGGCGCAGTTATTGCAACCGGTGGGATCAAATCCTTTAAGAAACTTACAATAAAAGAGGAGACAGAGAAGACATACACTATATCATTTTAATCGTATATGATCACAAAAGACATTAGATTATGTAAAAAATTATGTTGCTAAATGTGATAGTCTTCTAACGTACTTACATGATATTATAAAGATCTCTGACGCGTGGATCGGCTGATTAATATGAGAGAGTCGAGCGAGTACATAATATTGGTTTAGGGATCAAAGCCAAAGATTGTTGATGTTTTGTTTTAACATTATGAATGTTGTGCATAAATACTAAAATTATTCTTGAGAGTAGTTGGTGACTAGTTTATATTTATAGAATTATTTTCATTCGATTACCCTCTCCAGACTGCTCTTATTATTAGATCGACGGTGTAGATAGTTCAGCGGTAAGCGATATATTTCTGAAATAAATAAAATTTGAAAAGCATAAAAAAATATTAGGATAATAATTAACTAAGTGGTAACACGTTTGTTTTTCATCTTAATAGTTATCATTCAATGTAACCTTGTTCCACATACAAATGAATGTGCCAAACAATGGGTAGCTGAAGAGGACACGGTATTTCTAAAATCGTATACATAGTAAAATAATGTTGAATTATTCTTATTAAATCGCCATGTCGATGGTTACATATAAAAATAATTATAAAGGTTATTTTTAACCACATCACATTATTTTGCACCCTAGCTGTAAGAATTGTACAATTTAGGCTAACATTTTTAATACATATCCCTCGAACATTTTAATATTTCACCCTAACGTCTTCCCCTTCAGTATCTCTGTACTAGATAAGTGATTTTGTACTCAATTTGTGCCAAATATGTCTCCTGAATTTGATGAATGTGACGTCGGTGTTTGTGAATTTGTGTCGTTTCGTGCTAGTCAAATTGGTCTGATTGAATTTTGAAGGAATCTAGTCAAAATTTTCATTTTCTTTTAAATTTGTGGAAATGTCGAAAAATTTATTTTTGTTTACTATAAAAGTTTTTTATCTATACACGTTCTCGCTTCATGTTTTTACATTAGCAATAAAATGATGAAATCAATTATTTATATTATACACAGAATTGCTAGTAAGGCGATGTATGGAGCTTCGTACATTTAAGTACCACAGGTATATATAGAATTTAATCCCTAGAATAAATTTTTAACAGGAAGAGCTAAATGAATAGAGAGAGGAAATTTTATAGCTGTGATGGTGGGTTTGGTGCACTTTTGTGCGCGACGTTGATGTTTTATAGGCGTGGTCGGGTAAGAGTAGCCAGCAGTAGTTTCAAGTGTTTATATTATAGCTTGTAACCCTACGATTGAACATCTACTGCCTCTGCACATTGAAAATGTGGGAAGTTATGATCGATTGAAATCACTGTTTTAGCGAAATTTACGTTTGAATTAATTTAAATGCAACTATTGCGTAATAATTGTGAGTATTGAATGTTCTTAATAAATAAATTCTTGTTATTTTTTTGTGTCTTTAGCAATAATTCGACAAATTTCAAACATAATATAAGTGTAACACATTGAGATACGTTACATAATTCGGTGTTGTTATATGGTGTATTTAGTACAATGGAATTAAATAATGATAGTTAATTTGATGTGTTATAGTTTGCAATAATATAGCAATTATAATCTTAGTAGTATAGTTGTTATTCGTTATTGTTAAAGTTATTCTTGATTTGCTCAATTATTTAAATGTAGGCATCTTTGAAAACAATTTATTTTGTAACACACATAAACGTGTGGTATTTACTATTATATGGTTTAAACGCTGTAAAGGATAGTTGTATACGCTATAGAGACATAGTCGTGGTATGGAGTTTAATTGCTCACTTAGATTTAGTTAACAACTTGTAAGACTTGACAATCTGTGCAGTTAATTTTTTTGTTAAGTAACTAATCTTTCAATTGTTTCATTCGTACTTTGAAATTTACGTTGCCTACTCAACTGATTTTGGTGTTCATTTCTCATTAACCTTTATTGACAGGGTCAAACGCCATAGTATAATAGTGCAATTCAAATTTTAGCTAACGTTATTTTTTAATAAATCCTGTTGAACACATAATGCACCATTTTCTCGTCTCTCGCGTTTGCGTTGCTGAAATTTTAGTATAATTTTGCATTGCAGAGTATATATAAAAATAATACTATTTAACATATGTTTGGATATACGAGGGTTGTGTAATATGTTATGTTTTATACGATATTCGAGATATTCGCTTTATAATCACGATGACACATGACAATTTACCAAAACGTAGCTTCAGACAGTATAAAATCCCTCATAACATCAACCATATTGATTTCGAGGAAGCGTTAGTGCCATGACACAGACTTGTACAGAGTCTGTGTTAAGTGGGCTGTGTCGTATTATTCTTTTGAAAATAGTATTAAAAATGACTGAGTATATTTAAGAATGTCAAATTAACTCAATCTATGCTCCGGCTATTTAGATAAGCATTTATCACCATCAAATTTGAGAACAGTATTTGAATGCGTTTATTTTTTAAAAGCTCACATTTGACAGTCTTCTACCTTGTGTGTAACGGATAACGGTACGTTATTAAATCACAGATTACGATTTGTTATATGCAGTTAATATTACCAATCACTTAACGTAGAGTCTTCTTTTCTAGTTCAATCGATGTTCACTCGTCATATCTTTATTATCAATGTAATTGTCGACATATCTAATCGTTTTGTGAATTGTATAATGTTTATGATAATTATAAATGTTGTACTTACGGTTACAGTATACTGTCATTCACATATTAAATTGTTTGTTTTCATTATGTTATTTCAATAAAGTGTGTACATAAATAAAAGTTGTTTAATATCCCTAGAATCGTAGATTTTTAATAGTATCTCGAATTGATAGAAAATGTATAATAAATTATATATTTCAGTCGATTCGTATATATAACTAGTCAATATAATAATTTATAGGCCCACGTAAAACATTGACTATTATGTCAATGTTTTAAGTGTAAACCTTTTTTGTTACAAGTAGAGCCTTATTAACGATAAGTGTTTCAAACGAATACTATATCAGAATAGATCGCAAAAATTTGCTATTATGTTTACTGAATACATATTCAGTTGAAAAGCAAAGAATTCACATTTATCAGCAACAGCAGTTACGAACATAACTTGCTTATTTAAAAACGCATCAATTGAATAGTAAACAACATTTTCTGTTGAGGGCATTAATTAATCGGACAAAATACAACACGGTGTCAGGTGTTATTTTTCCAGGGCTAAAATGCGTCATGGTATCATTGATTTTATATGCGAATGATAATAGCCTAAGGCACGAGGTCAGAGAATGAAGTCGCCTGCCATTGCCTTTATCGTGGTTCACGCAAGGTCTTTCTTTCTGGCACGCTCCCTTATTGACTTTCTATCTCCCAGAGAATAGATAAACCTAGATGCTAAGGCATTGACCCTTTCTGTTACGTAACTTTTAAATTATCAAATAAATATACTAACCACGAACGAAGTGTTTATTAAGCTTGAATAACAATAATCAAAGATACATATAGAGATTGAAAGAATAAATTTAAAAACTAAATATTATCTCATCAGTTTTTTAATCGTAAACATGTTAAATTATCCAAGTCTGTGTTATAACAATCGCAGCATGAACGACGACATTTCAAAAGCTATCTTAAACTTAAATGACCCAAACTGACGTAAAAGATAAATCTGACCGGCACCAAAGAAATAAAATTAAACTTGTACAAATTCAAGACAAGAAAGGCCATTTGGATGTTAATAAAATATATTATTTACGTAAAACATAAAAAAGGACACGAACAAAAGAATTGGACTATGGAATATTGGGGTAGTGCGCAGTGCGCATGCCCGCCACTGCGCCACTCGTCGAGCGCTGCCCCCTGGCGGCCCGGCGATGCAGTGCGTTGCGTAACAAAGCGTATTTGCTTTCAAACGTTACGCTGAAACTTTCGTTCCGTGTGCCGAAAGAATGGATTAACGTAATTCTGCATAAAGTTTTAGCGACCTTTGGTTACAACAAAAATATTTTCATCAGGTTAATTTTGTTAATAATAAATTTTATTGTGATAACTACTGTGTATTTAGACAAAATATTATTAGTGTGGACTTAAAGTGTTCGTGTTATTTTGTTGCCGTTTACTTGTAAGCTGGTAGACGTGTCCGGTGGGACCGCGCTGGTGGTACCAAGGATCGATACTGCGGTAGGAGCGGCAAAGGTAAAGTTTTAAATCTTCATATCTTAAAATTTAGGTATTTGAGTGCAACAAAATTTGAATACTTTATTTATTGAATAAAAAGGTGCAATCAAAAGAATCCTCTCATTTCTAATAAATTTGATCAATTAGATGTAGACTATCCGACTAATAATTACAATAACACAAGTTTAAAAATTGTACAAAAATAAGTTAATGGTTCGTAATAATAACTGTTTGTAGTGCAAAGTCTTATCACGAATTACATTCCTCATCACAAAATCTCATAACACGATTCTTTCATGTCTATTGACAGTAATTCTGTTTTATACAAAAATTGGGCACAGGCCAAAAGGCGACGTCAAATATCCTCAAAGAATTAGGTCACTAATAAGTGTTCATTTAATTGTAAAGATTTTCATGAATAATTGACAAACATTAACAGGTTTAGCTTCATATATATTTTTCTAATACACCATCATCATACATTTTAACTACCGTGAGAATTTCATTGTCTAAGTGAAGTATTTTCATCCCCCTACAACCATTACAGCTATTTAACGACTGCAGCATTAGTTAATTAGCACATTGGACTATAATATCATAGGCACTAAGAGTAAGATAATTTGAATTTAACAACCATTTTCAGAGGTCAGTACTTCCTAGGCATAGTTATGCTGTATATATATACCTATATTACGCTTTTATTGTAATAGTAACTAAATAATGTACATACTTATGCCTAATGTCAATTAAGCGAGTAAGCCATTATTTTGCTCGTTTGACGTTTGTTTATTAGATAAAACATATTATAGTCAATGCAAATCCTAAATAGTATCATTGAAATAGTTAATAATTATTTTTAATATCTCACCTACTGATTGTGAATGTCTTCGATCATATTGTTTGGTAATGACGCCTCACTTTATTTGAGCTTTGAACGAGTTAAAATTAAAGGCGGAATAAATAATTACTTAAAATACATGCTACGTGAATTGTATTATTGCTAAAATTGTATACAAAACATTTATTATACAAAGAAAATTCACATTAAAACAGAAAAAATATATATCCTCGTTCGGATTTTTGTCACGGATATACTTCTGTAAATTATATCCTTACCTAAGGGTAAAAACATAATTTAGTTGAGACTAGTTACATTTATTTGTATCAAAGACAATTTTATCACATTCAGTGTCATTTTACGTACCTAAGGAGTATAGAAAATACAAAAAATATTTTACATAAACTATTTCATTTCACTAATTAAGCTAAATAGCGGAGTAATCCTGGAGTAAGCTCCAACATATTTTTAGACTAAAAACCGTTCATAATACCGCTGGAAGAATCTTAAAAATACATAATAATTTAAAAGTACGAAAAAATTCATGTCACAGCAATGACTACTATTAATTCAAAAAAAGCTAGTTTCTGAAATGTTTTAATAACGTAGACTTATAAGACAAGAAATGCTCCTGAAAAATACAAAAATAAAGGATAAAATAATTTGACTTAAGTATCTTCAGCAGTTGAAGATTTTCTTCTAATGTACGGTTATGCCAAATTAGGTTACCATGCGGCTTTCAGGGAAAATGGATTAGATACTAAATCAAATAAGATTTGAATTTTTAACATAGAATATATATATTTTCACTTTTCAAAAATAAATGTCCTTGGTACTCGTCTACAAATGGAAATTAATATTTTATCATAATACCGGTTAGTAGCATACAAAATAAGACACATCCATTAACTTACAAATATTACGATGATAAAATGAAGGTTTACTCAGATTTTACAATTAATGAAATGCTCTGTATATATAACTTAACCCAGGTAATATTATGCGGAGTAAGTTCAATATCAAAGCCGTTTGTTGGAAATATAATAAACAATTTATAGGTCCCGGGAAAACGAGCTTCCTGAGTTGAACTCTTGAATATTTTTGCATTTATTTAGTCACCTTCATTGCATTTATAAATAACTCTGTAAATGGACGTCTAAAAATGAACTGTGACTGGGACGTGCGTTTGCACTGGCATAGACAATGTGTTAGATTAATTGCTAACCTCACTCCGCCACATTCCTTGTGGCCCACAAGCAATAGGACATCATATCCTTTTCACTTTAAAAATATGGTAAAGGGCCTTCTACAACGGTTGTAAGAGTATTCTTATAATCATGTAAAAAAATCATCACAATTTTGGTGTAAAACCTTGTTTTTGATTTTTAATTGCGGTTGATTATTTGTGTTTCTCGACAACTTAGGCTTAGCTTTAAGAATGTCATTTATCCATCATGTTGATTGTCTGAGATGGTCAAAGCCTTACTGAGCTACTGCGTAGCAATATAAAAGCATTTACAATAAAGCAGGCCAAGGACTAAAATGTTGAGTTGTTTTTTCTGGATTAAACATAATTAAAAGCAGTGTTTTTTGGACAACGGTGACATCATATTGTCTCTTATACCCGGGATTATACATTCTAATGAAAACACGCCTTAAAGGCTTTGAAACGGAATAAAAAACAAAATATTTCAATAGTTAAAGCTAACACCAATTAAAAAAAATAACAAATATCTTAACACTAGAATTTTCACGATGTAGTAGAGAAGAATTTTTATACAATTTAATGAATTTTTGAATTTGCCACTCATTAGATAAAGTGGTCGTTCTTTTTATATTAATTGACAGTGTCTTACAGGAGTCTATTTATATAAATGTGTATATTAATAATAATATATACATATATATTATATTATAATATCACTACCATAAGTACAGTGACCTGTCGACGTCATACTTCTTTAACGATGCAATTAAGTACAACGAGGAATGTACTCAAATGCATAGAGATTCTACCTCGACTGCAGTCTATTCTATGCGCTATTATGTCGAGTATATGAACGAATGACAAAATCAATATTGTACATGTCAAGAATATATTAATTGAATCTGATATATTTTTCTTATCTTTTTATAAGCTACTTATTATATATGTGATATAAGTCAACGGATGATTAATTGAGAGATTATACAATAATGTTACTAATATAAATAGTTAAGCTATTTACGAAGTCATTACCGATTCGTTCTATTTTTAAATTTAACAAAGGTTAGTTTCTACATTGTAATGAACATACACTGAGTCGTGGTTTTGAAAGTCATTTTAAACAGGCCGCCTCGAGATGCATTGTAAGAATTAAATTCTATATTTGGCCAATGTGTTTGTTAAAACTTGAGCACGTTTCGTCTCCTCAATTGTTTGTGCCAATGCCAAAGTTAGTGACGATTGTGTATTCTTTTTAAATAAATAATATCGAAGAATAATACATCATAAGATATTACTACGGTTTCATTTCTACATTGTTTCGGTTTTTTTTAATTATACCACTTTATCAATTTAACCTATTAAGATTTCTCATATACGTACCTATGATTTTTTAAATATAGTAAATTAATCTTTTTAAATGTATAATGAAGACCTTTACTTAGAGAGACTTATTTGTTTGAATAAAAAGCTTTGTAATAACCAAAATAAAATTTCATTGAATGTTGATATTTCAAAGAGAAATACAGTTTTTTGATGTCGATGAAGTTTTAATTAAAATGCCACGTTGTCACGGAGAAACTTAGTGTGAACGTCGAACAAAAAATGGGAAGGCCGCGCAAGTTTTCATTGTTAAAACTTTATGAGAGATGGCGAAACACATTATAATAACAGCATCATTTCTGATGGTAAAAGCGAAATTTAATTATTTTACTGCACTTAAATATCACGATGTAGCAAGAGTATAAAATTACGCCTGCGAGTTCTCTCTTTGAGTTAAAAGTATACATGTTGTAACATATTTATTTAAGAGAGATTATTAATAAACCCATGCCTGGTTCACAGACTATAAATTTTGTAATCGTTTTGTGTACTCTTATTAACTTACATCAATGCCTAAAAGTATTGATTAGATATGGTTGTATAGAAATATTGTTTAGATATCGTTTTCTTCTTATAAGGTGCGATAGTTGTAGAGCTTACGTAGTAGCTTCTACATAAGCTCTACAACTGGCTTAAGGGCCGTTTTCAGTTAGGTGACGCTTTCGTAGCACGCGTGTATCGTAGACCTCGTGCTACGAGCAACTCCAATTATTAATTCTTCGTAGATACATGCTGCATGTATGGATGTATGAAATATTGACTGTTTGACAAATTATAGGTTTTTATTACTAAATAATAAAAAAATGACTTAGTTTTTAATGATTCGTAAAACTTAAATGTTTTGCGTTTGCGATTTTCTGCATTTGTTGAGTATTTTTATCAAAAATTAGTTTTTATTTATTTTATTTTATTCTAATAGAGGGAAAGTTAGTTTTTTAGACATTATTGTCTGAAAAAATAATAATACCTATGTATTATTCAGATACATGGTAGTTTTAGTAAACAAATCTCTTGCTCTGCTATATTCATATTTCAGATTACATAACCGGTAAAATTTCGAACTAGGTTGCGCTTACAATTTTCACGAGTAGTTGGCTCTGACAAAAAGATTAAATTGACCATCGAAACGCTCTGGCCTATATTGGTTCTCTCACAATCGCTCCATCTAACGGAAAGGAGAAAATGCTTAAATATAAATTGCCTTTTACTATTACCTAAAATCCTCATACAGAAAACTTAATATGTTTTCAATTTAGATATTGAAAATCATCCTCATTGTAAATCAAATGTTTCAAATAAACAGACATCGACCATTCCGTGATTTTACGAATTTAGAATTTATGCTGTGGCCTTAAATTAATATTTTTTGAGGATAGGCTTATTGATAACATATTATTGAAAATAAAAATACTTTGTAGACATTTTATTTCGTGTGTGTTTGCATTGGATCATATTTATTTACACTTTATTGCACTTAAACAGTAGAAGTAGATGTTAATACATATAAGAGCAACGGGCGGCCTTATCGCTAATAAGCGATCTCTTCCAGGCAACCCACAAAATAAAAGTTAAAAAAATACATAAAATACAATTTGACAGGTGCAAAGGGTGCGAAGTATACAAAAACAAAACACAACATACATTAAATTAAGTAAAACAGGAAAAATAAGCTAATTTAATCTAAAATTATAAATAATTACATTATGGACAACAAATGCTTTCGAAGGATGTTATTTAGGCTTTACTAATAAAGTTAAAACTACTTATAGATTTGCCCTAATAACTATAATCTGAATTCGGATATTCAAACTAAAGTATGTAGAAGTATTTTATATCCTTCTACAAGTAATACAATTATTAATTCCAATACATTTTCACTTCATACAATATTTAGACTAATATTAGAACGTATAACACTTTCACAGCTGCCTCGCTCGATACTATCTTTGTTCGTAGCTCGGGGCTTAGTTGCTCATAAGCTTCTTAGTGTGGCTGGTACGTGTATTTCATACTAAATTGCTACAAGGTTCACTTTATGTGTACAATATTTGCCTTTGTTTATTTATGAATACTATGAAAACAAACAATTTCATATTCAGGACATCTATTGCATGAGACAATAATTAATATAATATTCGTTGAAGCTACACAATTTTTTTAAAGTAAAATAAAAATACTAAATGTTAAAATTTTGGAAATTACCGCATTTTTCTTACATTTTCCTCTATCACTGCTTATTTCCGTAAGAAGAATTAGCAAGTTTATCGTTGAAAGCACTTACGTAGGGGTAAAAGTAAGATCTACGAATTTATAACATTATTTGTTTGTTGTATTAATATATACAAGTAAAAGTGGCAAAGAAATTATGTATTAAATTTATGTTAATCTGTTATAAAAATCATGACACTTTATTGGGGCTATTTTATAATTATACTTTTTATGCGATTATAATCACATATTACAATAGTTCCCTTCTAATAATTGTCCATGCAGGCATAGTCATGTAAATGCATATTAATTGCATAACAGATACCAATTTTAAATTAAAAATTCCATTCCGGTAAATGTATAATGAACAACAGATCAATAGAATATATTAGGCACAGGCTTTCATAGCCATTCTGGCGACTCTGGTATTTAGGTCGAATCAGGCTATAAATAATTCAAACACCTTTATAACTGACGTACACCAAAATATAGTATGTAAATGATTGTCTTTTTTAACAGTTACAGCAACTAAAATGTTTTTATCTAAACACGTTGAATTTGAGTATATATTTTTTTATATTTTATAATACAAGCTGTAATGTGAGGTTAAGTTTTGACACAAATTATTAAATATGTTGTGTAATACTCGTATATACCTATTTATACTCTTCAATATATAGGTTGTATATTGTTTTATGAGTGAGTGTATTTAACTGTTAATATTAGAAAGTCTTCTCCTGTTGTCCTTATACTAATTGTTTATCTTTCCCTTGTTGAGCCTTGTTGTATACCAGTGTATGGACATTTATTGAGATGTGTACTGAAGGTTAATTAATAATTGTTAAGCGTGTATGTTCTTTATAATACACACATTATACATGTACAATATCAGCGTACATAAAACAACCACAATACTCTTGACGCGTCACAATGAAGTAATTTTATCAATATATTCTACCCATGTTAAGTATCTTAAATAATTATACGTATTACTGCATTCACAGCTTGCTATGCCTATTATTATTTGAATATAAAGGAATAGCAGCATTCGTAATCCTCTTGAAAGTAGAAAAAAAAAACCTAAATTACTATGCTTATTAGCATAACAAACATAGTTAATCTGTTAAAGGTTGAACGGAACTGAACTAAACTGAAAATGTTGTTGTACGTTAATATTTGCTGCTGGGCATTTTGCCGTTTAGGTGACGTTATGCATAATCAAGGTCAATGCAATTTTGCTCAACTACGTTCAATTTAATAGCTTTTTAAGTATGTGACTATGTTTGATATTAAGTGGTTTATGAAATTGGTTTGATACTTAATTTTACAAGGAATTTATTATGGTTCTTCGTTTAACCGTAAAGCTACATAGGATTCACAGGCTGATACACGTTACTTTGTTTGCGCATAAGGTTTAACTATTATTTATAATATATCCAATGTAATGTAAGAGAAAAATCAGGGGGTCAGAAATTTGTATCTGTATCTATATATATATTGAAATAATTAGGTAATTTAATTGTTTAAAGAATAAATAATTTAATAATTATCCCAAGCAATTAAAAATTGACATTTGACTTTCGGCTTTCGACTATTCCACTATTATTTACTTCTTAAGAACTTGGCACGATATACAAATGATTGTTATCTGAATATCGACCTACTATTTTCCGGCAACTTCGAAGGTACTATCTAGAGCAGAGTGACATAGTTATTGATCAAGCGTTTCGTATGAATCTTACATATTCTAAGGCAAAAAATAAAGCCTTTTTGCCGTTCACATTTGAGTCATAGAGATCTTTAAGTTCTTTATTTATCTACTGGTACAAATTATTATTAGAAGGAAAAATTATTAGAGAAAGATAAGAGTTGAACATCTTCGAGAAAAAGAAATAAAATATTGAAAACAATTATTAAATTAAGTTAGTTCATTTTAGTTAAATGAATTAATATGTTGAGCAGTAAGATATCCTCAACTAAGTTTCACAGATACAATAAAGCAATAATTTTTAAACTTCTTATATATTCGATCGGGACTACGAGTTGACCTCAAAAGATACTCTAACCGCTGTCCGCTCTACCTTGAAAACAATTCGACGTATAAAAAAATGTTTTAAACAAAAGTTGTAGAGAATTTGATACAAAAAACTTATACGTGATATTTGCATTACCTTGACCTCTGATTTTTTAAAGATGCGGACAACTAATGTTAGAATTTTGAGACAAGTTTTTGGGATGTCAAAATACACCTTTATGCGAGTTTGTAGTATCTCGAACTCCGAGGTAAACTCTCTGTGACTAAACTGTGACGTATCACATGCCGACGGGGGATTTCATGCATTAAATTATAACTATATAATTATAAAACTATAACATATACCAAATTTCATAGACACAAAAATTGTCATTGCAAAAAGGCAATGAAAGATCGATAAAATTAGCCATGTAAAGTTGCCAAGTTGGCTAGCGTCCGTGACCGAGAAGAGACGGTCGTGTCGCGTCACTCCACAACTGGTCACACTTCCAACATACTAAACAGCGTGACAAATTACGCGTTATCACATATCTCTACACGTTTCACGTGGTATATCAAGTCATAATTTACTATAAGACCGCTCGATGACGGCTCATCCCAGCTGTATAAAGCATGTCTAAAGCAATGTGAATAATTTAAACATAGCTCCTCAATATCTTAACAAATTCTAGTCCATAACAGGGGTTTTGGACGAGAATATAATAGTAATATTACCATAATCCTGTTTAGGTTATATTTATTATAATTAAGTTACCTTAGCTCTATCCAAAATTTAAACAGAGTGTTTAAATTTTGGATCAAGAAGTAACAGATTTTTTTAATATAAGATAAATGAAGTAAGTTTAACATAAATGGAAAATAGTCGTGAATCTTGTGCAATTTGCCGTTATATTTAGAGTGCATATATATTCGGGGTGTAATCATAATGGCATTCAATCTGATCATTAACGTCAACTAATCACAATTAACAGTCATTCCACTGTGAACGTACACGTTTGACAGATTAGCTTCACAAATAACGCTAAATAATTACTGTTATTAAAACTCTTCTTTTGTGTATTAAAGGTGCTTAGTACCGGCACATTTGCAACGGAATCTTGAAATTTTGTCGATAAATTATTATTGTTCAAATGGTTTTGTTGGTTATCGTTTATTTTTAATGTTATCTAACCATGGTATACCACCATATAAAATATATATATATCGTTTGTGTACTGTGAAATAACTAAGATTCGTGAAAACGAATTCTGATGTTTAAATTTTCGTGTCATCCTTACTCTCAGGTTTAATTGGCGTAAAAACTTAAAAGTGTTGAAGTGTGAAATTGTGACATGAAGCAAATTAATCGTATATGCAACTTGTTGAAAATTATTCTGGGAATTTGAGTAAATACTAGGTAAAAGCGACACGCGTCAACAATTTTAAATTTTTACTCTTGAATATTTAGAATAATATAAAAATACGTCTTAACTCATAATTATTTTTACAGAGTCATTCCGAATTTGCAGACATAATAGATGCATTACACTAAAGTTCTTGTAACATGTTATAACATAAGTAATGCGTAAACTAAAATACTTTATTGTAATAATATCAAAACATGCATAACTTAAATTTCGCAGACAGTAGGTATTGATGTAAGGTACAGTAGTTGTTATTAGGCATTTTCCTAGTAACTATATTTTTATCTACTTTCACATTGTAAACCTGATTTTATCTATATTTAGAGTATTTTTACTATTTCACTATATTAAGTGGAAAAAAATGAAGTCAACATTGTTTCAGTAACAAATTAAGCACAACAAAGAAATTTAATTTATTCTGCAAGTAATAAGAGAAAACCGGAATCTTTATGAAAGAAACAATTTAAAAAATAACAAAGAGGCACTGAGTTCCCTACACAAGTCTGTATTTAACTCAGGGGTTAACCGCTTTCTTCTCATCCAAATTACACTTTTCATTAAAATTACTTTTTTTTCAACAATATTAAGAAATAAAATGATATAATTTTGTAATATAAGTAGCTAATATTTATATTAAGTACATATACATTTAAGAGAAAACAGCTTAATCAAGACAATAACAAAAAATCGGGTATATATATTCAATTACGGTAAATATAATCTGTTTTTGTTTGTCTTAATGTAATATAAAACAAGTTAATAAATGTTGTTTTCAATGACAAAGGGTTGATATTTCCTGTTGCTTTTATATTACACGGTCACCCATTACATTTAAAAGGTTTCGCGACCTACTATCATTTCAAACGGGTGTCTAACTTGAAAGTGGATTTTCCACGGTTTTCCTTTATACAACACGGGCTCGGCGTTTCTTATATTATTTTGCACGTTTGAGATACTTTGTTTAAGCAAACAAACTGAAAATTCCTTCGATTTGTCGCTTTGTTACTTATATATTTTATTTGCAGATATCAATAACTATTAACAATCAGTATCTGGGTCAGGTTTATTTATTCATATCGTTTTTCATGTAAAAACTTGTTGTTAAGGATGTCACAGGACTTAACGCCTATAATCAGCATAATTTAACTTTGCTCAATGACGGCACCAAAGGCAATTCATTAATATAAAAAATAATTATAATATAACATGTTATCATGTTTTGTCTGATATTTTAATAGAACCTCTTCGGTAAAAATATTAAGATCACCATATAGTTCTTTTGGACGTGATAAAAATAAGGAGTATGATCTGTGGCATTGGCGCCAAATAAAATAAGTAGATAAACTGCTGTCAAAAGACTCTCATTATATGGAAATTCGTTCATTCGTAAAGACTAATATTCATTATATGAATATTAGTCTTTAAAATATATTGCTTTTTATATGAAGGCTTACTTGATTAATGCAGAAAGAAAAGAGACTTTTACTTTACCTGAATTATAATCACACAGTATTCAATTAAGAAGATTAAAGAGATTACTACAAATTCATAAATTATAATGTTTGGATACTATTTAACACCAATTAAACCGCATGTTTTAAGTTTAATTTATTATATGCATTGAATACCTTTTCAGCCGACACTTTTATAAATATATTTTCTACTAGGTGTAAATTCACTTCAATTTACTTTAAATTCATAATGTAATTAGCTGATTTTAATAAACCATGGTTGCATAAATATTTTAATATATATAGTTTAAAAGGCTGTCGCGTCGTATCTCATTATCAATGTAAATAAGTAGTTACGTGCCTCATGAGATGGTTTTATTACAGACGCCAAATTTATAGTGGAAACTGATTATAAGTTATTATAATTGAATTATCAAATCAAATTATTTTTAAAATAATAAAACATTTACAACCTCAATATAAGAAGGTCATTCTATCATAAATTTCTAATAAAGATTTTGAAATTATAGTCATAAATATAGGTTGTCTTTCTTCCTTTTCTACCTAACGCATGTAGATTTTTGGATCAAACGCATGCCGGTATAGGCCTGCTAACATTGGTCCTCAATCTCAAGATAGTAAATCAACAGTAAACTGCCATGAATAATTTAAAATTGTAGTATATAACATCAAGTTTTGATAGGCGAAGAGTTCTTGAGCCTAAGAGGTCAAGCTGAAAGAATGCTGACTCAAGCACCCTTGAATCGGGCTAAGAAGCCATTGTCAGCTAAAGCAACCTAGACGTTTACTAGTTAATCTCTCTATCTAACCCAGCAATTATAGATTTTTATTTGTTAATTCGACTTTTATCGGATGAACGTAAGTGTTAATATTGTAAAGACACGCATAAGTGTGATTAGTGATAACATAAAATACAAGTTTATGTTACACGTTTAATCAAAAGCCACTGAACACTAGAAAATTATATAATTGGATTTTTTTGAGTAATAAGAGGAAAATAGTTTTGAAGGGTACACTTGTTGTAACAAAACGGTGATATTTAACGTAGTATTGAAATTGTATCATTATAATTTCCGTGCAATTATAATGTTGCAAAATTACAATACAAGGCAAAATTTAGTACATGTAATTTGATGGATTTCAACAGAAACAAAAAATATTAAAGAGGCCATAAATTGTTAATATTCGAAAAAAAAAATAAAGTATTTGTGAAAGTCGGATTAGAGTTAAACTTCAGCAATGTTTTACATAAATTACGATTTATGGCGTAAATTACCGTTGTTACTGACATGAAAATCGTAAGGCACGAATAAGGGCAAAGTTTGCTTTTGCTCGTTCAATTACGTCTCAAGAAAATTATGTTTAAGTTTATTTAATATTTAGAAAATTGACTATTGCTCGTTTTTGCTCGCCTGTCGCCATAGCACATAGAAGTTGCCTTTTGAAATCTATGTTTTTGATGAGTATACCTTAAGAATTATTGTTAGCTATTTTGTTAGTACGATTTATTATTGTGTTCACAAATTTAATTTAATTCAAATAGCATAGTTATATATGATTGTGATAATTGCTTAAATGTATGTAATATCACACACACAACAACAAACAAAACTAAACTAACCGCAGAGAGAAGGCGTTCCTGACAGCTGTCAATTTATAGAGTAGATAACTTTACAAAACTAACATATCCTTTACAATTGTCCTAGGACTTCACGATTTCGCGTTTGCTTCTTATTGATAACATTTTAAAAATTCGATTATAGCCTTAATTTGAAAACTGAAAAATCTAAAATGTTAACTATTCAGTTAGGTAGTTTTGTGCTTAAAGTTTAAGAAGAATTACAGAACAGAAAGAGAATATGCTAATAATAATACGCTACAGAGACGAAATTTCATATTTAGCTTAAAAAAAAATATTATCTCCGTAAGCTTATTTAAAATATGTTATTAACCTTATTTTTACTGTTCTTTTAGTATATGGTACTTTTAAACAAAATTGATGTAATAAAAATATAAAACATTGGGGTTAAGATTATATGCACTGATGGGCTGGGCTACTAATTGCCGTCCCAAATTTAATGTTGTTTGTACATAGTAAGAGCTAGGAGTGAAGGGTCGGCATAATTTACAAGAATATTTAAGTAATGTGTACATATTAAATGACAGTCAACTGTGTACCCAACGAAATTATTATAAAAAAAAATATTCATCTCTCAGTCGACAAAATCTTGTGCTTATATATTTTTTTTAATATGTAGTATATGAAAAAAAATAAATTAAAAGTGAGAGATCATGTGTTTGTGTGTGGCAACAGCTATTTGTATAAAACGAGGGGTTTTTTTTATATTTTGTATGATAATCAAAATATTTATTACTTGTTGGTTTCAAAAAATACCAGGATGGTATATAGTATACTAAAATGATAATGGAATTATACATAAATTCATATATGAAAACGTCCCGTCAGCCCGTAGAAAGAAAAACTGACTAACTAGAGTATAAAATATAGAAATGTAATGTATGTATATAGGTTTTTATATAATTAAAGTTACTAAGACCAAGCAAGTAGAATCATAATAGCAAGTTTGTGAAACAATAGTTTCAAACAAAATCCACTTGATAACAATGTTTATGAAGGTAGAAGCCCTTAAGGAGTATTAAACGCACTCAAACGTACCACTGAACATAACAGTATTCCGCTCTTATATGCAGATATATATAACGGGCGTAGTTTGTAGATTTTTTTTCTTAATAAGTAAGTAATACATAGTTAAAATCAATTTGAAAAGTTTTAAATGCCATTAAACAAGCAATTAAAATGTGTCTCCGCCACATTTGCCGCAAGGGAATAAATAGTCAACGTTCTAGTTGGCCCAGTTCGTCAGTTTAACACTAACCCAGATCTTGTGACTTGCCAACATTTCAGCTAGTAAGTGCTTAAAAGAACCACTTACAATAACAAATGTAATGGACCGCACAATCCAAAATAAACGAGGTCAATTCATAACACAAAAAAAATCCATTACTAAACTATTTTGTAGTTAATACGCAGCTTAATCTGTTAAAGTTGCTTCTTATAAAAATATTTACTCTGACTGTACAGTATTTTTTACACATTATATGCATTTTCTGCTCCGTCATTAATACCTACAGAAAAAAAAATACTTTAGCATATCCATATGTAAATTTAGAAAATCATCAGTAGAAATCAAATCTTTTGGTGCATCGTCATAAATAGTTCATAAACTCTGCATATGAGATAGATCACACAATTGACTAAACATAACCTAATTAAACTTGTAAAACCTACCGACACAATATACTTATTAGCTTCGAAGCTAAATTTAAATAATATCCGTTCAAGTGCACTCTTAAAAGGCTTCTTTGCTCGTAAGTATTAGATAATATTAGTAAGCAGTACGCTTTACAAAACGCTTTATATTGTCTTGTATTACAATGGTCACTTCGGACTTTACCTTGCCTTTCTGACTTTGTCATTGCAAGTTTTTTTTAACGATTCACAGGTGTAAGATATTTTTTTATTTAGATATTTGTTATATTAAATTTCTTATCGCGACATTCTCTCGTACTCTAACAACGACACATTCTAATAACATCCTAAAAGCACTAAAAAAGGCAACAAAGATGAGTTGAATATAATTTCTACTGTTTTTTTTTTCAGTTCATTATGTTGGCTCGCAAAAGTAAGGAGGGCTTGTGGAGGCGTTGAGAGTTTCACATGAGGACAAAATACTGCAGTCAGCAGGAAGGTAAGGTTTTATTTTCAAAAAACAATGAACTAATTATCTTTACAGACGCGTGCGTAAACCAAATTTTGTCAAAGCGTGTGTTTGGTTATATTTTAACTATGGGTATAAGTATAAAAAAATCCTTACAAATAAAATACATGCGTTATTTTATAATCTTCCGACATATGTCTACGCGCGCATGCTGACCACGACGAACTAGGTGTTACGTTATTTATTACTTATTTAAATATAACTACTTTAGCCAATACTGAAATATGAAATTGGAGTAGAAGATGATATAGTGATCAGTAAATTAATGAGATTAGACTAAGAAATTTTCTTCGTCTCGTCTTCTTTATCAGAATCATAATGTTCTGGAAATATATGGCTGCTCACCCATAACCTTCGAACGTGTGTGATGAATTTTATGAGAGTGCATGAAGCGAAAGAGGTATGCGTGGGCCGTAGCAAGTGGATTCTGTGATCCGTGCCTACCTAGAAAAAGCTTACTATGATAAAAATGATTATATCACGGATACTGCTGCTTTGATATGAACTATTCTGGTCCAAACTATTTTACTCACTGCAGTAAGATAATTGTAAAAATGACTACCACGCTGAGTTTCTTGTGGGAGTTTCTTTTCAGCTGAGAGCGCCCAGTTAACCCATGTCAAATTATGTTTGGTGAATTTTTGAATTTAATTAAATACCTCAATGCAAACAGAAGTGTCATGTATATTTATATACTTAAGCGAATTTAAAGTAAGACGCTAACACATACAAAGTATACAAATCGTTGGGTAAATAATACTATAACCATTACTTACAATTTCTTTAATATAATTAATTTACATACTATTTATAATAAAATATATTGTCTATGTTAGATGTTCTTTTAATTTATAGTTGTTTATCCACTGGCTTACTAAAAAAAATATTTGCAAAAAATCACTAGCTTACGCGTATTATTTACACGAACTAACAAGCCTTTTCATGAAGGCTTTCATTTGTTCAACTCTTTGCTTGCAAATTGCAGTCATTTACATGCTATTTTACTTATGCATTTGGTTTTTTTTTTACAAATTACAATAACAGTAACGTGAATAGTAATAATAATAAATGATAAATTGTTTACGTTGCGATGATGCAATGTAGTGTATTCAATATGAATATTTAACGGTTGCTGATAGCGATAAGGCCGCTGCTCTCAATTTGTTTAACTTTTGTATAATTATTTTTTACGGCTATTCAATTTCTTCAAGTTTTCACTTTGAACTTTTTGCACTTGCATTAAAACAGATTCATTCTATTTTTTTATTACCTTTATATGGATATGAGAGGTCATCAGCACAGTGTAATAACGAAAGTGGTAAGATGGTAAGATAGAGCCGGTAGAGGCATTTTCTCTTTAATAGTTTAAAGAAAATTAAGTATAAGTGGGTGTATTTTTTTAATAAATAAACATGCTTTTACATTATTTTTTATCTATTTTAATTAAAAAAAATATATATATAAACCACTTGAGAGTTGGATTGACGTCATAAGTCCAAACTAGGTCGTGTATTCAATTGAGGCATACATAAAGTTGTGTATTAAAAAAGTGACCTTGCTACACGCTAGCACTTTGCAATATATTTACAAAGCACAAAATATTATTAAGCTGTAATGATTCATTGTTATATACATTGTGTTAATTCAATGTTACTGCAATATGCTTCCTTGAGAGATATTTGTTATTCCGTTTACCGTCTCTACAGGAAATTTAATCACCTTACAGACAATTGGAGCTTTTTCGTACGACAAATAAATAGAACAATCAATTTAATTTTATATATAAATCATATAAACTTTTAGTTATAATTAATTAATATCGTATTTGTGTAATTGTCTCTTTAGAAGTTCTAATAAAGGACACGGGCTATTTAAATTTTGAGGTTTATTTAAATCCATAACGCCTAATTCGAGTTATTGCTAAACAATTTTAAAATACAATTTAAATTGTTGAATCGTATAACGTATAGTACTGGGATCATTACCAAAAAAAAATCAACTTAACCGAGTTTCTTGCCTGCTTCGTCACAGCTTGGTTGCGTACGAAAATGCGTAGTAGATTTAAGGCAAAAATAAAACATTTACAACAAAAAAAACATTAGGTAACTTGTAATATATATTACTATATTGATATATATCTAGCTGCAATATAATTAACTACTTTAAATGTTATTGAATATAAACAATAGTATGTCTGTATGTGCGATTATGTGATCACACAGAAGAGAGTGTGTTAAAGAAAATCAAATTTATTGTTGCAGATGTCCTAATATGGGTTGGTCATGCGTCGTTGCACGCGCCGGAGCCTTTTTGCTGATGCTCACCAGAGTATCAGCGCTCACGTCCGACATGTAAGTGCTTTCTTTCCTTTTATATCTTTTAGCCAGCTTTTGTGTAAACGCTTTTATATGTCAAGTAAACAAAATAATCAATTTATTAAACACAATCATGAGTGTGAAATTAAATATTCAATTCAAATTTTAATATTCACAATTCTGTTATATCTAGACTTAGATTTTTTTATCTAATACTTTCTTATTACATAAATACATTATAAACAACTCGTATAATTCATTATTTGTTGAACGCAGACACATCTAATGACATAACCACCCTACTAACATTGAATTCAGAAATATCACAAGTTGAGTAGGTCGTTATATGAATGACACAAATGAGCAGGAATAAGGACAAGCAAAGGGCGGCCAAGCGTACACTCCCTCGTTTCAGTTCAACCGTGATATTTTCACATTTATAGCCGGCTACGGACAAGTTAAACATCAATTTCTCTGGCATATATATAATATAGCTAACACTCGTTAACAATAATTAATAAATGGTTTATTCGCTTTGCATAATTTATATCAAAACTTCAGAACTATAACTTTGAATAAAGAGAAGCGTATATACTTCATTCGAATTTATACTTAACAAACTTGAACTTTTATGAATTCATTTTACTATTATATATTATGTACAGTCCGTATGACATGCAGAAACCTTCGATTGACCTTGCATTACTAATTTTAGAATCACTAATCAATAGACAATTGTAGTTATGTTTCTGAAATCTGTTATATAATAACAGTAGTTTATTGTGGGTATATTCTCAGAGCGGTTTATTTTGGAACCTAAGAAGAAAATATTGACGTACACGAGTGATTGTTGATACGATTCTATGTGGTAAATATATGAATGGTTAAAACCTGTAAATAGTTTTAAGTTAGGTAAGTTAGCTTTTAGTACATTAGTTTAAAAAACTGTACTAAATACATTGTAATAAAGACAGTTGAAAGAACAAAGTAAATGATCAAGAGTCAAGTTCTCTAAATTTTTAATGTATTTAGACAGTAACTAGAAAATTTAACAAATTTCTGTCGTGACGAGCGAGCTTGGTGTAAGTCGTTAATTTTATTTTCGTCGCTACATGTAGTTCATTTTTATTTCATACATTGCACACATATGGAAAAACAAGTGATCGAGACCTGAACGCACACTGGGTTGTGCTCAAACCACTAGACCAATTACTCTTTCAAACCAAAATAATAAATGAAGCATACTTATTATATCCGTTTTTAGTTTTGCAGCGGGAAAATCGGACAAGGAGATACTGGACAATCTTTTGAAAAACTCCCGCTACGACAAAAGACTGCTACCGCCAGTAGACGGTAAATTATATTATTTTTGTACCACTTAAATACATATTTGGCTTTAACCTGTATTTGTGTAGGCGTGGCTATTTCTGTGATTAATGGAAACATATGATTGATACCATTTTTTTTTAACTTGGAATTAGCTTATAATTGAACTCTACTTAAAATTTATATTTAGCTACGTTTACATGAATTATAAATATTGCAGATCCAGTGTTCTGTTGTGGTCTTACAACACCGAACGACACTTTAGCTCAGAATAGAGTCGGATTCTCATCACTTCGGCCACAATCGCACGATCGTGGTGCGTTTTTATGTTTATGAAAAGAGAAATGTTAGAGCGTGTTACTGTGTGTTCACATTAAGATCTATTGCACGTAAATGTTTACCTTCACGCAATTTAGATCTCATTCGCTTTAGTTTATGGATAAGATTTAGAATGAGTACGGACTATGTCTTCCGCATGTCAAATACATCGCGTTTTTTGACATACAGGAGTTATTGGTCTCGAACTCTGAATGTTATATAAGACACTTTCCTTTACTGCACCACCCCTTTTGACCTAAAGTTATGATTTTTATAACATACGCTGTATTAAAAGCATGTTATTATGTTATTTTTTTATATAATAAAAATAAAGATTTTTCTCTTTTCACAAACATGATAATTTGCAGAATTTTTGCCATTTTTTTTTCTTAAATATCGGGATCTGCAATCTCTTGTTAACGAGAGTATGACTAAGCAAATAATTCTTTCGTAATTTGTAGATAAATCTATATAAAATTGAAATACTATTTCCCATTTTTTCTATATACTTGTTATAATATATATGAGTTATAATAACATTTATTTCTGAACTGTGTTCAATGTTGTGAATATAAGCATGTCAACGCTGAATGTAATTGGTGTGTCCTTTAACTGTAATAACAATAAAATTACTAAATTAAATTGTAATTATAGTTAATTGGATTTAAGTGTGAATTTTACTTCCCCAGTAGGTCTTGTTTCTGTAGAGATTTTCACGAATTAAATCACAACGTATTGAAAAGCTTCAAAAGCTAAAGGGAACTTTTCAGTGCAGCGTTGTTACGATTTTCAAAGGGCACAAGAAATATAATAATACTTCCTGGGTTTCAGGTGTCCTCACCGTAAATGTTAGCGTGCTACTTCTTAGTTTAGCATCACCAGATGAATCTAGTCTCGTAAGTCTATCTTCTTACCTTTTCTGCTTCAAGTCATATTTTAGATGTGTGATATGTTAATTGCGTTTCAGAAATACGAGGTTGAATTTCTACTACAGCAGCAGTGGTACGATCCTCGACTACGTTATTCAAACCAGTCTCATTACGATTTCCTGAACGCTATACATCATCACGAAGACATTTGGTTACCAGATACATATTTCATTATGCATGGAGACTTTAAAGTACGTTTACTTTATCTTTGCACACGAGCTTTAGATGAGAAGTTAGATTAAGTCGCAGTACTATTTCGATTAATTATTTAAGTTCCTATGTATGAACATTTTAAGCTTTTATTCATGATAATCAATATTGCCACAACATAAGTATTAAAAGGATATTATAAATCATGAATCCACCGTTTTTGTTATTTACAAAATTGAATATTTACACAATTCGAAATCTTTCAAGACTTTTATCTTGCAGGATCCAATAATTCCAATGCATTTTGCGTTGCGCATCTATCGCAACGGCACAATCAACTATTTAATGAGACGGCACCTGATTCTGTCGTGTCAAGGAAGGCTCAACATTTTTCCATTTGATGACCCATTGTGTTCATTTGCCTTAGAAAGTAGTGAGTATTTTATTACAATAAGTAATATCTATATCGACTAAGTGTACCTACATATATAAAGATATAACTACAGAAATGAAGTAACGTGAATAATAAGCTATGTAATATTCTGCTTTCCTATTGATACTATTGCTTTCAGTTTCATATGAGCAATCGGCAATAACGTATGTGTGGAAGAATGACGAGGATACACTTCGGAAGTCTCCATCATTGACAACCCTGAATGCCTACCTCATTCAGAACCAAACCATACCTTGCCCTATCAAAGCTAGTTGGAGAGGTAACGTTAATTTTTTGTCACTGAACATGCCAACATTGCTTAAAACTAAATTACATTAACAATATATATTTTATGTATAATTGTGCCTACTTGGACCTCGATTATGTAGCATAGTCCCAACATCCATTTCTTTATTACAAGCACAACCTTATTCTTTGCACAGGGGAGGATATTCAATCAATAAAATATTCTGATTAACTCTTTTCAGCTTGGTCTTGTTTTTGTGAAAGTTTTGAGTGCAACTTAGGTAGATTTGATTAGAGTTTAGTATTTTCAAAATTGTAGCGGCTTACCAGAGTACATTCAAGTAGTTAGATCAATGTACCTATATAATACAGTAGATCGCATGTTTATGTTATCATTACATTAAATATTCATATCGTGACTGTATTTAAAGACAAAGTTAGCTTTAAAATTATTATAAATGCAAGAAATAAAACATAAGTTAACATTTTTGCAAGCAGCTGATGGTATTTCACTTTACGAGGATGACGAAGAGCTGACATGTAATCTTTGCCAGAGACGCTTTGAGGAGCAAGGTACTCAGGTGCACCGGATAGATTACAGCAGTCCGGTGCTATTGTAAAAATCCCGCTTATGTATGAGTAAATGCGGTGTTGTGTAAGCGGGAGCAATGGAATACCAAACAGCGATATCAACTTCATTCCCATTTTCACTTAACATTTGACGTTATCATTATTGTCTGCACGTATGTGAATGCACGTGTTAGTGATTGTTAACTATGAAAAAGTCATCACAATGCTGAAACACAAAGCGGGTACACAACACGCGTTACTCTTACAAGCAGGGTTGTAGTTTCAATTACTTTTGTTTGTAGAAATTAATACAAGGCCACTGAATGGAGTTATTTAGAATTGGTTAATATAAAATCCAGTATTTTAATACAATTGGGAACCAATTTACGGAAATTACGACAAAAATTCAATTCACAGGTAACTACAGCTGTTTAAAGGTGGATCTCATTTTTACGAGAGACAGAGCATTCTACTTTACTACAGTTTTTATCCCTGGCATTATCCTGGTGACCTCTTCCTTCATCACTTTTTGGCTGGAGTGGAACGCAGTGCCAGCCCGTTCCATGATAGGTAAAAATGGCTGGCAATTGGAATGTTCTCGGTCTTGCAACTGTCTTAACTCCTTCTGTACGTAGATGTGATAGCACGCTCTTCTCTTTACAGGCGCTTTATTTTGTTGGCAATGTACAAGTATAGACAAGGAATGAAATCACCGTTTATTTGTATAATTTGTAGCCATTGCTTCGTATTTTAGGTAATTACAGCTGCTTAAGGGTGGACCTCATCTTCACGCGAGATCGATCATTTTACTTCACCACAGTTTTTATTCCGGGCATCATTTTGGTGACGTCATCCTTTATTACTTTTTGGCTGGAATGGAATGCAGTGCCTGCTAGAGTAATGATAGGTTTGTTCATTATTTATTTTGCTGATTTACATAATTCGATTTCATATTTTTATCAATAAAATTTTCTTTATTCATTTTACATCTGCATGGCACACAATTTAGTGCATCGATAAATTCTTTAAGCTTTGACACTAATAAGTTCGATTCAGCACAATCACATTTACAATATTGATCCATTCGCGAATAACTTTTAAATCTGTTTATTGATCTATAGGTGTAACGACAATGTTGAATTTCTTCACAACCTCCAATGGGTTCCGTTCGACGTTGCCAGTCGTATCCAATCTAACGGCAATGAACGTATGGGACGGTGTATGTATGTGCTTCATCTACGCCTCCCTACTCGAGTTCGTTTGTGTCAACTATGTAGGAAGAAAACGTCCCCTGCACAACGTCGTTTATAGACCTGGAGAAAATCCCGTTACGCAGGTGAATATTTGTTTATTTTATAATGCCGTTTTGTAACATTACTGCGATTAGTAGATATAGCAGCACATAACTCTTGATTATTTCTCTTCTCTGATTAATGTTATTTGCATAAATGATATCTGTGGGCTAAAATAGTGTTTAGGATTAATAGATTAAAATACTCTAGCAAATATATGCTTTAAAATGTCTGTTTGAGTTTTTATGTTATATGTTGGATCACTGGTTACTGTCACGATATTAATGCATTAAATATGACATAGACATACAAAATAAAACGTAAATATATAAACAATAGGTACTTATTTTAATACTGAATTATCTGAAAACAGATAATGAAGTTTTTAGTTCGTACTATCGTAAAATTATTTAAAAAAAATTAATGTATTCTGTTAAAAAAAGACGAATTAACAAGCATTATTGTGTCCTTAATCTTTGCAATGTTTTCCTTTTTTAAATTCACATTAGCACGCTCTATAACAAAAAAACTAATAAATTTGTTTTCTCCTAAATTTCGCATGTTTTCACCCTGTAATGCATGCTTTCAAAATTATACTTTCAAAAGATTTCTATAAAAATTGTCACAACATTCCAAGACTATTTTGTGTGGCCGCGGGTAACTAATTAAGTAATAATTGTAAATAACGGTTCGGAAAAGAAAACATTGCAAAGATGTTATAGATGAATATTATATGAAACTAGAGTCAGTGTGTTCTTGTGAATTTCGTTTGGCCACAACAACCTAGTCTTTCACTTTTGCACATCGTTAGACCATCTGACACGAGTGAACAAACTGTCTGTATAATGTGTTCACAGCGTCTGCCAGCAGTTCTCAGCAGAATTGGCATTATTCTGGCCAGTCCTTTGGTAAGAGATATCGCCATTCTCATTGGCACCGTCCTGACAACACTGTTATATTTTTCTTAAAAAAGTCCTACTTTTTGGTTGCCAGTCTTATTTGAATAACACATTTTTCTATTTCCTACTATTTTTAATTTTTATAATAGCAATTACTAGTAATCTAAACCACTCCATCACACTGAGCCAATACCCTTAAAGATTAATGCTTAATTTCACTTCAAATTTTGATAGAGGTAAGTTTTATGGGAGGCTTAAAAAGTAGGACTTGTTAGATTAAGGACCCGACTTTTGACATATGCCTATAGTTAACAATAATAAAAAGTAAGGAAATATAACAGCCGCTGTAAAAATCACAAAATTCACAGTCGCATGTTGTAGTTTTTATAGTAATTTAGTAGTATAGATTAATAAATTAGCAAGTTTATCCATGCCAGTGTAGATAGTGATATTATTTACTTAGAAAATTGACAAAGTTAAGTAACATAAAACAACTTGTTTATGACATTTTCAACTAATATAGGCTATAAAATAAATCACAATGTAGTTAATCTTGTAATAACAGGATGCACGATGTGCATGTGAAAAAGTGGTCAAAACAAGTTATTGCTATCGAACATTAACAACAAACCGAAGCATTCAAGCGACATCCGCTTTGCCAATCACATTGTAAGCTTGTCACAATAAATATTAATATCATCGTTAAAGGAGGCGATGGCCATCCTCCATTGGAGAAATGAAACTCCCCAACCGGGAACGAGCGGTGCTGTAAGTGATGTCATTGAAACATCAAACCATTCGCCAACCACCGTACCATCTTAGAACTGATTATCACAAAAAAACTAACGCATACTTTTGTTTTAATGCCTCTTCGGAATGCTACAGCCTGTAAGTAGCCTATCATTTACTTATGTATTTAGTAATTATAATTTATTAGCAAGAGAACATTAAGTAGCGTCGTGTCATTCACGTCCTGTAGCCATAGCGCACAATTGTAGCTGTGACGCATTGTTACTTCACATAATTAAGGCATCATTGAATTGTGTGTTTTCTTTAGGGAGATAAAAAGCGTGAGTCAACGGGTGCTGCAGACTTGGTGACTTGTACAGCATGTACTGGTGCACCAGGTTCTTGTACCCACACGACAAACAACGGTGGTGTGACGGAGGTAATTTCTTTAATATTTATAGTCACCTCGAAGCTTTTTATGCTTTTTGGAATTTATACGCAACATTTAATATAAATATTAGTAAAATTATCGAACATATAATAATAATTAAGAACTGCGATAAAATCGTTAAATATATTAATTAAATAGAATAGATTAGTGATATTTTTTTGTTTTCATAGTTATTATTTGCAACCATCATTCATTTTCGAATTAATATTTTTCAGCCATGTTTCGTCCAGGTCCGTAAAAAAGAGCCTCCACATCCAATCAGAGTGGCGAAGACTATTGATGTGATTGCGCGCATCACTTTCCCGACAGCCTATGCCGTGTTTCTCATATTCTTCTTTATCCACTACAAAGCCTTCTCTTAATGCTGCCTTACCCATACCCACGAGGTACATTCGATCGTAATTGTATCTCGTTATTTTTCTAAATTTACTCATTTATCACAGCTGTTTTGTACTTACAATCACGAGTCCTAAGATATTTTTGATGAACAAACAAGCTAATTGTGATTGTGATTATACCTATGAACTGTTTGTGACAAAATTTATGTAGGCGAATACAATTAGAGTCGTTGCTGCTTACCTAATGTTAAGGCATATTTGTGATAGAGTGTTAGTGCAATTGGAGTTTTTACAGGATTTGAAATAGGTTCCATTAGTTATACAAGCTGAAGATCGTTTTATTTCGATCGTATGATAGAATATTGTGGGAACAAATAAATGTTAAATGTACGCAGACCGATTGTTACCTTGATGGGCTTGACATTCTTGTAGTAAAGAAATCTATTTCAAACCTCAATTCAGTCCAAATGAGTATTAGCTATATTATAATGAGAGATTAAAATAATTTTATAAACAATAAATTAAGTTGTTCACCAATTAATATAGCTGTAGTATCATGCATTTTAGTCTACTCACTTTCCTACACAATGTGATATTCTGATTGCGACATCATCATTGTATTAAAAAATAGTACAACATTTAATTGAATAGACTAAGGTTTTCGTTTTATGTTATTAGTTGTAGAAATGAAAGTTACAAAGCTCAAATTGTTATGTTGTATAGAGTTTACCTTTGATTTTATAATAACACAAAGTTCTTGAACATATTTAAAATAAGAATGTAAGTCATGTCTATATAATTTGTTCCCAATATGTATCTATGTAAATTAAAAGCCATGAACATGCCTTCTAAAAAATTTAAAAATTTTTTTTTTGCAAAACGATATTTGAAATAAAGTAATTTTTCGTAGTAAAATTACTTGAGTTGGTCTTGCGATTAGACTTTTTTTTCATTAATTATTGAAATAACTTCTATTATTGTTAGCACTGATCCATAGCTTATATTTAACAAAGTCCAAAAAACAAAACTTTAAATAGGAATATAATTTATATTTCAAACAAACTGTATTCTATTGGATTTTTAAGTTTGGAATTCATATCCAAACTTGTCTAATTGTATGGTTGGTTATTATGTTATGTAGATTTTTAAATTTCGAATTTAATAAGTCCAACCTTATCCATCTGTTCGTTCGGTAATTTATTTGTGAAGGTAACAACGTCTTACAGTAGCTGCTTTGACGATTACAAGCTCAGTAGTTCTGGCTGCCATAATGAGATAAGGCGAGGTCTGTAGTTCGAGGATTTTTGACGTTTTATTCTCTTATATTATGTATTTGTTGAGCTAATATGTTATTGTAAAGCAGCTTAACAATAAATTGAATAGACTCCAGAATTAAAAAATCTTAGATATTTGCGAACCAACATTTAAATTTTCAATGTTTCTAGTATTTTAATCCGTCCAGCAGCTATCGAATTAGAACACTGACCCGAACTCTCTAGAACATATAACTATTGATACAAAAGAGTATAACTAAATTTTCTTAACTTCGCTTAATATACTACCCAAATGAAGCCACAACTCAAAAGCAACCAAAGGCATACTTACATTCACTATCTTCTATTTTTAATAATTAATTTATGCATTGCTAATAAGATTATTATTAGAGACACATAGATTTGGCAAGCATCTAGCCTTTGCTTATCACTTAAATTATGCGGACCAAAGTGTCAACTGTTTTAAAATAGTACTTAAGTAGGTATATTTGTAATTTGTATAGTTATATTGAAATTACCTATTTAAGAACACGTTTTGGCTGTGCTTTGAATATTATGATGCTCTAGTATACATTAAAAGTATAAAATAAAATATCAATTAATTTATGTACTTTCTTTGCTTTGTTGTAAGTTTTAATATACAAAAGAAATTGTACGAGAATTTAGTTAAAACCAGTTACTTCCGGACTTTTTACCGAGTAATTCTAATACAAATCGATTAATACAAATTGATATATTGGTAGGTGAATTAAGCTCTTAAGAATTAAGCTACTTGGGAAACAATTATGGCGGCGAATACTTAAATGTTTTGTAACCTTCCGTGCCATGAACACAGTGTTTATTAATATTTAAAAGATGCGTATTTTGTTGTGTGATCTAATTCAGATACCTAACACGAACATAAGGCTAGTTTCGTCGACTAACATTACGTGTGCATTATTATTTCGTGCTTTTAGTTATCTTCATATTATACGCCCGTTCTAAATAGTGTTATAATTGCAATACTTGCTTATTGACTTCATTATATAAACAAACTAACTGGCAAACATCGTGAAAAAAGTGACATATCCTAGACCCACCGATCAAGGTCATGTGTCAAGGAGATTTGGCTCATCTACTTTTCTATAAACAAATAAAAATTCATTCCTTCTTCCGTATAGGGTTCAAGCACAACTGTAACTGTATTATATGTGCTTATTTTTTAATTTACCATACAGTAACGAGTCTGTTTAAACGAATGGCAGGTTTTATGTTGAGCGAATAATAATATATCATGACTTTATATATTGCTACGTGTCCTAACTTTATTCAGCTGGAGCTTTATTTCACATGGAGATGGCAGTGCGTTAACCGAGATAATCTTACTGCTTGATTAAATACTTGGTATGTTCTAGTAAAATTATGCAAGGTTTTTTAAACATAAAATCTAGCTTTGGTAACGTCAGCGGAATTCCCCATTAAATCTCAGCATTCCTATTTTTATAAATGTAAAATTCCCGCTTTGCCTAAACTATAAGATGAAATTACATATCATTCGCTTTATAAGCTGCAAAATTATATATGTATATAATCTTATTATGTCTTAAAATATAATTGAGACATTTGTAACAGTATATTATTCTGATGAATAATAACTATTTGTATTCGTAATGGATAATGATATTTTGTTGAAAAATTATAAATTCTACAATTGCAAATAGTTATACATGTTATGATATTTTAAATTTATGGGTACAACCCGGAACCGTTTTTGCTACAAATTTTAATATGTATATAATTTTTTTCCACTCTTAGATATTTAAGTCTGTCTGTACCAATACCTTCCTAAACGCCTATCGCTTTTATGAGAAATTACAAACCTACCAAATAAGCATAATTCCTTCTCTTTTGTGATGTGTTTAAATATAAAATATACAGATTTAGCTATTAGGCGGTACTCAGAGTCATATTGTAATGCGTTAAGTAACGGAGACAGTTTCGCTTAAGTTTGAAACGTTAGTTAAAAACATTAATGATTACTTAATAGCTAACATATTCAACGACTCTGACTACGGCTGATTGGCTACATAACGATTTTTAATAGAAGCAAATATCAACATACAGTATTTAAAAATGTGTAAGCTACATCATATCAACAAATTTTTCCACGTTTTACTATTGATTTATTGTAAATAGTAACGAGATCGCATCATAACATAAAAGACAATTTGTTTAATCATATACGCGTTGCAAATTGGCTGTTGTAATAATCTCAGATGTATTTTAATAGGGAGCTATATGTAATGAGCTGTGGGATTGTAGGAAACAAATAATCTTAACATAATCTTTTTGTGTAAGGAACATATATTGTATTAGTATTTCAGTTCACCAAAAAGACACTAGTAAGGTAATGAATGCTTTGGTAGTTAAATATATAACAACAGCCATGTTATATAAGAAAATGCACAGTTTATTAGATAAATAAATATTATTAAAATGTATAGAGGCTTTACAATAACTTAATAGCCCTTTTATTTTGTTTATTTATGTGACTAACATGCGGGCTAAAATATGGTGATTTGATCGTGAAAAAGATAAATTCACAAAAAAAATGTATAGAATTGTACAGATTATAATTCTAATATTGAAACAACGTTTAAATGCAATAAAGTATTAAAAAACCAATTAACTTTTTTTCAAATCTGATTTTTTCTAATGCTACTGATATAACTGATCTTGCTAACGCCCAATTGCACCAAAAGATAAGAATTCCGTAATGCAGTTATTGTTTGCACGACGAATTAACTATAAATATTGTCTTGCAAAGAGTGGCTTTAAGACTAAAAATAATTTTATCGTGATGATTTTTTTTAAATCGAAAATTGGTAATAATCATCGATTGACTATTCTTACTATCTTAGCCAGGGTGAAATTCTTTGGAAGTTAGTTTATTCAAAAAGGGCAATGCAATATCCACCATTATAAAGATGTTTAATTATATATTCATCCTACAAGTATTTTAAATTCAGATTTGAAAAGTACTGAACAACATGATAAGTTAGGTTTTATAAGTTTTTTCAATATTTATTTAACTTCTTATGAAATGCATCCTCACACAACACTTAAGCAAGGAAGATTGTATTATAAATGAATAATGTGTATTATTTGTATTGTAAATAATTTTAATGTAAAGGTTATAACTACAATTTTCAATAAATAAAACACAAGTTGAGAGAAATAAATATAGTTTTTTACTACGGCTACGTTCTATCCGCAAAGCGGTTCTTCTCCTGGATATTCAAAGATCAAATGGGCTAGATGCTATTATTCTAAATGGTATTCTTGTATTCATGAGCGGCAGTTACGACTTAACACAAATCACCTGTTAGTTTGCCCTTCGAATTTTCCAATTTGCCTTGTCCAGTTTTAATTTTGAATATAGATATTGATTGGATTACCTAAGAGATTTATGAGGGCTTAAAGTACTGGCCGTCAAAAAATAATTGGGGAAGGGTCTAAATAAAAAACAAGGTTTTGATTATATGAAACTATTAATAATACTTTATATTCATTTTTTACATGATTTTTATTTGGTATCCATATTATTGCTGACACATGACACTACTTGACGCTTAACTGTCAATATATTTTTATTAATAAGTACTAAGTCATCTGTGGTGACTGAAACAATACATTTTTGTTGTTTGAATAATTTCATTTTGTTATACATAGTTATTAATGTTAACTATTAAAAGAAGCAATTAGTAAAAAATGAAAAGAATTTGTAATATGTAACTACTATAGCCAGGACAAACTACTACCATTCTACAATTGTATTTAGGTCCAAGTGTTGAGGAAAGTTGTTGCTAAGCATTGGAAATAAAACATAAAGTGAGTAGTAATGGTATTTTTTCACCTTTGGTCCGTAATACATTGGTATATAAGACCCTTTATCAAGTGGATTTTGAGGAAAACAACATGTTTATGTGAGCTCCAACGTATATGTTATGGTGACAGATCTGGCGCTCAAAAAACATGTAATGTAGAGAAATCATTAATGCTTTCCCGTACGAGGGACGTAAGAGAAGTTATTGCATTCCTAGATGCAGTGGTCCTCGAAAAAAGATTTATACTACCAAATTTTGATGATGTATTGTGTCCGTCAATAAATATCATTTTACGAGCAAAACAAATCAATACAAAATTACACCCGAAATTCGTCCCGGCATTTAGACGTTGTTTACAACAAATTTGGACCTATAGACAATTAATAGATGAAATTGAAGAATTAAGGTGCACTCAGTTTGATAGTAGAAACACTGAGCATGAGGAAAAGTTACTCAAACTATGGAGCCATTTACAACCTAATAAGCCCTTAGAAGACAGAATAACTAAGCAGTGGCAGGACATTGGTTTTCAGGTATTATATATAATAATATGTGTATAAGTAATATGGAATTCTCATAAGATATATTTTTAAAACATACTTCTTAATATTTTATTTGCAGGGAGATGATCCAAAAACAGATTTCCGAGGAATGGGTCTATTGGGATTAGAAAATCTTTTATTCTTTGCAGTGGAATATGCTCAAGTTTCTAGCCATGTTTTAAGTCACTCTCATCATCCAAAATATGGATATACCTTTGCAATTGTTGGAATCAATCTAACTTCAATGGCATATTACCTACTAAAAGATGGATCAGCAAAAACATACATGTTTAATGCTAAAAATTACCTGCCCAACATTGATCTATTTCATAGATTTTATTGCTATTTATTTTTTGAATTTGATAAATTGTGGATAGAGTCTAAACCGGAGAACATTATGGAATTTTCTATGATATTCAAAAAATTTGAAAATGCTATAAGATTACAGCTATCAGATCCTGCATCTGTTTTCAGAATAAATATAGCAATTGACACAGTTTAACCTAGTCACTGCAGCTTTGGTACTTTTAGCATGTTCTTGATAAAATATTTAAGGTTCATCCTTTTTAACTTCACAGCATTAAGTATTATTAAGTATTTTTTGTTAAAACAAAATAACTCATACCAAGTTATTGTTTTATTCACATTGGTGAATAAATACCTGACTCAATATATCATCACAACTAGTGCAATATATAATGATTTTTACTTGCTTATACAAAATGTGTAATTTATGTTTATCTTTTATTATTGCTTACAAGCTTGTACAGCTTTCTATGAAAGCAATAAATGTTTTTAGATAATTATAGTGTGTCACATGTGTCCATGTATTCAATGAGCTTTTTTATTGAATAAACTTTTATATTAACTGTTGTTTTGTTTAAAATAATTGTACCATATTATTTATACAAAATAATCAAGATTATAAGGATTACTAATAAAACATATGAGAATTGTATATTGTATTTATTGAAAAATATATAAAAGTAGTATAAAGCAGTATAGATATTTAATTAACTTTAAATGCCATGCTGAAAAGAAATGGACGGATTTAAAAAAAAGTTAATTTTAATTAATCTCATACATAAAGTTATTTCTTTTTCTTATCTTTCTTGACAGTTTTTGGAGGTTTTGAGTTTCTTGCTTTCATAAGCGCAATAATGGCAGTCAGTGCAACCAGGCCAAACCCAGTGACTCCTATCTGCCAGATCCATGGATATTTTGCTAATATTTCCAACCCAAGTTTTATTGAAAATTTTATAAACTCTACACTCCAGTCCACAACATCATCACTGTGAACAGATAAATGTACATTGTTAAATTGCAGATGTATAAGCTTAATATATGAATATATAATAACGTTAATAATTTGTTGTTCTACTTACAATGGTGATGACAATAATGGTACAGCCTCCCCTTTAACGTTTTTATACCAATCTTGAGCAAATGTTACAAATGATTTAATATCATATTTTGGTAAATCATATCTATATACTTTGCCCAATCGAAAGCTAAAATTTAGAAATGTGCAGCTTTAATATTATTTTATACATGTTAAGATCTATACAAAGAAATACTCAAAAAGGCTATCTAATTTCTGTATCTGTGACATTGATTAAACCGATGATGAAAAAGATGCACCAGAAATGTGCAAACTTATTATTAGCTATTAATACATTTTTTTAATGCTTACAATAAAAATGTTGGCAACTTCATTACTTTAAACCTCTTAGCAGTGAGGGCTCCTGCTAAATTGGAGTCCATTCTAGCTACATTAATTCTTCCACGCAATGTAGCTCCAACGCCTTCCCATACTGCATGTAGTCGTTGACACTCAACACATGATGCACCATAGCTTTAATCAATAATGCTAAAATTATTATTTTTTAGTTACTAAGGAAAGGTAACATTTATTTCTAGTTAGATAAAATACATATTTAGTTAGATACAACATGATACTTACAACATAACAAACCAATCTCCAGTTGTGGAACCAGTAGCTGCCTGTGTCAAGTGTTCAAATATTTTATCTGTTAACTCCTTAACTGATGGTGATTGATTTTTTTCCAAAAAGCCATAGATCTCTCCTTCATCAGCTTCACCTAAACAAAAACTTAACTTCTTCACAAAAATTACACATACAATACCAATGTATTTTATAAAAACAAAACACTGGAACTATTAGTATATCATATTGTATATCCACCTTTTTATTTGATAAATAAATAAAATTATTACAAGTTATCTAAAAACTATAGGTATTTGAAGAAAACATATGTAATGAACACTTACCATTATAAAGTAGTGGTACACCGTGCCGGAAAAAAACTAAAGCTGGCTCCTTAGTTGGACTATAAAGACGAGCTAAGTGACTGTTAACTACCTTTACTGTTACAGCATTTAACTGCTTTACAAAATCAGCCTGTAAGTCATCCACAATTCTTTCTAGTTTCTCACACTCTTTGCAATTAGGTTTATCTAAAAAAGGGTATGTTTGATGCAAATTATATAAAAATATTGAGTACCTGTCTAACTAATGTTTGGTGGTCTATGTCTCTTTTGTTTACATTTTTCAGTCTTGTTTGTGGCAACATTGTAACAAAAAGTTTAATGGGTAAAGTAAATATTTCAGTAAAATGATAACTTTTTTGTTTGTTACTTACGAAAAACAACAATCAGTTTCTCTTTTTCTTTTATGAGTTGCAATAGTTCATCGTCACTAACACTATGCAATTGATCGCTATTTACACGTAACACGTACAGTAATATAAGAAAACACAGTTTCAACTGCATTTTGAAATAAAATAAAATTAATATACAAGGTACACGACAGTCCTGTTAATCTTACATCTAATTATTTTTATTATTTATATATTAATCGTTATTTCTTATCACAACCAAGTAATTTATTGTAAAAACAATATTTAACAGATAAATTGAGATAATGAATTTAATAATAATGTTAATAGATATAAAAAGTAGTATTGTTTTACTTCATATATAACAAGTAATTGTTAGCATCAAGATTAAAATTTCAAGAACAAATAGGTTATAAGTTATGACCTAAGTAGATTAAGTTATAACCTATAATTTAATCTACCTACAATAGACAAACATAAACAATGCAGATTGCAGAGTAATGAAGAGACAACTAACAACAGATAAAATAACAAAAAAAAAATGCTTAGAATAATTGTTTTATGCTAAAAGCGCTTCTATTAAAAACAATAGCTTTATCAAATAAGTGCAGTAATGGAAAATTGAAAAATAATATTTTTTATATTTTTTGGTGACCCTTGGTTTGAATGTTACTCCTACTAGAACAGAAAGGTAGAAAGGTTATTTATTTGAAATACGTCAGTATAATCAACAGAGACTGCATTCAGCGTTATCACTTGTCAGTTGTCATAACTCATAATGCTTCATGTATGATGGGAATTAAAGATTAAAATGGTCAAACAGCAAAGAATTTGTGAAAACAAAATAATTAAAACTTCTGGTCTTATTTGATTACCACTGGTTGTTAGCGTTTGATACTGAATTTTTTAAATCCATTTGGTTTTTTTATATTGTAAGTAGACACTACGTATAGTAAAATGTTTTATACTTTATTTACCTTTTGTTTTTGGTTGAGCTTCACATTGCTTATCACACCGCCCTTAGTTTCATTCTATCAAATACAATAAAATTGATCTAACAATCTGCGGAGTCAACGTAATACGTATACTAAACTGTATTCGTGTATTGGCGGTGGCCTGATTTAAAATCAACCTTGGCTTCTATTAAGTTAGTAAAAGCTTGATGGACCTAACGGCTTGCTTCGAAAATGACAAAGTTATGAGTCATCTGTGATCTCACTGTATTATATTTCATTTCGTTATTCCAATAGTTGGCCTGTATCAAGTAAAAATGGCTGAATTAGAAGAAAAAGTAGTCATGACACCAAAAAGTAAAACACCTACATCTACCACATTAGTAATTGAAAGAAAAGCTGTTACTATAGCTGAGCCAAGTAATAAAATTCATGTTGCGGGTGGTGATCACACTGGTATTATTATAAACAAAGAAAAAGTTTATGGTAAGTATTTGTTTTTTAAATTACCAGTCAGTTTAGTACACTTTTTTGTTACAAGTGTGTAATATATGTCCAATAAAATGTTACAGAAAATGGTTTATCAGAGCCCTGTCATGCACAGTTAGAATTTTGTGTATATTTGGTATCTGCTGCTAATGGTACCCACACAAGAGAAGCAAGAGCTTTACGGTTCTGGTTTAAGAGTAAAGTCTCCTTACACGAATGTGCACATGAGGCTCAAGCTTTCTTCAGGGAGCTTGTCAGTCCACAGGACTTTCCTAAAGGTATACTAAATAACAGCGCAAATTAAACTGAAAAATTGTAATAAACATTGTAAATTACTTTATTATCTATTATCCTGAATTAATATTTTTTACAAGTAGGCAGATATAACTAGACTTAAAACCACATGATAACAAATAACATTAAAGGAATTTACTGGGTTTTTGTTCAGGCGTTTTTTGATGTGGCAGAGGAGTTCTAAATTTACTGATTATATTTTTAAAAATTACTTTAAATTATCCTATGTTATTTTTATTACAGATTATGTTGGGTTTATCAAGAAGATAATAAAATTAATGCAGAACAAATATCACCAATTAAAAGTGTTGGAGGTGGAGCTGAGGCAAGAAGGAACTGGACCACCACCACCAGGCAAGTTTTCATAATCTAAAACTATAGAGATCTAAAACAAAATATGAAACTGTCTTAATAGAGGTTTGAACGAATTATTTCATACTTAGATAACCTTTTTTCTGTGGTTTAATATCTACAAGTTGTTAAAAGTTAACTTCAAATTTTTTTATTGAAATTTATATTAGGTATGTTAATAATAATTGAATCACTTATTATAATGCCTTGTTCTAACTACTAAAGCAATAAAAAAATATATTTAGTTTAACCTGTAAACTTATATTTTTAATGTTTTTCTATATGAACAGAGGCAAATGGTGTGATACCGTGTAAGCATACAGTGTATCAATATTATAATGGTAGTATGTATATTATTATATTTATTTGAATGCATGAGTTTAGCAAATAACTACTGCATTTTAAGTTATGTTTCTGTTTTTTCTTTTCTTGTGAAAAAAATGTTTTAACTTTTTTTTTGTTTTTGTTTAATTGCTTATATAATGCTCAACAATTGAATATATATATTAACCACACTATCCTAAAATTACTCATAGGATATAAATTTAGATTATTTTTCTAATTTTCATTCATTAAAATCACTTTTTCTCACAATGTTCGTTGTATGAAATTTAGTGTGTGTGAATTAACTGCACTTCTATGCACAACGTGTTGCCTAATGGTGTGTTAAATGTTTTATTTATTGTGTATGTCATAATAAAAAACACTCTAACCAGATAAATGTCCTAAAAATATTTGACCCATAGGACATTATTAAAACATGACATATAAAAGTTATACATTATTATTAGAACTGCTAAAATGTTATTAAATAAAAAAATTGGGTTAATAAGTTTGACATCTATTTTAGTTTACTATAATTATAATAACATTTTAATAGTTTTTTCTACTATTGATATTTGCTTATATGTACATATTTAACAAATTTTGGTCTACACTTATTTTCAACAAATACACTATAATTAGCCATACCCTTAAATCTTGCATGCAATAAACATGAATAAGCAAATTATTTAAATAAGTCCTTCATTTTTAGCATTTATCGATGACAGTATAGCAAATCAAACCCAATTTTCGGAGCAAAGAGTATTGGATATGATTGAGAATGCGTACCCTAATCCGTTGACAGTAGAAGATTTTGTGACGTAAGTGTAAGATTAAAATCATAATATTTTGAAATCAACTACATATTCCGTAAGATATTTTTGCTCAATTCTTACAAACAATACCATACTGCAAGGCCGTGGGGAATTCATAATTACTTAATAGACAAGTGAAGCTACATCCTTAGATGGGTCATGGCCTATTTGATCATTAATATTTATTTAAATACAAGTAGGTGATCAGACTTCTGTGCCTCATTTTTGCATTCACTATAGAAACGGAAGTTCATAGAAAGGAAAATGTATTGTTACCGTTAGCAGAATCAAACGCACAAACTCACGTTGAGATAGGTACGCTTGTACCATTTGACACGACAGACTCAATAAAAACATGAAAATTTATTTCCTAAAAATGATTTTTATGTTCTTTATGAAAATAAAAAAAAATTGCTTCCTTTTAGAGCTGGTCCATGGTCAAAAGCAGAGGTAAAAGATGCATTAGAGTCATTGGAAGAAAAGGGTCTTACCAGACCAATATCAGATGGTCTATACATACGTCAGCACAGTGTTGATACACAGGTACATATAAAAAAAACTTTATTTATTTATTTACTTAATTTATATAGATATATATCATAATATAATTCGGCATTCTGTAGAATGTATTGTATGAAATGTAGAATAAGTATTATTTTTTATTAAGTCTCAGATAATAAGGGTTTGTTAAAATCTATATTGTGCTACTATTAATAAAATTACATGTACAGTGTATAACTTTAAATTTGTGTAGGTGGTGAAGCAAATGCCAACACTGTGTTCATCTCGTCAACCCACAATTGCTGTTGTGACTGCCTTGTACTGTGAGAAGCAGGCTGTCGACGCTATGATGGATAATCAGGAGACATATGTGCGTTTTACAACAGTTGGTAAGTTTTGCTATATAGCTCAAAATCAATATTTTGACCAATATATCTATGAATTACTAAAAAAAACTTAATTCAAAGTCGTCTATTTAGCTGTACAAATTTTAGTCACTTACACTTATAACTTCCAGTTTGGTGTAATTAAGATAAATCTTAACCCAGTATCATTTTATCTGTTCAATAATTTTATACAACTAAGAGAAGAATGATATAGATTATTATAAACTTTTCATCATACCAAATCTCTTTTACATAATAATAAATTAAAACAGATTTGTTGTGCCATAAGATTACACTCACAGATGTTTCACTAAAAAGGTAAGTTACTGACTTGAAGATGTTAAAAATCTCTATTTTTTAACATTTGTGCTTTATGTTCTTTATAAAACTTTGTATTTGATTAAGTTATCTATAAATTTATAATCAATATTATACATACATCAAATAAACACTTATTGAGTTCATGACAATAGTCACAAGTATAATATTAACATGATTAGACTGTATATATTTTATCAGAATAAAACATTACAGCAGATAACAGCTAATTTCATCTCTTTTTTGTTAAAGAATGAAAGACAATAGTAGTAGTAATAGAAACTATGAGTGTATTTTAAGTTTATATTTTCAAACAAATTACGAACATACACAGTAATATATTACAGAAAAGGTTTTTAGTTGTTCTTAAATATACAATACTTATTCAATAATTTTAAGTTAAATAAATAATACTTGGAGTATAACAAATTTTACTTGAGATACTTTATTATATTTAATTATTAAATGCAATTTTCCATTATTATATTAAACATACATAATTTTTATTAGATGATATTCAATAATAACTTCTATGGAAGTTTTCTTCACTTGTTATTTCAAATAATAAGTTTCTATAAAAATTGCTCAAGAAACAAAACAATTGTAGTCTATTATAATATCCTTGAACACTTAGTAATCTAAATGCAAAAAATACATTATAACAGTTTATTTAAAACTATTGGTTCTGATTAAATTTGAAGCAAAGTTCTTTTACGTTTAGTATGTCATCACTGAACATTATATGTGATATATTTCTCAATGTATGTTTGAGATCAAATGAATACAGAAAGCTCATACCGACACTTATGTCTATTTGACTATATTCTTCATTGATATTGAATTCAATTGTAAATTCAGGCACTGAATCTGAAATTGTTAAATATATTTCCTGATTAGTAACATGTAATTAGATGTTAAATAACTTGTAAATATGTAGGAAAAACACATTACCAGGAAACAAATCTGAAGGTGAAGGATCTCCATCAGAGTCCAGGATTTTTTCATACATAAGCCCATTTTGTACTGTTCGTATTACAAATAGATTTTTTATGAAATCGGCTTCTATCTCACATGCTATATTATTCTTGTCTATATAATTATCTCCTGTGGTTAACGCTATACAGAATCTGTAATTATTAGATGCATTTTAATATGGATCACCATCATTGACTACCTAAATATCTATAAATAAGATTGGTGTAAAGGTAATTTTTCTAATATAAATGGCCTATGTAATATTTTTTCTAAATGAAATTACATTTAGAGGCATAAATAAAATGAATGATTAGTAGGCTTATTATAAAACTTACTTTTGTCGGTCATCCAACTTTAATATTCCCTCAACTTTTATATTGTCTCCATTTTCCAGTAGTTTTGGTATTTTAAAGGCCATTGCGTTCGTTCTTTGTGTATTTAATTCCAATGGATATCCATTCACCGTTCCATTAACACTATCCTGCGTTACATTTGATCTTAAAAGATACATTTCTTTTTATTTTTAATTAATTTAAATAGTTTAAGTACGCCTTCGGGAAAATTACTTATTTATATACGATCCACGTATTCAGATAATGGCTTAATTTAGGTACTTATTATACCTAAATTATTATAATTATTATATACCATTTTCCGTATTTCGGGCTCTGAACGTTATGCCTATATCATAAATATTATCCTTTTACTTTTGAAAGACAACAGTTTACATTGAGGTTCATGGTTATGTCAATGTCATTATTGACATTATCTAGCTAATGCGCATGCTTCAAGCACGTCTAGAATCGAGAATATAATTGGTTAATACTTTTTACTTTATTACTTCAAGTTCATGCATAAAAATGTTAACATAATAACAGACTTAACTATCGAGCAGACTAGTTTTGAAAATATTATTAGTATATCATAAATACATTTATCTAAATATATGTTTTAATAAAAGTCTTACCCAAAGATACACTCGCAACACAATTTTAGCATTTTAAAAGCACGAAAGGTTAATTTTCTTTAGATGAACTGTTTTAACTTCTAACATACGTTCAACACGTATCAAGGAGAGATGGAATGCGCTATACGTAGCTCGGATAAAGGTGACGTAATGTTGAAAATAAACACACTTATATTGGTACCTACCGTTCACACACTAACACACCTTGAGGCTAATAAAATCAACTTATCAATGCCACCAAAAATCGCCTACTGATCTTCTATGTCATGGACGGAACTACACCTTTTACAGTATTTGGTCTTTATTTTGTTAATTGACATCCGTATTTTGTTGTGGTCTACGGAGTGAAGATTAGCGGTCTGAGCACTTTTACACATACCGTTTATTTTGAAGACGCTAGCTTGCGCCCTCACGGCACACCTAGACTGATTGTTCATGGAGAGAGCTCCCGATGATTGTTTATGTTATCGGCAAGCGGGAATAACCGGTTATTGTAATTTCTTTGCCACTTCAGATGAAAAATCCTTAGTAGATAACAGATACGATAACAATTCTATTTAACATGTCTCTACCTGTGTAAAAATGAGGCCATTTTCATAGTTATAAGTATTTCTCTGCGTTAGTAGATATGTTACTTTTATAGTCTTGCTCTTAAAAAACAAACATTTGAAGAACTCTATTATACTCACACACTTATATGTATTTAATAGGCCAATTGTTTCAGCACGAGTACGTGATTTTCTAGTTTTGTAATAAAGTCATTGTAAGGATTTTGCTTCGTGTTATTCATAAGCAATTGACGTACATTACTTATCCTTTCCTTCAAGTACACGAAACGAGGACATATACCACACACAATACAACAGTATATTATAATTGTTCATTGTTATAAAAATCAAAGTTATTAAAAGAACTTGATATGTACCGACTACCGGCTTCTTGGTAAGTCTTACCTAAATTGTAGAAGTAATTTTAATTGTTACACTATAAATTTGAAAATTATTTTGAATAATAATTTAACCAGTAATACATACATTTGGACATTACTTAGATGGAATTTGTAAGGATAATTAAACTATGTAAAACATCATGAACAAAAACAATTAGCGGTATTGAATTTTTTTAAAAGTGCCCTTAAATAACCCCTTTACTCCGTAACCATGAATTGTTTGAATTTGTAACAAACAAAAACTCAGGAAACGAATGCATGAATAAATGTCGAAAACGACACGCGTTCGCAGACTAGCTGCGCGGTACAGCTGTTAACGATACGTCACTGGCTGGCGAAAAAATTTAAAGAAATAACACAAATTGAAAATGTTTTATTACAAAATATACTTATTTATATGTTTGCGGACCAGCCGAAATAAATAATTGACTAGAAATATATCACAGTGTCTGCATGCGTTACATGCTTAGTAAGTTCAATGTCATGTTTATTTCAAAGATAGTTCTGATAATTAAAAGTTAAATTGGTAACACTCTGTTTGCCAGTTACAACAATTTTTTGTATGCTGCGAAGAGAATCAACTTGGCATCTGTTTAGAGTCAGCCAACCTCCGTGGTCGCTTTCAAAATACATCTCTATAAAATCCATTGTTTGATCGACAGATCTGGCATCCATTTGTATCGCATAACTTATTAAATCTGGAACAATAGTATAATTGAAACACATGGTATACTAAAATAAATTTGGACATTATGTTTCAACCACGCGCGTACAAGAGATTTTGTTTAAAGTAAATGTGGCCAGGATTTTAAAAGTAACTTAAAGTCTTTATTCTAGTCTAAGCAGTTTTACTGCTTGACTTTATAGCGAAACTATAAATAAATTGGTCATTGGTCTTAAATATGTAAAGGTAACGGAGCACCGGCTCCCAGCTTGCGGCGCGACTTGACGTCACATGTTAGTAGCCGTCCCCTAGTCGGATTTTATAATGAAGGTCGTACTTAAAGAAGAATTCACTTCTGTTTTTATTCACACAAAAGTTATTAATGTTATTAATTTACCGTCGCATTCCTAGGCTATAAGATCTTCCAACATATTTTATGAGCGTAAGACTGATTGTGTTAATAAAAATGGTGTAGTGACTAATAAAACATAAAATATACCATTATTTTGTCGAACAATATACGGGAATTCCATTGAATCTTGCAGAACAAGTTCCTTTTGTGGTAGAAACGTCATTGCGCAGGTAAAGTCTTCTCCATTTGTCTTCAAAAGTCTTATCCCTAACCTGTTCGAAATTATATTGGTCAATATTATGAAAACAGAGACTAAAATATAACTAATTAATATAAGCAAGAACGGCTGAAAAAACAACAACTTCTGTTTAACAAAAAAAATAATTACTGACAATTATGAGTTATTAATTAAAGCGAATATAATTTTCGGCAAAATGTTGTTGCTTGGTTGGCAAGTGTGTGATACATTTAATAATTATTCACAAAAAATCATGTCCCCGATGATTATGTTTAAGTTACACATTTTTATGTTTAAGTTAAACAAATTAGTTAATACTAGTACATAATGAATTTCGAAATATAAATGAATTTATTTGAATGAATGCAGCTTGTCTATTCAACACGACTCGATTTCTTGACGAGGTCACTAAGAAATAATACACGAATAGACTTTGAGTTTTGAATACTCAGTTGTCTTTGTTAATCACACGTACATTCACCTTATACTGACAATAAACTCTTTAAAAAAATGAATACTTACGTGGAATCAATCTTCATTTTACCATATATTGTTATAATGGTACCGCTCGACAATTCAGTGGGCAGATTGTAGGATGACGAAGGTTCACTATTATTTGGGACACTATCCACACTTCTCGCTTTTCCATGACTAATTATCAAAATTGAAAACACAATTATCCGTAGACTTATTAACATCGTTTCGCATATCTATATATTCTGAATACTCGAGGAATATTCATTTACATACGTGCTTTACCTCAAATGGATTATTGTGATCTGTTCGGTTTTATTTTACAATAATATTACCTACTTCGTGAGTCACGTATTGGTGGCACAAATTAATATAAACAGAACCGGTTAATATATTATACAAAGTGACCAGTTTTTTGTCTTAATATTGAATGACATTTAATTTCTTTTAAAGATGTCAATCTTAATTTGTTTTATGTGCTACTTACTAGTGTTATAAGACCCCACATCTGGGCAGATTTTTGTGTCCTAATAAAATCTGACAATTAAATCCAAATTTAAGTAACAAACTGTGTTGAAAAGGATGTATTTTTATTTGTTTAAAAGCCACCAGATATAACTTACCTATCACTCACATAAATACAATTAATAAAATATATACAATCATATAATAAAAACTAATTTAAACTTTACATACAATGTGTTTCTTAAAACACAAAAATCTCTTTTATTTACATTGTTAGTTATTAGTGTTAAAGGTTAGTTTACCTTTTTAGAAAGTGTTCTATAGTGTATGTATCCAATACAAAGTTTAGTATAAGAAATTATTAACTTTTATAGGAGAATCAAACGTCTACACCTTGGGTACTATTGGCGCTCACCGTGTGGTTACCACAAAATTGCCATCCGTGGGTCGTACCAGGGAAGCTATGACCGCTGCAGGAAATACAACTACGAGATTGCTTGGAATATTCCAAAAGGTAAAATATAGGTAGCCCATAAATTTTCCCCGGATTTTCTTTAACTATAATTTAGAAATCATATATATGATTAGACTCAAGTTGTGGCACTCTCAGTAGTTACGGTTTCTGGTTCAGTAAATATATCAATAACACATTAATTAGGAACAAGTATATCATTTGATGCAGAGTTTTATTCTCGAAATAAGGAATGTATTTAAGCTTATTGCTTGAAATATATAACGTTATTTGATCCCAGTCGCTTTTCTATGAAATATGTTATTTTCTCAGAACTATTTCCCCAGTTCACATGTTATCATGCGCCGATTAGAAAGATCGTATCGGTGTTCTTACCTACCAGTAATTTCTCATATAATACAATACACATATGTATGTACTTTAATCAAAGACAGAGTCTAGTATTAAAATCGATAGTCGTATTTCAATATGCGTCCAGGCGTTCTTACTAAAATAACTAAAGCCGAATCGATTTTATAGTTACATTCCAAACGGCCATATGGCAAAACATATCTTTGAAACGTGCTTATGTAAATATAATATTTTTAAATTGCGATTGTATCGTTTCTTACGTTGAAGCGGTAATTCATTTAAAACGACCTTCAAATACAATTTTCCAATTGTGTTGTGTAGAATAGTTACATTATTACGAAAACTTTCTGTCGTATTAAATTTTGCAAACACAAAAATGTCTACTAATCATGAATAGTGGCCCAGTTTTGATGCTAAGCTTTTTCGTACAAAGGAGTTGGGTGATGTATTCTTAGGATTTAAAATTCAGAATCTGTTTTTGACAAATGATGATCAGAAAAATGCAAAATAAAAATTAAAATATTCCTTGACGAATATATTGCTGGAACAGCTGTTGCTTATAATAATGGGTTTATGTTGTAGATATTTAACATTTCGAATATTATGTTAAATTTAATGTTTTTTTAGGTGGAATACGTATTCTTAGTCGGCGTTGGTGGCGGCGTACCTCACTACACTGATTATAAGAAGCATGTGCGCCTAGGTGATGTCGTTGTATCCACTCCTGCTCAGGATTTGCCTGACAAGTATGTGATCTGTTTATATGCTTTTTTATATTTGTAATCAAAGCTCGCTATACACACTATCATGGCAAATAAACTTTTGCCTTATGTATATAGGAGCTTAGTATAAGAACTTTTAATAATGTTGCGTTTCTGTTATAACATTTTTTCAGTTAAAATCATGATTTACATCTCTGGGTATATAAAAGAGTACTTTCCATTTTTTTTATTATTATATAAATACAAAATATAGGTAGGATAATATACCAACATATCCAAAAGATAATTTAATTTTCCTTATTGAAAATTAATATGTAACATTCATTGGTATGAAGTAATTTGTAAATAAAAATAATCAAGGATTATATGACTAAGCCCGTATTATGTAGATTAATTTGTGTCACGTTCTTGGTATGTCACCTGCATTTTCCCCGTGGGTTAATACGCGCTTTTTTTAACTCTAAATTTTAGTTGTTCTAACTGGGAAAATATGAGACATTTAATACCTGCGGTTTGTAATAAATGAAATAATTCACAACCTTATTTGGATATTGCATTGATTTCGTTAGGTATTAAGAATTCTCGACACAATGCCGTCAAGGTTTTATACGAATTTAACGGTTCATCAACTTCACAGTGACGCCATATAAAGCGTGACCTACTATTTAACGCACTAAAACATAAGTAGTTTTTGTTAGCTATAGGATTTTAATGGACACGAATTTCTTCCAAGTAAAATTGAAAACCTCTGTACTAACGCATATATGGGAAGAGCGCTGATGAATTCTGCAATCAGTTGCGGAATGCGGTTTTTGGTATTTTCTAATTAATATAAATTGGGCTTTCAAGAAAAGAGCGTACCAAGACAAGAACTTTAGAAGTAAGCTAAGTCGTTGCCAAGGCAACAAGGTTAATAAATATTAAACTATTCTTATATTGACTTTATTGGAGTACCCATAGTTATAATTGTGAGAATTCCCTACTATACTATATACACATATACTACCTAATCATGTTGCCAACGTGAGCTTGTTAGTTAACCTCAAATTTGTTAGGTTAATTGCTAATTATTGCTTATTTTCATACGTTTGTTTGCGTCATAGCGACGGTCAATTTATTGAGAATCCGTTATTATTTCATTCACAATAACGGTTATTAATAAATGTTATATAATTGATTTTCCTAATGAGCTTTTCAAAGTTACGTGATCAAATTTTTATGCATATGCAGAATTACTAGTTGAAACACTGTTATTTTGATTACTTTAAAATATAGTAAATTTCTCGTTACAATTCTAAGACGAATTGTCTCATGAAAGTAGACCGTTAGACATTAGACCGTTACTATATTTAATTACTATCAAGATTTGTTTCAAAGTGTTTTGCTAGATCATTGGGACTTTGTTTCTTTTCCACATCGTATCTGAAGAGATCAATTCGGTCAGAGGTGTCGAAGTGAGCACTACAGTTAACTTTCGTTATATCTGCTGTGTAGAGTTTGGACTCTTTAATATTTATAATGGTGTCATTTCAGATACGTATACGTATTCTGTGAGAAAGCAGAGCGTAATGAGAAAGGAGGGTGGGACTACGAAGTAAAGCCATACAAACCAGTGAACTTCCTGTTGCAAGAACTGGCTCAGAGAATTGCTCACTCGAATAGCCTTTGGACAACATACGTACAAGAAGGTAAAATACGTCAATACATAAAGTGAGAGGGGGAAGTCCTCTAGTGGCGGACATGTCACGGTTCTTCGGGTTCTTCAAATATAATTATGAATTAGTTACAGGTTACAAATTTAAAAATACTGAAATGTACCAAATCAAAAAAATAATCAGCACATACTTGGAGCTATAGCGCCGCTTATCTCTCATATATATGCGACTTCATATATCTATATATCTGTTCAGTATTTACCGTGTTGTTCCAAGTACTAAATCTGGCTGTCTGTCGTTCAATTCGGTTTCGAAAAATCTTAAAAAACCCTAATTTGTATGTATTTCATATAATGCTATCTGCTATTTACAGGTCTGGAGCGTTTAAAGGGTCTACCTGGCCGCTGGGATGTGCCAGAGCAAGGCACCGACCGGCTCTGCGTTGATGTTGGTGATGGAGCGTTCATAGAAGTTTCGCATCCGGCACCCGCCGGCGAGCAAACGTAATGAACTATTATTTTATAGTTAAATTTCTAATATCCGTTAGTCTTATTGAAAGATATTCTAGAACTTTTTCACTTAGTTAAATGTGTTGTCCCGTTTGATGTTTAAACATAAGAAGTAATGTTCATGTTCCTTTATTTTAATTATTCTTATAATCCTAACAATGTACCAGATGTCATAGATCTTTTAGGTAAGGTGATTAGTCTTGTACCACGTTTACAATTATTGTTACTATTAGCACCCGATAGCATGATAGATATTGCCAGTTACGGTAGAGCTACACAAGTAGCTCAAAACGCATTGACTTCAAATAGCAAATATTGACTTTTGTTTACCACAGTAGGTACGACAAAATAATAGTTCATTTAAACCATTAAATGTTGAAAATCTCCAATTCCTCTGACATAACTCGATGTTTCGAATGCTTTACTGCCGTCAACCGCAAATCGATTTCATATTTGTAATGAAATTTTGTTCGTGTTTAGCCGCGAAACCCGCGTCCATTGCGCGCCAGTGGCAGGTGGACGTGCTGTATCGTGCGGGGGCGAAGTGAGAGCCGCGTTCGCAAATCACGCGCGCGCCTTGGCCTATGATTGCGAACTCGACGCCGTCTTGGACAGCGTAGTTGGAAATCGGAAGGATTGCTTTATTTGTATCAGAGGTCAGTGTCAATGCCAATTTAGAGCAGTTTCAGCGTATTAGTTATCGTGTGATTCAACATAGCTGGTACGAAAGAAAAGTCTTATTAATGCACTGTTAATTAAATTCGTGTGGATGTTTGTGTGCTTACCCGGAAGTAACTATTATTGACATTGATTGAATAAATAAAAAAGTAAATCAACATATACATAGATGACATCTGATGTCATTCTTTTATACTTATTACATTTCCGTTTACATTAAATATAAACGTCTGGTATTAAACTTTTAAGATGGTATTTTTATGTAAAAACCAAACAATCAGGCTCGTAGACGTAAATACTGTTTCCGATCGTTTTTCCTTTTTAACGAAGCTTTTTTTATAATCTATAATACAATAGAAATGACTCTGTTAGTCACCAATCTTTGAAAATAATATTTCAGGTATATCTGATTACCGCGATGGCACGCGTGGTAAAGAATGGCAACCCCATGCTGCTCTCACTGCTGCTGCGGTTATGAAAACTATCATCGCTGCCATGGAACCACCAACAGATTAAAAATAACACTACCATAAGGGAGTAACACATCATTGATTATCATGGCCTATAGTAATTCTCGTTCGAAAATATTTATTATAATCAAATTGCATGAATTAGTGTAGTTTTGACTAAAGTAGAATTTTGTCACAATTATCTGGTGCTACAGACCAAATTTACCGTACCCTGAAATGGTATCACGTGTTTCATCAAAATATTACTAATTTAATGTTACATGATAACTTGCCTTATTTTACCAATTTGTTACATTTATACCTGTTTGAAATGTTCTAGTGATAGTCGTATATATATGTTATTCCCATTTCATCTTTATAATGTTGTAAACATTAATTTTTCAAGTGTCCTTAGATTTATAATTTGTGTTGTGGGTCTCATTAAGATCTTCCCTGTAAGGCCTTATTTTTACTGCACATTCCTCTAAGGAATGTTTTTAGATTTTATGCTTCTGCTTTTTACTTAAATAAGGTTTTTTAAAGTTGAGACTAGATCTAATGTAGGAATAATGTTCATAATATATTCACTGCCAACAGGCCTATTTTATTGTAATATGATATGTTGACCAATTTGTTGTGAGATACATTCTAAAACCAAAGTAGTTTGGCTGTTTTGACAGGTCTAGTCACCTGAAAATATTTTATTTATATCTGACATGTTGAATTCATATTTATTTTTAAATATTTATACTTGGTAGCATTAATTAGAATGACCTTTGTGCCACTTATATATTAAGTTTGATTATGGTTAATAAATTATTGCACTTTTAATTTATGCAGGATGAGATTATTGTGTATATTTTGATTTGAAAATTTGATACAAAGTATTGTACTTTATTTGACGCGCAATTTTAATAAAAAAGTTTAAAATATACAAATGGAATTTTAATTTCGTCCAATTTTTTTAACTTTATATTTATTTTTTTACAGTAGAATCTGGTTATAACGACATTCAATATAGATACTATGTCGCACTAACCTGATGACGTTCCAAACGGATGGATTATATATGAATATAATGCAATACGAAACCAGACTTGAGTATATATTATAGTTGCTAAAACTCTAGTTGTTATATGCCAAGTCATTATAAGTGAATTCTACATTCTACAGAGAGACCTAGTTTTACCACCACACTCATTCTTTCATTATCTTTCAGTTACAGGTGTTTGTTTATAACTGCTAGAATATAAGATGAATAACAACAAATAAAATATAATATGTTATAATACAAAACAAAAATGTTCAGCTACAACAATTCTTCATGTCAAGTAATCTTTGTAGGACAGCAATCCATTGTCCACCCAGACTATGCTAAAAAGAGAAACAAAATAAGAAAACTGATTAAATTTTTAAATATATATTTTAAAAGTTACTTACATACATTTTTGGTCCACCTTTAACTGTTTATTTTCACTCTGAAATAGCAAATAAAGTAATTACTTAATGTTAGATATAATACCCCAATTTTCACCAATGCAACACCCTTTTAGCTGTAGCAGTTACAAAAGTCAAAACAACAACACATTGCCCAGTTAAATGCCTTAATAGCTTTTAAGTTTAAGGACTATTGTTAGTCACAGCTAAGCTTCTTAAATACTATTTATGTAATATTTATTAATTAGTAACATTGTGCAATATACAAAAACAATGTGTTTAAATAATTAATTACTTGCATCACTCTAGAAGCATGGGCATCACATGAACTGCCATTACTATTGTTGATCTTCTATAATATAAGAATGCTCATTTTAGTGGTTAAAATGTTTATTAGTTGAAATTAATAAAATTTTATCAATAATGACATTCCATAACAATATAATGTTACTCACCAACATATTTAACTTCATCAAAAGCTTTTCGAGCTTTCTTTAGTTCTTCATTCATTGTAAGAAGGTCTTTGACCCTAGCGTATTTACGGAAATCTTTACGAACTAGAAATATAATATCTTCTACTTGAACTCTACCTGGTCTTCCAACTTCCATTGCCCTGAATAGTGAAAACTTACTATTCACAAATGTTAATTAATAATTTAAAACTATTATGTTTAAATGTGATTAAACAAATATTTTTTTATTTTTTACAATACCTATGAGTAGTTTCAGTTATAAATTCCATAACAAGATCCTCTAGAAAATCTACGCTCTCTGTATACGGATTTTGATCATCTCCAAAGCCATACATCATACAGCGAAGTTCTTTACTAAATAGACGTTTTCTCCCAGATGCTGTAGCTCCCAACTGTTGTTCAGATTCATCATCTTCAAACTAAAAATATTTTGTTTACTATGATAGTATTGATTTTGCGATGGTAATGGAGAAAACAGTTTGTTTTAGCCAAATTACCTGATCGTATTGTTCAGATGTATCAGGATTTTGAGACGCCATTTTAATTTTTCTTAATGCAAATGGTTAATATTTTTGAAATATAAGAGTTAAAAGAAAGTAATAATAATTTTATTTTGATTATAAAAACAAAAGTGTCTTCAGCCTTTATTAGTAATTCGCCAATTGTCAATAACGCTGCCACAGACTAGAAAGATAATTCACAGACTAATAAATAGGAAAAAGTTGGTAACAGGCTCAAAAGACTTTTGATATAACCTGACAATATACAAAAATAAAAACATTGCGAAATGCGAAGACGGAAGAGTTGTTACAAGTCTATACAAGTTGCAAACGCTAAACACAATATTATCTAAATCTATGATATTCTGTACTTTGTAGTTTACAAATACCAAACAAATATTAACAACCTATTACATTTCTTTAAATTTAATTTAAAAAATATAATAATTAAACGTATTTATTATAGATGAGTATTAGTATAGTTAGTAGTATTACTTGTCTATTTGTAAATCGTATGTATTTGTAATTATCTCTTGTAAAACTAAATTATATTATATACCATGAATCCTATGACGTGAGTATTTTTATACAGACATAATGCGTTTCCACGTTTGAAAAAATATTTACATTATTCTTATTTTTCAGAAATGTTAAAAATGTCCTAAAGCTCAGTGAACGCGAATTGACAGGAAATTCAAAATCTTCTTGGCATGATCAATATAAAAACAGCGCTTGGATTTTTATTGGTGGGCTGCCTTATGATCTCACAGAAGGTGACATAATATGTGTTTTTTCACAGTAAGATTTATACTATTATATGTATATGTATTTCATAATTAAACTTATATTACATTTATAATCATTAATTTGCAGGTACGGAGAAATTGTTAATATTAATTTAGTTAGAGACAAAGCAACTGGAAAATCAAAAGGTTTTGCATTTATATGCTTTGAAGATCAAAGATCAACTATACTATCAGTTGATAATTTAAATGGAATTAAGGTAATTATTAATACTTTTGTCACATTTCATAAGTTAGTTAAGTAAATTAAAGTATGTTATCTACTTATAGATATTAGGAAGAACTATAAGAGTTGATCATTGTGAACAATACAAAGCACCAAATGCTGAAATGTCAAAGCTGGATGAAATTACAGTTTCTATCAGAACTGAGGGGTGTGCACCAAATGTTCGAAACGAACCTGTTGCAGAAATTAAAAAGGTAAGGACTACAGTTATATACTTTTAACTGTAAGTTTGATAATTGTTAGTTGATATTTCATTTTGTTGAATGCATTATTATGTACTTTATTATATTAAAGATTTTACAAAAGAACAACAGAAAACTGACTACTGCTATTGAAAAGTCACTCTGGCTTTACAGACATATATCACATAATACTACTTGTATTATGTGACTTAACTATTCTAATATAATTATTCATGCTTATATATTATGTTTATAGAAGCTTTATTTACTCTACTTTACTCACTTTTAATTAAACAATTAATTAGAACCCCCTAAAGGTGTAATGAATACTCAGTTTTTGAAATGTTTTTCAGGAGAAAAAGAAGAAAACTCACAAAGAAAAGAAAAGTAAAAAGAAGAAGAAAAACAAAAGTCGGAGTTCAGAATCAGAGTAATTTGTTTATAATTATTAAATTAATTCATTATAATAATAAAGAATATTACAGGCTAGTATAACCATGGTTTATTTACTTTAATAACAATTGTAATGTAATTACAATAACATAAATATAAAATGTAATTAGCGTATATAAGATAAAGGAATTACAGCCTATACAAATCCACTCTGCAGTCCATGATATAGGTAATATTCATAGTTTATATGAGTTGTCAAAAAGTAATTAATTAGTAATTAAGTGATTCTATAATGTCTAGACTAGAGTTTAGGCCACATCCGGAATGACGTTGTCTGTCTCATGTGACAAAGTGACAACGCTCACACCATTATTGTGGATAATCAACAACAAATAAACACTGCATCTAGTCATCTGAAATTATATGATTTAGGGTTTATTGTAAGAGTTAAGCTAATGCATGCTTTAGACAATGGATATGGACTTCCAAACCTGTACAGACTACTAAGCATAAAGCACATGGTATTTTGACAATTTACAATCGTATATATATATTATCTATATATCCTTGGGTTAATCATTAGTAATAAATTTACTCAAGTATCGATTATTGATTATTATTATATTAAAATATGTTGTTTTATTAGATTAGCCAAAATGAATTGTTACAACTTACGTAAAATTTAGTTTTAAATGTGGCTACCAAACATTTTAAGTGTTTGGTTTTTACAATATAAACGAAACATTAAAAACATGTCAAATATCTTAGAGATACTGATTTTTGCATCAGAAAAAGCGGCGCGCATCGCTCGTTCATGTATCGACATCAACGACTCTATTTTAGTAGCTGAGAAAAGCAATGATGCTAATCCCCGATTTGATAAAGATTTCAAAACAATTGCTGATGTATTGGCCCAAGAAGCGGCCAAGTCGTTGATAGTTTCCTATATTCCTGAGCTTAAAGATTATGTGCTAGGTGAAGAATGCTTAGATATAGGTGGTATTACAGTTACTGTAAAAGAAGCCTTACATGAAACAATTGATTTACTTAAAATAATTTTACCTGAAGAAACAGCCAAGAGGATGGCTGAAGCAGCTCACAGTGATACTAATGATTTGAAATCTGTAACTATACCCAATATTTTACAAATTGACTATTCAGATTTAGGTGTCTGGATTGATCCAATTGGTAATATATAAATATTTTTATTTAATCATCTAGTAGTCATTATTTATTTTTAAAGGGTATAAAATAACTTTGTAGATGGTACAGCCGAGTTTATTGCTGGAGTCCATGGAGAAGCCAAACCTGGTCATGGTCTGCAGTGTGTTACAGTTCTTATAGGGGCATATAAAAGATCTACTGGTGAACCAGTTGTTGGTGTCATTAATCAGCCATTTCACAATGGGTAATTTTATATAATATAATGATACATATAAATTTTAATTTAAACATTTAGGCCAAGCCTTTTTTTAAGTATGGGCCAAGCCATTATAGAACCTAAAAACTTTTTTTTAATTTTTTCATTAAATAATTTAAAAATTATATAAAGTATAAAAAAATTAAATAAAAAAAACATATATAACTAATTGTCATTTTTATAATGGGAGCACTGTAAGACTAATGTATAATACATTTCAGTGGTAAGGGAAGAATTGTTTGGGGAGTAAATTATGGTGATATTAAGTTATGTTCTCATGAAAGAAGTACTTTTTCACCACAAAAAGTTATTCTGATGAGTAGTGCTGAAAACCAGGATGTTATTGCCAAATATAAGAATTTAGGTTGGGAAATACAATCTGTGCCAGGAGCTGGTCATAAACTGCTGAAAGTTGCTTTAGGTAATATAAATGTGCTTTATAAACAATATTTTTGGTTTTGATATTATTAAGAATCTTTTTATGGATCCCTAAACTTACATACTTATATATTATTATCATCTTTCTTTAAGAAATGTTTGTTTGAATTATATACTAATTGCTAACAAAGAAGCAGTTGATTTTGCAGTCACCAATTTGGTTCAGTTTAATATCAAAGTGTCACTTAATTTTCAGGTGAAGCCTCTGCATATGTTGTTTCAAAGGGAACAACGTTTAGATGGGATACATGTGGACCACACAGCATTTTATCGTCACTGGGAGGTGCCATACTGAACTATACAGATTTTTCTCCTGTCAAATATAACGATCCCTCTGACTTGGATACCCAAGTGTACTGCAATAAGCATGGAATTATAGCATTTACAGATCAGGATGTGTTTGAAGAAATACAACAGGTTTTGAAAGAGACCTAATATTAAAAAATACTTAAAACTACAACCTCATTTCCACTATATGATAATATTTTTGTCACTAATAAAGTGTTTCAAGGCGGAAATACAAAAAAACTTATTTTAAAATAAATATGTATATGTAGTATATAGATTATTAGCTAAGCATTCTATCAAATTGTAAAAATTATTCTAAATGTTGCAATTAGAAATTTATTTATATTAATATTAATATTTTCAGTAACTTAAATAATTTAGTCACTATTCGACTTTGAATTTATGCATTGGTACGTAATAAAAATTTTTTTTCATAATTGTATGATCTCATATTTTTAAGCCAGGCGTAATTATTTTTGTAGTCTAGATTGGTTTGTATCTGTGTATAATTGTTTATACACAGATACAAACCAATCTAGATTGTTAAGAAGGTTCATATAATATGAACAATAAATTTTATCTATTATACTCTGTTAAAATTTGGGTGTTATATTTTAGTGATTTAAATCATGTTTAAAATAATTATATTGATAATTGATATATTTCCTATTAATTTTTAAATTTAATATTGTTATCAAAATAAATTTACAATTTGTTGTTCTGACTTTGTTTTAGTGAATATTAAATTAAGCTGCACGATAAAGTTTTTATAACTTGACCTTCAGTCAAGTACAAGTTATTCCCAAGTCAAAAATTTAATCAAACAGGATATAAACTGTTCCTAACAACTGAAGTTATGATGTTTTTACCTAGATATATTTTTCTAAATGACAGTCTTTATTAACAAGATTTGGATTACTTATTAGCAAGCTTGAATTATTTTAATCCAAATTGATACTTTCATCTCTACAGTATTAAAGTGCTAATTCAATTAAAATCATTTAATTGTACCCAGCATCACATAAAATTAGAATTCTTATAAGTTGGATGTTGACGGACTAATATAAATCAATTTGGGCTTTCATGTTATTTTCGCTTAAGAAATTTATATTTTATTCCGTAGAGGAAATTTGGTCTTAAACAGTAGTAACAACGGTGTAGATTGTCTATTTGCATATTTGAACTAAATACAGTGTAACTCCATGTACCGTACTCCATTTACCGACAAATTCTCTAAATCAATAGGATTTGGTTGGTTTAGCTTGTATTCTAATTCTGATATTTTCTTCTCACCATTTTTACACCATAAAATGCACAGTCCCTTCAGTGTCGCTATATAGTGTTTACACTGTATAATCTATTTAAATTATCGTCTAGGGTATCGTAAAGGGAACTCTTACAGAGTGTGCATTTATTGAAAATATAATAATTTGAAAATGCTGTACGTGATCAACTATCGAATACGTCACAAGTCACGACCACCTCCGGGTTCGGATTATGAAACAACCGCAGCTGATCAAGGACCACAATACACCCGATTACTTTTCGAGGTTAGTGAGCTGTGAGGTTATTAGCATTTTGCAAACTTATCTCAACTTAAAAATATTTCAAGGTGAGGATTTCTGTGGCGCTCCAAATAAATTAAAAAAATATTTGTCATCTTGTAAAAAGAAGTACACAGTATTTACTACTTGTATAATAAAAATTCTGTACAGACCCAAAAGTGCCTTGTCTGTTTCCCGGTTATTTTCATTGCAATCACTTAAACGAGAATGGGCAATATAATATTTAGCATTTTTAACGAGGAGATTAAACATATTTTTTATTTTACGTCTACTTGGAAGGACTTGCATTAGTCGAAGTAGCCGATCAACGAGCAATAAGGCCCAACCTGAAGTTGCTCCAAGAAGTAAGCCCGAGATGATTTCTGAGCTCTTAACAACCACCTTACGCAAATTAGAAAACGGTTGTCTTATTGCAGAGAAGGAAGCAGCCCACAACCGATACCTTTGAGGTGAAGGCCCTGTCTATGCCAGTTTGTATAATCAATATTGGGAACCTTTATTTCCCAATGTTTCACTTAACTCAATTAACTAAATTGTTTTAAATGGTATTAAAATGTCATTACGTAACACAAGTCGTTAAGTAAAAAGAAATTTATTGTTTCTACCAAATGACAATCAACACGTAATGTAGTTTTTTTTTACGAAATCGTTTTCTAAGCACTCACAACGTTAGAAAATTTGGTGCCTTTATCGTATTTTAGATCAAGGTCCATTTCGTAGTAGTAATAGTTATCTTTTGTGGAAAGTTAAAATAAAACCGATGCCCGGGTTTTAATTGTATCTACTCGATGACGTTTACTTGTTTATGGATTGAAATTATTTTCTATACAAGGTCTCGTGTGCGAAAATAGTTACATTTCATACGTAGGAGCTATTGTTATGTATAATTTATATTTTCCTTCCTTACTTAGGTTGCCACAGACAGCCGCACTGAGTCCGCATAACACTAGTGTCAGTATCTGGCTTCCTTTCTTTCTCTTCTATTTCTTAAAAGATGCAATCCCCCTATTGGGTGTTATAAACGATTTTCTTATGTAGACGTTTTGTATACATATCTTTATGTATATATATATATATATATATAAGTATTTCAGTGTGCGTTCAAAAGTTATAATATTTAATTTGTATTGCTCAGTTTTTATATAATAAAAATAATATAAGTATATATAATTTGTTTTATAGCTTTTAACGAATTTGCTAAGTATTCGTTGGCGAGAAGGCTGACAGTATCGATATCCATAATGATATTCTCTATCCATTTTTATAGTTAAGAAATAATAAGATGATAAGCGATTTCTTCATTTTGTTAAGTGTTATCTACATACATTAACGAATCGAACATTAATATATAGTCTTGTATTTTAAAAGCAAACGATATGTCGGAACAATTTTATATATTAATTCAATGAAAGTATCAGGTCTTTAATTTTTAATCTGTAACAATGTCCAAATCTTCGCTGTTATTAGGGTATCTTACAAATTGTAATAAGTTTGAACATGAGAACAGATCTAAAACTAATGATTCCAGAGGAAATTAAGCCCAGAACCATTTTATTATGCCATATTTGTTAATGAAACGTAAAAATAACATAATAATAAACCCTTCGTTTAATAAAGCCTCCTTTATCTATATTTGTATTATGAACGACCTTGTAGTAAAATAAATATACCATATGGTTACGAACGTGTATAGGTGTATATTTTTTTAAAACTGGCATGATTTTTATTTAAATATGTTCGAATGTTTATTTAAATAAATGTATTGTTTTGAGGAATTAGAAAAGATAGGATAACTCTTGTATTATGTGTACGTAAGATTAAAATTTTTAAGAAACAAAAGAAATTGAAAATAATAAAAAACAATACCACAATATTATATTAGCTATTTATTATACTTTTTATATCGTATTATAAATAAATTACAGATTATTATGATTATTATTATAATGATTACAGTATTTGCATTATGTTAATAGTCAAAAAATGTTAATAACAGTGCTATTGCCTTCCTACTGTTGAATTTATTAATAACAAAAGCGTATATATATTATTTTAATCATTTTGCAATTCTATAGAACCTTCGCAGTTTTCCTTACTTTTGTATGCGTTCAGCGGCCGAGCAAGCCGGTCTTGAAATTATCGGCAAAATAAATACGGTTATTTGTAATTATGTGCCATTCTATCATTTAAGAAAATAACATGTTTGTTAGAACATCCTTTTGGTGAGTAATTTCTTCTCTTAATATGGATAAATTATTATTTAATAATATCTTTTGAATTTATAATAATTAATAACTATTAATTGTGACAGTTGATCAAGGAAACGGAAATCCGAGTTCAAGGGTCTGGTGTTTTCTATTAAATTTGTGCATTTTTAAATTTATCATCGCCTTTCTCTTATCTTCTCACGATGCGTTCGCCTCCTCAGTTCAATCGCTTGTATGTCACACCTGGGGTAAAAGGGTTGTCCTTACTCACCACTGGTCATATATAATAATATATGAACAATATGCTAGACATAAATACAAATGTCGTAGTTTTAATTCTTGAATAAATACTTAAAGACAATTTATTGAGCGAAGGTACCATTGACAATTAACTGGTAATAATATTTAATCACGTAACAGGGAAACAATAGGTTTTTAAAGCCTTGGACTCTTAAGTGATAACTGAATCTTGGCTAAGGTTATAAAACCTGTTAATTGAAAAAAATAGTAAACCTAGTTAAAGCTTCGATATTCTGTTGTTTTCTTGGGTGTGTGTTTGTAACTTTTTTTACATTTTCGTTTACATTTAGTAAACAAATAGGGCGATAAGCTTTTTATTTATATTTTGAATAGAATTAAAGGACATTTCATGAATACTATATTTATTTACCATTTATTCTTATTAACTGAATTAAACATACCTGTCATTTTAATAATTATTATACAAATAATACTTTAGGACATATTATTTGCCTACTTTACATATATTTCCTTATTATGAATAAGTGTTCCGTCAGTATATTGAATTTTAAAAATTACAATTACAGGCAATGGTGGGTCTTTCTGGGTATTATCTCAGTATCAGCGAACGATGCTAGTCCACCACATATACTTTTTATAATGGCAGATGATATGGTGAGTAATAAAGGATAATTTTACCCATGAAGGAGATCCGATTGATTCGGAAGAATCGCTCGCAACGAACGGTTTGCTTTTTACCAACCGTTCTTATTAGTTGGAGATCTTTAAACATTTTAATGACGTCACAGAAGTCCTATAAACGACTTATTTGTTGTACTCATAATATACTTTCAATGTTATATTTCTTAAATTGTCGCGTTGCGTTTTTAACGCCTTAAATAGTCCTCAAATTATATTATTCGCTTCGCGATAAACTCGCTTTACATAAATAAAACCCGCTCTTATTTATAAAAAAATCTAGTTGCTGGGCGCGGTTCATTGCAGATTATAAAATAATGTAAACTATATTTATTATCTATGGTAGGTCATAGTTTTATGGTCTTAATTTAAATTATATTTGTAGAATATACGGCAGTGATGTTAAATTACCCAAAACCTAACACGCTAAGAAACTTACCTACTAATTAGTTTAACCTATTAATAAGTAATTTTTAGTGATTGTTGTGATATTATAATACGTAAACTATGTATATCTTAATTACTTGTCACTTTGCACTTTTCGTTTAAAAACTTAAAATAATGGTAAAAACCATATATGTGACATTACTTTATGCGTATTAATTATGCTATTTTTAACTGCCTCCGTTTTCTTTATTACTAAATTAAAAAAAACAATGGAAAATGATAAGAAAATGATAATTTTAATATGCTTTTTGTAATAATAAAAGCAATTAAAAACTTATATACATATATTATGTTATTCGAAATGCTTACCTCGAATAATGCCTGAAAATTAAAAATTCATTATTTTACCGATAATATAAAGAACCCATTATAAATGAGTTTTGAAAATATAGAAGTAAAGATACCAAAATGTATTGTGCTTTGTGATTGCCTTGATATTATACAACGATTTTTGTTATATAATATCGGCAATTTAGAAATTTAATATTATATGAACTTTATATCAATATTTCGTTTATTATTAATAATAAATAACTCGTTTCATAATTCAATGCATAGTGTTGACATTTTCTGTCTATCTTAGTTAAATAAACTGATCATAAATTGAGTAAAAAATATAAATTAGGTTCTGGTTCATTGGTTCGAAAAGCCGGCTCTAAGTTTCAACTCAAATAACGACTATTAGTGCATTAGTGCAATTATATTATTCACCCACACCATGCCTCTTAATGATTGTCAATAATTTTTATTTTAACCATCAGATTCCATAAGCCATCAGAATCGCCTTTACGGAAGGGCTGTCAGTACGCCTACCATACTTTTGATATTTATTCTAGTACAGTGTGAGGTAGTTAATTACTCAATTCTTACTGTTATCATTCACGTATTAACGTGTCTACTTGTTCTTTTTAGGGTCACCATGATGTATCATATCATGGCTCTGACCAAATCTCCACACCTAATCTTGACGCTCTCGCCACCCAAGGAGTAATTTTAAAGGAGTACTACAGTGAAGCAATATGCACACCAGCACGGACTGCGCTACTCACAGGGAAATACCCAATAAGAACTGGTATGTTAGGTGCTTGTTAGTTAGGTTAGTTAGTGCTAGGATACTTTGTTCAAATACTTTGAACAACTTTGTGGAAATATTGTTCTAAATACGTCTTCTCTCAACAAGCACTAATTAATAGTTCCTCCGGCACACAAGCCGTATCTTGACTAAGCCAATAGCGATCATGTTTATGCTTGTGGAAACACAGGACATTATTCATGACATTAGTCAAGAGTTATAATAATTATTTACAAAAAATCTATTCTGCAAATGATTTATTCTTGTTAAAACAAAAACATCGTTTCAAACAATTTCTCCTTTGAACGTGCATTAAATAGTTTTACCTTAATAGAAAATACAGCGGAGAGTTATTTTGAAAGTGTATGTTTCAGGAATGCAGGGCATGCCTTTGTACAACTCAGAAGATCGAGGTATTCCATTGACTGAGAAGCTGTTGCCGGCTCATTTGAAGGATATAGGTTATAAAACGCATTTGGTTGGGAAATGGCATGTTGGGATGGCCAGCAAACAGCAATTGCCACACCATCGTGGATATGATTCTCATTATGGAATGCGTGGAGGTTTCGTTGATTATTTATCATATCATAAAGTGGAGGAGGTGAGCATTATGTTTTTAAATTACTCAATGTTGTCGATCAGTTTTGTTTTTATATTCACATATACATTTTTTTAAAATTTAATGTTCCTCTCTCAAATTCCCTTTAGTATTAGGAGTATATATTGTTTTATTGGTTAAGAATTATTTTAAAAGTGGCCCTCACTATTTGTATTGCTTATTTAAATAGGTTTTATATCTTGTGGTTATTTGGTTGAAACCTACGTTTTAATAAGATTAGGTCTTCATATAAATACGTAGACCAGTAATGATTATCTATAGCTTTGTTGAGATATAGATGAGAAGTTTATATTTAATGTGAATCGCGTTTTAATATATGTACATTTCTTTTTAATATTTATAAAAAAAAAGTAATTGTTACATTTATAACGTCCAATGCAATTTTCAATATATTCCACCTGAATATTTTAAATTTTACGTAATTTTTCATAATTTCAGTGGCCTGATGGTACATTATTGTTTGGTTTGGACTTGTTTGACGACGACATACCTCAAACAACGGAAGAGCGGTATGTCGTGGACGCTCTCACAGACAGAGCCGTTGAAAGTAAGTTGGCAAGTTAATAAATCAATAGACTATAACATAAAACAGGTTTGCAAATGATACGTAAATTAAAATGACAAAATATGTAAAAATTCTCAATAAATAAATTCTACAGCTGTGCACATGATATAAGCAATGCTGATTCAATGTAGAATTCATATCGTTAAAAATTATAAAGCAATTTTAAAGAACTTGTTGTGTTGAATATTAACACAAATGTTAACTGTTATTATTTTTTTTGTTATTGAAATTGAATCGTGTTTTTCCCACTTTTTGCTATAGTTTTAACACTTACAATTAAATTTTTATTACATGACTTTTAATAATCGATCTGGCTAATGTCCCATAAACATGACAGACCACTCCAGGGTCTTTGATTTAAATATCTAACTTAAGTTGAACATCGCGAATCGTTATATTCATTTACAATTTTGTGCCTCTTTAACACAATATACAGTTCGGCAAAACCAACATAGAATTTCTCTTACGTTATCAATTGTATCGCCATTCAGTAAGGTTTACTAAGGTACTATAATTTTCAGTTATAGAAAGTCATAATACATCTACACCACTCTTTCTTCACTATACTTCGTGTGCTCCCCACGCGGGTAATGCTGGAGGAGCTTTGCAACCACCTCTTTATCAAAAGCTCGGTAGCCAACATATTGCTAATTCTGATAGACGGCTGTATTCAGGTAAATGTTGTTTTTTTCTTATTCACAATATATAATCAAAATACTGCAACTTTTAACTTCGTAATCTAAACATTATTCACACATAACACACACGGTCTAATAAGTAATCTTTAGTCTAATCCAGTGACCAATTACGAGATATATGTAATTTTTAGAACTAAGTTAATTTACCGAGTGTGTTTGGCTGGTTGTAATGTATATTATATATATTAAATCAAATTATATATATTAAATGACAATTTCAGAGGTTGTGCGACATCTCGACTACAGCGTAGGGCGCCTCATCTTGGCGTTGACAGATAAAGGCATTCTTCATAATACGCTTATCGTATTCGTATCTGACAACGGTTCCCCTACCACAGGAATGTTCAGTAATTGGGGTGTCAATTTACCGTTTAGAGGCCGTAAACAAACGCCTTGGGAGGGTGGGGTAAGAGTTCCAGCCTTCCTTTGGCACGCGAGCTTGAAACCGAAGGTTTGGGATGGCCTTATGCATATAACGGATTGGATGCCAACATTACTCGCAGCCGCTGGTCAAAATTTCAATGAGAACATTGACGGTATTAACCAATGGCCGTCAATAATACAAGGGCATCAATCACCAAGAAAAGAAGTGCTGATTTCAATTGAGGATAGAGATAATGGATACGCAGCTTTACGCATGGGCGATTACAAACTGATAATTGGCAATTTCACCACAGTTGCTAACAATTACTATGGAGCGCAATTCTTGGCAAATAAAGGTACACCACCAGATTATTATACCTCGTTGGCATCGTCTGAAGTTGCTAAAATGTTGTCAACTTTGGGGATCACATACGATTACGGGGACGTTATTGCTACAAGAAAAGCTGCGATGGTAAAGCAAATTGACGTGGTGAAGGATCAAGTACCTTGCGTACCTACTCCATGTAAGTTAAATTCAGTTATAAATATATCTTATTCACTCAGTTGCTGCCTTAAAGTCAAAACTCATCTTAAGGCGTGTGTTATATTATTTGTCACCCGATTGCCTATTATAAATCTGTCTAGATATTATTTATTAAGCATTCAAATCTAAAATATAAATGTATCTTAATATTTTTATGTAATAAGTTGTTTGTATCGAAGATAAAAAAGGAGATATTCATAAATATGTATCAAATGTAACTCTAACTCACTTTCAGTCCGCGGTTGTCTCTACAACGTTAAAAAGGATCCATCAGAGAGTCACGACTTATGGCTTCGGGGGCAGAAGATCATAGCATTAATAACATTACGTTTGCGAGCACTCTGGTCACAAAGAGTTCGACGTGGACCAACCGAATTAAATATAGATGCTGATCCAGCTGGGCATAACTACGTTTGGTTAACGTGGCTAAAGAATGTAACGGAAGAGAGCAATAACGAGAAGGCAACGTATACGGATGTAACGTCATTGGGATGTGAGTCCTCGCATAGCTGGCAAAATTTCCTGTGTGTCATAAGGAGTATGCTTCTATAGTCGTGTTTAGCCATCAGATACCGTAAGTTAAGTGTGTGTGTTTTATATGAAAAGTAATTGTAATGTGTGAAAAATTATATATTTTGTAATAACGTGAGTTGTATTTATTTAACATACTTATAGTCTATTTATATTTTGTTTCTTGTCGACCTCCTATTGTTAACATCACAAAAACTGGAACCAATAAAAAAGCACCAAAACACTTTTTTTGTAGGGAAATAACCTTTGCAACAAACATAAAATTGTAATTGTTTGATCGATTCCTTCCGACATATAGAAGCGCTTCACGTTAAAATACTGTACGCGCTGAAAATAACTAATCGGTCATGTATATTTTCTTGTATCGGTCAATCTTTATTATTTAATTAAATAGAAGCAGAAATTTGAATCAATTCTTACTTAATTAATTATATACAGAAGTATAATAATATAAATATTCTTTTGTGCAATGGACTTAACAAGTGATATTTGCTCTGCCATTTCATAAGGCGTATAAGAAGAACTTAATGCAGGTTACTTAATGTTACTTCAGTCTTTAAATCCAATGTTGTTTATAGAAGTCATATGAATAATTCTAATGCCGGTTTTTTATGTTTATTTATAATTATATAATATAATTAATTATTATTTACACTATGGTCCCTTTTGATCCGTTCTGGTGTAGTGTGAATATTAGAAAGAAACATATTATTTCAAGTTATACCCGTAGTCGTAATTAAGAAGAAATATAACTGATAACTTATTGCATATAAATTATATTAAGTACTTTCCTAGACGATAAGTAAATGGGACAATTGCCAATGTGCATCCAAGTTTAACGAGCAATGTTTAACATAACAATTATGTAAAATTAATTTAACTGGCCAATGATCATTTCAAACATATTTTCATGTTACGTTTTGCTATTAGCGGTGGTTAACTGGACTAGTTTTGTGTTAATATTAATAAAGATATTTATATAACGAATTCTCTGTTTTTTTGATGTTATTATGAATCAACTACAGACGCATGTTAGAATAAATATGTTATAATTGAAAATTATATTTTACCTACTGTCCTTCATAGCAAGAAAAACATTGAATGAAATGTTCACATGTATTAGCTGACTCAGTAAAAATTGTATTGTCTATAAATTATTTCCAAGGTTATAAAAAAAATACTAATCGTAAGCGAGTGAAGATGTGGTGTGTGACTTATCGTCCGTCAACAGAAGGAAACCATTGAACTATTAATTGAGAGTTACGATTAAGTATTAAGATTAAGTATCATCGAACTATTTCGATGATATAGTGAACATAGATTACTGTAAGTTAAAAAGAAATTTAGGATGCGCTACGCTTATCATTTAGGGGGTTGGAACATAGTTTACAACCGATTCTCATACTTACTGAATATATAACATTTCATGAATATCGGTCAAGCCGAAATATGTATGTTACAACTGTGAAACAATTTTAAATTTTATATGAAAAAGTTAGAAATGCATTGTGTGTAAGAAATTGTAACTTAGTACGTTTTTGGACTATAGTTATATGGAGGATACAATTTAGTAGTTTTGTAACCCGCTTGTGTAATATCGTTGCATAATTGTCTCGGAATAGTTGTTGTCTCTTTAGTTTATTGACTATCAATAAGATCGACAGTCGCGTATATCACTTGACATATTTTTTTATCGATTGTATTAAATCTTCTAACTATTTTTTTACGGGTGTGAAAAATGATTTTTCTGTATATAAAAGTTTTTATATTTTTATCACTCTTGATCCTTTTGAGTCACGGTAAATTCATCCGACCGAATATTGTTATAATTGTTGCTGATGATATGGTAAGTTATAAATATTATTTTAATTTCTTTTAAAAATAGCGTTACAAAGTGCACACAGCATATTTTAGTAATAATCAAGTAGGTATATTATATAATGTGTGTTATTTATTTATTTATACTTTGTTACACAAAATAGTAAGACTAGATAATTGTTAATAGATGTTAGTACATGTAAGGGCCTGCCGGCCTTATCGCTAATAAGCGAACCCTTCCAGGCAACCCAAAAAATTAAAGAATACTCATAATAAATTTGGACAGCAAGAAAACTTATTATTATCACGACTATCCATAATCATTAAGATGAGGTTGTTTGTTGAAATCCTGACTAGAACTAGTGAATTATTACATGCCCATTTAACGTATTATTATTGGGTGAATGAAAAATTGTATTATGGTAAACCCAATTATATGAATATGGCTTGTGATTTTAAACTTGTAGCTAGAGGATACTGAGTACTATTTTTAACAATAATATAGTTTTTTTCTGACAGGGCTGGGATGATGTCGGCTTTCATGGGTCCAATCAGTCTTTTACTCCTAATATTGACATGTTGGCATTATCTGGCGTTGCATTGGAACGATACTACACCCACTGTGTCTGCACACCCTCGCGTTCAGCAATGTTAAGTGGGATATTTGCTCACGTCATAGGTACAATATAATAAATTATATAGTCTTGCAGTAACCGCGTATGGCTTTGAAATCTAAGATTAACATTCCGTTTGTAACACAGTCGTGTTTTTTTTCACTTCATTTCTTAGTTACTGGTGTCGTCAGGCCCCACGACGGCAGATTTGACACTTCTCCATTCGTCTCTGTCTGTCTGTAAATTTCGCTTTAATTCGCTCCATTTCAGACCAATGGTTTTGGCTTCATATCAATTGAAGTTAATTATTGCTTCAATTGTTGTTTAGCCTTTTAAATTATGTGAATACATCTAGTGGAATAACTTGTATTAAATATTCGAAATCAGATTTGAAAATATTACAATTTTAAGGTATGCAGGGATATCCATTGACAAATGGAGAAGACAGAGGAATACCACTGACATACAAAATACTACCACAGTATTTTAAGGATTTAGGTTATATCACACGACTAGTTGGGAAATGGCATGTTGGGCTCTCTAAGAAGAAATACTTACCAATAAATCGGGGATTTGATAGCCACTTTGGTCACAGAGGCGGTTATATAGATTATTATGAGTATTTATTGCAGGAAACTGTGAGTATAACTTTTATATAACTATTTCACAATTGACTCATTTATAATTTGGTGTTTCACATGATCGCGAAAAATTGCGAAATTGCGTGACCAGATTTAAAAAGAATTGAGATTTAACATAAGTGATACTCTTATAATAGGTCTGCGAACAACGACTATTTCAAAATAGCATCAACTCATTGAAAAAAATATCTCTTGATAGAGCTTGATACACAGTTTTTTAATAACTCTACAATATTTTTAACTATTTTTCTATTTTAGATTTGATTTATCGGCGGAATGAGTTTTAACTTTAATTTTTATTGTTTTTGGTTTAACTTAGCTTTTGATGTTACCACGACCAGCCGTAGTTTCCACATTAATATATTTTTTTAAATATTTTTGAACATAGTAATCCGCGAATATGATATAGACATTCCTATAACGTTCTAGAGCGAAGTTAATATCAATCAAGTGTTCTAAGAGGTATAAAATACTTGTTTTAGTGGCCTACAGGTGATGTTACCGGCTTTGACTTGTACAGAGATATGACCCCAGTATGGGATGCTAAGGGTTACGTCACTGACCTTTACAATGCGGAAGCCAAGTCAAGTGAGTGTGGAATTATCGTTATAAGTTTAAAGGTTTCATAATAGATAGAGTTTAATCCCTTGAAATCAGAGAATCGCTTGCACAACTATTTCAGTGTATATATACTAGTTTTGTATTTTACGTAGTTCTCGCCTTATAGAACTTTGGCGTTAAAATATATATATATTCGTTCAAATAAGGGTAATTTATAATTTCAAAATCAAGTATATAAAATTACACGAATAAAGGTTTTTCAAAATCTTATATTACATATGTTATGTAACATTGAGGATGCAATAAAGGTTGCAATGCATAGCATTGAAAACCTCTAAAACCTTGGTATTATTAGGTATATTAGTTCAATATTGATATAATCAAATAGATGTAACATCTCTAAATATTATTAATATTATACGGCTTCATAGTTTCACCTCATAGTCTATCATTATGTAAGACGCCCAGGTATTCCCTTTACCTTCATAAATATTTAACATTAATTTTGTTAAATATCAAATGAGTGAACTTGTGTAGTACTATTGCACTAAAAGTTGTAAATCATTAAAATGTTTAATATAAGGACTTCTTAAATAATAAACTAGTATAAATCCTTTAAAATTGTTTGTTGGAATCTATTGTAATATAAAAAAATAAAATATATGTATATCCGTACAAGGAAGTAGTGTAGAAGAGTAGTTAACATTGAATATACTTTCGTGTTACATAGCCCATTTGTTGAATAAAACTGTAGCGATAACGGTATTAGAAAATAGGCATACAAACTCCAAATAAATTTGACAATGAACAAAAAAAAATACAAAGGCCGACTGAAGAATGAATTATTTGTATATTTTCAGTAATAAACAGTCATGACAAAGACAAGCCGCTGTTTCTAATGGTATCACACAATGCGCCGCACTGCGCTAATGTTGGCGCGCTGTTGCAGGCTCCTCCGGAAGTCGTGCGTGACATGCGATATCTTGCGTCTCCGCAAAGAAGATTATATGCAGGTACCGTGCATTTGTTACTACGCCATGAGCGTAGTTGTTGGCTGTGGTCTGGCTGTTAAATATTTATTTGATAATAGTATATATTAAGTAAAAATGTGTAGTATATCAGTTGAGCATCCAAAACATAAGCTATATATCGTTTACCTGATGGACCTTGTGTTAAATGTGTCCTCATACTATTAAGTATTTTAGGTAACTAAACTTCAAAGGTCTGATTTATTTTAATGTAACAGCAATTTTTTCATGTGTTTAAATGTTCACAGGAATGGTTAAAAAATTAGACGATAGTGTAGGCGACATAGTAAGCTCACTGCACACCAAAGGGATATTAGATAACACGATTATCGTCTTTATATCGGACAATGGTGGTGCAACGACAGGTGGAACAATCAATTATGCATCCAATTATCCTTTAAGAGGTGTCAAATTCACTCCATTTGAGGGAGGCATTAGAGTTAACGGATTGATATGGAGCAAGAACTTGACCAGAGCTAATCATATATGGAAGGGTTATATGCATGTTGTTGATTGGATGCCTACATTATTAAAAGCCGCTGGTGCAAATCCACCCGATGATATTGATGGGATTGATCTATGGGACAACATCACCTTAAATAAGACATCTCAACGTAATGTTTTATTTGAAATCGACGACTTTAGTGGATTCGCGACTATCATACAGGATGAGTTCAAATTAATTACGGGTACAATTGTGACTGAACATAGTAATCATCAAGGAAGTGATCTTAGAGAACTCACATATGATCCACCCTGTTATAAAAAAGCACTTATCGAAAGCGCTGTATATTCTGTCTTAAGTGAAATGGCTATTCCTTTTACACTAAAACATGTAAAATACATAAGGGAAATGATGAAAATCAACTGTCTTTCAAATGATTTTACTAAAATTTGTTATCCAAAGAAAGGTAAGCCGTCTTTGTCTATTATCGTTTCATGAGACAATATATTTCTCAAAAGAGCGCACTGATGTGATATTGTTTTTTCCAGATAAACGGTGCCTGTTTAACATAGAGAAAGATCCTTGCGAAACACAGGATTTATCAAGCACTTATCCCGATGTTGCTGATAGATTGTACTCCCGTTTACAAGACGAGATTAAAAGGACAATTCCGAGGAAAGTGCCGCTTTACAGAGACTTGAGAGCTTTGCCAAGTTTGCATAATTACACATGGGCTATCTGGGCTGATCAGATCGTATCAGATTAAATAATTAGATAGTTTAAAGGTGTACATTGACTGTAGATACGTGTGATGAAGTGTGCACGCTGTATGAGCATTTATTTTTAAATAACAAAAGAGCTAAAATAGTTGTTAATCCATATGTACCTGAATGGAAATATTAGTCATAATTTATATGAAATTTTCGACGGGCATATGACATCCGACTTTTTTGGGGAAAATATTGTTTATCTAAAAAAAGTATAAGTATATCGTTCATTTAATTCTTTATTAAGCTAAGTAATAACCAGTTACAATTTTGATTTATAACAGACTTCACATACAGGAAGTAAACATTTTGATAAACAAAATTTGATATGCACTTATATACTATATTATAGTGCTGTATTATATAAATCAAGGAATATATCTATGTCCATGCAGCGTTTATTAAATTATAGATGGTATACGACTGTCGACTCATCTGAAAATAATGTTATGCTTTTTGAAACAAATAGGTACTCTAAATATTAAATATAACACGAAGAAACCTTACCTGGGCAAATGTGTCAAGACAAATGGGATAAAATATTGTACGGATAACGAGCGGCATTGTAGTCCTGGTCAACATGAATAATATCATTTTTCTGTTTTTTATGTTTGCATTATGCTCCCAGCCACTGGAATATATCGCCTCTCGCATTTTTCCACTCTGTTTAAAATAAATAAAAACTTTTTTGAAAGTTGTAACATAACATATTTAAAACAATTTATAGTAATATAACAAAATTCAATTGTAACTTAAATATTGAAATCGTAGCGAGGTACTTGGCAAGTAATAAAAGGCGCCTGCTTAAATATTTAAGTGACACCTGTGCATTTACCTGGCTTTTTCTACTTACAAAATACCAAAGAAAATAATGTTCTTCATAACTGTTTAAATTTACCTTATCCATGAGTAGATCACTATAGTAACATGGAATATAAAAATGTAAAATTGCCCCAATAAAGAAGAAAACAAACTCCAAATTGAATTCACGATTTTTCACAGACTAAAAAAATATTTTATTTAATACGTATTTCTTTAAACAAAATCCTTAATTATCCACCATATATTTACTCACCTGCACAACCTGAAAAAACGCAAACGGAATAAGAAACGTTGTTGTTTTTAAATTGAATTCGTATTGCGCAGTAAAAATATTTTGAACAATTTTCAAGTAACTGGAAAAAGATAATATCAGCGCTCATCAAGCATAAAATAACATGTAAAAGATAAGAAATCTCATATTGGCATTTTTATTTATACAATCTCACCTGTATATTGACTGAAGTTTCATATTTATGCGCCTAAGATTTTCTAATACATCCACGTCATTTTGAGAATACAAACTCATAATTCTTTGGCTTAGTAACTGAAGCTGGCCACACATGTGCAACATAAATATAGGAACAAGAGGATCGAAAGCCACATACATGGTTCCAGCAAAACATTCAAACGGTAGGATCAATAATAAAAGAGGAAAATACACATTTGGTTCAGTCTTATGAGCATCTATTACGCCAGGATAATTCAAATCAAATATGGGTACTAGTTTAAATTCACCTTTGTAACTGTAGTATACCATTAAAACTATAGCTTTTAGAGGAAACATCGTGATAGCACCCGCAGCAATAACTAGCCAGATTTTGCAAATGTCTTTCCCCTTTTGAACGTAGCTTAAAACGATAGCTTTATCGTCACTGTTAAATTGCTCTGCTTCCTCATAATCGTTCTGTACGATTTTAATTAAATTTAAAAGAGATTTCCTGTGTTGCACTAATATGAAAAACTTTATCACCACCGAGGTGGACACTATTACGATAATACCATTTTTTACGCCCTCGCCATAATCTTTTTTAGGGAAGTCGTGCAAAATCATAGAGTACAGAAGAAGAGACAAGCATACAACGTTTAGAAGATACGTAAGAAATACTTGGATTTTACAACGCATACTACGTTTATCATATGGCCAGGCTCTATTGAGCCTCAATGCTATTACTGTGAATTTAAATTCTTTTTCGAAAATCAATTTTAGAGTGCTCATTTTAAGGTAACTTCGTCAAAACTATGCTTACGAATAATGTATTGTCGATCGAAATGCAGACTTATATGAGTTTTAATGCGCCTGAGAATTCATGAATGTATTTGACACTCCTATGATATGATTAGTAGTGAAATATTTTGATTTAACTACGCAAAGTTTTGTCACATAATGTATAATTATTATGGAATGGAACAGTTTTATATAAGTTAAAATATATATATTGTACCTATGTGCAGAATGCAGATATAGAACAGTATTAGTATGTTGTAATAAGGACGCTAAGTGGGAATGCCAAGTGGGTTGATAACATAGATTAATGAATCTGAATAGATTCGCTATTATGATATATGTAGGTGAAAAAGTTGGGACTGCCATATCTGAGTATTGGCTACAAAACTAGTCCTACTATTAAAAAAAGCTAATCAAAATCATCAATAACCGACGACAGAATATATTGATTGTAAATCTAAATACATCCTCTGCGTCTGGTTTATAAGTTCTGGAATATACTTGTAGCAAAATATGTTGGCTTCTTCTTGTAAATGCTCTTGGAAGAGCGGTGGAGACCATAATATCGTCTGGGTGGACTGGACAGCTGACGTAACTCACCTAACAATGGCCCGCTATCTCTCTCGGTTCGTACACCGGCTCGCTCCGTAGACCTGATCTGATCAGTCCAGCGGTTGGGAGATCTGCCGCACGGTGGTGCATCGCGTACATTCCCTTGAAATACAAGGCCCTTCGAAGGACTGGTCGACCCAATACATTTCAAATTTACTTATTTCGTTAAAAAGCATCCGCCTTATTTTATTAGATAGGGATATATTTTTACACATCTCTTCTCTATAGGTGTCTTCAAACAATATCATATCTAAAATGGAGGCTAACATGTATATATTTGACTTTATCAGATATAAATTACAAGTACAGTATGTAACAAGCTTTAGCACAAGCGTAATACGTGGTTAGCGAACAATTCCATAAAGGGTACACATCAACACTGCTGGTTCTGACACCTGACATCTGACAAGTGACAGCTACTCGGTAAGCGAAATTACAGCGTAATCGAATTTCTTCCACTCACCAATCAGCAATCAATTATGACTACATTAAATAGCACTTTAGACTATTCATTGTTTGTCACCCATACTTAAATAAAATATATAGTACAAGGCCATAATATTGAAATAATCAAGACATCAATAATACTTAGATAACGATAATAAAAAATAGTAATTCTCCTTAATATTCTTAAGGTAGCTCCAGTAGAAGGGTCTCGCAAATAATTAAGTTTTATTTAGTCCTTCTGAATTTACAAGAAGCTATTAAGAAAATTAAACGTTTCATGTCGTTTAAAATATACTACGGGTAATTTTCCAAGCTTGCAATATTTTAATTTATAATGTTTAGAGTTAAATATTAAAAGTCCCTAAGCCTTATGCACTGAAGTGTTATGAACTCTTTTGAACAATTGTTTCTGTTTTTATTGTATATTGTTTGTCTCCTTTCTTAATTTTTATGCTCTAATGTAATTGGTGTAATGGAAAATTTGTATCTCTTTTTGTCGCATATATTATTATATATATTCATATATTTAGCATACATTCTGTTTTAGAAGTAAACAAATAATAAGAAATGTGTCCTATTCTTAATGATGACACGGTCAGTAAAAAAATATGCGAAAGACAAAATTAATACAAAATTTTGTGAAGGCTTTTTTGATTTAGTTGTAAAGAATATAACATAAATAATATGACGTCTAACATAAAGAGTATCTGTACTAATATTTCTTTTTACTATGTACGAAACCAAAGCAAAAATATATGATGTATTAATATTCATAATATATACTTCGTTTCCATAATTTGCACAATACAAAAGAACTATTTAAATATAACGCACAAAATATTTTCCTTCACGATGAATTCCCGCGTCGAATTACGCTTCGAGAAAATATTTAATGCCATGTTAAAAGCAATGAGAATAAACGAAACCCATCCAAACATTCCACGTGATAAGAAATGGTTTTTAAAATTCAGCGTTATGTATGGTACATTTATGATTAGTGTGAGCTTCGCAGCGTATAGTACATTCTTCCACGATTTGAAGGATGGGAATATTACGCAGGCTTGTTGTCATGGTGTTCTAATTGTTATTTTTACTGTTGTCTCCTTATTTCACTTTATCATGGGATGGCATCGTGTTCGTTTTCAAGACTTAATATATCAAATGAAAGAAGACTACGATCTTGCGAACTGTTCTATTGAAGAATACAATATTGTATTAAAATATGCTAAAAAAGGTAAAACAGTTGTGTATATTTGGATGTTTATTGGATTTTCCTGTGCTACGGTTCATCAGTTGACTACGATTATACCTATGATTTACAACACGATATTGACAGGAGAATTTAAATGTTTCCATCTGTATAATATAACCTATCCTGAAGAGTTGGAGTATTGGAAAAATGAGCCGCCAGTGTGTTTATCACTGTTTGCATTATTTACTTATAGTTACATATATGCGGTTATAATGTATATAGCTGGTCCCGCGTTTGGACCTATATTAATATTACACGGATGTGGTCAACTCCAGTTAGTAGTCCGACGAATTGATAAGACATATTCTGAAAGCGAAGGTTATGAGGTGCACAATCTGAAATTAGCCGCAAAACAACTGCTGAAGGCTTATAAGTATGACATTTTATATGTAAAAGCACAGGTTTATGGCCCTTTGCCGCACATAAATATAACGAAATTTAAGTGACTTTTAGCTTGAATTTGTTACACTAAAAGTTTCTGCAAATATATATAATATATAATAAGTCAAGTATGACAAGTATGGGCTGAGGATTTTTTTTTTCGCTGCTGACATTACGTAATTAATTTGTTTTTAGTTTTATGGAAAAAACAAATGCGAACCTGCAAATATATCATGAAATCGTGTTTCAGGCAGTAATTGTTATTTTGCCAATTTTATTTTATCAACTCAAGGAGGTAAGTAATATTTTTCATCACGTCCCTTAACATTTAAATAATCTATGCCGGCTTTTAGGGTAATACAAATCGAAAAATGAGCATTGAAATTATAGGATTCATACTAGGAGCTACATTATTATGTAGCCTACCTTGTTACTATGGAGACCTGCTATTAAATAAGGTACTGTATGTCGTATTATAATAACATATTCCTTCAATAGAAAACAATTTAAGTAATTCTATTAATAATTAGTAATTGAATTGTATTTTTTTTTCGTTTCTTTTTAACATAAATATAAAGTCCTATATAGACTATCTAATTATTTATAATACTTGTTTATATACTATAATATTTATACCTTTGTATTATTAGCCTTTAATATACAGAGATATTACACACATTTATTCACAAGTTCCTAAAGGTATTCCTTATCACATCAGTATTTAATAAAATCTAGATGAATAATATAATTAAATATTTTTTAGATAAATGATATTAAAATGGCTTTATATGGTTGCGGTTGGGAACACCACTCGGAAAGAAAGCCACGGATTCTCATCTTATTGTTGATGACCCGAGTGGACCGTCCAATCGGCTTACGTACTATGTTCCGCATTATATGCCTTGAACAATTAACAGATGTATGTTTCTTTAAAAACGCACCATATTTTTATATCAAGCTAGATCATGACGGATGTTCCCATACATAAAGAAACTCCTGGTGAAACTGAGTGTGTAATAATAAAAAAACCACAGCCAGATAAACATGATAGAGTTTTAATAACACAAGAATATACGAGTACTCATCAACATTAAACAAATTTATACAAGTTATCGAATAATGATTTAAATTTTAAATGGTTATTTCTTTCAGATTTACCGGCAAGCTTATAGTCTTTTTAACCTTTTAATTGCGGTATTGGACTAGTATCTTAACAAAAATAAGCGTCATCACTTAAAATTTGTCCGTAGTCTATGTTTCCGGAGAACAAAATTATAAAAGATTCCTAGATATATATAAAGTATAATACGTCTATGCATCTTCACTCAAAAGAATTACAACATCCTTGAATAAAGTAAAAAAAAATTTTTATACATTGACACTTTTAACAAAAACCTTTTATAGCACTCTCCCTTTCACACACACGTATCAACATGACAAATATGCTCTATCTCATAGACGCAATAATTAATTTGGGATAAGCCGTTTAAGGAAATTATTAGTAAAATGTTTGTGATTGTAGTTTATGTACGTCTGCCTGAACAAATTAAAATAATAAACCATCAGGCGTTTTGTTTTTCTTACGTCAAACATGTTTAAAATAAGACGCCGCGCCTAGCACTATGCAATCTTTTAACGCTGACTCACTGACGTAACATTAGGCTTAGACGGCTTGACCTATTTTACTGAATTGACTATGGTTTATCCACTCTGTGTAATACGCGATTATTTAGGGAAATCACCTTACAGCATATGTATTAACGTATATTTGAAACAAAAATCATTGGAGTAGGACTGGGCTTAGACAGAGCGATCTCACGAATCTTGACTATAGTATTCATATAAGACTCTTACAGTTTCTCTTTCCCCTTCAAACCCGAGGAGATTTGTAAAACATGTTCTTCCACTTGGTGTATCACTTCTACTCTATGGCCAAAGTAGAACTATATATATTCTAAGCTGTCAGAGAACTTCATATGTGTGCTAGTGTGTGACAATATTGTACTGGTTGTAGGACATGCGAACCTTAAAAGCTATGCTATGACCATGAATTATTAATTTCAAGATGAAATCTATAATCTTAGCTCCTAATTGTCAATTTGGTTATAATAGATAGAAGATTAATACGAATACAATGACAAAAAAAAACACAGTATATTTAGGCTAAGATTAAATGTATTGGTAGGAGTATATTAAGCGGTTTTAAAAGAGCATTTAAAATCACACCAACTTGGAACGAGAGTTTAATTAAAAGTCCAATCGATTGTAATAATTAACAGCTGATGCGTAGTACAGCGTAGTACTTATTTGTAGCAACTGGCAAGTACCACAATTAATGCATATTCCTTAAATTTACTTGTGAATTAATAATTCTATTATTGTACTGATTTGTGTGACTTTAATAAAGAAAGATTTTTATTTATATATAGTAGTAGTAATCTAAAAATGATTACATGACAATGAACATTCATATAAAATATCGATATTATGATCCAGAACACACGGGCAAACTGCTCATATGTTTTAAATGGAGCAAACAGATATACAAATACAATTCTAAAACATACTTTCATAAAGTGCAGTGAGTTTAATAACAATAAATTAAAAATATCCCTTATTCATTGTAATGGATATTACAGGGAAAGAAGTTTGAATTCTAGAAACTTCCATTGCACGTATTTAATTTGTTAGTAACAGGACGTAACAGGCAATTGGATATTGTAAACTAGGATTTTGGGGTTTTATTGTCTTTGTTTAAATTACAACATTGTCTATGGCCTTGGATTATGAGTGTTAGCTTTATATACTTCTATCACGAACCAATATCAGCAGATCTAAGGAAATCAATATACATAAATGTTACTTTACACCGTTTGTAACTGTATCGTCAATCTAACTGTATAAGTCAATCATATTTTAAAACATTACAAATATTGAACATATTACTAGATAATGGATAAAGTTCACATTCTATTTTCAATATTTTGAATACAAGTTTTATCACAAGTTGTACGAATTGGAAGCTTTAATGTTTCTTTGAAAGGTTTTGAACTAATTAAAAAGTTCAAGCTCTTGTTGCTGGCGCACAGCCTCAGCGCAAATTAGTTTCAGTTAATTGAAACATTCATGTACTATTATATTATTATATTACTAGCTGACCCGACAAACGTTGTTTTGCAATATAAATTAATATAGACAAAAAATAACTAACTTATTTTAAGTGTGTAAGGAGCGTATGCGGTTGAGGATGGTATATGCGTGAAGTAGGCTTAGAGCGCTGTGAACGATGAGGGAATATAAAAATAACAAAGGCCAAACATTATTTGCCAAAGGCATTGTAATTTATTCCTTAAGATGATGTATTATTAAATAATAACTGTCAACTGGCCTAATATTTTATAAAGGATAAAATATTTTTTTAAAAATAAAACTTTCATCATTTTTAACGAACCTACATACATAATAAGGTGTAATGTGTAAATAATAATAATTTATGAATACGGTTTTAAGTGTATGTTTTGTCATGTGGGTTTTTTCGCTATTTTCATACGAATATGTTTATCTTTTTATGATATAATTTCAATTATTTCTACAAAAAAATTAAAAAAATTGTTTCGGGATATTTTCGCATTTGAAAAATATTCAGTAAGCAGCTGTGACTGTATGTTAAATTTATATTCTGGCCGACGGTATGCAACATACAACATTTAAAAGTTAAAATGAACATAAATTAAAATATATTTTTGTAACCTGGGATCCTGAGCTGTTTGACAGTCCAGCATGGTAACCATTGTAATGATTAAAATTTCCAAATTGAATCGCCAAATATATAATTTACATATGTAACTAAAATCATTTTGTATACGAGTTATGAATGCGAAGCTTGTTTCATTTGAATTTTCAAAAGGTCCGTCAAATGCAGATTGAGCGCTAACCGCTGTTGAATAACAAATGATTAGCCATTTTGTTACAATGTTAAATGAATTATTATGTGGACATTTTAATTTGTTCGGGTTTTTAAATAAATTTACCATTACGCGCATTGTAATGTACGTTAAGAATTAACCGATACTATAACTGTATTGTAGGTAAATTGAAGTATACGATTTTTGTCCAGAATGTACAAACATTGAATGCATTGAATGTGCATCGCAGATGTAAAGAGCTTTAAATGTTTAACAGGTAACACTCGTTCTAGATTCCTTTTTGATTCAATAGTTCTAATACGAACTATAACTTAGTAATGGGGTCCCATTATATATTTAATTGTATAAACATAGTTAACTAGTTTAAGAATTAAAAAAAATATATTTCATAATATCTTTTAGTTTCCATTTCCTATAGCTCTGTGGCAATATGGCAAGGCATACGCTCACTAAGCCGCTGTTATGTGGTTATATGAGTTGGTCATTTCTTGTTTATCACATATAGCAATTATAAAAAATTAAAAATCATAAACTACGTTGCAAATTGTGCGGCTTTCTCTCAAGCAGCAAAATGAAACCAGATGTTCTTCATTTCTTATGCAAATTGTTTTTATAGTAAAAAGTTTTTGTTTTCAATTTCCCTCTTTCAAACGTACGCTCGCTTTACAGAAATTCTTCATAACAAGGAGCAGCCATTTTCAGATAAGGCCTTTGATAAAGAAACCTGAATTGTTTACTGCAAAAGAAATTCAAAACGCGAGTTTCCATAACGCGTTTAACATGGCGAATTTGATTTCCGGTTAAAATCATAATTGTTTTAGCACTTCTTTAAAATACTTTACTTGTGGTTACGGGATGCACTAGAGAATTAAACATTTCTACTACAATTGCTACAGTGTATACATTTCTTAATACAATTTCATTAAGACATTTTACTCAATTTTTTTATCTATATAAGTAGTATCGAAAAGTCTTATTTAAAAGGTTTCCTGTATCTGTTATATATCTGTGTAGTCTGATAATCTGCCACCTGCGCGTAAAGATAACGGATGTCATTAAATATTAATTAAATTTTGGATTATTAGCTCTGTTAAGGTCGTTTGTAATTACAATTAATTAATACTTGGTAATTATAAATTATAATATACACTTTATTCTCTGGACAGATTCTGACCGCACAAGACACATATTGTTAACATATTCTAATGTAGTTAAATGTCAGTAAGCGTCATACAATGTAATTTACAAACGAGCAATAATAAAATAGTTTCTTCTTACCAAATTCAAAATTACAATTAGTTCGCAGACGCCGTACCACGCCATACTTAGGAGTAATAATATATCATAAACTGAATTTCACTGAACAAACGGAAATAATTACCAGCAAGGCTAATTAAATGTTTGGATTTGATTTTAAAGTTTACAAACAACATTGCAAACTTTGAAACTACAATGACTCCGTATAAAGCACTAGTTCGCAGTATATTAGAGTGTACTATTATTATCTAGAGACCACATCACAAAATTCATATCGACACTATTTACGCAGTTTAAAAACGTTTCCAAAGACAGGTTTACGAGCGCTTGTTAATTAAGTTAACTAAATTTATTATTATATTTGAATTATCGTATAATTTAAAAGTTTTGTACTGTTTTGCATGCGACTCTGCAACGATTAAGAATAAGCATATATAAGATGGAATAAAATAGATATATAAGTCACTTAGATATATTTATCATAATTTTATAGATGACTTGGACTTAGTCACGCTATTAATTTTCAGTACAGCCTTATTTTGTTCTGATTTAAATGTCCATGCGTACGGTTTCGGTACGTGACCGATCAAAAAGGCGAAATAATGTATCCTATGAAGCAGAGATGATTTTGTCGCCTCGCCGCTCGTCCTTTGATCATAATGTGCGCTAAAAAGGAAAATTGGTGTATTTTTCGTTTACAATATACTCAAAGTGGATAAAACTATATTCTTTTTTAATAATATATAATCTTTAATACAGATTTCATGATATCGAAATTAAAAAACTAAATAGACACGAAAAATAAAAGGCAATAGTACTAGCTAGTCTTGGCCTCCAGTTTACGTTCCTTTGAGCTTTTCTTCTTGTTTATAGACACTTGCCCTACGCTGTTTTTAAACTAGTCGGCCTAAATACGTAAATTTAAATAGCACCCTAAATGTTTGTGTTGGTAGATTAATTACTATTACGATAATAGCAAAACAATAGGGCAATTCGTCGCTCGATTAATTTCAGCCTAACAAAAGCACAGAAGATTAAATAACTTGTTTGTTCAGTTTACACCTATATAATTTATAATATACATTTCACATAATTTCGGTTAGCTCCAAGAAATTTATAGCTTGTGTTATAAAGGCTAACATATATATAAGACTACGTACACATTATACTAGAACCAACAAATACGCTCATAATATAATTTTGAAACGTACGGGCAATCGAACCCTGGACCCTCTGTACGACAGTCGGACGTGGTATTCATTGCGATAACTGTGTCATCTAAAATATAATTACTACTTATAAAACTAATAGTATATATCGCCTCGAGTAAAAAATAGCGAATGAAAAATCAATTATAAAAAGCTCAGTTTTGATATGAAATTTTTGCAGGATTATTAAAAATAATTGTTGTTGATGCGAAATGTGTAATGTAGGTAATTGATTACTGTCTGGTCAGCATTCATTTATTATGCTAGTAGTTACAATACTCGTTATATGGAGGGATGAGTTAACAACTTGTTACGTATAAGTAAGGTAACCTCCGTACGACAGATACCTGTGTCGCAAAGGGCCTTTAACTTAAAATGTATATGGCAAATTTTACATTTTTTTATTAAAAGATAATCAACAGATAGTTTACAAATAAAAAAAGGTCATAATTTTTTGGTTAGTGGTATGGTCAGAGTTATAAGTTCTTTCAAAACTCACCTGCCCGTCGAAAAAACTATCATTTCATCTTCCCTACTTATAAAATAATATCCGTTGGTTAGTATTGACACATGGAAATTGTAATACATAACGTTAACGTAGTTACAATAATGCCCTGATCCTGACCTGTTGACCAAAGGTTCGGACAAAAGACCAAGCACATTGTACATTTTATTATGTACGACTGTGTTGTACGTGTTTGTATTGAAGGTTGTACAAAATACACTAGTTTTGTTACTCGTATTAAATCCAAATATCTTGTAAATAATATCTCGTATTCTATTGGTGTGCCCACTTACTCTATACGGAGTCAGTATTGCCTTCATAAATCTTTTGAGCCGTAGATCCGCCTAATCTAACGCTTCAGCTGAACGAAATATATACGACCTTTTAAAAGCTTGTCGTATTTTTACAAAGACCTCAGATTTGTTGATATAAATCCCAAGGGACATAAATAAAGGTAATGTACGTTAGTATTCGCAATTGTGCGACGTAACTATCATTTTGGACAACTATTCAAAGATTTTTCTCTTCTCTCTCTCTCTAACTGCGTCTAAAAAGCGTTTAAAAAGTATCACTAACGTCATAAGTCATATGTGTTTTACAACATCGAGCTGCAATATATTGAAAAATATTACGTATAAAGAAGATGATCGACATGTTCGATTAGAACACTTAAAGGATATTAACAATACATTTTGCATAGCTGACATTTAATAGGAATCAGTTTGTTAAGCTATAGTAAATGAAAACTTCAAAAGTAAAAAATTTAATGCTTAAGCTCTGCCATTGGCTGAAGCCGTGTGATCTGAAAAGAATAATATACACTATACCAATATCATTGATAAGATGCGTGAAAGCTTAGTTGTGGCAACCAGATACACATAGCTATTACCCCTTAAGCGTTCTCATCATCTCCAACTATGGATTTATGAATCCAATTTAAGACGCTATTACATGGTTTTCTTTTGCCATTATGTTGAGAATTCGGTGACTGGTTCTCTTAGTCAAAGGCAAAATCCTTTTTATATAATTCATGGTAAGTCTCTATATTCATATCACGCGTTATCCGATTATTATTTCAGTCTCGATCACAATTAAAAACTTCTCGCACGGTTGTTAATTGGGTGCGCGTGATGACAGAGCCATCACCTAATGAAAATGTAAAGTTGAAACTTGGCAAGTGAACTGTTGCTTATTTAGGTTAACACGACACGGGGTAATGCATAATAAAGTTGTTAGCCGAGGCTGCTGGGCTGGCGTTCAGCCAAAATGCGTACCGATAACGCTTGAACGATAAACTTTTAAGCAAAATAAAGGCGCGTCTTCAACTTTGAACGTCGTCAATCGATTTGTAATATTTGTTGCTGAAGTTATTTTCCGCAAAGTTAGAGCTTGCTCAGTTGATAAGACACAAAAGCTATGTTTAATCAAATAATTTATGCCACAACGTAAGCAACGTTGCCCAAATGGTTCAAGAATAAGCCTCGCCGTGAGGTTTTGCGTTGGATCCCAGATGCTTCTACGTATAGGCAAACATCACCAGAAAACAGACTTGTTGACAGACTTAGACTAAGAAGCGTGATATACAGGCAAAGACGGCTGATCACTTATCCGACTTATACTTTTATTTCTAATTTTGTACTGGCTCATTTATCATTGTTCTCTACAATAATGGTCATTTATTTTTTAACAACCTTCTCTATAGTTTAAACCCTAACCTTTTTATCAGTACAGCTGCTTAGTTATTAACAACAATTTTGTTTAAGAATAATTATTCATTAAATTAAGAATTCTATAAATGTAACAACTAAACACAACAAAAATAATGTTAGAGTACCTATTCATATAAGTACAATAATACTTTAATTATATTATGTACATTCCATCATGATGGATGACAATCCTTAATTGAATGGAATAGAGAAACACAAAAATTTTTTAGACGTTTCATATTTTGTTAGACAAAATAAAGCGCGTATCCTTTATTGGTATATTCTTAGAATAACAAAATTAAATGTCGGGCGTACAAATGTTTGCCTAATTTGACGAATTTGACAACCTACAAAGGTCCAAAGCTTAAGACAATACCCGATTTTCACGAACAAATCTTACAGTACAAAACCTACTTCAACTGTATACTTGTGGTAAAATATATACACATAAACCCACACATTTGTTTATATTGAATAATTCCTGACTGAATCCATTAGCCATTGTACAATTAGGGCCAAGCGCCACTCCATTTACTTGTTTGTAAAGTCCACTAAATCTCGTGTATAAACTTGAAATGCAATAATCACACAATACAAGGGTGTAAAGTGCTTAAAGGGAAGATAATAGATAAGGAACAATGGGTCATAGGTATGCTCCTCACGTCCCTTGTTCGTTGTTGAAGCAGGTAAAAACTAATCCTGTGAGACTCGGAGCCTTCTGAAATTTGCGGTAAGAGAAATAAAAATGTTAAATTAACTGGCTTAGCTATGTACAATATTGCCTTGTAAAGGTTTTTGTCGTTATTTTACTGTTTAATTAGTTTATTTTTTTATGATTCTTGTTAAATATGATTTAGCTTAAAAGCTTTGGCTGTAATTGTTTATTTTTTATTAGAAGTTAAAAAAAACTAAATCAAACGTGCATAAAATATCACTTTTTCATCCTCCAATATATTAAAGAAGTATGCTTGTACAATGTCTCTTTAATAATGCTTTGACATCAATGCGGGTCACAAGTAAGGTGTAATAAAAACTTCAATTAGGACAAAACATACTTAAACGTTTGAAATTTTCCTTGCACTAAAGTTATGTAATTGACGAATGACGTTATATAAACTATTTTATTTATATAAGTAGCCATAGTATTTTAAATTACCTGAATATTACCCCATTTACACTAAAATCTAAGAATTGTCTAAAAGTAATCAAATTAATTTTCTTGCAATGTAGTGTAATATCCTAAACATGTGTTTGCAACATATATGTGCAAATCTAGAGATTATGATAAATATTAATGATCTGGTAACTGCATTATTATCGGGATTAGTGAAAATCATATTCCACAAACTTGGAGAGTTTAAGAATATAAAATAAAATGTTTTGTTACAAGTTCATGTTCCTTTGATTTCATCCTAAAATAATACAACATTTTTTAACACAGCATGACTTGACCGTTAAAGTTGCTAAGCCTTAAGTCGTTATTTTTTGAATGGACCATAGACACGACTACCAGTATGACCACATTGTGCGTGAGCGGGAAGGAGGTATGTGCGTCGACGCGTCGCCGCCTGCCTTCGCGGCATCCATCCGGCATTTACTCTCGCGTTTCCCTTTGTATCGCGCGTTCTCACTTTGCAGATGAAACCCGCGTGTGTTTAGTCAAACTGTGTATTAGGATGTTTTAAAAATGGGTGGACGATATGTGTTATTGTTTGTGGTTATATTAGGCATCGTCCGAGCCGATAGGAAGCCGACAATAGCAGAAAAACTCAAGGAAGATGCAGACCTCTCACAGGTATTTACTAAACTTTCTCGCAACTTTCAATATAACGAAACATTTATCTGCGGTAAGTTTTGAGTCCATTAAAGTTTGCATTTTAAGTTGTAGTAAAGTTTTAAAATGTACCTTTTGCCTTTTTTGGAATTTACATGCTTTTAGTATGAAGTTTTACTTAGCGTACAACATTTTTACCCAGATTAGTGTGCATAGCGCTCTATAAAATTACTTAAGCTAAAAGTGAGTGTTTGCCTTTGATTCTGCTAAGCAATGATATGCAATTTCACTAATGGTATTGAGTAGTTCCAAATAAAAAAAACAAGTGAGTATTTCGTACCAATCTTACCGATAAAAATATATGGATACTCATTTATATAACAGCTTACTTAACAACATCGCGTTCGGCATCTGTAATTAAATTTAACCTATCCAATGAAATCCTTGGTTCGTGACAATATTCAATGTAATCCTCTGCAGTGTTTGCGCTAAAAAATACTGCCCTTGCGGCTCTAATGAGATTAAGTTAATTCTTATCTTGTTAGGCGCATGTCATGCGCGGACAGTGGACAGTTATAGTGACTCACCTATGGTATGCTAATAGGAGCATTCCTATGCGATTTCTTTGTCCTTTAAATGCAGGATCAATTAATTGCATTACGGTGCCTTCTGGCGATTAAATATTTGCATTTGAATAATTATTGCATTTCGGTTAATATACTGGTTAAAAATATTGCACTATGAATCATTATCATTGTGTATTCATGCATTACAGGATTTGCATTATTTGTAAGGAAATCTCTCTCTCGATTTTTTCTATTTTTGAAAGAAATTCGTTGAAAGTAAAAAAAAGACAGGGCTGTCCAACCCTTTTTCAGTTAGGTCAAGACAATCCCTTTCCAATATGCGGGACAAGATGTAACATCTATCTTAATTTAAAACCCGTGTCAGTGGTAATACAACTGAATATTGATGTTAGTTTCAAAATGTTTTATATTTTATAGACGTAAAAACGTAACATAACAAAATGGAGCGACTGATTTTTCAGAATATTTTAATGTATGCTACACCCTACCATTATTTAGGGTCACTAAAAGCATATTAAATATACATAGTTAGAAGTTGTGTTTAGTTTATATAGAATGCAAAACGGAGACAATGTAGAACTATTGTTTAAGACGCAAAGTCTCAGTTACAGTCCTCTAAATAGTAATGATGAATGAGGATATTTAATCCTACATGACTTTTGTGATTCTCATAGGTAATTAGAATAGATTATGGTTTTACAAATCAAATTAAAATCGCAATTTAAAGAAAAATTAATCAATCAAGTAATTTTGTAGCAAGCTTTATCAATTAGTTCTACTTTATTTTACATTTAGCTACTGACGGATTATTGCAACTGTACAATGCTACAGTAATTATAATTAGTTACAAATAACCTCAACGTTGATTTAATATTACTAGTATTCGATTATAACATTTTTTTCCGGCTCAGGAGGCATCCATTGCTGACTGAGATACCCTACCCAACAAGCCTGCGCCAGCAAAGACTCATTCGTTTTCTTAACTCTGCACCAGAATGTGAAATTTTTATGACAGGTTTAGGAAGAAATGATAGTGGATATGAGCGGATGTTAGATTACAGAACAATTTAAGGTTTAATTTTGTGTATGTGTTCTTTTGGCTTCGGCCATAAAAAAAATAATAAATTAATTAAATGAAGTGTAAAGTTCTAAAAATATTTGATTTAAAAAAATGTAATATTAAAGGGATTCGAAAAGCCAGCAGCACTCGAAGCAATCACAAATTTAGACGCGAGTTACTCTAAGAAAACTTATAGGATTCTGAAGTTTATACAAAGGAAACTTCATGGAATGTGCCCAACTTTACAACCAGTTATATGGCTATTAAATATTATTATCATATATGATAATTAATTATAAGAGCTCACGTCTCTATTGCTTACCACTACAATTAACTTGGTATTATTCTAAGTTAATTGTAGTGGTAAGCAAAGATTTTTTGGTGTATATTTATGCACTTACTTATGTGTTGTCAACAGGTTTTTAGTATATATTTCTAAGAGTATTTGAATCAATCATTATACACTGAGCTTCAAGGAATGAGTACAGACACTAAGCTAATACTGTCTTAAAATAAAAATATAATTCAAAATAAGAAAACATACATATTGCCTTACACAAATATACTACACTAGAACAATGTATTATTAAAAACACGATTGAACACTAATCTACTTACTTCTGAACCATAATGACCCGTGAACACACGAAAATCTACTTATCCGTTATTTGTGGTAATCTGTGGCATGCCTTACACAATATTCTGTTATTTATTCTGTGTTTATAAATCGTATTCTAAGTTTAAACATTTCGAGACATTAAATCGTACTACTTATATGCTAAGCTCCCGTTAATTGAGCTGTCTCAAATGGTTGCATCCGCTTATCTTACGGACCTTGTAAGTGGGATAAAGGGCCACTAGTGATATAGTGATTTCTCTATATAAAATGTTAGCGTGTAAAGCCAAGTGTCTGTTAGCCTAGATTAATTTGGTTCCGTTTTTACTAAAGAGTATAAACAAATGCCTACAGTACTGAAGCTTACACATGCTTAATAGTCAATTAGGTAATCAGCTTTCTGTGAGTTTAAGACCGTTACATCATAATATTTTATAAATTAAGTTAATACGAATTGCGTATAAACAGAAAAGGGTTTAAATGCATTAGATTAGAGTTGTGACTGTAATAGCCTAAAACTGAATGACTTCCTTTTATCCATCAACGCTTCTCAAGTTACCGCTTCCTCCAAACTAATTATTATGGACAAAGACTGCTTTATCCATTACGGACGCTTCAACCCAGCTTCATGATTTATTACCATGTAAAATTTACTTTCAATTAATACCGCCACAGATTTGTCACAGTTCAATTTGTATATCATCAATTAAGCTTAACACAAAAATAACGGTGAAAATTATCTAATGGAAATTGTTTTGCGCATCCGTTTTGGTATTCGTAATTAAATTTTAATCCAGCGTGAGGTATTTATTTTTATAATAAACCAACACAGCTTAACTCAAGACACTATGATACAAGGTAAGCGAATATTCATTTGTCAGATTGGTTGTTGAGTACTTCGGTTTTTCCTGTTTCGGGTTATGTATTTAATACTTTGTTTTTAATGATATGCTAATGAATATAATATATTTAATGAGAACTGTCAAATCTGTCAACTGATATAATAATCTCCGCCGAGCACGCGAATTATAAAACTGAATAAATAATGCAATCGTGTTTGTACACGTAAATAAATTAATATTAGAGATGGAATGCAAATCAGAATGTACATTAAATTTGCAAATAATTTCATTCAAAGAGATTAGGAAACTTTATTACACCAACAAAATCCGTTACCACTGACGCCATGCTTAACTAATTCTGAGAGGTGTAAAAAAATATCCTGCCACCACTTCCTGGCTTCCTGTAAATAACAATTGGTGTGGAATTTAATATGGGCATCTGGATGCGGGCTCACCATCTTAGCGTATTTATTATTCCAATCATGTTGAATCATCGTTTGTCACCGTCGTAAATCGAAGTTTAACATTTTTAAATGAATCAAATTAAATGTAAGTGTTTGTGGGTTATACGTTATACGTGTTTATACGGCAATATTGCGGCCCTTTAAAAGTCATTAACTATATCTAGTTAGAGCTTATGTTTCTAAGTGAAACAAGATTAGTTATTTTTACCTTTAAAAACATTCGTAAATATAGACAACCTATTTTCATTAGTGTCGAACCAAATTGCAACATCATATAAATATTTAGTTAATATCACGATACTATTCACACAATTAGCCACAATGCCTATTTTAATGTATTGTGATTTTTTGCCTTTTTTGATGTAACAGGAGGCAAACGAGCTGGTGGGTCACTTCAAGTGAAGTGCTATGGCTAACACAACTGATAATCTACCATATACTTTCATAGTATAATACCACAGCTAACAAAAATTTTAATCACATAATTGTTGACCGTATCTGGCATCAAACCCCGGACCGACAGTCCGGCGTGGTAACTATTGCGCTTGTTAACCATGTGCACATTAATAATTGTCTTATATATTTCTGGATAACATCGATTTATACATAATGTGATTTCAACTAGAGCTGATTTTAATATTGAGAGTAACGAACATCTTTAAGTTTAAAAATTACACTGAAATATTTGTCCATTTATGAACATCTGTCCAGTTTGAGCTAAAAAAACCACTACATTTCAAAAGATTCCATTTCAGATATTGTAAGCAAACTTCACTGAAACAAAGGACTGTTTCAATGTTTCTCATAAAATTGTACACAGCTTCATCAAAGCGTGTATTTTGTTATAATAGAAGTTATTCGTTATAATTTTGTAAAATGTACTACGACTGTACTTTGACGACTGAATTTTTGATGTGTAACTTTATTTCATATAGTTCATACAGTTTAATGAAACTAGAATATTCTATAAAATAACACAGGACTAAAAAATATTTCAGATTCATTAAGGTGCAATCTATTTTAACTAGTATCCCGTATCGGACAACCTTTAACATTACAAATATAACATACAGTTCCAATACGTATAAACCTTTTTGTTTGTCAAATAGCGGCGTAATAAACGGTCCTCTTTACATCTTCCTCTTTGTGGGTAGCAAGATTAATTAAATAGTCATACAGTAAAATTTGGTTATATTTCAAGCTTCACATAACAGGAATTTACGATTCGCGTTGAAATATATGAGAGATGAGGCAGGAAAAATAGGTGTACGTTAGAATCGTGACATGTTTTGTATATTGATGAATTGAAGCGTGTATCGTGAACGTGACGAAACGCATACGTTGTCTTTCGTACGAAGGCTTATCGTGTTACCAACCTTCGCTTTATATGGCTGCTACACGTTAAACCCCCGCAAAGCGTCCACCTAATCATTTTCTGCCCGCAATGACCGGATAATTACATTTAATGATTCCTACTGTTTTGCGGTAAACGTTACACGATAATGATTTTAATGAGATTAAACATTATTGTAATTCGTATTGTTTCTAGTCTTGAATTTCTCATTACTGAGTATAAATTTTGAAAAATACAGAACAGCAAAGAGATCCTTATTACTTACTACGGTTGAAATAAAGTTTATATTTTTCATTATATGACATTCGGGCATGTTTTTTTCCGTGGTTTTCCCTTATTTTAAATAATGCGCAGACGCGACGTTATTTTAAATATAGATAAGTAAGCTCTCCACTCAATCATCGACAGTATCGATACGGGAGCTTTTTGTAAATTTAAAAAGCAAATACGACCACGGAACATTAAAGCTGTCATCGTGTCTAATTTATCGCTGGTTCTCTTCCCCTATGAAAGTATATGAGCCGTGATCTTTATGAGTCTTCACTAATAAGGCTGAATTGATTTTATTGAATACAAATTCCTACGTAATGAATCAACAATGTCGTTATACATTCCAAAATGTTTATTTTACTTTTTTAGTATATTCCTCTTTTCCACGTTTTTCATACGATATTATACACGTTAATATTAATTCTTACGTATTTCTGATTTAACGAGTATAATCATTATTAAGTTTTCGTGGATTTATGTCATGGTTTGATGAGATACTAACATATTATGGTAAGTAGCGATACTCGCCGCAGGCTTCCCTGCTCCTTTTCTATTCAACGATGTAAATAGCCTGGCCGATTAGAGAATTTGCAATTTAAATGAATACCTTGCAACTGCCTTTATGCTCTTTAAGTTTGTTTAGCCGTACATATAATGAATAACTCGATGTTATTGCTATCGGAGCTGCACCCTTGATATTAATCAGTATTTCCAGGTAAAATTAATATTGTATTTTCATATTCAAGTAATTCTCCTTATTTTTATACTATATAATTAAAATTATTTAAATTATACCGCATAATTAAAAGTACTTATTGTTACATATTTTAAAAAACAAGTAACATGTAAAAATTAAAAACGACTCTAAACTGCTGGGCATTCATTTTATTTATTATGAATTTAGTCTGTGTAAAAGGTTCTCATTGAAAACCTGTCACACAGTAACTGATACATTATAAATCATAAATAATTATTCTATAATAACTGTGGTCAATATGTGAACGACACCTGATTTAGCCTCGATAAAAACTAGGTGAATAATATCACATCGCAATTTATGATAATTAATATGGTCTCTTAGGACTGTTGAACGCTGGTTAAACTTAAATCCAGTTTCAAGACATTGTTACACAGTGACATTGTTCAAGCGGAGATTGTTACTTTAGATACTTGCGGGATGAATTAGTGCCCAGTTGTTTAGTCCCGTAGTTCATTTATTTTGTAGAAAATAGCTTATAGTGTATCCACTGACATAAACGACGTCCCACGTCGCACGTAATCGTAACGAACTTAGTTAATATGCTATGTCTTTACCCAAATTTGGCTGTTAATTTCAAAGTTGATATTTAGAACAGCTTTAGCGATGCATCGAACAATTCGTTTACACTTAATAATATTATAGTTTGTAAATAGGTTATACAATATTATATGTGTTAGAAAATGTATGTAGATTATTTCTAGTACTCTATACACTAGCGAATAAAAGTACTCGGTCAGCCACCGGAGGGCGCGGTAGATCCAATAAACCATTACCACTTATAACACCGCCGTGTCGGTTATATCCTCCCCAACCATTAGACCTAATTAATACATCGCCAATCGAAATTCTTTCTTCGAAGTTCAAGATCTAGGCTATGTATTTTTTGGTATTAAGCAGTAATAATTCAAAGATATTTAACGCATTTAAGTGTCAAATTAATGTTCATTGGTAGTTAGAAACTTTGTCCATTATACGCGATACATATTAAAGCTTGACGGTCACGATCAAAATTAATGAGATTCCAAGTGAATAAACTTACTTTGAGTAAGATATACTTTATTTATAGAACCACGACTCACTACATTTACACACATAGGCTTTGGTAATGAAAAAATTTTATTAAAATGAAGTAAAATCTTTAAGTTTGTTATCCTAAAATATTTTTATGTATTTTCTATATAACTCAATATTTATTCAGCCTTCGTTTGCCATCTGGGTTATCATATTATAATATTTAATTATATAATTTTATATATTTATGTTTGGCTTGTATCAATAATACAAGCTATAAATGTCTTAGCTTATAGCTAACTTACAATGTCTGAAATGTGTCTCATATTTATAAAATTATTATTCCCGATGCCCTATCAATGATATTATAATCTTGTATATTTTTCTACTATTTTCACTGCCCTTAAAAAACCCTTGTCGTTTTGGCATTACTTGTCTATGATTCTTATATTGTATTGAAAATGATTTTTTATTAACTCTTAAAAATCATATAGTATTCATCAGTAAAAATATATATATAATAACGATTGAAATGATTATTTAATGTGTTCAAAGTAGGTAAAAGAAACGGTGTACGAGATACCCACACGTAAATCATACTGGCTCAGCCCCTCTGGGGAAAAATGTAAAATGCTTTTCATTGTCAAATGTCTAAACATTCTAACTTCGTAGCATCTAAAATCCATTTTAATTCAGAAAGTCGGAATTGAATGGAATGGTCTTATAATGACACTTTCCTGTTTCTATAAACATTTTATTTTCAAATATCTGCATTTCGGTAACACGTCAACAGTGTAGAATATTTTGTGAAGTGGAAAAGACAAACTTAGTTCGTTTGATGTAACATTCATTGGAATTGCTTTTGCAACAATGTTGAGCGTTAGTTTAACTTTTATGAAGCAATTTTAGTTCGGCCTAGGTTTTCGAGCCCTTTCACCTATATACAGGGTTCGAATACCTAGGTCCAAGGTAATACATATATATATATATATTGTATGTAGATATATAATTATTATTCAATTATTAATTTCGGAGTATGATTTCATGATGCTTGTTTTATAATTTTGATAGTAAATGTACAGTTACGTTTGTGGTAAACTGGTACTGAGATTACTGACATTAAAGAACTAACGAACTTATTGATGTTTTTTGTTAGGTTTTTTCATCGTTCCTAGATTTATGTTTATATATTTCTTTAATAATACTTGCTCTTCTTACTGCCTCTTTCAGCTCTCACGTACGGTTAAGCCGCTTTTAAGCGATAAGCCATTTAACCCTAATAAGTATAAGATATAAATTTAAATGACGTTCTGGAATACAATCGTCAGAGATAATATTTACGAACCCTGAACCCACATATTTTTATTTTCATACTCAAGGTTATACGGCTCTCAAATATTTGAGATGCTCGATAGGTATAGCTTTTGTTTACAGCAAATATTCCATTCTTTGCAAAAGCCTTTTAGTCTGTGTTCAATACTCGTACGAATATTCTAATGCAAAGAGTTCTAAACCGTATATTCCGTTAATTTGAGAACGACATCTAAACAAAGATTGAACTAAATGAATATAATTGTTTCTTAGGACTGTACTACAGAATTTTAAGACCAGATTTAAGATGTATCGTGTGTAGTGATATTATTTTTGGAATATCTTGAACGTCAGATACAAGTGAGATGATTTCGATTTCTTATTAAGTATAAGTTCATAAAACTACCAGTCTGCTGTAACACACAACACATGTAACATCAATGAGTTCTATTCACTCACCCCAAGTTGTGTAATAAATCAAAAAGCTTTCGGTATTAACTTTCGGTGAACCATGATTTGGTGCCATTATATAAACTACAAACATTGTTACGTTTACTGAACAAAAAATAAGCAGGGAAGCGTAATGCAACCTACTTCGCTCGAATTATTTGTCATAGTAAAATGTTTCGCCCTAAAGCGGACTTATTTTTTGTTCGCGATGTAAATACGTATAACGCATGTTTAGCAACTGGCGATTGTTTGACGACCCCTGACAATACCCTTTTGTAGTTACACGGGTATTATCAATATTTTTACACGGCTTTTTATTGAAAAACAAGGACTAAATCTTATTTAAATTTATAATTCCGACGTATCTATACGTATCTAGTAAAATACTTGTAAACCGACCTGTATTTTAAACTTTAGTCAACACCAAATTAGCCATTGAATTCAAGCATTCTTTTTAATTTCACCACACAAAAGTCAAGTTTTTAAATTTTAAAGCATACTAATTTTCGGGTTAAAGCTAAGGCTAAGGTTCCTAAAACAGTTTTTGTTACACGATGACTCAACGCAACTTTAAATTATATATTGCAAACTTTGGGAAATGACAATGACAATGCAGTGTTTAATATTAAAAGTGGGTAAATTATCGGAAGCCTGTTAAGGGCGTGTTCCGGTTTCGAGGCAGCCCCACTACGGCTTCCGCTTAGTGGTTGCCAACCTATGCAGACACTTGGTTGTTTTAAATCCACAATGCATTGTTCTAACGTAATTGTATTGTTAATTAATGACAATATTGTGTAAGTAACATTAATTTTTGGTTGAAAAGGCATACTATACCGTAAACTAATATTTAGAGGACAAAGATCCCTTTAATGTGTCGGCAATTGGCTCAGCATCGGTACAGTTCAATTTTTAAGTAGCCTTACAATGCTTTGTTATTTTAATTGTCAGTAACACAATTTTGTATTAATCGTTTATTTTAAAAGAGCAGCTATCGAGTTTCTTGCCGGTTCTTCTCGGTAGATAGAGAGACTGCCTTTCGAACCGGTGGTAGTGTAAAAATTTACGATTCAAAAGTGTCCTTATAAAGACCTACTGAATAAAGATATTTTGAGTTTGAGTTTTAATTGTTGATTGAATTGTATGTAAAATTAGTATTCATTCTGAAAAAATACCTATGATATTCATTTAATATGTTTTATGACTACGTAGATTTGTTGTTAGCACGGTTTGAACAACGGCGTATCAATTCCCGGCGAACAAAAACATCTTGATTCACCGTTGGTTTATTCAAGTACATGGAGGAAAATATGCGTCGTAATTTTTCTATGATATCTTTAAACTTAAGAAAGTAAAACGCGTTTTGTCAACTAACATCCAACACCTGAAATAATGATAAAACCAATATTTTCGCTTATTGAAAACCACAGTTGTACTTGAAACCCGAGAAATTGGATTGAATTGTGTCGCGGTAATGGTGAGGTTCAGAATGATTCTATACCGATTGTTATATCTTCGGAGGTATTATGTACTGGTAATAGTGGATATATACTATTGGTTTATACTGTCAAAGTTTGTTAATCATATTTCGATAGTGACGTTTTATTTTGTGTTTTCCCTACTTTGCTATATCCGAGCCCCACGGCTCCTGCGAACTTTCTTCCAGTTCTATGCTACTTAAAGAACAGTCATTCATACGTTATTAGTTTATGAGTATGTAATTACGATTATTTGAATAACTTTATCAAAATGATCTAATTGTTTAATTGAACGTTTTTTAACTTTTTCTTGTTTTTTGGTCAAATTGTCCTAATAAAATTTAAATAACGGCTTTTGATATAAATAATCCGTATAGCAAATCTATACTTATAATAAGACAGTAAAAATATTAAATAAACCACCAACTGAAAGCTTGCCTACATAAAATATTGTAGTTATTATTGCAAATAATGTGTGTTTTATGCATGACAAATGATTAACCCAATTATTTGACGATTAAAAACATAAATGAAGAATGTAAAAAATACAAGAGGTTCTTTGTTCAAGTGGTTCATATTGAATGCAACCGTGCGCGTCTGATTGATATCGTATCAAAGGCCTGCCTTTTCCAGCTTGGCGCATGGTGGTCTGACATACCACACTGTATTAATATTTATTATTGAATAAACTTTTGACTCGTAACTAAAGGACTCTTAAGATACATAACGTTGAATCCAACCCGCAAAATAATCTTAACCACCAACTACTTCTACGTCTAATTTTATATGTATACATTGTGCTTTAATAATATAGGATTAGTACAAAGATCCGAAATGAAACATTATGCTTAGTCACGCTATTCAATATATTTTCATTGTAACCCATATTTTGTACATTTTACGTATAGAATACGACGCCTTCGCCTCGTTTTAGATATAAATTATAAATACCTCATTTAATTTTAATAGCATTCTGATTTTTTAAAAATTATTTATTGAAAATTAAATACTAAGAGCTCTTGAAACTTTGATAATCATATTATTTTATATAATTATATATCCACTCTTAATTCATCGTTCAATTTAAGAAAATATAAAAATACACCCTACGATTTGCCCTTTAGTAAATTTGATTTGTTCCCTAAAACAATCGAATAAAATGATATATTGCCAATTTGTGGAACAATAAACTTTGTCCCCACCGTTTCAGTATTCATTTTACCAACAAAGGGCATATTGGCGTTGAAAGTCTGCCGACTTATGTTTCATTCAACGCGGAAGCGCAGATCTAACGAACAATAGCCAGGGACGATTGCTCGTGCAAAATTAATCAGAAGGTACCATATTCACGCTGCAGTTGATTTACGTTCGGGGAATTAACCAGGCGTTATACACTTACTAACTGTAATCCATAGGTTATTATGTTAAATTGCGGACTTTAGTCTTGTGTTCATAAAATATGGGTTGTTCTATATTAATGTTTTTGTATTATTCACATACAATGAAGTTGGTTAACTTGATTTAGTTTGACGAATACATTACTTATCGCATTGTAAATGTACAATTGAGATTATTGTTTCTACTCTGTCCTAATTACCTTCTATTTTCATTGAGTTATTTCCAATTATCTAATTTATATCATTTAACATATTTTATTGAATACACGAACTGTTCCTAAGCCAGCACATTTTCCTGTTTTATTAAGTTATTCAGTTCAAGCTTCAATAGTTCCTTGCGTAACCCAAACATAGCAACAAAGCAGATAGCTTTATAATATTCAAATTAAGATTAAGATTCGCAAATCATATTTAAAGACAGCAAGTTTTTAATTGCACTTAGTTAATGTCATATAACGATAATGAATATAAATATGATATTTCATTTTGCGTATATAAAACAAATTATCCTATATATCAATAGTATGTGCTTACCCATTGTGTAAGATGAAAACTATGTGTGATGAGTACGGTTTCCTATTGTGCCACAACGTACGTGTAATAACTGTTTTTGTATACAGTAATCACGGAAAACCCGTAACAAAAGTGCGGAAAATATGTTTTATTGTAAATTTTCCGTTACATCACTTATCCTTTCTCAACCAATCTTTGAAAGTTATGTGACTACGATTTCCGGATGTGAATTACAAACAAAGTCGGTTATAGGTTTTTTTAAATTCATAGTGTGCATTTTCGTGTAGTGGAATTCCTGGACTATCCCTATAACCTAATCCCGGGGCATATAATATAGACGTTATATTTTTTTATTTGTAAGGGCTTTGTTTAATAACTTTTAACATTAAAGTACAGTACGCAAACTATAATATTTCATTAATGACTAGCGTACTAGAGAAAGCAGTGATGCTTACCTGATGTCATAACGTCACAAGAGTTTTAGAAGATAATGAAGTGCCCTTTGAAATAAGCATAATGAATAAAGCTACGAAAAGTACCTGTCCTTTTATAAACCCTTTGATCTTATACGAGTGAGTCTCGAGTCTCGTAAAACGAATTACGAACGATAAAATAATATTATTTAAGTTTAATTAACCGTTAAATTTCGTATGAGCTTTGAGTGGAAGATCAATTTTGATATATAGAGATTCTATGTTATTATTTTTAATAACATAAAATTAAGTTATTTTTAAATTTAATTTCATCTACAAGTCAACTTCTTATAGCACTTGATTTTATAACCAAATGAAGGCTTTATTTCCGTTTTCATAGCATACGTTCTTCTACTTAAATCTGTAATATTCGAGTTCGTAAACCCCATGTAAACAATTGGAAGATTTGGCGACGGGTTGGCTCTCTTCGTCGCGACATCCTGGCGCCATCACTTAGAAATACGAAACGTCGGAAATAGGTCCCAAAATTAAACAACGACATTAATCGTGGGACTTCTGATAGACAGGTGTAAACTTATACATTAATGGAAGTAAATTCTAGAGATTTCTTATTGTAATTTTAATTGCCGGTTCAATACTCGACAGTTCAAATTCGATGCATATTAACTGTATTGTATGTGTACTCACATAACGAAGTGTTTACAATTAGAAGTAAAAATAAATTCAACATTTATTTCAAACCATTCCGACAGGCATATGTACAGCTTTATTTAAATGTCAGACGAAAGTATTATGAGGGGAGATGTAACCATGACCTGATAGGAAGTTCATGTTAGTTCTTGAACTAATGCCCCATTTATAAATAATCGTGGTATACGGACATTCATACTTTATAGCGAAATAAAACGGCTACAATTTTATTTAATAATCAAACATTATTTGGATAATTATACTATTAACTATTGTTTATCCTTTAAATTAATGTTTTTAATAAGTATAATTATATATTAATACAGATCTTTATTAGTATATTTTCATGTCTTAGTTAGACAGGCTTATCGCATTAATTTGCAAATAGTTTTGTTTATTTTGAAAACATTATTTTACTAACTTTACCTATTTTTACGAAACTTTTTATGACTTAGAAATTTGGACCGTATACAACTCTTGTCTCTTAACACGAGCCGAGCTTCACAGAACATACTTGTAAATCTAATATCGCTAAGGTCTTTATCCTATGGAGTATTATTTTATTATTCAACCTTCATGTAACTGAAAGCCAGCGTAATGTTATGAATTACTTTACATCGCGGGTCTGTTATTTTAATTCTGCGAGTATTTTATCAGAATTCTACGTAAAAGTTTCAATTGGATTGTCTGTGTTTGCACAGATATTGAATCGTTTTATTCCACCTTCTTTTATTTTTAACAGGAGTTTATTGAACTCCGATATTAAATGGGCCAATAATCAAATAATTAATTCTGAATAATCTTGTATAAACAAGCTTAGTTGGCTAATTTGAGTCATTATTATTAAAGGTAAATTATTTATATTATATCAAGAAAACATTCGGGACATTTGACATCTAAATTAATACCTCGGTCTACTATTATCCATCGACACGAAGATTTGTACTTACTTTTTAATGCTCCCCATTTATCTTAGTTAATTACGGTATAGGTGGGTACTTTGCTAATCGAAGTACCCACTAAATATGGCCAAATCTTGTCATTTATGTTATAATACTCATCGCATTTGTGTCTATGATTGGTTAAATCAAATAATTGACTAAATACAACATTTTGATTAAGTTCAGTATACGTGTAAGTGTATACATTCTTGTTAACATGATTAGGAATAGTATTAAATCGTTATAGTATTCAGTGCGTACTCGCTCAGTGCATCGGTTCGTAATCTATCTGTTTGAACTGTTAATTAAGCTTGTCTGGTGAGTATCACATATTTAGTCTAATAATATTAATGTGTATTGTACGCAAAGCTCATTGAATGGATATCATTGATACAGTGAAGATTATACACATTAATCTAGTAATAAGCTTTATTGTAAGTATATGAATGTCTTGATTATTTATACGTTAACGTTATGAGTTACCTAAACTTAACTAAACTCAAATAGACATTTTATAAATGGAATAAAACTGGGGAATGATAACAAGTCCGAGTAAAAAGGGTATCAATAAGTAATTCTAGATTTTTACGATTCTCAACAATAAAAATTATTAAAAATTAACTTGGTTGGGTTTTACCTTTTATGTGCATAAAACTTTAATAACGGTTCTCCATTTTGTAATAAATTATCTTTACAATAAAATTAGCTATAGATGCATTTAATGTACTAAACTTTTTATCCTTACTATAAATTTTAATAACACATCGAGATAGGGCAAAAAAACTACCTACCAAAAATAACATAACCAATTTACATAAAGTATACAATATACATAATAAGGTTAATTTCTAAAGGAGATCATTATCTATATATATATAGACAACAAAAGTAAACACATTTGTTTACTTTTGTTGTCTTTGCGCAAACGCTAGTATAAAAGTTAATCTATGAGGGGAGATTAATAGTATTCTTAACTTGGATTAGTAATAAAAACGTGTTTTACTTTTAAAAAAATGTTACTTGCGTTATGGAGGGATCTTTTGAATTTGAACAAAAGGGAACTAGCCTTTTCAAAAAATATTTGGTAAATGTGATTTTCATATAATATAAATTTTTCCTTGTCCATGAAGAATAGACCAAGAGCTTAACAAGGACTCTTGTAGCTTATTAAGCGTTACCAATTTTCTAACAACAAAATCAGTATCTACATAAGAATTACGTAGAGACTGAGTAAGTAAATAATCGCTAAATTAAATATTGAAATTAATCAAGCAGTCGCTGATACGTCGTAAGGGATATATTGTATATTTAAGGATATTTTTTTTTAGAAATAACGATAATTGGTTCTGTGTGTTGTGTGCTCAATGAAATAAATAGTAGTTTCACAAACAACGACTACGGTGGGAATAATCAGTGATTCACGTGTTTTTGTATTTTTAAAATAACGACCCTCACTGTCTCGATGGTACTGTGAGCTTTAAAGCGTCAAAACTGTATGAAACAACATTTTATTGTTATATTTGAAACATAGTAATTTCAGCAAATTCAAAGGAACGTTAACGATTGTACTGCACTTGACATGGATGAAATATCTTTGTATCAACTCAGGTTTAATTAAGCACAATACCGACAGCGTTACTAGGAATTTGAAAATTAATTTGGTTTCTAAAGAATATCTTCTTTCGAAAGTCAAAATTACTTATAAAATAAAAGATATGAGTGAATGTATATATCTTACTATATTAAATAAAACTGAAAAATATTATAGGTGTACTTTTGAAGGCCGGTTTCCTCATTATATTTGTATTGTCCCCACGGGCAGCCATTAACAATTCTCAAAGCTCCAAGTAAAAGTCAAATATTTTGAATATTTTTAAATGTAAATGATTCTTCTTAGAACTAAAATTTCATTTCATTGAATAAAATTTCACCTAGGTTTAAAAATTACGATCATTTAATTTCCTGCTTTATAGGTTTGCCTGGTAGATCATTAATTAGAGATAAGGCTACCTGTTGCACAGTATATATTTCTTTAATTAGATCTTTTTTTTAAATGTTGTACTAGTAGCTTATGCCCGCGACTTCGACCACGTGGTTTAAATACAAAAACAAATTGAAAAATCGGTTATTAATGGCACAGTTGTTGTGAATATTTTTATTGTATAAACTTTCATCCCCTATAAAAAGTATGTATACTAAATTTCATCGTAATTGGTTTAGTAGTTTAAGCGTGAAATCATAACATACATATACACAGACTTCCTTTCGCATTTATAATAATAGTATGGTATTAAAAATATAATTAAATACAATCGAATAAAGTTATGATCGTTTGCGGAAACTGTTGTGCTTAATGCTAAATATTTTCGAAAGTTTACTCGTTCTCTAGGAACGTTTAGTTTAGTTCAGACAAAATTAAGGCCGCATAATTAAATTTATTCACCCTTACTGTAAATAATATACAAGATGATCATTTATATACAGGTGAACCACATAAATATTGCAGCCTCCCGTACTTTAAGTTTATCACGGCTATGGACACTGTAATTTATTCCTGACTTTATGGTATTTAATCGTTAAATCCAAGGGCCTAGTCGGGGAATCATAACCGGACATCTATAGCACATAAACTTCTTTTTTTATTAGAAATCTCTTTAATAAATTATCATAACAGCGACCTGAAATATAAAGTCTCCTGACTTTATTCTTTTTCAGCCTCGATAATAGAGTTTTGTGGGTCATGGGACAATCCTTTTCTGATTAACGATTCCATACAATTCGATTTAACTTTAAATTACGCCGGGCAGATAACTCTATGCTTATTGAGAAATGTGCTGTTATAAACTAAAAATACTTATTATAAACAGAGAAGTATACATAAAAATATTAGCATACATATTATTATTCATACATTTATATTCGTTATTAGGTAAATCAAAACTTTGCATTTTAAAGCTAAGCAAAAACTGCAGATATTAATTAATTTAAACTTATGCGTGTTTATAAAAAGTTTTATGGCCAAACTTTAATATTACTGCGCGTTTAACTGTTCTAAATAAGAAAACTGTATACATTTTAAAATTAGTTTTTTTATTTTAAATTATTATCACTTTAATTGTGTAACGTAAATTGTTTATCGACATAATTTCATTATTGTTTACTCATATGTTGAATGGTCTTAAGGCAATAAGTGATTTATTTCTATATTATCTAATTTACTACGGAAAATTATATGACATGAGAATAGTATTTTCTATAGCTAACACTGTGTTTACCTGAGCCGTATTTTCCTGGTTGTAAGTCCACTTTCAAATCACATTACCTAGCCAGCTGTGCCAATTAGTTCTATATACATATAGTATATGCCTATTAATAATAATAGTCGCACCTATATACCAACCCGACGACTCCGCTGGCGCAATAGTTACCCTGCCGGATTTCCAAACAGCGTGTACCAGGTTTGATAGGTACCGGTAAACAATGATAATGATGAACATATAAGTTGGTTGTTATAACATAACATATGCGTAATTTATCAGTTGTGTTAGCAATAATACAAACTATAAATCCCTTGCATTGGGGCTAACCGTGTGTGAAATGTGTCATATTATTATAACTATACTTTTACACGAAGCCACCGTATTTAATAATAGTGCTTATATCTCCCGCTGAGTTTAATTCCGATTTTAAATCAGATTAACACTTAGCCTTTGAAATGGTCGATTTGTGAAAGCATTGTTATCAAGATTAGGGTGTAACAAAACAATTTTAACGTTTGAATACGAGACTGTCAACAAAAACGATTTGAAAAGTACAACATGGGGTGCGTACTTTTATCGCCACTGTATTGGGGTGCAGCTAGCTGACCGCCATTTATATACTTAATTTATGACACATGTCGAAATAAACTTCGTGTTGAACTTTTGTCGTTAAAGATGTCGCGACATATGGTCTATATACGTTCTGACTACAAAATTGTGTCTTTGATATATTCAAAATTTTATACCACTTATATATATTTAAAGATGCGGTGATTTGGTAATTATCTTTATTTAATGAAAACACTTTAGAATTCTATACGTAGATATTGTCACCATAAAGGTGAAAATGTCTACGAAACAGCTCTCGCTGAATTTTGTGCTTAATTAAGCACAAAAAATAATTCATTTAAAAAAGAATAACTTAGACTTGGATACGGATACAAAACATCTTTAAAAGCCAAGAGATGACTATTGACAAATATACTTAATTTCATGTTTCTAGTTCAATTTTTTTTTTGTGAAGAGGGGACAAACGAGCAAGAGGCCCACCATAAAGGCAAAGTCGCCGCCCATAGACACTCACGTAGCTGGGGGTTCGTGAGTGAGTGAGTTTTAGAGAGTGATCTATTATATACAATTGTTCATATAGTTTCAAAAAATTTTGAAGACATATTTTTTTTAAAATCACAGTGCCTAAGTACGCGAAAATTGAAGCATTTAATAAAACGTATTGCATATAAAGCCACACTATGTGCGGTGCCTTATTAGTAACTAGCCATTGTTCATTACAAGCGAAGGACAAATCTGCGGCTACTAACGCCGGCCACACGTCGCAGAGCCTCGTGTTTTCTAATTAGAGGCCCCTGTTTATGCCTTACGGATATACAAATAAAACTATCGTCATATGAGTAACCGTTGAACAAAGAGTAATGTGTTTTTATTTACGTGATAAACATAAAAAAATAATCTATAAAACAAATATCTTCATTTTATATTGTAGAGCGTCTCAAATATATGTAGCTTTATACATTAGAAATCAATTACAGTTGTTTCAGTTCCACAGATTGCATCAACTAGTTCTAATATTCATAGTTAATTATCAATGGACTGAAGTTACTTGTCGATATGTTACTGATTATTCCAGCCCGATCTGTCTAGTCAAACGAATTCGGCGCCACGCCGTCGCCATATACACCAGCTTCCCTTGTTTCTACAACGTTCTATTTTCGTTGCCAAAATCTGGATTTATAGGGGTCATGCTCCCTTGGTATTATTGAGTTTACGACTATCATTTGGGTAACATTTTCAGGTCATTAAAAGACATTATTACTCCACCAAAAGTAGGATTTGGCCAAATTTATTTCACTTTTTGAATGGATCTTTATTATAGTCTTAAGTCGTGTGTATAATGTGATAATTATTTTTCTTATTGAAAAGGTATGACCGCATTCAAAACCAACTCATAATGTATTATAATCCTAAAATCGCAAAACGTATGTATTTTAATTTCATTCGTTACTACTTATTTGTAAATGTAGAGTAAGAATATTATATTAGCCATTATTCTTATGAACTTAAAATAATATCTAATGTAACTGGCTTTTAAAGGTACTCGTTGTGTCAATAATATATTTCCTCCTTGTTTATTTTAAATCTTACATGATTCTTATAGTTTAAAGAGTTTCTTAACTTGTTAAAAATAGACTTATTAATGTTCTAGGAATAGAATATTAACATTTTTTAAAGTCGTCTAGTTTCTTGATAAAGGATATAACGAAAGAATGCGTTTAGTTAGATTACAAAGACTTGATACCTCTTGACGAGTAGCTCTTAATAGTACTTATAGCATTAATAAATCACTCATACGAGTCTTCTAAATAAAAAATTAACCTACTACTCAGTCGGTTGTATCCCGAATAATAAATGGGCCTTAAATTTCTTTCAGAACATTATTTCCCCTACATTATTCCCGAAACGCTAGCCGGAATGAGGATCCACGGCGCGAGCTTCGGCGTCCATAATTAATGAGAATTTTAATAGACAGAATACGATTAATTTTAAAGTTTATTCTTGGAAAACTTTCAATCAATATAGAAGATCGTGTCACTTGGACGTCTCTATCGACAGCTTTATCTATGTGTTCTTATGTTTTAGCTTACTAAATATGTAGTCTAAATTTTTACCCTATTTAAGTCATGTCTGATATCCTCCTATACTTAAAGGACGAATGCATTTCGGAAAAGACTACCACTATTTCTAACGTATTGTAAAGATTCTTATTCCTCCGGTCGTCTGTGAGAGATCGTTCAACATTAGGATTAAATAAAAGGAATGACCGCTGTGAATTATTATATCTTTAAAGCGATGTACATATATCAATGACTAAGTAGTGTTTATTATAAGCAATTGCTAGTTTATAAAACAATTGCACACCTGTGGCAGACTATAGAAACCGCAACCGAAGTTTCTAAATCACAATTTGTCATAACGCGCAAAGTTGAAATAGTTTACAAGTTCTTAATATATTACTGTAAATTACAGTCGTAAAAGAGAAATTTATTAAAATATTTTTTTTTTAAATTCAAATATGATTCAAACCACCAAATAGCCGTTTGGCCACAACCAAACCGTTCTATTATATTTGCATGAATGCGGGTGCTTATTAATGATTGTCTTAAAATTTCTATAATATTGCATTCTGTGCGGAAAACGGAAATAGTGTTATACAATGCATAATATGTTTGTCTTTTTCAGTTCCTGGCGTTATTGGAGAGCAATGTGGTGGCAAACACAAGCCTCCAGTATCGTCAAATGACGTTATTCGCGCCAACTAACGCCGCATTCCAGAAATACAACCGGGAAATGGATGACTTTCTAGTTCTATATCACATATGTAAGTAGATTTTTTTTTGTTATAACGTAGTTTTTATATTCGCGTGTGGCAATAGTTAAACAAAATTTGAAGATCAATATCATTTTGGCTTATTAAATAAATATCATTCACACAATCATTTGTCCATATATAAACAAATTATACCTTGTATAATAAATCTGATAAACTTACATATACTATGTATATTTTATATAAATACATTACTGTATCTGCCATTTAAGCCTCGTAGGGATCACAGACCCTGAGTTCGGTAATTCGGCATGGTAACGATTGTACAAACTTATCATAATATATTATGTTATCTATATAGCAAATTGAGCGACATAATCTGGTATGTAAGCTCTTAAAACCAATAGACTTTAAAAAAATTGTCCCTCATGTAGCCAATTTAAAAGTGACTAAACATTTTGTAACTTATTTAACAAAGAAAAAGTCCTTTTAACGCCCAGATATATAAAAATAAATAATTACAATTTAAAAAGATAAAACATTGTAAAAGGAAAATTGGATCGGCACAAAGGCTTTATTTGATCCAAAAACTCATATCTTACTGAACCTGTATAATTAATTCATTCATTGAATGAATAACGTATGGGTACTGTTCGATAATAGTCCACATAGACTTTAGATAAAAAAATACAACCTTACACATTATAGGATAGATTTTATTATAAAATTATCTCTTAAATATTTATTTAGATTCCAATTACAAACAAAATTATTTAATACTACTACTAAAATAAACTAATAAGTGTAAAACTTAAATAAACTAGTTAAAAATAATAATATTAAGATACAAGATGCAGTCCAACCGCTTAATTGTTTAATATTATTCGTTTCCCCAGCAAATCTAGCTACGACACTGCAGAATTTGGACTACTCAATATCGTCGGAACTCGACGGCAACCCTCCCCTGTGGGTAACGAGACGACGGGACCGGCTCCACGATGACATTTACGTCAATAACGCTAAAGTCGACGTGTCAAGATCATATCAGGCCACCAATAGAAATGGCAAAAGACAGGTAATGTTCACGCCACTTATCACTTCACACGCGTCACGTCATCTTCATTGAATACATATTTCAATTATGTATTTGTGGATATTTGGAATTCAATTAAACCAAACACTTCAAAGACGTGCATATTTATACCTTGTTGCATGCAAATTTTTTCACCTCATTATTATAGTATAGTACAAAGTGTGTAGGTCAAAGTGTATATAAAATACACTTTAACCTTAATACGTCCACATTTTAACTGTATAAGTATTACCTAGTTACTTAGCTTAAATCATTATTTTGTTAAATTCGATTCGCATATTTTATAAAAAAATTACATTTTGTTTTCATTATTTTTTATAGAAATATGTGACACCAAAATATATATCACCATGTATTATATATACATTCTTTACCCGTTTCAATGATATGTACAGTCAAAAGAATTAATTAATATAAGGAAGGAATGTGAAGTCAAATTTAATCAGGAATGAGATTTAATTCGGTTTGATATGTCACATTAAAAGTTATTTAGGTCATGTGAATTGTGTCGTATAATACAGGGATTTCTCTTTATAAATAAATATTCTGCTAATACAGTTAAATTAGTTGAGTTAGCTAACATACTTGTATTGTGGATTCTGATTAGTAATTTTATTTCATACTATCTATTGACCGAGGCACTATCCTCTTATATAATGATTATGAGGCAAGAATAGTCCTTTTTTTGAGAAATAACAATATTATATTGCTTTGCTTTGCTTTGCTTTAAATACATAAGAAGCTGTTATATGACAAAAGAAATGAAATTTTTTTTTAGTATAAAATTAAAAAATATTGAAGTAAAGTATACAATTTATTATAAAGCAAAACTATATTAAAATCGTATACAAGCTATGCCAATATAGAGAATATTGCACGTTGGTTAATGCAGATATATCAGTCGAATACAATCATTATAAATAGCCCAGATAACGTTTATTTATTAAGCGTAAATTTAAATACTATTGCAATGTAAAAGTATGCAATGCGCCGTTGGGTTTTATAATATATAGGAAATATTATTTATTGGCCGTCTCTAATGAGAAGAAAAATCTGAGCAAATGTTTAGATTTTTTGAGAATTTTCATGTTGGTGTGGGCTGAGTGGTATAAGAGTGCGACCATCCATGTTGAGGTGCACCACCGATGTGTGTGTGTGTGTGCAATTTAAACTTCGAAGGCAACATTAATAAACTAAATCGGCATATCTTAAACTCAGGATATTTATGTCAGACACAGAAGGCTCACCAGTTTGTCCTAAACGAAACGAACGAAAATGTCCGAAACTAAAATTACCAAAAACCTTTGAAGTCCGCTAGTCCTAAACTAAGTTTGTACCCGTTAAAGAAGTTCAATTTAGTACGATTTGAACATGTATAACTGATGATTTTTATTTATAGTAAATAATCAAGGTTACAAACATGTAGGTAGCTTTTATAAAGCTTATGAATTACTGTGATAAAAGACCACTTTAAGTAGGATTCAGTATTTTTGGAGTATTGGTGACCATACTTTGTCTTAAAGTAGGAAATACGTTTTATGCCTATGCCTGACACAATTGTCATTGTGCATGGCTCTAATAGTGCTTCATACACTTAAGTACTAGCCTCACATTGCTGACATTAGCAATAAATACAGCAAATAATTTTATTTCAATCGACGCGACTCAAGTATCCAATTAGGTGTTCGTACCATGATAATGAATGAAGTTATTCAATTACTTTATAGCACAAATTGTTGCTTTGTACTGACTGTGATTTGCACATAGGCTCTTTATGTTTTATATGCACTGCGCGTACCTCTATAAACTTTCAACTAGCAATTTGCCAACTCTCACACTGAGAAATATACATTGCAACTAATATCTTATAAACCGTATTCAACTTTTAATGTGAATAGTTCACGTACCAAATTTTGCGAATAAATATAGATCTTGCACGAAATTTCATATGCTTAGTGTTTGTATTACAAAGACATAGACGAAGTAAGTCGAAGACTTGGGTCATTTTTTGTTTCTCTGAATGCCTTGAAACAACTGTATTGTTTTAAACTCGGTTTATTTAATATAAAAGAAAAGGTATGGTAGTATTTTTTTATTATTTACTATTACAAATTATGTTGTTACTAAGACGTTAAAACTATTATAAATTAACTGTCTAGGTTAATGAACGTAGTGTATAATAATTATTTATACACTAACGCGACAAAAAAGCTAAAAGCTTAAAAGTAAAGTAGAATTACATGTAACTGAAGGAAACTTAACGTTTTATCAGCCTTGCTTAAATTCTTTCTAAAATCACACCAATCATAATATCTCTGGCTTGAAGAGCGAAGTGCGAAGTGAATTCGGGATATTCTTCAAAAAGCTCAACATTGTATTTTTTTCTAGGTTCTTCATGTTATAGATCAGGTGCTGCGACCACTTCTACCTCATGGACCAAGTTCTATAGGATCACCTGTTTACAACCCTAACGCTTACCAGTTTCTGGAACACTCCGATGTCTTTGATATTAGTCAACATCGTCTCAGGTAAATAAATATGCGATATACATATCATATCATTTATACGTTGGGTGTCAACATAAGTGATAAACTAAGTATACTTTTAAAATATACATATTATAACCATTAAATGAACCCATGACGGTTCGTCAGTTCCGCATGGTGACTACATCGCTAAAATATTTCACGATCGTTACTTCTCTAAGCTAGAATGTATTTCATGTATATTGTCCGTCCACAAGTTTCATGTATAGTATAAATACCATTAAAAATATAATTTGTCTAGATATGGTTGTAAGTTTAAATACCTGAATAACGTAAACGTTATTGCTATTAAATAAAAATTGAGTTAACTACATCACAATCCAACTTAGCATCGACCTAAGTACCGACTTTCAACTTCAATGCTTAGGTTTGTCGATAGTCAAGCGGTTCAATTGAAGTGTTTGGATTGGTGAAATTTAAAGCATAGACGAAATTATAGCGTTTACGTTTGATTTGTCAATCTTTAAGCTAAAGAGCGACACGATTTGTCTTTCATACACAAGCGAAACAGAGTACGGTCTCATTTTTATAATAAACTCACATCACCGAAAATTGCTTTTATAATATTGATTTAATAAACTTTGAATAAAAAGTACTGAAGAATAAAGCAATAACACATGCATAATTATCATAACACGTACTAAAATCGACTCCAAAACTTTTCAATAAACTAATGAAACATTACAAGCTGTATAATACTTGACTTGGGACAACAAAGATAAATCAAGCGTAGCTTTCCGAGAAAATTAAGTTTGGCATCTTTACAGTAATTATTTTTTAATACGATTATTAATACTTCCAAGGGAATCGAGGTTGTTTATATCTTTGGGAAATGTTATGGTCCGATTAGGATGATTAAGCAAACTCATCGGTCTTGTTAAGTTTCAGTAAACTTGATACAATTAAATACAAATCTGTTTTTCTGTAATATCTGTATGTTAATTAAAGACTTTGTTTTTAGAGACTCTGTCAATTTAAGACTTTAAGGTTGGGGAAACTGTTATAGCTGGATATATATTATTTATTTATTCACACTTCATTGCACTTAAATAATATAAATAAATGACGTTAATAATTATTAATACATATAAGAGCAACGGGCAGCCTTATCGCGAATAAGCGATCTCTTCCAGACAACCCACAATTATGTCAATTTAACTGTACGATTATGTATTTCTTTAGTATTTTTATACGCACATTTTTGACACGGTTAACCGTTAGCTTGTGTTATGAGCTTTAACAGAACTGAGTTAAATAATATTCACTATAGTCACTCTTTAATCAATACCCACCGCCTTTTATAATGACCTAGATTTTGGGGTACGAGGATTCAAAACTATTATTGTTGAAAATTGCTACATCTTTGCTGAACACCTTCATTATATCTACCACAATTTTAATTACAACCTACCAATTCTACTTTATAAACTCGTAATACATTGCTTTGAAGATAAGTGTGTTATTTAAAATTTTAAATTGTCCATTTAACCTAGGTCATTCCGGCAAAAAGTTAATCAACTGCAAAAGAAAGACGTTTTCAACGCCGACGGACGACACACTTTCTTTATTCCGGTCGATGAAGGATTTAAGGTAATATTTTAACATAAATACATAACATTTTGGTTATAAGTAAATGAGAAGAAAATATATGTTAGATGCAGAAATGTATTATTGTATTCATGTATATTTACTTATATTCTCTAGTCATAGAAATTATAAAGATGTATTTGCCTTCAATATAAGAATCTGATAAATTGGTAGTACGCGAGGAAATCCCTAAATCCCCCGTGTGTATTGCATCACAATAAAGATTGAAACTATCTGCAAAAATATGAATTACTTATAAGCTTAATCTTAAACAGATTCTCGCAATTTCATTACAATGAAGAAAACACGATTGCTGCAAAGCACTCGAAACTTTTAAGTTTAAGTAAGTTTCGTTTAAGAAGCATTATGACAAATAATAATATTATATACTCGCAGACATTTTGATTGAGATATCGCCGCTTATAATTTACAAAAAATTCCCTAATACATGATAGTTTAATTTGCCAAGAATGGATTTGATATTAGATGGCTCAAGTGTTACGTTATATTTGAGATATATGGATCAAAATTTCAAACCTCTATACTTTTAGTCAGTGGAATACTTTTTTAGTTACTTATCTTAAAATTATGTTAGACGAACATCAGAATTTCAATCAATCTTTATGAAGTCAAATTTTATGACTTTTTCGATAAACAGTTTATTTATTTATAGCCTACTACACGTTCGGACCTTATAGACGCTAAAGTGGTTGATGGCCACGTGATACCCCAACAAGTTCTATTCACACACGCGACCCCTGACAGCAAAGAGTTTGAAAGCATGGCGTTTAGCGACAATGTCAAGGTCATCATCTCTTTCAGCACTGCAATGAATGGAAAGGAGGAATTGAGTAAGTCTTTTTTAATCATTTTTTTAAGGGGATAAAAATGAACTGGAATATATTGAACGGACGGTTGAAACATTCCATATTTAAAAGACGAGTAAGCAAAATACACGACGCGCGTTGCATAATTTATTTGCAATGCTCATTAATTAGATTTTATTTTAAAAGGTTTTGAATAGAAATTTCGTATTGAAGTTATCAGAATTTCTTTATTTATTTTATGAGTGCAAATTTGATTATAACTTAGTGGCAAAAGTCTCCACTTTTTAAACATTAATAACTCAATGCCAGTTTCGTATACAAACTTAGTGTTTACGGTCGCGCTGTTAATAAAGTCCTTAAGTATTTCAAGTCTCATTAGTTGATGAAGAATAAATTTTTAAATTTACAATAAGCTTAAAGTACGTTAATGTGTGTATCCGTCGTGTTTATAGGTATATTTTCCAGTTCTAAATACAAATGTGATGTCCTTCATTGATTACCAATTACCAACACCAAATTGTTTTGGTAAATGCCGCGTACAATTATTATCTCTCTAGAATTTAATGCATAAATTAGTGAGAATTATAATATATCTAACTAGATGTATCTACATTAAAAAATCTCTAGAACGCCGTCGATAAAAAAAATACCCAAGCGCTAGTTCATACTAAGAAGACATCCGCTAATAGCGGAATTCGCGAGGGCGGATCAAAGAGCTCTAAGCACGGTTCTAAGACTTTTTTTGTACTTTTTATCTTCATTACTATCCAGACGAAAGCTCGGGCAACCGCCACAGTTCCCATATTAAAGTAATGAAAAGATCCTTTACTAAGAAATGCTGTTAAATTCGATTTTCGAAATTCAATGAAAAAATAGAATGTTTTAAGTATATCATTGACTCTGACACCAAATTTGTATGTAAATACAAATAATAAGCACGCGTAGAGTACTTGCATTGTAAGCACGTACGAGAGTGCTTGCACAGTAAGCACTTCACACGATTATATAACATGGTTTAGAAATACTACGGTTATTTTACTAATAGTGTAAAAAACTTATGTAGAACTCTAAAACTATAATCGTATCACGATCACTTTTGTTAGTAAAGAAAATGCCTGAATTCGGACATAGCACATACAAAAGAGTTTTAACCTTCGTTGGTATTTTTTATGCTCTGATCGTATTGATATAATTCCTCGTTACTACACAACAGTTGTATGTACCACACAACTACAAAAAAATGTATTACCAGTCTAAATTTATAGTCTATATAAAAAAACATGCAAATATTTACATACGAGGTTACACTTGGTCAGTTAAAATTCTGAGTTATTTCAGTTGTTGTAATTTTCATCGCGCGGAAACTCAAAGGATTTGAATAAATAATATCACTCGAGAAGAAAAAATAACACTTGGAATTTTAAATATGAGAAATATACCTGTTTCAAATAATTTTACGTGAGAAATGAGAAGTGTAGATGATTAGATTTTCCGAACTGCATATTTTAATATAGTGTACTGAGTCACGTTTTTTAATAAGTCTCATAATCTGTGTAAAATTTTAAACCCACTCAATTGCGGCATATTATTCAGTTTTATTTACAAGTATGTTATAATCCCTAAATTTTATTAAGACTTATATAAGAGAAACCTAATGAGATTGGAGGGACATATAATCCAATAAAAGACGACTGAAAAAAAATAAGGTTGAATAAATCCAATTAAAAACCATCTAGAACAAGATACGTTTCGCGTCTGATTGCGCACAGTGAAAGAAACAATCTAAGCGTATGTTTATTTTAGACAAAGGCGGTTAATTAATGAAAATTAGTTATTTCAAGATCTCTTAATTAGTTTGTTAATTATTTTTATACGCAAATGTTATAAATATTTAATGCTTATAGACATATAATATCTAAAAGTAATGCTTATAGACATATAATATCTAAAAGCTTTGTATTTACTAAAATTAATTAATCATTGAATGTTAATTAAATTTCATTTCTGAAATTATTGAATATTCTTCGGTACATGTTATTTTAATTAATTAAACAATAACGTTCGGTATGTTAATAGCTATTACATAGTCATATATAGCCTTTTATAAATACGACTATCACATTTGTGTGTATCTGAGTGTGCAACCATGAGAAATCATACGGGCACTATGTATGAGATACGCACACTAATTGTATTTATATAAATGTTGTATATTGCGTCACTAATCGTAATAATATTTTTCTTCAGCTTACGTTAAGTCAAACACAGTAGCCGGGGATACGAAACACACTCGAGGCGTGGTTTTAGCTGAAATTGTAAGAGCAAATATCCCAGTGAAGAATGGTGTTGTACACCTCATTCAGAGACCACTTATGGTCGTTGACACAACAGTTGTTGATTTTTTAAAGGTAAGTTTCTATAATTTACCGATGTTGAGTATAAGGCATCTTAAGCGATCAGTGCCTTTCTCGATGTAATTATTTGATGTGGGGTAAAGTGGTTATACTAATCGATTTTGTGTAATACAGTATTTTCTAAACATATTTATGTTAAAAAAAGGCTTTGAACTGAATTCCTCATATTCGTCTTCAATACTCTTTTAAAGCAAGCGCTTCTAACGTGAATAGATGCAACACTGAATTTAACATACGTACCTGCATACTTTATAACATACGCATATATTTATGAATTATTAAAACGTAATTTTCAGTTTTATTAATAAAATAACGTTTATAGAAGCTTATTGAAAATCGGTTAATGTATTAAACTTAACTGTTTCTATTAGCCCTTTGTAAAGGTTTTCGATAAATTTCCAAGATCTTATTACTTTGTTCTTTATTCAAATCTTGTTTAAAACAAGCGGTCTTCAGCACGTAATTGAATAACAAAGTTTTTGAATCTTTCATTACCTTTTGGCTCCATTATTCGGGAAACAGGCTATGAAGGTAAAATAAATATTTTTTTTATTCTCCCTTGTCATGCTCTTTTTTATCCACAGCACGTTTAATGAAGTAATGTGTTTTATATATGTCATTTAAAGATCCATCCGTATTTTCTTATAAATTTATTCTACATTTGAAAAGTAATACTTTTTAGTCTGCATGTGATTCTGAGGAACATAATGAGACATTGGTAAGCGGTAACTGCTAAAACCCAGTAGTTATCATTTAACCCGTGAAAATACATTTAAACCCTTAGCATCTAAGTAAAAATTAATAAAAACAGTCATGTTCACTTTTATCTTTATTTTATTATAGCATAAGGTAAGGTGTGCTTGTATTTCTAGTTTTTATTAAGTCACCTATGTCACAAAACTACGAGGGCTAACACATTATATAAGAAACCCCTTCACAGCAACTGTCATATCATGTAATCACTCTCAGAATGCGCCCAGAGTCATTCATCAAAACGGTGTAAACGTGACGTGACGAGTTTGCTTGAACTTTGGGGCGCGGATTTAAAGCCTTCGGAAAGTTCTTTTTTTAAACTTGTAAAAAACACTATATTTATCATTAAAACTGTACTAGTAATTGTTTCTATATATAATTATGGAAAACCGACTAAAACATTTAAACGCAAACCTTATTTATCTGTGTTAATGTATATTGTACAAATATCCCTGGGGGCGAATTCCACTAACGGCATTACCATATTAAAAGCCTATAATGCCGGATTGTCGTGTCATAAAATCTCGACCGCCGTTTCTAAATTCACTTGTACGACTCGCTAGACAGACGTGAGACTGATAAATCCTGATAGAGCACGCCCTTGCTTTAAAGGTAGGGTTGCCATCCTTTTAAAGAAAGCTCTCGAATGAGAGCCTCGATAGTGCTCGGACTCAACGAGGTTTAAGTGCTTTCCGAGCATTTAAATGCACGCGCGAAAATAAATTCATGTTCGGATTTACTTTACTCTTTTTTTTTCGAGGAACTAGGTTTTAATTTCGCGTGAATTTCAATTTCACATATGGATATTTACGAAGCAATTCAATATTGTTGCGTTCTCAAATCTTATTTATGGCAGCCCTATTGGAGTGCTAGGATCTGATGCATATGCTACCCTCGGAGTATGTATACGCTATTATACACGCGTTTTACCACCATCATATAGAAACATTGTATGTGTATTATATGAATTTCGTATTATGTTTATGCAAACTCTTGGATCCTGCATGAATTACCAACTTTAGGGTATTGTGAGTATATTTTGCATGACTTTGAAGTAGCTTTTAACGTTTTTGAAAATTATAGAACACTCAGTGCACAGAGGTTAATTGAAGGTGCTTTTGCCTCAATTTACTGTCCAAAAAGCAGCATTTATATTTAAATATGACATTTCAAAGTATATTTAAACAGTATTGTAGAATCTTATAAACTAAAATTTTATACAGTGCAAAATTTATTAATTGGGTAGAATTTCTTTATTTTTATCCCCGTCAATTTTTGAAGATTTCATTTTATACTGTAATTGTTATTGACTATGATAATTTTTCTTTTGAATAAGGAAAAGGAGGACGGCCCGCTGTGTAAGTTTTATGAAGTAATAATGGATTTGGGTGAAAAGAATCAGTTCCTCACCGAACTCAACTTGGCGAAAGATATTACTCTATTCGCCCCCTCAAACGATGCTTGGAATGAAAACAGTGTTCAGAATATACTCAGGTAACACAAACATTTGTTTCCCTGTACCATCACTTTATTGAAATGCATTAATTTACTTCGACATTTGAATATGAAACTTTAATATTTGATATTGTTTCTTTTCGCTTTCGAGAAAATGATAAATAGTCTTAAACGTAGGCAAGCCGAATAAATAAAACCTATTACAAACAAATTTGTCCCAATTCTGTCAGGCTTTTATAAAATACCTTGACAAAATTTCAGGATAATTATTACTTGCAATGAATTTTAAATACATTTTCACACTGATTCAATTTAGAAGGTCACCATTATACTGGGTAAAATTTATAAAAACTTTGAGCTCTGCAATCATCATTAATAAAATGGGACGAAAACTCGTGAAAGATGTTCAAATATTAAATTCTGTATTCACTAGTTGATAAAATTTTAATGGAAACTGTATTTTTTTGGTTTAAATAAATAATTTATTATTATTATTAATTTCAATTATTTATACGTCTGCTTTACGGATATGCTAACCAACAACTTATTTTTATATTAAAATTTGGTTTGATTAATTCTTTAATTAACTTTTGAATAATTATTTCTATATCATTAGGGACCATCAAAAGCTACGGGATATTTTGAGCCTACATTTGGTTCGAGAGAGATTGCCGCTCGACGTTATTATACAGAATAACATGAATCAGGTCAGTGAATTTAATCTAATTATATTTTAAACATCATTAAAGTGGACACGTACATACAAATTGTAAACATTCAATTTGTGTTTACGCTTTATAATATTATATTTTCAAATTATTGCTGCCCGGAAAAGCCTTCAGAAAATGTATGTTGATAAATAAGGAATGGCGTATGAAGATTTTAGAAGTCGATTGTCCCCGTCCAAAACCAAATAACTAAACCATTTGCTAGATTAACATATTTTTTTTCAAATCGAGATATAATTTAATGTGTTAAACTATATAAATACGTTATATAACAGACTTAAAGTCTATCTAGCGTTTGGTTCGACAATTTGGGACATTGTGCCTAAATACCGAACGAACATAGGTTTTTAGCATGTCAACGTTGTTCATTTTAGACGTATTGTCTCTGCATGCTCCATGTTTCCTTGCATATTGACTCGGGCTCTACGTCGTAGCTTGTAACCCGTAGCAGGTCGGCCGTAGCATGAAATTTGTATCTATTCGATGTGAATATTCTTGAAGTTACCCAAGCGGAGAACAGCTGTGAACTGAAAATTCTGTTTATTTTTATTTTTAGATAAGCTTTTATAATTTTATATTGATAAGTTATAAAAAATATATTTTATATATTCCTAGATATATCAAGCGCCGACCGCTTATCCAAGAAAGTACCTGTACTTCAACGTATTGAACGCTGGGAACAATCAGACATTGACTGTAGAGGGTGGTGGTGTGAATGCAACAGTTACGCAGCCTAATATAGCAGCCACCAATGGTTTCGTACATATTATAGACCGCGTTTTGGGTGTCCCATATACAACGGTGTTTGAGAAAATCAAAACTGATCCCATGCTTAAGTAAGTAATAACTGTGATTCGATTTTCATTAAAGTAATATTTTGCAGTACTATCAATATTATAGTAAATTTTATTTATCATAATAATTTTTACAGAAAACACTACAAGGTAAATAGGCCATTATATAATAAATTATATAGTAGAGTGTTCTGATGTTTTAAATATTTTTTTTGATAAGCGATGTCGCGTTGAATCAAAAAATTTATAACATTTCATTAAATGAAAAATGTCCTTTGTTTTATTAGCAAACAAAAGAAATGAGAATACAAATGAAAATATAAACCAACTTCTTTAATTAAAGTCTTTTTCGAAACCGTCTGATGTTAATTTGATAACTAATAATTTTATAATTATACACAGTACAATAAATAATAATTTCTCCGGTATGTTTGTTAAGCTGTAATTTACTTCATACATAGCACTGTTTGAATTCTATTCCGTGCTCCGTGATATTTGAAATGTTCCTGATTGATTCCATTGTAATATGTACTTACAATATCTGAGTCACTATTCAAACTCGAGCATGGCAAAACTCATTTCCATTCAACTCACATGAAAAATATAACGTTTTTCGTTCTATTCTAAATTTATATAATTATAAAATCTTTTAGTGTAACCTACAAGCTCGGCAAACGACAAATGTTCAATCACCAACTGGATGATTTGGAACATCGCTACACATACTTCGTACCACGTGACCACGCATGGCTTAAGTTCCAAATAAAACATCCCTCAACATACAACGCATTATTCAAGGAAGATTTTGGATACTACGTGAGTCTGCTAAATCAGTTATTTTTACAACCGTAAAATGTGTTTTTGTCAAAATATGTGTGTGAATTTAAATTAATGCGGCGTGGAAGATTAAAATGGGTAGGTTTATTTAATACCTGAATGATGAATTAAACTGGATTAGTGGCTTAAATTAGCTTGATTTAATTTGACATTTACATAACAAGATTTCGATATTATTGATTTCTTCATTTAGTAAACATTTTTATTACTTGAATATTCTTTTAAAATAAAATTTTAAAATAAAAGGCTCTTAGCAATTTGTCATACAATAATGTGACGGTGGGAAAATGCTACGCGTGAGTAAAATACACGGTCTGTATTTTATGTCTGCTGTATGCAGTTTTAGCTTTTATATAAAGATTTATATTTTATTCTATACATGTTTCAATGACAAATATATGAATAATTTGAAAGTCTACGTGTTAAGCGATACAGTAATATGCTTTATGGCCGATGACAACATTCCTTTTTGGTTGGTTAAAATATAACAGTATATATTTTAGTTGTCATATTATAAAATGTTTAGTGTTATTAAGTTTGACGTAATATTCGACTGGCTACTTAATAAATAATAATATTCGAGTGAATATATCAACTCGAAGCTTTGCCGTTTCAATCCTGAATAATAACATTTTTATTTATAGACAAAACAGATATTGGAGAGACATCTAATCCGCGCGGGTCGAGCTTACACTATTTCGGACCTCAAAGTACTAGCAAATGAGACGCATCCCTTTGTTCTGCCAACAGCGCGGGACCCACTCAGGCTTAGAGTCAAGGAGTCGGATAAAAGTAAGTAGCTTTTGTTATTCATTTATATTATTTAAGTTTACCTTTATGAATATTTAATTGCTGTGTTTTATGTTTAAAAAGAACTTTGCCAATGTTTGAGGGTCATCATTTTAGATTATACAAATTTATCGAACTTCAAATTAATTTGTGTGAAATGTTTCATATGTAATTACAATTCTTAATTGCTTTCTAACTACATGATTTAAATTAAATATTCTAAATAGATTACTATGTTGAGTGGAACGGGCATTGGATACACGTGTTTCGTCCGGACGTGGAGTGCACCAATGGAATTATTCACGTCCTTGATGAGCCGTTTGTCCTTGAAAGTGACATAAGAGCTACGGGCGACGCGCGCGCATTGACACACAGTCTAGCTGTGCTCCTGATCTCCTTCGTTTTTGTTAGAATCATTGAGGAATAAATGTCATTGTATTGCAGGTTTACGGTTTTAGGTTTTTTTTGAGTCTGTAATCTGTGGATATTAAAATTATTATTTGGATGGTTTTTTACCAAGGATTTTTTTAGCGTTAATATTTGTAACATGATATTACTTTAAGCGATCTATTAAATGAAGATTTTGAAGTTAAAATTATAATGTTAAGGGTATATGTAAATTTTTGAGAAACTTATTCAACAATAGAACGTAGTTATATGAATGACACGGCAAAGAAACTGTATAGCGAATTTATCAATTATTATGTGTATTCGTATTGCTGCATTTGATATTAATCCTATTAGATTTATAATGGAATTTCGTCTACATGTCTAGAGAGTAAGCATTTTACATAGTAATGTTCAGTATTTTAAATATGGCAGGTAACATAAAAACACTGCCAGATTGTTAAAAAAAATCTCTAATAAATAATGTTTTAACTTTGATGGTATTATCCAGATTTTAAAGAGGTCGTAGTTAAAATTCCCAATTCAAGTTCAGGTAATGTTTTCGTCCTAAGTGCTTGTTATAACTACAAGTCACCATGCCTATATTTTCATTGCGTGGCCGCAAAAGCAATTTCGAGGTGGATGTAGGTCGGAAAATGTCAAGTCATGACATTCCCTTGTTTCACCTAACTATTAAACGTATTTAGGTTATGATTTAGATAGTGGGCCCACAGAGTATCTTAAATAAACATAGTCACGTTTTCTCATAGCTTTCTTGTCCTGCAAAATGCGCATTCAATTATTAGGCTAGTACTTCAATTGTATTTTTCACATTAAATTATAAAACAAAATGATTTTTTACCATATATTAAATTATTCACATACCGTTATATCTTATTCGTATTGCGTGCCTTGTAAAGAATGATTTATCTAATTATATTTATTTAGTTGTCATAGATATAATCATATTAGACATTCCATATTTATTATTTCAAATATACAAAATTTAGTTACCATAGAACGAAATTTATATTTTAGATATATGTATTATATGTTGGTAAAATTGAACTTATGTTTCTACTGTTAAGAAATTTTCGATAAATCATTTTTAAATGTAAATAATGAGTGAATATGCTTAAAATTATTTACGGTGCATCGACCTTAATACCTACCATAAGTGTACATATTTTTTGTAAGTTATAGTTTAATATAATCCACCGTATATTGTCACATCATTTGTAGGCTTACAAACAATATTCGATTGATATTTAATTCTATGATAAAATAACAATGCTCATTAAGCTTGCAATACTCGTAGGGAATGTGAATTAGAATGTGTTAATAATGGCTTGTAAACCTACGTTTAAATAATAAGAATGTATGACAATATAATTTAACCAAATGTTATAACCAAATATTTGGAATCGGTATCAAATTGTAATTACAAGTTGTGTAATCAGTATTGTAAGAGTTGAATGAGTTAAACGTGTTTATTGAATAAAGAATTTATCAATGAATTTAGCAACTTTTATTGTTATCCATTTGGTAGAAAAATCGTAGAGCGATAGCATAAGGAATTCCGATTATGCCAAAACTAATGCTGACACGGGGCTGAATGAAACGTAGTTAGTGTATTTGATCTAACATAAAGTTCACTGTGACAGTACATCAATGGCCAGTTAGCCTCTAGGCAAAAATAATAAGATGTAGATAACTTATTATATATGATATATTATCTTTCTTTCAAAACAATTATATACAAATTATAATATTAGGTTTAAAGAATTTATTCACTTAAAAACATACATCGGCGAAAAAATTTATATAACGTAATAAAATAATAATAATATTATGAATATATAGATATAAAATGTAACATAATTACTTTATATGAAACATATAGTAAATAAATTCCGACAACATACATTTAAATGCTGTCAACGAAATTCTTGTTTGGGAAAGTGTATTAAAGTAATGTACTCCTTCATGTGTAATATTATGTTGGGCAAGTTTTGCACAGTGGGCAACACATATTAATTCAGTAATACAACTTTTATAGATATATTTTATACTTAATATGAGATTTTTGTGTGAATTATATATCAAATAGGAAAGTAAGTATTTTTTAAATTAAAGAAATTAAATAAAACAAATTGGAACCTATAAGAAACATTATATCCTTACAATATTAAATACTTTATATGTAGTGTAATAATTGTATTTGAAACTTCAAACCGGATCCTGAAATGCTAATTATTTTCAAACGAAGCTTTGTAAATAAAAAGCCGTTGTATTATGTAGTAGTGACATAACGCTTAAATTTGGATGTACCGTCAGTTCGTCCCCATTGGCGGTATACATTTTTTATCAAAAGCCACTCTTCGTTGAGTGAACCTTTGAAATATACACCCTTCACTCGTTAGCCTGTGTTGATTGTGTCTGTGCATTCTTCGCACTTGCAAACATGCGTTACATGAAACCTATTCAATGCTTTTCTGATTTTCCATTCATCGTTTAGGCTGTATAGAAACATCAATTGTGAAAGCTACAAAAAAACAGTACAAAAAAAGTGTTACTTTTAATCTATCCATCTATGTATATATATATATAAAACTCTTCCGTTACTGAGTGAATGACAGACAACGCACAGCCGAATCTACTCGTAGAAAAAAGCTGAAATTTGGCAGGTAGGTTCCTTGAGATGTGTGATGGAGCACTAAGAATATAATTAAGGATTTTTAGAAAGTCAACCCCTAAAGGGGCAAAAAAGGGCAAAACCGTTTCTATGAATTTTTTTATTCCTTGGGTTTATTTACTTAAAATTTGCAACTAACACGTATATAAGCAAGTAAATAATTTTTTTCAAACCAACCCCAAATCGTATGGTTACTTTTTAAGTCATTCGACAGAGAATCTATAGACACACCATGTCATGCAGACGACGCTACAAAAATATCCTGGGTCTTCAATACCATAGGCTTGCACTTTGAGAAGATACACCGGTAATGTTGCTTCGTAACCTGAATGCACCGAAATTGTGTAAATGTACCAAGGTTGCAAGTCAAAGCCTTTCACAAAAATTTAGTTTAGACAGCATTCATCCCGCGCATTTCTCTAATACCTTCCAGTTCAGTTTAACCGAAGTTTGCTTTGCGATGACGATAAATAAGTCGCAAGGGCAAACTTTTAAAAGTCGCTGGTGTAGATTTAAGAGAAGATTGTTTCTCTCATGGACAACTGTGTGTTGCTCACGTCAGTTCTCCCTCTAACCTGTTCGTACTGGCAAATAATACAAAAAAAAACTAAAAATATTGGTTATCAGGAAGCCCTGTAAGGCCTCTTCATCCTATAAATCTTATTTTTTTGAAGACAATGTTAGATAATGATAATCTATATAACAATGTTTGCTATATAGATTTGTATGTTATATAAAAAAGAGGAACAATATTTTTTTATGTTTTTAAAATAAAAAAATAAAATAAAATTATAATAAATCGCCATTTAATTAGTTATCCCCATCAGTTATTTTTGTACTACACAAGAGATAATATGTATGGCATAGCAACGTTTGCCGGTTCACCTCGTTAAAACATATAACTGTTAAAATAAGACAAATAGTTTTTTTGTACATTCGAAACAAAAGGTTTTTAATGTAGTGTTGTTCATTTAACACGTCTTATAAAACATTAGATTGAAAAACAAATCGGTACTCTTAAATTTTAATAAGAGATATTACAACATCATAGAAACGCTGTATTTGAATAGTATAATGTTGCTAATTTAATTCTGTCTCCTGAAAATGTCGAAAGCAAGTGAAAGCGGGTAGGTACTTGGTAGTCTGGCGTGAACAAATACAAGCCGTGATAACGAGCCCCCGCAGTCTCATGAGAATTTGAAAGCTGGCATTGTTTCAGAGTTTTCAGACGATTTTGTTGGCGGTTAAAAGAGGTTCCAATGACCTTGACGTTAAAGTTTTAAGTTGGACTTTTGTTCACAAATGTAAGTAAAAATGTATCTTTAACTTTTAAAAGTAATATAATTAAAATATATGCAAATATACACAATTAAGAGTTATTCGTTCCTGTCTATCTGCTTAATGGCCTCACTTAAACCAGTGTTTAAATCCTAAGACTAGGCTGTGTGGCTACATCTAATGTACTGAGAGAGGCCTAATGAACACTACCCACCTCTTTATGGTTGATAATGTTTAATAGTGTATGTGTTTAGTCTCGGCGTCTGTGGTGTCGGTGGTCTGTGTGTTTGCGGGTTGTTCTCACTATAACATAAATGTATGGTCCTATTTCGAAATGGCCCCCCGATGATAGTAAAGGTTATTTTTTTATTGTTTTTTTTTTAAATAATGACGCATACGCTGGTGCATGGTGTAATGGTTGCAGATCTTTCACCACAGAAACATTGTGCTTGGCGATTCAAAGGAGTGGCGTGGCAGAGAGTTTTCTTGCCAGTTCTTCTCGTCCGCTCTACGCCCTTGATTTGGGAGCTGGCAGTAAGAAAATTGAAAAATTTTAAAACTTATTTTGTTGACGATTCATAAGTGAAGATTAGTTACCTAAATGAATAAAGTTTTTTTTGATTTTTGTTTTGTTGTTACTATTATTTTTTTCTTTCTAAAAGCTATGTCAAAATGGAGATCCAAAAACACAAAGTAAACAAAAGGCCTTAGATTTATTTTACATATATATCCAATATTCCAAACACATAGAGTTCAGTCAACGTAGGCGGTGAAGGTTCTAAATAGAATTATTGGTAAATTTAGTTTACCGAAAGCTACATCCCGGATGTGCACGCCGCAACATCCGGTACCGGTATATCCATCAAATCTCGACACCGTGACACCGGTTTGAGACATTACATTTCAAATACAATTTGGTTCTCCCTGATTCTCCTTACAACAGTTAGATAAAAGAAATGCAATTACACACTTTTTACAATCTAATTATAAAAATTACAACAGCAATCAGTACACATATTTCTTAACAAACAAAGTAATAATGTTTTTATATCATTTAAAATTAATCGGATTAAACTAGATATTAATCGTAATAAAAACAATGATATTTCCCTGACGTTGTGAAATAATCTTTTAAGCTGTATCGTTTGTTTTCGAGTGTCCAATATTTCAATAAACGATTAGTCATATTTTTATTGTCCTTTTTTGTAACCATAAAACACAAATATTCTTGGGATGGGATTTGCAGCCTATAAAGAACACAAGTCAAGCATTATGCACAAAACGAATTTCAAGCGAAAATTGAATATGGGTTAAAATGTTGTCTTAATGCCGTAGCTCAATATGACCAGAGCCTTATTACGACAAAACATTACGAGTATGAAACACCCTAAAATATATACGTGATAATATATTATTTAACTATCATGTTAATGAAGTTGGTCAATCACTAATTAATACCAAAAATGACCAACTAAGGCGATATTACAAGGATCTGCTTCTGACGTTTTTTTATTGTCCATTACGAGACATCATGAAAAATTACAAAGTAGGCTATTCTCTTAAGTAATTTAAGTCTAGGCCAGTTTCTAAATTTAACAGATTATACTACTCATAGTCTATTAAATGGTCTCTGTTTTTGTAATCTTCGTGCTTCTAGTCAAACTATAAATGTTTCATAACTAATGGAAAAATAACACGTTTAGTTTGCGATTTTGAATATAAATTATCAGTACATGTACGTTATGAAATCATAGCCGCGCATAAATATGAGTTGAGAGTGCTATCTACACTTTTGGCACGTTTTTATGCTTCGCAAACATTTTCACTCAGTTACATTGGAGAAAAATGGTTTTTCAGACAACAAGAACCAACCTCGGAAACGAGTTCACTCAAATATACAGTGAAATCGGCACCGATATTCCCACTTTAAAGTGAATAAAATCAATCACTGAGACTTTATTGATGTTACCATTGTTTATCGGAATGTTTATAGTGTTAATTAAAATTAAAATATAACTTACTATTACACATTTATTAAAATTTGCTTTTAAACAAATGTGAACATCTCGTGAACGAAATATTTTTGTCATATCTGTATAAATATAAGGACACTGCTACATCAAGTTCATATATAAACTTATGGTAATCCAAACCTAACTAATACTGAAGGGAGTATGCATTTCCTCCAGCCACAGACTGGCCAGCCCGAAGGCCAAGGGCTAAGGTCGAGATGTTGTTAAAGATAACTGGGTTATTGCGATTCTGGATCGATAATGTTATCGTAATGTTTACAACACATACCTACAGATACCTGTCTTGTAATTAGAAATGTCATAGAGTAGAAAGTAGAATACTAGTAGGTACATTAGAGTATTGTTCGGCAATAGTTGTAATATATATTATAATAATATCAATCATTTATTAAATAGATCATTTTTATTTTGTCCTTCAGGAATTACTTCATGAAAATGAAGAAGTGAATATATTTTAAAAAAAGTGATTTCAATTGTTTGCTAATAATTACCTAATTCGTTAAGTTCGTACCCCAGTATTTTATTTAGTTTTGTTAAGCAAAAGTCTCATGTCAGTACTATTGTTTGAAGATTTAATCTTCAAACCATTTGCTACAGAATTCAATCTGCCTCAGATATTATGCTAAGCCTGTGAGATAGCATAAACACATTGTATTGTGTACACGAAACTAGAATATTCATTCAGCCGTAATTGCTACGCAATCCCGCAAACCTGTGTATAGTAATTATCATTATCTTTTTTAATAAAAGCAAACAATTTGTACATATAAATATGTTGATCGTTTTTTATTTCAATATAATTATTGTTTATAAATGGTAGAAACCAGATTTTTTTCCATTGGTATTGTAAATACCATATATATGTAAAACGTTTTAATAGCAAGTCTAAATATATAGATACATTTTTCTAAGTCTTGCTTATTGTTAAATATAGTTTAATGCCCTAATGATGAAGATTTTGATACATTTCTTTTATATTACTTAAGCACAAATACTCGTAGATATATTTATGTTTACACAAACAGGGTCCATCGTTTACGAGAATATCTCAATTTCGTATAAATATTTTTTTATTGAAGAATGAAGGAGCAATAGGCACACCAAAAGGTGAAGTCACCCACACTTACTTGGTCCCAGCCAACTCATGACTGAGGTAATTCTTATTAAATTCTATTTCATTTACTTGAGCGATGTTATAATACTAGGTAAGGAATAGGTAAAATAATGTATCAATATATCAAATAAACTATTTTAATATCGCTCTTGTCAATATAGCGATGACATCCGTTGATCGCGACTCCAAATAACGAAATGTGTTCTTTGAATACATATTTTTGTGTATTTTTCATATTAACCCCTTTGCTTATTAATACGGGATGAAGCATTGGGACTATGCATACATTTTTTCTATATAGCTTAAGACATGTAGTTAAGTCTACTGTGCTACTGTGCATATATATATATATATATATATATATATATAATATTAAGCCAATTAGTCTAGTGAATTAACGGTAACTATGAAGAAAAGAAGTGGTGAGCAAAGGTATGTTAAATTTTTAATTTTTAATAGTAAGGATTTATTAATGTAAATATAAGTAAGAGTGAAGAGCTCCCCCAACAACCTGATTACACAATCATCATTTCACCTCCCGAGGAACGACGAACGCCTGGATTTCTATGGAGTACTGTTCCCACCTCTGGGCGGGGGCGCCCCAATACCAGCTCCTTCCATTTGATCGCATCCAACGCAGAGCGGCTCGTATCGTCGACGACCCCATCCTTTCCAATCGGCTTGATCCTTTGGCTCTGCGTAGAGATGTAGGCTCCCTCTGCATCTTCTACCGCATTTATCATGGGGAGTGCTCTGATGAATTGTTCGGGCTAATACCTGCAGCGGAATTCCATCACCGGACATCAAGGCAGAATACGAAATTCCATCCGTACCACCTTGATGTCTGGCGTTCCACGACTGTGCGTTTTTTAAGGCAGTTTCTGCCGCGCACCACCTCTTTGTGGAACCAACTGCCAGCGCAGGTATTCCCGATCCGCTACGACTTGGGGACCTTCAAAAAAAGAGCGTTCCTCTTCCTTAAAGGCCGGCAACTCACTTGTAAGCCTCCTGGCGTTGCAGGTGTCCATGGGCGGCGGTTGGCACATCACTCGAAGTGACCCGCCTGCTCGTTTGCCTCCTCTCACATAAAAAAAAAAAAAAAAAAAAAAAGCCTCACTACGTTATTGCTTCTTTTTTTGAAAACGCGTAGGTTTAATGAAAATCCAAGGCTGTTTGCATTACTCAGCTTTCAATTACCCTGCAGGTAAATATTTGCGTGTGTTACACCCACGACGTGAAATAAAGTAATAAGGGCTGGTCACTGTTTAACAACCAAAGTCCTAAATCCTTACAGTTCAGAGAGAGTACCATAATTATAGAGATTAGGAATGTTACAAGAATTTAAATGTTCACGGTGAATTGTGGATGTGTGGAACAGGATCCAACTTTGCTGAAAAGCTACAAAACATACATAAACATTTAGTATTTTATAAACGTTACCTTAAAGGTTTTCCAACTAAGATGTAGGATTAAGCTTAATTAACGGTATAAGGTAATTTAGAGCTAATCAAAAATAACTTTATTCATATAGGTAAGTTACTCGTTGTTTCTATTATCTTCAATTTATGAATCTTCGAATAATTATTCAAAATTTTATTATATATTTACTGGCAAAAAATTAAACTAAGGTCCGTTTATAAGTAAGAGTTCACGACACGGAATATGAATGGATATCTTTATGTGAAAAAATGTCACAGTAAAAAACTTCATTTTTAAATCCATTCACATGCAAACTAATATTTATTTCATTTAAGCGTAAATTGGATTAATATGAATGTATTACGAAATATGAATGCGAATATTAACAAAGTGGAATTTAATGATAAAAGGATTGTTCATTTTCATTTAAAGCTTTGGTCAGTATATAAATTTATTACCACGGAATATATAAAACAAGGTTGGAATGTGCCGCAATTATTTATTTATTTATTTAATAAGGCACACCAACAACACACATACAAACATAACCCGAACAAAATTACAAAAAAAAAGACACAAGGCATGTATGTGCATAAATTATAGGGATGCACAGCATTACAGGTATACAATTTTTAAAAAACGCAACTAAACAATCATATATAAAACAAAAAAAAACTCTACACAGAGAAATAAAGCAAAAAAATAATGTTCCTAAATTGGAGTCTATTGGCGAAACAATTCCCATTTTATACGTTAATAATTAATATTAAAACACACAGTTTCAACAATTATTTACGTTTTACGACTATATCCCGACCATACTCTGACATCAAGTAGCAACTTTAAATACAAATTTGAAAATACTACAGTTTCCGTGCTTAAATGCTTAAAGACTTAAATAGTGCCTTGGGTATGCCATCCTAATGGTATCGTTTTTATAGTAGAGAAGTCTGGATAGTATAGATCTCTCAAAACCATTAGTCTATGCATCCTATGCTATATCATATCCATTACAGACATACCTATCAACAACAACAAAAAAATCTGATTTGATAGTAATAAAATAGTCCCTTTCATAATGTTAAGAGTTTGTCGTCACCATGTGTACATAAGCTATATATTTGGTGAGACAAGAACACAATTAATTACTTCATTAACCCAATCTTTTTTACAATCGCAGTTGAAAAACAAACTTATTAATACCAAATACCAATGCAACAATATCGGATAACTCTGTTAATAACTGGCTATTTCAAACAAATTAGCGAATCAACTGTAAAAAGCTTGAAATTGCCAAGCATTAAAAACAATTTTAAAGCTCGCCTTTATAAATATGCAAATCGCCCGTCGATTTGACGCGTCACGGCGGCAACCGTAACTACCAGTCAATAAAATTAATTCCTGAAAAATTTACCTGAATAATGAATTTATAAAAAATGGGTCGCGAATATTTTACTATCACTGTATATATTTTATAACAAACTGGTCGTGAAAACAAAGGATGAAGAACAATATATATAAGTAGGACTAAAGGTCTAAGTGATTTCGCGTGTACTTTATGAAACCATGGTAGCCAACTCTACAACTATACAAAAATTACAACTGATTCGCGCTTCTACTCGGTATCAAAATTGTCCTCCGATTAAATCTACTGCTTTGATTTATTATATGGGGGACTGACACATGTCATAATCCGTCGGCCATGTTAGTTTCCATCCGATTATTATAATTACCACACTAGCGGGTTGAAAGTAGAGTTTGCTTTTGATTAAGTTTAAAAAGTCTCATCCAACACTATTGTTGGACTTGATAAATAACTTGTGTATAATAGGCGTAACATAATAATATTATTGGGCATCAAACAATTTTCTAATACGAAATATAATAACAAATCGCTTCACATCAATCCGTGCGACCGGCAGTTTTTCTTAAACACTCGCAATTCGTCGAACAAAAAGGCAGGGTCGAGATCTTGTTAAGAGTTTTACATTGTTTGTAACTTATACAAAGCGCTTATCGATTTGTGAAAAGAAATTCTTTTTCTTTGATTCTTGAATTAAAAAGAAAAGTATTTTCCTGCATTGTTATATTTTTGTCTTTATATAAAGTATTTACTCAGTGTGTGTAAATGTCAATTACACCTTGTGTAATTGGTTAATTGTCGTATTTCTGTCATCTATTCTAATACCGCTGTATTAATAATTACATGGGTTATATATCGTTCAGAAATTACTAAGAGTGGAATTCTGAGATACTCAAGAAACAATTATTAATTACCACTAGAGAGTTTATGCAAGCAACGAAACTCCCAACATTAGCTTTCAGCGATTCTGTTCATGTAAATTGTCATAGCAGCTGCAGCTCACATACCTAATTGAGAATTTGAGTACTGAACCCGACTTTAGCAACTTTAGATTCCCTTTGTAAACTTCCTTCAGAACACACAGGAAACCATTTAAAGAGTGAATTTCTATTTGTATAGTTATTATAGTTTATTCTGTTTCGCTTCGGCATTGACTCTAATATATACTCAACTTGTATGAAATATTCATCTATTCAATACTCAACAATGCTTTTTAAATAGATATCAGCCAGCAATCTAGATATATGTAAAGAGTGCGCACGTGTGGAAGTTTTAATTAGTAAAATAAACCGTAGCCAACTTGTTTTAATTTTATCGAAGCAACATTATACAACACCAAAAGAGAACATAATTCATATTCTATTCTTTTTACATTTGACATAACATTATTCTATTTATTTATTTTTCAGTTGTCGGCACAATGAAGGTTGCACTTCAATACTTTCCCTCAACTGATAAAATGATTGTACATTCCTAGTTCATTACGCAGCTTGGTGAACGTAGGCTTTGCAAGACCCTTGGTCATAATGTCAGTAAACCTAGCAACGGGGCTGTAGGTTTCTTCAAAGTCAATTCCCTTTCTCTGCTTAAAACCTTTAGCGACCAAACGTGCTTTGAATCGTTCAATCGTTCCATCTTGGTGTCGTTTCACTTTATATATCCATTTGCATGGTATTGCAGTTCTTCCGGACGGTAGAGATTTCAGAGTCCAAGTCTCATTTTCTTTCAATGACTCTATTTCTCTCTTCATTGCTTCACACCACTGCTTCTTCCAAGGGCTCTCCATTGCCTCTTTGTAAGTCTGTGGTTCGCTGTGAGCATCTACGTTACAGACATAATCGTCAAATTTCTGTGGTTTTAGAGTTGGGCGAGGTCTCAGATTGTATCGGGATTGCTCTGTATTGTCATGATCCAAATCGTCTTCAACTTGATCATCGTCAGCAGTTCCGTAATCTATTGAGCTTCTCGATGGCCTAGCATATTCAAATTGCTCCATTCTAGTGATCGAACAATGTGGGAGAACGGGATTTTCCTCAGGAATTGCTTCTTCTACTAGTTCATTCTCATCTTCAGCTTCAACTCTGACTTCGTTGTCTACCACTCTTTCCTCCTCTAATTCGACAGATCTTGTGTCATTTCGATAAATTCTTTCCGAATTTTCAAGCTCACTATTGGCTTGCCGTTTTTTAAATGACATTTCAATGGTCATTTCGTTTGGAGCGGGGGGATTTTCAGTTATCTTGGGGGTCGTGGTCATTTCATCTTCGAATCTATAGAGCGGTTTCTCATCAAAGGTCACATCTCGTGATCTCACAAGTCGAAAATGTTCATTTTCCACAGCTGCCCATATACGGTATCCATCCTCGTCATAACCCACTAGTTTTCCCTTGTAGGCTTTCTTTGACAATTTACGCCTCCTCTCTTTTGGTATGTGAGCGTAACATGTGCTCCCGATTATTCGTAAGTGGGATACTATCGGTTTCTTTCCGTGCCATAACTCGTACGGGGCTTTATCATTTACTCTCGACGGGCCGGTTCGATTGAGTACGTAAGCCACGGCATTAGTGATTTCAGCCCAAAGTGCTTGAGGAAATCCTTCTCCGCTGTACATTATAGTTCGTGCTGCTTCCACCAGCGTGCGATTATCACGCTCGCAGCACCCATTCTGTTCAGGCGTGTATGGCATCGTCAACCTTTGTTTGATTCCTCTCTTACTTAGGATATCTCTGACGTCTTGGTTGTCATATTCACCACCATTATCGCTAAGTATAGTCTTGATCGTATGGCCTATATTTTGTACTTCTGCAATCATCTCTTCTAATTTATTTTTCACTTCAGACTTTGCTTTCATGAAGTATATCATACGGTAGCCAGAGTAATCGTCTCGAAAAATAATAATACAAAATATCGCAAATTTGTGATCGAGTTAGGAAAAGGTCCGCACACGTCGCTGTGTATGAGTTCACCGGGTTGTGATGCTCTTGTTCTCGTACCGAACTTCTGTCTGTGGGACTTACCAAATATACAGCTCTCGCATAGCGAATTATCTATGGGTAGCTCTATTCCAAACTCTCGTTTCACAAATGCTCTAACATGACGTTTGTTTTGGTGGACGAGTCTTTCGTGGTAAAGCTGGGTTTCTGTCGCTAAACATGTAACAGTCTGTGTTTCAACCATGTTTTTCAAACTCAGTTTGTACAGACCTCCACCTTTCTGTCTTTTTCCAACTAATTTAACTTTTCCATCTATTGATACGGTGCATTTATCAATCGTGGAAGTAAATATAGTTTTCGGAGTCGTATCGTGAGCTGCTAGGACCGAGAATAGATTTTTCTGTATGCCCGGAACAAGCCAAACATCTTCCAATTGAATAGTAGATACTTTCCCTTCTACAATAGCTTCGATGACAATTGAACCTTTGCCTTTAGCACGTAGGGTATTGCCGTTTGCTGTTGTGACTGTATGTGGGTCATCAAATTGGTTAAACGTATTAAATATATCATCTCTATTTGTGATGTGGCTTGTGGCACCATTATCCACGTACCAGTTGTCCTTGTCAGACTCTGCCGAATTCACTTCTGTATGTTGTGCATACATAAGTGTCACGTTAACAGCTGTGCTTGGAGTATGCTTGGAGTGCACGTCGATAGATTTTGACGGGTTATTGCTCTTCGGAGGTTTTTCCATCCTGAATCCATTTCAGACATGTTTTAACCCTGTGTCCGACTTTTGAACAATAATTGCATTTCAATCTCTTATCTTTATCACTTTTCTGCTTGGCATTTGATTTCGTTATGAGGGCTTCTTGTGCAGGTACGGCGTTACCAACCAAGTTTCTCTCAAATGCGCATAGGTGATCGGTTAGGCTATCAATTGTTCGATCTTTCTTAGGTACCAGTAACCAGCTACTTTTGAATTGAGAATATTCTTCGCCGAGTGTATCGAGAATTTTACAGATTAAGAGGAGTTCGGGTAACCCGTTCTTTTCCTTCTTTAATTCGTGATCTAAATCGGTCCAGATATTTTTCAATTTTGATAAATGCGATGCTATGTCGTCTTCGTGATTCCGTTTGAAACCAAAAAACTTCATGCAAAGATTATAACTCTTATCTTCATTGGTTCCGTCGAACAGCCTATGCAACTCCAGCCATACTTCTCGAGCTGTCGTAAAACGCATGACTTTCTCTAGTGTGTCGTCACTCATATTGCTTGTCAGTACCATTAAGGCGGTACATTCAGCCTTTGTGAAGGCTAGCTGTCCTTCACCGGCGGCCGATGTCGACTGACCTTCGATAACGGGCCTTACAATCATACCTTCGACAATTTCTAGGGCGGTAGGAATACTTCTCAGTGCGATACATATTTTGTATTTCCACGTAGTCCAGTTCTTCTTCCCAGTAAGCTGTCCGATTGACAACTTTGTCGAAAAATTTGTTAAACTATCCATGTTTATTCAACTAATCCAGTGCTGTAACCATAACCTAAAGAGTGCGCACGTGTGGAAGTTTTAATTAGTAAAATAAACCGTAGCCAACTTGTTTTAATTTTATCGAAGCAACATTATACAACACCAAAAGAGAACATAATTCATATTCTATTCTTTTTACATTTGACATAACATTATTCTATTTATTTATTTTTCAGTTGTCGGCACAATGAAGGTTGCACTTCAATAATATGTATGTAAGATATAGGGACATAACGCTAGAATATATAGAGATAAGTCCGGCTCCATTTAGCGATCGGCCGGCACAGCTCTCGTTTGATACAAGCGAACCGCATGGAAATGGCTTATCCGTTGATTCCAAATGCTAGAATTCAACAGTACTTGCTTTGAATTGACTGCTCGTTAACTAGCGACTTCTTAATGTCTAAATGGTGATGAAATTTAAGAGCATTGTGAGAAAAATTGTTTTTATTTACAATTTTTTATTTAAAATTGGTTTATAGCATATTAATGCTACAAACGTTAAACAACTCAACAGAAAATAATTGATAATTTAAAAGCAATCTAAATTGATCATGTGCTAACGCTTTTGTGTCGAAATAGTTACTTGACCAAGCGTGAGCTAATGATATTTCCACAATTTCGTATAGCCGATCTCGCTAGTCAAAAAGTGATTTTGCCTCCAGGCCATTGTTCTAAACTAATAAACCTAAAGAAAATATTAAAATAAAAGTCTGCTAATAATTGGATAAACTATTTACAACTTAATAGTAAAATTAAAATTAAAATTAAAACTTTAATGCAAATCGTTATGTTAATGTCTGAAAGCATAAGTTCCTTAACTATTCAATTTCCGAGAAGTAACAATTATTTAGTTATGAGTTTCCTTCTAATTCCAAGCGCAATTCACGAGTAATATAATGATGCACCACTTTGGGGTGTTTGGAGAATGGAAATGTTTTTTGAAAGTTATATATAATAAAAAACTGTTAATATAAATTTTTAATAGAATAATATTACCCATATAAAACGATTGTTTGGCAAAATCTGTTGTTTAGTCTCGTCTCGCCTTGCCCCGTCTCTTCTTGTGACGTCACGTTTCATCTCTTCTCGTCTTATCTGGTCTAGTACTTTCCTAATTTAGACATTTTTTCGTGCCCCTCTGCTGCGTTCAGGTGTGATATAGAATCGAGATTGAGGTCAATGTTATAGAATTTTTTTTATATCTATATATCATATATCTTATAGTTTACGTCTCTTATTGTGTGTTTAGGTATGTAACTTTTAATTTATAGTTTAATTTTGTTTTGTTTTTTCTTCCTGTGGATTTTGTTTGTTTTCTGTACTTGTGACTGTTTATATAACATATTTTATCTGTGAAACATATTTTAGGATGCCTCTGTACTTTTGTTCATATATCTTCTTCTTTTATTGTATTTTTGTGATGTGTCTGTTTTGTTTCCATGAAATAAATAAATAAATAGTCTCGTCTTGTATGCCATTAACTAAATTACTAAATAAATTTTATTAGATACACGCTGTATACGTTCATTCAAAACATTTTTCCAACAAGCAAAGTATGTATCATTATTTATCGAACGTTGCAAATTGCTACCCACTTGGCAACTAAATTAAGTATGCCGTTTCTTTCATAGGGAATACAGTTATGTTGCACTTGCAATATTCTATGTGAAGTTCCGTTCCATGTTTACTTGTGACATGAATTTCAAATTACAATTTAAAGGTATTAACACAGTATTCATATTACGTTTTTAAATCTTATTTCAACTCGTCTAATGAGATTCAAAAAAATACGATTTCAAATGTGAAATACATATTTATTGCAAACATATTCTTTTTTATTCATAATGATTATTTTATTTCACTCTGCATCCTAAGATTAACACATAATTGTCTTAATTAAATAAAGCTATTATTATGGATTGGCGCAATAGTTGTGAAGTCGTATGTCGCCAACAGAGCTCCGGTAAGATCAACGATTATGTGATGAAGATAAGTTTTGTGTTCTGGGTTTTATTTAAAAGTAGTTTATCAGTTTTATTAGCACCCTTAATACAAGCTAAATAATATCTTTGATATCTCGATAAAAGTAACGTTCCTTACTTATATTAAAAACGACGGGTGTCGCCTAACGAATTATCATATACGATGTTATCCTCCGTCGCAGTAGTTTGGCAACGAGGCAACTTAAAACATGCCTGGGATGGGTATAATAGTGACGAGGGTCAAAATGACCCTGATATCAATCCAATACCCTAACCCCGTACGTCAACCATTCATTACATATGGGAAATTGTGATATTCGACCATTCACATGTTGTAACATTCTCATTTGAATGATTCAAAAGATCAGTCAATTAATCATTTCATTGAACCTAATTAATTTATGAGTTATATTTGAAGATTTTGGTTAATTTTAACATATTTCTCCAGTAAAAAGTATTTTTTCGAGTAACCACTAGGAATATAAGCTACACATTTTTCATTAAATCAAATGTCAAATCTTATTTATTACTACGTCCAGCTTCAAGGAAACTGATAATTATGTCATAATACAAAATTTATTCAAACCTTTATACTTAGTCTTGCCATAAATATTGTTATAAAGAAAAGCACGATTTTTTTTTTATACGTAACATTTATTCCTTTCATAGTGAGTTAGTTTAATACATCAATATATAACTATTAAAAATATACAATGTTTATTCGAAGTGGTCTCCATTGGCTGCAATACAGTCTTTTAAACGTTGAGGCCAGTTATCAATAGCAGCACGAACTCTTTCTAGAGGAAAATTCTTCACTGCCAACCGAATGGATCGTTTTAGGGACTCCAAATTATCATGGCGTTTAGAGCAAGCCTTACTCTCTAAAACTGACCATAAATCATAATCCAATGGATTTAGGTCAGGACTTGACGACGGCCAGTTTTCAGTGCTGATAAAGTCCGGAACGTTAGTTTTCAACCAAGATTGGGTGGATCGAGCTCTATGACCCGGTGCCGAGTCTTGTTGAAAGCACCATTCTTTGTTATTGAACATGGTGTTAGTTAAAGGCTTAACTACCGTCTCAAGAATGGTATTTTGATAAACTTGTGCCGACGTTTTAATACCTTTTTCACAAAAATATGGCTCAGTCACCCCTTCATAGCTAACACCCCACCAAACCATCACTGAAGTGGGATAATGCCCACGTTGTACTCTGTTTACTAATTGCGAAGCTTCTTTAGAGCTTCCAGCATAAATACGGTCATTTTGTTTATTAAAATACTGCTCAATTGTAAAATTTTTCTCATCCGTAAACAAAATTTTTTTGTGACCTCCCTTTGCGTACCGCTTAAGTAGTTGTTTGGATTTTACCACCCTATTCTTCTTTAAATTATCAGTTAAGAAGTGACCAGTACGTCTCTTATAGGCTGCAAGTCCTAAGTCATCTTTTAATATACGCGACATGGTTCTAGGAGCTATCTTCATCTCCCGAGATAAAATCTTTTGCTTACGGACAGGATTTCTTCGAATTCTTTCCCTAACTGCTTTAATCACCTTTTTCACACGAACGGTACGTGGACGGCCAGATCTTTTTCTGTCACAAACAGAGGAGGTATCATTGTTCCTATCAATAGCCCGGTAAACAAACATTTGACTAATACCAAGCGGGTGGAGGGTTTTAAAAATTGCACTTTTCTCCATACCTACTTTATGTAAGGCAATCACAGCGATTCGGTTCTCTTTATCACCCCACTCCATTTTAATATAACAAAATATTTAACAATATAATGGCGCGAAAATAAGAAAACACATCAAGCAATCATATAAAAATGACAGATTCCAAATTCAAACGTAATATTTTCTTTTTTTGAATAGTAACAGTATTTATGGCCAGACTAAGTACTTAGTCTTGCCATAAATATTGTTATAAAGAAAAGCACGATTTTTTTTTATACGTAACATTTATTCCTTTCATAGTGAGTTAGTTTAATACATCAATATATAACTATTAAAAATATACAATGTTTATTCGAAGTGGTCTCCATTGGCTGCAATACAGTCTTTTAAACGTTGAGGCCAGTTATCAATAGCAGCACGAACTCTTTCTAGAGGAAAATTCTTCACTGCCAACCGAATGGATCGTTTTAGGGACTCCAAATTATCATGGCGTTTAGAGCAAGCCTTACTCTCTAAAACTGACCATAAATCATAATCCAATGGATTTAGGTCAGGACTTGACGACGGCCAGTTTTCAGTGCTGATAAAGTCCGGAACGTTAGTTTTCAACCAAGATTGGGTGGATCGAGCTCTATGACCCGGTGCCGAGTCTTGTTGAAAGCACCATTCTTTGTTATTGAACATGGTGTTAGTTAAAGGCTTAACTACCGTCTCAAGAATGGTATTTTGATAAACTTGTGCCGACGTTTTAATACCTTTTTCACAAAAATATGGCTCAGTCACCCCTTCATAGCTAACACCCCACCAAACCATCACTGAAGTGGGATAATGCCCACGTTGTACTCTGTTTACTAATTGCGAAGCTTCTTTAGAGCTTCCAGCATAAATACGGTCATTTTGTTTATTAAAATACTGCTCAATTGTAAAAATTTTCTCATCCGTAAACAAAATTTTTTTGTGACCTCCCTTTGCGTACCGCTTAAGTAGTTGTTTGGATTTTACCACCCTATTCTTCTTTAAATTATCAGTTAAGAAGTGACCAGTACGTCTCTTATAGGCTGCAAGTCCTAAGTCATCTTTTAATATACGCGACATGGTTCTAGGAGCTATCTTCATCTCCCGAGATAAAATCTTTTGCTTACGGACAGGATTTCTTCGAATTCTTTCCCTAACTGCTTTAATCACCTTTTTCACACGAACGGTACGTGGACGGCCAGATCTTTTTCTGTCACAAACAGAGGAGGTATCATTGTACCTATCAATAGCCCGGTAAACAAACATTTGACTAATACCAAGCGGGTGGAGGGTTTTAAAAATTGCACTTTTCTCCATACCTACTTTATGTAAGGCAATCACAGCGATTCGGTTCTCTTTATCACCCCACTCCATTTTAATATAACAAAATATTTAACAATATAATGGCGCGAAAATAAGAAAACACATCAAGCAATCATATAAAAATGACAGATTCCAAATTCAAACGTAATATTTTCTTTTTTTGAATAGTAACAGTATTTATGGCCAGACTAAGTATAATATCGATTACGTAGGTATATGCAAAATATTCCCAGGTAAAGAAGACAAGCCACCTAGTTCATATATTTATACTATCGAGATTTTTAATACGACAATATTTTTCACCTTCACACTTTCCTCTTTCAAATTTTCAACAAAAAACAACAATTTACAAGAAGAAACAATATAAATCACTTTACTTCACCCGCCATTACAACAACCATCCGACAAATAGTTGGGACTTTACGTCCAATTTCCTAAATCGTGTTTTATCGAATAGCTCACTCTAACGGATTATCCTTCAAAGTTACCTAACGATGCGAGGACTTGATACAGCCTTATTATTGAAATGTTTATCAGGCTTTAGTTTCACGCCTGGAATGAAACGTTACAGCTCTTTATAAAATATGGTAATAAATATGCTTGTGTGTGCCTGTTTCTACTTCTTCTTAGGGATTTCAAAATTATGAATTTTATGTAATTAATTTAACAGAAAAACTTGTTAAAAAATTAAGATACTTTTAGACAAAAGGTGTGAAATTTAGTTGATTAGTTGCTTAGTATAAAAATACTACTACATTATATAATACAGTCAATATATACTATTTTAAGTACCTTTTTGTCTATCCAGAGTCGTATTTACTTAATTAGATAGGATAAGACATATTTATATTTATGAATTGTCTAAAGCGAATAATCTAGTCTAAAGTCAAAGTGAATATTTTAATTCCCCTAAATATAAATGAAGCTTACATTTCTTCTTAATAAATCTCACAAACAATATTCGTGTATTACTTAAGATATTTATTTGGAAGCTAAGAATTTTCAAAAGGCTCTTTCTAAACATGTGCTGCTGACGTTATTCGGTTACGAGACTCGTACTAAAACTAGATTTAATTATGTCATCAATATTAGCTTCGTTAGTTATCAACACGACTATGTACTTGAATTTTAGAAACAATATATCTTCAGCTCTGTTTAGTTTAACGCTTGATATCTCGACGAACAGCATTTCCTTCTGGTGGAAGACTCAGAACATTGTGAAACATACTATACTCTCGGAAAATTCTCAGACAACAGAAAGCAAGCAAATTTTTCCACTCTTAAACAAATATAATTTTGAATAATGTACGCCTAATCAACGGTCTATTTCCCAAAAATCGTTTCCTTCAAACATCGTTGTTCTCATATCGTTAGGCTTGTTTAGAGCCGCATGCCTTAGAGCTAATAGTGACACAAAAATAAATTTCAGTGTTATTGTCACACAATCTGATTTAAAAAACACAAGCGATTTAATCAATCAAATAAAATAAAAAAGTATAATGGTCTAGCTGTTATCAAATAGGGCGTTAAATATTCTAAATATTCTATTTACATAAAATACAGTGATTAACAACATCTCGTTAAAAAAATTAACAAAACATACATTTAAAATATCATAGCTCAATAAAAATTTAATATTATCTTACATTGTTCATGACATGCTTGATTATAAATTAATATAGATGTATTTTATTTTTTATTTTATATATCTCGTTTATTACAGTAGTTACTAAGATTTAAAAAAATAAAACAATAATCAATTGGGAGATACATCTAAATAAAAGATTTAAATAATTTTCATGTCTCTGTGCTCAGTAAATCAACAAGCAGGTTATCTTATTCTACATTTAATATCTATTATATAACATGTCTGTGTTTAAAAAAGGTTTCAGATGCGATCTAAGGTAGGCCTTGAACAGAGAGAGATAGAAAATTTTAGTTAAAATGTAATAAATGAATTCCTATGTCTGTGTTCGTACGTGTAAAAGGTCAACTATTTTCCTCAAAGGAAATATCAATTTAAATTGTAAATTCCAGTTACTTTATGACAAATTTTATTATTAACTATGTATATTGTAGTTTTATTTACAACCAGTTTGAACGAGGTACCAATTAACTTCACGGTCAGAAATCAAATATTGTTTATTCTAACCGTGAAGTTAATTAAAAAAATAGAAATCAAATATTAATTATTCTATTTTTAAAATTAGTACAACTATTTACATATATTATTAATACATAAAAAATTCGAACAGTAACTATTTTCAACTTGAACTTTATTGAAAGTTATAGAACATCCTTTTCACCTTTTAACCAAATATATTTATAAAATACACCAGCAAACGCGCCTCCTATAAGTGGTCCAACCCAGTACACCCAGTGTGTATTCCAGTTGTTAGTCCATAATGAGGGACCGAGTGTTCTTGCTGGATTCATACTTGCTCCAGTCAAAGGTCCACCAGCAATAGAAAATGCGGCAATGGTCAAACCAAACTTCAAAGAATTTGATTCATTTTTATCAACATTCACAGGATCCCACACGGCACAGTTTATGAAACCCAAAGCCGATGATAAAACAAATTCAACGATAAGTGCTTGGTACGGATCCATGCCTGTCTGGGGCTGAGTAGCACAGATTGCTCCCGGTATTAAATCAAGGGGCGATACTATAATTAATAGCCCGTACCCTACAATCGCGCCGAGACATTGAGCAATAACGTATCCGATTCCTAGACCAATCGACGTGTTCCCCCAAATTATTGACGTTAGGGTAACTGATGGATTCATATGCGCTCCAGATATGTGGCCGAAAGCACTGATATTGAATAGAACTACCAACCCGAACCCCAGCGACGCATACAGCGGTGGCTGAGTATTTAATCCGTCAAGAGGAATGCATGACATACAACCAAGGAAAACTAGTAGAAACGTAGAGACGAACTCGGCAAGAATTGGCTTCCATTGCACGTTCCACCACTGCACTACCGACGAATTAAGTTTTTCGTTCGCTATATTTCCAACGACATTAACAACATGTGTTCCGTTGGTCATTGTTTAACACTTTGTAAATTATTCGTATTATTTTAATGTATCGTATATTTGTAAGTTGTCAATAACATGATTTACACATTTGCTTCAAATTTCGAAGAACTAAATGCCAATGAAATCGTATTATTATTTCAAAGATGCACACGTCTTTACCTCTTGGCGCGATATATTCAAGTACGTACTGCAGCATAACAAAGCGGGAGAATAAAATAGATTAATATAGATATCACATCTTTTATCAACCTAAACTGCCACGAGTTGACAAAATTATCTGTTATCTTTACAATAATCTTTATTTTCATATAATATGTCAATTATATTATTAGTATTTTTAAAGCGTCGACAATAGGTTACATAGAGTGTAGTGTGAAGAAGAAAGTGAATGAAAAAACTCTGTTTGATTGTTTCCAAACTTAAACTAAAATTAAAATATTTTTATAATTTTTTTTAAATATGAATTACTAAGGAGGTTCATGACGCTAACTTGGCTTTTATGCTATCCAAATTATGTTGATAATATTTATGGTATAGATTTGCATTTTATTGTCACTCCCGTCATTGTTATCAAAGCGATAAGATGACTACCTACGAAAAGAGATAAGCCACATTGCAATAGTGTTGTAAATGGTCAGGAAATATATACGATAGTACGAAACTTACACGTTTATCAAGTAGATTTATAAATAAATCACATGTATTTTTTTAGAGTGATTTGGTATAAATATAATACATACAATATACTAACGTTAATTAAAAAAAGTGGAGACTTCGCTAAGAAAACAACTCTAATGAGAACGCCAGAAGGCAATTATTTAAATAACATCACATCAACCATAAAACAACAAAATATTTTAAATACAAGTAACACCTTTGAATTTATTAATTACCCACACTTTCGTTACAGATTATCTGATATGGTTTTTTGATTCATTATACTTATGTTATTAAAACAATTATCAGCTTAAATGTGTTTAATTGTGTTACAGATAAAAAAGTAGATGATATTGAAAATGCCCGTGTTTTGTGATAATGTACATTTAGCAAGAGGTAATTTAATTATTTTGTTCGGTTTTCTATAAAGGTTAGTTAAGTTCGGACACGTTTGCAATTCTTACTGACACACATTGATATTCTTAAAGATGTGTACATCTGTGGCCTAAGTGTGACTTATTATTAAACATGCTTGCGTTAAAGTAAACTTAATTTGTATGCAATTGAAGCGGCTCTAACGGTTACGCCAGCAATTCCATACACATTCTAGTCACTCACGCTTAGCCCACAGACACATCCTCTTTTTAAATTAATTAATTACAGGTTAAGTAAAATAAATCAATAATATATAAATAAAATTAATAAAATATAATAAATTATTTACCTTTTTTGTGGGAAAATTAAATGTTTCAATAAATATATTCGGAATTGAATTACGTACCAATCTTAAATGCCTTTATGCTACTTAAGCACAGAGCTCGTCATTTTACTAAATTTTCAAGAAACTTGAGAAATATACAACACATTTTCGTCTAATTTTTTAATTAATCTTTTGTTGTCATGATTACCTTCCACTTGACAAAACCGAATGAAAACGTGAAAACGTGTCTCACTGAAAACGATTCCTGCAAAGCACTCGGAAAAGTTCTTATTACCTATCTAATTAAACAAAAGGTAGAAAAAACTATGGGAGCTCCAACGAAACCCGCATTATCTATAATGGAACTCAAGAAAACTAAGATTGATTAATTGTAAACGGAGGAATTGTGCGGTTACCCATTTATTATGCTAGTCAATTTCCTGAGAAATCCTCAAGAATAATGGTTCATGTCATTTTACCAATTAAGTGATAAAAAGTCACACTCAAGCCTTACTCAATAGGAGCTTTACGTTTTTATTGTATTGTTAAAAAATCAAAATATTTCAAATTTGTTGTATTAATTACATAATATGCATTTATTACGAATTAATAGTGATATTTATGTAACTACACGTTCCTTTGCAGCAATCCTGTTGAAAGATGGATACATTATGTACCTAATCCATTCCGAAGATTTTAACACAAATTAAGTTAATAATATTTCTTATTTATGGCATCTAAACCTATAAATAGAACTCGGGAGTTCTAAGTTAAAATAACTTACACTAAGTTCTGTTTATCTTGCTTGTGTACTTCAAGTCTACGGAAAAACTTTGAAACGTTGTTAGTCTACTACTAGTAACAACGTTCAAATGCGAAAAAGTGAACAAGTACTTTAACGAGGGTTAAAATTTTAAATAAATTCTATCCACGTACGCATACTGGCATCCGCTGAACATTTTTTTGCCCAACTTTATGTTCAAACTATTAAATGAACCAGGCCTTTATCTGTCCGCAAAATTTCATTCAAAAACCATATTTGAAGTTACAAAGAGCTTCTTACTTTGAAGGGTGATGAATCAAATGCTTGATATTCATGTGACACCAATCTAGGTTACCTAATTGGTAATCTATTGTGTTGAAAATAATTGATTTTTATAGTATTAATAGGTTTATTAAGGATTTTGTTAAACTGAAATATCACGATGTAAAATATGTTGGAAATGACATCTAGGTGATCTAGTGGCGTTTGTCAGCAAAGCCTCTCTGCATACGAGGCCCGGATTGTAAATAAAAGCTGGAGGTAGAAATAGGATACACATTTATTACGCGTAGTTGCCAACCCTTTGACGTTAACTATTAAATAAATATATCTGTCATAGTATTAACATAATACAGTAGATATAATAAATTTATTACAATTTGACCAATAGGTCAAAAATATATATATAGGGCATTTTTTTTTGACTTTACACTTTTGACTTTGTTGCTTTTAGACTTTACAAACATTAATTATCAACTTACATTTTCAACGTTTACAAACTACACAGGCCGGGTCTAAGTCGCATCTACATATTTTAAATGGCAGCGAACTGTCAAAAGATTTATTGTAATCCCACAAGACTGCAACACTGCCTTCAATCGAAGGATCTTCTGTGTCGTTTGTAAACTCCATTACTTCGCAATATACTTTATCCCCAATGAGGACCGCGGGCACAATTTTCTCTTTCCCCTTCAATGTAATTTTGCATTTCCACGGAGTAAACGCCATATACAAATAAATTTGTGTTATTTTCACAGCTAATATTTCCTTCGTACCGCTTTTGATACTAACTGGATTTGATTCATCAACGCGGGGGCAAAAATCCGGGCCAGACATAAGAGCTTTGATATCGCTCGGATAAATTACGTTGTCATTACCACAAGCTTGCTGGGTGCATCTACTTTTTGTAACACACCAGGTGCAGGATTTCTTTGTGATGCATGTCGCACATGATGAGTATACTCTACAGGCGTCTTCTTTGGATTCAAAAATAATATCTCCAGCCAGACATAAATGTGATAAGGAGAAAAATATTAGCAACAGGAGGTTCAATGTCATTTTTCAAACGCAATATCTTTAAAAAGTATTGCTGTATTCTATATGGCACTTAATTACTGAGTTAAGTTGTTATCAATAAGTGGAGTAAATGTACACTGAAAGATAATCGTACTAATTTATATTTTATGTTTAACCATTATGCTACATTGAAACATAGGAAACTGCCATTACATGACCCGCAACTTCTAAGTACCTTATCATTTTGACCGTATTAATGATTTTTAACATACACATTCTGAGATTTATAGCGATATACTGCACCTATGATATATAGTTTTACTGGGAATACTGATCAATCGGTCTGTTATAATACTTTTATTAAAATTGTAAATATTCCTTAATTACTTAATACTTTGTTTGTATCTATGTTTCAAAAAATAATTCTAAAATCATGAATTTAGGTATAATTTAAAGACGTTAAGATTTAATATAATTATTTAAGAATCTAATATTGATATATAACACTATATATTTATTACAATAAATTACAGCATATCAGATTATAATGATGCCAAGGGAGGCATGCATATAGCACAATGTCAAGATAATATGCTTTTAGACTTGATTTATTATTGTTTGTTCGCCAACTTGTTATTTGGTATAATTTACTGGTACACGATCAGGTAAGTTTCCTTTTAGTGACTACTCGTATATGTCTATGCTATAAATTACGCACATATAATCTATTGGTGCAAAGGCTTATGAACACACTTTGGGTCGTCAGTCGCTCCTAGTTACTAGGCTTGTACTGTTCACGATTTATTTAAAGTATTATTTAGAATTAGGGTTAAATCAAGGTCAACTTATATTTATAGTTAACCTCTAAAGTAAATATCTTCTTGGTAGCTTAAGGTTAAGCAATTGACATTCCTAATGGTAGCGTGATTTGATAAGAAATAGATAAGAACAAATTATTGCATTGGTTTAATCCAATCCCTATATGATGTTTAGATAATATATTAACTAATGAAATGAAAAGCTTCCTCAGTTAAATTACTAAATTAATTTCCTAAATATATGATTGACACTACGTGATTATGGCCATAATATAATTAATTAATTGCAAATTGCAATCATGTGTTTCTAATTATTTTAGATTGCAATGTTTAGCCACAATTTATTTACTTAACTTGTTAAATCATTTAAATATAATGTCTATAGTACTTTATTATTAAATGTAAAACAAACTAAATGTCATAAATCGACGGTTAAGTTAAGTTAAGTTTTACAATTTAAAATTGCATTCTGCTCCTATTTCTGAATACAGAATATATTATTTTAAATGTGTATCTAGTATGTCACATGCTTGTAAAATTTGTAAAATATGTTTTAAAAACATATGTCACAAAAGACAAACACTTCGAGACTCATGTCATACTGGTTATGACATTCGGTAAATTATATCTAAAACTTATAGAACTTGAACAGTGTGTTACGTCACAGTTGAACACTGTAATTACTAAGCTACATCCGTCGTTAACTATTTCCTTCACTGTCTTGTCGGAAACAATTCCATAAACAGCGTACTGGTGAAATATAGTTTGTTCATACCCGGTTCACTTGATCATAAAAATATATATTGTTAGATTAGATACAGCGTTTATCCGAACATATAGATTAACTCTGACATGAGAATATACGAAGCAACCTATAAAATAAAACTGTTAATTAATAGAATATACACGATAAAGCTTTTAATAAGGCCTCGGTAGCAGAAACGCTTTTATAATTATTTTAAATGTTTCACCAACGCCAAAGGGTAGAAATGAAGAGAGCATTCTGCACAGTTACAGGCTATATATGCCATTAACACGAAAACGCTTCGCTAATGTCGACAGTAATACAGATTGTACCGAATTATCCCCCAACTCGTGGATATTTCGAAATGCTAATCCAAGTTCCTACAGAAAATTAATACCAATACATATCATTACCAGAATAGTGCTTCTTGTTTTAAAAATCGCTAATACTAGATATACTAGAGAATAATAGATATTGTACGACAATTCAATGTCCACGCCAGTAAAAATTATAGACGCAATAAATAGTTTATGTAACATTTATTAGATATTACCTAGCCATTATAAAGGTAAATGCGACTACGAGTATTGAAATAGGAATACTCCGTCGGTCTATATACATAATAATTGAAGAGGGAAATTAGCTGACATCCTACGCCCAACAACGCCCCCAGAGGGCACAGATAGTTTTCAATGAAAGCTAAACAAATAACCAACCCACGACTGTAAAAACATTTATACAGTTTATAAGAAAATATTTTTGTTATTACATTATTTTGTGCCGTGTTCTCTTCAGCGACGAATGATTAACAAAATTATGTAACCTATTCAAAACATTTCAACAAAGTACGTGCGTTTTAGCTTTTCTTCAATTCTTAAATAACATACAAGCTTGAAGTTTTTAGTTCATATCGACGAATAAGAAATTTTAAAATGTTACCGTATCACCTGTAAAAATAAACCTTTCTCGTGATAGTAGCTTGGACATTAACGTCACTCGATATTCTATAGGAACTTGTTCTGGGTACTGTAACTTGTATGAGGCGGCCTCTAATTAGCAATGTCTGTATAAGTATAAAGTATCCAAGCTATACAGAACTAAAAGTTTAAGTCCGCATGATAAACCCAACACATAACGAAGCCAAGAGGCGACCTATGCAAGAATAACGAACATGATGTTTTATGACTTCATAATAGAATGTAAGAAGTCCTATATATATAATTAATTAAAAGTCTTCAGTTCCTGTTACAGTGAAGTAAAATAGCGTGTTCGGTCTGGAATCGAATTAGAAACGTTAAGTCCGACACCGGCCAGCGTCGATTACACATTCCTAACCAATTCCGTCGAGAAATGTTTTAGTAGCCTCTATTTACCTCTGTTTTTTAATTTAGTGAAAACCAAAGAGATTTAAAGGTACAATGATTATCACAAAACAAAATTTAAATAAATATTTTATTTAACGTTCTATTTATTTATTATTAACGCATATACTAAATGTGTTATATATATTATAAATAAGGTTTGGTTAAATGTGTACACTCACTTAATTATATTATTTGTAGTTATACATTGACGTCATGGAGTATAATCAGTAATCTACGGAGTAGGAGATTTATAATGAAACAAAAGACGGAACGGTTGTGTGAATCGTTCGCTTATGATTACAATAACTCCAGTATCGTTATTAAGTGTGAGAAAATAATACCTTGAAGGATTTATTTCACAACAGACGGCTCGTATCAAACATTTTGTACAATTTTTTATTTTATTTAGCTTTTATAAATTCATTATGAATTTAATCGTGAAGTATTATAGTAAATGTTTATGTCTCACTCCAGTACCAGCGTATAGAAAAAGGTACAAAAAATATCAGAGAATTATGCACTTTCGACCGAGCCGAATAAGTAGACAGTGGAATTCTTCTTAGAATATACTAAAAACTGTTCCTTGTAGAACGACATTATTTCGTAGAAGTTAGACCATTTCAAGTCAAAGCTTTGTTCAAAGCAATTATTGCGACTTTCTCGGAGCTCATTTTGACTTGAGTAATCAGACTTATCTTGAGATTTACTCGTCAGGCTTGTGTTTAGGATTCTTTGTAATGAAGAGACCTTGAAAAAAATTTACGCGTTTTTAATTTAGACATAATTAGATAATAAAGACATTCTTCTTTAATGTAAGCTATAATTTTCCTTTCCTGGACCGTGTGATTTTGGACAAATAGTATTAAAATATGATTCTGATGTGAAAATTGTTATGTTGTTGGATCAACCTATATTATATTTCGCTCATCTTATTCCGTAGGTTAATTACGTAATATACAAAAGTTAATGTTAGGTTATTCGTTTTTTTAATTTCTTGTACATTATTATTATTTGTTATGTTAGTTATCTAGTAACAAACTTTAGCGTTTTAATTGAATATTTATTTTTTAATTAAAGATTTATTGTAAGCCGTTGCAGCCTATTGACTGGTATTGTCCATAGTTACCCGCAATTGACTGCATTTGTACCATATTCTTTGTACTGTAACTAATAATAGTATTTCATATATTTTTTAGTAACGCAATTACAAATTTTATTGGTTTAATAATTATAATTTGCAAACCTGTCATAAAATAAATATTGGTTCAAAAGCTTTTAAGCTTAACCAAACACGAGTGGGGATCATACATCAGTAGCTATGTTCGGATAAAATAAAATTGTTAAAACGTTTACCTTGTTAGTTAGTTTTCGTTTTTACGCTACAATGGAAGTTACACAATGTTCCACTTTGTATTCTAAAGCGTAACAAAAGTTTTAACGAATATTTGCGGTTATTTTAGCTAGCTTATTACCTCAGTGTTTGAAACAAGATTTGGTACAATGTATATCTTTAAGGTATAAATGAAGAAACCTTTATCTGTCAATGTGCGGTAGCTGTTATCTACAAGACTAGCGAGTACTGCATTAGATCAAATGTTGATTTAAGTGATGCATTATCGTACAATTGTTTGATATATCTCTTAAAGTGGTTAGATCAATGATTAAAATTATTTAAATTGTGGTAAAACAATTTTATTTAGTTCGTAATGTCAGTTATGAAGTCCAAGACACTTAAAGCTTTTAATTATTAAAATGTTTCCAGTCAATGGATCGAAGGAGTTGAATTTTGTAAAAATCTATGAGATGTGGTTGCCATATATTTTCATACATATTTTAAAAACTGCATGAATAAACATGAAAACAAACTTAGGTGTTATGTAATGCATTAAAACAACTCGTATGAAATTTCGCTTTGTATAGTGTTTATTCAAGTCCGCTGGCTGAACTTTTGTAAAAGCTTTGTCTAATTATTCCGTGTGTTTACGAAACTTAAATTATTCATAAGAGAACACTAACAACGTTCACCTTTTGGGATGAATTGTGTACATAGAAATTCTTTTGAACAAGGACACAAATATTGTTATATAGTATAAATTATATTTAATTAATTTAGTCAAGGCAAGACTATAATGGAATGTCACCAAACAAAGCATAAAAGACTTATATATATTTAATTATAGGTAATTATAATTTATTTTTAATGAAATGAATATTCAAAGTGAGAAAATAAATTAGCACTTGCTACAAAATTTACCATTAATAATATGGACGCCCCTTTTTTTAATTACTTTTCTCCTAAATTTAACAAAAGCAGATCTTGTGGTATTATACTATACGTCCTTATTCTTAATGACAAACGGACAGTGGAAAATTCGGAAAAATTGTGGAAATCTACACACTAAAGAATTCCAGTTAAACAGACCGTACAAAAAAGGTCACGAGCCACCCCCGCGTCGAATTTTTCTAAGTACATACTTCTATCCTGGGACTGACACTTCAATGGGTTTATCATAGAGAACAAAGGGAGTTAAATGTATGCGAAAGGATATATTTTATGTGTAAGGCTTTCCTATATCGAGATTTAATATGAAGCGAATTAATAATAATAAAATAACATTTCACGCACGATCGGTTAGCGCCCTGGTAAGCGAATTAGAGCTTGTTATTTATTAATATGTGTGTGTGTGTTCATATAGATTTAACCTATAAGGCTATGATGACACTTTTAGATTTAATTAACAGTCAAATTTTTTTTATCACTTAGAGAACTTTTGTATATAACATTTTTGTAGCGACAATGTTCATAAACGTAGTAGATATACTGGAATACGTACAAATTTAGATATAGCAAAACATAATATAAAATACATTTACTGTATGGATTAATAATGGCTTCGATTCATTATATTCTACTTTTCTCAGCACCTTCGGTTCTAGTTTGACGATAACGCGATTTCAAAAAGCCAATAAAACCACGTCGACTTTGAAAGGTATTAAAACACGATTGCAGGAAATATTGAAGCCTGATTTCTTGTATTGGAAAAACGTTAAAGGAATAACGAAGTATGCTTTTCCAAAATGAAACTAGAAGGTACATTCAGACCTACACTTTGTTCTTTATATAATTTCGCTGCGAGCTTGACATAATAAATTTATCGAACATCATGAAAATGTTATCATTATGTTTGGATAATGAACGAGACCTATTTTGGCTTGAATGTGTTGATACTATCTGCACAGAAAACAAAAATTTACGGCAAAGCTAAAAGTTCGTCACGATTTGTTTTAAACATACATTGAAACATGATAGCTGCATAGCCATCTACCACTAATCAATCTGCTGTAATCTTTGGAAACACCAACAAAAAAAATATAATTCATTTTTGTATAATTATATTAATATGCTTATTTCTTCGTTAACTGTACATACATTATCAAGACTGCAGGCGCCACACAGATAATTAATATTATAGCTCCTTGAGTGAAGGACGTGTGTATGTATGAAGTAAAAATTGATTCGGTATAAAGGTACTTAAATCGGTATAAAGATACCGATTTAAAAATCACACTAATGGTACCATTTACTCAATTCTGGTGATTTACTCAACTAAACAAACACGATGTACATATCTGATTTTGTAATATGATTTATACACAAACCCCCAATTGAACCTGTCAAAAGTTTCAACTAGTGCATCAATAGAAAAAGTATCAACATCGCGTATTTGTACCGATTGTTTTGTTCGAATAACTTTGTAACACAAAGAAAAACTTTTGAGCCAAAGATTTAGTGGCTCCTTTCATCAAGTATCAACACACTGAGCGCAACCTACTTTGTAATTGTAGCCCAACTTGTTAGCAAGATTTATACGCCTCTGTATTATACTAAACTCGTGCAGGCTTCTTGAAAGTGAAGTTTCTGTTGCAGCCACTTCACAAGACATGCATTAGATGCATAAAATATTCTTTGTACCAATCATCTAATAATTTTCAACTTGCAATTAAAACTGTCACAAAAAATACACTTACGCTAAGATTCAATTTTAGTTTAATATTAAATGCCCATTCGTCCGACTTCACATTTGAATTTGGTAGAAAGTATTCAAAAACGACTGGACTGATTAAAATTGTTCACGTTTAGAGGTCATCTTATTTCTTATATACTTCCTAGATATAAAAAGTTTGGGAAATTAATAAACATGATCCTTAATATATTTTATTTGACACATAATTATATGAAATATGGCCTTACATTTTCAAAACTCATAAAACATGTAATGTCACAAATTTTATTAACAACTAAATGAGAAATACGTCTGATGAATTTAGTACGTTACAGTAAAATGGAAAATGTTTTTACCGTGTTCCGCCCGCGGCTCAACACTATAGTCATGAAAAATACAGAACATTCCTACATAAAATACATTTAACTCATTTCCACTCCCAATACTCCATTTTTAATTATTATCTTCCAAATCCTGAAACGAATATTATTATCGATTTATTTATTTTTATATTTTACACATAGATATCACTTTGGTAAGTCCGTCAACAAAGTGCTCTTTAGTGCTCAATTTCATATAAGTTACCAAACTCAAATTTATTTTTATAGCTAAGGCTAATGGGTTCCAAAATAGACCGGTGTGACAAGATACCCACTTATTCAATACGAGTTAATTAGAAAATCAACAACCTCATTCTAAATCGGAAATTTTGTGTTATATTATTTAAAATACTTGATTATTAAAAATATTGATTAATATAGTTAAGAATATGTTTATCATCTTAGTACAAAGTTATGTATGAAACACTTACAGTGGGATCGCAATCAGCACAGTGCCAAGAGTATCCGCGTTTTTTAGGGTTCTTGTTCAAGGGCGGCTCCAGACAGGTGAAGTGATACCGCTTCTGGCACTCATCACACCTATACAAAAATATAATACGTTGCTTCATTTGATCATACCTAAACACTTTATATATAAAATAATAATATTTTTATACAAAAATATTTTCCGACATTTTGAAGCATATAGCAAGACAAATAAACAGCATGATAAGTTTATAAATTCAAACAAAAGTGTTGCCGAGATAATAATCAGCCACGTAATGGTTAACGCACGTGACTTATTTATGCAATATATAATAGGAATATAACACGTCGAAGCCAGTGTATGAGCTAACAATATTATATTTAAAAAATATGTGTGATTCGCTATTTTTCGAAATTGCAATCAGAACTGATCTGTCAAATAAATTGTTAAATTTCATGTCGTAAATCACTGTCAAATTTATATTGCCTAACTATTTTAAATTATGAGGCTTGTTTTTAGTTTATCTTTTGTCAGTTTTCAATCAACGACCTCTACAAACATAAATTAATCCTAATGTTTGTTCCTATAAATAAATCTATAAATGATATTTTATTTGCACTTGTATTCTTAGGGCTAAGAGAGATATTTAATATGAAACATATTGATACCTGACTAGATCCGTGTTGTCCCCTGCCTGTTGGCATACGTCGCACTGAGTCAACGGTGTAAGAGCCGTAACGGGCACGAGCGCATTGCCGCTACTACGTTGCACTCGGCTTTCGCGTGACCGCTATTGTAGTAAATTTAAAAATATATAAAATACCAAATTATATTTTGTCAAATAGCATTAGTGATCAAAACAATATATATATATATATGTATATCAGCTAAATTAAGGAATACTTTTTTTTCTGCTGTCCCAATCCGATCCCTTTCTGACCACAATGACTAAACCATCCTAATTATAATATATGACACGCCTACAAAGATTTTAAAATTATAGTAAAACGAATCATTTCAATCATATTCATTGGATAACATATTTTTTTAAAAAACATCAACTGATAATACATGTGACGCATGGAATGGTTGCGGCTCCTTACAACAGTTCAAAGAATCGAATAGTTGGCGAATTAAGGAATTGGCAGCACTTGATTTAACTTTAGAGTTATTTTAACCTGTTTTCTTAATTTACGTAAATTACAAAGGCATGCAGATATCGCCCGTAAAACAATACCTTTGGTTTTGTGCTTGCAACACTTGGTGCCTCCACTGTTTCCTCCGGTTTGTTTGGCAGCTTGTATAATTATCAAAATTTGAATTACTATAACACCTTACCCAGTCCAACACAAATTTTACATTAATTTACATTACTTTAATTAATAAAGTATGTATCCAAAGTATAATAAAAGTCTTCGCTGGGTTTCCTCAACATATCTTATAAGATACATTCAGACAATATATAACGATACATATACCGAGAATAGACTTTACTAAATACTAATTTGTTTTAGTACTAGAGTAAGTTTCTTTTGAGAAACAAATTGAAAATACTTTCACACTCGAGAGACGAATTTTTCAAATTAAATACTTCGCATATGTTTAGTCTTATTATCTTAATATCTTCAGTGCAAAGAGACAAATTAATAATTAACTTACAGATGTCGCTAAGGGATCTGGCGTAACAGCAGACGTGGGAGCCTCCGGCGTTTCCAATTCTATTTGCTGTAATGAATAGTTTAATTTCAATCATGGGTACGTTTTAAAATTTGTAATAATTGTAAATTGAATATACCTTAGAGTGTTTTTTAACGGGCGGTGGCGGTGGGCCATCATTGCTGTCAGTGGGGACGTAAAACATTTGAGTGTCCAAAGAGCCATCTGGTTTTGGGATTGGCTTAATCTGAAACCAAAATTTATATACACTGTTTATTAGCGAGGGTTTAGGACATTGTTTCTTATTGTTTTGTTCAATTTTTACTAACTAAGACAAGAAATATGTATATCAAAGTATAAACACCAGAATTAACAAAAATGTGTTATAATTAAATCAATTAAAAATAAACCATATTGACACTAAAGCTTTTGATTAATTGACACTTAAGGGTTATCTTAAAATTAAATCAAAATGCTTAAATGAAACGGAATTTTCCACCTAACTTTCCCTTAAAGAAATTTTTTATACACCGACATGATTACCTTAATTGTAATACGCGGGTGGGGTTGTTCAGGATTTTCCATATCTTGTGTTTTCTTCTTCCGCTTATGCTTATGCGACTTTGAAGGTGACCGTAAAAGATCCGGCGAATATCTCGACCTGTGTTTCTCCTTCCTTCGTTTCCGATTCGCTTTGAAATTGGCTATATCCGACGATAAATTCGCAAGCGTACTCTCGATCGAGCTCTCGATGGCCTTTGCGTCCCTCTCTTTCGAATCGTTGAGTAAAGCCGAGAAGGATAGATTCTGGTATGTTTCGTCTTTCTTTGGCGGCGGCAACTGTGCCGACTCGTTTGAGTGTTCGTTGTGTGAATCGTATGGGCTATCCGCTACCAGTGGCGTGATCGACATCAGAGGCGTGTTCGTTAGTATGGGCGATGTGAAACTACGCTTGTGTATTTTCTTGGCATCTTCGTAATACTCCTTTTTCGAATTTCTCTTTTTGTCCTTTTTGCTTTTCACTTCGTCGTTGACGTCGCTGCTGAATTCGAAAGGCTTTATCGTCACTTTTATGGGGGATACGTTTTCGATTTTCGGTTTTTCTTTGTGTTTTTCAGATTTCTGTTTGGGTGACGGTGAACTTGGTTTGGAGTGGGGACTGTGCGGTTCTGTGATAATCGCACCGTCTTTGCTGTACCGAATTCGCGATCTACGAGGTACTTTCTTTTCCAATACTTCGGGTTCCGAATCTGATGTTTTGTCGCACTCTGAGCATTGCCTGAAATTAACAGAGTATTTCACACGATAAAGTCTTCTATCTTTATAAAAATAATAAATACCTTTTATATTTGTTTAAACAGTATTAATTATATAAATATTAATATTCCCATTTACGTGCCACATAGGATGTCTTGTTAGAAAAATGACAAGATACAAGACCTATATTTAGAGCCCAAGAAAAATATTTTATTTTATAGTCATTTCAGTTTCAAGACGATTCAAAATGGTCCTATTTATATTTATTTAAAGTATTGTTTTTTTTTTATGTAAGAGGAGACAAACGAGCAGACGGGTCACTTCGAGTGATGTGACACCTGCAACGCCAGGACGCTTACAAGTGAATTGCCGGCCTTTAATACTATATATGTTAATACTATGTATCCTATCCATTAATAAATATATCATAGTAAGTCAATTATGGTGTGAATATCTAACCATCCATACAGCTTGCTTTTCTTAGGCGGTCGCTGCAATGGCGGCCTCAAGCAGTGCAGGTGGTAATGGTGGTGGCAGGTGTCGCAGGCAGCCATCAGGTGCTGCTCGCTGCTACGAGCGCAGACCGCACACTCGCGGGCCGCAACGCCTATGTCGGATAGGCAGGAAGCTACATATTACATACATATATTATTAAAAACTTGCATTAATACAAATTCGAAGCTCCTAATCATTTTTATCAGTTAACAAGACAAATTAAACAAGTAATTTATGAGAAAATAGCGAACATATGTGATACCTTGTAGTGACGTGGAAAGCACTTTTCCGTGGCGAGCGTCCGGATTGTCGCTAAGAGGAAAACCAACGCCCATCTTAAGTGCAGCCGCAGTTGGCACAGACATTGACCTGCTACCCAATCTTGTTTATAGTAAGGAGAATGTCTATGGCACACCATTACATTACATAAAAATTAAATGTTGCGAAATAAGGATTTATTAAAACATTGATCTCTTTATTCACTCTGTAGTCTTATAACTACCGTACTCTTAAATTGAGTAGTTTCTGTATTGTGTATATTTCTTACACGAGAGCACTGTTTTAATATTTTTAACGTATTTTTTTTAATATGTATAAATTAATGCCTAATTAAGTCACTCAGACATGCCAAAGGTTACACTACCAAACTGCCGGCTTCGATTCAGCATATTTAAGCAGCCACAACAGCAGGTTTAAATATAAGCAGCGTAAGTAGTTGGAGCTAACGTATGTATTATTCTGTAGAGTTTCAAACACGCATTTATTTAATTTAAAATTTAGAATAAAGATTGAAAAAAAATAACAAAATGGCGTGTCCAGTAAAAAAGTAAATATATACAGACAATAGAAATTGTATATCAAAACAATACTGTTGAAACCTCCATTCAATTACAAAGTATTGAATATTGAATTATAAATATATATAATCTGAAAATTCTGAATTTAAAGCCCGCCATATCTTTAGCAATTTCAAATATTTGATTTCAGATGTGTACAATATTAGAAACTTCAGGGCGATATGCAGATATAATTTTTTAACAAATATTAAGCAGGCTTACTAGATAAAGCTTTACCATCAGCAGATTACGTATTGAAAGTGAGACGCGACTTGAGATTGAGTTTAAGAGTAGCCCTGCTGGCTGAAATGATATATCATACCGTTTCTGCAACTGTTGTGGTGTGACTTTGGGTGTAGAGCGTTGTATTACTGGCGGAAGCAATGGCTTTTCTTCTAACAAACTGGTAGTGGACACTGGTATGTCAATGGTGGGACACATTGCTGATAAGGATTCATACAGCTTTTGTAAGCTTCTACGGGTGCTGGTGAGGATTTCTAGGGTTTCCGTGTTGTTTGATGTTGCCTGGAAAAAACATTTGTTATGGGTTAACATAAATTACTTTACAAAACATAACAGTGTGATAAAAAATTTGAAAAAAAAAGAATACTTGTCAAAGTCAAAATATCTTTATACATAAGGACCATTGTGAATCGTCTTAATTCTAACTTATTCTACGCCTGATCATACGCGACCAAGCTGAGAAGAATCAAGCAAGAAACTCGGCTTGAAGTTCTATATTAATTATATATGTCTTGAAATTTGTGTGATATGTTATCACACGTATTATGGACAAAACCATTTTTTAAGTATTCTTAGGTATTGATTTTTTTTTAATTTCTTATAAATTCAAATTACCTCATCATAATCCGTCCGAAGTGTTTCATTATTGGCAAGTAGCGTTTCGTTCTCCTTCGTAAGCCTCTCCAAAGATCGCCTAAGGGATGAAACCCTTGTATTCCTCTCTAAATAGTAACCAACAAACTCCACTGAGAATGCTGGAGGCACGTGCCAGCGACGGGACACATCCTTCAGTGCTGCCATCTACAAGTTTTTTTTTAATTAGATGATTTGTTCTCTGATTTCCGTTTTTATTATTAGGCATTCATTTGGCATACAACAACGTACTAAACTAAACTTTTTAAATCAATTTTATGTGTACAAAGCGAACATTTGGTATTTATCAAAACACCACTTTTAGGGCTATTTATCTACATATCACTAAGGTTTCATTATTTCTGATACTAAATACGCATTTACTTCTGTTGGTAGTATTACAGAAGGTTCATATAAAATGTTTAAAAAAAAATAACTGGCAACCAAAGATAAATATTAAAAAAATAAAATAGTTGTCATATATCGGTAACCATTATTCCAATTCACTAATTATTTTTTTATAAATTTTAACATATTCTTGCCTGCGCATCTTGGAACTCGAGGGCATGAGTGTCGATACCCATACATTCAGCTTTGTGTTTGAATTTCCTCATTGCAGACGCACTACTGTACAACATGCGAGCCATTTTCTGAGTGGGTACTGAAAAAAGAAGTGAAATCTTTAGTTCGTTCGAAAAATGTAAGTACAGCGCTCTGCGGTCGTTTTCGGAACTAAATGAACTAAAACATATTATTTCAATGGTGACGAGACGAGTAAAAACACTTTTTTTCTAGCTATCACAGATCAATAAAATACATTATATTTTAGTGTTTGCATCAACAAGTTTCAAATATAACACTCACCCCAAGGTGGATTTCTATTTTCCTTTTGTTGGGCATACTTCCTTCTATACTTAACGAGTTTCCTTTGAATCCTTAATTTCGCTTCAGTAGTTACATTTTCTTGAAAGTCCACCTTCCTTTAACGGAAACAGGTTATATTGAAAAATAAGTCAAAGATTTTGCCAAAAACCTTAAAAATAATTAAAGAAAACTACACGAATATGTAAGCCAATAACAAACATTACATACGACGTACAATTTTGTAATGTTTTTAATTTTAGATTTTTTTTATTACTGGATATAAAAATGCTTCTCCTTTCTCGGTTAAACATTTCACGACTAATTTGTGACATTTTGTAAATAGCACTGACATATGCAAGATTTTCAGCTTATATCTACACTAAGGCTGACATAATAACTGAATTACGGTACCTTTTCTCAGTTCTCAACTGCAATGCCAGCCAGTTGCGCTTTCTTTTCTTGACCAGCGTTTTGTCGGAGTGGAGACGACAATGCGCGTAAAACGGATCCGCTTGTTCCACTTCCTCCGAATGCGCCTCAGCCAGTAAGCCGGCGCGTTGACCACTAAAAAGTATTGAAATAATAATCAACTATCTATGGTTCTTAAACATCATATTCATTTCATTTAACATATTTATGAGTTTTAAATTATATTTTTTTATAATATTTATTAATTAATTGTTGTATATCATTTTAAAGTGCTGCGTAGTAATTTGCATACTGTGTTTGTTTGTCTATTTTCTAATTGGATAGGATTTAAAAAAAAAATACTCACCAGGTGACGTGAAAGAATGTCTTACATAGTCCGGCATCGCATTCTACGCATACGCCCGTTCTAGCGAGCGTTGAATCGTCACATAGCGCACAACTACGAGCACCCCAGCGGGAGTAAGCCATTTCAAATAGCGTAACACCAGATAATTTCTCTACCTGAAATAAAAAAAAGATCTGTACCCTGTAGAGCAAGCGTATAGAATCAAAAGACAACTAGATAAAAAACCATGATACTCCGGTTAGCGCACGCTCTGTCTCAGATTCCATTCCCGATAAATCATTCTTCGTGTTATAAACACAGAAAAGCTTACTCAAAAAAGAAAATATAATAACAGCTTTGTACTTAGCTGAATGATATTTCAATACTATGTAAAAAAATTTTTTAATGATTTTTTAAATACAGGAAATTATCAGCAAAGCCTATCATGCTAAGATAAGCAGAGTGTATTGTTATTGTTTTATAAACATAAACATTTATATAAATACGAGTCAAAATAAGCAGCAAACAGCAAGTATATAAACTAATAAATTGAAATTGGTGAAAAATCTGAGCTCATTAAAAATATCATAAGAGAGATTTTTGGTTATTTTTAATACCTCAGAAAATGCCACTCCAGGAACATATAGAGCACACACCAGATGGACCCAGGCACCTACTTCTGTTTCTTTGAATATTCCACCTAAAATATCAGTTAGTGGTTTTATCAACAGTTAATATTAATTTGTTAATTCTAAAATGTTGATCAACAAATGGCACATTAATGCATTGATTACTAAATCGAAGGAAAGTACTCTTTAATAAATATAGGCAACATAACATTTAAGGAAATTTATAATAATAGGAAAATATAAAATAACTAAATTACCAAATAGTTTCTAAAAAAAAATTATAACTTGTGAAAAAAATAAAACTAAAATGACAGAGCTTTGAATATACAACCTATAAATTCATTTGACAATTAAGTCTGGACATCAATGAGTATTATTTTAAATATTTAATAAATACAATACTAATTTATAACAGGATTATTAGGACACAGGCTAATTTGCTTAATATACTACAACTTGAATTAATATTACATTAATACTAAAAAAATTGCATCATAAATCTGAAGAGTTTGTTTAGTTAAATGTTAATGGAATGGGTAGTTCCTGAGAAAAGTGTTAATCAGTCAAATTAATTAAAAATTAGTTGAGGCCTAGGCATAAAATAACATCATGTTTCACCCATATGGGATAATTAGTGATAAAATGATATAATATATATTAGGAAAAAATGTGATATAATATTATAATCACCTTTATTAGGACATAGTTCACAACTAGGATCAGTCACTCCAGCTTTACATGCCTCGCAAAACCATGGCTCTGTTGACGCAGAACTTACAGTACTTGATTCACTTGTAACATCCGAAACACCATAACAACCTAAAATACATTTTAATAAGTATTTCTGTATAGAATATTTGATATTTATGAAATATTTCAGTAATATAATATTTATTTACAATTACAATATACACTGGTATAATTCTTGTAATCAATTTAGAAATTAAAAAAAAATAAAAACTAAAATGGGTTAATCGTTTTGTTTTGTTGAACTTGTTAATGGGTATAAACTTTATATGTGAAGTCAAACTACATGATAGAAAATAAGACTACTTAAATAAAGTCTTTTATCTATACAAAAAATCTAATTTATTTAAATATTACATCACCTTCATGCACAGTAACACCACATCCATCACATTCAACTATTTCATTGAAATCATCACTTCTTGATCCCAAGCAACCTGCACATATTAGCATGTTTGCCAAATCAGGAATCTAAAAAGTAAATCAATTGTTTTTTTTAATAAATGATGGTATGGAAACAAGACAAAGATATTTCTTTGTCTTGTTTCTGAATTATTAATCAGGAACTACTATACTTTAATAAAATACATACATTGAATTCTTTCTGAGCCTTTTCAAGGAGATCCATAACCGACACCTCTTTACCCAACTTAGGTGCTGGGTTTTTAAATTCATTCTCCAAATCTGATCCGGATTCTTCATCTGAACTACCACTGTTTGCAATTTCTTAAAAATAAATTAAAAATACATATTAATAAAATTTAAAATGTTAGTATAATTATTTAAATTAAGAATGTAGAAAATATAATAAATTAAGTTGAAAATGCTTTACTTTTTCCATCGTCATCCGAGTTTATGGAATAATCGTCGCTTTCTTCAGGGTGATCTTCTATTCGAAAATCAGAATCATCTGAACTTTCGCCTTCCCCTAGATCAAAATCTAGCAATGATTGCGGCTCTACCGGCTTAACCTTACGCTTTGCAAGAACTCTCCCTTCTGAAAAAAATAAGCAACTTTTAATATTTGCTTTATCAGTACTTAACGTCATAAATATTTAAATCAATAACTTACGATTATTCATGTTGGCATAATATTAATTCGTTCTAAATATACATAATATGGCTTTAATCTGATTAAATTTTCATTAAATCTAATTATTAATTTACTAAATATATACGACGCTTTCAAGTTTATTTTGACATGCTATGCCATCTGACGATAATTATTGACAGTATGCAGCTGACACTTTATCACAGAATAAGGAGTATATTTTTTACAAACACATAGAAAAATATACTCCTTATAAAATTAAAATGATTGATGAAATTCCATTCTGTATACAAAGTTTTAAAAAAGTTTTTTATGCTGAATAGTTTTTTTCACGCCTCAGTTGATAAATACCTACTGAACCATAATCCTCATACGATTTAACCCTATTTTCCATAGCGATTTGTTTATATATTATACGGCAAAACAACGTTTTTGGAGTCAGCAAGTAGGCTACAATTTAGAATAATGAGTTGTATTCTACCTTTCCTAAACGCTTAGCTGTCTGTATAGCATGATGTACTTTGAAGTAAATATAAAGTTTTACGGACCATTAAAGTTTAAGCTTACGTTAAAAGCTGACAATAAAAAATAAATTTAAACATTCCTCCTGTTATCATGGGCAAAGCCGAATCATTACACATATACCTAGTCACTAGTTTCTTTGCTAATAAATGACAGTGACAGTTATATTGGTAAATGTTGTTTTGTTTTAAGAATTTGTCTGAGTCAACTTAGAACGGTGATGTCTCTTCCTTTTTTTGATTTTCAATTTGCATGTTAAAAAAGTTATAAGCTTAAAAAAAGGTTGCTAGACAGCGATAGATCCTGAGGACTTCAATAAGTCCACAGCAAATTTTTATTGTGAAACAGCTTTTTTACTCCATCAAAAATGGTAGGGCTTGACGCCGACATGAATAGAGACGAAGACTGTGACAACATTGGTCTAGGCTGTGCTTTAGAGAACTTTTCAGAGGTTGAAGAAGTATTAAATATGATAGATAATGTGAAAAATATATATAATACTCCAGCAATATTTGAAGGAGAGTATGACAAACTCTACAATATTCTTAAACAGTATTATGAGCAGCGACACCTCTTGGATCCTCATTTAGACAAGATACTAGCTAAGTTCATGAATATTATTAAAAACAAAAATTCTCTACCTGAATTAAAACATGCAGCTTTCAATTACATGTATCAAATAATAAGAGTGCGAGGCTATAAAGTGGTTGTAAGGCATCTTCCACATGAAGTAAGAATTGTTTTAAATTTTTTGTTTTATATGTTACAAAATTATTATGTTACAGTCTTACAGTTTATATATATTTCACTGTTTTCATGTAGATCAAACTTTCAGGTAGCAGATTTGTTGACTGTCCTCTCATTTCTTGAAGCTCAAAATCCCAATGATAAGGAGACTTGGAGGAGTAGATTTGTGTTACTGCTGTGGCTCTCAATTGTTGTTATAATTCCTTTCCACATGAGCCGCTTAGATGGTTTTGCTCCAGAACAGCCTGGTATGTATTGAGAATAAGTAAGATTTTACATTTTTCTACAAAAGAATCTTCATATAACTTAAATTTAGGCCTTATCCTCAGGTTTTTATAATGTTGTACAACTTTTATGTGATGATGAACTGTAATAAGAACATTATACATATTTATATTCCAATAAACAGAGGACGGAAATGAATTAATGCAATAAACCAAGCAACTTAGTCACTGTTCTGATTTTCTTTCTAAATTAAAATGTATAAAAACCAGTAAATGTTTTAAATAATATTAGATATTTTTTTAAATTTTCAGGTGCAGTTTCCTCGAATAAATTAACTGTAATGGAAAGAATCTTTAATATATGCAAAACATATGCTTTAAGTAAGGATACTTGTGCTGAAGCTAGTGCATACTTGGCTTCAAAATTTCTTATTAGGTATACCTATACACTATATATATTTTTACAAAAGTACATTAGTAGTATATTAAGTTATAGTATGTTTATAAGTTTAAATCAAGAAATATGGCTTGGAACATTTTAAATATTGACATTGTAAATAATCAGAATTGCCCTTTTTTTAAAGGAACTCTGTACTCTTTGAATATTTGTTTCTGTCTTGTGTCCTTTACAAATAACTAATTTATTTTTTGTAAATGTTTATAAATATTAGTTTTATGGTTTGTAATTGTATAATTAATTTATTATAAAAATTAAAATCACATTTTTCCTTAGGTCTGATGTTAAGGAGTTATACATGAGTGCATTTTTTAATTGGGCCTGTGATATACATTCCAATATTCAAGATGAGGACACAATTCACTATGGTGTTTTAGCAGCTGTTGCAGCTGTATTAAAACATGGAAAAAGGGATGATTTGCTTCCATTTGCACCCAAGCTTCTTGAATGGGTGACAACTCAAAACTATAAAAACCATAAAGCCATGCTTGTTCGAAAGTATGGTGTAAAAATTGTACAGAGGATTGGTATGTATCTTTTGTACTAACATTATTATTTAGATTATCAACATATGGGTGTTTCTTTTTGCAAAATTAACAAGGAAGCATATTTCTACTATGGGCAAATCATATTTCCCTTGATTGCTCTGGACTCTAATTCTGAGACCTAGTAGTTAATTAATATTAATTAATAATTGAAATATTTGTTATGATAAGTATACATTGCGATATATCAAGAATTTATACTTTTATTTACTTTTACATGCCTAAAGTCTTGTTTAAGATGTTATTATGAGTCAAAAATAATCGCATGGTGGCTCTGTTTAAATGATACAATAAAAATACATTTTTATTTCGACCAAATGAATGTATATTTAATACATTCAATAACACAAGAACGATTATATTTTCAGGTTTGACATTCCTTCGACCCCGTGTCGCTACGTGGAGATACACTCGTGGCTCCCGATCACTCGCGATGACCCTGGGTGGTGTTGCAGCTGCTGGAGATACAGAACCTGTCACTTCGCCACCTGATGATGAAGACGATCAGGATATACCTCAAGAGGTAAGTTAAAAAAGAAAAGACGTCAGATGAGGCTTAAATAAATACTTAAAATGACCAAGACATAGAAAATGTAATAAATATTACTAATTTTTTATTTTTATTATTACTTATTGTTTATATTATAAATAAATTGTAAGCATGCATGCATGTTGCCTTTATAAGGAAATACTAAAATTTCAATTAAATATAATTTTCAAAAAAATACAAATTTATAAACATTCTTCATTTGTTCAGTGAAATTCAAGAATTTTCTATATTACTGTTATTTTTTGTTGTAACATAATTTTAGGTTTATGTTACTTTACGTTGAGCTAAAAGGATTTATTATCTTTAGGTAGAAGACGTTGTGGAGCTCCTCCTCTGTTCTCTCCGTGATGATGATACAGTAGTGCGTTGGTCAGCTGCGAAAGGCGTAGGTCGTATTGGGGCGCGACTACCCGCCCTAGCAGCAGCTGACGTGTGTGAATGCGTCCTTACTTTGTTCGCGGAACACGAAAGGGACACGGCCTGGCATGGCGGATGTATGGCACTTGCCGAATTAGGTATATTTAAGTAGTGAAACAAAATATATGTAGGCTATTTATTATTATTCAGCTTCATAGAAGACTGAGTATGTAAATCGGCACAATACCAAGGCATGTTAAATATATATATATAAAATTTATAAGAATCCATTGGAACAATTTCATACAAAAGAGAAGAAAAGTTAGACGCCATACAAAATCTTTTCAATCTAATAGAAAGAGTAACAAAGGTATATAAGGTACATAATCATACATTCAAATAAACATTTACGTAGCAATATTAAATAATACAGTAGTTGATATAAACATTACCACAAAACAAGCATGCTAAACAATTTTATTAAAATTAATAACCACCACTATTATGGAAATTTCAGCACGACGCGGCCTCCTGTCTCCGTCCCAACTGAGTGCGGGCGTGCATTGTGCAGTGCGTGCACTATCGCGTGACGAAGTGCGTGCGGTGGGTGCACGTGCCGCGCGTGACTCGGCGTGTCACGCTGCGTGGGCATTCGCTAGGGCATACGATGCCCACGCGTTGGCACCACACGCGGTGGCATTGGCCAATGCACTGATAGCAACTGCCTGTTTCGATAGAGAGGTATATGTTTTATATTTTAAATATAATCGTAACAGTGAACGCTTAATACAAATAATTTTCTTATATCTAGAGTTACATGGGGCCCAAAATAAACTGATATGAGAAGATTTTTATTTGTTATCATTGTTCTAGATATGTTCTTAACACAGCATTTAGGGCGAAATAATATAAAAAAATACACGAGTGATAACAATATACTACAGACAAGAAAATAATAATAATTTAAATTTTACTGTATTTGATTTTTTTACAATAAGACTAATTGGAGAAAAAATCAAAAGATAAAAACGTAATGTTACATATTTAAATTAACCTAAACTCTTGGAGCAAATGCTTTTCCAAATATCAGTCGTATTGTAAAATACGAGGTTTTATCACTATTTTGTCGTATTTATAAGATCAACTGCCGTCGCGCAGCCGCAGCCGCCTACCAGGAGAATGTCGGCCGTCACGGAATGTTCCCTCACGGTATATCCGTGCTGACAACTGCGGATTTCCACTCGGTTGGGCCAAGGAGTAACGCATACTTAAATGTGGCACCCCAAATAGCGGCGTATCCGGAGTACACGCAGTCCCTGGTCGACCACCTTTCTGATATAAAGGTCGGACATTGGGACTATGCTGTGAGGGAATTGGCCGCAAAGGCCCTCAATAAACTTACTGACAAGGTAAGTGTTATGGGTTCTATGAATTTTTGTTTTTTCTTACTATAGAGTATTGTTAAGCATTTGCTTGTATACCGCTTGTAGGAGGATGTAGGCTGTTGGTTAGTTCAATTTCGTCAATTCGATGTTAATTTTTATGCGTTGACTCCTAAATGTATGTACTCACTATGCATGTTGTGTTATAAGTGTGGTTTTAGTGTTAAAATGATACCAAATTGCGTTTCTCACAATTTAGTATATGGCTGGTGGTATGTACTGATGAAATAATAACTGATTCTCGCCATTCAAGTTATTGCATGTTTTGTTGTGTACGCCATAAGTGTTTTTTTTTATTTCTGAATGACAATATGTTCGGAAATTCCTTTCGTAATATAGTAGTTGTTTCGATTTGTTAAAAGTGTAAAACTATAAAATTATATGAGACAAGAAACACAAGAAACCCATAGAATTTGTAGTTTTAGTGACGTTCAAAGGTGATTGCTAATAATTTGATATAAGAGTAAAATAACTTTGACTCCATATTTCGCTTTAAGACGCGAGACTTTTTATAACATATCAATACATCAAAGCGATGTAAAAATATGACCTCTATACAGAGATAATATTATTATTTATTTTGTGACGATATGTGTCAATTTTTGTCACTATTGACATTAGGTATTAGGCTTTTCTAGTTTTATGTTTAGGCTTATTTAGTTTTAATTTATTTATTAGTTTTAATTTAATAATCATTTTCATTTCTTTATAATACAAGAACTATGAGTGATGTGAGTATTTCTAATAAAAATTCAACCAAATTATTATTTTTGCGTTTAACTTATATTTTACATACAATCTCTTGGTCCTAGGGTTTTTATTTTGTTTCCGACAAACGTCCCTTTTGTATATTAACGCACCGCTCTCCGTCTCACTCACAATATTAACTAAGAGTTTTTTTAGATATAAGCAATATCATTCACTACTAGTGACATGAGTTGCGATTAAACAGCAAACCTTTTGTTTGACTTTACCAATTAAACCAGTCAAGTTTCTTGTCTTGTTCCTCTCAGTCGTGTCGTACGATTTGACAATACGTATTTGCATAGGTACACTTCCACCTGCATACTTTGACTAGCTAGTTATTTTAAACATGTCTGTAAATTTAGTATTTTCACTCAACTCACTCGTGATGAGCACAAATTAACTTGTAAAAGTATTTCATTTATAGATTCCTGATTACATGGCCACCGTAGTGTTACCTAAGCTAGTACAAAAGACAGAGTCGATTGATTTAAATCTACGCCATGGTGCCATACTCGCTATAGGAGAAGTTATCTACGCGCTCTCTCAAACTAAGTTACCTAACGGTAAGTTAAGCTTAATTTCTCTTTGAAATGTCTTCTTTAAATTATGCTTCATGTTTCAATTATGTGTATTTCTTTTCTTACTTTTCCTATATTCGTTCTTAAATTTTGAGTTGTTTTTACTCCTTGAATACACAGGTTCCAAGGCGGACACCTTAATTCCTGAAGAGGTGATAATCTGTATCCGTTCCTTGGTGGGACGTTTGTCCTCTCGACAGCAGTTCCGGGGCTTGGGCGGTGAATTGATGCGTCAAGCGTGTTGTCACTGCATCGCTAAGCTGTGCCTTGCGCATGCGCCGGTTTACGAGCTTGACACTATTGGTATGATTGTTTTAAATAAATCGTGCGTGGATTCTGTTTTTTTTAGTTAAAATGGTGGATTTATTTTCTTGTGTTTTTTAGAGTGTTTTAAAATTTAGCTGTCACATGTTATCTCAACAACACACACCCACACACAACAAGATTCTTATTCTTTGTTACTTTACTTATTTTAAATAACAACCAAAATTCTTGTTTCATTCCACTTTGCCTATAGTTTTACATCCACAGATTATAAATGGTTTATTTCACAGATGAATGGCTCAACCTCATAGACGAATGTCTCTCGCACGAAGTACAAGTGATTCGCGAGAAGGCGATCGAGGCTTTGCCTTTAGTGTTTGACGAGTATTTGCAGAACGACGACTTCATCTACGACGGTGTTAATGCGAAGGAGAAACGCGCACAGTTAATGAGGAAATATTGTGAACAATTGTCCAATAATGGTGTTAATGGACTGTTGTTTAGGATGGGATACGCAAGGGCAGTTGGTGTGTATTATGTTTAATTGGCTCTTGAATATAAGTCTCAAGTCTTTTAGTTTAATATGTTTAAATAAACTAAAAAATATTCGAATATGTGTAGTTATCGTGGAGTCGAATGCATTACATTTTAAAAGAAATGTTTATATTATATGTATTAAAGGTTGTGTTTATTCCTATGATCGGTATAGAGCAAGGCTTCTTAAACTCTTGTCATTCACGACTCCATACATCTATAAATATAAAATAAATTAATATTTTTTAAAGATTTATAGCAAAAATTATAAAATGGTATATATAAATGTTTGACATTAAAATCTCTCGACTCCACAATTTTGGGTCGCGACCCATAGTTGGTACCCTGGTATCGAGAAGTAGGTAAATTAGACGGTCAAAATCAAAAGGACTATTTGTGTTTTCAGTGTTATTTATTTATTTATTTACACTTTATTGCACGTAAACGTTAATAGATGTTAGTACATACTTATATGTGCTCTTAAGCAACGCGCGGCCTTATCGCTAATAAGCGATCTCTTCCAGACAACCCACATTATTTTATGGGATGTAGTCTACTTTTGGACTGATATACCTTGTTTAAAATATATACCATACATTTCAGGATCCCTACCGAAGTTCGTTTTAAGCGAACACCTGCCGTTAGTGATCCGTTCGCTCATAGACTGCACTAAAGTTACCGAAAGCACAACCAAATGGGCTGAGGCACGCCGCGACGCTGTTGTCGGCCTCACTGATGTGTGTCAGACTATGGGAATTGTGGGTGTCGGAGCACATGTGTCGGATGTGACGCGGGCCTTGTTGGATTGCCTCGCGGAATATACAATTGATATGCGGGGAGACATTGGCGCCTGGGTACGGGAGGCAAGTATGACTGGTAAGCTTCATGAGTTTTACTTTATTTTGAGTGATTTTAATAGAATGTTCGACTCGCATTTCCAGCCTTATTGCAGTTTCCTTGTTATTTTCGTTTGTATTATGTATAAGAGGTGTATGTTTTTAAAGTAACTATGTATCTAATTGTTATAATATAATAAAATTCTATCGAATAACGTGTATTTACAGTTTTTTAAGAGAGCCTTTTTTTTGTCGCGTATGCCAAAAGTCAGTCATAATATCTTTATTCATGAAGGTATATAGACCGTCTTTAAATCTAAATCATTCTACGCTTGTACGTACGCGACCAAGCTCGAAAGAAGCAGGCAAGAAACTCGGCTTGGTTGATTTCTTTTTGGTTATGAAATCAGTATATATTTTGAAGCTGGAGGTTTAAATATAATTTTCAGGTTTGCTGTCAATCAGCCGTCAGAGCGCATCGGATGCACCCAATCTAAACAGTCCTGAAGTGATGAGTGCTGTGATGTGCGGTGTTGCGCAACAGGCCGTTGAAAAGATTGACCGGACGCGTGCGCACGCGGGAAGGATATTCACCGCGTTGATTTATAAGTACGTTTTCTAACTAGGCCAGGTTTTGGACAAATTTAATTGTAAGATCTGAGGCTTTAATATTTGTATGAGCGATTGGTGCATTGATTCAAACGTACGAACTCTTGAGATTGGCGTAAGATAAATACCAGTTCTTTATAATGTGGTTTATATTCGAATCGAGAAATTTAAAAAGGGATCTATTATTTTTTCTTATATCTTATCAGAAGTTGTTCACACTCAAATCATATTCAAATGCAAAATAAAATGGGATTTATTTTATTCATGCAACGATGTTACGTATATGGATTTTTTTTTTCAATTTATTCATAACTTAACACTACTTCAACAGTTATAATCTCTTTTAATAATTAATTGATACACATGGTGCCACAAAAATAATGATAATAATAATCGAATGAAATTTGTCGTCTAAATGGCGGTGCAAATGTAGATAATTATTGTACTATATTTCATTTATATCTTACAGCGATCCGCCAGTGACGAATATCCCTCAGCACGATGCACTCAAACGTATATTCCCGTCGGAAGAAGTGGAAGTGAAGCCCCAACGTCAAGACGAAGAGGATAAATTAACGAGCGAGAACTCGAATGTTGTACTTTGGCTGTTTCCGGGGCATACGATGCCCAGATTTGTACAATTGTTGAAATATCCGGAATACAGATATCATATTGTTAAAGGATTGGTTGTTAGCGCGGGTGAACTTACCGAGAGCTTGGTAAGTACCATAGGATTTGCTAAAACATTTGATATTACAATTGAAATAGGTGTTACATTTTTTCATTTTATAAGTTCAGTGCTGAGATTAAATTTATTTATGATTTATTATTAATAATAATATAAAATACGAGCATTCCATGTTGTTGAACGTATTTCAACTTTTACTTTAAAGAGCTTTTTTTTTTCATATGCTTTTATTATTTTATTTCATATGCTTCATAATATAGGAAGCTCTTCTACTTCTACTGTTTAAGTACAATAAAGTGTAAATTAATAAAAGATTACTTTCGGTTATCCCATTTGCCATACCAAAGGAACAGAAAAATATGTCTGTCTTATCATAGTTGGAACATACGAGTGCGCGGTCAGCCACCATATCTGTATTATTTTCCCCACCGTCAGGGTATATGGACACACAAAAGTAACCTGAACTGGTAATTTTCCAGGTCAAACACACAACCCAGTCGCTGTTTTCATATTTAAATTCGCTACATGAAGATATCGATACGTTGAAGTGTATCTGCGATACAGTTATACAGGTGTTCGCTGACAATCTTCAGGTGAAACGTATCACTGGACCGATTTTCAATTTCCTCGACAGACTGTTGAGTTCAGGTATCTTTTGTAACTGATACAGATTTTAAGATAATAAAAATCATAGAGCCTATTTAATTACATGATAAATTTTGCTTTATTACGCACATTACCGTTAATAGGGTATATTATTATCACAATATATGGTAATTTATTCTATAAAGAATCCATCGCACTAGATATATTATACAGCTGAGCTTAGCACGATAAAACGAACTCGAGATATAACATTATTAGACGTTGTACCCGACGATATAAAAGATAAATGAAGGAAATCCCGATATTAATGATGGAGTCGGCTTTCAATTTGAATTTGGAACAAAAGGGTTTTCTATTTTTGAATCTGGTAATCTCTGTGGACGGAGAGGGTACGCTATCAAAATGAACAGATCCAAAGGTCAAAGTATACATAAACTGTTAACGACACTGGTTTTCCTCAAGTTGACCTGCCTTTGTAAGTTAAAAACAGGCCATCTATTATTATCAAATTATTTGTATACCTTTTTTGCAGGTTCCATTTCACCAATATTAGAGGATAAAGAGTCTACCTTCGCTAAAGATGTATTGAAGCACTTGCAATTGGAACTTCGAGGTGGCAAAAACATTTATAAACTGTTGGATTCCATAAATGTGTTGTGCCAACTTATTCAGGTAATTTATATATTTTTTTGTTTAAAATTTATTTTCGCTTTTCTTTTTCATTAAGCCCCTCTCGTATTTCTAAAAGCATAAATAGAATGAATGAATGATATAAATAATTTTAAATATGGATAAATACTACTAACTCGCCTTGTGACGCCACACCACTCGATGCTACGCCACTGGAACCCGATGCGTGCAAGTACTAATCGATAAATATAATATGCATATTTTTATGAAGTTTATTGTCGCGTGTTAGTAGTATATATCCAATATTGTTTAGATCCTGAGACTAGCATGTTCAGTATATCCTTCTACGGTGCAATTATTAAAGTTTTTTGTCAGGTGGGTGGAGGCGTATGCGCAAGTTCGTTGGGCATGCTCGTGATATATTTGTGTTATGGCGAGCGGTATGTTCGTCGTTGTGCGGCTGCCCGCCTATACGAGGCGCTCACCTTGTATGGGGACGTGTGTGATCTACCCGCAGATAATCTTGATCAGGTAATTGTACAATTATTTACAAATAATATACAAAAAAACATGACAATGCTAACAAAAAAAAATGTATTTTTATTATATATTTGTTTTTTTATAGATTAGATTTGATCGATTGGTTATAACATACAATGGATTAAAAATATATCTGATTGACTGGAAGTAATTGCTGTTAAGCGATAAGGCACCCCGTTACACTCAAGCCTACATGTAACGGCGTGTACACATAGGCTTTTGTGTAACAAAAACAACATTTAAATATCTATATGTATTGTACTAATTCTCCATTTGTAATCATTTTCAGGTAATGTCAATACTGGCTGATACAGATTGGGAAAAGGACGTGAATGAATTGAGGCCCATAAGAAATGAGATTTGCGATCTCATGGGTATAAAAAGGCCGGTTATGAAAGTCAAGAAACAACCTTGAAGCGGTTTTTAATTGGATGTTAGCTATGGCAACATTTTTTTTAGTTGCCAGTTCAGATCGGTACCATTCTGTTATCGAGTTTGCTTCACATCGAACCGTTTCATGTCTTACTAGTAATGGCTGGTTTAATTTTTTTTAACATCAAAGCTAATATAGCTTAGATACCGTATGAAGCTTTAGGCTTAAATAGAATGTATTATCGTTTTTGTAATCTCGGATGAAGTACGCGAAGAGGCGCTCGGGCTTGCTAGATATTTTTGAATAAATACAGTGTAAACTCTATATAACGTTACTGAAGGGACTGTGTGGCGTTTTAAAGAGTGGTTGTTAAATGAAGAGAAAAACAATCAGAATGGAATACTAATTAAACCAATCAAAGCTAATTGATTTTGTCTCTTTAGAGTCGTTTTACCGAGTGACGTTACATTGAGTTAACTGTATTTAACTTTCTTTCGCTAACAGTACTAAACATTTTGTATTAACTTTGTGTATGGTATTGTATTTAATAGAAGGTGAACGCCAAGTTTAGGGATATTTCATAAATTCAAAGCTATGCTAGTCTTCATATTATGGTTGAATCCATCCTGCTTTTGCGAAACGATAACAAAATGGCTAACAACTTACTAAGTGCTACGTATGAAGCTTATATTGCTTTGTGCACAATTACGGATTGTAATCAAATTATGTTTTTTATTTTGTTAAACACTAAATATGATATGAAACAATATTCTCCTCTCATTAAAATATTAATTATTATATGTGTTTTAATTGATAAACTTAAATATATAGTTATTAGAATATGGTATGCTTTTAGCGAATGATTTGTAAATCGGCTGGATCTTGTGGTGCAGCGGCTATTAGGTTTGACCAAAATGTTCCATAGTTCTTCAAAATTGTTCCTCTGCAATCAAATAATTCGTATTTACATTGTAAAGAATAGGATATTTATCAAAATACTATGGAACTTTAAATTTTGTATTAATAAACTTTACGCATTTAAAGGCATAAATACAAAACTTATATTTGCATATAACTGATTTGTTTCATTTCATGTAGTAATTTAATACCATTATTCTACGTTATTTATATTACATTATATGAAAAAAAAATAATTTATTAGTTTGATTCAGTAAATTTAAATCTGCTCGCTACATAAAAAGGTATGTCGTATATACTAATATATATATATATATAATAATTGATTTTTCACATGCTGTATAATTGTATGGAATCGATAAACTATTTAAAGCTTCGTAAATATAAATACATGCATTTTGAAATGGCGTTGATCGTTCTTAACAAGTACTGATGATTGGCACTAGTGATCTCTTATTGCCACATAATTTATCCTCAAATGAATTCATAGAAGTGCACATCACATTAGGTCAACATCTTGAGATGTGAAAGGCCATTGCCATATACATATATATTTGTTCTAGAATACCCTATACGGTATTTAAGGCGATTGATGTCGGTGATGGTTTTAGTCGTTAGAGAAGATTTTAGTTGAAGTAATTTTCGTGAATTAAATTGTCTATCTGTAAAGTACTCCATGATTAATTTAAGGCCTTGAACCAAGATTAAAGATCAACATATATCATAATATTATGTTCTACCAGCTTCTGCGATGCTTAGAAGATTGTGATAACGAACAGTTTTATGTATAACAAAAACACAAATATATATAAAGCTGTGATTTATAAAAAATCAATTTCAGTTAGAAGAAATTTTTAAATTAATTTTTTAATTTTTCATATTAAATTGTCTCATATTCTGACATTTTAATATACAATAAACAAGCCTTGATTTCACGCAGAGATTTGAACAAAATATGGTAAAACTTTTTGTGTCAGATATTCTATATAGCTAGGCCTTATCCCTAATGTCCGTGCGATACAATACTTACGTAAAATAGACTCGGCCGTGGGAATGCTGCGGCGATCGCCATACAAGCGTTGCCCTAGTTTTGTCTTGCGGATCCGCGTGTGTCACGGATGAGCATTCAGGGTGCACAGTTGTGTTTGGTGTTTTTTCCCATGCCCCAATCCAATCGTTTGTTTCAACTGAACGTGCTTGTATGAAGAAACCCTTGAATGTGTCTACTCCTTCAATCAATACTGGAATACACCAAAGTTTACCAAAATATAATTGGGGACCGGTTTTTCCCGTTACACCCTTAAGTAACAACAGCTGTCTAGGACTTAGTTCAAACTTTGTACATAGGATGCATAAAATGTTAATATGATACGAATGTAAATTTAGTCCCAGTACTAAGCGATACATGTTTTCCAGTTATTTATTTAACGTATGTGTGTACGTCTTATAATTGTGTATACATGTACAAGGATATACTCAAATCATTAAAACTTAACGAGATAAACAGTAATGATCACTAATTAAGAATTTAAAGCTCATAGGTCAACATGATCATGGCGTGGCAGAGGCGATATTAATTACATTATGGTTGATATAATAAAGTGATTTGAACGTTGTAAGTACATAAGCAAGTTTGCCATAAGTGTGTGACCTACAATGACAACGTATATTGCGTAATACTATTGAGCGGTTTAAACACGCACTCATACGCAAACAATTTTTATCAATGAATTATTTTTAATGTTAGATAAACTAACTTAGGGATAATTATTACATTTATTTTTTTAAAGTAAGAATTAAAGCGAATCGACGTTTTCTTAATTTCCTGTTGAAATTAACGAGTTTTTCTTTCCAAGTTGTTAAAAAAAACAGTTAACGAAAGAGATTAAAAGATGTTCAACTTTTGTATTTAATATTGGTATCATTATATTTTTTCTATACTCCCATTCCGTAATTATAACATAAACTATGGGACTTTAAAATTGCTTTAAGTTTTCAATTAGGAGTTTATTATTGCAATTTTCACGATAAATAAATTCAAAATATATTTTTGAGGGTTAAAGTGTATTTTAATTACCAGTCATGCGTATTCCAGGCCGATACTTGGCTGAAGAAGCCACAAATCTGTAAGGCAGAGTTGACAATGGCTGTGTTCTGTGTTGACCATGATTCGGCTGATTTGCACGATCCTTAACGCATGCATCTATCGGCGCCCCATCAGGGAATCCTTTTATTCTCCAACATAATAATAATAGCACTACAATTTTGGTTAACATTTTGAATTAATTTTGGTAGCTTACAAACCGTCCAACGTTCGACTGTACACGCTCAACATATTGCGTTCACTTTTGTTACTTTGAAAGGTTCTAGATTCTGAGCAAGTTGAATGATTAGCTTTTACATAGGTGACATGACGGGTATCCGCCCCGTTTATGTATTAGGCAATTCAAATCGATTAGTAGGTGCCTTGACGTATTTCGATATAGATATAGTTGCAGTAGCGTGATTACCACATACGTTTATTATTTGTACGTATATGCATTGGTCTCTTAAATTAATTCACGATTACTTGTGAATATGCATTGTTTGTGAATATTGTTACGAATAACAAGCTTAGTTGCCTGTTGTATACTGTATCCGTTCAGGAAGCAATCAATTTAAAAACTTAGAATAATTTAACACATTACAGTTGGATAATTAAAATATATTTTTCGATTGGTAGTAACAATATAAATTATCAAGTTAGTCATATTCTACAATGACAATTTTGTCGTTATCTTTCCTATTAGGTGAAAGTAATTCAGATTTCATCGCCAGGTTGTCATTACTCTCCATGTATTGTATTATTTCATCTAGCATACCGGTATTTTCATAACTACTCAAATTAACGTCTTCTTCAACGTTTTCATATGTTGTATTATTCACTTTTTCCTCTGTCGTGTCTTTAGTTGTCTTCGTTTGATCCATCACTGAGGCATTATAAATGCTACTATCTGGTGATGTGCATTTTAACCAGTCCGGACAAGTAATTGATATACTTGATGCGTTAGTAAAGTTATAATCGTTATCTAAATCTGATCTATCCAAATAATCATATCCACTATTCACCAGACCATTATCACCAATTGTCTCATAGACTGGATATAGTATTTCTGCCAATCGTTCTGTTGCTTGTATGGATATAATTTCAGCGACATGTAACTTTGGTCTCATGTATGCGTATGTGTCTTTTTCATCCGTGTTAGACGGCAGACCAGTACTGTACGTAAATCGTCGTTCGGAATTCGCATCTACACTCGTGTGATAGTTAGAGCCTCTTACTCGCGATACCACGGCGTTCTCTGTTTTCTTGTAAGTTGCTTTTATAAGTCCGTGAACCTTAAACATAAAATGCATAAGTAGAAATTGGTATTATACTACAAAGAGAGTTTAATTTTATTTCTAGTCTTGTGTCTGATTGGATAGCACATCATCAATACTTTAGAGATAACTGATCAAATTTTTAAAATATATTTTTATAACACTTTCTAAGCAACAGTATTCAATGCTGTGTTGCTAAAAAGACTAAATTAGGTTTGGAAGAGTTTTAATCAAAAACTAAGTTAGAGTTCAATACGGAAACATCATTACCTCTTTGTTAACATAGCAATAGAGTAAAGCTACTATAAATCCCTGCAAGCCTTCTATAGTGTATGCCACGAAATAGTAAGTTTGTTCCCATACACAGTCGTCGGTGCTGGGTCTGACTGCAGTGAAAATAAACTGCGTACCAAAGAGCGGCATCAGAAATAGTGTCGCTTTTGCCGTGCTCCTGCATTATAAATATTTATTTAGTTTCAGCGTAAATCATTAAAAAGCAACTTCTATTTGTTTTTTGTTAAGTTGCGATTGTATTATGGGTATGTATACTTATAGATAACATTGTGTCATTAAAATAAATTTCTGGAATTAAACAGGCAAAAAATATGAATTAAACTTCTTTCGTCTCTGTGGCACATAACAAATTAAGAGGATTTTATTCGTATTTTAAAACTATTATCACACAATGGGCGTAAACCAATTTGACTCACAGCTGATTTGTATTTTCAGAATTACGTATCTTAGTAAGTAATACCCTCAAGACGTCAACAAATAGTACTGTATTCAAAAAAAGAATTATAATCCTGGGGGCATCTATGATCCACTGGATGTGATCGACGGTGTAGACTATCCAACAAGAGTGATCATTCTGTAATGCCATCACCGCTGACCATCCTGCTACTGGTATAATTGCGATCACTGAAGTCGAATATAGTCATTAGGTTTTAAAATAAAAAAAACAACAATGTAATTACGACGTGCAGTATATAATTAATTTAATTCAACTCATTAGTAAGCTGAAGAATCGAAATGTCGTATAATATTAAAATAATTATAAAAAATACAATGATTTTAAATTTAGAAATTAAAAGTATTCAACAAATACACAATGTATCTGTTGTCGTAAAATTACAATCCATAAACAATAGAATATTTACCGGTTCCAATCCCATATAACCAGGTAATATGCAGTTTTTTCCTAAACACGGCTACTATAAGTCGATGCAGGTATATTCCCTCTACTAGCATACATATGAACACCGCGTTTCCCGCTACTCGCTCCGCTACAGCCAACGTTCTACAAGCTATGCCATTCAATGATAATACGGTATCTCCGGCTGTTGTTAGTTCATCTATATACACCTGTATAATTTAAAAAAATGATTTGCACACAAAAGAACTATGTATGTACCTAGTAAGTGTGGCACAAAGGAAATAACTTATTCATCAAATGTAAACAAGTTCATATGTACTACGTGAAAATACACAATAAAATTACTGGCTTTAATTAAAAAGGGTTGAATAACACTAATGGAATAGCAATTTAAAAAACAAAACAATTTAAATAAAATCATTTCAATTTTTTTTGTTGGTATGGTCTTAAATCAGTCAGAACTTAATTTGCGCAGATAAACAATTTAAATTATTAAATATTTTTTATCCTATATGCATCTGTTTGGATAAATTCTAAATAAATACTACATTCTTTAATTTCTTTAATACACACGGAAAGAATAAGTGTAGGGCTTGTTGTGACATAAAATGAAATCAAATATTCTAAAACTATAATTTGTTATTTAATTACTATCTACGCGCTAATTAATCATAATTCATAACTTAAAAACTCGGGTGATATGTGGATTGTGGACTGATGATCATTCGATCGTATTTATGTAACCGCTTTGTATTGTGCGGTCGTTCTACCGTACAACAAGAGGGTGAAAATAAGACAAAAACAGAGCTTTGCCAGTTGTAACATCGTATAACGTATTCAAATCTTCGTAATGTATTCCTTATTCTGAAGAAGAATCACCCAGACGATAAAGAAGAAAATATTTTTGAGTTTAATAATGTGAGGCTATTTCTTGTATGGTTTATATGATAAATACGGCAGAAACATTTAAAATGATACCACCGGATACAAAGAGAATCCATATAAAAAGACATTCATATGTTGGTAAGGCAAAATATTATATATTATAAAGTAACTTATATAAATATATCAGAGGATTAACTCACCTCACTCCTGCTTAATATGACCAACGCGTTTCTTATCACAATGGCTATCAAAAGATTCCTATGTAACGCCACTCTTGTAATCCTAAGTCTCTTGTAAAAGAAGAATATGAATATTGCCGGTATACAGCAAGTAATCGAAAACGATAGCATTGCGATGTAAAAACGATATCGTCTTAAAAGCCGCGGTGTTATACTACAGGGTGTGTAGTCAGTTTGAAGTTCCCACGTTCCATTTTCAAAGCACCTCTTATTACTGAAGTCTACAATATATACATTTATCGTTAAAAAATGTAAGTATGTATGGTAAATGGAAGAATATAACAGTAACTGTTGATAGATTTTAAACACGAGAATATGAGGTATGTAAATAACGTAATAAAAAGTCGGGGTATCCGGTGGTAGAGTCTAAGGCTACTAACCGATTATGAAAGAGACGACTACTGCAGTAACTAAGGTTACTGTTATTAAATGTCAGTATGTTGTCCTAATTAACTTACGGTTGCAAGATGGTCCTGAGCTGGAGTAAGCAAACTCTGAGCATACAGCATTAGCCACTGTACCCCCTTCAGCTGAGTCCCAGCACGTCCAACCGTCAAAGGTCGTTTCACAGTTATTTTTTTCTGTCGATTAGAATTTAGTTCGAGTTTAATTTTATATTTATACACACAGATGTACACAAAACCTAGTATTCGTGTATGAAAGTTATATACACTTATGAATGTCAAAAAGTCAGATACTTGTCTTTTAATATATTTGAAACTATCTCTTCTTCTCTGAAATTGAGTTTTTACACTAATACGAAACCAATACTTTACCTTGATCTGGTGGTGATAATTTCCTAAAGTAATTGAATGCGTTTACAAAACTAAAATACATAAAGACTCGATTTAATCGTTTAACAATAACAATTACTTAATATTATTAACAATATTTGAAATTTATAACGCCTGCATTTAAAGTTGCACTGTAATTTATCTCAAATAAAAGGTAAACTATTTATAAAGGTATAATAAATATTTGATACAAAATGTAATGATACCACTTCTATTATCTCCCATGAAATGGCTGCAACAATCCATTGCTTGATAAAAACATCGCTCCCATCGACCGCGAGCTGATGGCACCATGGCATCTCGTACTGCATTCGATACTTCTTCGAAGGCAGGATCAAATGGGTAGCAACCACATGATCCATCTTCTTTAACCTTAATAAAATCTGAGATCAAGTTTGATGTGATTTGTAATGTTAACTTACAGTTGCAAAAATAGGTCCGACATCAAACATACCTAGGAATTATAGCTTCCATTTTTAAAATTGTTATTCAAATTTAAATATTTTAATCAAGCAAAAGCTATATATACCGTTATAACATCGAAACACTTACTACTTCTAAGCAAGGGGCGAACAGGTTACCATACACACAACCGGCATTGAGGCTCAAAGGATTGGATCCATTGATATAAAGAAAATCCGGAGTGAAGAGAAGACAGCCACGTCCAGCAACCCATCTATACACTTGTTCATGATATCTGACATTACGGAAATTGCACGTCTTACCAGCTTCAAACGGAACTGTGTCAGGTGGTTCCTGGAAAGTTTAATGATATTAAACATGGGTAAAATAAAATTTAGAATTGCATTTGCTTTTTCTTTTAAGAAGCATATGATTGCTAGCATTGGTCGTAAATTGTATACATGTTATCGTGTTGCAATCCAAAGTTTGAAAGGACTGGTTAAGGTGATATGAATCATAGAATGCATGGTCGCAGCACCTGTGCTCAAATCAAACCTAATTTGATTAACCATTTTAGTAATAATACTTTAACATTTACCTCGCAAATATAAATATTTGGCTTTTCGCAAGCAAGCTGTGCATTAGTGCGCAGTGCCACTCGAGGGCTGCGCTGATGCCAAACACTTAAGTCCACTTTTACGGGGTTGAGGCCGTCGTAAGTTTCACACTGGACAACAAAATAAAAAAATATTTCTACTACGAGCACAGATTTATTATAAACGTTAGTTTACTACAATTAAATCAATTGTCAAGGTTCTGAATATATCTCTAGTTATATCGTCTTTCAGGTAAAACCAAATCACGCCATTTACTAATAATTTCTAATAACATTCCATACCTTTTGAACAAGCAACCACAATAAAACTAATATCCTCGATTTATAAGATCCAAACATTATGTATCACGAAATCCTCACACAGAATATCCATAGTGACGTACAAACGATTTTTGCTTACAAACAATTAATAGGCCACATAGTAATACACAGCACGAGACAAAATCACAACAGCCTTTGTTGATTGTGAACTGAAATTTATATTTTCTCTTCGTCCACGTCAATTGTGCTAAACAGTGTTTACAAATTATCTAGACGACAATCAATTGTTATCAGAAATTAATCACTAAATATGCTGTGATTCAAACAGCGACTAATAACTTATCAAAAAATGAATGTCACGATTTGTATAATTTTTAATTTTGTACTTAATCAATTGTAATACATATGCCGCCGGCATTACAGGTACTCTGCCACAAGCACCAAACTTTTTGTAGTTTAATTTAATTAAAATTTTAACTGGTTTAAGAATATGAGATGGATTGTGAAGAAACTTTTGATTTATGCCGTCGATTAATTATATAATATATTTTTTTATATAGTGTATTAGTTTTTTGAATATAAGCATTAACTTACAATTGTAATGAACAAAAATATTAATATTGGATATGAGGTATAAAATAAAATGTATAAAAATGTGGTTGATTGTATTTTTTATCAAAATTTAATAATATAAGTAAGTGCAATACAAAGTAAATAGAAACTCAATTAAAGAAATAAACATTTTTGCATTAAATACCAATTGAACGGCACAAAGGTAATCATAAAACCAGACGGCAAAAGTAATAAAGATCATTAATTAAAGGACATGAGGGACTTTTGTGTTACTGTTTTTGTGAGTAATTAATAACAATTTAATGGCTTTCAACAATTTAGGTGATAATTTATTCAAGTAACTACCGATAAAATATGACTTACAAGAAACTAATATTTGCTTTTTGTCGAACTAAAACTAGAAGAATTGAGTTAAATTTAAAAACTTTAAAAGTGGAATTGTTATTTCTTTACAACTAAGTAATCGTCAAATAGAACACGGGTCCACGGGTAATTTCCCGAAAGCGGAGGGAACCGTGGTTATTAGCTATACGAAACTCAATTTTAGACGTTAAGGTTCGCTAATTTTCTGATCTGACGTTGACACGATGATTTTCCTGCCTCGAGGTTGATTTGCCTCGTAACTATCTAGATACTGTAAAAAAAGTTTTTATTTATAGTGAAGTCAAACAAAAACAAGATGCGCTTAAGATGTATCGTAGACGAAACCGCGCTGGAGCTGAGACAAGCCGCACTAACATTATACGTGTGTCAAAAATCAAAAGTGTAATATGGCATTACATCACAGGAACTAGTGTGCTAGTGTATGAAATGGGACAGTCATGCGCTTTCAAGGGGATATGAAAAAGAAAACAGAAACATGAACTTTTATAATCTTCACACGTGTTGTATCAGTGTCACGACCTCAAAGCGCAAATCCCTTATCATCATTAGAAAGATAAAGTAATTTTCCCTTATCATTCATGCATATTTACACTACTAGCCCACTGTCTAGGGGAAACTATATGGGTTGTAGTATCTATCACGAAAACCGAGAACCTAAAAGTTAAGTGGATATATCCAGATTTGACTTGATTTTTGACCCCATCTGTTATATTGCCGGGGTGACGACATTAATTTTTTGCGTGATGTATTTTTGACGTAACAAACATCTGACACAAACAAGGTCTAGATAAAGCAGCGTTAAATATATTAAAACTATTTGTTTAAATAAACTCTCAAAAGTAGAAGACAATTATCTAGCCTTTAAAAGGAATATGAAATCGCCTCAAAACTTCATATTTTAAGACACATCTATATTACAAAAACTTACTAATTAGCTACTGTAGAGTATGTATCAATTAATTGAATAAACAATCATACGTTGGTAAAAAATAATAATACACTTTATTCATAGACAATAACTACAGATTCATTTAGTAGTAACAATATGGTCTGTGTCATAAATATATTTGATGACACATATCACCGCTGTAAATATAACTAACCTGTTGACTCTATTGGGTATGTTTTCGAACCTAAGATGTTATAAGAAAGAAAAATATACAAAGGGAATTAGTTCCCATTACATATGAAAATAATTAAAAAATCGAACGACTAAACAAAAATATTACGCAATGTCTTTAAAATTTAAACGTTAATATTTTCATCAACAGCTTTGTTTTTTTTAAATGTTTGATTAAATATTTTATCAGTATTATTGTTTGACGATTGCCTTTTAATCTAAGGTCACGGTCTGGATACTGGTAGATACATTATCAATCTTTCCTGATATATTTGCAATTTCATAACATAAACATAAGATTTTGGTTATTTAGGCATACATGACCTAGAATTTTAAAGTCTTAACTTTATAAATAACAGATTATAATTTCAACTGCCAGAAACGTTTTACATGCAACGTTCAGGCGAAATGTATATTTTCTATTAAAATGTGATAGAATATAGAGAAGAAAATATTAATATATTATGTTTTGTTATCATATTTCTTAATACATGAAAGAAATAAATCATTTATTAACACATACTAATTACTAAGAACAAAGAATATAAAAAAACGTAAAAAAGTGACTAGACTAGACTTCTTGGAATAAGCAATTATTTCGTAAATTGAAGAAATGAATATTACGATGAAACGTGGAAAAATGAATGCTCTTCGTAATCGTTTCAAATTAGACCTTTCAAGTCATCGGTCAATTTCTAATACGCATAGTGTTAATTTTTATTATATTGTGTAAGTATAAAAAAACCATATGTAAAACTACGATGTTAATGCAAAAGAACAAGGAAAAAATTGTAGTTTACATATTTTGCATATTTCACACACGGTCGGTTATACCTACCTTACTTTATGGTTGTTTACACAACTGGTAGATGACATATATACATTTTTATAAAAACATTACAACCAGACCACAGCCAACAAATATGTACATCATACAAATTGAAAAAGATTATTTTGTACCTCTAATAGAACATAAAAATCTCTACTGTAAATTATACCTTTTGATACAATTATCCGAGAGTATAAGAGGTAAAATTTCTATGCTTTATTAGACACACCTAAATAATAAATGCTAAGTACTGCAACTGTAATTGAAAGGATGACAATCACTTGTAGGTAATCTTATTATCATTTTACAGAGTATTATTCACTTTTTTATTTACAAGTTAAATATGGATCAACGACTAATCAAAATTATACGTTTCATATGTCAGATGTTTAAAGTCGAATGCTTGTTAGTTAGGTAGAAATAAAATTTAAATAATTCCATATAAAAATTACTTAAAGTTAATTTCTTCGAAAGGAGGTGTATTCCTTTGAAATTAAAGGGGGAACGTCGGCGAGCCGAACAACTGACTAGCATGGAAATCCTAGATGCTAATGTCGAGATGTCTGTCGGTCGAAAACACTTCGATAGGGCACTGTGTGATTCCAAGTGTGTTTAAAGAGTGACAATCAGTAATGCAGAACATAATATTTTTGTAATTTAAATTAAACAAAAATTCTTATGCAACCATTTCGTCATGGTAATAATGAAGTCAAAAGGTTATCTTTAAGGGAATAATAATGCATTTTTAGATATTAGGATATCACGCGGGATGATATTTTTATTACATATATAATTTTAAAAAAACTATCTAAATTATAAATATATCTTAATGCTAAGTAATTGGCCATATGATATAAAAATAATTTAGCTAGATAAAATAAACATTTTAAAGTAACGCTTCAGAAAGACTAGGACCGGATATCAAGAGACCCGCTGACATCATAAAACGTGATAAAAAATACTTACAAACTAAGTTTTGTAAATTTTACGTATGAGCTCAACCAAATTACTGAAAACTTCTTAATAAATGATGAAAAATAGCGAAACTCGAACGTCATGAGTCATGCATATGTATAGATTAATTCATGCAACGCTATTATTATAAAGAATTGGATGTTAGCATGATAAGGCATCAGAAAATGACTCACTGTATAAAGAGGTCAAACCTGAGGGGCGACTCGAAAAAGGAAAATTGCGTTTAAAAGGCTTATGCTATATTGCTTATGTTAAAATTTAAGATCCTATTCGACTGGAATTAAGAGACTACCATATGTTCCTTCTTGTATTATACAAATTAAAAAATATATAACTCTTTTTCTATTCCACTTGTTTTCAAGCAAATAATCGTATACTTAGATACGTAGTATCAACAAATTCTTTGGAGTTATCAATGAACTTTCACACCGAGCTACGTCATCAGTGGGTATCTATTTAAAAAAGTATAAGAGACTAATTATTAATATATAGTTTTTTAAATTTTATTTTTTAAGTTGCGTCTGTGGTAATGCCTTGGATGTTGTTAGTTTTATTCCTGACGATGCGTCGTCACGTTGTTTAGAAATTTGTCAACTTTAAAGCATAAAAAACCCCATACAGCTTAATCGCATCAGTATAGATCTAATTTCATTTAATATTGTCTTCATAAAAAAACTTCATATAAATATAGTGTTTATCAGCTATATAAAAACAACGAAGTAATAGGTATCTAATAAGAAAGAAATTAAGATTCATGACTATAGTAATTAAATGTTTTATATGCAAATTGGGTGTTTTAATTGATTTCAAAAGTTCCATATTATGTAACCAAATGTATTTACTTATTTTTGTTTGTTTTTGATAACAAAAATTGCTGCATTGCTTTAGCATAAAAAAACGACAATCCTATCATACATTATACATTTAAAAACGACAGCTCTTAGACTAAAATCAATAAATACATATTTAAGTACACGCTTTGTATGAACGAATCTTTAAGTTGATATACTTGCGAGTTTTTTGGTCAGTATACGCATGATTCCAGTCGGTAAACATTCTAAATTCTAGTGTGTGATAAGTGTGTATCTACTTGTGTCAATTTAGTTTCCAGCAACTAGCTAAGGTAATATGTTCCTAAAATTTATTATTTAGTATAATTTATTAACAAGTTTAAGCTAGGTACTAAAGGACTAGGAAATCTAAAATAATATTCGATATTACTAATAAACTCACTTCTTTCTAAAAAATTATATAATATTTAATTTTTAATAAACTTATTTTGTTCAAATTAACATAATACGTTTAATTTAGCTATAATATTGCCTTATAATATAGCTACGTTTAGAAAATTAAATAACCAGTCAAAACTAAATGTTATCCATATTCTAAAAAAACATATTTTAATTTTATTAATTACTAATCTTAAATATAAAATGTATTAACCGCATTATAAAACCTATACCTACACATATATTATTATTATATATTTTTTATAGATATTTTTCATTTATTATATAATGTTTTAATAAAAATGATAATATTTTGTTAATTTGATAAACAAAATATGATAAACACATTCTTCAGAAATACAGTTTCGAACGTATCGGTTGCCTTGGTTTCAGTACCTATAGTCAAGAGTGTACTCTCCTCACGATTATAAACTTTATTATTATCAACAATTTAAATACGCGCCAGTTCTCATATCATCACAGATTACACATGTGTTAATTTTTTTAGGTTATCCGGAACGAAAACAAAATAAAACTACCAATAGAAGCCGAAATTTTGACAAGAATTGTCATACACGACGGCTGTGATTGGTTTATATTTCTATAACTACAGCGCCACCACAACGTTATAAATATCGGTGTGAGCGCGCGCCGGTCCTCTTTTCCATAGTATTAATACGAGAGGTTTTATCGTGATATTTTTGTGAGCTAACTCTAAATTCAGAATGCCAGAAACCTCTAAGATGAATGGCTTTTCCAAAACAAATGGCCACAGTTATGACATGGAAGATGGATCACTTTTTCTATTTACTTCAGAATCGGTGGGCGAGGGCCATCCAGGTTAGTCCTTCAATTTATGGGAATTACAAAAATATTAAAGAAAAGATGGCCGACTTAAAACATGTGCGCATATTATAATAATGTTTGACTACTTTGTTTTGTTATTGTATGAAAAAATAGTTACTATACATTACTCATTTAATATGGTGAAAGATGTAAATTCAATTACATCACATTTTCTGGGTCATGTTATGCATTGCAATCAAAACACGTGGTTGAACCAACCGCGAACAATTGAATTAATTCCTATATATTTTACAATGAAATATGATTTTTTTTTACAGACAAGATGTGTGATCAAATAAGTGATGCAATATTAGATGCTCATCTAGCTCAAGACCCGGATGCAAAAGTGGCATGTGGTAAATTCTCGCGCAATCTCTGTAACGTTATTTGATACCAATAAATGTTCGGTAGTAGTAATAATTGTGTGTTTATTTATAGAAACAGTCACAAAGACTGGCATGGTGCTGTTGTGTGGTGAAATCACATCAAAAGCTATTGTTGACTACCAAAAGGTTGTGAGGGAAACGGTTAAACATATTGGCTATGATGATTCTTCAAAAGGTTTGTACAATTTATATTATTAGTAAATAAACATTATTATTATCAATTGGCGACAAGCCAGACGGTGATATTGAACATGGTTCAAAAGTGTCTCTTGACCTCCAATTTAAAAGTAGTAAATTGTATTTCATGCACTAGGTTTTGATTGGAGAACACTAAATTTGTTAGTGGCAATTGAAGAACAAAGTTCCAACATTGCCGATGGGGTATATCAGGACAGAGATGAATCTGAATTTGGGGCAGGAGATCAGGTATACTTCATGGATCTGCACGAATCGGGATATCATGGTCGAAATAGGGAAAAATGCATGCTTTCGAGAATTTTAAGTTTAAGTCACTTCCTAAATCATACTTATAAGGTACAAACAATAATCACGACTGAATCATTTCTTTTGGCAATACTGATGTTGTGGGAGATATTGTAATGTCATAAATCAACATTTAATTAATAATGCATGTTGGGTCAGGGTTTGATTACAAGACATGCAGTGTGATGCTGGCGTTGGACCAACAGTCACCAAACATTGCCGCAGGGGTGCATGAGAACAGAAATGATGAAGAAGTTGGGGCTGGTGATCAGGTATGCCACAAATAAACCCTCTATAAGTGTCATACGCAGTAATACAACATAATTTATTAAAATTCCAGCTAAGATAAAATTAAAGTATAACATGTTAAAATAAAATGTTATATTCAAAGCAATTATTCAAAGGCAAAAATGAGTAAGGAAACTGCCATTTGCCTGAAAAGAAATCCAATCCAAAACATATGTAGAGGCCAAGAATATTTAATTCAGGCTTCATGCTAAAATCATTTTTAATTAAATTTAGTTAAAATTTATAATTTTATCTATTTCTATCATTCTAGAATTTAAATGTTGACAAAGGTGCCTAGCGGAAGTGACCTTTTGATTGATATTAGGTTGCTACATAAATTATGAAACATGCATTAAAATTTACATGCACATAAAATTATTGCTTGATTTTTTAAATGACACTGAATATCAGAACTCAATTATGGCATACTAAATCCTAGATTAAACAACTTGGTGCTATGGGCATTATTTAAACTATACATTGCACATATACATCATTTTATGGTCATGTAACATCAAAGATCACTTCTAATTGATCATTTATTTGGGGCTACTAATAAAACAATCACTAAATGGATGGATTTTAATGGATATATCTATATTTTATAAGTTTGGTAGTTCATAAAAACTTGCTTCAGTCATCATAACTTTCAAACTAAACTACAATTTCTTTCAACTTATTTTTAATCCACCTGTTTCATATAATAAAATTACTAAGCACTTTTTATTAATTCTTGTAAATACTGTGTATCTATAGGTTTTCTTATAGAGTGTTTCCTCCATGTAACGTCAGTCGATTTAACGACACGATTGGCTTTGGTTGGTTTAGATTGTATTTTAATTCAGATTGTTCTTCTCTCCATTTAACAACCAATATCTCTGATGCTTTAAAATACAGTCAGTCCCTTAGGTGTTGTTATCTATGTGTATTATATATATGTTGTTTGAGTTTACACTGTATTATTTAGCAATTCCTGATTATATGCTTTTTTAATAGCAACTTTTTCATACAATACTGTTTCAATATTATCAACTTATTAGCTATAATATTATTAACTTTTAGTTATAAAAGGAATAATTAGCTATATGGATTTTAATAAATCATTGTCATATTTAATCCTCAACAGGGATTAATGTTTGGATATGCTACTGACGAAACCGAAGAATGTATGCCCTTAACTGTGGTGCTGGCTCACAGGCTTAATCAGAAAATTGCTGAGCTGCGTCGAAATGGAGAGTTTTGGTGGGCACGACCTGACTCCAAGACACAAGTAATAAACTTAATTTTTTTTTTTGCTTAAATAGCAGTAAATACAAAGTATATTACCACTATATTTCTATTACCCTAATAATATTATTTGGCCAATCAGACCCAGACCTCTCAGTAATAATTTATACAAAAATGTTATTTACTAAGTGAAGACAGCGGAAATGGTTAAAATTTATATATTTAAATTCCATCCAAACTAGATTCTATGAAATAGTTCTAGTTATGTAAATTTAAAATTAACAATAGTATTGTTAGGGGTTACCTATTATCAGTGGAGGTTCTTAAAATATTTGTGTTGAACAAACAAATCATTTCAATCTCAAATCTATAACTGTAAACATAATAACATCTTATGTTATTGATATGTTAATTTTTTATGAGTAGTGAAAAATATTAAATTCTAATAATTCCGAGTTAATATTGGGAACCAGTATTATAGAAGTTATTTTCAACATAATGTTATGTTTGGTTTTTAATTGAAAATTATTTTATTTCAGGTTACATGTGAGTACATATTTGCTGGTGGTGCCACTGTCCCACAAAGAGTGCACACAGTTGTTGTATCTCTGCAACACTCGGAGAAGGTGAGACCTCTAATTATCTAGTAATGTACTAACTTGAACTTCTGTTTCTGATCAGGTCCATAGATATTTGTTGTATAGTTTAGTTTTTTAGTCACGGATGATGTAAATAGTTGGTATGGAAAATTACCTATTAAATTGAGTATAGTATTCGATTCAATCATTTTTTCGTGTTTACAATTCATACAGTAGTAGTATAGTACATAGTTCTACTGGCCTTGAATAATAGATTATATATATATGTTTTTTACTTTTATAAATAAAAAAAATAGTATATCTGCTTATATAAAAAAGTTGTAATTTACGTCATAGAGACGTATTGCGAAACACGTTATCGCATAGCTCATTAGTAAGCTGTAACCATTTGTCCAATATATCAGTAGGGTAGACGAAAAAATATATTTGGTATAATAGGAATTGATAGTGTTAAGTGACAAGTAACAATAAATAAGGTTATCTATTTGTCACTCAAGGCTATTGGACTTATAAAAACAAATTAAACTACTTTAAATTCATTAAAATTTAATATTTGAAACCATTATCAAAATTCAATGTGAACTAACATGCAAGTGGTAATAATTAAAAAGATGTGCATTACATTACCAACATTTAATTTTATTAATTTTTGGTCTTGTTTTGTAATTTTAAAATGAATTCATGTTAGTTTTCAGGCACCATTAGCTTTTTTTTTTACAAAAAAAGAGAAATATTCCACAGTGGTTATGACTGTGTGTTAGTTGAAACATTTCTAAAGCGAATAGATCCTGGACCTTACTTTGTAGGTAATTGTTATTGGGCTTGCTAACTTTAATTTATATATTTGAATGCTTCTTGGTAGATTACCCTGGAAACACTCCGTGAAGAAATAAGAAACAAGGTGATCAATGTAGTGATTCCATCTCAGTACCTTGACGAAAGAACTGTTGTTCACATTAATCCTTGTGGCCTGTTTACGATTGGTGGACCTCAGGTGAGACAAAAGCTATATATTAAACTGTATACTTAATACATTTAATAAGTCAAAAAAGAATACAAAATATGTTTTAACTAAAATAATAAATTTGTTAAATATCACACATGCCTTGGTTTAAGACGAATAAATTGAAAATAATTGACCTTTGTCCCAATTGGAAATAAGAGGAATTTGGTGTATGGAGTTGCTTATATTTGTTTTCTATTGTTCTAGTTGCCTATGTAACTAAGCTTAATGTATTATTTGAAAGAACATGTTTGAATTTGATACACTAATTAACATCTTAATAGCAATATTTGTTAACTGTAGATTATTATCTGGAATGTTAGTTAGTTATAAGGCCTGTCCTTGGGGTGTTATTTATCACATGTGATGTCCACTGGTTTAAACATGGTGTATTTATAAATTTCTACTCCATCAATAATCCGATGTTTTTTTATTAATAGCTCATGAGTTTGATTGAACAACTCTTAGGACCACTTAGGATATTGGTCCAATAATCCTTTTTAATTGAAATTAATTTCATTTCAGTCGGACGCTGGTCTTACCGGTCGCAAGATAATAGTGGACACATATGGTGGTTGGGGTGCCCACGGCGGAGGTGCCTTCTCAGGAAAAGACTTCACCAAAGTTGACAGATCGGCTGCTTACGCCGCCCGTTGGGTCGCCAAGTCACTCGTCAAGGCTGGGCTTTGCAGACGATGCATGGTTCAGGTGAGTTGTCAATTGGATCAATATCAACTATAATTGACTCTTGAAAATTATTTTCTCGACGCTCCACTGAATATTCACTTGTTGGCCACAATGGTTGGCTCATATTATTTATATAGATAATTCTGGGGAAAATATCTAAACATTTTAGATTCACGTATTCCACTGTTAATAACAATAAATATATATTGCAGGTGGCATACGCTATCGGGGTTGCCAAGCCATTATCTATCACAGTGTTTGACTATGGCACCTCACACAAGACACAACAACAGCTGCTTTCCATCGTTCTCAACAACTTCGACCTTAGACCGGGCAAGATTGTCAAGTAAGTAATGCATTTAATGTCAAAGAAGACTCGTTTAATTGCTTTGACAAACATATTTCCACCTTCACAGTTAAGCGATAAATAATAATAGTATTTAAGGAATATAAAAGTAAGCTTGTCCCTGGATACAAAGTTCAATCGTTTCTTAATATGTCAATCTAAGTTATTTGGTGCGTCATAATTCTGATACCGAAATAGTTATTTTGACATATGTAAAAAAATATTTACAGTACATTAGATTGTTGACACATTATGCAAATTAATTATTATTAATGAGATAAATACGATAACATAAACGTGATTTAACCATTATATGATTATTGTTGAAGCAAACAATAATATTTATACTATGGTACTGTCAATAAATTATCAGGTCTGCAATAATAAAGAAAATACACTAATACTGTAATTAGTCAATTAGATATACAAATATATTCACTTTTAATTTTCTGAACAAATAATTGATTTGTATTATATATTTTACGAGTCTGGCTAATCTTGTTGTATGTTATAGCTTGTTTCTATTGACTTCAAGTATCCTTTACATACTAAAATAGTGTAGAAGTACACTTACCTTTGTTTTCAATTGCTGAAGAAAATAAACTGTTTAGTAAAAATTCATACTTCATACTTACTATTATACTGTGACAATTTAAAAAAAAAAATTAATTTTTCCAGGGACCTGAACCTCAAAGCGCCGATATATCAAAGAACATCGACGTACGGCCACTTTGGGCGAGAGGGCTTCCCCTGGGAGACGCCGAAGCCCCTCGTCGTAGATTGACTTGCGAAAAACACCTAGACCATTGTAAATATTTCATTAACACTTGTATGTGTGTTTCGTAGCGAGAGCGAACACTAATTTCTCTCTATAGATTATTTGTAATGGAGCCAACGCTCCCACCTATCCGATAAGTATTCGTTAGTAGTGTTGTAGGTGTAACGGTCCCATCATTTTTGAATTTGAGTTTGTTCCGGGGACGCTCGCATTGGAGCTTATTTTCATCACAGGCCGCGTCTATATGAAATCAGTGTTATTTATGAAATGTGTACCTTGTAAGCCCTTAAATGGTGAACTGCCTGCATCTCGAATTTCATGAGTTTTTTTTAAGCGCTACGAATCGGTAACGCTGGTTACTTTCCTGAGCGCGTCACAGTGCGTACGCCGGTTTCATCATTGATCCAAATATGCCCAACTCGGCTCATTTGATATCGTCTTTGTTTCCGGGTATGGCTGGTGTTGATCGCACTGCAAAGGCCGTAGTGTGCGAGGTGCCACAGTATGTCACAGTTTCTATATATTTAGTTTGATCCGCCTCTCGCGCACTGCGATTTGTGTTGTGTTTCCGAAAAAGGGTCAAAAGTGGAAAAGAGCCATTTTGAAAACACACCGACACGTTCAGGGCGGTATCGTACCGTGCATTTATAATGCTGCCGATATTTCGATGGGAGTTTGAATTTTATGAAATTAGTGTTATATTAGAAGTTTGATCATCGGTAGTCGGGAAGTGACCATGTGCTATTTTTTTATCCGTTTCGCCCGTTAAAATTTGTGGAAATATTGTCACCGAATTTTAAAATAAATTGCATTCTTGACATGATCGGGAATTCGAATTTATATAATTTTTATTTTCCCCATTTCACGATTACGTACTTATTGTATTTTTTTTATTTGGAACAAGACTAAAACTAGAATAGTAATAAAGATATTATATTATGAATACCTAAAATATGAATTTTTGTACATATTTCACAATTTATCTAATAATGTATTTCATCGAAGCCAGCGGGCGATTAGTCTTCGCGCCGCCTGTTGCGCGTTTGTCATACGTATAGTGTCAGTTCTAAGCCAACCTTGCAAGTCGAAGCAATGAGAGGCCCTGAAAACGATAAGTTTCATAAAAACTTTTAACCTACACCATCTACAAATGATAGGCTACTTGTATAATACATTTTCTAACAACTATTAATTGTCTGTTACATACTTGAACTATTATAAAATATTTAAAAAAAGTAATAGGTAACCAGGTGAGTTTCTTGTTCCTCTCAGACTTATATAAGAAGAATAACGTACACAATTGATTCTAGATATATGAATATTAACAATTACCTTGATATGGTATAGGTAGGTGAAGTTTCTGACAAATCTCGATCATATACTCCAAGGTCATGCCACGGATCAATAATACCATGGATGTTTATTGTGTTGTTCACTTGAGGGTTTAAACCACCGAACACTCGGTTGACGCGATCCACAGCTGCGTTTACGAAGGCTTCGTCAAATCTATAATATTAAATGAGACCTATAAAAAGGTACTTAAATTCTACTGGAAAGTACCAATATATTTTTTGTTTGTACATCTGTAATAAGCTTAGGCCCTTGAGCAACAGTTTCCGAGAATCTTGATTGTTGATATAAGAAGGAAATAATTGGAATTTAAAGAAATGTGGATTAGATATTTTACACGAGCAGACCTAAAATAGAATGACAAATTGATAATTGCAAACTGTAGTTGATAAACATGATAAGTAAAGGTGAAATATATTACTTTGAAGGCAGTTGAATCCCAGCCATTTTTGACAAATGGTAGCAGAGAATAGTTAAAATCAATGAATAAAAAATTGTACTCTTATGCACAGCTGATTATAACTTACTTTTGATCGTATGCCTGTTTACATAAATTGACGTAAAAGGGTACTGTGAGCCAACGCAATTGGTCAAATACTGTTCCACTTCGTGGCGCTGTTTGGTAGTAACCATACTCGGTACACGTCTGGTAATACCAGGCTCGAGCTAAAACAAAAATTACATTGTCAATATAAATAATCACGTGTCAAACATATAGGTTGAGATAAATTCGCATACTACTACTAATTTCAACAATATACAAATATATGCATAAAGATACTTTTATGTATCTTACGAGAAGTATACATTAATCTAATATATACAATTCTCGTGTCACAGTTTTCGTTCCTTTTCTCCTCCGAAACGGGTTGACCGATTCTCCTGAAATTTTCTGAGCATATTGAGTAGGCCTGAGAATCGGCCAACATTTATTTTTAGAGACATTTTTTTTTTTTTTGGCTAAACGAAGTTTGTCGGGATCAGCTAGTATTCTTTATATAGCTATGTTTAAAAAATACTGACAAAGAAACAACTATACACCATAAATCATAATATGCTTTTTTTACTTTTCACAAAATTCACTCGGTGCAATATTTTCAGGACGAGAGCGATGTTGATGAAAATTTTGTATACTTACAATTATCATTTCGAATCTTGTAACTGTTCACATAACTTTGATAATTTAAATTAATACAATTCGTTATTCCGCGTACTGCCGCAATATAACCACCGATCTTTTCCATTGGTGTTGTCCCTGTAAAAATCAAGTTACATTTTTACGACATTAAATAAAACAAAAATCTGACGATATTTAGTTTTTATGAGGAAGTTTATCTATACAATTATAGAACAGACGGAAGCATAGCGGGTCACACTGATCAAAATTTAAATTATAGTTAGGACCGATAATACAAGCTCTATATATAATATAAGCACAAGCTAATAAATGCTCATCGACTGCGATTGTGTCCTTTTATTATTAATAAAAAAACCTTCGAGATTTATTGATTATTAAGAGACCTAAATAACCATGTCCGAGTTTATTAGGATTGGGTTACGCTAGTTATAATAAAATACCGTAAGAGTCGAAATTATTGCATATCGTCCGAAGTGTCCCCGGCCGCGCTAGCTGTGTGGACGATGAAAATGTCCAACTTATATATCCTGAGAAATATCCCAGCTCGAATTCGTTGTCATAGTCAAGGGGACTACACAATCTATAAGGGAATCGTTATTGAAACAAGTTTATATTAGTATAGCATAAACTCAAAATGTCACACTGTAAAGAAAAACACATCGAACTTAGCTTTTTGAAAGGGATAAAATTGTTAGTGTGTATAGTATTAGTTGGGCAAAAGCGCAAAAATGCGCTTATTAAAATTCTTCACGTTTATTATGTTTATTCCACAGCCCGTTTATACATACAAATAAATTACTAATTAAACTTGTTATTAATTATTTTGGTCTTTTGGAAAACTATTTCAAATTTGTATGCTCTGCAAGGTTACAATCATATTAGGATTTTTTATATGAAAATAGAACTCACCTGTATACTCTCTCCAAATTACGTCTTCCTTCCTCAGTAGCCATTGAAGCGACCGTATCTCGTATACCTTGTCTTATTGTCGCTATGATTTGATCACCGCATTCCGATTGGAAAGCTCGGTGAACTACCTCCAAATACCCTGAAAAAATAAATAAATATTTAAAACACCATGCCGTTATGTTCTTTTTTTTCAGCCCAAACAGAAGTTATGTACTTGGATTGTCATGGCGAAAATCAGTATCACAGATTTTGATTTATTCAAAATGTTCACCAAGGGACACAGAACAAATTATGTTTAACGTCCCTTTGGCCACGCTTTAAATATTTGCAGTGAAATATTTATTTATTGTTTACTTTTATATTATTTTAATTATGTAGTTCACTTTTTATATATACATATTTAGAATCATAGTTACCTGTGAAATCTGCTTTGGCTAAAATGGGTCCACTGGATCCGACTCCGCCAACGACCAAATGCGGGTATCTCTGTTTGAACCATATCACCATGTTAGCTGCGTATGATCCACCAAATAAAATCACTTTGCTCTCAGCAAATCGTGGATGACTTTTTATTTCACGAATAAAATACGCCAAGTCCGCCAACGCTTGGTCCACATTTAGAAAACGTAGGTTTTCGGTTGTGAAATTTCTGAAAAGTCAAAATATTTATAACCTAATCATTTGGATTTTTAAGAGATCTATGAACATCCAATTTTAAATAAATCGTTTTTTGTATACTGGGGGATAAAGACAGCAAGGTGATGTCGCCGCTCATACACGCCTACACTGCCAGTGCTCGTGAGTGCGTTGCCAGCCCTTTAAGAACTAATTATTGTAATTTAATAAAGGACACATGTACAAATATATCTTGTACCTCTTATGTAAGAACATGTTTTGTGCTCTACTTTTGCATTAGTACCAGGCTGGGCAAGTCAGCGATCTTTACTACATATCCTCATATAATTTGTGTCTTTTCTTTGTTGTGTATGAAACGTTATAAATGAATGATTTCGTTTCCTTTGCATAAATAAGAGCTTAAACTCACATCAAAATATCGACCGCCATAAAATAAAATAAACACTACGTACTGGTATGGAAGCGACTCTCCATAATATCTATGTTCTGTATAGAACATGTAGCCTTTGTTTTCTTGAGCCGATAAATACATGTTCCCGGCACGTAGCCAGCCTTCAACTATGTCCCATTCACCTCCCACAAGAATGAAAAGCGGTGAACCTTCGCCGCCGAAAAATTCATCGTTGTACATATACCGCTGAAATATAAACCAAATAATAGGACAATTAGTGTGAGTATAATGAGAGCGTACTAAAGAAATTTCTAAAGTAATTATACAAAAGAAATTATAGTTATTATCCGTTTATGTATCCGACTGCTTTCTTATTAGGCTTTTTAGGGTATGAATGACCTAAACCGGCGTAGGGAAATTGCCTTAGTGAAGTTTGCCTGGAAGATAATCAGGGGCGGCATTGATTGCAGTAATAGTCTGCAATCATTGCTAAGATTACATGCCCCTGATAATATTTACCGGCTCAGGAGGCATCAATTTCTGGCTGAGGTACGATTTCGAACAAGCTTCCGACGGCAAAACCCAATTCCGTGTATGATCGCCCTAATGAATCGTTTCATTAGCTCTGCACCAGAATGTGTCATTTTTATGACAGGGTTAGGAATGATAGTGGACGAATATGAGAGGTTGTTTGATTTAAGTTAAAAACTGTATGTGTTTTTTGGCTTCGGCCGTAAATAAATAAATTCTTATAATGTTGCTATATACACGTAGCGCAAATAATAGTTCAACGTCAAGGAGTTGAAACACCTAGGTTCCTACAATATACTAAAATCTTAACCAGTTTTGTCAACTGGTTTCGGAAATTTGAATTCTGTCTTGTTTAAAAAATTGAATTTCAATAAAAATATACTCACTTCAGCTATCTACTTAAATATTTTATAATCAATTTTAATACCAAAGCTACGCTATATGGCAGAATATGCATACATTATGGTTATTTTTCAGTGCAAAGGCCAATGAACAAAATACGCTTCTCACCATTCGATAAGTATCGATGTTTTGTGGGTCAAAGTGATCTATGGGCATGTCGATCCATCCAGTTAAAACATTCGATGCGGACATGAACCGAATCTCTTCAGGAGGAGAAAGATCTACCCGAAGCGGTGGTTCTACAAACTCCTCCGCCCATATCGATGAAATACATAATAATAAGAGAATCTGAAATAATAACAAATCAGTCGCCATTGTAAATTTGAATTCGGCTAATGATTTTAAAATAAAATGTTTTTAATATTTAATCTATATTTTATAGGTTATAAATAACCTCAATTAACAAATATTATTTATAATTGTGACATAATCAACCTTTGATATAATTAAACAGTGTATTTATAGTGTATGTATATTTATAGAGGTTCTCGTACTTTTTACAGGCTGATCAAGTATATTTTATACACAATTAAAAAAATTAAACTCACCATTTCAACTAATCTCAAAAACTACTAAACAGTAATAATTACTACATATTATCAGGGATATGGTATCATATAGGTAATTGAGATTACGATAATATTTTAAACGATGTGATTAACACATCAGAAAATAGTACAATCCATTTGAATAAATGATATTAATTTTTACTAATAATTTTATTGGGAAATAAAAACATATGACAAATAAATATAATTAAATTAATATCATGTATTTTTTCATATACACCGATAAATATTTAGGAATACGTCTCTATGCCAGATTACATAAGAAAGCCGATAGAAGAGTCCAGTCTAAAGTTGTATAATTTAAAAAGAAAACATCGAATTTGGAAATAATACAAAAAAATAATAATTTGTAATATATATAATTGAAACCAATAGCATAGAATAGATTAAATTATTAACTTTTTTATCAAATCAGCACTTGTCCCCGTATAGTCGGCTGCAATCGTTCGCACATACAAGGCGGCCACTCGGTTCTCCGGCAGGATAAGGATATTGGCCCAAGTAATTGCCACTGTAAAGCAAATTATATACATTATACATGTACATTTTGTTCGTACATAAAAATAAACATCTTTTATCACTTGGTGTAGATAAACACGACCACAACACAAGTCATAAAGAAAAAAATTGATGTGCCTGCTTCTCGTTTTAGTGCATTAATCTTTTGTAGGCATGAGCATACATTTTAAAACAAAGTCATAGCAGGTATAATTAAATTAACTTCTAATATATATAAAACGAACGTAAAGAGTATTTTAGTTGAATGCCGTAAACGAATATTTAGAATTAGGGTCAATTTAATCTGTCGGTAATTGGCTAAGAATCGGGATAGTTTAATTATTGAGTAGCCTTATAATGCTTTGATATGTGAATTATAAAATATTTTTTATACAATTTTTATTTTTAAAGAGCAGCTGCGAGTTTCTTGCCGGTTTTTCTAGGTAGATGACTGCCTTCCGAACCGGTGGTAGTGTGAAAATTGACGATTCAAAAGTGTCTTTATAAAGACGTACTTGAATAAACATATTTTGAGTTTGAGTATAAGTGCGTAAGTATTATCTGTAGTTAATTTGTATGTGAAGTTAATTTTTTCTTTGATTTTAGATATGTGAACTTTTTAATGGTCGGTTGGATAAAAGAAACAAATATGACATCTTTGACTGATATAAACGAGTAGTTATTAAAACCAAAGGATTCACATTATCGCCAATCTTAAATAGAATCATTATTAAAAATATGAACCCATTGTTGCTTTGTTAGCGCCATCTTTGAGTTTGCTTTGTTTTTTTATATTTTTAACAAGATTCAATCAACGTTTGTATTTTTCATTACAATAAAAAGCATATAAATTTTCTTTTGTAATATGATACTAAGCATGACGCAACTTTGATAACTTACGCCGGTCCATAGTTGCATACAACGTAGTAATTCATCCATCCATCTTTATTAACTTTGGAGACCCCACAGCCTACATAAATGGAGTTAGCCCATGCCACCTGTAATAAAAACAAATTTCATTCCTAACCAACGTAGGAAAGTCAATAGAACAAACATTCTTAGGAAAAAAAATTATAGGACATTAATAAAAAAAAATTATCTCTTCCTTATATGTATCAAAATAAAAATATAATATCAAATACCAGTAACTTGCTAGTTTTTATTACCTGGGTATAATGACCGATCATTTTGGAAGAGGGGTGGAAATGCGAAGATTCCACTGGTCCATATTTAAAGTCCTTATGTTCGCTAAACCATGCATCCACTGCACTTTTCGGTTCAAATTGGTACGAATGATCAGTAGTCGCTGTCCAGAATATATTTTCGCCGGTAATAAAGCGATTTGAGGCTGGAACATTTAAATAATTTGGTTAATCAATGTTGCGAGTGCTTTGCAATAAGATATTTTGAACAAAACCAAATAGATCTAGACACTTGGTAAACTTTAATTTGTATGGAATTGCTGGCTTAACCGCTGGAGGTGCTCATTCAATTCCATACAAATTTAAGTTTACTTTTAAATAACCGAGTGCGATTAATAACTTAGCAATGTTAAATGTAATGCGCCTTTTTGGTTGTATGGGCTGACTGTTAAGACTTTTGTACGATAGAATATAAGAATATAAGTCAAATAACTTCTGTGCACGTTATTTATTCTATCTATGTATGAAATTTAACAATCTTGTAAAGGATAAGATCGCAAGGAAACCGTTAAGCAAAGAAAGTCAGCATGTTTCAGGCACATGAAGCGGATCACCAGTTGCATGCAAATAATAATAACATTAAATAATTTTAAAAAAATATTTGACATTTGTCTTGAGCCAGACCCAAAGGTTTGAGGCGCTAATCAATTTTCCTGGTATAAACTTACACATATACATAATTTTATATACACTTTACACTATTCAAATACACTTAACTTTTAAAACTAGGTTAAGTCAACCAAAACACAAGAAAGTTCATAACTTAAACGGACTATTAATAGGATCAATCGTTATCTTATGTTACAACAAATATAAGAACATTGTAAACAATCACAAACTGTGGTTACATAAAAATATTGATATTGTACGTAATACAATGTATTAATAAATATATTTAAATGAATTAAAATCAAAATAATTGTATATATATTGTATTAAAAGGAGAAATCTATAAGCTGCTTACCGACATTTCTATCTGGATTATGCTGAATCACATGTTTCGAAGCCCATTTGGTGGCTTTTTCTGCCAATTCCTCGTCCCAAATCTATAAATTACATTAATAATTACATTAATAGTTGTGATAATTCTTATTTACTTATAATACATACAATATAATTCATCTTCGATGCAGCCGGTTGTGTGGATATTTCCCCTTTTGCCAATTTTAGTCTCCAATAGTTGTGTCTATCAACAAAATCGCGAACGTGTCTGCATGAAAGCTCAGCTGAAACACAGGACCGAACAAATATTAAAAATTTCAATAAAAGTTTTAATATCACATTGATATGGGCATTTATTGTTGTGAATTATTATTACTAACTTTTTGACACTGCTAAAGCAAATAAAGTAATGAAAAATATAACACGGTACATTGTTAACGACTCATATACAGCTACTAGTGCATCAAGACTGAGATTTGTTTACTGCGGCCTGTCTTCAAATACGTTATATACAATTTGTAGACACTGATAGCAATGTATGTATTACACCGAACAATCGAAACCGCCTTTATCTAGTGACTAAGATTTTTTTTCGAATTTAATTCAAAAATTTATATTCCTAGCCACAAACAAACAAATTGTTTTTATAAGTCTAGGTACAATACGTCCTTTTTGTGTACTAAATACAGTAAAAGTATCCTCGTAATGTACGTGAAAATTATGGCCTATCAAAACCCGTTAAATAATGTATCAATACTAATCGTGCGTCTGTCTTTTGCGCTTTTATGGCACACACAGGTATTCATTTTCAAGTTTTTTTAAAACAGATTTAAATTTCTCTGATCCACCAGTTAATATAGAGTATTTTTTTGATTTGAAAAAAAAACTTTGTTGCGCATTTAAGATTACCAAAAAGATTAAAATGTATTTTGAGTTTGAATATAACGTTTAACTACTTAAGTTGTGAGGTTTGAAATATTAAACTAAAATATTTAGTTATTTCTGCTAAGTAGAATAGTAAAATTTTACAAAGTACTTTATTACTTATTTATTAAGTCGCCATACAATAAAATTACACAAATTTCAAGACGAATCTTTATTACTCATTCAGGTACTCATCAAATTCCAACAAGAGAAATATTTATAAATATAATAAGCAGGCTATTGTCAAAGTTTATTACCCTTGTGGAGTGAATCATAAATTGCTGACCACCTTAAACCGTCAATTATAGTATAGTTGTTTGCAGACCTTTAAAAACAATATCATTACTTTCTTAATAAAGTTTGAATACATTATTTACTTCTAGATAGGTAAAAATAGTAAAAGTATTAAATTGGCGGTACTCGAATTGAAATAGAACCTTCATAGTTTGAGATTTTAGAGTAAAACAATAACTTCACATTTTAGTTGTTTTTTTTTTAAATCACATTATACTAAAAAGCTACTTTTGCATGAATTTGGTCGTGATTTTCTATTTTAACGTGAAAAAAGTAGAAAGAATCCAGGAGCACAAAATGCTTTCACAGTTTATCGAATCTAGTTTACCAGTGTTATATCGCAAAGGCATAACTGTCCTTCCTTTTGTATTATTTTGGTTTTATTAAATGAATACGTTGAAATCACCAAATAAATAGTTATATGATCGAGTGATAATCACATCATAATATAAGAAGTTGCGTAATTAAATTTATAAGGCGTATTATAGTATTTTTTACACTAGTTCTATATAAAAGATCTTATTGCAATTAATCAAATAAAATGAAAATTATAGGTAACTTTACACCACGTCATGTACAGCTTAAAGTTATATATAGTAAAGCTTTGATTAATGTATTCTAGAAATGTCATACATCACCTCTAAAAAGTTAAACCAAACTATAAACATAGTTCTTTTCCAATTTTTATTAAAACAAACTTTTGAAACTTGCTACATTATGTATGCAGTTACATTCTCAAATTTTCAATATTCTTGATTAGGACTATGTAATTTTAAGCTAGTAAATAAATATGCTTTCTTATTAGCATAATACATTAGTAATGACGTCTTAACTATATTTCGTGCGTTAAAGACAACAATGCTGATATGATAGACAAGTTTAACAGTAGTAAACAATTAAGAAGCGTTTAAAATCAATTTTATGCTCCGAACGTGAGTAAAGAAACAACGTATACGTGTTTCATAATAACTCTATGTATTATACAGCATATCGTCCGTGATAAAGGCAACTCTTTCAAATATAACCTGACAAGGTGTCCTTGACATACACTAGGTCGAATATTACGAATACATAGAGTATGGCCTGCTAGGCCGGCAACTCTTGTAAGCCTACCGACGTTGCAGGCGAGGCACTATTTTTAAGTAACCCGACTGCTGTTTCATATCCCATAAAAATACACAATACACCAAAATCTCTGTCGTGTCTACTTTAATGTCGACACACAGCTATTGGAAAAAAATAAAAGAAGTTGTAGAATGACATCTACTTCTCAACCTTTAAGAAAACAATACGTGTAGGGAGCGTTACGCTTTTGTTTTGGACTTTAACTTTGTGCTATCGAGAAATGAGTTACGATCAATAAACTTAACAATTGTCAACGTCCCTTAAGCTCTTTGAAAAGAAAAGAAAAAAACAGTAGATTCCAGAAATCGGAATATGAGAGGCAATTGCTTTATTTTTGGGATTGAATTGTCTGGAGGATTTTATTGTCTTATTCACTTCTCTCATAAATATAATAATATCCTTATATTTAAATTACGCTACGTTCCAATTATTTTTCAAATTTCACACAGTAAATTAAATAATAACGAGGAAAAATAATACAGAAACTGGTAAGTTTTTAACCTAACTCTCCTGTCTAATAAGAGCTTTAAGTTTTGGTTTTATTAAATTTATAAGAATCTACATATGAAAGCTGTATATTCCTGGAAGATATAAAAAAGGGAACTAAATAACATTAGGATTATAAAATCAAAAACTTAATAATTTTTCAAGATATATTTTTGATACATATTGTTCTAAATCATATCACGAGACAATGGAATTTCGAGTCGATAAATTAAAATTATTCAGCATCAAAGTAAATAGTAACCTGTGTTCGGTCAGAGTCATGACAATGATTAACTGCCTTATAAAAGCCACTAAAAAAATAAACTATTACTATGGTTATCGGAAGAGTTTTTGTTCAGTGAAAGAAACGACTCGACCTCTAATTTTTTTGTACATTTTTTCAATGCGTTTAAATTTTTTTCCTGTTTTTTTTTGCCTGCGGACTTGTCATCGTTGATTGTCCAGGACTTAACATTAATGTATCATTGCGATCAATGTAATTAAAGATTATTAATCAAAAAAACCTTAAGAATAAATGTTTTGTCCATGTCAATTGGTAACCATGGTAACAAATACTAGAGACCACGTGATAAGGCCGTACCAACCAAATTTATAAACATACTTACATTAGTAAGTTTATGAAAACTAGTACTCAGTACTCGGCTTAAGTTTGGTAAAGTTACCTTTGTCAAATGTTATCGACTCTTTAGTAATAGTCGATTTGTTTGTAACAATTAATTCCAATATTCCAATTACCGGATCTCTAAATATTCGATGTCTTTATTGATTGATTTACTCTTTTTAATAAAGAAAGTCAGTCAGAAAATAATTTCCCGTAAACAAATTGAGTACATACTTAGATTACATTAAAATGTTATAAATGTCAATATTAAATTAAAAAAATAAACTAACGAATCACATGTTTATTCTAAAATTAAAGAAAAATTGTAAAAAAAATATACAAAATGTAATAGACAAATCTGCGATTACATTTTGTTAAATGAAAATCAATCATCAATCTGTGATTCTTGATTTTTTCCTAACGAATACCATTGACCCGCATCTGTTTCTACTTATATTTATCATACCGTCATTCGTATAGTTTAGAAGATGACCTAATTATCAATTTAACAATGAAACCTGCGTTGAAGTCATTCTAAAATGATTAAGTCTTGAATAATTAATGTCTATCAGCCTGTTATTAGTTATACATTAATGTATTTATTAATGATTTGTTATTAAATAAAAAATTGTGGCAAATGTCATCTCTTAGACTAAAAAAAACTCACTCAACGTCAATTACATTAAACAAAATGGTTTAAATTGATACCTAGTTTCACTTAAACATATAAATACTACAAATGAAACCATTTGTAGTGTAAAAAAATAAACGGATACATCCAAGTTGTAATAAATTAGTAACGATCACCGCACACACAACACAAATTCAACTACGTAACTTTATTCAATTATTTTGTGTGCCATTTGTATACAATCACGTCAGGGTCATAATTTTAAATACCTAGTCCTTTATTTAAGTAACATTTTGATGTGCTGTATATAAAATTATGATAAAAATCATGTTTATAAATATTGCAATATAAATTCGACAATTTTGTTTTTTTTTAAATGATAATTATTAGATTTTTTTAAACTAATCACGGTTGTGCTAAACTATTTTTTTTTTGAAATGGAAGGTTCGTAAAACTAAAAAAAAAAAATCTCACGCGATCGTGTGTACGGCGCCTAAATTGTCCTAATTGGTGCTCGGGCTGTCTGTGCCGCTTCCACTATTGTCATTTGTCAATGATTTCGCATTTTTATTATTTTTTTTAGCAGACTTGCTTAGTGTTGCCACTTCCTTAAGCAAATTCTGAATTTTGCTGTTCATGAGGGTGAATTTCGTTTCGTTAAGTCGCTCTTTGTTTTTCATCTCGATACGGAGATCTGTGGTATCATTGTGATGCTGAGCTTTTAGTTCTGTTATCTGAAAATAACATTTTTTAATGCATGCTTTAAATTTCAGAAAAATGTAAAAAAAATAGCAAAATATTTTTTTCTTTGAGTATAGAAATTTCCTAATATTTCATGTAAATATTAAAAAAAACATTTCTTTCTTTCGTTGGAGCTGACTCAAAGAGTTATTATGTAAGAGAAGGTTATTGGATATTGACTAGATTTCTTGGCTAAATAATATTATTAATGACGAAAAAACTTTTTAAAACAAGCATAAACATTCATACCAGTTTATCTTTGGAGAGTAGCTCCATTTCTTTCTGCTGCACTTTTTTCTGTAGACTTGCGATTGTTTCCTTTAGTTGTGTCATCGCTACTACGTGGTCGGAACTGTTAGGATCTAACTCCCCTGGAAATGTATTACGAAATCTGAACAAAATAATAAACAATTTTCTTCGACTACGACTTCTTTGTTTCTAGTGTTTCTACAAATTAATAATATATCATCACCCAAACTGCCAAATGAAATAAATTTCATGAGAAAAATCTGCTTAAAAATATACTTGCTTTGAAAATTGCTGAACCAAGAGCCGAATCTCTGTTGGTTTAACAGTTAATAAGCTAAAACATCAGGTTTAAATGGTTTGCTTTATTACCATGATAACTCCAAATAAGAGAATTAGGTTTACAAAAGTTTTCTTTTTGAGATTTTAATACTGGGCTGTTTCCAGAAATGTTAATGAGGTATGCAAATTTGTTAAAGTTTGACAGTTTTTATAAAGCCTTAAATAAAAAATGCAAATAATAAAAAAATATATACATATACCTGAGAACAAACCTTGAAGTGGGTTTAGTTTGGATTTTTTCTCCAATGGACCATCACCCATAGACAAATCGTTAGAATTTGCTTTCATTGAGTCAGATTTACGCTTCTCTTTGTGATTGTTTTTGGACCTGTAATACACAAGTATATATCTAAATTGGCTAGTAGTTGTATATTTTTTTATTAAGTTGAAATATTATCAAATTTTTGTACATTATAATAAAATTATAAAATCTTCAAATTTCAAAATTGCTTTAGGTTTAATAATTCTCTCTTAATGGAATGTCTGCCTAAGAATATATAAAAAAAATTGTTTAAGCAAAACAGAATTGTTTGGATTTCTCAGATATGAAATCATATCTATATATTATGACTCGCATTTGCTATGTACAATTAAAAAATATATTAGTTCTCAAATATTTAGATATAAATCCAATTAACTTTTATGCACAATTATTTTTATGGCAACTCACTTGTGTGATCTATGCTTATGTTTGTCAATGGAAGATAGATGCTGTTTGGTTCTTGCAAGAGCTCTCTTCAATGATTGTGTGCAGAGCCAACATAGCAGTTTTCCATCCACCTATATCAAATAATATTGAAACAAAAAATATATAGAACTCTTCTTCGGCAGTCAGGCGTGGTAACCATTGGGTCAAGTGAATCAAATTTACTAATGTAATTAAAATCAAACAGTACTGTTTCGTTATAAAAACACAAGCACGGTTTTTATAGATGATATAAATATTGAAATACCTAGTTAGTGGATTTTTATACTTTATATTGCTGCATGTTTCTCCCTCAGGCTTTATGAATAATAAAGTAACTGAAAAGAGGAACCAAATAAGAAGGAATAACCTTTTTATTATCATCATGTCTGTCAAATGCACATCTTTGTTTACATTGCTCACAAGTTACAGCTGCACCATATTTTCTCTCTGAATTTGCACACCGCTGACATTTGTTGCCTACAAAATATGTAAAATTAAGATTATAATAAAAAACAATAACACCTTTAATTTTAGTATCCAGATTCAGACCCACCAATAAATGCAGCGATGATGTTGCAATATTCACATGCAGTAGGTTTGCCATAGGCCTTCACATTTGCTTCACATTTTTTACATATTGATGATGTATTTGATTTACTGTGAAAAGTTTATCTTTATTTATTGTTTATACACATTTTCCAAACAAAGATAGTTTTGATAGTTAAAATGTAATTAGTTAGGCATTTGTTAATGAGGTGACACCAAAACATCTGTTTTACCATTAAAACATCCATCATCAAATCATAGGAATGCTACCTTAGTTACACGATCTGACTAACTGTACTGACTACTGACCTTGTTTGTTGAAACTCCGAACGACAGTACGTGCATTTTACTACCGGGAACGAACCGCGACATTCCTGAAACATCCAAACAAATTCGCGTCAGCATTGACGTCAGAAAAAAACAGTTGTTATGTAGTACTAACTACGCACTAAGTTAAATACTGGATTATAATACTGTATACATTCTTACTTTACACAGTTGTTCTCCGGGAGATAATTCCTCAAAAGGATGTCTTGAAAAACAACGGGAACAGGCAAATAATGCAGTAGATGTAGCAGAACTCATTTTAATGAGATTTTCTAATTATTGATGTTATTAAAATTTATAAATGAAACCACCTAATAATTGCAATAATACGCTTGATAATATTATTTTTTTAGAAAAACTTAATACAGGAAAACTTAAACGTTCTCAAAATCAAGACTAACAATCGCCATGATTGTTGACTGTCATTGTGAGTGATACTGATGACTGCACTCAACTGAAGACTGATTGGCACGCCACAGATCAGTATTTTCTAGTATGGACGGATGGACAGTCGACACTCAAAATACGTCGTCGTAAGCCAATTAAAATACTGTTGATAAATAAATAAACACTTTAAGCCAGTTTAACGTAACTAAAATCAAATAGTTGTTGCTATTGTAAATGACAAATATTTTTTTTGTTTTAATTTAGTAGGCTCATTTTATTATATGTTTGCAATGCGGCATTTTTAAGTAAGCAGGTCCACAAACTTATTTTAAATTTGCATATATTATATTTCATCTTACAAGGCGACCAAAACCACATGCTAGCGTCTCCTTAGATGGACCATCTGAATAAGAGTTCCGCTAAAAGATAAGATAACCAATAAAAACCGAAATGTTTTCACTTAAAACAAGGAAATACGATATCTTTGCAACAGACGCATTCGAGCGTATTTATAGCCATGCCTAGAAAAAAAAGGAATAAACATTGATAGCAAAATCGAAAGAAATTTAGTGCGTGAAGGTAAACATAGTAAGAAAACCTGCAAGTATTACTTAATACCTGATATGTATTAGGTAAACTGATCTTATTCAAATAAGTTAATGATGGTATGAAGAAATCTGAAGCTCAACTAAATAAAATTGTTACACAGTGGATCTTGTTAAAACGTTAGCGTATTGGAGCTTTTCTTTTTAAATTGCTGTTTAAACCGTTGTTATGCCGTTTAAAAATAGCTATATTTTCAAAAAATATTTTAGTGTGTATACGCTATAGTGATAAGTCATTGGCCATTTCATACATCTTGCTCTATCTTATCTATGATATTTTCTTGTGTTTAATGTTTAGTTGTTGAACAGTAGGTCGGGTTGTTTTTATTTTTAAAATGTTTATAAAATAACTTTTTATGTATATCCTAATAATTAGTTTTATTTCAAGACTTGTTAGATAAATCAAATTGCTATAAAAATGGACATACCGTCGTTTCCTCCGCAGGATTTGGCTAAATTAGTTCTTGGTAAGTTGTTTTTGTTTGGCGGGAGAACGTTATTACTAGAAATTTGGCGTATGTTCATTAAAAAGAATTTGTTTTCTTATATCCTTTAGGATATCTTGCTGAAGAAGAGCTTATGACGGCTTATGATGAATTTCTTCAAGCTAGTCCATATTTAGATGCTTACAAAAATGAGTATGATAGAATCTTAATGACGTCTCTAAGGAGTATTTTGGCAGACTATAGGGCTGTTAAAATTTACGGTAATACAACACATGCAAACTTATAAAATTACTTCTTATTTCATCAGTGTTTATAGTAAATGTTTTATTAATTTTCAGTGGAAACTTGTAAACCTCAATCTTTGAGAAAAAAATTGCTTCAGTGCTACAATGTGCTGGAAATGGTAAAATATCTCATAACTGTGGTGGATCATCAAAAATTTCAGAGTCTAGATATGACTGATAGAAGCAGGTAAATATTGTATTTTTTTATATTAATTACTGTTGCATTTTGTTATTAGATCCTGCCTTGAATCAAACAAATACCTCTACTCTGAAACATTTGAGAAGGAAACCTTCTTAACAACAATGTTATTATTTGGACAGTTTCACTTAATTCATGTGTATTCTTGTTATTAGCTCAGGCTTTGTACAAATTAATATAATTTAGCAGCTACTATTTATGACATTATATAATAATAAAATATTTTATTATGTTGAAATAAAATAAAGTATTTGCTAGTTTCTATTATCTGTTTCTGATTTTAGTTTTAGTATTAAGTCGACTGCTATGCCAAGGTTATCATGCAATGCTTGTGTTACTATGAATTTAAAGAGCTGTGTTTGTAAGAATAAAATTATAGCTACTGAAAATTCACAATTATGTTTTGAGGAAAGGGATTTGCACACTTCTACAGAAGCAACACCATTAGCTGATTTACCTGGTAAGAACATACATGAAAACAATTTCTTATTTGAACCAGTACAATTGTATTAATATGTATTCCATTCCACATACTAATTATGTTCCATAACCATTTAAAAGATTAAAAAGTAATGCAACAATGCAACATAAATTGGCTTAAAAAATTTGATTTCATATAACCTCAAATTATGTCAATGGTCACCAGCATTTTAAATATTTTTTGTTTCCAATGTTAATCTTACTGCAAACATTATTATAATAACTGATTTTATTTATTTACATTGCAGGCAATACATTACCAACTAAGAGAGTGCTACCTGAGAAAGAAACAAAAAAAATAACAAATTTGGAACAAAGCAATTGTAATTTAACATGTAACTCATTAATTATTACCGAATCTGTAAATGAAAGTCTTCATGTGAACTTACATCAAAATAACCAAGTGAGTTAACATATTTTTGTTTGTATAATAAGCTTAAATTTGTGTCAATTAGAAATTATGTATAAATTCTTCTTTAATTGTTTTAATTAAAAGAGATAGTGGGTCAATCATTAAACCAAAAATGCCTTATTTGTAACTATAATTTCTGGTTTTTGAAATAAAGTAATTTGTATTGGAAAAACTTATGTTACTAAATTTAGACCAGGTGAACGAATTTAAAGGGTTGAAGTATGAAATTGCAAATGTGTATGATTTTTTTTTAAAATTTCAATTAATTAATTTATTTGAAGATAATTATCTTAATTTATACTTTTCAGCCAACAAAAGCGGTTTCAGATTCCAGACAGAAGATAGAGGAGTTCAATACAATACTTAATTTAGTATGTAATAAAAATGTCACAAATGAAAAACTTTGTGATAACTTAGTTTCTAACAAAGTGTCAAATGCAACGGCATTTCAAAACTTTAATTCTGGTATTCAAGGTAAAATTATAATAACGATTTTTCGTTTTTTGTTGTTGTTTAAAGAGACACATAATTCCGTAATTTAACCTTAAATTACTTTGTGTATATATATTGCTATATGCCAAGCCCAGTAACATTTAATCAATTTGAGTTTTTTTTTATTACTCAGACCCTCAGCTTTAACCATAACAGTACCAAACCAAAAAATACCAAATTGATAATAAGATATTTATAAATTACTATTTATTTTCAAAAGAAGAAGATAAACATCAACTTTTGGTACACCTAAGACTCATCCTCATCTCCTTTTTCAGAGAGTAGCCGTGACAAGGTGATGAGAGTACCTGACTCGAGTACCACTGATCTAGTTTTTGTGCCAATGTAAGTATTTCATTAATAACCAAGCCAATAGATATATAACTTAACTTTGACTTAACTCAATTTAACTCACCTTTATAATAATGGTATATTTGTAGCATTACATTTTAAGTAAGGGGCATCTTATTGGTTTTAAAATTAATTCTTAAACTTGTGAGTGTTGCACGTGAACGTTGAACGTTGAAGGATCAGTTTCCTTGTTGTTTCTCCTTATTTTTGTTGTCTGGATGAGATCGCTAAGCGATAAGCCCGTCAGTTGCTCTCCTATTTTAATATTTCATGTTTAAAAATTAAATTAAACAGAAGGCAGGGCAATATATGTAGCACTAGTATGACAACCATATTTCAAATCCCATCATTTACAAGTCATACTTTGTAGAAGCTTAGTTTAGATGTGTATTTCAGAGAGCCCAAACCAAACGAACCAGTAAAAAATACGCATACAAAATTAACACCGAAACTTGGAAGCGACGCGAAGCGTGCTGATACGGATAAAAAAATAAAAATTTTATCTGATGTGAAATTTAATAATCGCTACACGTATGGGACGACTGCACCGCCCGTCTTAAAAGGGTCAACACCAAAATCTGTGTCAAACACAAAAAGACTCATTATAAACGGCACACCAGGATTCACACAGAAGGGTGTTGTGAAAAAAAGTAATTTTTCCAAAGATGAAATAATGGCTATGCCCACTTTAATAATACTTCCCACATCAGGTAAATATTATTTATACAACAGTACAGCTTATAGTCTTCGCCACAGATCACTTTAAATTTTTTTTTTCACAAATTTAAAATGTTAGAAAAAATAAATTAGTACATGTTTGTAAATAGGTAAAGTTCTATATGCTCTATGCTCATTTATTTTAGGTTCAACGCATAATTTAGTAGTAAATGACTTCAAAGAAGCGAATCAAAATAGCGCTGCAATTACAACGACAGCAATGTCCAAATGTGAGCCGCTTTTTGTTGACGTGTCATCAAGTATGCCTTCATTGGCAATCACCGATGATCCAGTTGTCAACGAGAATGAAACGGAATGTACAAAAACGTCAAATGAAATTGGTCTCATAAAAACAATTGATCTTACCCACGCCTCTCTTCCTAAAGACACAATATCGTATAAAACTAGTACGCCTCATGCTTTGCCTCCTATCAGAAAGTCCTCTTCAACTCCGAGAAGGACCTCTCATATTCGGGTTCTAGATTTTAACACACCTAGAAGAATATTAGATACAGCATTAGAGAAAGATTCTAATGATGACGATGCTGTTGTAGTTATAAGCGATTCGCCTGTCGCACCCAAGTGTACGGTGGTGGAAAATCTCCCTGAAGTAGATAGTAATGTTAAGAATGTAAATACAGAAAAGAAAATAGCAAGAAAACCTGATTGGGATGAAGAGCTGCGAGCCCTTGTGGCTACAAACCAAGATCTTTTCCCACCAAGCCCTCTGAAATCAGTGAAGAAAAACAAAAGGACGAAGAAAAAGATTGACGGAAATAAAGTTGATATAGATAAGTCGGATGTGAAAAATAAATCTTTGAAAGCTAAAAAAACTAAAAAGAAAAAGGACAAGATGTGTAAGCCAGAATCAATAAAGTTGCAAATTAAACCTATGATAAAAATTGTGTCAGCCGTCAACTCGAGTTGCCATAGTGAACCAGAGAGTGACCAGTGCCTTAAACAACCTGAGGATAATTTTGATACACCAGAGAACGAGCGCTTATCGTTACAGAATGAAATCGGTGCTAAATTAAATATATCTGATTTACTTGAAACACCATATAAACAAGCAATGTATGACATTCAAATGGAAACCCCTAAGTTTCTAGGGCCTGACTTGCCTGGTGAACCAATGTCGGATATTAAAATTATGAATATACCCACACCGAGGTTCTTTGATACCACCAAACCAGCACAGGCTACCCCATCGTCGTATTCATCACGGCCAACAGATTATTCAAGTGGAGGTTCTTATTATAAACCAGACGATCAAGACTATCCAATTCCCGATATTAGTGAACATAAAACTGATGAACCTCAAAATATTCAAGAATCTGTTACATCAGATACAAAGAAGGATACTGATGTAAAATCTTCTACTAGGTCAAGAAGACCAACGAGAAAGTGTACCAAAAATGTATCATATTACAACAGTCCGAGTGTTAAAAAGCCAGTTAAAGAAGTTAGCAGCGATGTTACCCCAGACGAGGTTAAACCAATTCCGGTGAAGCCGGAGAATTGCGTTGAAAAGAGAGTCCGACCTTCAAAATCCAAAAAATCACTCGATAAATACAAATCACCATTCAAAAGAGATGCCACAAAGAATTTCATGAAAATAAAGCCAAGACGTGTTACGCCCATCAAGGGTACAAAAAAGAGGAAGAGTTTAATTAAAGAAAAACACCATGCAATATTGGCGAGTGCTGTTGCGGTGACGAAATCGAGAAGAAAATCATCAACGCCACGAAAACTTCACTGTGGCAAAGTATTTCACTCGTCCACTTCAAGCAATACTTCGCCAGACACAGTTAAGAGTGTATGTATAACTCGTAATAATCCCATCGAGGAAAATCTTCTACGTTGGTACGATGAAGTGTCAGCGAACGAAACGACAGAAAAACGAGAAACAACAAAAGATGGTGAAGACAGCCTAACGAAAATAAAGGAATACATTGAATCTATAAAAACAAAAAAAATACCAACACCCGACATGAACTCTACTAGAAACTTTCACAACGATTTGGTCAAGAGAGGTCTGGATGTTGAAACGGCTAGAATAATTGAGAGAGATTTATTAGATACACCGCCTCTGCAAGACAGGGCTGTGCAATCGACTAGTAACGAAATTATTCTAGATAACACTGAAAACTGTCCCGTAAGAGGAGAGATTAATATAAATGAAAATATCGTATCAAATACAAAACACACAGAAATGCCTGATGCTGACGAAGATATTGATGATATAGAATTTAGTGTAACTGAAAGCAATCAAGAGTCAAGTAATTACTTAGTGTATAATTTCGATGAAGCAACATTCACGCCTAAAGATATCGTACATTTAAAAGACAAATTCTGTATGGAAGTGTGTATAGACGACGGTGTAGTTTTAAGGCTGAAAGCGACAAACTTTACCGAGTCAGTAAATGAAGAGCCAACAAATACAGATGATTGCAATGTAGAAATAGATTCAGCTGTAACGTCTATATTAAATATTGATAACTTGTATACACCGTTAAAGGATAGACGAGCACAATGTTATGAAATATTTGATTCAACATTAACAAGTATAGATACTCCATTGAAAGCGAATAGTCCATTAAAACATGACAATGACTCCAATTTTGAAATTATAGAAGAAGAGAATGTTAATACTAAGAAGAGAAAAAGAGTGCAGAGTGGAGGACCCGATGACAGTGTTAATTTGAAGAAGCCTAAAGGCGATCCGCAGTATTTACTCAACCATGCTAGTATACAAAATATTGATATAGAATCAGTATTGAGTAAGTTACATGGCCCATAGATATTTATAGAATTTATGTTTGTATTACAAAATCCTTAAAACATATTTGACAGAAGGTAGTACAAAGTCATATTTTTGTATATAGTTAGGTTTTAGTGATAATGTTAAGATTATCTTTAAGTGTAAGCTTTAATAAAAAATGTTAAGTGTTATATTGACATTAGTTCTCACTATACAATATTTTTAATGTCCGTTTGAGAAGATATCAAATGATTTGGTAATTTAATTTCTATTATTTGGGTTTTTTTTTTGTAATTACAAATGTTATTGTGCAAGACACAGGCAAATAAATGAACATAGGAATATGACTACTTTTATTTTATTGATGCTTTGATATGCATGCACGATGAACTTAACTTAAAAAGTATGCCTGTATTTATTTATATTAACTTTTTTAGTTAAAGTAAATTTTAATTATGGTCGTAAATTGCAATTATTATTATCGGACTTGATATTAGAAAAAGACAAAACCAAAACTGGCGACATTAAAAATGTGTAAAGAACAAAATATGTAAAGATTTACGCTTGTTATAAATGCTCTAAATATTATATACACAGCATTGAGCATAATTTAAAAGTGACTAAGGATATAATATTGTTTTGTCTTTAATAATAGAATAAAGGCCAGTTTCCGAATGGAATGTCAATGTTACATTGACATTACTGTCAATCACAAACATAGATGTCAAATCGTTTCGTTCCTATCATTTATACTTTATCCTTTATACGACGAAAAAGAGACGAAAACATTAACATTTTTGTTTTGGTCGTAATTCCAACAATGCTTATTAGAATATTTCAACGATCTTTCTTATACAAACTCAAAAACGATTTAAATATTATCGTACTTGCAATATTGACATGTTGATGAAATTAGGGCAGTTCATGTTTTAAGCCGCTAACATTTAAGTACATAATTTTATAATTTATTAGTATATTCTACACGCTGTTGGTAAGCTTTTGTTTTGTTAGCGTTGTCATACTCGTGATCTCGGTCTAACGATTCGTGTATCGGACAAATGAGTCTATTGTGTTTAAGTTTACCCTCAAAAGTTGATTTTTTCTAAATAACAATGATTCTTAGTTTGGTGGATGTAGACAACCGCTCGTCTTATCGTTTAAATTGTAACGACGCGGTGTATGCGTTTAATTTGCCGTTGGTATTTGATAGTGAGCTCGCATGCGATTATTATGATATTACGTTTAATTAGATATTGCAATTAGAGCCGATCGTGACACCGTCGTACCGAACCCGTTCATTACCCATGCTAATTTAAATAGCTACTGCGCACATTCGATAATCTCAGGGAAAAATCGCCGCTTGATGCTAATGGCGGTTCAACCGAAACGCATGCAACGTAATTTTACATAGTCGGGAAGTTTTCGGTTTATAATCGTTAAGTGTGTAAGAATTACATACGTAAACGCAAACTGTGAAATTGCTATCTATTAAGCGAGGCGACCGATAAAGCTACGGAGTCTTGTGCTTTCAATGTAAACTTATAAAATACGTCCCCATTGAACGAACATTTGGGAATTTTATTACAAGTAGGTACATTATTAAGTTTGCGGTGAAATGACATAACCTAGACCAAAATATACAGCAGTGTCGACGGGGTAGGGGTGTTTGTGAAGTAGGTCACGGATGCAAGCTCCTGACACAAATAGCTACATCGTATCTCGCCACGTGGCCTCATATTCCGCACTCTGCAGGGAGGCTGGAGTTCGTGTCGATACGCTTTAATTACAAGCAACATTTTAAATTACGTTTGTTGAGATTCTTTTAAAATTGCTATAAATGTTATTTAAAGAAATGCAATCGAATTTATTGACACTTTTAAATAGGGTAGATAACATACATTCGTATAATTTTCTTAACAACTGAAACAATCACGCTTACGAGTTAAGTTAGAATTTACACAATATTAAATTCTTATTTTAGCGTTATTTATTAATACAGTTGAAATATTCTAGAAAATATTACTTCAAATAGCGTGTAGGTTCTTTAAAATATTAGACTATTTGTTTCAAACTGATATCAGTTTATGTCGTTATATCGTGCACTGTACGTCGTCGATATTCCTGAGAATTTAGTAGCACTAATTCTACAGGCAGTTTGGTGTATAAATGATTCGGGGTTTACACCACCTTAGCCTCCCTCCTAATGTCTAACCCACCTCCGTCTCATAAAGTGCAACGACGAGGTCGCCCGACAATCTGCGTGCTTTGCTTATTTTCAACTCTAATTCCTTTGCCGGAAATTATGCCGCGCTCTTCTGTTCTGCAAAAGTACGTTACGTAATATTTTTGTACATTACACCAAGTTATATTTTTTGATGGTTTAATATCAGAACACATTTGCGTATTTGTTTTTATAACATTATTGAAATTTATATTATCTAGAAAAGGCAGCTTTTTAATTGAATAATTATGACATATTTGAATGGAGAGAATCTCTCCTATTCAAGGCTAAGTTTTTGGCTAATTTCGTATAGGTACCTACTATTGTGACCTAATGACGGGCTCAAAGCCAACTGGGTCGACTGTCAAGCTTTCTGTTAGTTCTAGCTATTTCTACCCTCGTACCAATGTGAGCCTGAATCAAAATACATTTGGTTATATAAGCTTTCTAGACTAATAAATGTATTGTCTGTACATGTATTGGGCTTAGCAATTTAAGAAGTAGGAAAAGGTTCAATAGTGAGTACTAAGTATTACCTTAAGTGTGTCAATTGGTGGCTCGATGTGCGTGGCTCCCTACTCCCTATATGGGGTGGTGTAGCGTGGGGCAGGTCGCTGGATCGATACCCGACGTCTGGGCTCTGGCCCTCAACCTCGCCTTTCTTACCACCTTCCTAAATACTAATTACGTGCTTTGACACAACGGGGCTCATACCAAATGAAAGGAGCTAGAAGCTACCGATTGCACAGGGAACTATAAACAAACATTCAGTTGTCCTATTTTGTAAATAACTGCAGCCGTCGTTATTTAATGTTTTATTTAAGATTCCAAATTGTGGAAATACATAATGAAATGTTATGATAATAATAAAACACATGATAGAGTTGCGACGATTTGAAAACATAGTATAGTTTATGCTTATTAAGTGCTGGTTAGCGGACATTGACACGAATATAATATTAAATACTTTGTCAAACAAATGATACTAGTTTGAAAACATTATTAATTAATAAATATGCAACTGAATGTTAACGGTGTATATAATATAGTTATAAATAAATCACCGCGAACAACTTAGAGAAGTATGACTAAGGATATAGAAATAAGGGATAGGTCAGTTGATAATCGTTTGATGACTTTATGTTAACTTCTTAGAAGTTTAAGCGCGGTTGAAGTCGGAAGTTCCTTCGAGATTTTCGAGCTAAGTCATACTTGTTATATTTGCATTAAGTAATATATAAGTAATGGATTTATCATGACATTTGTAAATAGGTTTGCTTATCTATATACCGAAACAGAAACTATTTGTTCGTTAACTTCCTGGGGATATATCATAGTTGCTACTAAGCAAAATAAATAAATATTCTTTATTCACTTTAAAATATAAATATAAGAAGTTATTTAAATTTAAAAGATATTCCTGTTTCTGCGATTTAAGAATGATTAAAAGTGTGAGCAACAAAATTAATTTAACAATGAAGGTACCTATACTTGAACGTTATATAGTTAATGTTGCGTTTGCTAACACTTTTTGAGGTTACAGTGCAGCTTTTCTAAGCCGGATAATATAAAGGAAACAAGATTAAAAATGTATTCCCTGCACGTGGGCCATAATGCGATTTATCGGTGCACGGGTACATCGTGACTGCATTGTGCTCCTAGATAGTTCAAATGTATCATTTTGTATGTGAAAGCTCACACGTCACATGCTAACGCTAATATAATCTAACAGTTTATAAAGGCGAATTTATAAAGGCTCTCACTCATTATTGCAGGCTAGGTGGTGTGGTTTAGTCCAGAAACTCGATGCATCTTTGGGTGTGGGTGTTGGGCGAGACTACCCCCTCACTTTCGGCACTCGCCCGCGGGTGGTGGGTGGTAATGGACGCACGAGGCTCCTCGGCCCTGTGCCGTGCACCGTCGCTCTTTATGTCGGCTTGCACGCGTGCACTTGCTAGTTTCTTTGACGTCCCTTTGTTGTGGATTCCAATTTTGGAACGTATCGCGATTGGATTCTAGATTACTTTGCTGCCAAGACTATTGGCTTACCTTAAGCTGTATTGATTTCTCTTCGCTGTTGTGCTGGGTTTGGTGAAGCTATTGTTTCAAAGTAAATTCAATTATTATCAGTTTATCCTTTATTTTGCTCTCTATTCAATTGAAAATAAGAATAGATTAAGTATTGGTTATTAACTAACACGACTTTCATATCGAATCCGGCGAATTCGAGAGGTAATTTAAGTGATAATTTTCTACTTTGATTATACATTAAATATTCTTCACTTTTCTCGAGTATGCATTTCGCGGCGCGTCTAATCATGCAAATTTCCTAAGGCGGGGTGGTTGGGGCGGGTGGCACCATCCATAACTGTAACTGAAACTTGTAACATCACCCTCGAAGGTCGTTCAAAAGTTCTCTACTCAAATGAATCTGCTGCAGTGGAACACTTTCATTAGCATTGTTCAGTTAATGCTTTAAAGCGTTCATAACCTTTTGGGATTATCAATATTTAATACTTATCAAAAAAATAATGATCGCAGTTAAACAATGTTTAGATAGTAAAAAGTTAATATGAATCATGTTTGTGTAATTCTTGTAGTAGTATTAATTCTAGTAATTACTACCAATTAAATATGATTAATGAAATGATCGTTAACAAGATGGGCGTGAAAGGGCGTTCTGGCCGGGTGCACTATCGATCTCCGTTGAATTAGTGTGCGGATCGGTCGACGTCTTTGTGCTCGTCGTAGGGCCAAACAGACCAAAACAAGTCAGCCACCCTACAGCCCACTCCCGCCGCCTGTCGTTCAAGCCTTCATTTATGGTTTAGTGCCTCGATGCTTTTAAATTTCGCACTGCGGTGACGAAAATCGTATACTTGTTATACCTACATGTTGTGGAACGTGACTAAGCTGAAGGTTTGTATTGCCAGGTTTTGATTTACGCTCGGAATTTTCTCAATGCAATTTCGGTAATTGCGTACAAGCAATAATAACAGTATATTTCTAAAGTTAAATAGGTTTTTTATTTGCTTAAGTGCGTCGTTTTGGTCAATTTGGTCTGATTATTTAAATTAAATGAGGCTTTATATATGGTAAAACAACTTTTTCAAAAAATAACTCTCTCATTAACGTGAACTATTCGGCTTTCATTTGGGGAAATTAGAGGTCGTTTATGTAAATTTATTTAATTTTTTACACGGTCATTTGTGTCAGAACAGAATTTTAGATCTCTTGTTTCGATTGAATAGAATTGCGAGGTTTTGGTTTGAAAAATAATTACCATAATCATGTTTTCATAGATAAAAACAGAATGTTCTAATTAGAGCATGTCACAAAGGAAGGCGAATGAAGTCGCGCGGCGTCCATCTATTGAATTAGTAAAGTCTGTCAAAGTGCATTGGCGACTCACAAAGGTCGTTGCGTGGGAAAGAGGGGGGAGGGGCGGTGTTACCTCCCTCCCCCTTTTCCCGTGGGTTTGAAGTAAGCCAGAGCTCCAGAAATTTGTTATGACGCACTCGTTTTGTCTATAGTTTGCTGCATGCAACGTAGATACGTACTTGGAATGCAAATTTGATTATAAGGGCAAAGATATTTTAACGTTGCGTAAGTGAATTTGTTTTATTGTTTTGATGAGATCTAGATCAGATTAGAGAGAGAGAGAGAGATACAGAATGTAGTGGTAATATATCTGACAGGCATGGATTATTAAAATCATTTAATCTTATTTACAAGTTACGACTTTCTTTGTCTAATTTCTATAAAGTGCGGTTTTTTTAGCACATCTGGCAATCGTACAGGAATATTTAATTACCATATTGATTATGATTTAATGTAAAACATTCCTTAGTGAAAAACCAGCCGGTAATTTTGAAGCTCATTGCGTGAGAACCTAGGGTGACGCATGCAAGTCTAGACTATGTTATAGGTGTCGCGGCTCAATGCACCCCGCAGCTGTTACTCGTTAATATTAACATAAAACCTTAATTAATTGCTCGTCACTACGTATTAATAGTGTGTCGGTTTGTATTTAACTTTATATGGTATTGTATGATCGATCATACAGTTGTTTAGGTCTAGTAAGTAGTTAAAAACAATAATGTTTATTAATAACAACCATACATGGAGAGACAATTTTTCACTACACTTTGCTTCATAATTCGATTATATTAGTATTCTTTGGTTCGTGCATGGGAAGGTAGATAGAAACCTGTAAATTATGAATCCCTAATATGTCCATTCGTTATAGTATAGTCTGAGTAATGCGGCTCGTACAACCGTTTCACTACGAAGATTTTTGTTTAGAGCTCTTTATCATAATTTAGCAATTATGGAATAGTTACGAAGTTTATTTTACGTATTTAATTCTTTCTCATCATAAATGAAAATGTTTAGAAATACGTGTGTAAATACTAGTGTTAAATTTAATTATAAAGCCGGGATTAATTATAATAAAGTGAAATGAGGAAATACTGTGCATCAGGCACTGACAAAGCTGGACCGTGCGGGCACAGAGTGTACGAAATAGTTCGTTGACTTCGCTTTAATTTAGCACCTACCCTGTCCGTACACGTAACGTCGTCTGCTTAGTATTGTTCAGTTGACAGGGCAATGACGTCGCTTGGTGCAAACGTTCGTCTGCCACCCCCACCCTGGCCGACGGTCGACGCTCTCTAAAACGAAAAAGGAAGCCGCAGAATAATCTATCACGCCCGAAGCTCGGCCTGATAAAAATGAACGATTGGAATAATCAATAATTTCGAAATTTTGTACGTTGCAAAATCATACATTAATCTTTCGTCGTAGGATTCTTTGACGAAGGTGATTCTTTATGGAATGTAATTGCGTAATTGCGCTTTTTCCTTTTTAGTTACAATAAGTAGTTATAATATTCTCTCATTAAAGTTGTATAACAAAAAATATCGCTTTAGCAGTCGCTGTCAGGATAAAATAAAGTAAACATATTAACTTGTACCTTCTGCTTCTATTCATGTATCCAAATGTATTAAAAGATAATGACAAGGAAATTATATAAATGAAGGCATACACCTGCTGTACAATAAATATTATAATTATTCCTACGCCACTCACTCTGAAATTCTTGATTATTTATTACAGCGCACGTTGTAAAAACAATCATATAATTAAGTAAAGAAAAACTATCAATTCGAAATTTAAATATAATTATGTTGTTTTGCATTATTTAATAAATATTTGAAATAATGTTAAGACTGTATGTAGCTGGTAGATTTGTTTTGCTGGTTTAATAAGGGCGGTGAACTTAGTCCGATTTTGTGCTCGCAAATTTGGTGACAAGTAGGGTTCAATGTCCGGACGTAGACCCACGCGCTACGCATCTACGTCGTAGTACAAATTATTAATTATTTCGACTGTTTTCTTTTAACCTTCGAACTTTAAGTTTACGATGTATGAAAATGTATAGAGATACTATTTCGAGAATTGTTGTTGTAAAATCAACAACAAGTTATGAGCTTTCTGATTATATCAGCTGTTTGTTGGATCAATTTTCTCATATAGGCAAATAAGTGATCACCATCTAAGTTGTCCATATAACGCCATATAACTGTTGAATATTCGAATATTTATGTACATAAGATGGAACAAGAGCCCGCGAACCCATATTTATATTTAGGTTCGAAATACTGGTATGGGATGTTCCTAACGGTGTTTGCCGCCACCAAACGTAGGTTAATTTATAACAGATAAAGAAAATTCTAAAACGGGGGTGCACAGAATTGATACGAGTTCGGCTAAGAGCCATATGCTCAAACCACTAGGCCAATATTTAGTCTTAAAGTATTTTTTTTTGAATATATTGCAAACCTGATTAATTAACAAAATGTTTACTAAATTACTCAGGTAACTCATAAAAAGTGTCTTAAATCGACCTATCTTCAATCTACACCTAATTGAAATGCACTTTCACGCAATTTACGCATTAAGATTGTGTCAGTAATAATGGAATTTTTACAATGATTAATTTCGTCCGTGTTTTAAAAGTTTGTGTTAACAAGTTTTTATAGTATGTTAAGTAGCGATGAACTTTTGTAATGAAAATGATAATTTTTTCATTGAATGTCATAGTTGTTGCTTATCGTAAATCAAACATATGATCGTTGCTACAGCTTGAATTATACATTTTCGCGTGTTACACTTTTTGTGTACAGAAATAGAAGATTGTAACATGAAATGTTATCTAACAAATTGTTTTTGAGGCACTAACTATTGATAGGCATTATACGCCTAATTGGTCTATTCTATTATAGATACTTGTTTTATCATATCAAAATACGCTACAGAAAGATTATCGAATATAATCTTTTACTCAGCCACGACGTTCCCATAACTGACAAGGCGAAGTTCAAGAATGCTGGCTCTACGGGAATCCTTTTCCAAATAATTAATGCGATAAAATAGTGCGCCGGCGCAGATCTCGGCGCGTGACGTGCGCGCGTTCGCGGTCACGACGCATCGCGGAACGAGCTGGAGCCCGCACGCGCGACCTCTGCCTACGCTACTCTGATACCACGGTGAGCGGCATTTAATATTCTCATGGATACATTTCTCGTTCAATACATCATTTTCATGTTTGTCATTGTTAGAGTTCGACTTGCAGGATCAACATGTAATCAACCACTACATAATATTTGTATGCCTTTATTCACACTACTTAACAACTGTTGTATAATATGATAATTTATGATTTGTTATTACTAAAATAATTAAAAGATACGTGTCTTATGTATTTAACTATTTGATAAATTTTGAAGTTAGTGCTTTTTCTGATCATTTTTTGCGAAACTTTCTCATCACGAAAGTATGAATCTTCAATGTATTGCGAATGAGACAAACTACACCGTACAACAATCCAAGTGGGATCACTATTCGTTGGATCCCAGCGTCTATTCGCTTCTATTTTATTAAATCAGGACGCTGCCCTGCCTGCACATTCAGTACGTGCAGTCTTTTTGTGATTCTATGCTAAGTTATATTTGATTTGACTTTCTATCAAAACAGCGTGAATCGCAAAAACTTTCGTTCCACTTCAATTATTCTTAAAGGAGCGCGACTAAAAATACAAAACAAATTCAAATAATTTCTAAGAAATATTTGTATCCGATACTTTGCTTACTTTTATACTATAATATTGTGTTAGTTGTTTTGAGCGCACGCAAAATCATGAAATATTTTGGAAAAAAGTTATTTTTTTTTATTTCGTAAGGTGCATGGTACTATTTTGAATCGTCTTAAAGCTAAATGCTCCTGTTCGCTGAGAAGCCTAGAAGAAATAGGTAAAAAAACTCAGCTAGCAAAACGGGTTCCGTAAACTGTTTTTTAAATCTCAGATACGTTGTCACTTCTATAAGTGCGTTTTTATGTAAATACTATGGACGGGTGCATTTCATAGTATTTACAAAATCATTTGTATATCAAGAAAACTGGCAATTCAATTATTTGTTAGAGTTAAGGTAGCTCAACTCTCATTTCTCTTTACCACTGATCCGAACCCCTGCTTGTCCAAATTTGAGTGAAGAAACTTTTGAAATTTTTAACTGTATTCATTGCCGGTTATAAGATATTTCCATAATAAACGACATTGATGATCAGATAGCTGTAAAGTCACACGCTTGTGTACCTCAAATGGGACTATTGCAATGTCAAATGCGGTAACTAATGCCACCGGCTGTCTGTTACCACCCTAACTGATTGTGCGTGCATCGCTTTAATGAGTACCAGCTTAAACCTGTTGACGTTTGATCATAGATAATATCTAAAAAAAGTTACGTAATTGAATTCGATGCGTTTTAAAATTTAAAGAAATCTAATAGAAAAAAAGTTATTAAATTAATTAATTTATATATGTAAATCATTTGAGACGTAACATATCTGAATAAGTATTAAATTCTTATGCGTTTAGATGTAATTTCCGTAAAATGAAGATGATGTTTATTTAATTATTTTAGATTGAGTCTATGAGTTGTATATGAAACAAGTTACCGAACTATAAAACTAAGGTGGTTTAATTTATAGCTAGCAACACGCCTAGGTATTGCACGACTAATGGACTATGTATATAAAATGTGATGTGTGTTCAAGGTTTTTTAAAATTATATTCACTTTAAAGTATAAAGATAAGATCATTAACAACAATACAGTTAGCTCATTTATCAATGTATAAGGATAATCAAAAGTTTTAATTAGAACTACGGGCTATTTATAAGTATTTTTATAAACCTGCTGAAAACTTAAGCAAAATTTTCCAAAAAGATATTGAAACCAATATTAGACTTCATATCAGCCTACTTCACTATCTGATCTGAACAAACATGAACTCGTATATTTAATTAGTATGAAACAAAAGACGGTTTGATAGAAGAATTTTGACATATGTTTTCGTATGCTTCACACAAAAGAACGCGTGATCGCTGACAATGCAATTTGTTCGTACGTCAACTTGCGGCCACGAATCAGATGGAATTTCGGCCGCTGGTTTTTGGTTAAATTCAAACCCGTATACAACATGTTTCCTATAGTGCGCGATTAAAAAAAATATGGGTTATCAATAATGAATAAAGACAATAAATTATTTTTATACACCGGTTTTTTTTGTTTCACATGCGTTATCTCGTTAGGTAAAAATGCGAATGAAATTCCACTCAAACACATTTAAACCTTTAAACACACACTAACCGTATAATTATTACCTCCCAAGCGTTGTATGAAATTAGTCACAATTAATTATAAGAACTTTTACATTGTTATCGTACCATCGATGTATTTCAGATCTGCAAACACCGCTCTCTACATGCGAATGAAAAGCTTACTCACGCCCCGTCACAGTTTCGCATTAATTACCGTACAAATTACACCTTTATTATACTTTATTTAATAACAGGCATCTTATCGATTCGTGCTAAGGAACGATTCTTTTCAGTGAGTGATTTAATTTGAAATGCACATGTTGATTACCTTTCGTGGACTTTAGAATTTTTTAATCTGTCTGCAGTTTAAAATGTATGTATATCTATAGTCGAATATAAATCAGAAACGGTTTAAACTAACTGAATTGTAAAAAAATATAGTGTTCATCTTCATATATGAAAAGCAATTGTTATTCTTACGTGAAAGCTGAAAAGTTGAAAGTTAAGCTCACCGGGAAACGCTTGGATCTTATAGCAACGTACATATCATTTAAAAGTTTGACTAAAATTTTATTGATTTAAGAATTATGGCTATTGGGGAATGACTTTTCAACTCAACTGTTTTACTGTATATGTAAGTATGACTTCATTTCATTCGAGATGACATAAGATATTCCAGGAAGAATCTTTCTCTTATTGTTTTAATTGTAAAATTCAATTAATATATTTATAAAAGAATATCTTGGGTAGGAATAAAAATATGTTCTTATTCATGAATTTTGAACATACAGACACATTGATGTACCAATTGTAACGGAAATTGCAGTTAATTAGCGGCTGTATAAGCGATGCGTATTTTTCTACTAGTTAATATTAGCTAAGATTAAACAATTCGATAAAACTGTCAAACATGCAATGTAATGGTGTAAGTTAATTTTGCGTAGTAACGCTATTTTAACTAGAAGCATTAACAAAATGGGTGGTAGATTGCAGGTGGTACACACCTGCGCAAAGATTAGTGATCGCACTTAATTTCTTGACGGCTAATATGCTTACAATAATTATATTGTGTTTTCATAAATGGAAAACCTGGATAATTGATTTTCCAGGTTCTTTTTTCGGCTTGTCCGCTTTTATTACAACTTTTAGCGCATGTTTTAAAACATGATATAAAATAACTGAAAATTAGTGACCAACAGTGAAGTTCAGTCATCGTCATCTTCGTCTTCGACGTCGATTGTCGTCGACTATATCATATCCGATAAAAACGGTTTTTGTTTCTCTGGAAAATGGAATTGGAGTTGGAATTGAAGATGGATTATGAATATTTTTTGTAAAAAATTGAATCATTATAATAGTGATTAAGAATGGTACCATTCAATGAAAACATTACGATGAGTCAAACAAAACAGACGCGTACCAAATAATAAAGTTTATCTAATTGTAAAAATGCGGGGAACGTTCTTTGATATTGGCTGATCGTTATGAAATTTGAATGCTGTTGCGCTCAGGATTATAATGCCCCGCGCTTTATTAAATGAAGCACGCCTTAAAAAAATTAAATTCTCAATGGAAAATCTATAGCAATTTGTTTTCTTAGTATTCAGTTATTGCCATAGTTTCCTTTCCTAAAGACAAACCGATACAGTATCACTTAAAAGTCTACGAAACGGTCATTCACTTCGAGTTCCATTTTTGAATTAAGAGTGTGGAATTTGATGACTTCGATCGAACCGTTGTTCGATACTCAAAGGCTATTACAGCAGGTACAAAGACGTCGGGGTAATGCCTTATAATCCATGGTTAGAGCTGGGCGCGTGCCATACTATCGCTCTAGACACGCCCTGGCTGCAGGCTCAGTTTGTTTTAGCACGATCACTCGGTACTTTGTTCTAAACATTTTAGCGAACTGCAGTTTTGAAGTGAACTAATTTGCTTATTTTGACTTTTTATATAGCTGAGACTTAGACTTCCATAGTTATAAATAATAGTTCATCATATAATTAGTGTAATATAAAAGCACTTTTAAAGGAACTTATTTTATTTTATTTATTAATTTTTTTTTAAATAACAAAATAATAATTAAGTAACGAAACTCGACTTATAAGATTCTAGACAAGGAACTTATATGTGTTTACGTATAAATGTTAAATACAATGTTAAACTTCGAGGCCTCTCTATAAGATACCATTTCCACCTCCCGTCTTTGTCTAGAGATCTATTCTAAAGCAAGTCTAAACCCCAATGCGTGTTTTTTTTATTTATATAAACATAGTTACTGAATAAACCAAGTCACACCGTTCATAAACCTATGAAACTATTGGCAAGTGACTTCTCGAATGAGTAAAAAGGTAAGTATTTATTTAGAGATTGATGGTCAACATCCATAAACAACGACAATAAACCTACGCGTATCTGGAAAAATATGGCGTCGTAAGTTAGGATAATTTTTACAAAACGACTTAAACGCTCGTAATGGGGCGCTCAGTTGGCGCGGATACGCTACGATTAAACACTAACGACCTTTATGGCTACGGAATATTTGTATAGTCTTGTAACTAGGTTATGTTACTTGTTTGTTTATCCACTTCTTTTGGTTTTTTTTTTATTCGCGGTCTGCGAGTCGTGTGCAGCCATGTTGTACTAATGGCGACACTGGTACTTTTGTTACTTTAGTTAGGTGTAAGAGATACATTTGCTTTTGAGTAAGTGTTTATTTATCGTCAAATATTCCGACAGTTGTTCCTGTTATAAAAGTGTATGCTAAAGCAATAAGACAAGCCTTTTGATGTTTTTTTTATTTTATTTTTTAGTGATTGTTATTAAATTCATATGTTTTTTAAGGTTGTAGATCGAAGCTTCTTTTTCAGGGTTATTCTAGTTTAGACTTTATGTTGCTTCCACGACATCTTTTACAAAAAAATAATTAACTAATATTATTAGTTTAGTAGTTATATATCATTTGACGTTTCTAGAATATGACTTTATGTGTGATAAAATAAAGCAAAAAACAAACATATAAATAAACTCAACGAAACTCTTAAATAAAAGAATCCATTAAAAAATCCTAAACACTTCTGCAAGTGTCTATATTTGCCCTCTGACATATAAATATGTTGAATGCATTACTCATGTTACATTGAATAATTTAATTTATTTCCTTGGCAGAGTGGAACGCATTATAAGTTTTGTCGCGGTTTGTTGCGCGTGGGAGGATCACGGCGGCCGTCGGCGATTGCTCCGCCCCTACTCTTGCGCATATATTTTCATATGTAACTTATTTGAAACTCAGACGCACTTGCATTTGATAATATTTAATCAAGTAAGCAAATAATTTATATCAATCTTACATTAGGTGTTCATCTCTAATCTTATTTTTTTATTAATTATGTAAATAAACTGCTTGTCAACTATTATTATTGAATAATGACATCGCGGTATAAATAAAATCTCTGCCTCACAGTAGTCAGGCAATCCTGGCCAGGATACGGCCACTTTTTTTAGAAGTGCCGACCAGAATTTGAGTTTATGACCGAAATCGGTTTGGTTCGCAAACAAAACGTACGAAGTTTCAGTATAAAATATCTACGTTATAGAATAAATTTAACTATTTGTTAATAGTACACCCAACACTATTTCTTTAAAGCTAATAAATTTTATATCTTTACGATCTGTCTATCCCTGTAGGCACATATCCAATTATTGTACTCTTTGATTTAATCTGTTTGTATATTATTGTGCCATGATTTTACGATTCGTAGTAATTACTCAGTGACATTTTGATGGAGAAATAAAAAAAAACAAATTTGATAATATCATACCAAAATGGCTTACTCTAATTACTAACTAACTAACTACTGTAATAGTGTTTCAAGTAATGTTTAACGCTGTACTTATATATATTGGTATTATTAGTGCGTAATAGTCAGTTATATTAATGAAATAAAGGACACTTTAAGGATAGCTTTTTAAATATGATAACGTCTGTGAAATAAGAAAAGTAATTTTTTAAAATTTAATATTTAATTAGGCCTGTTAATATGTATGGTGTCTCCATTTAAGCAATGAATTGATTTTGTTTGGAGAACACTATCCGACAATATAAATTCCTAATATAAATAACAAGTACCACACTATGTGTCACTTTCTCTGAGGAAATTGTGTATGTAAATAAATTTAAAACGATAAACACTATTAATTTTTTTACATAACACGGTGTTGCTTGCTTTACACTTATTAGCAAAATAGTCGGCGAAACTCCTTGACATTTTTCCTCGTAGAGACATTATGTAAATTAATAAAATTCTAATTATGTCTATCAAAGTTTTATTTTGTGATATTCTTGTAATATGGGTTGTCTGGAAGAGATCGCTTATAGCGATAAGGCCGCCCGTTGCTCTTATATGTTTTAGCATCTATTAACGTCATTTACTTCTACTGTTTAAGTGTAATAAAGTGTGAATAAATAAATAAAGTAACCAACTATAATATATTATATATGATAGGTACATTATATATTATAGAATTCCAGTGTTGTGTGCGGGCTGTCACGACGCTTTACCGTGCGGGGTTGCCTATTTGTTTTATATCTCACAATATCAGCGCCCACGCCTCAACACGAGTACCATAAGTTCTTTAAAATTTTATTTAATTAAAACACGACTTTATTGTGAAACCAAGTATTAAAAAGCCGGAAAATCTTTAAAAAAACAGATGTCTGTATGAATAATATTTGTATTTTTAAAAGAAATCAAGTCTATAAATACCGGTGATATTTCGAAGTTACAGTGTATTTACAGTAAAAAATATTTCATGTTGCGTTAGGATTTTTATTGATGATCGGTTGCCGTGTTGTTATTTTTTCAGTTGTATGCTGGTCGTAATTAGCCCGGTGCATGATTGAATCGGCGTTATTAGATTTCAATTACCATATGAACTTTAATAACATTTTTTGTTGTCATAGAATTACATCAACATGTATGTATTATATTTGTGAAATGCGCACACACATATATGCCTATGAAAGTTGTTAATAAAGATTCAAGTTGCAATATGACTAGAATGAAAGTATATAGACGTCATTACAATACAGACGTAGAAGCTAGAGAAGTTTGATTTATATACACATTAATAAAATGTAAACCTACAAAGCGTCCATCATTCTATCAAAGGCAAAGTGCTTCTACTTCATCTGTAATGTATGTAACACGATGAATTTCTAGATTTTTCCTAGGAATTTTATGCGCTATTACCTACAGTGCGCACTTGCCTTGGTCGTGAGTGTACTTTGCATATTCCAAGGATACAGGCTAAATGCGTGCACTACAGTTAAGTGAAATGAATCCGCGCTATGACTCTCTGACTCAACTCCTAAGCTTTCCCACGATTAAAACTTATAGCTTTTCATTATTTGCTAGTGACGAAACAAATTTAAAACTTTGTCTGTAGAGACATTAATTATGATTATACATATTATATATTGATTATATATAACCATTACAGTGATTTATCCCAAAAATAAGTATTTCCTTCGCTAATGATTTATAATAGATCATATTCCGTTCGAAAAGGTTCAAAAAGTCTTATCATTCCCAAACAATGTCGCTCCATTGCACGAATATCTAGTTACGGAATAAGGTCCTTAGACTCATAATACGTTAACATCAAGGAGACTGTTAAAAAACTTAAGAGTCCTTTATATAGATCCAAAGATACATTCTCAAATATAGATTCTATCATAGGGTAATAACAATAATAATTTATAGTAATTTTAGTTTACTAAAATTAAAGTACAAGATCCATAACCGGGTAAGTAATAAGCTTTATCTAAAACACTCAAAGTTAACTATTTTGCTGTTAAATAACAAAACTTCCTTACTGTTTAATATTTTAACCGAACATCTAGTTAAAGCTCACTAAATATTACAATCGTCAACAAATACGTCTTAAAAACAACTAACTCTACCGTTTCTAATACAAACAGATATAAAGTAAGGAGGATGCGAACATTTTAAACATACAAAAGTTTGCATATCGACTTTACATTTGTATGTGAATACAGTTTTGATTTGTTTCCGCAATAGAAGTTTATAAATAACCTTTTTATTAACGTGTAGGAATGAAGTTTGAAAAGATTTAAGTTAGAAACGTATATGCATAAGATTATATTCTTTAGATTATAATATTTAGTTTGTGTATTGTTGCCATATATATACAGTGTTATAGTGTTATTGGCGAATGTAAGGGACTTATTTAAACAGTAAACTGTTCTTCTGTTAAAATAATTATATTGAAATTTGATAACGTAGTTAGAAAATGAATTTCATTATAATATAGGCCACAAAAGTACATTATCAGATTGACTGCAGATGTCATTTAGAATGCGCTAAAACCGTGTACTACGGAAGCTGCCTTTGAAGTTTCATCGTACGCAGATTGCGCGTTAATTTTTCACAAAGCTAACTGGAGCTATTGTGAGGTGTTGAAACGGCCATTGTTTCGGAGACAATGGCCACAATGGCCGCGTATCTCAAAAGGCCTAGCCTCCGACCTAGCTGTGATCTAGTGTCTGAGTATCGAAGCGCTGTAAGCGTAAAATCGATGTCAAGAAAGCGTTCTATTTAAAAATGTATTAACGCCTGGATACATGCTTAAAATCGTTAAGTTATATTTCCTCAGACTTTATTTATTATGAAACTATGCGTAATTGTAACATGACGTCTTTACAAAACGATGTAATACTCTGCTGCGTTTAAAATAGAAATATATGACTTTAAAATATTTTATATAACACTGCTTTGATAGCTTCTGTACACTGAAAAGTAAAAAAAAACACACACGTTGATTTAGAGTAGGCACATATTTGCGCTGTATTGACTGAAGATCCCAGACTAATTGGATAAGTGTAAACGAGGAACCAGTCGAATAATTCGGGTGCGTTTGCTAGAATCTATACACTAGAACTGTTTGCTGCAAAGCTAATTGGATTTTAGCGAGTACATAGACTTACTAATTCAATGTTTTTTTATCGTCGATTTTTTTATTGCTTCCGATCCAAATGAACACAGTTTGAACAAGGATATACTGAGTTGAGCATTGTGTTTGGATTGAAATGGAAGGCTTTTGGATACTATTGTAAAATTAGAATTTTTGCTATGGTATTTATCAAATCATAAATAAAATATTGTAATTTTAATATAAAGTCTATATAATATACAAATAAAATAATATTATAATAACAATATGTAGACAATGTTTCCCCATATTATAATAAGTGTAATCTACTCCGTTATACCAGTTTACTAAAATTCATTTTTGAAATAGTTCTAAAGTCTTGGTGCTTTTATCACGTCATATCATCATTAGAGACTGATCGATTGCTTTTCACTTGCTGTAAAAAGACTGGGATATTAAATGGTTGCTCGACGGAGAAGAATCGTGGATGGAGCAGCCGCCAGATCCCTTTGACGAACGCTTGCCATCTGTCTATGTCCTTATCGTTGGAATGGAACGCTCTTAGCTGCTAATATATTTCTAGAACTTTTATATTTTTAACCAGGTACCACGGTGTTGTCCTATTAATTTATTTATAAAATGTTATAGAGCCCGTACAAAATTAGTCAGTTATTGCTGTTAAAAAATCAGTAGTAGTAGTTTATAAGGAAATAATTTACTTAATTAATATATAAAAACGCTGTATAAAATTTAATACAAGTACAAATTAAACACTCCTCCCGTTATTTTCAAAATAATTTTAAAAATGATGTGTATCCAGAGTATAACGGATTTTAGGAATTAGAGACACAGAAATCTCCTTGCAATTAACGGAACGTATATCCGCAAGTTATAATCACCTAGGTCTCGTTAGGAACACCAGAGGTAGCAAGATAAGTGTGTACGTACAAGTTTGGTCGTTCCCATTAGTATCGGTCCCACTCGACTTTGATCGATGCAACCGCTCTACGGATGCACCCCCGCAATAAAAAATATCTGATAACTTGCCAACTTTACAAGGATTTCGTACGATTTATACTTTTTTTTTACAGGCAAGTACACAAATTGGAGCGGTGTTATTCATTGGATTTTTTGCAATATATAGTTTCTAGAGGCAGTTTACCGTGTAGTACGAATTTGTACTAGATTTTTTACTTCTGTTTAATATTCTCATATCACAGGAGTACCGTAGCATCTGGTTTGTTTGTAACATATTTTGTTTTTACCGTTTAAAGCTTCAGTGCAAATACAGTGCGAAAAGGTCATAGTAAATTGCATTAAATTAAAAAAGATATATTGTATGTAAGGTTCAACGCCTTTTGGTAACTCTTAGTACACAAAGTTTTCCCAGCAACTTGTCGTTTAATTACGTAATGACCGAAAGGTATCGGCATTGAAACATACAAAGAAAGATGGGTGGTTGGAGTTGGGCAAAGTTGTAAACTGAGGGCGGGGTGGGCGCGAACAAAGCCTTCCGTGAAAGCCTTCGGACGTTGATAGATGCGATAAGCTTGGATGCAAGTAAGCTGCATACATTTCTTGCCACGCTTTTCTCTACCGTAATATCTCACACAATATACGCTTATTCTTATTATATTTTAAATAATTATTTCCAAAATAATCCACTTAAATATTTAATATAACCATTATCAATATAAATTAAACTTAAACAAATTAAACATTAAACAATATTATTGTTGTATAGAGAAAAATGTGATATCAGATTGTCGTTTTAATTTTAAACTTATTTTTAACTATATGTAGTATATGTAGTTAGTTAATAATGTATCATATGGACGTCAATAATTGCGCCTTTAGTAATGTGTAAATCAAATAAAAAACAATAGTAGTAAAACTTTAGATCTGTCCTAATCCATATTGCAAAACTCACGTAGAACACGAAAATACGCCGGTCTGCGGCGCACGGGCGCACTGCCGTAAATGCATTTTCTTATAATTCAGAGGCGTCACGTCTCCCTACCGAGCCCCAGAGGCGAAGCTCGCTTGCACAAGAACGCAAGCGAATTTGCAGTTAGCTCTTTTTATCTCTTGCCCCAACCTATAAAGCGAGATACGAAAATTGGATCGAAAATGTATGGTTCTTTTTCTAAAAAGAAACTCGAACAAAACGCAAAGGCTTCTATTAGTAAACATGGCAATTCCGAAACTGAAAAAAAGCAATATGTTATTTTCCTCTCCGCTGGTGACATATCAGTTGCTGTTATTTGTCGCGTGTGGTAAAACTTTTATAAAGAGCGCCTTAGCATTCCCTTTTACGTTGCAGTTGTCATATCTGAGCAAGTGAGCACAGACACTGTACGAATATTTTATTTGGGCAGTGTGGGAGGGGTTTCCCACCCGACGCCTATCCCCCAGGGCCCGGGGGTCGCCGGTCGACGTTGATCGATGCACGTCTTGCGCCGGAGGCTGCACCCAACGTAATTCATTAAATGCTGAAACTGCAAGCGGATTTTGAGTATTAAAACGATTTCTCACAGGGTGTCCGGCTTGGTCGTGCCTTTATGTGCACTAGACGCTTTAAAAGGGTGCCTTTAGTGAAGCGAATTTATTAATGAGGCTTAAATGTGCAGCCTCACTGCCTCGAGCTTAATAGATTTGAATTATTAACGGAACCGAATTTCTTTTACAACAAATTTTTCCAACTAATACGCGTAGTGGATCACAGGAAACACACTGATCAACTTAAATACAGAGCGAATAAAAAAACAACAAATTTTGAAATTTAATTATGCCTGTGGAAGTGGAAGTATTATCACAATAAACCACGATATTAAAGCCAGCAAGCACTGATAATATTTGTAAAAACATTTCAGTATTCGTTTGAGATGAAAAGCGGCACAGCGTGGAAGTGTGAAGGTTCTTGCTGCACCTGCATCAATCAACGTCAGGGCCGGCTGCAAGACAGGGTGGATATCCTAGGGAGGGAGTTAGCACCCAGTAAACGTTTCAACGTTGTCTTCTATATATAACACTATTAATATATGCCAAGAACTGGACCTAGCTGTAAGGTAGTGGAATCTTATATTCGATATTACATTTTATTTATTGAAAATTAGTGGAGATGTAACATTACTTAATATAATCTTTCTAGTGAAGCTAAAGGTGCTCAATTAGGACAAATTGTCCTGAGGTTCGCATGGATCCATAAAGAGCAACCTAGCTTGTAAGTTCCCATATAATTGTTACATTGTGCATACCATATTCTTCCCCTAAGTGAGTGTTTTTTGATCTGTTGACACAGAATGCATTTTAAATAGAATCGTTTCTTACTACGTGTTATATAAGGCAATGATTATGGTCATTAATAGTTCGATAGGATTTTTAACGATAATATATAGCATGTTGCATGTATTCCTTTTAGCTTTGTAAACGGGATAGTTATTTTGATTACAAATATGTAAATGATAAAACCGTCAAAATGGTTCCCCACTTAAAAAACCATTGCACTACCATGTATGCCTCTGTCGACAGAATAACAAAGTTGGCCAATTTCATTTTAGTGCTCCACTGTAACCCCAGTGTCATTAATGAATTAATTTGTAAACGTAGTGTTTAGATTTGTAGTTTATAAAGCCCATTACATTTTTCTTGGTACAGTGATTTTATACTTACATGGGCTTTATGGGACGACAACTTTGAATAGATATACTGTAGTTTCTATTTTGTTCAACGAATTTCCTACAATATTTTTAAAACGCAAAACGAGTCCTGGTTTGGTCGCCTGTAAGGAGGTAGACTTTTCGTGAGACCTCTTGGGAAAAATGACAATGAAATGTCTGGAGAAAATCTAAAAAGAAAAGGTTTAGGCACTTATGTAGCCTACTATGTTTAAAATCACTGTACCTTTATGTCATGATTGGATGTTACTTTGTAGATGTATTTGTATTGTATTGATGTTTCCTGATTGTCTTAAAATTCAACACGTAGTATTATATCAAGTGATTCATTAAAGATTACATTTACAAGTTATGCTTTATACATTTCAACTAGCTTCTAACTAGAGTGCTGTGGTTTAAATAACAAAAAATAAAAACATATTGAACTATGGATGATGACATATGTTGACTATTGTATTATTAAATGTCTGAGAAATATAAATTACTGATTAGTTGTGTATTGTGTAAAGCGAATTACGCATACTTGAATTGCCTATATATTTTAAAGTTCGCAACAGGCATGAACATAAAACTTTATTATCGTATAGTATTTAATGACTTATTGACGACAACATGCGAGGGCCTTGTTGTAAATGTTGTTCCATCTCATTACATATTTTAGAACAATACAAAATCGTTCAAATAATTTTAACAAGTATATCGATGTATGTATGTATATCGAATGTTTTGAATTCTTCTATTGGAACAGGGTATCAATTATATAAGCCTGGAATCCAATCATTATCCTCGCAAAAAAATATAATATATTAACTTGTTCGCCGCAGACCTATAAAGGTGACTGATATAAAAATAAACGTATTAAATTACCCGAAATCTTTACGTAAATATGTAAAAGTAGCATTAAATGTTATTCTGAAATGACCAATCTTATTTTCAGCTGCACGTCAGAGATTAATTCTAGCGGGGATGCACGGCGCCAATGTAGACGTCTAGATGGCGCCGTAGAGCACCTCAACACCCTTACAGCTTTTTACACCATTGCCCAACTTGACAATGACACACTGGTACCTTGAATGTCTTTGTTCGTTTCAATAAAATAAATGAAATTTCTAATACCTTGTGTTACAGATTTCTATACCTGGCAAAGTGTTTCGCACTACAGGTTTACCCAAAATATATATCTACAAAACTACAAAGCGAATAGCTTTAGCACTGCGGACGTAAATAAATCGGAGGAAAAAAGTGATCCTTATGACTTAGAAGTTTAAAAATATGATAGACATATAATGCCCGAAATTTCATAAGAACCGGTCGAGTCGTTTCGTAGTTTGATTACAAACACAGACAGGAATATTTTATATTATAGATGGAAACCAATTCACGAGCTTGAAAGTTGCAACACAAACTGTAGCTCTTTAAAAAGTTTCACAAAGTTATCGGGAGTAAAAATATCTGCGTCAAATATTTGTATGAAATCTTAGTTTTGCGTGTGTTTCATACAAACATTGGTCGCGTATACGCTGCAGCGAGCTTATTACTGTATACACGCATGGTTAGATGATAAGCGTAACTAGATACACGATTTTTTCTTTAAATCCTTTAATCATTTATGCTTAAGCTTTTATAATACATAGTAAAATGCACTTAGTTTTCTACCCATTGGTTTTGAGAACTGTTTTAGAGAAACAATTTATTGCAAGAGCATACATTTTTATAGAAAAAGTTTTATTATACAAATATTATTACATAACGATTATAAAATAATGGGGTTAATAAAAGGAGTTCTACTTTGAACACAGAACACAGAACTTTTATGGTTTGAGATTTTTGAGTGAAACATTTTTCACATACACTATAAGGTTCTTTTATAAATCTCACGTTTGATCATCAACATTTTGTTGTTTTTTTTTCATTCAGCTTAGATAACAAAAATGGTTGCTTTGAAAATTCGAGTGATTTCTGAATACGAGTTCCGACGCGGAACAAACGTGACTGAAGCAGCTCGCAATATCAATATTGCCTTTGGAGTGACTGCTAATTAACGCACAGTGAGATTTTCGTTTAAACACTTTCGTGCTGGAAACTTCGATTTGAAGAACGAACCATGTGTAAGACCGTCTCTAAAGGTGAATTAAAATTAATTTACGAAGCTAATTCAGAAATTACTAATAAGGAATGGTCTAACTACAATTATTACTTAGTTAGTTAAGTTAGTAAAATATGGAAAATGTGTTCCTCTTGATTTAACTGATCTACAGAGAGAAACACGAGTTAGGTGACATGTAATGAAAAGTGGATTCTTTACGATATCTGCCTTTCTTTTTTGATTCTATCGCAAAGGTATACGTGCCTTTAGATGGAAGGAGTGTATAGTTTTATATTTACTAATCATTAAAAAGGACTGATTAAAACAGGCAACTTAAACTCCTAATATTAGACAAACATTTTCGTTTCTAAATCTGTTGTCGTAGTGTGCGACTAGGTACTTTGTTTAGATTTTTTGCACGTCTGCGAGTGACGCTATTTTAAACTTTCTTTTTTAAGTCCTTAACGAATGGTTATTACGTTGTTTTTAAAGTTGTATGAAAATTGTTTAAAAAATATTTAAAAAACACACACTTTTTGACATTAACAATTGAACTTATAAGATAAATTTTAATGTAATCTTATGTACATATTATGCAATTACAAGTTAAATTATTTATTTATATTTTTTATATTTCACTTTGGTGCACAAATAGTAGGCGGTAATAATATTTAGTACCTACATATAAAAGCAACAGGCAACCATGTCTCTTATAAGCGACTATAGTCCACCCACAAATTGAGAGAACAGCAATTAAGAAGTAACACTAGAAGCAAAAATATTTAAGAATTTATTCTATTATTACAACTACGAACGTTCTACCAAAATAATTAAATCCCCACGTAAACCTAAATAATGATAGGATATTTCCCAAAGCCACCATTCATTTTGTAATACGTAAAGTTGAATCCGCAAACTGCAGCGTTCCGGTATTATCCATCCTATTTCCCTACTTAATGGGAGACGAATGTCGTTAGAAGTCGCAAGAGCTCGTAAAATCCGTTGGTTCACACTGGCCCGACTGCGATACTTAACTTGAAACCCGATTGCAGACTGAATAACTCGGTATACCCATATATGATGATATGACACTCAAAATATATATATGTAATATTTGAACATAAAGAATAAGAACAGAATACGATAGTAAATTAACTTTGCAATTACCTAATTTAAATTGCAAAGTGGCAACACTGCTATAACTATTGTAAATTTAAAATAAGAATGTGGTAGTACAAATTAGTTGCGTTTCTATACATATATTAAACCGAATGTAAATTTATAGTCTACAAATTTACTTCAATATATCTTTTAACAAAGAAAAAAAGCGTTCAAGGATTTATTTACTCTGTGGTCAGTGGCTAGCAGCCGTGCGTTAGCTCGAAAGCCGAAGCAAACGGAGGGAGCCAACTAATTGACCATACTACATGCAAATCGCTAATTACCGGGTTAAACACTTTAAATAATGTTCTCTAGTATGATTTTAATTTCTTGTTAAATATTTTCTTTTGAATGGCTAAGCAGATAAACTAATTATATCCTTTCAAGGGACTGTGAAATGGCTATCTGGTTTAACTGCTTCAGGTTAAAGAAAAACTTATAATTTTAAATCTGTGAGATAATAATTACTGTGGTAATCAGATTGCTGACAATGCTGAGAAAATAGCTTTCCCCGTAACAGTGTTTTTAATAATCTATGCAAAACTTGCATATACTGTCAAACTTCCACATTACCGTGGATAGCAAACATGACTTGTACATAAAAAAAACTTTAAAAGATGTCAAAAGTTATGTCTAGTACATAAACATACCTCACCTGCACAAATTATGCACATATATAGCAGTGTAGACTTTTTTTTTAGAAAAAACTCGCAAAGGAACTTTTCTCTGTTTGTTTTCAAACTTTTATTTAGCCTTAGAAACTCTCTTAAGACTTCAGTCTTAGATGTGGTGCTTTGGGTAAAGCCACGTAAATCTAAGGGCTCCATTTTAATTAAGACGATTCATGCTTTTTATTTTACGTTTTTGTGGCTTTTCCACTTTGTGTAATGGCGTCTTATGTAAGTTTATATCGATTATAGGTCTTTGTAAAGATCAACGCTCTCTGTGACTAAGCGGGTCTTATAGAGTAAATAGATTATGGTACATAGTGTAAGTATCTAAGTTGGAGGCGACAAACGGGCGAGGTGGGTGTAGAATGTTGTGGGTTGTCATGCAATACTGCAATCATAGCGTGCACTCGTTTTATTTCTTCTTAACTATGATACGATTTAGGCATCGTACTGTTTGGAAGAATGCCGGTTATAATAGAATATTGTTTTTTAATTTATGTAAATGTAGGAAGTAGTATATTCACTTTTGGAGGGATTAGTTGGCACGTTGTTAATGAAGGATTATTTGCTATAAATTTAAGAAAATCTATATAGACAATGTTTGTGCTATCATTTTACTAAGCTGGAACAGTGCTTGTGTGTATTCTCATATTATTTTTGTCGACAAAAACGCAATGGAATATATTCATAATTGGATTATCTTGTATTAAGTTGTATATTTACCGACCTTTATATATTAAATACAAATTATAGCATAAGAACCGCGTTACATAAAATAATTTTATGTTATTCAACGCTGTTATAAAAATCATTAAAGTAAATTAATTAGGTCCATACAATATTTTCCGTGGGTTTTTGTCTGTTCATGTTTTAAACGCTTTGCCGTTACCATAAATATGATCCAATTATTTTTAATTTAGGTTTATTTTTTAAAAATTTGTGCTTAGAAAGTTATTGAAATGGTATATAATAACAATATTACATAGCTATATATAAGTCACGCAGTATATGGTGCACGCGAACACGATGCGTTGTCGTCGCGTGATGTCGCCTATACAGTTTCAGAAATCGTGAAAAACTGATATTTATCAAGTTATACCAATTCTAATACTATATAATTATTTAACTGGGTAAATAAAGCTTTTTACGACATAGATCATGACACAAAGGATAATAGATAGATATACAAATAATACAATAAATGCAACTATTAAATGTATATTCAGTAATTTTATTTACTAATTAACTATTTAATTACTAAACATTTGTTTACTAATTTTCAATATATGTCTGTGTATCTTTTCACAATTGTAATTTTTTTTGATTATTAATGCATTTTATTAAGTACATAAGTTAGATGAGTTATTTTTTAAATTATTATTTTTTTTATTTTTTGTGTTGTTTAGCGTGTCTGTGTTAAATGTGTTTCCTTTCTTTCTTTATTTCTAATAATAGTATCGTAATTCATAATATGTAAAAAGATTTTATGTAAGTAATTGTTCTTACATAAAATCTTTCTATCTTATCTTATCCAAATAAACGATCTCATCCAGGCCACCCGCATGATTAATTATTATACAGTAAAAATTGAAAATATTTATTATGTTCTTATCATCTGTCAATATAGGATATGACATTTGTATCATGTTGCATCATGGCACAAAGCCTTGTACCATTTTATAAATATATAAAAAAAAACAAAATATCTCAAAAACCATCAAAAGTATTACTTTAAACAACATTTAAATAATTTTATTTATTTTGATAATAATTAATAAATATTATTTCATTGAACACATGCAGATCGTAAGAGGCTGATTGTAATGTCGGTACCAAGCCATATATTTAGAAGACGATTAAAAGTAACAGTAAAATCTACACTGCTTATTAAAATAAACGCAAATTATACACTAATGTGTACCTTTCATCGGTGAATTTTGATACCGTGTCCACTTATATTAAGTAGCGATTGACTTAATTGACAGTCATGAAGCCGTGAAGATGTCATAATCGCAGAGGTTTTTTTTAATACACGGGTAGGTTATAAAGAACATCTTTTATCGATCAGTCAGCTGTTACACTGGCCCCGATATTTTAAGACACCTTTTGTAAATTAAATAATTGACGAATTTTGATAACGCTTATAAACTATATTGTTGAATTAATTTCAGTTGTGTCTTACTTATCGATATAACTTTAAACTGGCTGATCAAACGTACAGAAAAAAAATTAAAGCCGTAAAGAACTTGTTTACCATTCATGACATATGGCTAAGGGTTTTTGAAGTAATAATGTTAAATGCTATTTATATTCAATTCATCTATTCACAATATGTACTTAATATATTAATTTTAAAATGTAAATTCTAAAGCCAGATACTACTAATTAGGTTTAGCCATTAGGCTTTTTGTGTGAAGCCTGTATTTCTAAAACAAATTGCTTATTATAAAAACAAACGTCTAAACATTAATTTGAAAAATTTAAATTTTATTTGTTGTAAAAAGATGAAAACAAAATGAGCAGCTCAATTACTGGTTCAACGAAGTCAACGCACTTGAAATCGTCTATATAATGTTTTAGAAAATCCTTGCGAGGGAGGTTGGTAGACGGGGGTGATGGAGATAACCTGGATTGTAGGGTCGCAGACCTTAGTGCACGACCGCGCCCAATAGCCAGGGCTTCCACCCAAAGCGTAGCTCACCACAGACCCTCTAATTAATTGATGCATTTGCTTCAGCCCTAAGTTATGTTCACCATTTGTAACTTTGTCGGAGCGCGCCAACAAAAAGTAATGCTTATAGATGTTTTAAAGGTGTTGCTGTCATTTATAGTCTACTGTTGTAAAAACTTACGCTTTTTAGAATTTTTAGGCAGGTGCGAGATGCTTTAGTGAGAACTTATATTTTATTTTACGGGATTCCACAACACGTTTTGAAAAAGATGAATTGATTTTAATGTTTTGATCATAATCATAGGTTGATTAAATGTATACATCTGTTAGTTAATCTTTGGTTAAATATTATTTTATGCATTTTTGTAACGTGTTTTAGTTAAGTATTAAAGTTGTGATAAGATTCCGAACGTTGCGGTGCACGACAGCAACTTTCGTGTTTTTCTAGATACTGACTTGAATTAGTAAATTCTCATTAACTATTTAATGGTAAAGTGCTCGTAGAATTTATAATAGTTTGTTATAGTTCGAAATTAAATAAAGCATATCTATGCAAATATTATACCGATTCTTGTGAAAAGAAACTATTGAAACAATTTCTTTTTTTATAAGGTTGTAGTTTTCCCTTATGACTAAATCAAACGCACATTCATGATGCCACCGGTTCGACTTCCAAAGAAAAAACTTTTTGGGTCGGCGTCCTTAAACTGTGCAATAAGCAGTTACTAACTTAAGCGACTTTTTTTACTAACTTAAGTGTTCAATCGTTGATGTAATATCCAAAGCTTTGCCCCACGTTTGTAAAGGAAGAGAAGCGCCAATTCAGATTTTATCACGATATTTGAGATCACGATAAGCGTTCTTGATTGAACGGCTATAAATTGTAGGCTGCGATAGATCTGAGCTTCGTACGGTGAGTGCGTGAGCTGACCCGGCTGACCTGAGGCTACAATATTACTCATATCTAGAGTACTGATATAAAGTTAAGAACTTTATCTTGTTAAAACTGTTTACTACAGACATGGTTCTTATTACAGTTTCTGATAGGAATTTATATATATATATGTTTATATATATATATATAATATTACATACTACATATTAAGGTTGTAAAATAAAATAAAAATTGTGCTTCAAATACAATTTTTAAACAGATTTTCAAGCATAATACTTATATTGTGATACTGTATGCTTTGGTTCAGTATAGTAAAACCGGAGTAATGGTGCAGCGAATAAAATCTGCTCTTAAATTAATACGTCTTAAAAATTACATTGTTACAGACTTTATAATCTCTAGTCCGCAGTTAACCACTGAGCTATCCATTAGCTTCGTATCTCCTGGCATTTGTCTGCCAAATGACAATTTTTTATCGAAGCCAAATGATCAGGACGCACACTAAAAAGGTCAAGTCGCCACCCATAAACAGTCACGTAGCTATGAGTGTGAGTGCTCGTGAGTGCGTTGCCGGCCTTTTAGCGAGTGGTACGCTATGGTACGTAAACATATGTGTATATCCATTTAAATAAGTGTAAACATTTAAATGGTTCTAATACCACTAAATCACATTCATCGAGCAAGATTAATAATTAAAGATTATATCGTATATAAAAAGTTATTTAATTATTTCATATGAATTTATTCATTTAAATATTAAGTGATATAAATTAACATCATCACACTGACTGCTTAAGAATATGAAAAAATAAAACAATTATTTTAAATTTTAAGTGACCAACGCAAATAATATTTTCTTTATTTTAAACGATTGACGATGTCCTTGCTTTGAGGAAATGATACAGACATGCAATTTAATTTTTTTCGTTACCTAATTTATAAACTTACAATATTTTAATTGCAGTCATATGACAAATTTGAAAAAAAAATACATTTTAATTATACCGTTTATACTAAAGTTAGTGGGAGTGTTTAACACAGAACATTGTAAATAAAAAATAACGATATATAGTGTTTTGACATATATATTTTTTTTCTAAATCTATTTTTATGCGTGCAAAGTTTAAAGAGACTGAGCTTCACAATACAGGGGGTCCAAGAGTGGTAAAGTGCGCAAATAAATCCCGTACGTGGATTACTGAAAAATAAAATTCCCAGTAGCTTGGTTAATGAATTGGACATATGTGAGTTTCATTTTAACTATGTTTTCAGCAGCAACTTTAAGATCCAGGACACAGTTGTAAACTAATCAAGACCTGGCAAAGAGTTGTAGTGTGTTTAGAAGTGTATAGCTTTTGTTATATACTTAAGTTTAGGCGTAGACGATGAAATTTTTGTGAGTTCATTTATAGAGGATATGTTCATATATGAACAAAATTAATGGCTTGAAAACAATGTATACATATTAAATAAAATTGAATTTCTAAGAAGCGTAAATATTTTACATCTTATTGAATATTGAAATATCTAGAAATAATCGATAAAATCTAATCTAATTTCAGATGATTACACTCGGTCTCCTTGCACTTTTATTGCGTAATGAATGAGAGGTCGGTGGCTCGGGTGGTGGGCTGTGGGAGGGCTGCAATGCCCCCCGAGCCTTATTTCGGGTCATCGAGCTAGAGCGTCTCGCAAAATACACGTTTCATCAAGATTAATAAAATTGGTATCAGTATATGCTGGGTGTGTTTTGTTAAATTTAGAGTTTAATGTGAATACTTGTCTGTAGTTTAATGTATTGTTTACAATAATAATACATTTGAACAACCTTATATATATGGTTCTTGGCTTTGTATAGTATTAGTTTATTTATAATATCGTTCGATTTTAAGTGTATACCCCCGTTTTTGCGTATATTAACGTCATATATAAATCTCAAAATCCGTGAGTTGTCAATTAAGCTCAATTACTTGCTCGAACTTTTTCTTGTTTGATGATTAAAACAATGTAATTTTGCATGTAGAAGAAAACTATATGTATAGTATATATAGTGAATTGACGCAAATATAAAAGTATTGTATCACTGCATCGTATACTGAAATAAGATTATGACAGCGTCAATCTACATACGTATAATTCTTCACTATTCTATATATTTATTTAATTATTATCATCTGCGTCCAGTAATTGGCTATTCAGTTTTTCTATTGCATATAATAGGTATTAACGGGTGTGCTATTAATCCGAAGCGCGCAGGTGGGGTGATAATCTTGCGCTGACTGCAAACAGTGTGACCTTTATTATAATTGAATGGCTGTGCTCGTAGCACGCACTTGCACGCACGCACGCGACAACCCACCTGACGTGCGTATAGCCTTTTATGCGTACAAACGGAAGGAATACCTTTAAAATCCTGTTAGGTTATTCTATAATAGATATATATTTTAATATTTCAAGAAGTATTTGCATATTGCGTTTTTTATTGGTATTATTATATTTGTTACATTTTGATTTAAATAACTTTATTATTTTAAAGTTATATATTGTATAAAGTAATTAAAAATGAAATGTGTCAATGTATGTAATTATTGACATATTTAACACACGGTCGGTTAGGTTCAAAGTAAGCGATTTATCATGCGTGCTAACATAACTGATTAATTATAAATACTTAGACATGTTGTGAATCTTAACTAAATCAAGCCCAATCCAAAAAAATACCCAAATTTTGACCGTACAGGGAATCCAACCCTTTACTGAACCAACTGAGTCGTAAATACCTGTGTGAATAATATTTGAAAAGTTGTCGTGAGATAATTTTATATGAGCGATATTTGTGCAAAAAAACATATTAATTTAATTGGTCAATTAAATTGCAACTGAAGTACAATTGTTAAAAGTAATTATTTATGCAATTGCAACCTAATTATAGGTCAACTACATTAGGGAAAGTAGATATTGAATTACTAAAAAATAACATAAATTAGATGTTAGTATGAGGATAAAAATTGTATTATTATAGTCTATATGATGGAAAGATTATCTAACAGTGTTTCATATATGAATGATATATGATTTTACATTGATACATTGAGTCAATTATTTAAAATTAGGTTTTACCAAATTGTACAAATTGAGGCAATGAACGCCCATTATGAGACGAAAGACTTTTCATTAAGTTTTTTTTTTGGATTCTTCTACAAAAAAATTGCCTAAAGCCCCAAGCGTTTCCAATAAATGTGATATTCTGTGGTTCGTAGAATAATCAATAAGAAAACACGTTTCCATACCAGCAACCACTAATTGATACAGGCCCACGTTTACATGATAATTGAAACGTCCGTGTGGCGTTAATCGGCCGGAAAACCACTCCACTAGCCGATGCACATTTCGATTTTTCTCCTTTGATGTGTTTAATAATGCATGAGCCGGAACGCTGCTTCCTACAACTCAGCTGCTTGATTCAGAAATATAGGCCCGTCTGTATACATTCTCAGTTTAGGGTCAATGAACTTTTGACACACAGAATACTTATGTTAATCTTAAGAGTTTGATGATGATGAGAACAGGTACATAAGTTGTAATTTTAATTAAACTTTTTTCAATACAGATCTATCGTTAAATGGAATTAAAGTCTAGTTAAAGAAATGTGACTGTTTTTATTTGTTTTGGAAAAAAGTATAAAATCAGTGTTTCTCGAATAATTTTAATATGATTCAAACAACTTCAGGCAAAAATAACTGACTTATCTTAATCTAGTGTTGCATTGTTGAGATTGGTAGTCATTAACTCATATAATAAATTATTTAATCCAAAACTATCACTTTTTTTCTATCGTCAAATCTTGTCTAGGAATGGAATACGACGTTGTGTTGTTAGATAAAGTACATTTAGCGATCGCTGATTTTAGTTCATTGCATTAATACAAATTATAATAGCGTGCCAACAATAGTTCAAAAATGATAAGCTATATTTAAACACAAAAGCTTTTCCATGTCGACTCTAAATTAAGAGAAAATTTAAATTGACGTTCACATGTTAACTGCAAAATTGTTTATTTTAGGTGAATCGTTCTAGTTTCATTGATAGGTCAGCGGTGGAGTTTGTTTATTGATTCAATAACAGTGCAGATAATTTTAGCAGAGTGAAAATAATGACCTAATGGACCAAGATTTCATTAGAATATTTATAATTGTCTGACCAATTGTCAACTTTGTGGTCATGATTCACTATACTAATATTTATTAATAATACTTAAATTTTCACAAAGGTCGGCAGTGCACTCACGAGCTCCCAGCTAAGTGTGTGTCTATGGGAGGCAACTTTACATTTATTGTGCGTCGCCTGCTCGTTTGCCACCTCTTCAAAATATACATATACACAGGTAATATGGCCAGTTAAATATGTATTCTTATATTCATAATAGACAAAATTTTAAACAAACATAATTAAAATCAGGTCATACATGTGAGTGAGTATGGGCATCTACCTGTTACTCAACTGGTTGTACACCGCACACCTGATAGGAAAAATCTATTTAATTTCACTTTTCTAAACATACATTGATGCCAAAGAGATTTTCCGTAATCAATAATTTAAAAAAAAAACATAATTGTCTACCGCTATGGAGATCGTTACACGGTATTCCGGAGTTATGTAGACTAATTTAGTTTTATAAAACTTCCTCTATTCCGGAGGTATTACCATCAAACTTAATAGGTAATTTCAAATAGGAAGGGTGCGTTTGATAACATAACGCGATGTTTTATTAATACCAATGGCATATGACCGGTAGGTACGTTTATACGATACAAAAAGAACCGCGTCCAACATTAATAGGGTTAACCTTTAAATTTCCAAGGAAACATAATTAAAACTATACGCACAACGCCTGAATATAAAACGCGAGCTTATTAAACTCATTTTATAGTAAATTTTTGCGTCTATTGTATGATAATTTTACTCTATTGTACATATTAGTAAACAAGGTGTTGAGTTCTGCAAATCATTTGTGAACGAATTATAAATTCAACATAGTTTATATATAAATATTTATTTACTAGATATAATAATAATATTTAGTATTCTGAGATGATAATTTATGTCAATTTAAATGATTCGTTTTAAAAGAACATTTTGTATCATTACAATCCTGGCTAACTTAAGGCTAATACGTAATTTTAGTCTTGCCCTGTTTTAAATAATATAAGAAAGTATCCAATAACACTATTTCCAGTCTCTGTCAAGAAGCAATGTTTGCTGTTAGTCTTGTGATCTATTAGATCAACTTTACACTAGTACTAATAACAAATTCATATGTTGTTACTACAATAAATATTCAATATTCTTAAAATTTCAAAAAACTTTTCTAATATAGTTTCGTTTAGAGTGTGGTTTTGACACCTTTATGCAAATTATAGTGTAATACAACATGCTATCACCATATATTTAAGTCGAAGTTAACAAATTGAATACAAAATAATACGTGTATTATAAGCATGGTGGGAAAAAACTAATACATATTGCGCATGCGAGTTATATCCGATATAAATTTGTAAACGACATATTTCTTACCTGACAAATGCCTCATGTTTATTCTATATACAATATCTATTTAAAAGCATGTACATTTAACCGACAAACAAAAATCTTGATATATGACTTGTTAGCTAGGTTCAGCTTGAGATTATCAGCCTTGCGGTCGTGTGTTAATTCGCGCAACTTATTGCATAACGGTTGAAACTGAACCAGAAATTAGAATGAAAAATGTGTCTCATGCTCGATAATATTTTAAACATACTTTCGTTTGTCTAATGTTAGACTGTATCATATTATTTTTACGTTTTTTACGTTTATTGCAATGTTTATCAATAATCATTTCAGAAGTGTATAAATAAAAGATTCACACATCAGTAAAAGTTCGCAGGACATGACTAATCGATTATGATCGTTCCGTTCTCGAAATTGAAATGCTGACGTGCAACATTCCCGCTCGGCCGGGAGTCGGGTGTCAAAACACCTGCATCTGAATCATTGCACAACAACCCTTGACGATTTGACTTTTGATACGTGGATTTAAACTCTTAGCTTAAACTACTAACAAACAAATGTAATTTTGAATTGTAAAATATATTGATCAATTCTGGTTTCTACTTTTTTTTTATTTATGTCTTACCTACATAGAATCCTCGTCAGGGATTAATTGTGTGCGTTAAAAATTTATAAGATAATCGGTCGGTTCTGTCTATTATTCATTAGAATTTCAAAATGTCTTGTGTACAAACAGCCTTATACATACGAGCGAGAACATAGTTTTAAGAATACCTACAAGAAAATATATTATTAAATACTTTTATATGCTGAGTTCCGTCATAATACGCGCCAGCGATTGGTATTTTTGTGTTCCAAAAATTAGTAGAGCTAAATGTCTTATAACCTTCTATTGCTCATTTAAATTACTTCGTTTAATACGGATATATAAAGGCTTTGAGATAGACTTGTTTTTATTTTGGCTTTAATATTTTAAGTTAGATTGAGTAATGTTAACTTATTATTATACAATTTTATAGTGAGCAGTGAGCTTTAAACATAGAATTATATAATTTACACAAACGTCTTTCGAGCAAGTATCTTGTTGAGATATAGAACAGTCGCTTGCGCATTGTATGCAGATTACAACGACACATTTACACGAAATATAGATTTTCATACTCGCGGAATGTTTCGTTATTGTAACATACGTTTACATTAACTGCTTAGTTATAATATGGTATTTTCTTTTTGTTAAATAATAAAACACAATATTGGCAATAAAAAATAACAATTATTATTAGTAGTTTTCGCACAGTTTCCTTATTATGGTTGACTGGAAGAGATCGCTGTTAGCGATGAGTTTGCTCTTATTATTTAAGTTTTTACTACAAAGCATTATCAAATAATATACTATACTTAAATTATCAGTTATAAAAGTATTATAAATATATAATATGGAACACAAATCTTAGAGTACAATAGGATATTTTGAAGTTAGGAAAATTCCAAATTTCCAATATCTGTTTAAATACCATATCTCCCAATACGACAGATTTACGTTTACATTGACATAAATTAGTTTAATGCTTTAATATTAAGCCAACTTGACCTTTATAATCATAAAACATTGATTGCTTCTCCAGGACTCGATTCCATGACATACAAGTAGCTGTGCACGGTTTTGTGATATAACAGGTTTTTCCAACAGATTGAATATTGTTACACTATGTTTCTTTTCTAAATATAGTTGTCTAGGAGTGAGGTTATGGCTGCTTGTAGTCGATTATTATGAAGTCTTCTAAATCACCAAACATTAACTACCTCGTGATGGTCACGAGTGACTTAAATTTTTAATGAATTTATTTAAATACACTGCAAGTTCCAAAAATGAATTGTGTGTTTCATATGATTTGTTAAATTTCTTCTCCGACAGAGTGTTTACTAAGAAACTTTTAGCAATGTATAACTATAATTATATGGAACGTTACTTAAAAAGCCGACAACGTAGTGTTGACTAAAGGAATTTAAAAAAATGTTCATTTAGGCTTTTTTATCGTGTATGTTAAAAAATCTATATTTAGAAGACAAGACCTACTATTCAATTGCTGCTCAACCGGATTTCGGCTTACCCGAGTTTATTATAAATTTAAAAATTTGCAGAATTGTAGTAAACATTTGGTAATAACGGATTATATGACAGGGACGGTTTGAAGAGGTCGCAGCCCTCAGGCAAGTATACAGTTTATTACTAGGAACAATAGCAACGAAAGCTTGTTATTCATTCTCGGAAAATTGAAAAGTCATTTTCAATAAACTCATAAATGATGTTTCTAAATTGTCTCTTAATAGATTCAAATTTTAAGTTTAATTTTAATGAATAATTTCGTTAAAGTATTTTGTCAAAGCTTTATTAAGCAAAAATTTATGAGCAAGTCCTATTATTGTGTAAACCACTAATACTATAAAAAGCTTGGGAATTAATCGCCCTAAATGCTGTGGTATAGACTTTTGAAAACAGAGCTCACGCTTAAAAATATATACTTAATCAGCTGAGTTTGTTGTCGGTAGCTTCTCCTGTTTTTTTTTATAGAAGAGGGGACAAACGAGCAGGCGGCGCACCCTAAAGGTGAAGCCGCCGCCTATAGACACTCACGCGGCTGGTAGCTCGTGAGTGCGTTGCCGGCCTTTTAAGGGAAATTAGGAAATGGACGGGTAGGGGAAGAGGACGGGAGAGGGGAAAGGATGGGCACCGGAAGACCTCACTCACCGAACGAAACGCGAATACAAAATGAACAAAGTCCAATTGCATCACTTTACGCCGGTTTTCTGTGAGAGAGTGGTATTTCTCCGGCCGTGCCTGCCCATTCGGCTGAAACTCTAAGTAACAGCATGGCACTCCCACTCAAAATTCTCCTCTTTATTTTGGTACCCTGGTAGCTCTAGATATAAGAAAATTATTGACACAAGTGATTGCTGATTCTATGAAAGAGATAAATTAAGTGTTTGATTACTTCGTACGCAGGTCGTCAATAATGCAGGTCGCTTTAGATTTAGATGTTTGTTACATGTGTTAGAGTTGCATTCACCTTATAAGTTTGGCCTTAAAACCTCCAACTCCTGAAAAAATAAAGACCAAATAGCCTTGTTTGTACACATTTTGCAATGAGACGATTGCGTGTCCAGTAGGTGGTCGAGGTCATAACTACAGCGGACAATCGATTCTCTGTACCGATGCGGATTGTATGCGACATATAAATTTGTATCATATGACTTATATCCGATCCATATTGGTTAATTGGGCATGAGCAACAGGTGATCGAGACTTTATCATGACATATTGATAATTCGCCTGTTTCATGCTTAAACGTAAAGGTTTTGTAGTATTATACCTTTTGTTTTTGTTAATTATTTTATATGCTGCAAGCATATCAGTTCTAAGACTATGGGCAAACATGGTCCATGATGTTGGTGATAACAGAGATATGTTTATTATATTCTTATTACATAATCAATATACCCTAGAGGAACGCAAATGTCAGCTCTTGAGAACGTGCAAAGAACATCTACAAAAATATATATGAAATTTCTTCATTATTTAATAAGGCTCTGTTTCTGTCCCTGAGGTATTTTCATACAGATATTAAATGGCTAAGCGTCTTAGAGTTTATTAGATGAATTGAATAATTAGCGTATTTCTGCGTAGTGTTTGCGAAGGGTTGCGTCGTGACGTTGCTCGACCTCAGTTATCTATCTCACGACCGCCGACCACGCAGCGAAGAACACGACGGTGCCTGCTTATATCGCGGAATTATTGCTCTTCTCGTTAGACTTTAAGTTAGGCCCATACTCTAAATTGTAAACAATATCTACACGGAGTTTTAATAATTCATCAACTTAAAAGTAATTAACGTAATACTATTCTTTGCGTAAGTGATTTGTTTCGGAGAATTCGTATCATAGATTAGCACGCTTGTTCATTTTATAACATAAATTTGTGGTTGCGTGCCTGAATAAGGACAGTCGTTGTGGTCAAATGTCTCGGATGTAGCTCTATGGTGTTATAAAAACGTATTTATACATGTGAAACACTGATCAAATCCAGTGTTGTCTGGTGGCTTATGTGTGCGCTGTGTCGACCTGCTTTTGAGGTCGCGTGTTTGAATCTTGACTGCATCACGTGACAATTTAACCCTTGTTAATAAGCGCAGTCTCAATAAGGTATTTTTGTTTAATTATTGGTTTGTAATGAAACTGTAAGACAAAACATTTCTTTGCAAGTGCTAGTCTACTATTATACACATATACTAAAAATAATGCATTAGTTAATATCACTGCCGGCATACGGTATTAATCTAGACACTATGAATAATACCATTTTCATCATTTGGTCAATAACAGTTATAATTCTCAGACATCAGACACATTAATTTCTGCGCACAAAAAATGTAAACCGGTTCGATTAGCACGAAGCAACAACAAAGTCGACTTAGTAAATATTCTATTTCCGTACGTTATATTCTGTTGAGTTTTGTATTCATATTTTTACGGTGTTTAAATTGATATGTTTTTACCTAACCTGTCTGCTTATCTTCTATGCTGCTATCGGTAACGAGAGACACATAAGTATTTGTGAAAAAGTCGTGTATGTAAATTATTTATACAAAGAATAAATAAATTTAATCAGCAATAATTTCAATTTAATTATCATTAATAAATTGTTGTTATAACGTATGACTTTGGTTTGGTTAGTAAAACACCATTTTACTTTCTGATTAATTCATTCCTACAATTATATTTACCGACTTTCGTGGTATAGACTGTATACACAATTCGTTGCGTCAACTTTTGGAGTCCATAGCGTTACTGACCTTTACGTTAATTATAGTACCAATGTTGCCGACAATGAGTTAATTATGACATTATGTGTAAATTTTCTTAAAGTAAATAGTAAATCGATTTGGCTACTTTAAACAAAGTTGTCTTCTAAATGAAACGCATAAGTCTCGGCATAGTGGAAACATGTATTGTTTAATAGATAAATGGTTAAGTGAAAATTATAGGTAAATATTATTTAAAGGAAATAATGACAAAGTAATTGTAGGTACCATGCAACAGGCTTTATTTCAGTTTTATTTAAGTGTCATACATATTAGTTGTCAAATAATGCAATTTGTTAAATAATTGTCAGCGCAAGGTTTACGTTCCGTTTTAGTCATCGTGCGAATGCCTTATGTAGGGTTGTAGAGAAGGTATAACAGTTTTGTCACCAGGCTCCAGTCGCAAAACCGGCATAATAATGACAGAGGCCAGACGCGCGCGCAGCGTCTAATTGATAATGGACGCGGACGTGCGCGCGGGACATGCGCCATGGGAACCCACTGAGATCTGAGATTGTCTTATATTCACGTTCGAAGAACTAACATGTATATTCTTATATTTAGCTCTTAATGGAACTTTTTGTTTGTCACGCACTTGGTTATTTCAATACTGTTAGGTGTCACTTTCCTGGAAACCATTATGATTTTTGTATTAAAAAATGACAAAGTTTCATTAAAAACATGATATTTTATTTATAATTCACATTACATAACGTAACATAGCAAGATAACACATTGAGTCGTTTAGCAATTTGTTGTGAAGTAAAAAGAATACTGTGATATTAAAGTGACGGACAGAACATAAAACTGCTTGTTTCCGTAAGGTTTTTTGTTGTTGGGCAGTCCCAACAAATGAAGACTAAGCCAGTTCATTTAAAAGTGTTGGCCAAATAGTTTAAGCGATTCTGATGTCACCGATCAAACACTACATTCGATTCTCAAGTTAAACATCGTGAAATCCCGATGTCTTAGACCCAAGAACCGAGCAATCAATGGCCACCTACTTTTGTATGAACGAAAACCAAACTAAAGAGAGGCCAAGACACATATTGGGTCGTAAAGCCATTGGATTATTATTATATATTGAAATTTGTCGCATATGCACACTACAAGGTTACAAAGCAATTACTTACATCATTATTTAAGAGATGATAATGTTTATACTTTTAATTTAACAAAATATTTCGTCTGTAGCACGTAGTGAAGCATTTTCCCACGGTACAAATGTTTTACTGTATTTAATATCTTTATATAATCTTGCATTGTATGATTAATATTCGTAACTTCAGGGATAATTCTACAAGAGAATATCGGCAACTGTCAATTTATTAAACAGAGATGTAATAAACCAATTAAATTTCGTTTAGATGTGCTTTTATTATTATTTTCTTTTAGTTATATAATTTATATATTTTGGTTGTACCTAATTCTTTAAAGATATTTTGATTTGCGTCGGTATAAAATTTTGCGTCACTAATTTCTCTAAAAGATGTCATTCCATTTGTAGTTTTTATCAATTAATTATATTTTGTTGTGAACTAAAACATACAGTATCTAATTGGAATTCTTAGTAGGAGCGTACGTTATACTTTACTTCATTCACTGAACTCTTTCACATTTATTTTAATTTTAATCTCACTTGTTCCATCTGCGGAATTCCTAGTCGAACTATGTTTACAGTAAATTTATATTAGAAAATATGCGTTTCAATCGAACGTTGTAAAGACCAATGGCGTTACTCGATCTAGTTATAATTACATAAGAAAAACCTTTACGCTAAACTTATGTAAATACTTAACAACATATTTTATCAAAGAACGCATACCAACCTCTTTGAGCAATTACGAAAATTGCATGAATAATTTATTTATAGACAATGTGACAGGCAGAAAATTGTAATTAATTGTTGACGCCACACATTGGCTTCCTTCACGCATGCATGCGTTCTAACACCACTTAGTTACGTTGAGAAATTATTCGATTCGATCTAAATTAAACGTCAAATTCGAAAACAAAGTTTTTTGTTTAAATGTAAATTAATATCAGACATATTTTATACACGGTCTTAACATATATCCATTTTAAATCCGAGTGTAGACAGCAGCAACTGTTGACCAGAAATCAAACCCCGTATCGAAACTCTCCTTATTTTATGTAAACATATTATATGTATGAAAAGACACGATCTAACTTAGGAGATAAATAATAATCCCCTTTCAACTCAAACAAATCCAAGGTTTATTAATGCTGTCTTCTTTTTAGGCCCTATCATACAGCTTATCAAATCACAACCTTGCAAGGCGAAACAGATAAAAACATCTCAAGGTTTTAACATCTACATTGATTAATATAAAACGTATTTATAGAAAATTTATATTATATAACACAAGCTTTATTTTATTTATGGATTCATATAATTCTTTGTATCCTTTGTATTTCTGTATCTTAGATGCTAGTTTAACTTCAGATATATTAAAATACTGCAAACGATCAATAAAAATATTGAAATACATTTCAAGACAATAAGAAGTCTTAAATTTACAAACAACAACATTTATCACAAGAACAATCTTCTTATAGACAGCAACGACCTTGATTATGGCGTCTACTGTCTGTAAGTCCGATACGGTTGACTCAACATATGAAACTTCAGAACCAGTAACCGATATTATGCTACTGGATGTCAGTTCAGTGCCTTACGGGTTTTTAAACTTAGATTGGCGCCCAATATCCTTTTAATTTCTTCTCTCCATTATACATATTACGTGACCATAATATAACTATATATTCGGCTGTAATAATAAGTATTTATTTCTATTAAACGAAATTCTTTAAACACAAATGCAGACGCATTTAAGAGTCAATTATAATTAATAATAAATCTAATTATTCAAATGTATTAATAAAACTTCCATAAAATAAAATTTGTTCAACTAACGTTTTAGGCTCTAGTTTGCCCGATTTTACTTACGAACAGACGACTGTTTATGATGCTTTTCATTATTAAAATTCCAAATCCAATTGGAATATAAATCGGTCGAGTTAGTTTATTATTGAAACAATAAAATCGCGTTTTGTCGTTTTATGTTAGCCATTGTAATTAGCACGTACAATATCCATTTTATCCATCTCTGACCTGCTTGCAACCTAAATGCAAGCATTAGGCACACGCAACTGCGTGCCTGTCCAGCGAACTCTGTCATGCAACTTTTTTAATATAAAAAAAATGATTACATTCATATCTAGGGTATAATTTGGTCGCGTTCGCTAACACTTCGGTAATATAAATATCAAATAAATCTAATAGAACTGAATTCTCTATAATACATACGAGTTTTCTTGAATAGTATTTTATTATTTTTCGATTGCTCGCTGCCGGTGACACATCCGGTGATTTTGATCTTAATGTATGTTTACTCGATACTTGCACTTTCGTCAATCTAATATTGTTATCCAATAACATAGAATCGTCTAATTGCAGAAAAATGCAATCTCACAGAAGAACATATGCATTTCTTTATATCAACGTGAAATAATTGTCTCATTTTTTAATACTGTAGAATCGTTCAAATACTTAAATTGTGTGTGTATACATAAATACAAAAATAGTATGTGTGTGTAATTTTCTATTAATATGAAATATTTGTAATTGTTGCAAAAACTTAGAAAGAACAACAAGTTTTTATGTTACGTTGCGTTCGCTTATTTTTTGCATGCGTAGGCTGTCTGTGTCGGGTCTAGTCTAGACTGAGAACAGGTCTTTTTTATACCTATTAGTGAACAAGTTTAATCAGTCTCGCCCGAATTTTCAAAAATGCGTTTGACTGAGTTAAAATTTTGATCGTCGTATGTATACACAGGTTTATACATATTTACCAAATAACGTAAATCAACATGAGTAAGACGTAAGACATTCTTACCAAGTATGACCAGATTAATAAACATATTTCTTAATAAATTTAACATTTGAGTATTTGCCTAAATATTACCTTGCCCAAGACTAAAAGCTTTAAATTGTTTGTCTGCCTTAGATTAAAAGAAGAAAGTTTGACGTAAAGTCATCGCTGATAAAATTCTATGCAAGATTTATAAAATAATAATCTCACGATAATAAACGAGTGTCGGATTCTTGCCAGTTCTTTTCCATTCCACGTTTTTGATTTTATTACAATATTCGATTATGCGGAGCTTGTCGGGTGTATATAATTTGATTAGAACAAAGATTTTCGATGCACAAAATAAATCAGTGTAACGGTAACTCTGCATTAAAGTATAGAACTAACTGCACAATGAACTGTTATGACCGTAAGATATTTTTTCCTCGAACTAGATCTAGAACGAATTTGTTCAAGATTTGGGGGATTAAATTACACACTTAATTGTAATCTTTGAAAATTAATTTGTTATTGTATGCTTTAAATTTTTATTGGATTTGTTATAAGATGTCATACTTTCACGTTTTAGTTCATATGATTTGATAAATTTTACAAAATACTCCAAGCTCAGTCATTCTACGTGAAATGTAATAAAATGTGGCCACTTAGTAACAATGTAACGAACGTATTACAAAGAAACGTTAATAAGAGAACAGTGAGAAATAATTGTCTTTTATTATAAATTTTTATGAAAATTTATATAAAATACAATTAAATTAAGGTCGTGAAAGCCTTAATGCGTTTAATCCCACTCATAGCGCAGTCAAGCCTGCGATGCCTACGGAATATGTATTATTAGTACATTCAATCAAGCTATAAAAAACGCGATATTATTTTACCAAATTGTAAATTCTGAATCACATTAGATTCTTATTTTTACTAGCAAATTTAAAAAAAGTAGTATTAAATAGCCTGGAAAATATAAAAAAAACTATATTTAAAAACCAATTTTTTTGTATGACGTGATTGAAACTTGAATCAAACCCTTTTAAGCATATGATTATCAACAACACTGGATGGTATCGTTGTTGATTTGAAAAAAAAATCAAGTAACATTTAAGTTCCCCTCGCTTGTTTTATGGCCACAGAGCGCGAAAGAAAGCGCGTGCGCCGTTTTCAGTCAAAACAACTCTAGGGCCACGACTGCGAGTGTTACCGTACCATGCTGCACCGAGCTGCACTGACTACGTATTGAGAATAGGAGAAACCACGGAGTAGCATATTAGAACTGTATGTTTTTGTTTCAATCGATTTTTGAACCATTTAAGTGTTCTATAACTGAGTTTTTAGTCTTGATTTAGTTTGCATACACATATTATGACACCTAAAACCAAACATAACTGTAGTGTCAGATCAGTGCTTTGCTCACTGTTTATGTCTGTCTAATATACAAGGACATTATAACAATTATACAATGTTAATAGTCAAATATCAATACATATATATATATTTATTAATATATATATATTTATTAATATATATACATATATATATATATATATATATATATATATGTATATATATTTATTAAACTGTGTACCTTACGAGGCTAATTACCAAAATATCACAAAAAATACTCCGAAACTGACGAAGTTTCCTATACGTTTTTATACGCTTTTACCTAACGATATTAAACATAACCTTTATGTAATTTCATTGAACTACCTTATTATATTATATTGTATATTATACATATGGCCGCCGACGTAAGAATCGCATTACAAAAGGATTATTGTTAGCAGCGGACGCCTATAAGCTGGTTAGACATACTAACGTTATGTTTTTTATATAACATATAATATATTTAGAGTAACTAGTTAAATTTAACAATTATTTGATATTTATTTTAATTGTAGTATGAGTAGTGATTTATTCTTATCTGTTAAGAAATAAAGTTACGAAGAAAGATCGAGCCGCCGAGTAAAATTTCGCCATTTTCAACGTAATCGTAAGTAGGTTTTGGGTGGACTGACCGCGGTCGGCGAGCAACAGACCAGTATAATAATTATGCACTAAAAGCTGATATTTAAGAACGCCATTAGAAAGTGTACAGCCTAAAATTTTCGAAGAGGTTGCCCATTAAACTAGATTTTTTAATGCTAATTATACGTGATTATGGTGGACTGTTAAATACGCTTACATGTAATGTATAACACGCACTGTAAAACAAGAAGAACGTGGGTGCAGTGTAAATGCATCATTAATTTCTTAATTGAACTCAAAATATTACCTGCTGTAAATGTATAAGTTTGTCATAAGCAATACCAAAAATGTCCATCACTATATACGATACGCTGATGACGTTTGTCAACGGGCTAAATTAACAATTTAAAATACATATATTATTATATTATACAAAATACAATATTATATTTTTGACGACTCAGTGGGCATTAGACACCATGGCGGACTACCGAATGCAGAGTTCGAACAAGTGAAATATCCCATATTTTTTTTATTATCAGAGTACCAATTTGAAGACCATGCTTTAATTCCTATACAAGAAGTTCAAGTAGACATTTGTACGAATAATAACAAACTTGCGTGTATTCGCTTTATTGAATAGTGACTTCATAGTTTTTGTGTCAGGTAGAGTGGGGTGTGGCGGGAAAAGTTGCACATTATTTACGGCGTCCACGAACCGATGCAACGATAAGACTCGTCGCATTCGCTACGTCACGATCTCACTATCTCGGACCGATATTGAGACTGTAATAATAGGATTAAACTATAGACCAGCTATGCTTTGACCTAACGCTTATACTTTGATCTGTGATTAAGTTGCGGTCGGAACGCACTTTTTAAATTTCTCACCTGGGTCGCATATGACGAAACTTGTAAGATATTTTGTTGTGTACCTAAATTAAAGTCTAGTACTTACAACACAAACATTATTATATCCCGGGCAACATCTTTTAGACTGTTTCCAATTAACTGTCATTGGAATTTGTAATTATTCGATATAGACCCACCAAAGTTCTGTACATAGTAGAATTTATGACGCAATACGAGCGCGTTTTAAAGTGTTGAATATTTTGAACTACTTTCTTTCTACAGAGGTGGTCTACTAGAGCGTTTACTGCTTTTACTTAACGAAGATGTTATCCTTACTACTTTTTAGTATACTGCTTAAAGAGGTATCATTGACATAAAAGTTAGATACTTAAGTTATTGTTACTTAATAATTTGTATTAGCGCCATCTATTATAATAACACACATACAATTGCAACATCGCTCGTAGCCGGTAACCGGTAGCGGCAAGTAACGTCAGTCATGTCGCCCCCGTAGCTAATTCAGGACATCGCGTCTGAAATACAGCGCATTAAAACGAGCTAATATACCCCACGTCTCGCATTTAAGTACTATTTCCTCGCACGTGTAATTAATTAGGGGTCTCTCTCTGAAGGAGATCAGGACGTCGGATGGCGTTGTAGCTGAAATTTGTCTATTACATAAGTTCCGTCGGTACAGCCGATTGATCAACCCTAAATTAGTAGATGCGGGGTGCTTGCGGAGCGCGGGGTAACAGCAAACTAGGTTGGCCGCGGAAGCACACTAACCCCTAGAAAACTAGGGGTGCGAAACTCCTCCTCCTTTCTGGTCATGAGAGCACAGTGATTGGTCCGTTCGCTTCAACCGCTCGCCCCTCACCCAGATTACAATCGGTGGGGTGCGCTCATAGAAGTAGTGCTATGTGTTTCTCTATGTAAACTTATATTATGTATGTACATCCTGTATAGGACCCCAAATCGTGACATTGAAAACACACTGTATTGTCACTAGGTTACGGCTAGAAGTTGATAGTTCTGAATTGTTTAATAATTGCATGATACTTGCATATCGTATTAAGGCTTAATGAAATTAACGCGTACCCTTTGTGCATTTTTTTGTCTATTTTAATTATATAAAATATTATTAATTATTTATTTCTATCATAATTATATATACGAGTTAAGGGGCCTTGGCTTTATTCGATAACATTGAAATGTCAATGTCAATGTGAAAAAAGCGTCAAAATTATTATATTAAGAAAAGCGCAAAATAATGTTTCATACCAACTCGTATGGAAATCGAAAGTTTGCTAAGTTTCATTCAGAGTTGGCTCGCGGCTCTTCCTCGCCTTCTGAACGGCGACTCTATTTACGAAGAACCTCTTTATATGAAGTGGTAACTAGTTTATGCTTCCTTGTACACAATAACTTATGAAGAATTCACTTTTCCCTACAACTTTTATTTAGATATTTCGCTACAAATTATATATAAACACTTATGTTACGTTTTTGTAATTAACTTAATGAATTTTCACACAAAACATGTATATAATACAATGAGAACGGAGCCGTCTAGACTCATAAATAATTAGAAACGCATTCGGCAATTTATTAAATAGCCTAGCGAAGTGTTACTACGATAAGGTGGTCTAGACAAATAACGGTAGTATATTTAAATATCCACCAAAAAAAAATACAATATCGAGATGGTTAGCCTAAAGTTACCTAACAAATTCTAGATTAAAAACTTGTTTTGTCGGTTTTTAGCCTGCAAATGTGTCTGCCGCTCCACTTCATCCGCAATCCAAAATGTTTGTGATACTAAATATCACAAGATGTTAGGAATAAAAGAAATTAATTAAAAAAATTAAAATAAAGAAAACAGTACATTTATTTTTTGCGTTTTTTTGTATATTTTAACAAAATTGATTGCTAAAAAAGTTACACGATACATAATGATACAATATTGGAAATACGGTGACACAGTATTGGAAAATGAATATAACATTAGGTTAGTATTGTTTTATTACTTTTCATTCTATAATATTCTTGTTAATCGTAAGAAAGGGTATATATACCCTGAAACAGTTCGAAATCAAAGTCAAAATCTCCTTATTCAGGAATATACATAGGACCATTCTGAAACGTCTTAAATCTAAATGATGCTACGCCTGGTCGTACGCGACCAAGCTGAGAAGCAAGAAACTGGGCTTAGTTGATTTTTTTTTGTCGTAACGAACAAACACAAGAATACGATGAGGGATCCCCATAAACCGACCACGACCACTCTGTAAAGAGTGTACGATTATAAAGAATCTATAATATAGCCTATAGGCCATTACAATGACAAGTTCGCCTGAAATGTGAAAGCCGACGAGTTGTACTGTTTAATTTTCAAAGCTCAAAGCTACTAGAATTTGTCACGTACATTTTACGGTAGCTTACGCTGGCAGATACGATGTATTTTCCTCGATATGTCAATGACTTTATCTTTTTCGTAACGCGAATTCTAGCAACTCTGACTTGTATATTTTTTATACGCACTGTACTAGATTTGGTATCGAAGCAATTACAAAAGGCCGGTTAAGACTGACTTCTTTGTATTTCTTATCTATCTTTAACCGATTTCAAAATACCGTATACTATTCTTTAATGCGACGACTTTTTTATTTAAAAAAACATTATAGTTAGCGATAAATAACCAAAATCGATGTTGTTTGTATATTATTATATCTGTTAATTTCCACTGCAGTCTTGTAATAAAATTGAAAAGTGCGATTGATAATAACCGAAGTAATGTAATAAACATACTTCAACGCTACTTAATATAACCAACGCTGACCACGATTGCTGAAAAGCACTCAAAACACGTGTTTATAGATGTGTGTGTATAATATAAGTATTATATTTGAAATACCAATCATATTTAGTATGGTTTTCATATATCGTGTACGGTCCGCCTAACTTCTATAGTCGCCAATAAAACATGGCATAGGTATAGGATCCACATAAAACATGAATTTTAATTTACCAGACCACAACATTATACAATTTTATATTACCCTAACAGCAGTTAAAATTAAATCCAATTATTTCAATTTTTAACGGGTCGTTGAATCAAATTTTTAGTATAGTGCATACTGTTTTATTGACTATTTAACTTAAATGTTATATAAAACTATATATCCTTATTTGTCACGATTTCAAATTGTATTAAATAAAGGTTGCTAAATTATATCAAATATTAGCTTCGCCTTAATTTTGGTTAAGTGTACAAGTAGATGACCCTTCTGTTATCCTCAAGATGTATCCTTCATTGGAGTCACCAAGTTACGTAAGGAGGCATATGGCAATCCATAGGCATTTCATCTACTATGGTAAGGGTGTTTGAACAATCTAAGACCACCCAATGCCATTCATGGCCGTTCGACAGCTTCACGGATGGCAGAACTTGCAGTCTATGCTGTCTATGCAGTTAGTTCAATTACGTAAAAACTTAGTTTGTCACAAGCATACACACATTTATAGTTGTAGAAAGAACTTACTGGTTTACTGTCGCATAATACGTATTATACGATTTTGGCAATTAAGTATTATAATAATATATCGCATTCGTAGTAAAGACATAATTATAATTGAAGTATTACAAATTTTATATATATATATATATATATATAACCATATCAGATTCATATATAATAAAAATAAATAATTTTTATTACACCAAACTCATAATTAACTTAGGATAATAATTATTTTTTGATACGTTTTCTTGCACAACAATAATTGAACATCACCTCTTGAAATAAAAAAAAGTAGTATAAATGCATAAAGCATAACAATTTTTAATGTCAGCCGAGGTCATGAAGCGACTGGCTAGTGGAAAAAACGATGCCTAACACGCTAAGAAGTAGACGGCGCGCAAAAAATGATTCCGTGTCGTCGCCGACGGGCGGCGCAGCGTTTGAGATTCAACAGGCGTCTATGTCTGGATTCCGCGACTCGGCCTATCGCACACTGCGTTTGCGCATACACACGGCCATATCTTTATAGCACTATTTCGACAATTTGAATATTAATTGCTTATTTATTTATATTACGTATTATGAAATTAAAAATAAGCAATTAATTGAAATACATTTGTTATAACTCTTTTATATTTTCAATAAAACACCGATGTTTTGAATTGGTTAAAATTATGTGTATATCAAACTTGACAGTGAATAATAAAAAAATGAAAATGTATATTTTATACAATTTCCTATCCAACCCAATCCAACAATTTAGTGTATCAGATACTTCTAATTCTCAAAACTATTACAAATACAACCTTTTTAGAATTAGTAGCGAAAATTATTACCAGAATAGATTGCACAAGTTATAAACATACTAAGTTTTCTTCTCAGAAGTGAGTTGCTGAGTTTGCGAACGAAATGCCACCCAGTGCCTTCGCGGATCAATTTGAACGACGCCGTCAGTTCGATTGATATAGTTAAAGTTTAGACCTAAGGTTGTCGGTATACTTAGGAATTGGGCATATAGGAAATCATTGGATCGGGAATTATACGATTTAGTACAAGTACAAAAAATATATATCATAAACATATATAATATTTTCTTTAAATTATTTACAATAATTATTGAATAACTAGTTAGCGTATTTAAGCTAAATTAAACGTCTATAATGTGGCCAAGTTTAAACTGATTTCTAAAATGCTCTCACATCTAGAAAAGGGCCGATCAAAAACACTTAGCTGTAAGTACGAAATGTCAGCTCCAATTTAAACGTTTAGCGAATACAAAGACTATAATTTGTCTTTGGTATTGGAGAACAAAAAATGGTTTTTAAACAGGCCTTTAATTATGTCATTATTTTGGTCTTATGTTTCAAAAAAATATATCGATACGTGGAAGAGAGCTTATATTGATAATTACCGTTATAAATTAGTCTTATCGTGTTTTATTTATTTATTTAAGCCATATGCCACACATGTCTACGATATGTATATATTTATATTACATTACCAATATCTATAACATATTACATTACAAAAAATAAAATAAAATAATACTGAACACCATATGTTCAGTATTGTTGAAACCAGAAAATGCCTGCTTGATTTGTCCGGCACACTGTAGTCATACCTGTAGATTACCACCTGACCGAGTTTCTCGTCAGACTATAAAAGAAACCCTTATTAGGTGCACTTCAATTTAGAAGATGTAAATTTAGTTATCAACGCAATATATAATACATTAAATGGACTATGTTGGCGACCCCAACTTATTTGTTTTCTTTTTACGAGCGCGTTTTACGCTTGATTCTACGGAGGGAAACATCGTTAAGAGAAATCGGCTTGTGAAGACCCAAGAATCAATGACATGCATAGAAGCCAGTACCTACTACCATTACGAACAAATAAATAAATTAATTAAGAAACGTAACTCTAAAACCAAGACATATAAATAGATATCTAATATAAATCTCGTGTTACAATGTTTGTTCCCTTACTTCTCCGAAACGTCAACCCATTTAGAAATAATGTACTTGGAAATAATTTATATGGCAAAATAACGTTTACCGGGTCAGCTAGTTATTTAATAAAATATTAAAAGGGCAAAACTGTAATTACAATTTGTACACATACTAAGACAATACTCACCCCTGCGAAGTTCGAGAGAGCCCTTACTCTAGTTCCCGCTTCACATTTTATTGGGTGACTTCAGGGGAAAATGACACCAATTACTAATAACAAAGACCTGTTAAATTGTGTAGTATATAAACATTAAAGTAGTTTAGTTTTATTTCCTATTAACTTACATTTTTTTTTCAATCTCCCAGGTTGTTACCAAAATAACATAATTTGTCTGCAAATTTTAATAGATATTTGTGGCAATTTAACGCATTCAAAGATTTCATAATAACTCAAATCAGACTGAATTTTTCAATCAAAATTTTGTTTTTATATAAAAATTGTAGACGCCAAAAATATATCCTGAATGAATGCTAATAAGATGAAATCGACTCTTCTCTTATACCGTCAAAACAGAATGTCTTATACAACACAAACAGACAGAATAGAAAATATAGCCAATTAAAAATGTCTATGTAAAAAGGTAAATTTTCAAGCAACAAAAAGGCAAAGAAAGCCGCTTATTGTGACAGTGCAGGGAGTTGTTACTAATATGGACAGATATTTTTTGTTATTAATTAAGGTATTATAAATTATGATGGTCATGTGTTAGATTATGTCTTTGTAAAACAAAGTATCTTGCACTATTTGGCCAAAAATATTTTATTTACAGTTACGTTGTTTCCGAGATTTGTAAAGTACCCTAAAAGATGCTAGAAATAGTGGAATCTCCTGGGAAATAATCGTGTAACGTGACACTGAATAAATTTAAATTACTTGAAAGAGAGCTCGTGGTATACAAGTAAAACTTTAGTAGGCAGTAGTGCAGTACTAAAAAGGATAAAGATGTATTTGAACTTACGTATTAGTATTTTGAACTCTGGAGGACAAAGCCCTAAAGGTTTATGACCGCGTTCGTCTATCACTCGTATTGCAATGTCTGGGTGTATTTAAGTTTGGAACTTTATAAAAACTTATTTTTCAGTCACGATTTGTTTCGCGTTTGTTGATTCGATTTTTCTAGTTATTGAAATCTTGAAGCTGTTATATCATTTATTGTGTGTTCGCTGAGCGGGGTTCTTTGCTTAAATTTTATCGCTCTAAGTATCTTGTGTGATTTGTTAGCTCCTTTTAAATATTGCTAACTATTTATTTGACTTGAAATGTCAGTTTTAGTATTCAACTTAATTTTCAGATTAAAAAAATAAAATACACTGAAATAGACAATAAGTTCGATGACCGATACCAAAAAAAAACGATATCAAAAGACAGCTTTTTAAAAATAAAAATTGATATATTTAAAAGTATCAAAAATATGTGTTACCTACTAATGGGAAACTCAACACCGGCCAACTGTCAGATATTATACATTTCTCAGAATCACAATTTGCTGTTATTAGTTGTAGGAATCAATATAGTGTTTGCACACATTGCACGTACTATGTTTTTTGACGCGTTATATTATTAATATAATTTATAGAAGAATAACAAAGTAGAAGAAATAATTATTTATTTCTTAAGTACGCGATATTTAATAATTGTATTTTTTTGGAATAAATAATAAGTGTCTTTAAGTAATATCAAAACTATAGTTTTTATTGAAATTTTAAGTTTTCAATGTGAATAAATTGGTTAACAACGATGTAAATAATGTGTCATCATTCTTATTATTTTAAGTTAGGTCAATAGCTTGCTGATTAAGACTAAAAGGAATCCCTATTACCAACGTGATTATTAGAAGTAACTACTTTAACTAGTTGGCTAATATTGATTTCAAATCATAAAATTTACAGCTGATGATAGTACGTATGTACGATATGTACAAATTGATAAAAAGAATTTGTTATGGCAAACATGGTTTATTATTAAAATATCAGTGTTGACGCAATCAAGATGCGCTTGACCCCCTCACCGGCCGCCCTGCAAGGCGCTCAAGCCGCGACGGTGAGGATGCAAGGGCGCCGTGCGTCTTGCCGAAATTATTCGGGGCTCGCTGCACAATCGATTTTTCCCGCCCGATGCGGAAAATTGTTCGGGGCGGGGCGGGTGTGGGAGGGGGGGCAACGGCAGGGGGGCAGGCGGAGTGCAGCGGGGCGGTGCAACGCGCGCCGCCGCCGTCCGCGGCCAGACAGTAGGACGGCAACGCCACTGCGAGTCGGTGACCACGGCGCGAAGAGCGCGCTCGCTCCCCGTGACATGTAGCGCGGCCAAGCGCCGCAGCCTCGCGACCACACGCCGGTGGCGGCGCCCATGCGCCCGCCGTCGGCCCGAGACCCTCGAACCTTATAGTGTTACCGGTGCATCTGAAGAGAGCTCGTCCCGTCATATCGACACCGTCGGATGGAACCCGGAGTGCGGCGATTCGCAAGGTTAGACTAATATTTGAATGTGAGTGTTGTGCGCCGCCCGAGCCCAAAGGCGCCCGCCGCAACCCTTCAGCCGTACGCGCAGTCCGCACGCTCAATTCTAGGTACGTCCGAAAAAAACGAGGGAAATCACCGATGACTCATACGGAAAACCGTAGCGTGCGTTGAATTTTGTTTTATTGATACACTATAATCCATGTTATAAGGTATGTGGCAGTATACGTATTCTCTTTATATCAACATTGATAACAACTAATAATTACATTTGATTTGATTTTTTTTCTATGGTAATATCTCTCTTTATATATATATAATTATTTTAATATTATTCATATGTTGGTATACGCAGTTACGTTTATTGTTTACACATTAAAATTTTAACATCATTAATTCATATTCATTAACTAACATAATATTGCCACCGATCTTCAATTAGATTTATTGCACACAGTGACTTTGTTATCGTTTCGCGCTTAGCTCCGTTTGATGTATTTTCGTTAAAAATATAAGACCATATTGATCTAAAAATATATGATGAGATTTTTCAATATTTCTGGCCTGGTTTTTGTTTACACAAGAACAAGTTTAATTAAGTTATCTTATATTGCAATTAAGAAATCAGAAGGGATTATAAAAACATCGTAATGTTGAAGGATGATTCTTATGAATTATTATAAAAATCGTTTTTCGTAATTTGCGTTTTATTATTTATCGACATAAAAAAGTTTTAAGATATGGTTATCGTCTTATGAAAATACAGTTTACTATCTTTTAGGTGTACGATAAGAATTATTTTGGTTTCGTTACTGACCTATCTCACGTTATACTGAAGGCAATTGAATCGTTGTTCAATCAAATTCTCTAATAATTTTTTCAGTTCGTTTGAACTATAGTGAAAACCATACCAGTTTTTTTAATTGTGAATTTTCTTTATGTTTACAGAATATTTATTTATTTTATAAAATAATTAAATAGAGACAATTTTAGAAAAAAAAACATATAAACTTAATTAGATACAACAGGCCTTATCGCTAGAAGCGAATTTCTCCAGGCAACCCTATTCATACTTAAGTTTTGCACTTTTATGGTCTTGCATATTTCTCCTTTTCACTTTTGCCTGGAAGAAATGGTTTATCAGTGATCTGATGTGACAACAATATGACATATAGTTTAGTTAGTTACATCAGGTGAGTCACACAATTATTATTTTTATAAAGATATTCAATTAAGTTATTTTAATCTTCCACTTGCCATATGAAGATTATTCTTTAGTGTGTTATTTAAACCCATTTATTTGCTGCTGTGATAAAAATCGTAGATTGCATATCCTTAAAATAACCTTGCGTTCAAGGTTATCTAGTAAAACCTACTTGTTATCACTAAAAGATTTGATTATGCTCATTTTTTTACATCATATTTTTTATATAGACCTTACGGTTAAAAAGTATTTATAAAGGTATGCAGTAGTGGTTCGGTTGTTATGTTTTATGCAAATTCCTAGGTTGGGCAAAAAGCGCTTCTTGGTTCAATTTTTCGAATTACCACTAGTATGAATTATCATTCAAGCTCTAACTCGAAGGTCCAAGGATCGATTTCTTAATTTTTTTTATCAGTGATTCATGGATAATCTTCACCCTTGAAATGTATATCAATAAAATAGATGTACATAGTAATTTTGCCTTAGTTTTGTTGAGCAAGAGCAGTTCTGTATTCATTTTCATTCATATTCAATTCAGTATGAGAAAAAGTCTAGGAGTTCGAAAATGCGGGTATCAAATCCCCAACCTAACTGTTAATAAGCACGCTTGAACCATTTCACCAATACAGCAATAACTTTGAGTCTAAAGTTAAGGATTGGTTTGTTATCTAAAATAAGGTATAAACCATTTATGAAACCCAATAATAATATTTTTCGTTCATTATTTTTCTAACCTCGCCTTGGGTTCCTACTATCAAAGATTTATTAGTTACATTGTGAGAAACAAAGTCTATTCTTGGTTCTAACACTAGGTCATTTAATTGTTGGTATATTCTAGATTTAAATCAAGAAATTGTTAGATTATTTGTTGATTAAACTATACGGTTAATATTCCGTCAACTATTATAATGTATTTGTTTTGATTCAACCATTTCCTGTCCCACGCTGTGGAACTAAATCGCTATGAACTAGTATTAACAAAATACTGAAATGATTAAGATAATCTAATGATTATCTTTATTTTTCATTAGAAAAATAAAAAAATCTCTTATCTTATTTTTTTCTACGAATAGCGAATTCAACCAAAAAATATGAATCCTAAACTGCACTCTATGTTTAGTCAAATAAATTTTATATTACCTTATTTGCGACTATAAAAAATTGAAATATTTAAGTATTAAATATTTAATTTCTTTAATAATTTAAAGTACTATTTAAGATACGGCAAAGCGCTCATGGCGACTTCACAACTATCAAATTATTGTTAAAATGAATATAATATTTTTTTAACACTTAAGTGTTTGATTATTATACTTAAAAACAAATGTCGCTCGGCATTACGCTGGAATGTCATAAATTTATATCCTAACTATAAAAATACAGAACTAACATCGTTACAATTTCGTTGACTTCTCAAAAATTATTCGTTAAAATATTTAGCGGCGGAGTGCAGAGTGCGTACGTAGCATTGACGCCAAATTCACGTTAATAATATTTCGGGCATGGCAACTATCTGCAATCGAAAAAGTCGACAGCGACCGTGGCGCCTACGCACACATAGGTAACAAATCAACACACGTGCACTTAGCTCACAATAGTCACCTAGGTCATATATCGCAGTCTATTCACGCACACAGACGCCGAAAAATCGCCAGAGCATAATATGCCCGGACGCAAAGTTTACCCTTGAACATGTGCATAATAGTTGAGACTTAATTAGCGGATTGATAAAAATTTGATAAACCCATTTATTTATTGTTTTCTGTGATAAAATTAATGTACGCGAGTTGCGAATTATCGTCGTTTACGTAAGTTTTCCGATGGTTTCTATTTTAATACCGTTTTTTAAACTAAGGACTTTGTTTATTATCATGTGAGCATGTACGTGTTACCGTCAAACAATTAGAATATTATCATAAAATGTCTGAGTTAATTTATCTGTTATGCGTTACGCCTAAGCCAGTGAATTAATTTTGGTCTAGACAAATCTATGTCTGGAGAACATCCGTTTTGCTGGTGAGTAATTAACAGGTTTTTTTTAAAATTATAATTCATCTTTAAATTAAACGTATTACTTACAATTTAAACTATTTAACCCTTTCGCTTGAATATAATATTTTTGGTGTATTTTTGCGAATTCAGAGACTGGAAATCGTACTCGTGTGTACTATGGAAATCCAATTAAAAATATATGCGTGAATGAACGCAGTTCATAAAATTCACTACAGCAAATCTGGCTTGTGGAATTTAAAAAATGAGGGATTAAATATAAATATTGATTAAGTTTTATCAATAAATTAGCATTACATAATTTTGGATGTATAAAAAACATATATACAACTAAGAGAGTTCATCAAGACTGTAAAAAGATAAAGATTTAGCCTCTCTAGTAAATTATATAAGTACCTTTTCATCCTGATAACGTCGTCGAGCCTCGTTTCGTCGTTTCTTCTCTTACTGGCAAAAAGCTTTTTCCGGTTACTTACAAACTAGCGCTTACAAGAGCTACATTTTAATCAGGTATGATACTTTTATATCATTATATACTTGCTTAGCCTGTTCCAAAGCTTCCAATAAGTTAGTTTGATGATATTTCAGATAGTAGGCAATACTTTAAAACAATCTAAACCATATTATTAAGTAACTTACTATTGTCGCTTTAGACATTTTGTTATCTTTAATAGGTTATATTTAAATAATTGATTTCAATATGTTTGATATTTTTTCGAGGGCGCAGACAAGTTTTATGCTACATACAGTAGAATATATAACAGTGGAATAAAATTTACACGAGTCTTTTTTTGATATAGGGTAACTACGATCTTCCATAGCCGTAAACAATAAGGCGTATGGTTCAGTCATTGGTTATTCAATTTAAAAAATCCTAAAATAATCAATTTGCAACAAAATAAAAAGTCTAATTCAACTTATAACTTAAGTATATCTAATAAGATGCTCGTTGATGTCTTATCAAGGTTTGTCCTAGCCCTCTACAGCTTTGTACAATTGTCATCAAACTCAAACTCAAAAATATCTTTATTCAAGTAGGTCTTTATAAAGACACTTTTGAATCGTTAATTTTTACACTACCACCGTTTCGGAAGGCAGTCATTTACCGAGATAAACCGGCAAGAAACTCGATAGCTGCTCTTTTAAAATAAACAAATAATACAAAATTGTGTTCCTCATAATTAAAATAACAAAGCATTGTAAGGCTACTCAAGAATTGAACTGTCCCGATGCTAAGCCAATTGCCGACACATTAAAGGGATTTATGTCCTCTAAATATTCGTTTACGGTTTAGTATGCCTTTTCAACCATAATACTCTTTACGCGCGTTTTTCATCTATATGATAGTTCTCAATCTAGTATTACACCATGGCATTTACCTTAAAAAAACCTTTTACATAAAAGGTAATTTGAAAACAAGCTACTCTTTACTAAGCTGACTCATATAGTCAACATTTAATCTAAGACATGTTTTTCTCAACGTCATCTTCAAGTATCAATGTCAATGAACAAATTTATCGGTACAGCAGTATATAGAACGTAGATTTTCAACGTTATATACCTCGAGTAATAATTATTATTACTTGTATTACAAAGTATTGCCATCATATAACCTACAGCGTCAAAAGCAATCAAGAAGCTATAATAATTGATAATTAAAAATTGTACATAGTTGTTAAACACGTGTAAAATACTTATTTCCAGTAACAATATATTGTATAGTTAAGCCGGATACGATTAAGAACAATACTTTATGACTGTAAGTTTGTTATACTATGCCATTTAAAACTGTCTTGTGTCTACGACGCGTTCAGCTATCTAGGTAAAAACATCTTTTGTGTGGAACCAGTCACGACTACGGTATCAACATATTATGCATTGGCTCAAAGATTTGAGATTATAAACCCAAAAATTACTCGGTAAACAAGAAGCTTTTTTTTGTGTCTGACTTCGTCTGACCTTGTGATTGTCTACAAAAACTGGCCTAGGGGACTATATAAATTACTTATATCCTCATATTATAAACTAAACATTTTAGTTATTTTATGCATACTAGTTTGAATATTAGTTAAATTTAAACTTTTTAACTTACTCTAAAAAATGTTATAAAACTTACACACACACATACGTTACATATCGAGATAACTCGTATGTAAAAATGTATTTATTTGTGGTAATGAATATTTTAAAGCAAGACATTCTGTCTTAATTGTGACGTCATATCGTCGACAGAGATTAGATAGATAATGTCAAGTGACGTGCGTGGTACACTATTAGTCTGAAAAGAACGGGACGACGACCTCATCTTTGCAATTGAACTTTTTGCTGCTAGTATTTTGGAAATACCCATGAGCCTGTTGTTATTTTTTTAAGCGACTAAGTTTTTCTATTCGTAATTTGTGAGTAATAAGTGTAATACTGCGTGTAATATATAGTGCAATTAAGTAAACGTTTGCTTAATATTCTAGCCAATTATTAAATTTGAATTGTACTGAATGCGATAATTAATAATTCTCATATGTTTAATTATCATATACAACTGCATAACGATAAAGTAGTTTTTTAGTTGCTTATTTAATACTGTCATACAATAGTATAATAAATACTGGTTATACAGTGTAAAAATACAATAGCAGTGACGTCAATTTATCGACGCGATCCGGATAATGTAAGATAATCAATTTTACAAGCCCATTTATTAAAGTAAAGAGCATAAATCGAACATTGCAAGTTGTCACGCCCAAGTTTGATATGGTTTTCTGAACAATAATAGTGAATTTATTGCAACTATCCCGATGTCGATAGCTTTCGTGCAAAAATTTCAGCGTAGGCGCAACGCCCCAACCCGTGCGTACTTAAATCCTTATCCAAGTATAAATATCAGTAATGTTTAACTTAAACATTTCTTAAACGGATCGTGTTATATTTATATTATAATAATAAATTAACAATAGTATAAAATACATTTTTAAGTTCAATACAATAAATATATCAAGGCATGGCAGTAAATATGTTTTTTTTTAAATGAATGAAATTCATGTTATAAACTTATACCCATTATCAATATAAAAAATACCTGGACAGCATGGTTTCAGCTATAATTTAAATCAATTCCTGCGATCGTTAATGACTTATAACGACACGACCTATAAAAAATTGTAAATCTGTAAAATCCAAACTAGATATGTTTGTACATGTTGAGGGTAAACGTCAAAGTATTTATTTAAATAGTCATTTGCATATCGCTGTGAATCTTAGGCAGACTCCTCACATGCGATGGATTTCTGTTCTCAAGACGCACAACACGACTATAAAACGAAATTTTACAATAATGATTTTAAAAAATAATTTTCCCAATGCAGGCTTGGAAGATCACATGAGCGTCCAACTAAACAAACACTTAAGCTAATATTGTAACGCCGACTTTACAATATTAGATATACCAACACTACGGAGTTAATATGACGTGTGGCAACACTAATATAGTTGCATCAACTTGGTGTGGTATCTAGCTGATAGAAGTTATATTAGAACCCCGTTTTTAATATATGTTATTTAAATTTAAATATATGTAAAAAAATAAAACTTTCTCTTATTGTACAGAATGTGATGTATCTAATGTATATTGATTATATCTTTTAATCAACTATTTTGAATTTACATAGATTCGCAGTTACTAAGCAATGAAAATTTCACTTTTTTAGGATTTTCTTCTAGTTTATATTTTTTATTAAGAATCCTTTATGAATAAAATGTCTGTCTTTAGTAGAAGAATAGGTTTATGTATTTATACGAACAATCATTATTTTAAAATATAAACTTTTGCATTTTACATGTTTATTTAATCATCATCATTGTTCATCTCATCTATATAGTGTTAAGATAAGGAATGACTTCTTCAGTCATCTGTTCGTGTAGTCGTCTTATACCGGCACGACTACCAACCTGCTTAGTTCTTCATAAAGATGAACATATAATACCAAAAAAATATGAACATTATTACATTTCATATAAACACTTATCTTAGAAGTCATTTGGTAAATGCATAAATTACTTATAAACGTTCAGACTGATAAACGCGGAATTTATAATGAGTGGAACAAGTCTAATATACTATCAGATAATAACATTTTTTAAATTAAAATATTCATGGTGATTAAATGCATGCATAGAAAATATTATAATTACTAATAAAGTTACGTTGGTTGGTATTGTAAATATAAAAATATAACACAATTCCTTTTTAATTATTTGATTTTCAACACTGTTTTACCTGTTATAGTTCTTACGAACTCAAAAATGTAATAGAAAAAAAATCGCAAAAAAAAAGTTTAGGTGCAGCCGGAAATTCATCACTTACGTAGATAACCAATCGGTAGGCAACTGTTCAAAGATATACATTGCTAGTATGTGGTGTGTGTTATTTCGCACGACCTTGATCCCCACGCAGTGTGCACGGTATTACGCGTGTAAGGTTAGGCGATGTTCATACTTTGCATTTTGTACTGAAATTCTAATTTTTCAAACGGCGCTACGGCCTACGGTTTTGTAGCACTTTTTAACTTACAAATATGATACTTATTGTGATATTGATACCGCTTCTGTATAAGGTTATTTCTATAAAGTTCATAAACTGTTTTGATATTGTTGTTTTGATTTGAGCTATATTCAATTAAAAAAAGTATATAATAGTAATTAGGAATACCTTTTTTGTACATTTCATATTATGTATATCATGAACCTAGTAATAAACATGGACAAAACAAGCTAAAAGCCAGATAAGATATACTAGGTAGACAAGCTTCTTAGTGCGTAGGAATTAAAACAAAAGTAATATTTTCTTAAATTCAATTCAATGAACAGTATGCTGTCTAATCATTATGTTGAACTGGAGTACCGAAGAATATTCATTATTAAATACACATCTAATCAAAATATATATAATACCTGTATTACTCTGCCCCTTGGCTAGTAAACATTCCAAAGTACCATCCTATAATGGGATTTTTAAAATGTATCCCATTGGTTTACAATACAGACGTATAAAATAGTTTGAGTAGCAATTATGTGACATCGAGAATAGCCATCCATCGCATGTGTGGAGGCTGCCTAAGATGATTAGCTCAAAGCAATATGCAAACTGCAATCACCGAAGATTGAGGCAGCGCTACAATGACCTTGCGGAAGTGGAATTTGCGTTTTGTGTTTGTAATAGTTATTTTAATACATTATATTTGTATTTTTAGATGGTGAAATTTGAATTTAGCTTATTCACTTATTCACAGCTATGCAATCATAATTATATTATAGAGCATTATCTAAGCATTATTGGTAATTTAGCTTCTGGATATATATAATTATATTTAATTTCAAATAGTTTAAAAATGACTTGATTAAGTTAGTTTAGGGTTAATACTAAAAAGACAGGAACTAATCTCAATACAGTATTTTTGCTGGTGCTTTATTTTATGTAAATAACATTGCAATCGTGGTGACAGAACAAGCACTGAATCATTTTTTAAAATATGTTTTCCGTATTTAATTAACATTACAAGGGAACCAAAAGGTTTAGCGTGTGTTAGGTCTTATTCAAGTTTTCTGTCAGGTTTATTATGTCCACACCCTTACACATATAATGCACGTAGCGTCACTATTGTGTGACGAAGGTCACACAGACATCTAGTTTAGTAACCACGTTCTTTAGTAATGACTATCTGCCTAGGCTATCTCGTTTTCCTCTTTCTGCTGAAATTTAATGAAAATAAATCAATATAGGTAAATCGTAAAAAAAGTATTTTGATTTTAATAAAATAAAGTTGTGTAAAATATATATAAATTTATAGAAGACTTCAAAACCGGTTTACGCCGATTATGACTGCAATCAAAATATACTTTCCTGCAATTTTTATTTCGAAATTAATTTTCAACAAAATATTAATTTGTAGGTTATGGTATATATCGTGTGCGTAACGTAAGAATTTTGTTAAAATCAATCAACATACCTAAACAAGTAGCAAAACTTCAGACAACCTTGATAGCAAGGTTTTATTTTGTGCTCAACTTGATAATACTACAAATATATGACACTGAAAAATAAATTGTAAGTAATACATATTATTATCTAGCTTTATAAAATATTTTACAGCAACTCTACATAAGCAGCGGCATACATATCAATAAGTAGTAGAATTTCGATTTCTAACAACTGAGCATAAAAGTCTGTCTGTGTCTGCCTTAAAACATTACTTAATCCGATTTTGACCAGTAAAAAAAAATTCTATAGCGTTTCAAGACGAATTAGTATTCACAAATGCCCGCCGCTCATTTAGCCAAACAAAAGGCATAGCCACACAAAATAGACATATGCCTATATGTTCAAATAATAAAAATAGAATGTTCCGCGTTCGCGGCCTTTCTGAAACGAGCATAATAGATGAGGAGCGGGGGGAAGCAGACGCCCGATGACATCACACTGGGTTGCAGTGCGGTGCGACAGCCAACTCTTGCGCAATCGTGTGCCCTTGATCTTGACTGCGTCGCGGCCGCACGCGTATTCGCACACATTTAAATAGTATTCGTCGCGACTATAATTATCTCTTATACGAAAATGGCATATAACATATTTTCTAAGTGCTTTAATCAAGATATAGGAAGAGGTAGTTTTACTGATTAGATAATTGGTTATTTCAAAAGTATAGTTTATCATTATGGAACGGCATTGGGGCCGTTTAATGTTGTTTTATATTAAATTGAGAACCGGATGAAAAGTAGACGGATAGGTTGTTGGAATTTAAGATTGTTTGAAATTTGGGTGTGAGTTTAAATCAACATTTATTGGAAATTTAAAGCGAAAATCGCAGTTGAAAATTTTTTATTTCCTTTTTTCTGTGGAATTGTATATATGTCACAGCACTTGTTGTTATACGCTGGTCAACTTGAGTTAAATTTATTGCAAAAGTTATAGAAGTGCTAGGGTCGTTATATAAAAAAGTGTCCTCTACCATATAAAGGCCTAACCTTACGATTTAAATAAGAACAAAAGCGTAGGGGCGTTATTTACCCGAATAACGATTATTATCAAGTCGTTACTCAAGCAGGAAATAGGCCTGTGAGCTGATAACAATTGAATTTAGTGTACTGTGCAAGATATTGCGTGACGATAAAATGTTTAAAACATTTGCTGTGAATTTAACTTTTTACTAATGAAAATTAATAAATTATAGGTAAATATTACACACATACTTTTATATTATACAAAACTTTGAAATATTGGTATAAGTATATAACATATTCAAACAAAATGGACAATTGTGGAAATGAAATTTTGAATTGGTGAAATGAATAAACCAGATTATTCTGGTTATTACATCATTGTAAAAACCACAGAAAATGTATCCTAACGAGAATTATTTGTCTGTGAGATTGCACAGACAAATAAGACAGGTAATTACCTAGTATCTAACTTAATTAATAATTACACTTACCTTATTTCATATATAACAATTCATATTATACCATAATTTGTTGCATAGTAATAAAAATGTTATCGTCCAGAAGAGATTATTTAGTCACGATGCTACTTTTAATTATTTTAACAGTACTATACTGTGTATCTTAGAACATACATAGACTACAAAAGAAAATATTTTTCCCTATAAGAAGTCTTCCACAAACCGACCTTTCATCGCGAAAATACGTAAAAAAATTATAGATTTTTTCTAATATATATTTTTTACATAAATAACTTCTAACTCACAACACAAATTAAATAATTTCAGTGAATTTTCTTTTCCTTAATGGTGTGGCGTTAAAATACATAATTATAAGCAAACACCACAACATCTCTGAGTTTAATTTTGAAAATAAATAGCATGGTAAAACATTTATGCATGGATAACTGTAGTACACGTGAAATTATATTACTCTTTGAAGGCTACATAATGATTGTAATGATGTTTAAAAAGTCATAAAAGTAAAAATGAATTCTCAATTTCAGCGGCGGGAGCTAGCTCAGACATGGGAAGTGAGCACTATTGCCTGAGGTGGAACAATCATCAGAGCAACCTGCTGGGAGTATTCAGCCAGTTGTTGCAAGACGAAAGTTTAGTGGACGTCACACTTGCGTGCTCAGAGGGTGCCTCCATTCGAGCTCATAAGGTTGGTGGCAAAATAAAAGAGTAACCGATACAGTGAAGCTACATAATGTATAATTCAATAATCTTGCTAAAAGTTCCGGTAAAGTTCCGGCTCACTGAATGCAACTTTTACATCACTGAATGATGAATCCTAAAATATCGCACAATTGGCAGTTACTATGACATGCAGATACACGTAGGTAATGCACTATGTGTCCTTCATGCTGCGTTGCAGAATGCTGACGTAATACAAAGATCTTCAAATAGGTATCTATAATAAATACATGCTTTATGTTTGAAATATACTTATATGTTTTGAGAACACTACAGCACTTTCATATAATATGAACAGTCAAAAGACACATTTAAAAAACCCTTTTAATTACGTTTGAAAATCAGGTTTTCTTCAACGTGATAAAAAATTACAAATTATCCAAAAAAAAATATGTTACAGGTGGTACTGTCTGCTTGTTCATCGTATTTCCGTTCGCTGTTCGTGGACCATCCTTCACGCCATCCTATAGTGATCCTTAAGGACGTGGGTTTGGAGGAGCTCCGAACTCTCGTCGACTTCATGTATAAGGGGGAGGTCAACGTCCAGTATTGCCAACTCCCCGCTCTCCTTAAAACTGCTGAGAGCCTTCAGGTACATTACTATTACAAATGTACTTAAATCAAACATTAGCTTTTTTTGTTAATGTTATCATTTTAATAAATAAAACTGAAGTAAAGCCTGCAGTTAATGCAATTATTGTATGGAAATGGAGAGAGAGGTTTACGGATGGTTACCAACCTTTAAGGCGATATTCTTGACGACCCTTAAGTCATTTCCGTTCCATTTTAAATTAGTAGGTACGTACCTAGACAAAGTCGTGGATACAAAAAGCGATATTTTGGGGAACGGGCATCGAGACGTCTGTAACAAAAATTAAAGAGAACTATTATATAATTTCAGGTAAAAGGATTAGCTGAGATGACTACATTAAGTGCCGCAGGTGTTGACGCTAGGAATGTTTCGGAACCTATGGAGGAATGTACAGCACAAAACAAGAATGAATGTAGTGAGTCGCAGGATAGATTACATGAAAGAGAATCTCGCGATAAAGATGAGAGACACGATATTATAAAAGAACCTAGAGAAAGAGAAAAAGATATACGCGAACCCAGAGATTTGCGAGAATCGAGAGGAGAAAAGGAACGTGAAGCCCGCGAGTCAATCCGAGATAGAGAACCCAGAGAAAATAGAGACACCCGCGATCATAGAGAACTACGTGACGGCAGGGAGTCTCGTGAATTACGGGAGTTACGCGATGTCAGAGAGGGACCTGAGACTACACCTCCTAGAATATCTCCTCTGCTTTCGGTGCGTAGATTTCGAACGGAATCTTCAATTGAAATACCGACACCTACGCATCCCCCTATACCTAAAGATGAACCCCCTGACGAACCTATGAGATCGTTATCACCAGAAGACGACTCAATTTCAATACGTTCAAATGGAGCAAGTGAAAGTATTGGTAAGAAAGTTTTATGTTTTTCACATAGGTTGCTAAAGAATCATCTAGTAGTGTTAGTTTAGGTCATTCAAAAACTACGCAGATAAAATATTAACATTTTATATTTAATGCATAAGGCATATGCAAATGACAGCTAATTTTTATATTTAAAATTTGTAAATGTCAACTATCAACAAAAATCATCTTGATTTCTGAATTAGAACTGACAATTGACTATGTACTAATAGAACTTGACAATATAGCGATTAGCTTTAAATAAGTGGTTGTTGATCAAAATCAAATATTAAGTACATAATTTATATGTATTTAATAAAGAAACGAATAACAAAAAAAACGATATTTGTTATTTAAACACTTGAAGAATTTTAAAATATCAGAATGATGAACATTTGGCAAAGTAAAGATTTTGCAAAGTTTTTACAGCTTCATACCAAAAGATGGTATTTTAAGCTAAGTTTTTTAAAGTTAGTTAAAGTTAAAAAGAAAGACAATTTTAAACAACATCTAAATGTAAGTAAAATATTTAGTTTGACCTAACATTGCTAGATAGAGCTTGTACTAAACTTATAATTTTGAGTTAATCTGGCTACATCTCCAAATTTGGGATTTGAAGAAATTCATTTATTTCAATTATCTTATACTTTAAACTGTATATGGATGAAATCTTGTCTCATATACTCACTACTTGCATCAATTGTAACAATGGTTATATTTTGTATTGGTAAATGTCAGCTCTATCTAACACTAAATAGATGTTAAAGACAGGTATTTAAAACTGTATTATTAATAGATTAATAAGTAAGTTGACATTTAAAGAAATACTTTTTCAGGTATAAATATGACAATAAACAGTCACAGCAGCCTGTCGTCAAGATATTCACCTGTTGAACAAAGATTGAGTGTCCTTAACACATTGCCACATCCGGGGTTGCCACTCCATCCTCACACATCCCTGCCAAGTCCAAGGAATGAGCCTATCGCTGGACCATCAGGGCTGCCACCTGTTCAACAAGTACCATTAGTAAGCAAAATTATAATTTAATACATTGTATAATATTAAGGTCTGAGGTCCTTGTCACAATTGAACAACATGGAGCATATCAACTGAGGAATAATATTTGTGCTTATATAAGTCTGCTAAAATTATGATATAATTTCTTTATGGTATTTATTTAACAAAATATTATTAAGTTGTGTAATGTAATGCAGCTGAGTTCATTATAGAACCATTGTAGAAATATAATTGAGAGAAGTATTAATAATTACAGTCATTGAAGAAAGAAGTAGACTGGGACCGAAGTAATGAAGATAAGGGTGGTGAATTGTCAGCTTCAGATTATCGACTGCAGCATGAATCGGTGTGTATTTTGGTTTTTTATTTCTAATCTTAAACATCATAATTAATATTTAAAAGTTTACAAAGCTTGCATGAGATTTGATGTTTAAAATTAGAGTTAATGGTTGTGGTAGTCATTTGTATATAGTGTCGTAAAATTATAGGCTATGCGCTTCTTTTCTATCCTTATATGTTCTTATTAATTTATAGTCCATAAAAGCAGCAGCAAACCTTTTATAAATTACAATTTATTGTATGTTTATAGAAACATTGCATTCTATTGAGATCCTCTCATATATCCTCATTTACAAAATTTTAGAGATATCCCTAATGTTTCAACATCTCAAATAATAAAAATTTGTTTAAGAAACTCCCTTGGCTATCAATTGATTACTTTATTTTAATTTGGAAAGGTTCTTTTGGCCAAACCCTTCTAATTCTAATTACTTGATACATATTAAGGCAGGTTTACATGAATTACATATTTTCTACCTTAAGCGCTTAATCTTTATAAGAATCATTTAAATCCACATGCCATTACTTTGGTTCATTATTATAAGTAGATATTGTGTTAATTATTTTTGTAATACCTGCATGCTTACTGTGCTGCGCTATTTGAACATGGAATACTATGCCTTGCTGTCAAGAAGTTGACCTTCATTTTGTTGGCCATCATTTTTTATATTCATTCGTTTTGTTTTGGATTTATATATTTTGGGCAACTTTTTTTATTTAAATTTGGCCATTTAATGCATACCGTTATTGCGAATCCGAGCGTTGTGCGCGCGCGCGTTGCTTACAACAAGGCATTACGCGTCCGGCTACCGGGTTCACTCCTGCACATTTTTGGGCAAAAATGAGCGTCAACTTCTTATTTAGATAGTGAAATAATAAAGAGACTGCATCTCGAATTAGAATGTAGTGGTAGAGATATTGCACATGTTTGGTCCATACAACGAAACAAGAGACAAAGAAGTTGATGTTCTTTTTGTCGTTGCAGGAGTATGAGGGGCCCGGTAGGGGGAGAATTGAGGAGGGAGAAAGGGCTTATCCGTGCATACATTGCGGCGCGGCGTTCCCACACCAGAGCAAATTGACCCGCCACATATTGACCACGCACACATTAGACACGTTAAAATACCGAGACGCCATCATGGGCCGGCCGTTGGGGCTGCCCATGATAGGACAGTTTAGTGAACCCACGTACTTGAGCATGCCGACTGAAGAAACACCCATCGATTTGGATATAGGACCCGTGGAACCCGGGAACGTGGTACTGTGCAAGTTTTGCGGGAAGAGTTTTCCCGACGTGTCTTCGCTCATAGCACATCTGCCCGTACATACCGGAGATCGGCCATTCAAATGTGAATTTTGTGGCAAGGCGTTTAAATTAAGGCACCATATGAAGGACCACTGTCGAGTGCACACCGGTAAGTTTGTCACTTGTGTGTTTAGTTGTGTCGTGTTTTTTCAAGTTTTACAATTGCGTTCGGTTTTCAGGAGAGCGTCCGTTTCGTTGCGTTCTGTGCGGTAAGACGTTCTCGCGGTCTACGATATTGAAGGCGCATGAGAAGACTCATTATCCAAAGTACGCTAGGAAGTTTCTGTCGCCGAGTCCGGTAGACACGGAGGAGGAGAGCCCACATCAATGAGTATGACACCGTCGAGTGTGCAAATTTAGTTAATGTTTGAGGTTTAGTGAAAGTTGGATATATGGAGGACAATATATTGTAAGTAAATAAGAATGTGATTTAAACGCCGCAACTGTGATCTGAATGATATAAATAATATTTGATATTACACTTATAGATAAAATTAACACAAACATTTTGTTCTTCTCGTAAATTCTTAAATGATTTTCGCTTTATAGATATTTTGACTATTAGGTGCTTTATTTACGCCTTATATAGAAACTGAAAACTGATTTACAGTCCCTTAGATGGCATAGCCAAAGTTAGGTAGTAAAGTAATAATTTAAAGTTAAACTATATCGTATTCGCTAATTTTGCTTGTTTTTTTTTTGATAATGTAAGTCTATATTTTGAAGTTCAGTTATGTTAAATTATTTAAAAAGAAGTTGCGAGTAAAATTGATTATGTTTGATAGGGACTTGCAATTGTTACAGACAGTAGTGCAAACCAGATTTAATTTTATAAACCAAATTAAAGATTGATTGCGAGTGCTTTAATAATCTTAGATATACGAAAATGCACTCACTATAGTATAGATAAAATAGAGATTGGAAGTTTATAAATTTCTGTCTTGACGCACGCTCCCCAGAGGTAATTCGAAAGCAATACTAAGGACATATAAAATGTAAATATATATAGTTTGATACATATAATCGGATTTTTAGGAAATTTATTACTATAGGTTATGAGAATATGCTTCTGTAGTTTAAATTGGGGAGATTTTTTGGATGTGTGATCATGGGAATCAAAGCTTTAAGCACCATTTCAGTTCAACCCGAAAGTTATGCCTTTTTGCTCTATGATATCTATTTGGAATATTTTCAAGCACTTAGTAGCTCGCTCGGATTACAATTGTATGCCGTCTAAGAAGGCTCACACCGCATCTTAATACCATAGGCCTGCTTATTTTTCTTAAATAAAACTAAAGAGTTAAGCAATGCAATACAACCCCGACTTTTTACGATATAAACACTTTATAAAGCGTTTTCAGTAGACGCATAGAGGTGAAAAGGCATAGCTTATATCAATAAACTTAATTCTATTTTCATACAGGATAAACGACTTATAATTATTTTTGTAGAATGTTTCAAATGCTGTAGTTAGTTAATGGTTTGTGAATAGGTTAGTGCAAATTCACTCGAACATCTAATCGTACGCATTTGAAACTCTTCACAATAGCTGTGTTCATGGAAATAAACAGAGTCTAATACAGGGATATTTTACGGATTATATTCGTTTTCATAATATATAAAATACCAGAATTATTTTTTTGCACAAACCATAGCTGTAAATGTTGTTGATTACTCCTGTAAAATAGTTCTCATTTTGATAAATTCACTTTAATACTCATAAAGCTTTGATTTTATATGTCTATTTAAAACAGCTTCATCACGACGATATCTTGAAATGAATTACATATTCAATTACGTGGAAATTCTTATTTTAAAATATTGGCGATGACATCTGTATAAATCTTTATGGCGGACCACGTCTATGGTTAGATAATTGACCATAGTTTTATCTTTCTGTTAATAGACAAACTTAAGGCGTTGTCGTGATGCAGCACACAATATGCGAGTGTTTTTAGATCACGGCATTACTTCTACGGTACTCTAGTTAAGAGACGCATCTAAATGTAATTTAACGTCTAAAATTTTAGATAAACATATCATTTACATCTGATTATAAAGTAGAGATAAAAGAATTATTAGAATACTAAATTATATCGTTATTTTTTTTCAAATAAGCGTTTTAATCTTTTAGGGTAGATTAGGAAAACATTGAAGGTATTATGATTATTTAAGTAAAGGTCTGTGATATATATTAAAGTAGGAAACAATATCTGGGAGGTTCGTTTTGATCTCAGCAAGTAGTTCTTTTCGATGTCAGCAACAGAGAGGAAGTCAAAATTAAGCTTACCTATAACATCTTGTGCAGTATAGCATCTTAAGTTGATAATTTCTTTTAAATCCTTATGTTTTATCTAATGTTTACATTTGTGAACAGATTTCCCAAAAAAACATATACGCGAAATAAAAAAAGCAAATAAATCTACAAAAAAAAATATCTTTAGGTATCCGCTTACGAACCGTATAGTCCGAACTAGTTTAATTCTTAATTCAATTCTGTGACTCGGATCTCATTTATCGATTTTAGATAGTAGATAGATAGTACCTACATAAATCTTATACTTTCATAAAAAATGTACTTAAACCAAAATTTGTAACATCTCTTAAGCTTTTAGTAATGCATAAATATTTTCATATGATGTGTTCTTAACTAGAGTATCGTGGCTATGGGCGCCATATTTCATGGCTACGCGTGTAAAAACGTCAGTAAACTTAATATAACTTTTTTTAAACTAAAATAGTTTCTCCTCTTAGTTACTTAAAATAGTCGTATCTGTCCTCCGCACATATTTGAATTTCGAACTACCTTCGAGTGGCCATGAAGTTTGGGGCTTAAAAATCTTTTACGTTCATGGAAAGTTTTGGAAGTATGGAAGATATTGCTAATAGTAGTGTAGGAAATTCTTCCAGCACATGGTAAGGATAATTAAGTATAGTTATATCTGCGCAGTGGTTAAATTGTTTCAGAATGTTTGTTTATGTAGTTGACTAGCGAGATAGTTGACATTAAACACGTTGACCACATAAACATTCCATACATAGGTACTTTATAAGTGCTAAAATTTACTTTGCCAATATTGCGCACAGAAGCCTTAGATTGTTCAAGTTTTTGCATTCGATATTCAAAAGTTAAAGTAAATTTTAACACTTTCACGTTTCGTTACGTAGAATCGATATTGATAATTTCTTCATGTAAAATTTTAGAGTCTAAAATTGTATGAAAGTGTGTTTTGTTCTTGGCCTGCTATTCACAGTTGAATGCTTATTTATTTATAGATTTAGAGATTGGTAGATGCGCTAATTTCCGGAGTTTGTTCCCTTTCACGAGTTAACTTTGGTTTTATAAAACTTTACTTGCTTTTTAGTAATTACCCTCTAGAGTTACTCTGCTATATAGCCCGTAGAACATGACTGTCTGTGTTTTCGTTAGGAAACGTATGTTGGCGTTTTTATATTATTATATTCATCTATTTTGACTCGTGTAAAGACAGTAAAAACGATGACGTAAGTACACATAGGTATATAATATTTATTAATTAATATTACACACTTAATGTTGCGATTTGAAAAGCTGCACTATAATTTTTTTCAGAGTCGAATGTTACCATGCAAAATAATAATGTAAACCTTTATTAATGTTCCTCTTCTTATTTTAAGAAAGATTGAATATTTACAATTTACAAATAGTAGCATTATGAGAAAAACACATGCCGTGTTAATATCGAGGTAGATTATAATAGAATGCAGTTTAAAATACTATTTTGTTTCCTGCCAGAGGCACTATTTATTGAATAATATATTGTTATATAATTCTATGTATTTATTATGTAAATAGGTTATGCCGTTTGTTGTATGTGAGAAATAGACACATCTAAGTGCAGTTATTCAAATTTTAACATTTATCGAATGCTACATAAGAAAATTCACACGCAGTTAGCACAAATATTATTATATATTTATTATGGAGTTACACAAGTGAAAATCTTAAGTGACTAAAGCACGGAATGACGTGTTTTTTAAATCGAACATCAGATTGTTTAAGTATATGAATTGTGACCACGGTTTTATATTTAGAGTGCCTCTTGCCTATTTAAGATTTTGATATAAAGGCTGCGAATCACGGAATAGTGTAGGAATGAAACTTAGAAGAAATGTACAAATTTTATGGTGAAAATTGTAAGTTGCGTTATGATATGCAACTTGCATATATGTCAATTGTCAAATTCAATGACGCTTGTGTTTGAGTTAAACCTCCGTAGATAGCGCATTCCAATCTTAACAGATTTAATTACCAATTTATTTTGATGACCAATTAGAGAAATAGATATTTTATATATTTTTCTAAACTGTTGTGGTACAATATCGTTTAATTAACAAATATTTTAAGTGGCATACCTAAATATAGAACTTATTGCAATTTTTTTCTAAGTTCCTGTAGTTGTATTAATTATTGTATATTGGTACAATTTGTTTATTGATAATTTGTTTATGCTAATTTATTTAGATTTAGTGACTATTAATTATAATTGAGTTAACGCCATAAATTCCGCAGCAATTAATCGGTTTTGAAATTTTAGGAACCGTTTTTCTATTCACGCACCATTTGTACAATATGTCTTATATAGTCGCAGTTTATGTACATACAAAAGGATTTTTTTATTTTCATTCGATTAATTTAAAGTCATTCACCGTATATTTCAGCACAAGAGCAAATAACTTTAAGTCATTATGATTATTATCGTACAATAATTATTGTTGTCAGATAGAAAAATCTTAGACTTTTCCCCTTAAACTGTTTCATTTTACGATCATGTTGATGTTTTAGATTAGATAAATCTGTTTTGCCTTTACATTTTTAATTAAAAGTTCATATGTTGTGAAAAGTATGGTTTTTGTTAAAACTTAACAATATATCGGAACCGTCAAGGATTGTAACGTTTTGTCAATTCTATAACAGTACATAGGCCCGTCACTGTTGATCATTGTAACTTTGAAACAAATATAAGCATATCATAGCTGTAATAATACAATTTTGACAAATAAAAGCTCTACAATCATTATGTTGCATTTTTATTTAAACTATCCATAATCATCATTTATAGGTACGTACCTATTCTTTTAATATTGCATCTGAACGCTTTGAAATTACATTTACTAATAGTTTTAATATCGAATTTCAGATGTGTTTGGACATGTCGTGTGGTACACCGGGCATCCCCAGTCCGATCCCACCGAGGAGCCCCACTGCCATTCCGCTGTGGTCACCGTTGCTTGCCTTACAGGCTTGCCGAATCAGAAGGTATCTTAGCGACGACTGTATGACTTATCAAAATCGCCACTTACTTCACTCTGAACGGCGCAGGTGCGGTGTATGCCTCGCCTCGTTTCCTTCAACTTGGTTACTTGAAAGACACGCTGCTCTACAACATGCTTCGCAGACTGCCTGTGAGGATAAGCCCTTCGTTTGTGAGCAATGCGGACAAAGTTACAGGTATAGATCCGCTTATGTCAAGCATCGAGAACAAAATCACCGAGCCAGACTACCGGCTGATAAGTTGTTCACATGCGACGTATGTGGAATGCAATTTAGATATCTGAAATCTTTCAAAAAACACCGGCTCAATCACACTTTAGAAAGGCTTCATACTAAGAACACTGACACTCCCGAAGAACCAGTGTCGAGCACCAATGAAGTCTTAATAGGACAATGCGGGGAAATGGATCTGTCCCTTAAGAAGAGAAACAGAAATGAATCTACTAGAAGCCCGCCCATCGAAGTTCTAGGTGATGCGGAACAAGACAGCACCGTTGATTCTAATGGCGCCACCGATTCAATCGTCACCGTCGATGATTCCACTGACTGCCGAAACTCCAGTGCTGAAAGTGAATCTAGGAAAGATGAGGATGCTGCCCCCGAAGAGAGAAAACGGGTTCCCGTTTCGTTCGCTAGCATCAGCTCTATGGCAGACAGCTCTGAGAGCGAATCAAGAGGTGACAGTGGTAAAATTGAAACTTCCAGTGCACATTCAGGTATTCTTGGATTTTTGCAAAACGATGACAGACAGAGAGATAGGGAGAGAAGATTCGCGTGCCCCTTCTGTGGCAAATGTGTCAGGTCGAAGGAAAATTTGAAATTGCACGTTCGAAAGCACACCGGGGAGCGTCCGTTCGTGTGCCTGTTTTGCGGGAGGGCTTTTGGTGGGAAAAGCGATTTGACCCGTCACCTCCGCATACACACAGGCGAGCGACCCTATCACTGCGAAGCGTGCGGGAAATGCTTTGCGCGTGCCGACTATCTCTCGAAGCACCTTACCACGCACGTCCACAACGCACGTTGATCGACAGCGCCGTCCTTGTTCAATCTTTTCATACCTCTATAGTTAACGACCGAGTCATTTAACAGCAAATCGGAATATTTTTTAAAACGTTTTTAACCTTCATAAAAATATATCTAAGCAGGTCTAACTAGATTTTACATGACTGTTTTCGTTTCGGACTTCTATTTATAGTTTAATAGATAATTTTCGATATTTATTCTATACATAATAAATGGGATAATATTTATAATTATTGCTAAGGCAAAAGAATAATATTTTGTATGTTTTGTTAACGTCACACTACATAACTGGAACGCAATAATATGGCTTTTTCGTTACCAAATTCAAGTTCTTATATTTCAATGGTTAAAACCGATTAGAGGCAATATAATGTATTCCATTAAAAACTAAAAATTTCAGGCATTCATTACAATTTTGTGTAACGTGCAAAATACGTTTATGCCATATAAATCGAAAATATTGATAGAATACAAATCTATGGGAATTAGCAAAATGTAGTCGTGACGAATAGGTAAGTAGGAGAATGCAAAAGCTGTGATTTCATATGATTAAGACCAGTCAACAAGTTTTAGAACATCGAAATGTTTTATGTAAGTAAATTAATATTAACGTTTTCATATTAATTATAGATATAAGAAATCTCTCTGTGCCAAAATATGTACCTCATATAAGTAAACAATGAAGTAGGTAAAATAATTATTTATTGCTTAAATACATTTATGAACAGGGGTCAACTTAAACAGTTTCAACAATCCGACCTTAACTGCTCTTTCAAACAGAATCTTTGTTCAATAACTAAAAATACTTGCCCGCAATTATAAATTATATTTTAAGATTTACACTAACTGCCAATAATGTGATATTCTTTATACAAATTAATCTGTTGAAACTTTTTGTATGAAATATGCTTTCCATTCAAACAGCCGTGAATATTTTTAAAACAATAAATATGTCAATTTTTATCAGTAGAGATAGGTATGTTGTGCCTAATAGCCTAAGAAGTTTTATTACTTTTATACATATACGTTTTCTTTTCAGACCGGAAATGAAGCGACTTTAAATGGTTCAATATTACTTAAATAGATCGTCGAATCGGTAACTACGATATTTCTTATGAATTGTGAAGCTCGCGCATAATAACGATACAGCAAGACTACTCTGTAAATTCAATAGCATTTCCATTCACGCAGTTTGTTAAGTTATTGAAAGCTATTTTTTTTTTGGTAAGTGGTTGCCAAGTCCTCCTAATGTTTTCTGAAGTTTTCGTTCGTTTATAATATCTTTGTGTCTAATGCTGCCACTGGTCAATTACTAGACACATGACGTTAGATTTAAACATTTTTTTTTTTCAATAAAGTATATGAACCAAGCCAACTTAGTATAAATACTGTCAATTACATTAATAAGAGAGTTATAGATAAATAGAATGCGGGCTAGTATTTTTAAAAAATAATTATTCAGAATATAGAGGTGTTTACGTACCTCACCCATGGCCTTCATAATTATGTTTAGTATAATATAATAATTATGTCAGTATATAATAATTTAGTTAATCTAGTTTATTTTGATAAATGACTTTCCGAACACAGAAAAATATTTTTATGAATAACAAACGCCAGAGGGATCTAATGTTAAGTAATTAGGTAATTGAATCTATAGCGTAAACGAAAAGCAATACTCTGAATTTTCATTTAATTTTTTATTATGTAAATACTCGAAAATAATATTTGTGGCAACTTTGTGAAACAATATATTTCGGGTATGTGGATCGGTGTAGTTTGATAGTGATACAGAATTAACCCGTTTGGAACGTGTCATCGAAAAGAAAATTGTGTATATGTAGATATTTACCCATTTATAAAATTATTAAGTATTCAAAATTGATGTTGACTGTTTTTATAATTATATCAGTGGTAGTTACTTGATGTTGTGGTGTAAACTAGTGTCTTATCTTAGTGGGCAAAAGCTTCTCAAAGGTTGGTCGCTGATACCTATAGCAATTCGATATTCCACATGCTCTCAATGAGTTTACAAAAAAATATTCAACTAATATCTGTTCTGTTGATAAAAATCTCTGATGAAGCTATGACCTTCTCATTTAAAACTTCCTACAGTGCTCAACATGTTTTGTTGTCTTTTGGCATCTCTCCGTGCATTGCCCGTAACACGATCTTACAACAGTGTTATAGAAATATCTAAGAAGGGACGTTGAACAGAATCTTTTAAGCCACCTTTAAGTCGTTTCAGCCCTTTTAGTATTTAATCGGTGTGGTCTCTTCTTTAAATAAATTTATTCATGTATAACAATTATGAATTATCTTATATTATTTTATTCGAATTCTAAAGAATATTTGAGCACAGCAAATGTAAATACGTGCTACCAGGTCAAATGTGATAAAAGTAGACTTTAAGAGATGTGCGGACTATAGATTTCACTTTGTAATGCAAGATTTATATTTCCTTTGATAAAACCGCATTATCTATTCTCATTTTTTTAGCGATGTGATGAAGCTGCAGTCACGGTGTGCTGTGTGTGTGGGCATTATTTATTAGGTATTATAAAGCATTGTTAAATGTAAGCGTGTAAAATGTGGCAAAAGACATCAGATTTTTTTTTTAAAATGGAATGTGTGACGAAATGAGAAATATCAGCTAACATCTAACATTCATTTATAGAAGCTCGCACACCTTTGGCTCTATATCTAAAAGATTAGATAACGTTTCATTTGGGATCTAGAATAACTAATGATTTCTCGATTCGCAAAATAATCTCCGTCCGTTCCTAAATGCCACGTTACTGTTTGATTTGGATTTTAACGCGATGAAAAAATCGTTATGCCGCGTAAGCTTGTGTTAAATCAAAACGTGGTTCTACAATGCTCTCTTTAATTGACCCGATAACATCTATTTAGAATAATGACGGAAACATTGGCATTTGGTATTGGTTGGTGACATTAATGATTCGAGTAATATACAAGTAAACAAAATCATTGAATGGTGATTTTTTGGTATTTTGTATAATGTTATAATTGTGATATTACTATAAGTTGAGACCGTGTAACGTTTAGAATAAGTATGTTTTCTAACGTCATGTCGCATTATATACATAACATCGATATTCTGACGTATAGAACTCATCCTTACCACCATTTTGACATAGTTGACGCTAACATTCAGATCTCAATTTCAGATATCTATTACGCTGAGGTTTTAATACAACTATTTTTAATACTGTCAAAGTGGTGGAACAATTGAAGTCTCTGCACAAATAGGCAACAACGATTGATTCTAGACTGATTTTCGGGTAGAGGTAACATAGGAACGTTCACAGACAGTAAATATTATTAATTTTAAAGCCAAACGCAAATTTCAATAGTGTGTTAAGAGAGTTTATTATTTTAAACTTATATCTACAGAACGTTTTATATGACAACCTTAAATTATTTTTCAGATGTATTGATTTTTTATACGTGTCCATATTTTACAAGGTGAATAGTGGTAAGTGTAGTTACATAGATGGGTCTATTAACCGCGTGGTGCTACATGTGTAATGATATGTGATAGATATTGTTCAGAGACATTTTATTTATCAAGCTTCCATAGATAATGTATGACAGCAATAATTTTGTTTAGATAAGAACCAACTTTTTTTTTTCCTAACTTTTATAATAACACCTGGTTGCATAGTCTGGCATTGATTGAACTGATATTGTAATTATTGGTGTTGATATAATAACGGTTTTTATCGATCGTTAGATATCATTAGCAACGAAAGTTTTATAATTGACGTAAAACAGTTGTGAAATGGGAATCTGATGATTGAAAAAAAAGTTTTATATATATTAATCGGGACATCGCTAGTTAGATAATATTTATTTGGGTTCGAATAAGAAAGCTCACTGTATAATTTATTATTTGTTGACTTGTTTTATGGCATTATCAAAACTAAGCCGCGTTAACCAAGCAATTGTACAATTTCTTAAGTATAACATATTTTTCATGTAAAGATAGTGATAATAAACCTCTTTAGTCCTCATGGAGCAGAAAGAGTTTGTTGACAAGGTTCGTTTTAACACACTTTTCTATGCGAAAGTTCACCCATAATGTTTTTAATTAGCGTTTAGTTATTCTCGTATTGTAGTCGATAAGTATTTGGCCGATCCCATTGATATCATTAACCGACTGGCAGGTGATATTTGTAAGGATGTAGAGTATGCGAGATTGCTTCTTCGTGTCTATAATCTATGTGTAATATTGATATCGACAACTTTGAATTGAGAATGCGATAGTTGGCGGCGTGTCTTCCATCATAGTGTGTAGCCCTGACCAGTTAATGTTGACCTATGTTGAGTTTTGTACTTCACGAACACAAAATGGATGAACTTTCACTATTTTATCCAACTGGTATAAGTACATTGTTATATTATATGATATATTTTTTTTACTGGTGTATTTCAGATAATTATAATTGTTAACCAAATAAGCCCGTTTTATAGTTTTAACATGAAGTTAACTTTTTATATAGGTATTTAAAGATTTTTATGTTAGTGATACCATCTATACAATGAAACAGTCCATTAATCTTTTGTCCATTGTCCAAACTTAGGTAAAGTTTCAAAATTTTTTGTATGTGTATGGAACACTCTCTAAATTAATATTGCTATTGTGTATACTTAATTTAAATATTGATGTGCAAAATTATAGTAAATGTCTTGGATCTCTAAAATTAAAAAAAAAAAAAGACAAAAACACTTTACAAAATTTCTAAATGTGAAATAAATGTGTGTGTTGTAGCGTTACCATTAGGCATAAAAATTTTACTAAAAAATATGGCTACTGATAGTGGGCGGTAATGCTCATTTTGAATTTTGTGTATAACTATGATCTCAGTCGAGGTGGGCATATTTTTTAGTGTGTTATATAAATATTTGGCACTTTAAAAAAAGGCACATTTTTCTTATTATTGTAATTGAAAAATGGTTTGAAACATGTTGAAATGGATTTGTTGATTACATTAATTTCATAATGAAATATATTTGTTTCATTAATAGATGATCTTTTATTTCGTCACATAAACCCACGCCATTTAAACTTAACTACACGACGCTAGAAAGTATTTTTCATCCTAACTTCTAATCAAGCAATAAATTAAAAATAACATTCATGCAATCTGAATCGTGGTAAAATATGTACAAACCCAAGATATAAGTTGTTTTATTCACTTAGAGGTCGTAAGGGTGTCGCACTGTTAAAAAATATAACAAATCTCATTAAGGGCACTTCATTAGTACAAGTATTGAACACTTAAACAATTTTAAATTTCGATATTTATAATAATAATATGAGGACACCAACCATTCACACTCGGTTACACGGTACATATTATATACTTGAATTAAATACACACAACAAATATGTTCGTCATTGTCGACAGTACCAAGAAACGAACCCGTTACTGGACTGCAGAGGGCAGAGGTTTGGCAGTCCGGCATGGTAACCATTGCGCCAACCGCGTTTTCAGTCGGTAAAATAAACAAATGTTCAAAAATAAAAAAAATGCTAGACGATCGATCTCACCTTACCTTACTAATAACATATTATTTTAACATGGGAGACAGAAGACTTGAATTTAACGTCATCACCATCTTAATCGATCTATATAGATATTATAAAAAAAGACCTTAAACGCGATCAATATATAATCAATACATAATAATCGTATTCAAGAATAGACTTAGGATTTTTTGATACACCATATTCATAATTATATTGATTCTAAATGTTAGAAGTCTGTATTATACGTAAGATTTTAACAGCCTAATAGAATGCAATTTTTAAAATTTAAAAGCCCAATAGCAATTAAAAACCCTTCGCGAAATACTTACAATCAAAATATTAATATCGCCCCTAGTAAAATGTAGAGTACCTCTAGAATTGGAAACTGATTACAGAATTATTTTATTATTTATTTCCGGTACACAATTTCTATAGACCTAATTCGTCTAATGGATTCGTGGCGCTTAACGTTAAAGACAAATTCCGTTTCCTTATCACTTATATATATACTCGAATTGGAATAAAATCTGATTAGTCTCCAAGCTACAAAGTAAAATTGACTATAGATTGCGCTTTATACAAAAAGCTTGGTTATTCTAGAGTTTTATAAGCAGCAATGGATTGTAAACAAAAGAAAGATTACCAGTTAATACAGGGACCATGTGAGTAGGGGGTCACGCCAGTAAGCCCGGGCGCAATACCTGTGGGAGGAGTAATCATCTACATTAAAAGATACCATCGTATAAAATTGCCTTAAACTTTGGGTACTAATATATTAATACATTTCCAAAAACTGTTTCTAAACATTTAGCAATTCTTAACTTTGTTCAAATGATAATGAGTAAAATTTTATTTACATAAAATATATCAATATAATTGCAAAACATGCTTCTTCCTACAGACATTCTTTCGCGGAAATTTGAAAATATTGAAAGACCTTTTTTTAGAACATAAAATATGTACAAAAAAATTACTCATGACTTAAATATCAAAAATATATATATACAATTTATAATGACTTGAATACCAGGATAAATCGGTAGGGAAAATGTAAGATTATAAATGGCAACTCTGGCGTAACCGGCCGACGCCGTGGAGTTCCACCAGTCTGCTCAGGCACTCGCTGAAGTCACGTCGTGTTTGTTGCTGATTTATTGACACTCATGAACATTACAAACGCGAGTGACTGTGAGAAATCACCCAAGTTTTGCTTCAAGGTCACCCGCAGAAGTTCTTAACCAACCCTCTGTAGGTACGTATTTTATAAATGATATATACGTACTTAAGATAATTCTTATCTTAGGAAAATTATATTCTTTTTAAATCAAAAGTCCTTGGTAATTATACATAGATCTTGTATTACACACACACTGGAGAACTATTAAATTATACAATTCAAGTAATAAAAAGAATAGTTTGTTTTCAAACCGCAATTGATATATCCTGCAGTCGTGATGGCTAAGGGGCGGCGGAAACGCCGGGTTCATTCAAATAATTCAATTAAATCTCGCGCTGTGCAGAGGGCAACCAGTTTCACAGCTGCAAATCAAAGTAGGGACGGATAATTAAACAACAATCATTTTTGTTCTATCATATATGTCATCTCACCTCTATCGTCTCTTCGCTGTCTTGTATTTGCGTTCAATCATTTTAAAATTATTCATAGAATTTAATAAAGACGGAAATTTCGTTTTAAAATCATTTATTGAAATAAATTATTACATATATTCACTAGTTATTGAACAGTTTTCGAGTTTACAAGTAACTTTGTACGGCGGAACAGGCTTTGAGTCAATTTAACATGTCTAATAATAGTTGGACAAAAAAGGTCAGGAAAGATCGCTCAATGGGTGACCGTTTAGGTACCGTGACACGTCGATCATGGGTAGGGTTACCACCGATTATTAAAAAACCTATATTCACTTTTAGATTAACTAATATTTTACAACTAAAAGCAAGTCTCCGAATTGATGTCCGTTGATATTCAATATCATTTGGAGTGGAGACTTTTGAACCTTGGGGTACAAGCGCACAGGCGGGTAGTTAGTACCGTTACAGCATATCGCGATACAGCAAGGAAATGCCGCCAACACTCTGCCTCAAGGACCAAACTTTTTGAATTTGTTTTAGTGTTGTGAGTTGATTTGCTTTTTATCTTTTATTGAAATTGCAATGCCAGTAAATTTTGAAAATATTTTTCGTTTAAAGATTATAGTCATGAAAAAATGGTCCTACTTATTAAAAGTACTACTGACTTATTAAAGTAAGAACACAATGCGTTATGTAATACGTGTTTGAATAACAGAAAATGCAATTTTAGAAATAAAACAGTTAATATATTATTAAAGCACAACCCTAACAATAGTGCATCAAAGCGTTATTTTTCTCTATTCATTGGTACAAAAGCATCATTTAACTCTCAAGCGGAAAATTGTAATACGAGTACAGTCCATGTTTTAACAACAGAAGGTACGACGTCAATTTAATTGAAAGGATTAATAAAAAATCCAAACAAAATACCAATATTTACGTGATTAATTTGACTATGATTGTGTGATTAATTTCATCGAACATCGAACACACAAATACATACATGAATTTTGGAAATAAATTAATATCATTGCATACAAATAAAAGTCATGCCAATTAGGAGAGAAAGTTAATAATTATATTTTGTATAAGCAAGCAATGATTATGAAATAGATAAGTACTATATTTGTACATAAAGGTGCCATAATCCAATATGAAATAAATTATATAATTATTGTTGACTCCTATAGTTTAAAAGCTAAACTTTGCGATTTAATTGCTCTAACCATTCCGTGTCACCGCCAATACGTATTTCAATATTATAAAATAATGAAAAATGTTTTATCGGCATAGTCCGAGATATACTGTGTCATAGTGGTTATAAGTACTATACTCAGCTTCTCAAATAAGGCGAATTTGCGAGTTATAAAATTATCGTCTACCTATTGTTAGCGTTAAAATTATTCAACCGCCCTATAAAACACTATTAGAATATCCGCATTTCAGAGTGCTGAGAATATAATACATACTATAGTAGAATACTCAATAGTTAGAATCGTTTTTATGCATACGTTATGACAACGGTTAGAAAAGATGTTATTGTCACATTGTGAAGACAATCAATAATAAAAAAGTGTCAGTACTTAAATTAGCGATTAAGATTAAGAAGTATCTTAAAAAAACAATAGATTGCGTAAATATTCAAAACTTATATTAAATCATCACGTAACAAAGTTATATCTAGATTTGTTAATGATTTTAAATATACAACGGAAATAAACTATTTCAACCACAAAGTTTGTGTCTACGTTTAATTAGATGAGACAACGCTCGTTATGTTGTTGACTTTTTGAAACAATACAATACTTACTCTGTGTGAAAGTCATTTGGGAAATTAAATTGTTATGAAAATTCTTCATTTTCCTCCTGTTCCAGCAAAAAAATACGCGAGATAATTCGTGTCGCAATGGTCTCTTAGCTATTTAGCGGATAAAATACGTTAGCAAAATGTTTTTCTTATATCTCTGAAAACTTATAACTACGTTATGTTATTATTCTTCTAAAGATTTTTCGACGTTTTCTAGTTTAAGAAAACGGTACTCTTTAAAACGTATATAACTTTTCCGCTTTTCCTCTTAACGACTGACATTAGATAACTACTCAGCCCTTTATTGCCTCCAACACAGAACTCCAAAAGTAACAAGAAACAACTTTTTCACTTTGAGAGATGCCTGATTTATTTTCATCGAAAATTCACGTTAAAAATGACTGAATACGTTCTGAAAATAAACTAATACACTTATCGCATTTCTCTAATGAAATTGGAGTTGCCAAAGTATATGTGCAATAGGTCACATAAAGATAAAAATACGCGATCTATTTCAGTCTTCATTGAATTTGAAATCAACGATACAGTTTATATTTATTCAATAATATTACACCCTTAATTTAATCAAAGCTTTGATAGTTAACATAATAAAGATAACAGTTCTCCTTATATTGCGTGCACACAATTAGAAGAAACAACACTAGTAAACTGAAATGTATTCGTGTGTAATAATTAATATATATGTTTGGTTGATATATTTTTTTAAAATTTAAAACTGATACAACTCTACGTAATATAATAATAATCCACGTAAAATTCAAGAGTGAGTCTCATTTTTAATATGAGACATTTCTTTCGCATCGTGCTGACACACTTATGAGATTTTTTTTCATATATTCAAAGGAAATGTTGGCATTCCTTAACAGTATAACCCCTCGGGTGTAACATTAGAACTCGTAAATCATACTTTACTCCCGTTAGAGACAGTCGCTACCCTTCATGTACTGCATATTTATATCCAACATTGGAATCAGTTATAAAATGACTGATACCTCTTGTAATATCTCTATCTATCTCTCTCTTTAATGACCTGAGTGTTTCATGCTTTCAGCATGTTTTTAGAAATTGTTAAAGGCTTCATGCTTCTGAAATCTAACATGTAAAAAACCTTTTACAAGTTGGATTTTATAAGTACGTAATCCAGTGGCGTTACAAACTTAGATGGTGTTTTGTGTTTTTTTTATAGAGAAGTCTGCTGTCAGTTTTCAGTAGTCCTACTATAAAACTAAAGGGTTCTAGGATCTATATGTTCTAGTTAAATGACTTTTTAGGTAGTTTTGAGGGGACTTAAAGCAAGCCGCGGCTCAGTTATACTATGTTTTCAATATTAGATTTTATAAAACTCCCTACGGTAAGGTTAGTTAATTCATGACGCAGTAGCTATATAAAATTAATGGGTGTTAATTTAAAAATGGGACTAAGCACCGTCTGTATACTGACTGAAGTCGCCGAATAATCTTGATGTTATCATTAGTTAAAAAATACGTTATCAGAACACCACAATTTGCGGATTGGACTACTGAAATAAATTATAACCTTTGCGGTATCAGGTAATTTCCATAATGAAGTCTTGTTTAAAAGTGGGTGTATGTCTTCAAAAAACAAATTTTATGTGTAAAATCAGTTTGTTTAAATAATTTATCATAGAAATAGATGGGTCTTGGCCTCGCATTCCCATTTATTATTTCTTTACAGTTTTTTTTCTTGGGTCTAATACATGTTGTTTTAATCAAACATTTCACTTCACCGTAGAAGCAAGAGTAAACTGTGTACATTCAAAGATGAATTGCACAGATAGGATTAAAAGCATAACCTTAAAGTTGAGAAGTTTAAACGAAATACGTTAACACTGTTCAGTTTTCGTGTTTGACTTATTTCAAAATACCTTCGCTATGAGTACTAGGATTATCCGCTATAACAGAAATGTATTTAAGTTGAAGGTTTAAGTTATAAAGCGCTTCAATTAAATATTCCCAAATGCTATCGAATTGGTAGAACGTTTCACGCAATATCGAAATTAATCTACAAACTTTCATGGATAACCCGATAACCCGACGATCCTGCGGTCGGTTAGGGCGAAACAATATTAAATGCTTCACCCTAACGGAATCTGGCATAGTGAATGGTTCTGTTTAACCTAGAAAACCATAATAACAATCAAGTTTTCCCATGCCTTGTTAACAGTATGAACCTCTGATATTAACATATACTTAAAACTTAAAATAAAATCGTGCTACAATTTAATGTTCCCCTATATTCATGACAATATCTTATTACGTTGATACAATCTAAACGTGTATCGGAATTAGGACATACTCAAGTATAATATTACATTATAGCGTGACCGAGCTTTCGTAGCACTGTTTCCATTTACATAACACAAATAAACCTTGAAGGTAAGAGCGGCAAAACAATTCGAGGTCAACTATAGCCGTTATTAAAAACTCATAATTTTTGTTTATTATTTAACGAGCTTATAAAAAAGAGTTCGTGTAAAGCTGCTAATTATTAAGCTTTTAAACTAGTTTTATGGAACTCGTAATATACATACAATCTATATTATATACCAGTAACATGTGTTTTAATGGGTGTTTATTCTTAAGTTACTACGTATATTTTTAGATGTGAGATATGATAGTTTGCTTACGAAGTTTCACATCACGAATTCTTATTGATAAAAGAATAGGGCAATGTAAATGCACGATTCATGTTTTAAAACCACCTAACCACTACTAACGCTACCTATTAAAACATGATACACTGTAGACATATATATAGAATATGTGAAGCTGGGGTTGACATGAATGTAATGATCCATTTCAGTCGATATTACGTTAACCACCTCTGTGATATGCTATTGGATACATTTCTAACTAACGTTACGGAGGATGTTTTTGAAATATCATTTGATTCGTATAACATACATTTAGAAGTATTTTACCATAGAATTAAATAATAGCAAACGTATTTAGTACATTAAAAATATCTTTATTCACATAGGTAACTATGGTACCCTTATAAATCTAAAAGTTATAAATATGTGATATACTAAAAGTAACATGAATGAGATAGATATACATAAATCATAAAATATATAAATCGTAACGTACAACAAATAATCAAAAGTGGTCCCCAGAGGCAGCATATCGGCAGCAATTTTATCAAAATTAGGCATTAATATTAAATTGTATCAAACAATCATTAAAGTTTATATATATGTAACTTAATGAGTTTTTTCCTTTCCGATGCTAACTTAAATTAAGTGTTTACTTTGACAATCGATATTGCTTTGCATAATAAGAATTCTAATTTGCATTCGAGCTTCAAAACCAGGGAGAAACTCAACTCTCATTTAAATTGTAGAAATGAGTTATATTATTGCGAATATAAGTTTTTATATAACTGTGGTATTGATATCATAAAAAGGTACTATCAGCAAAATAAGTGTTTCTCAGCTTTGTAACAATAAATTTGCAATGTTTATATTTGGCTTTATTGCCTTAACCTTTACTTATATTTCCATGTATATCATTATTAATTATCCAGCGTTGATTTAGTTTGGCGTATTCAAGTATATTACGTGATTCAACAAAATATTTTATTGAAATATAATCATACAAATTTAAATATTTATTATAACAGTGACTATATTAAATAATAAAATTATTAAATAAACACAAAATATTCTTAATATTAACCTAACTAATATAAGTAACTTAAAATAAAACAAAACACAAAACTAAAACAAATTTAAAAAGTTTGGTCCCTGTGGCAGACTACCCACAATGCTGGCGGCATTTCCTCGCTTTTTGGCGATGCTTACACGCTGAGCAAGGAAAGCACCAGCTATTTAAAAGAGGTCACTTTCATCAAATTGTGTTAATTTTAGTGTCAGTGGCTACAATTTAAGAATTAATCATACAAATTGCAACGCTACATTTGCTAACCGTACGTCGCTTTGATTTCAATGCCTTTGAGAACTAGCCTATATAAGTGTCTATTCCATTTTATTATATTGCCATTCTGTGAAATCGAATATATTTATTAGTCTCCCAGGTATAATACGCTGTCACCCGTAATCTTCACTGATTTGATATTTCACATTGACATTTAAATTAAGGTCGAAGTCTGGATGTTTCTGGATGCGGGAAAACATCGAAAAGTGTTTGTTTTCGTGACTTCTTATGCTAATTCATGAATAATTTCACGGGTGTTATTCTTTGTTCCACTTATTCACCTTTTACATTTGTTAATTATCACAAAGCAGTAAATTTGGAAACTCTTTGAAAGGTTAAGTGGTATTTATGAAATAACCAAAGAAACTGTGTTGGGATTTACGTTTGTCAGTTTACCATAGCAGTGCCATCTATTGATTACTTACTCAATCCAGTCGAAAAGTATGGACATCTGCTAGAATCTTTTGGAGTTAACAGATAATAGTGACTGTCAATTAATTATATAGACAAATAATTTGTAATAAAATAAAATTGCGACTATAATTAAAGATCTAAGCTATCCTATATCTCAAGTTGGACCAGACTGCTCACGGTGTGCCAATTTTATTTAAAATGGGTTATGTAGTTTAGGAGTCCATCAGGGACAAACATCGAGACATGAGATTTATATATATAAGACAAATAACTTAAAGCCACTCAACCTATAACGAATAACCAGCACGTGCGCAGGATTGTTAATCTCCGGCAACGGGAAAAGGAACTATTATTAAAAACAATATAAATCTGAACATCTACATATTACACCGTGACCTCACCCCTTAGGTACCGGCCTTGTTTCTATTTCCAGCTGTACAAGAATAAATAAGGACGTTCCAAGCTCAAAATAGAGTAATCTGATTTAAAATAGGTTATTTCAACAGCACACACACGCCTTTAACCGAGCAATTGAGTTGAAAATTTAATTTTTGCCCTCAAACTATGAGTGTTCGTTAAATATTTGGTGGCATTCAATCTAGCCGCCTGATTAACTTGGCATGCCACTGACATATTCTCGCAGGTTTTGTATGTAAAGAGAACTGAATATACATTTTAGTAATTTATCTTCAATAAATATATATTTTTTTCAAGTGGGAGTAAATGACTATAAATTTACACACATGTGGCATCTACTTCTTTTCTCTTTCTCTTTCTGAATGAATTCTTCCTGTGCACACAAGTGCTTTGGTGCTTTTGGACCCTGGGGTTTGTACCCCAAAAGTCTTGAATTCAACTTGGAGAAAAGACTTCAGTACTTTGTCATATATTAAAACAGTTTGAAACACAATTTAATAAGTCTCATATGTAAAATAGGTCTTATAAGTTTAGAAAATGTTGTAAGAGTTTTGTGATTTTAAAGCCGAGTGAAATTATGAGGCTGTTTGTAGCTTCGAAACAGTCTTACTAGATCGATACACTCCAGACTCGACAGTTGTAGGTATAAATTGTTGAGGATACGGGAGGATTGCTCTAGAATTACATCGCACATACTTTAAGAATTTGAATTTCTTCTACAAAATGTAACAGGCTTTACTTTTATACTGTAGAAAATCATTCAAGACAAAATATATTTAAAGAATACAGTAGTAGAAACGTGTTAATAAAACGTTTATAACCTAAAATTTAATGAATCCTTCCTTTAATTTCCCAATTCCTAATAAAGCAGTATATTATAGTATCGTATTATATAACTAATACTAAATATACGATACGATATAAAAAGTTTAATTCATAATATTTCTTCAAACTCTTCACAATTCTCGAATAACAGTACTCGGTCCTTGTATATAAAGCCTCTGCTCTATGTAGTCACTTCCCATTATGTTGTGCCTTGGTAGACGTCTTTGTAAGAACACTTTACATCGTCTACATACAGAAACAGGGTAGCGCTTTAGAATTATCACTGAATAATATCTTTCAATATCATAACTATTAGTTAAATAAATGTGATATTTGAACCGAAGTAAATATTTGGTATACATCTGTACAGTGATGTGGCTTAATATGAAGATTAGCTCGGACGAAATGGCATGATTAGGGGAGGCCTACTTGGTAGCGTGTAAAATTTTCATTATAACTTAATTGATATAATTAGTGTATTATAAAGGCTTTGATTTATTGATTATGTGTGTAATATTCGGCTACTGTCGGTTACGGTTGTTGTGCTATTACACTTGTTGAATAAATTATGAATTGGTTAACAATTAATTCAATTAATTATAAATATACGTCGCCATATTTAAATTATACAATACCAGTTATAATATATTGTAATTTTATATAGTAAATATATTACCGAATATTACGGTGTGAAAACCGGCACGTATCGAGACTAGTAAATCACACATAAGTGAGCTCAAAGCCAGCTTTATAATTTATGTGTCAGGATAGGCGAGTTGGCAATGAACTTGTACAGGGAGGTGTGTCTTGCAGGCTGCAGTGCCCAAGGCCGTCGCGTCGCACATAATTAGTGTATTATAAAGGCTTTGATTTATTGATTATGTGTGTAATATTCGGCTACTGTCGGTTACGGTTGTTGTGCTATTACACTTGTTGAATAAATTATGAATTGGTTAACAATTAATTCAATTAATTATAAATATACGTCGCCATATTTAAATTATACAATACCAGTTATAATATATTGTAATTTTATATAGTAAATATATTACCGAATATTACGGTGTGAAAACCGGCACGTATCGAGACTAGTAAATCACACATAAGTGAGCTCAAAGCCAGCTTTATAATTTATGTGTCAGGATAGGCGAGTTGGCAATGAACTTGTACAGGGAGGTGTGTCTTGCAGGCTGCAGTGCCCAAGGCCGTCGCGTCGCACATTGTATAGCCACAATCGATTTATTGAGCGGCGCGCGCCGACCAGGCCTTCTTACCCCACCCCGCGGCCTCTTCTCGTAGACTTAGCGGCTTTTATCACTTCTGTGACGGCACTAATCTATTAGCTACTTAATAAAAATGTCATAAATGCTAAATGTGCTATAAAGGCAATATGGTTTCTTACTCGATCCTACACCCTCTACCTTCCTTCTACATGACCCAATACGAAAATAACTATTTTTGTTTTAATCGCAATCTTATGAAAGAGCTATTAACTGGGAAATATTAAGTCGAATTATAATTGTTTTTCAACTAAGTGTGGCTTATATTGGCGTGATAATGTCCCCAAAGGATTATTCGTTGTCTTAGAATGTTTATTTAAAACAAGAAGATTTCATCCAACAAAATCTTCAGTTTTATAATATAAATAGTAATAGAAAACTACATATAAGTTAGTACGTTAATAATTATTATATAATTAATAATTCACGTAACGTATAACTATATATAACGTATAATTAAAGGCTCAATGTAATAAATAATGTCTATTATGTAAGCAATTTTGTCCAGATGTCCCCATGATATTAATGGTTACTACCTAATTACCTAACGCAGATAAATTGTCATCTTCTATGAAAGTTGTACGTAAGGATACCGTAGGGTCGTTAGCTCGTTATTCGACGCAACATTCTGCATACAGAGTAACGGTAAGTTAATTTACACCATTCCCGAAGGACCCGGCCTGATCTCAAGTAGGTATTGTAGAAGTTTCGTGAATACATGAACTGAATTCATTTATTACTTTGAGAACGGGCCATGACTTAATTATATTGTCGTATGTGAACGTCATAGGTTAATTGGATATTTAATTATGCCGAACTCGAGTTTCAAAATGTGTTTGACTAGGTTATTTGGAATTCATACGATCTTAGTATACCCGAGAATTCCCGGGCTGGTAATAATTGATACTTGTTGATTTTGTACCAGCACCGTCTTAACTGCATTTTAAACTTTATTGGTAGATTTGTTCACGTAATTATAATGGCTGTCTTGGTTTTTACAGAGACTAATACACGTGGCGTGGTAACTGCGGTGTCTTTTGTTTCTTATTTAATTCGCACAGATGTAGGTCACAGAGAAGTAAATCGGTTTATAAACGAATGTAAAAGTAGTGACTTTTGTCATCCCTAGTGGTAACAAGGCCTTAATAAATTCATTTAACAACCACGTAATAAAGTGCTCATTATTTTTGTCACAAAGCTCTTCGCACGTTCCCTCATATCGTACACAATGATTCAGTCGTTAGGGTTGCCAATAAAAATGAATTAAGCCATCAGGTGATAACCCTAAAATACGTTCCACAAATTTTCTTTACTGTCTGGTTTAAATGGTTTTTTCGTTTCCGTCAAATAAATAATTGCGATAACGCGTCATTTCATTGTCTATTCAAATTAATTTTGAATTTATTAATTTATCTTTGTTACATTTTCTTTTTTGAAGATCCTATGAAACCTTCTTGCTCTTTATTGAAATAGCAAATAAAATTCTTAGATTTTCAATCTACAATGATGAGTTTACGGCTTATGACTAATTAGCTTTATGATGTGTTGCCGGATTTCATTGGAACGTCGCAGAGGAACACTAATTTCAAAGGATTTACAGCTGGTACACCAAAATACACTGTATATATATACAGAATATATCTAGTAGACTCTTTTTTACCGTTATTACCGAAGGGAAATCTTTGGAATTTATTTACATTACATGTAAATTGTCAGATGTATTTTATCTGAGTGTAGAACGTTAAAAATCGTCAAATATTTTGAAGTTTTTGTGCGAACATATAAGAGTATCGTTCTTATGTTGAGTATGTTTTTGCTAATTTTAAGCATGTAAGTACCAGAATCGGAAGTGTACCATGACTTAATAATCTTAGAACGGGAGATTTGATTGGCAAGTATTTGTCTAAAAACCGTATGAATTATTATGTTATTTACTGCATGAGTTATATACATAAATAATTATCCAAGTTAAATTGGTCACAAAACAAATCTCCTACAAACAACTAGAAACGTGGATTTGTTTTCCGGTAAAACGATAATTCTTTCAGGCTAGGGTATTAGGATAGCATCAGATAGATAAGGAGCTAGAATAATATGTTCTGATGGTATCTGTCCTTTGTTTCTCTTCAAGTTCTTGGTTAAATTTAAACTTAAATTCACAAGAAAGAATAAATTAAAGCGTTTAAACTTTGATTTAAAAAGTGGTGTAGTAATATAGTGCAGACAGAAGTGGCATGGCCTAGATTATTATCGCAACCTAAAATCTATTTTATTTTTAATAATACCAAGCCCTAATCGGTTAATTTTATGAGGTTATTTTAAGTAGAACATTATTTAGATACCTTTTAGTACTAAATCCTAATAATAAATCGTAAGAACTTTTATTCATTATATAGTACTCATATGTTTTATTCTTTTTCAGGTAAATCTTTATTGGCATCGCGTTGAGTGAAGAAATGAGTTTTAACAAATATTCCATAATCAAGCTCGCAGACTACTTCAGATTACGGCGTGAAACTTCTCTTTAAAGTGAAGAAGACTATAAAGTCACTATGACTTCTCAGAATAGGATTGTATTTACTAAATTACTGTTGTGCTGTGTTGTTTCTACGGCGTGGGCAAGATCATGGGCGAACCACCATGACACAACGACATCAACCACTCACACTACTCCAACTACTAGTCAATTACCTAAAAACTTTCACAATGATCCACTCATCGTGGAAACTAAAAGTGGTCTTGTTAAGGGCTACGCCAAAACTGTGATGGGTAGTGAAGTACATATATTCACGGGAATTCCATTCGCTAAACCACCACTTGGACCCCTCAGGTTTCGCAAACCTGTCCCTATAGAACCATGGCATGGCGTCCTCGAAGCCACAGCCATGCCGAACAGTTGCTACCAAGAAAGATATGAATATTTCCCTGGATTCGAAGGTGAAGAAATGTGGAACCCAAATACAAATATATCAGAAGATTGTCTATATTTAAACATTTGGGTTCCTCAGCATTTGCGTGTACGACATCATCAGGATAAGCCCTTAGCTGAAAGGCCCAATGTGCCGATTCTTGTTTGGATATATGGTGGAGGGTACATGAGTGGTACAGCAACACTTGACCTCTATAAGGCGGACATAATGGCTGCATCTAGTGATGTTATAGTAGCCTCGATGCAATACAGAGTTGGCGCTTTCGGATTTTTATATTTAAATAAATTCTTTTCACCTGGTAGCGAAGAAGCCCCGGGGAACATGGGTCTATGGGATCAACAACTGGCTATCCGTTGGATCAAAGAAAACGCACAGGCCTTCGGCGGCGATCCTGAGTTGATAACATTGTTCGGGGAATCCGCTGGCGGCGGCAGTGTAAGTTTGCACATGCTCTCACCAGAAATGAAAGGGTTATTTAAAAGAGGAATATTGCAATCAGGAACTCTGAATGCACCGTGGAGTTGGATGACCGGTGAGCGAGCTCAGGAAATTGGAAAAGTTTTGATCGACGATTGCAACTGTAATAGCAGCCTTTTGGCGGCGGATCCAAGTCTGGTGATGGATTGCATGCGCGGAGTGGACGCTAAGACTATTTCTGTGCAACAATGGAACTCTTACACTGGTATATTAGGTTTTCCGTCTGCACCTACTGTTGATGGGATATTCCTACCCAAAGATCCTGAAACAATGATGAAAGAGGGATATTTCCATAATACTGAAGTACTGCTGGGAAGCAATCAAGATGAAGGTAATATTTTAATTTATTAAATACAAAACTAACCGTTTCTATTACATTCATAATACTTCTATAATAATAAAATATTGTCTATTACCGGCGAAGTGTTCAACCAGGGTACCGTATAATTTGTAATTTTTTAATTATTAGGAACTTCAGTCCAGATGTCATTAATACTTTCCGTGGTTTTAAAACATTTGATTATCATTTAAAAAAATCACTCGCTTATTCTTAATAATGTTATAAGAAAGAAATAGTGATGATACACATTGTTTCTTTCACAAACGTAACAGTTAACAAATTAATAACTGAGAAACTGCTATAGGATAACGCAATAGTTGAAAAAAGTAAGTTTACAGTACTTTTAATCTATAAAATTGTATGAAAAGACAATATATAACCTCATTTGGTAATTGTTTCCTTTCAAATATAAGGGCTCTTAGGGAAGCGTCCAAGAGTGCTTGCGCCCTATCAATATCGGCTAAGAGTTGGAGGTCGTTTGTCCTGAACACCTGGCCAAGGGGGTCAGAAAGGGGGGCAAACCACGAAGGAGGCACGCATGCGCGCTCAGTGTAAACACAACAATACAACTGCGTAGATTTCTCGTACTACCAAGTACTACAGACGCGCCCACGTACATCGAGGCAAATAGCCTCCTCGCCATCCCCTTGTTTTGGTTGTCATGCACCCCCCTCCCCAGTTCCTAGGATCAAGCTTTTACTTAAGATGTATTGAATTATTAGAAGTTATAGAAGACTAGAAATTTCGTTACATATGTTATCTTTGTTTTTAATATGTATTTACCTCAACTTAATTTACCTTTCGAGTAATTAAATGTTGACATCTTTATTACTTCTTTACTGTACGCAAATGGCACAACGTTTGTGACGAAATATCATATTTAACGGAACGATATACCCTTAGAACATTAATTCAACAATCAATCGATAATAACTTTTTTCATATAATCGTATGTTACTATCTTACTCTTATGAAAATAGTTAGATATAAATAACACATTAGTCTTAATTAAGGCTAGAGAATAATTTTAAAATAATTATCTGTGTGTAAACAAGTATTCTCATTGAAAAAATATGAAAAGTTTGACTCTACTAATTACGTTTACTGCCAGTTCCCAAATCAAGGGCGTAGAGCGGTCGAGAAGAACTGGCAAGAATCTCTCCGCTACTTAACTCAGCATAGGGTAGGAATTAAACATAACTCAAAGTAGACTATACATGAAAGCAATATACAGATTATTTCATTCTAAGTTATAATCTTAAATGGGATTCAAAATACAAGATTTCATATTAATAGGGACAGATAGAATAGAAGATAAGATGAACAGAAAAAATATCGTTTAATTATATTTGCTATTGTAAGAAACAACAGACCTTTATAGTTTGAATAGGAAAAATAATGCTATACGCGCTCCATTTTAAACTATCATAGCTTATATAATGACTAGCGTACAATTATAGTCATCAAACGAGTTGAGAATACCTAATCAGTAACTCATCGACATTGTATTAATACTTCACTGTATATACTTAGTCTGGCCATAAATACTGTTACTATTCAAAAAAAGAAAATATTACGTTTGAATTTGGAATCTGTCATTTTTATATGATTGCTTGATGTGTTTTCTTATTTTCGCGCCATTATATTGTTAAATATTTTGTTATATTAAAAGTGGGGTGATAAAGAGAACCGAATCGCTGTGATTGCCTTACATAAAGTAGGTATGGAGAAAAGTGCAATTTTTAAAACCCTCCACCCGCTTGGTATTAGTCAAATGTTTGTTTACCGGGCTATTGATAGGTACAATGATACCTCCTCTGTTTGTGACAGAAAAAGATCTGGCCGTCCACGTACCGTTCGTGTGAAAAAGGTGATTAAAGCAGTTAGGGAAAGAATTCGAAGAAATCCTGTCCGTAAGCAAAAGATTTTATCTCGGGAGATGAAGATAGCTCCTAGAACCATGTCGCGTATATTAAAAGATGACTTAGGACTTGCAGCCTATAAGAGACGTACTGGTCACTTCTTAACTGATAATTTAAAGAAGAATAGGGTGGTAAAATCCAAACAACTACTTAAGCGGTACGCAAAGGGAGGTCACAAAAAAATTTTGTTTACGGATGAGAAAATTTTTACAATTGAGCAGTATTTTAATAAACAAAATGACCGTATTTATGCTGGAAGCTCTAAAGAAGCTTCGCAATTAGTAAACAGAGTACAACGTGGGCATTATCCCACTTCAGTGATGGTTTGGTGGGGTGTTAGCTATGAAGGGGTGACTGAGCCATATTTTTGTGAAAAAGGTATTAAAACGTCGGCACAAGTTTATCAAAATACCATTCTTGAGACGGTAGTTAAGCCTTTAACTTACACCATGTTCAATAACAAAGAATGGTGCTTTCAACAAGACTCGGCACCGGGTCATAGAGCTCGATCCACCCAATCTTGGTTGAAAACTAACGTTCCGGACTTTATCAGCACTGAAAACTGGCCGTCGTCAAGTCCTGACCTAAATCCATTGGATTATGATTTATGGTCAGTTTTAGAGAGTAAGGCTTGCTCTAAACGCCATGATAATTTGGAGTCCCTAAAACGATCCATTCGGTTGGCAGTGAAGAATTTTCCTCTAGAAAGAGTTCGTGCTGCTATTGATAACTGGCCTCAACGTTTAAAAGACTGTATTGCAGCCAATGGAGACCACTTCGAATAAACATTGTATATTTTTAATAGTTATATATTGATGTATTAAACTAACTCACTATGAAAGGAATAAATGTTACGTATAAAAAAAAAATCGTGCTTTTCTTTATAACAATATTTATGGCAAGACTAAGTACAGTAACTGTTTTTTGATGATGCGAAAGATAATTGATTTAGAAGTCATTACATACATTAACCAACTTATGCAAGGTTAAATAATGACTTAAGTCTCGGTTTCTTTGTTAGTTTTTATTTATTAATGTATGAGAAGGTGTAACGTTTGGTGCCCGACACATGTCGATTGAGTATAAGACATGCCATGTTAAAAACGAGTATTAATCACAAGAGCATTCCATTTCAGCAGGATCAGGGTTTACGCGCGCATATTTGGCCAACACAGAATGAAATGAATTTAAATTATTACAAATTCAACGATTATGCAAACCACAAGCTACAATTTAACATAATCATATTAACTTTGTCTTTCATCCACGCTTAGGTGTTGACTGTTGAATATATTATTTTGTAATTTAATTTTTGAAGGAATGAATAAGTAATACAAGTGATGATGCAACATAGAAATGTAAAGTGTAACGCGGCCTCGGGTGCATCCCAAAGGAGCTCTTCTTGGTATATTTTAATGACCTAAGCTAACCTTGTTTTTTAAGTGCACTTTACCTTTAGCAGAAATCATTTGGATACTTTAATAACTACTGGAAAAAGAGGCAGAGTTATTTTGCTTTTTTTGATATTATAAAACATTTTACAAATAGAACTAAAGAAAGCCTTTAAGTCGTAGGAGTGTTATTGTACACTTGTTTATATGAAATATTTGTTAGATTGTACTGTTACGTGCCATTTAATGAAATCTAATCTACTATCCAAATAAAACATAGCAATTGCATTTTCAAATTTTAATTCTATTATACATTCAGTATTGCTATACGCCACCCGTCTCGCCTTCATGTTAACATGCTTAAAAGCTTAGTTAAAAGCTTAAGCTTTTACCGCAGATTTTCTGTTTTAAAGTAATAAAATAAAAATGTGGTTACGCTGTAATAGAAAGAGGCTCTCTTATCAACAAAAAACAATACAATTAGACTGATTGACTGACCGCACTTCTCTTTTTTATGCGATACTGGTCGGTATGAATTCATCTTCTATTAGATAGAAATCGACTTCCGCAATCCCTGGTCCAAAAGTGCAGGGATATGTGGGACGGGATTTACTCTGTCGTCTCTGCTATTCAGAGACGGGGTGAGTAATACCCACTAAAACCACCTCGGGTAGACCTCAGTAAACCCCCGGACTCTCGCACTCAACCAGGGTTTATAATTACTCTGTAACCCGTCAATATTCAAATTGTGACGACAAAACCCACTTATGCATATTTTAACGAACCGTTTCTCCTTAACAAATATAATAAGTTTGTAAAATATTTTTGTTGTGGAATGTACAAGACTTTACTTGTATTTAACATGCTTCTGTGAATTTAAAATGAAGTTGGACATGCGATATTTGAATGTTTGACGTAATAATAATAATTATACATATGATTGTATTATAAATTAAATGTAAAGTACATTTAATTAATATATTCAGATTAACGAAATTTTATATATTTGATTTACTTTTGGAATATGATATATATTGTTTTATAATCAAAAAAGGATCAGGTCATTATGTCATATTTTGTTAATATATAACTAAAAAATATTTATTTTTCATAGCTATGTTCATCATAAAATATTATAATAGTAACCGTAAATATAAAATTAAATCTCGATTTTATTATAGTATTTTTTGATAGTAAGTGGTTGTAGTATATAAATTAACATGAATAGTGTAAAAGTAATATTAATATATTGCTTATATTTTAATCTGTTTCAGGAACATACTTTTTGCTGTACGACTTTCTTGATTACTTCGAGAAAGATGGGCCCAGTTTTCTTCAGCGCGAAAAGTTCTTGGAAATCATAGACACGATTTTCAAAGAGTTCTCAAAGATAAAACGAGAAGCCATTGTGTTTCAAGTAAGTGTGTTTGTTAAGATCTTAAATGAGGATTGTTTTGTTTGAACTAAGAATTTTTAATCAAAGTTGTAGTGTGTAGTGAGTAATAAGCGTCGTGGTTTGAATTCGTATTTTTGATTTTTATCAAGAAGTAGTACTCTATTTACTTCTAAACAAATATTCAATTAGCTTGTACCGGTAAGAACGTCATGGAACTGCTACAGCGTTGTATTTATTTAGTGATGTACTTTTATTTATTTAAGCTTCGGGTTACTTGTACTATGCATAGTGCATTTTAACTGTTTTATGAAAAAATTAGAATTTATTTTATAATACGTTTTGTTTATATCAATAAAGTCATTCATCAGAATGACTTTGATATTGGAATTTAACAGGGTAAAAATCCGTGCAGTGGTAATTTCAGCTAACACTATAAAAATAAAAAATATCTTTATTCAATCGGACATACATACATAACTTTCTTACACTTATAAATTGACTGTACAGGGGACGAGTTGAACTGGCAAGACACTCTCTGCCTATATATCACCAAGTAGAAAAAAAAGTTAGGTGATTGCTTGAATCGAAACACTGAAACAAATAGTATCCTAGTTGACAGCAAAAGCTCTTTCACTTTTCACTATAGTTTAATTTCTTTAGTATGTGAATATAGGCCAGGAAACATTTTATATTTACAATATGTATGATAGACATAAGATACACTAAGAAATAATGAGGACATCCCATTTGAAATTACCGCTAATAGTTTATCTCTCGACGTCTCAGTAATTTTACACAGAATTGTACATTTTAGACCGATAACAACTTTTTATTGCTTCGACCTCTTATCATGTTATTTTATAATTGTATGGTTTTTTTTAAATATGTATGCTTATAATGAGGGAATACAATGCGAGGAACATTTAAAAATTATACCAAAGTTAAACTTCCTCTATAATATTCTTAACAAAATCAAAGAAAATGGTTTGTTTATATAATTCTGTAGATATTAGTTTAAACTTATATCAACAGAATACTCATAGAACGCTTCACACTATATTTAACCCATTAGTGAAGTTGTAATATGGGTTCCATATTATTCAGATTGTCTATTTCAAGAAACAAAAAGAACAAAAAAAAAATCTTTTACTTCCCCAACAATATTTCTCACTTACATTTTTTGAGATCCCCTATATATATAGATAAATATTATAGAGACAAATTTCACACATTGTTGCCTCCAAGATAAACAGTATATAGCTTATGTGTTTAATACTAACAAAACTGAAAAACAATTCTTATATTTTTTAAATTTAAATACATATATTATAAAACCCAGACAAAATAGATGTTCATTACACAAATGTTGACCGTACCCTCAGATCCCTAACCGGTATGTTCAGCAGTCCGGCATTGAGCCCTTTTTGCCACCTGACTCGTCATATACACAAATTTAAATAAGTGGCGTAAGTGGCCTCTCATTTAAAGTAAAAGTACATCATCCAGTGAACCGCGGCATGAGCAAACCCTAAAAAAAAACAAAAATAATTAGCAATTTCTTTTTGTCTACAGTACACCGACTGGGAGGAGATAACTGATGGTTATTTAAATCAAAAGATGATCGCTGATGTTGTTGGCGATTACTTTTTCGTCTGCCCGACAAATTATTTCGCTGAAGTACTTGCCGACGCTGAAGTTGATGTATACTATTATTATTTTACACATGTAAGTACCTTTTAATATAATTCTGACAGGACTTGTGTTATAAATACTAATAAACTAATAAACCTCTCAGTAATCGATGTAATGCTAAAATTCAACCATTCTAATATTTCCTGCCTACGTGTGAATGTTTTTTTGAAGCGGTTCGGCATGTTCTCTTCTTATATAGAACCTGTTGGAAACATGTTTTTTCTCTTCAGATCAAAGCTGATGATTAGATTCTTACCGTTTTAAGAAAAGTGATTTGTGTCTACAAGTTTTTTGTTATCTCTCGCTGAACATGGCTACGCGAGCCTCGAAAAGCTACACTTTTTGCGTACGTTTGAATTCGTACCTTTATGATTAAAGCCGACCAAATTAGATAACAATATCACGACAATAATATCTCATCCGCTTATAGCCTCGTCTAAATAAATGTCAACGGCACGAAGACTTGAAGACGATCCCGAAACGACAAACCGGTACTAACACGTTAATTTGGGTAACGAACCAGAAAGGAGGGCGCTTATAAGCACTCGCTGTTTGCTCTTTACCGGAATCACTGGCGTTCAAAGGAATCATTTGACGGCCGTTTTAAAATACATTTTGGTTTCATTTTAAACTACAAATTTAAAACATGATTATCGTAATATTTTTCTTTCTTATTGAAAGAAAGAAAATATATCACACACGGCACATACAACATCACAATAAATTATAAATAAATAGTATTTTTAAAGCTAACTAAATGAAACACATTGCTTTGTTGCAATTGCCGCGGGCGTGCGCCAAATGGGGTGCTGCTCAGGATTTCTGTGGAATATTATATTCCACACCACTGATTTTCAGCAGTCCCCAGTTGCCGCAAACCGCTGCACGGTGTCAAGTGTTAGTGTGTGGAAACAATAAAGAGTAATAATTTAATAATAAAGGAAGGGAGAAAATAAAAATAGTGGAATCAAGTTAGTGAAGCAGGATAGGAAAGGGACAAGAGAATTTGGATGTGCCTAGCTAGGCGCCAACGAAAAAGACGGATCTCAATCTGCTGTGTTAATATGATTTTTAAACCTCTTTCGGAAGGTTGGCACAGTTTCACAGTTACGCAGAGGCGGCGGCATATTGTTCCAGCACTTCGTTGCGCTATATCGGAAACTACAGCTAAAGGCAGTTTTTTTGTTGTATGGCAGTTGTATGATGCTAAGGCACATCAAATAACCTACGATATGCCCTAGTCACATATTGGCTCCCATAATAATTAGCTAGCTATTATAATTTCTTATACAAATAAAGTGGAAAATTGTTATTGACCGGTTCCTATGGCTCACGACTGTACATTTCTCATTCATATTCGTATTTAGCTATTACAACTTCACTTGTACCAGTGTTATTTAGTTATAGTAAAAAAAAATCATATTTTCATACATGCATTTATAACACTTTGAAAATTTTAAGGACTTTGAAGTCAATCTAGGAATATTCTATAAGTTGGTTTGTTAGTTTTGTTGGTTAACTTTAGATAGATTGATCTCAAATTTAGATCGTTTATGAACCGAATTAAACCTATTAATAAAACTACTTCTTCGATAGGTCTCGACATCATTGTTATTCAATTCAATGCTACTTTGAGATTACATTACACTTTGTACGTGCTCCCGTTCCTATCCTGGAAATCTCATTCTGAAATTTAAACAATGGTCAGGATCTTGGTATTACCGAACTCATTTTACATTCATGAAGCCGTACCGCTGAGTACAAAATCAATTTTGTTGCGTATTGCCCTAATATTCATATAGCACGTTGGGTCACCGCCAAGAGGTTATTAAATATTTAAGACACACTTCGTTGGTTAGTATGTTGAGGGAAATGTTTTTTCTATTGAAAACCGGTTTTTATCGATTACGGATAACGGCTATTCAAACTTAATTACATACTCCTTATAGACATCCAGTTATCTGGCTCTTACACTAATAATTCGCGTATTAGTTCGGCACATTTCATCAGCATCATCTTCATCCAAATCAACCGACATTAGACCTTCTGCAACTATTTGCTACGTGCAAGATTTAAGATGACGGTCCGTCTCATTCGTTGTCGGCCAGCCCGTATTTTATTCAGGCAGGGTCTCCATTCCAGGTTCGGGTGCAACCTTTGGGTCTTTTAAGTCTTGTTCAGTTTGTGATGTGTTTTCAGTGACAGTTTCAGTCAATCAATTTTGAGATTTTTAATGCTTCGTGAAAGTAAAATAATTATTGTCATTCGGACTAAGCACTATTACAACTAAAGGAATGTAGTGATTACTTGGTTTACTAATATATCCTAAAATATATTCGATCCTATTCTACAAAATTAATGAAGAATGAATGCATTAGAAATTCGGCAGTTGAGCGAAGCCATTAGGTGTAATGGGAATAAAATAAGATAAATGTAACGCGATAAATCTAAAAGCTAGTTGGGGTAGCTCATTTTGTGATTTATTATGTGCTTTTTCGATAGATATTCTTTACGTTAGAATTTGAATACCTAAGTGACTACCGAAGTTATAAAATTTTACTGCTATCCCATTTTTGGTTATCGTCATCTTGTTCAGTTCAGTTCTGAGACTATTTTCATAGTTACCTCTTACTGTATCAGAACTGTCTCATCATGAACACAAAGCTTTCTTATATAAAACCAGAACAAAGTGGCTTGAAAATTCCATCGTCCTTTTGTCTCATAAATTTTGTTGCAAATTTCATATCAAGAAAGATGAGATATTATCGAATTAGCCACAAAGAACCAGTGACGCAAAGGTCACTAGTTTAACTAAGTTATTTCGAGACATGACCGAAAGCTATTTTACTTCCATTTTGTTACGTGAAAATAATGTTTGGGTCATGGCACGGTCTATGAACGGATTATTTAATTGTCTTTAGTAGGTAGTTAAATTTCGCGTGTTTCAAATTAAAGTTATTTAATGCTGACTGCTTTGTTGTGACAATTTGATATGTCTGCTACAATTGTCGTCTTGTTTTGAAAATAAAGTTCACTTTATTAATTCGATATTTTTAATCCATTTGTTAACGTAATAAACTACTTAAAAAAAAGAGTGTAAAAAAACTAAAGGTAAAAAGCATCTTAATTTTATGTCTACTTCTCTAGGGACCTGCTCCACATTCCGTCTCTATTTTGATAAGATCTCAAAGATACATAATGTTGCTTGGAAAAATAACAAAAATAGACAAACATTTCATATTGAAATTCCCTTTGATGTTTGGCCTTTCCCGATAAATTATTATGAAACATCTCTACACAAAAGGCATATATCAAACCGTATTAAATATTTATGTATACGTCTCAATATAGATTTGCATTGCCCGTTAATAAAAGCAGAGTTAGGCTCGTGCATGGATGATAGATCGTACAAATGTCAGTTAGATAATATTTTCGAACTTGGAACACTTTTGAATGTTATTTTGATGATTGCTTCCCCTTTCCGATAGACGTAGTTGTTGTATTGTTTGTTTATCTCTTATCGTATATATTGTCCTAGTAAAATCAGTATAACAACTCATGTCCGACTGAATATAAAATAAATTTTGTTTACAGATAGCATAATATGAATGTGTTTCCCAAAAAGAAATCTCCTGCAGGCGTGAAATATATTACGACATTATGTTGGCGCTTGATCCATTTACAGTTGCGTATTATGTTCTGACCTTTCCGTTGTAATATGAAATCTACCCACATCTACCCCTTGTGTATCTCGTACATTTTTAAACACATCCCGCCAACCAAAGCTTTAAATTTACACTCCAACAATTTCAGCAAAATGTTCACTGAATTTCCGACAATACCATTAAAAAACAATTTAGGAAATCAATTTTCTTTAGAAGTGCAAGATTGCTTTGTTATTACTGAATTTCCCTGGACTTTATTGGCAACCAAATGTATATTTGTAGCATAGAAAAGAACTAAAAGCAATTCTAAAAGGGTCAATATTCTCATATAAAATTTCAGCGTACCAGCACCAGCCTTTGGGGTGAATGGATGGGTGTGATGCATGGAGATGAAATGGAGTATGTGTTCGGTCACCCCTTGAACATGTCCTTGCAGTACCATACTAGGGAACGAGACCTCGCTGCTCACATTATGCAGTCCTTTACAAGATTTGCACTTACTGGGTAAGCTATTATTTTAAGTTAAGTGAACATTTTCAATTTTTTTTTAAATTGTACATTGTGCACGTGCAAACATTCCACAACTGGTAGTTATTACATACAATGCAAAAACGTGTTACAGCAAGCCACACAAACCGGATGAGAAGTGGCCACTATACTCTCGGTCATCGCCACATTATTACACCTACACGGCGGACGGACAGAGCGGCCCCGCCGCTCCACGCGGACCACGTGCATCGGCTTGTGCATTTTGGAATGACTTCCTGCTTAAACTCGATGGTAAATAATTTTTAATATACGCGGTAGCAAGGTATTGGCATTTACGTAAAATCGATTACTAATTAATGTTACAGAACATTTGCACTGTTTTTAATCAGTCAATTTTCGACAGTATTCTTTTATGCCAATTGTTTAATGTTCAAGTTTATCTGAACTATACATTATTTTCGATTCGATTCAATGAAAAACAACATGAAGGTTACGTTGGTATATGAAGACAGAATCTAAAACATAACAAATCGGTAACATGCATACATTCGTTAAAATTCAATGTTTACCTTGACTTCAATTCTTAAACAAACAATTTCGAAAAATGCTGCACTAATTAAGCTTAATTCCATGTCACGTTTCCACGGTGCTCTCTTGTGTTTGTAATTTGTTCCATGCAGTCTCGTCACATCGTTAGCGGTGACCTTTCAACTTATCTATTTAGCTAACTCTATACTAACTAATTTGATGTGCTGTATGATTAGATGTATGGTTAACTGAATTAAATTCGCGATGCCGTTTGAAACTATTGACTGCAGCTTTGCTTGTTCGCAGTTTTAGCGAATTAGGAAAAAAGTAAAAATAAATAAAATGTGTTATATTTAATTTACTTCCAATGAGTAGAAAGGACGAAGTTTTAATAATTTAACATTTTATAATAAAAATGCGGTTCAATACAAATATTCTATCTATATTATACAGAATCGGTGTATTTTATAAATATAACGTTAATTAAAGATTTAGTTTAATAAATATATGTATATAATTTCAGAGTTGGAGCATGTTCCTTGTGATGGAGCGGTAACAGGGCCCTACAGCAGCGTCGCAGGCACTACTCTACCAATAGTACTACTCACCACTCTTGCAACTACAGCGTCGCTTTAAATTCTTTAGTCAGCAGTAGAAAATTACACGTAGCCAGTGCTTGCTTAGTGAAACTAGACACGTCACTTTAATCAAATGATACGTTCAGGTTGTACGGAAATAAAAACATAGAAAAGATGTTCTTGTAGTAGATTAAAAGCTCGAGATATTACTAGCTACATTCCTAAAACGGCTTTAAATATATATTTACAGCAAATTTGAGTATCACTACTATATGATATTATGATTATTTTATTTGATATTAAAGCTCAATTTCCGTGAAGCCTGTACGTAAAAATATCAATATCGTCTGAATTGTTTAAATAATCTCCCGTTACTATGGTAACCAATCACCAACCAAAAGTAAGATTAGTTGGTTATTTATTAGTAAATGGTCGTTGTTTTGGAATTAGTACTGTAAAGGCAATTATAGAGGATCAAAAATCAAAGTTATAAATATTTAACAAAACACCATCGTCCACGAAACACGCAAATTTAATATTTTTTTTAAATATTACGATAATCAGTTCCGCAGATAATATATAGATGTAAGCATAAATTATTTGTGCAATTAGATATATTAAATGTGAAGATGTTTTAGAAACAATATGTGTGAGCTTTTAAAGCAACGCTCAGCTTACACTTGAATTAACACTATACATATCAATGTGTGCCTCTGCTTTGATAGCAATTGATACATATCGTAAACGTAGAGAAAATTTTAGAAATTTATATTAAAAAAATATTATAATAGAATTTAAAAAAAAGTGAGTTTTTACTAATATACATCTATATAGGATGCTACCATTTAAAAGTCTTATGAATCCCAATATCTTATGACTTGACAAATTAATAGTATTTTGTAAATATATCTTCTAATTAGATCGCTTTCGATCATACACTGTCTATACATATCAACATGAAGTGCTAAGAGCTATGCTAAGCAGTATCATAATTAAATATAGAATATTGCACTTTCCTACAAGAATGCTGAAGTATTATAGATCTTTATTAATAGAAAACTTATTTATACAAATTTTAAATATTAACTCATTAAATATTTGGGGGTTATAAAAAATAAATGACGGATTGATTGACTTTGGCCAAAAGCATTATACTATAACAACCAGCGGATTCAAAATAAAAAAACAATCTATACGTAATCGCTTAAAACTTGGTGTAAAACTCTGGTTTTACAGCTAATCCCCTGAACATTTTTTTTTAAATATATTCTACACCTTAGTGTTTTAATCAATTTTAGCAGAAACGATATTTTCCGATTCAAAATTAACATTCTCTATGTTATAAATTTCGTGTCAAAGTTGAAAGAATACACGCATTTGATATATTGAATAATTTACTTTTGTAGGGGTACAAAACGTGTAAAAATAATGCTTTAAGTGGAAATCATCTTATGAATTTAGTAAAATTGAACAAAATATTTATATCTTTAGCTATAGATATATTTATACCGATGTGTATGTCAATTACTATCCTTGAAAAAGTTAGAATTAATGTGTACACTTACTGACTTTGCTGAACAAATACTGAATGAGATATATCGAAGGCTTTACATTCGCTATGACTAATTTAATCACGTTTTATGCGAAAAAAACTTACAGTATTAATAACACACTGTGTTATGTATAAAACCAATAATCATTTAAAGAAATAACTTATATTGAGAAAAACACAAATTAGACAAAAAGGACAGACCATAAAAAATAAACGGATAATGCAAAGAAATATCTCTTTCAGGCTACCAGAGAAATAAAAAGCTAGTTTAACATACGATATGTGATCAAATATATATACTATTAGAATATAACCAGAAACCACTGTAATTAAATTATTCGAACAATATAGAAAATAACCATATTTCTATTAAAAACTATTTGGTAATTGGTTAATTTCACGTCTGTAATTTGAAATTGTCTGAAATACATTTTTACTCGGTTTTAGGTTAATCTAATATATAATATTCTGGTGTCACAATGTTCGTTCCCGTACTCCTCCGAAACGGGTTGACCGATTCTGCTGAAATTTGTGGCCATATTGAGTATCACTGAAAATCGGCCAACATCTATTTTTAGAGACATTTTTTTTTTGGCAAAACAACGTTTGTCGGGATCAGCTAGTAAATTATAAATACTACTTTATTTATAATTTATTGTGATGTTGTATTTGCCGTGTGTGTCCTAATAAACATATTTTCTTTCTTCTTCCTTTTTCTTTCTTTTAAATATTGGACAGCTATTAAATTTGAAAACGTATTTACATAATCTACGATGCTTAAAGTTTATATAATTCATATACCTTTATACTATGTATAAACAATTCACAAGCACTAAAATGTTTCCATATATTTATATACTTGCAATATCTTTAGCTGCGTTTAAACAATTAATTTTGAATTATAAAGACATTCAGTTAAGCACAAATGCTTTGTTGAGCACAGAAAAAATGAAATTGTCTGGGATAGCTTTAATTAGTTTAATCTTGTAAATCATAGATATATTTTAACTTCTAGTGATTGTAAGTAATAGATGGTAGCCGTATTAAAATAGGAATCTTAATATTTTTGTTTTATTTTCCTTTTTTTTTAATTCGATATTTTTTGTTGGCTTGAGTAGATTTGATTACGAACGCTTTAGTTGTAATACTACGAATATAGATTATGGTGAATAATGTATAATTAGATTCAATGTGTTATTCTGTTAGTACAATGGACCTACTTAGGAGCATTTTATATGTTTACGTATAGTTTATGAGTAGTCGTAAATTACGTGTAGAGTTTCAGTAACTATGAGTTTAGTGCTATCAATTTACTATATTTTTATATGACCACTGTTATATTTTAAAATATAGTCTGGTTTTTGGTGTATACGGTAAATTTATTTTGATTTTTTTTTACATTACTTGTAATAGCTTACATTCTTAAAACGTCCTAATTATTATGTATTTCGTGTTAACGTAATTGTCACGTTTTGCTTAGATGTTTATAATGCATAGGTGATAAATTATTCCTTCCCCCCTGTGTTAGCTACGCATTGTTTCTTAATTAGAGTTTGAATATTTTTGGTGGAAATTAATGTTAAATATTGTGTTTCTAAAATGTATCCTGTACCCATATAGTATTGTATATGTATTAGTTGTTGTAAAATGAAGCTTTTATTATCGAAAATCTATATCTTTAATAAGACCACATACATATTTTCTAAGTAAAACTATTAATATAAACGGCTGATGGTCTCCTCAATCTAATCAAGACTATCCTAATTTAAACGTAACCATAGAGCAAAGTCAGTAGAAATCTGTTTCTAGATAGCTTTACTGTAATTAGGTGCTAAATAATGTATACATAGTAGATGCGCACTGTTATTCAAATTATATAATTTAAAACCGGAATGCAAATGACATTGACAATATCAGTTTCATAAATTCATATTTATCTGTGTGTTGTAACCATAGACATAAATAATATTTCATAGCTACACTGCAATAGTTTACTTGAGAAACAGTGAGATCTAGCGGCCGTATATGTACTCTTAGCTCTACATATTTATTAGACAATTGACAGATATCAGTCTCCCGTCTCGTTCACTTTTAGCACGCATCTGACAGTTATATCTGACAGTTAAATTAATGATTCAGGCTTACTAGAAATAATTATCTATGTTGTAAAAAGATAAAAAAACAAACTTCAGACATTGTATTTATTGCGACAAAATTTTGAGTTTGGAACAGAAACTTTATGGTTTATTACTTTACTTTGTTCAAGTATTATTTGCTAAAAATACTAAAATCTTAGTTTGGCGCGCAAAAGATCTTATTAAATTCATACAAGTACTCATTATAAACAAATTACCTCAATTTAATTTAACTGATTTTGAAAAATACTCATGGCCAAATATCCTTTTCTAAAATAGCAACTGTTAGATATTGTTAGGTTAGTTTTGTTTAATTGTTCGACTGTATTACATAATCAGAAATAAATTACTATAATTTTAATCAACCACGAGTTTTATTTAATGTTTTTTTACTAAGAAGCGTTAGCATTATAGACTCGTCTCATCTCTTTATTGTCTCTGGATTATCCTATCCCGGTTACAGTAGACGAAAATCCCTGGCTGGAAGCCATTCAACTAATTCTGTTTTTAATCATGTTTTAAACTAGCAGGATTTAAGAACTGCTACACTCTTCTTGAAGAATAATGGTTCAAATACCGTAACGGGCAGCTGGTTCAATAACTTGGTGGTGAGATTTGAAAGAAGGAAAGATTTATTAACATACTTATAAATTAATATAAAACATTTTAAAAAAGCGCGCACTTAATTAGGCACTAGATGAGGATTCTGTAGATTCTACACGATTAGACACTAGCCTAAAGACCGCGTACACTCGCATAAAATCATAAAACGCGTAAGCGTTGAAGTCAACTACCAACCGCTTAAAAGCGATTTCATTCAGGCAAGCCGTTCATATAATTGATTTAATAACACAATTAATCTGAATACCTTCTTTATTAGGATCTACTCATACATAGGTATAGTACATTATAATATTATGACTAGATTTTTAGGGCTATTACATAATACATACATACATACATACATACATTTCGTACAAGTATAATATATAAAAAAAAATTACTCTGCCACTTAATATATTGTTATATTATACTAACCATTCTACCACTGACTAATTTATTTGGTATTTAACCTAAAGGAATGTATTAAAATTCATTTAATATGTTAAACTATTACGGCAAAATGAGAAACATCTCACAATTTCGTGACTGCAGTAGAGTTATATATAGAGGTGTTTCATATTTTTATTTAAGCAATAATAAAAAAAATTATTAAGATTAACGTTGGTAGTACCTATATGTATATAATAGAAGACCTTTTAGCGACACAGTTGGCTTAAACTAACCGGACAAGAATAAAGAGTATTTCCTTTTTGAAAAGTTATTTCGCCCCTTTCTTAAACATCATTTAATCCACATATCAGGTCAGCATGTTCTATGTGTTCCATTGGTAACGAGGAGAAGGCTAAAGTTACAGAGTTTTGGTAACGTCCAGCAGAGACCAACCGAACCACAGTATCTTCACACGCAATAGATATTGGACGGTGTCCTAAAAGGAGAAAAAAAAAATTACCCAATGTAGAGCTATACACGTAAATTAAAACTTTATTATGTGTTTGTACATAAATTTGAACCCAAGAACTCTTTCATATTGCCAACCAACTTATATCGATCAGCAATTAAGCACCCCATCCCTATTTACAATATAAATACAAAAAGAAAAGCTTTTAACTCTAATTTACACTTATAGTTTATATTTATAGCAAAATAATACAATCCTGGTCGAAGTAATTAACGGACGGAGCCGCGGATAAAAATTAGTTGGTTATAAACCGAAAATCTCTGCACTGCAAACTATAAAGGACATAACTCTCAATGTTTATAGATATAGTCGTAAAGCTCTATTCATAGAACCAGCTGAGCACGTCTAACAATGGAGTTCTATTCAATTCCCAACAAGCGATACTTATGTTAGAAGAAAGATAATATAGAAAATGGACTGTAATGTGAAATAAAAATATTGGGTAAGGACTAAAAGTGGTATAGCTAAAATGCAAAGGTCAAACGAAAATCAATTATAATAATGTTTAGCAGAGCACTTAAGTGTTAAGTAACTTTAAAAATGGAATTGCCCTGTTTGATACATTTACGCGGGAGCTCTTGTCAATCTTAAAAGCGGATTTCGTGTTAAGTGATTGATGTAAAATGTAATTTACAGACTTTTATTTAAAGTGTTTTAATGTACATTGGTGATTTCATAGTTCGTTACACTGACTAATATATATTGTTAAATTAATATGATAGAATAATATTAATAAAAAGTTAAATTTACACTTAAATCTGGAAGCCTGGAAATGGGTTGTGGGTTAGTGAAGTGTAACGTCATAATGCAAATGAATCGATTTAAACCTGCCAACAATTTCCAGGAAAATAAAAAAATTGAAACAATTTTTGAAAAATCAATTAGTCAAGTATAATTTTAAGAGAAACACAACTTATATTTAACTTTACTTTACTCTCATTAATAGGACTCTTTTTCATATTAAAATGTTTAGTTTTTGAAATAGCAATATATATATATATATATATATACTAGCTTTCCGCCCGCGGCTTCGCCCACGTGTAATTTGGTTAAGTATATAGCGTTTTTTAATGATCTCGACAGGGCTTTCTTTCACGGGCTAAAATCTTGTTACAATTGGAATTATATATAGCCTGTGTTACTCAGAGATGATGTAGCTGTACAGGATCAGATGATTCAGAGAAATCGAGGGCAACTTTCAAATTAACGTACAGGCAATTACTATTCTGACAATTTTATATTCTGATAGTCATCTTCTTATGTGGATGAGCTGATGACGGAAGGTAAAACTCCTCAGCGGTTAAGAGTTGAAAGAAAATTCTTACGAAGCTAAGAGTATGAAATACGTACTTGTGAGGTTATTACTTATTAGCTTGACCAAATAATAAAAGGTAAACCTCATTAACGTTAAGGATGTAGATGGAAAAATGGGAGCGGACAAACGATAAACGTCTTTACACTCGTTTCCTTTTACTTGTTGGTATAGGTAGTGTTCACTCAAAATAATCATAGGGTAAAACGATAAAGTTTGAACTGCATGGTAGTCATTACACAATGGAGCATCTTAATACCGAGATGGATATATTTGGCCTGAGTAGAAGTTCTTTAAAAAAAAGTAAGACTCAACCTCGCACACTCACTCACACAGCAACACCATTGCACACAATGATACACACACACACACTAAAATGCTCGTACTTCACATAGTTCCACTTGTGTGTATATATATATATATATTTTTTTTTTTGTTCTGTTCGTGTTTTTTTGTGTTATTCTTTTTCCTGATCTTAGATTATATTTCCGATTCTATATTTTAACCTCATTTTGGCTTTATTTTTAATCTATTTTTATTGTGTAAACTGTTTTTGATAAGCTGCATAGGTTTAAGAAATAAAAAAATAAAATAAATCTACGAATTTTATCAACGCCATCTATCGAGCACATTGTTCAACACTTCAACCGCGCCCGCGCGCACTGCGTTATTTGTTATTTTTGTTACCTCTCATAAGTTTTAATATTAAGATTAACTTATATTAGAACATATTTAACAATATATAACTAATCAATCAATATAAGTGTTTAAAAATTTTGAAGCAGTGGTTGAAGTAAATTTTCAATTGACCATAACTTCTTTTTCTCTTAACCGATTTTGACAAAATAAACTTTTGACAACGCTCCTAATTATATATAATCCAACTGTGAAAACCGCGTTCAAATCCGTTCAGTAGTTTTCAAGTTATAAAGTACCAGACAGACAGACAGACAGACAGACAAGAATTCCAAAAATTGGTTTTTTGGTTTCTATGACTCTTCTTTAGTTGCCTCCTTTCAGTTTTTTGGAAAAATATTTCATGTACAGTTTTTCGATTTTTACTGTCTTATTATTAGTATAGATATATATATATATATATATATATATATCTGTTTTGCATATACGTATCCATAAAATAGAATTTTTATTGGTGGACGTTTCCAATTTGTAACGTAATACATTACTTTTAAAATAACATTATTTTTCCTATGTAAAACTTAGGAAACAATTATATTGAAAATTACAAGAATAACTGATTCTGTTGCCTCGGGCTTCACAAAGGTAAATTCAAACAACGCTTTTGTGTCTAAAGGTAATTGGTACAAGTGTAATTCATGGAACAAAAGTAATCAAAACCTGGCACAGATGTGTTTGCCTTTTGAGTTAGTGATTAATTCGATGTCTGAAGAAAAATAGTTATTCATTTTTTATCTGTAACGAGTAAATAATGTATTGTATGTAATGTCTAGAGTCTAGACGTATGTTTTTTTTAAATTAAATGTGTAATGATTTTTTACCAGCTAGCAAGCATGATATTGTTTATGTAATATTTAAGGATACTGTTGACGTGTGTATATAATAACTAAAAAACAGTCCATTGCAAAAAATCACCAGATATTGACAGGTCTTTGTACTTTTTCTTGTTCGATTGTTCTGTATCAGTAGCGTGGTAAATAATTCAGTTTTTTAGTTTATTATCTAAAATATCTTAAAAATCATAATATAAGTGATATATAGGTAAAAAATTGTTTATCTCTTCCTATTAAACAATACATCAATGCAATCAAACTTATTTAGTCGTTTACTCTTGATTAACAAGACACTAATCGACGACTCACCTTCATTAGAATCTAAGCCGCACACACTGTCGTAAACCTCCATCCGGGTGTGATCAAGGCCACTTGCGCCACCAATGTCCACGAAGTCAGGTAGGCCACGCTTTGTGCACTGGCAAACAAACACACTGTTTGAATAACAGCTAATTAAATACGCTCGAGTACTTAGTACAAGTATGTAACGGCTAATACTGTGACTTTGACAAGTTACGTCTACGCAGGATCTATTGAAACAATTCAATTCTCTTTTGCATAAAAGTATGCAGCATAATATACATATTATAATATTTTTTATTTTATTAATCGTGATATGTTTACAAAAGAGTAACAGCACACATCAAACAAATCAAAAATGAAAATATAATTAAAATTTTACACTGGCGTTACACTGCTTTAATTTTGTTTAAGAACGTTTTGAGCGTTCCTTTTTGTTCGTTATTAAAGCACTATAATTTTCAATTAACAGCGAAAATGTTTTAAGAAAATTTTTCTACTTTGCTCGATGTCAACTCGATGCAACTTGGTTTAAGATTTTCAAAGTTTTTTACCCTTTGTTTGTTAAAATAAAATAACTTGCAAAGATAAGTTTTATATGCTTATTTATACTGTCAAGAGAGATAGGCCGCAGCATATCGACACCCAGTCAATCAAGGGTCGCGCTAACGACCTTTCAGATATTGAGTACGCTCCTTTTAAATATTTTATTAAACATACTATTTTAAAATACATACACGATGAATAGTCCCAGTCTCCATTTCCAGTAGGGTCCCTTTTTTAACGGTTTGACCAACATTCAAGTCCAATATACGAACTGTTGTTGGTGATATTGCAATAACAGAGCAGTTTTTGGCCTCGCCGTGATTGCGTAGAGTGTACACTCCTTCAGAGCCGAACAGCATTATATTGCATGCTGAAATATAAAAAATATAGAACGTGGACCGTACAAAATGGGAAAACCATTGTTAACTTGCAAATAAACTGGCTAATATAAAAAAGAGTTTCTTAGCCCACATTATATAATAATGCAACACAAGTATTAAGAAACGGGTGTGTTTATTTTATTATTTATTATGTACCTACGTGAATTAGATGGGTTGACCAAATCAAGGATTAAGCGAGAGGTAGGTACGTGGCAAAGAATTGTGCTATGCAGAGAATAAAGTGGTATTAGGGGAAGCTTTAGTCGCAAAAGGACACACAATTACGAATTATTTTAAATTATATTTTATGTTGAATTATATAGTAAGTGAAAAGCTGAAATAAATAGTTTATTATTATTATGTACCTATATTACACTTCTTGCATTTGTTGAGATATTTTATAAAAAGTTGTTGTTATTTTCATCCGAAATATTAATTTTTCGTAAACATTTTTATGAATTTTTTTAAATCAAATTGCCTGGTTTAGATTTTTAAACAACAAAGGTGTTTAATATCTAGTTATATTGTGATCAGTTTAATTTGAGCCCGAAACGTAAACAATTATTACAAAACAACAAATGGTTTATGTAACTCAATATTGGATAAAATATAATCACATCGAAATGGTTTTGTCGCTAAAAGCAATTCCAGATGAAAGAAAGTTATTACACAAACTGGACAAACGGGCTCAATCAGGAAAGAATTGATTTAGATATATATTATTTTATATCATATAATAAATAATATCTTATATTCGCTATTAACTTATTAACAACTGCTTTAACAATATAATATATATTAACAATATAATTATAATGTTTAAATATATTCATCTAATATATTCTATATTAAACCAAAAATAACTTTTTATTGTTAGTTGTAAAATGTGATTCTTTAATATATGTTTGTTCTTTAATGTATGTATCTATGTGAAAAGTTATTCTTAAAAATAAAAGCGGTTATAATTTACTTAAGCTATACTAATTTATCTCGTACATTTTTGAAGATAGATATTGCTTAGCGGAATGAATGCAAAATTAAAGATTAAAAGAAAGACTTGCGTGGAAAGCGTTTCTTGTTAGATGTATTTAATTGTTCATATAACAAAAACTTACGTCTCGTATTCTTCAGATGTCGTATAGTGACAGCAAAGCCTTTACCCCTTGCTGGGACTCTGTATTGTATGAGAGCCGCATTTTGACTAGAAACAAGCTTACGCTGTGGTCTTCGATCACATGACTCTACCATTCTATCATCATCCCAGGAATCAGCCGGCCACACTTGGCCGTTCAACTCCCATCCATCAATCCACTAAAAATACGTTCATGTAATTAGAACACTTTTACTTTATTATCGTCCGATAGTTTTTTGCCAGTTCTTCTCGTCCGCTCTAAATTTGGGAATTGGTTGTAAATGTAGAGTCATTTTTTTTTACTTTTTGATTTTAGACGATTTGATTTTAATAAAAACTGCCAAAATGGTGTACGGGATAATTACTTATATAATTATAACAACTCTTGCTTTAATCGAGTGAATGAGAATTTGAATTAAAAATAATACTGTCAAATTACATAATATTTTTTTGAGTGTTTTACAGACAAAATTCCTGTTATATAGTCCCAATATGGCGCTTGTCATCAAATAAGGGATCTACTCTATTCTTAAACTATTTATATATATCTAATTTTATATTTAATAATTACGTTGTATTAAAAACGATTATTGTACAAAGACATCAATTAAAAAGTTGCATTTTGTAAAAAAGCTTGGCTCTTAAGTACCTCAAAGATCCATAAGAAGATTAAACTACAATTTAAAAACTTTAATTCTCCTGTCCAAACTTTGCGAACAATTTAACTAAGATTGTATGAAAACTCTGAATAAAATTTGTTACTGAGCGCTAGATAACGTTATTGTTACACAGTATACGTATTTAACTTATATCAGTATCTCTGCCATGATTTTTAAAGTATTAAACAGTTTGTTTTTTGAGTAACCATAAGATGTGTTTATTGGAGAACACGTCTGTTTAAGAGGTACTTAATTTACCGCTAAAGGAGCCCATGTTATATTGGAGCAAGTCTTATCAATCGGCATCGATTTGTATGGAATAGCTAAGGTCATGCGTAATTTCGAGTAATTCCATACTATTTCGCGAAAATATTTTAATTCGATGATACACTCGTGTAGTTTTTTTATGAAGTAAGGAAACCACAATAAAACATAATTAAATATGTTGAGCAGTTTAAGATGTCATAAACAATGCTTTGTTATTTTAATTGTCAGTAGCACAATTTTGTATTAATTGTTTATTTTAAAAGAGCAGCTGTCGAGTTTCTTGCCGGTTCTTCTCGGTAGATGACTGCCTTCCGAACCGGTAGTAGTGTAAAAATTGACGATTCAAAAGTGTCTTTATAAAGACCTACTTGAATAAAGATATTTTGAGTTTGAGTTTAAAAAAGTTTCATAGATAAAGAAGAAAAACAACACGAACGAAATTATTTAACAATAACTACACACAATGATAAAGAGAAAAAGTTGAAAAACCATTGCGTTTACCTTAGACAATAGCCGCAGCGAATACAGGTCGATTTATAATATTATTATACTATATATACTTTATATACTATTTATTAAAACACGTTGAATTTTCTTAACAGACTGACTATTATCTTAAACAGTGTTACAAAGTACACATAGGTGGCGCTACTAATACAGACTATAAAATTTATATTTTGTTACTTATACATATGAATAACAGATGCAAGGGTGAGAATCCGGAGATGTTAATATTATGAATAGGCGCGCGAAACCCGATATTGCTTCCGGGAGTGGCTAAGTTAATTGTACTGTGTAATTTTAACTCAATTACACTTTCCCAATTTGTAAGTACTAATGTGTGACTAACCATGTAAATTACACAAATTATGTAAATTTGTGTTCTAAACATCTAATTTTCTAAATAACTAATTCCTTACAAATATAAGAAATAACTTAACTGAACACTAGTAATTACTATTGGTTACTGATAAAACGAAAATAATAAACATCGGTAGATAGTTTGAAAAACAAATGATTCTTATATAAATAACGTAACGGGCAACAACTTTACGATGATTAATTCAATAACGCTGGTTTTAAAGTTTAAACAGATTAAAACCTCACCGCTACAAGCCCTCCATTATCGCAGGGCACGTCGAGGTAGTTGAAAGTGACCTGGATTCGCTTATCAGGCTCAGCTATCATGTAGATACCGCACACCACTGGGTCGTCGGTCGGTGACTTGAAGAATAATTCCCCTTCTTCAGACGTTACCATGAAACAATCTATCAACAAGAAGATAAATAAATTAAATATAAGTAAATACACGTAAAAATATGTTAATGTTTATACTAAATTGACAATTTTGTTTAATTGTAATTATACAAGAATAACCAATAGATATTAATTATCGACAAAAAATATCTAAAGAGTTTGGGGTCTGTTCATAATAAATGATAAGAATCAGGTTGCCCGGTCTTCTTCATAAAAATTTATAACACATTTTAAAGTAGGATTAAAAAAAAATGTATTCATAAACGTAAATATAAATAAATATCTGCATAAAACTATTCTATCAAGTTATACCCTACTTTAAAAGTGTTATAAATCGAACAGCTCATTATGACAAAATATTTTGACATTTAGCAAAGTGTGTTTTGTCAAACTTTCAGTTGAATATTATTAATTAAATTAATAAAAATTAAAACGCATTATTGTTTATTTAATCAAACAGAACTCTCAATTAAAAAAAACGCGTTCTTTCTGATGCAATGACAATAACAATGACTAATATTTGCATTTTTGACGTACCACAGACTATAAATAAGTCATAAAAGTCTGTGGACTCATTCAATATGAATTTTTGGGAAAATTTGGTGACCGAATTTGTTTTATGGCAACAATTTCATCCTATAACGGAAGTATAGTTATGTAACGTTTATCAATACACAACTTTATAAAACGTCTAATAACAGTATGATAACAAAGTTATGGTTGAATATTTGATAATTTTTATTTATGAATAAGACCGATAGATCACAGGTGTTTATCACTTATGTGTACCGGAAAACGATGACGCTACTCTATATTAAATTCACAGCCAAACCTTTGTTTAAAACTGCTGTTTAATAGTATTGATAGGTTGCTAGATAGTTATTTAATACAATATGATACAATTTTAATTAGTTTAATCTTCATAATCCAATATTACAAACCCTCATTTGGATCTATAACACGATGTGTGAGAAGTGGTAGGCGTCGTACTCTCGAGAACCACGACAACGGAGCATCTCTTGAGGCGTAGCGTAATCCCTGCGAACTTATGTCGTCTCAGTTATATGCTTTAACACTGCAATGTATTGTTCAAATATACCAATATAAAGTAATCAGTTTGGAGACGAGAATATGGGCGGAATATTAGTGATGGATATTTTTAGGTGTGTAACAAAATCCCAAAAGTACGAAATTCATTAACTATAGTAAAACACGGTAAAGATGATTTTACATTACCATTGTTTTGTTGAAATGTCATTTTAAAACTTATTAATTAACATTTATCAAAATGCTGGCAGTTTTTATAAAAGCATCTTTCTTTCGTAATTATAAACAAGTATAGAAAATAAAATTTTGTATCGACAAATAAATTTCAATATTTCGTGAATTTATCTTCAAAGCAACAGCTTAATTAAAGTTCGAAACCGTGTTTCAGATTTACTTCTCAATGGATGTAAATCAAATTGTTTACAGCAATTAGTAGTTTGTCTAATATCTCAGTTATTTACAAGCTTATGTAAACAGCAATTACTTTAGTATTTCGAAACTCTGTTAACTATATCGTGAAAGGATTCTATTCATGAATTTTAATGGAATAATATATACAACTTTTAAAATAAAATGATATACTTTCACTCTATCATTTTCGTAGAGGCACACTTACAAGCTTTCCACTGTTTCACGAGTTATTGAGCGTCGGTTAACACTTTAAAAAGTGTAATTCTGACGCATTTGGTAAATTTTAGTTCTAAAGTTTCATTTGTCGAGAAAATAAGAAAATTCTATAAAAAGGTTTTCTAACATTTTCGTAGCAAAGTGCCAACTAAAAGCTCTTATTCATTGGGGACACAATTATAAGACATCGAAGCTCGATAATTAGCTTTGATATTGAGTTCTGTATTGGTATAATATTTGGCTGATATAATCCGACATTTATTATCTTTCGAGGACTCAATGCGTGTGCTTTATCTTTGATATTGAAGAGATCTAGAGGAGGAGCTGTCATGTTCAATTATGAGAAGTATAGCTAAACAAAAGCCCAATAGATAACTGATTTTCAAGGAGATAAGTATCCTTATTCGTCTGCTAAATGTATTAGTCACCTCAGATTTTAGCCTGGAGCAAATATGTAAACATAAAAAAAATTCATATTTTGATAAATTTGTTTACATTATGTGTGAAATAGAACCACTTTCTTATAAAACTAACAATTTATCAATTACAAGTTTTATATTTTCATAACTTTTAACAGTCATAGCACGTGGATGATCGTATACACGAGAAAAATAAACTTTACGGTTTTTAATTAAAGTTGTTAACGCTGAGTATTATCAGGTTTTATGATACTCCTACTATGAGCTCCGAACATAATTTATCGGCAACTTATATAAAAATTTGCAAATTTAAACATCCATCAAATACACAGTTCACTCAAGAATAAAAATATGAGGATATTGTATTCATTCATATTCATACGTGTGTATGAAAAGTGCAGTACTTTCGTAACTCCTAACCTAACCTTAACGTTAGAACTAAAAGTATTGAAATTAATTATTTATTTATTTACATTTTGCTACACAAAGACTAATAGTTAGTAATAACTATAACAGCAACGGGTGGCCTTATCTATCTACCAACAATAATTAGTAGCCTTTTCTATATTTGGATATCTAATCATTAATAATTAATAATTTGTGAATATGCCAATTTTTTGAATACAATATAGCAATAAACCTTTAAACGCATATTGGCACTAGATTTTCGAAATTGGAATTGCCTCTGCCTTATATCCATATCAAAGTGTAAATGGAAGGCTGTCGATATTCTTTTAAGTCTACACAAAGGCATTATTTTTTAAATTTTTGTTCTTATTTCATATTTAAACAACAAGTTTCGATTATTCGGAAAATGCATGTAAAATCTTACATATTCATTATTTTCTTTATGCAAAACAGACATGACAAAGCGATTGTGAGACGTAAATGAGTGATTTATTTGGTTTAAAGTGAATAAAATAATTATTTTATTTGTAGTTAAAAAGAATATTAATTGTCGATTTTTTCCATGTTAGTATATTGTGTGTAGTATCTATTTATCTTCAATTATTGAATATTGTCAGTTTATAATATCATTATATGTTTTTATTTTACATAAATCACATTAAGTTAATTTCTCCTGTTCCAACATATATGAATAAGTAAATCCTCTGGTAGAACCCAAACGCGACCCCAGTAGTCTCCATGTGCGGAATCGTGGGTAACTTCCGAGGAGTGTTTTAGTGGGTATGGCTCACCGGTCCTCTGAGTAGCAAAGGTTTCCTGGTTAGTTAGTGGAGTCCCACATATCCCCGTGACCTTTAGGTTGTGGGGAATGCGTAAAGTATTTCCTCCTCAGTTTAAAAATAAATGAATAAATACCATTTTTAATTCAGATACAAAGATGATACATAAAGTACAAACTGAAAAAAAAACCTTAAAAAAATATTTATTAATAAAAACACATCGTATTTGGTTTTTTAAATTAAATTTTCACTTAAATCTTGTTAATGTAATAAAATTTATTTTTTATGACAGAATTAACTTTCAGACGCGATATAAGCTACTATAAAACTTTGTATGCTTTAATAAATTCCAGCGTTGTTTGTTTTTGTAACCTAGATTAGATTTTCCAGTTTGCTGTGAATTTTAAACTTTATAACCGCACTATTTGCCTGAGTTTATAATTTTGTTGATGTTTTGGAGATGTCTCGAGCTATAAGCGTGATAGTAATTACATTATTAGGATTTAATGTATGATTCTAATAAAATCCCAAGGAATTTAAATCTGTATTATATGTACTATCTCCAAATAAGGCTTTTTACACTAAAATGTTAAGAATAACCTTAGAATACACAATATCACTAAAAATGTTTTAGCTATTTAATAAAAAAATAACCAATTAAAATAATAGTATAAAATAATGCCCTTAATCAATCCAATAATTATAAAAATAATAATTATACATATGAAATCTGAAATAATAAACTTCATTAAATAAAAGTATTGACTTACCGGCAGCAGCAAGCCGCTAATACAATTGCACATAAACACGAAAGCAACCAGGCAAAATACCGTCCTCATGATAACAGTTATCACTTTAAAAGTTGCAAAAGTTCGAGCTAGTGACGTCGGCGTCGACCAAGTTGTGAATGGGGCAGCTTTAGCCGGCTCCCTTTATAGGAACTGAAATTCACTGCGCACCCATGTATGCGCTTCAGTTTGTCTATACATGTGTACAACAATTTTTTTAAAATTGATTTTAAATATTTGAAATCAGAATAACAGCACACTTTAAAGATTTCATACAACTGTTTTCATGTCAGTCATTGAATAATCTGCAAAATCTTATCACTGTTTGCTATAGATTAAGACATAACGCGTTGTTTATAGATTGTTCCTTCGTGGAATAAAGAGAGATTTTTATTAAATAGGCATTTTTTAATGAAATTATCGTCCTCATTTAATAACTAAGAGGCTCGTTATATTACTTAAATTAATACTAGCAAACTGGCTAATATTGCGAATGAGTTAGTAGGTTTTTTTTTGCGAACATAAAGCCTTGATTTAATGTCGATTTGTTCCAGTCTTCCTTTTACAAAAATGTATCTCAGAAAAGAAGCATAATTCTCCACGGACAAGTAAACAATTTTGAAGAGCAGCAGTCGGTTTAGGGCACCGATTATTTCTTAAACAGACGTGTCTATGACCCATCTCGGTCAATCACTTACCCTAGAACACACTGTTACCACAACAAGATGGCGCCAAGACTCTAAGCGCTCTGATTTGTCAATACAATAAACGTACTTTTAAATTCTTAACAAAAGTTTTAAACTATTAAGTAACTAAGCACAGACTTATCGAATATAACAAAATAATATATCTAAAGATTTTATTTAACAAATCAAAAGTGTAAGTTCATTTAAGCAATGTATGTTTAAACAAAGTATCGATTGCTTTCCTTCGATATATATAATATATGATTTATATAAATACCTATTCATGGTAGAGATTCTATCATAGGTAATGTGACATATGATATTTCTTAAGGCGTGTTGGATAATGGATGAACGTGGGTGTCACTCACAACACACCATTACAATGTAAGAAGTAATGGCCGTCTTATTTATAGACTATTTTTTTTTCAGCTTCCACATTATAAGCATGTAGTGCTTAAAGCATTTTTAACAGTGTCAAAGAGTAAATAGCTGTTAGTAGGTTACCAAAATGCTTTTCAGCGAGCATTTCTCTTTTTTAATTTGTTCGGACATGTAAATTTCCATACTAGTAATTGTATTGGAAAATACTTTTCAACACGTTCCATGTAGCCTATTATTTCAAAAACTTAATAGAACCACCACATTTTATCAGTAGGTTAACTCCTTTATTATTTGTAAAAAAAACAACTACACAAACACTTTGTCTATGTATTACACAATGTGCTTTCGTGCCATTAGCGACATCTATTTCTAAATGGATATAATAATAGAAAAAGCAGAAATACTAATATATTTTACATTATACATTATATTCTCAATTAGTTGAAAATAAATATGAGCAGAATCCATTTATTAATTGTAAATTTAATCTTTGTCTACTATCTCGAAGAGATGGAGTCGCATCCTGTTTCGCCCCAATTTAAATGATTAGCTCTCGTAATAAGATCTAACAAGGTAACGCGATCCGAGAAATTTCACAATCTTTATAATAATAATGTGGGTTTTGTGAATTTTGCTAAATTATATTATACAAAATTTTCTCTTTGAAAGTGGTTGTTCTTTGATATTTTATGAACAAGAACTCGTTTCGCCCCTCTGGTACGTTCGCAAACCAGTACCCTGATGTAGACACTCACTCTGTTTGTGGAAATGTGTGTCTAAGAATTGGTACGCTCTTTTGTTGAAGTACCCTAAGTTGATTGCTTTCGAAATGCCGTGACAGGAAGTTGGTCCCATTCGCGATTTTGCGTGGTAATTTCTCACACTTCAGTGACAAAAAATTTGTGATTAAACAGTATATAAGCTGACACATAAGATCACATATACGGGAAAACGTTGAGTTATTACGTGAAACTATATTTATCTCAAAGTGCGTAGGTAATAAAGATTTTTATAACAGTGTCTATGCGAGTTTTATTTGCTCACACAACATTTTTATCGTTAATTGTATGAAACTATTATTTTTAATGCACAAACAAATATTGATTCACCTTTATAGTATACGTTTTGGTTTTTGTATAGATTTTTTGAACGTGGTTTTGCAAAAAAAAAACTGAAGGACTAATATACAAGACGTAAGATGAATTTGTTAATTGCTAAAACCATTTTAATTACGTTATAATTTTGCGACAACTGGGGTCTGCTGAATATCAGTGGTGTGGAATATTATATTCCATACAAATCCTGAGCAGCATCCCATTTGGCGCACGCCCGCGGCAGTTGCAACAATGCAATGTGTTTATTTTAGTTTGCTTTAAAAAAACTATAATATTTATAATTTATTGTGATGTTGTAAGTGCCGTGTGTCAAATAAACATATTTTCTTTCTTTCTTAAATTTCTAGCTTGACCAACCATTTTGTTGTAGCGTCGAACAAAATGTTTATTAATTATAATACATAATTGGTAATACATTTTCGTCGCAGTTGGAAAATTAAATTAAACACTTTAGTAAATAAGATCTCCATTAGCGTTTATTACGCCAATAAAAATTCTCCAAAGTACAGTCTTAAGAGTTACGTTCGACCCCTACCGCGAGACCATATTTCATGTTATTAAATCTACTTTAACTTCAAATTCATATGTTATAAAGACTTATTTTAGTGTGTCCCTATTTATTTCTTTCTTACCTTTTCAATATAGGATGACACAATTGCAGACCATAATTAAAAATGTGTCAAAAAACTTAGTATTATTAATAATTTTGAAATTAAGATCGGTAGGCGGTAACTCTAAAAGAAACAGATCACTACTTCAATTTAATTAATTAGATTTCAAGAGAGAATATTAGATATGGTTGGTAACTTTTATTCCGACCAGGTTGTATTATGATCAGCTGAAAATCAAATAAATCTCCTGTATCTTAAACACTATCAATGAAATATCACTGAAAAACATTTTAAAACCTTTATTGTCAAAGTCAAAATATTTTTATTAATTAAGGTACATAGGACAATTTTGAATCGTCTTGAATCTAAGTGATTCTACGCCTGTACTTTTGTGTGTACTAATAGACCAATACATCTCTTGGATATATAATATAACATGTATACGCATATATATTAGAAATAACACTCAGTAGTGCGCGAAATAGTTGATAAATCACATCAAGTCGAAATGTCATTAGGGGAAGGACGAAAGTTCAAACCATTATATGGCAATTCTAATGAATATGTGGCTTGTACCTCACCCGGGTGCGTTGTTAAGTCAACTATAGTATCTCCGTCGGTGAAACTATGAGAAAGTTGACGATCGTGTTTATCTTTCGGCTGGGATATAATCGGTTTCAGATTAATTGGATTTATGAGCTTCTCTTGAACATTTTCTGCTTTAAGATGTTTTAAAGCGACGAACAGATCATTATTGCTGCGTCTATCGTAATGCTCGTAAGGGTAATGATAGAATCCGTAATTCAACGGAGTTGAAGCAATCTGGAACAAAACATCTATTAAACGGTTATCTTTATTGTGTATGTGAAAGGTTTTAGTTAAAATATACTAAGACAGGTGCAAAGGGTGCGAAGTATACAAAAAATAATAATAATAATAGAGAAACAAAACACAACATACATTAAAATAAGAAAAACCGAAAAATATGCTAATTTAAATCAAGAATTATAAATAATTATATTGTAGACAAGAAATGCTTACGAAGAAGTCATTTATATGATGATAGTGAGGAGGCTGATCGGATAGGATCGGGAAGTGAGTTCCAAAGCTTTATAGCGGACACTGTGAAGGAACTTCCGTAAAAGGAGTGGTGGGGTGGAATTTCGAGGATATGTCTGTTGGAAGAGCGCAGATTGTAGTCGTATTACTATATCTATAGTTTAAATCGCCTTTCCTATATAATAATTTATTTATAACAGTATATTTATTTATCTAACTTTTACTTCAAATCCTTATTTCTCATGTTGCCTGGAAGAGATCGCTTATCAGCGATAAAATCGCTGTTTCGTTTTTGTGATTATTTTTTCTATTGTTATTAGTTATAAAAGTCTTATTATTTTTCTTACTATATATTACTGTTTTAGTGTCAAAGTTATTAAAACGAATATCGCAAATCGTTGTTACCTTATTTAATCATTGTACTCCAGATTATATAGAGAATTGTTGTGGTTAAATTAAAATAATGTCCGTACCTTTCCCATGTCACGTTGTCATTTATTAGGTAAAAGAGAATTTACCATGTAATTATGTTAAACGTTTGAAAATCGGTACAATTTTATTCAATTATGCACGCAAGGGTGGTATTAAATTAACAAATGTAGAGATTAATTGTTATTTTATATGCGAAAATACTATATACCCTTTGAAATATATAATTTAATTATGATCCCGTGATATTTTTGTCTTATAATAGTTAAATAGTTATTTGGACATAATATAATAAATACGTCATAGGATGTACGGACAAAAAAGGATTTGGAGTAGAAAAAAAAATTACAAGAATAATATGTGTTCTCTCAACTACAATGATTTTGGTAAGTTTACGTACTATGGTTGGTGGTACTCAAAGTTTCAAAAATAAAACAAAGTTTTTTACCTTTTTAAGACCCTGTATAGAAGCGAGAATGAGAGCCATTTTCGCTAGAACCAAAGCTTTTCCTCCAAGCACAGCTAAAAACTGGAATCCCATAGGAACTAGCACCATGCCGATAGAGACTATACCAAACATCATCATGGTCATCATGTGGTGGCGGCGTCTTCCCCTTTGTTCAGCTAAAAAATTGTTATGTACTATTGTAGTTAACAAAGTTAAAAGCATTAAATTTTGTTTGACGTTATATATAAACAAGGCGTTTAAAGATTACATACAAAATGATTTGGTATAATAAAAGCATTTTTTATTAATCTCATCTGTCCGTAACTCGTATTGTATAAACAATAAGAGTTATAAGACAATTTGACAAAATCAGACAGATTAGAATTAAAAAGTCCAATTAACTGTATAAAAACCGCCGACAAATCAACAAAGTCTGTTCTTGTACTAATATAAATTCTGCTATTAATAATAAACAACAAATGTTAACAGTATTAAAAAATATAGATAACCACCTCTGTCAAGAAATTTATCATCAGTAAATTCGAATTTGATGACATGAGTTCTTAGTACTCTAGCAATTCTCTGAATAGCCAAGTTGCGCCAATCGTCTTGTTCTATATCGGTGTCACTCCAAGCGCTAAAACAGACGTATTTTAGCGTTTATTCATATCTAATATTTCGGTTGACCGATTCGCCTGAAATTTTGTGGTTATATTGAGTAGGACTGAGAATCGGCCAACATCTATTTTTAGAGACTTTATCTTCACAACAATATCAGCTAGCTATAAAAATTATATTTAATGTTACACAACATTAACGACTAAGCTTAATCTTAATCATAGTTTATTATTGAGACTTACATAAAATGTTTTGGGTTTTTAAATAAAAGTCCTTTTAATTCTACTGTTTTCAAAAAATACAGGTATCCGTATCATAATCGAGTTATAAATGTATTGAGTATTTAGTACTGAATATTGCTTACAAAACTATTTCGTTATTGCTGAGAAGTTAGAGCGAATGTTTTCGCAATTCAATTCGAAACCCACTTTTTATACGACGTTGACAAATATCTTTTGGGTCATTCACTCGCTCGGTAATATATTTTCTTTCAATACAATTTAAAAATATAAATGAATATCTAATTTCATTCAGTAAACTGAACTCTAATTTTTAGCAACAATTTGTCGTAGTAATTATAATATATAAAAAACATTGCGAATTCAAAAAAAAAATAATTCAGTGGCAACAACCCTATGGATATATTGTTGGATCTAGGACGTATCCTTAACATGTTACCCTACACCCTAGATGCAAATCACGCAAATATAAAGAAAAATTCACACACGTGCAGTTGGGATCGACACACACCCTTAAAGTTGAGACGTACATGTTTATCCTTAAACCATTTAACTAATTCTGGTCAAAAAACAAACCTTTTTTAATTAGAACTTACCTAGATTCATTGCCTGTCATAATATTACCCGATCGATCCACGAGTTCATATCTGACTAAATTTATACCTTGAGCGATTGGTATAATATCCATACTGAGAGTTCTATCTATAGCTCGTAGGGTTTTCATCTTCATACAGTGCACGAATTTTGGATAGTACTCTTTACGTTCCAACACGTCTTTTACATCGATGATCTGAAAATGTACCTTAAATTATTAAATGGCTGATTACACGCGTCAATTAAATGTATTTATAATTAAAAAATAACGCTTAACCAAAGTAAATTAGCTGTAGTATTAGAAAGATTATTTACATTGGCTCGTGCTGGTATAAACTACACTTTCCAAAAAGTTGTAAGAAAATAGCGAGGAATCTATGTACCATCAAATAAATTGTCAATAACGACATGTATTAAAAGTATATTAATTGACCGTATGCAAGAAGTCTCATATTATTATTATCTATATCTATTATCTTTTTCTGTCAAATGGTGTTTTTGTTTTTATAAAAAGAGACGGAAAACCATTTAAATCACGGTACATTATATAATGGACTCTCTATACTTGTACTTGTGACGTATACATTATTTAACAGAGATTAATGATGATAATGTTTTTACTACTAAAATTGTATCATTTAACAACACCAAAACAATTTAGTCATAATCCTCTTAGATCATGATTATGCCAACTCATCCCTTGTTTGTTGATTAACCTCTTGAATATATGAATAAGATAATAAGTGAAATATAGAGATACTATTTAATGAACCCAAGTTACTATAAGTGACGTTCAAAAGAAGTTTAATCCTAATTGAATAAAGAGTTTGTAAAAATTTAACATCGAGACAATTTCACAGTTTTACATTGCATTATTGAACACATTTATAATATCGATCGAGACAAGTACACTATAAAAATAAAACAATTATTGTTTTATCACAAACCAAACCCATGACACTCGTCTTTCATCAGGACTACCAAATATATATAAGTATAATTTGTAACTATATAACACTTATATTTCTACCGTCTGTGAGTCTTACATAATGTTTACTGTATGTGCAAACAAAGAATTAATTTAAAAACGCAAAAGAATATATTCAATTCATAGAATATATCCAAAGAGTACAGCGACATATATAGAAATTTAAAATAATATATTCCGTATTTATCTTTTCATTCCGTTCATTCAACCGCAAGAAAATAATGATATAAGCATTTTATTATGAATTTTTTGCGAGAAGCCGTTTCAAACGTAAATCCTTCAATAATTCCCTTTCAGACGACACAATTTGAAAGATATTCAAGAGCATGGTATTTTTTTCATTATATACACTGTAGCACACATTTTTGGGTCATAAAAACATATTATGAATAAGGATTTTTAAAACTTGACGCTTTATTATAATTTGTAACATTTAACAAAATTGTGTAGTTTAAAAGATATTGTATTAAATAATTAGTCATTATACAATTTAAATATGAGTTTCTGTCTTTTATAATCAACTCAATGTCATTAATTTTGTTTTAAATATATATAGTACTTTGTCTTTTCAATATTTAATCTCTATTCCTTTATATATTAAACGTAATCAGCTGAGTTGAGCTGAGCAGTAACCCTGGATTGCTCACTTTAATACCTCATATAAAATTGGGCTCTTCAGACACAAGTGATTTCTGATACAATTCCATGTGGAAAATATATAAATAAATAATATTTTTATACTATTAATGTATTGTTAATGATTTTATAACGATGTGTATGACTACATTCTTTTCTCATGTATACATAAATAATAAATACAAAATATATTTATTGCTTTTAGTTTAGACAATTACCACAATTCTCTTATTAATCATAAAGCAACAATGAATTATGTATATAAAGAAAAGAAAACATGAAATGATTAACTATCAAATTTCCCTTTATTTATCGTCTATTTATTTGTACCAATAATAACAAGCAACTTGTAATATAGTGTATAGAACTAGTGGACACAGACGTGTCCCATTACTAAAGCAGATTATGGAGATACGGAAGAGATTACGAAGCTTACGCAAGATGAACGAGGAAGACGCTATATATAGGCAATTTAATACAATATGTATATCTGAAGATTAAGTTTCCCTATAGTATCCACTTCATTTAAAGCTTATCCTTGCAATTCACACAATCATTACTAGTTTTAGTAATTTTAAGATTCATTATTTTATGAAAGATAAAAAACACTTTGAAATACTATTAAATAACACTAAAATATATGTGTGTTATTTAACACGAAACAGAAAAACGCTTACCTTTTTAGAACAGTCCCGCCAAACGATTTTAATGACATCGGCGCCTTCGAGCCACAAGTCCGCCAAGAAGCGGCTTAAATAACTTTCAGTCTCTTCTACTTGCGATACAGCTAAACACGATTTCAGCGCTACAAGGGTTATTATAATTGTAACTTTCATATTGAAATCTTATTACTCCATTCCCATTACTTAGAAGAAAATAAATAACTTTCGACTTTTCAATCACAGTTTGTATCTGAAATAAAAATGATATTTAAAAAAAAAACTTAATATGAACTCGCTATTATAAGTACCTGGATAAAGTCGCCTTTTTATTTTCTGTGTAATATTTTGTTTACAAGCTTAAGAATAGAAGATGTATTGCTATGAATTTACAGTATGTTAAAGACTACCATAGTCAATCAGAGTATTCGTAGTAAAAATTTATGAAACTTCTCGTATCTCCCAAATACCTTTAATACTTTTTCATCTACACACCTACTTATCATAAATTCCTGGATCGTTTCTACCCTCTTTAAGTCCAACGTTTGTCAAGGTTAACCCACATGTGAGGGGACCCTGACCTGAACACATTTTATATGCACCTGTGAATAATGAAATAGCTGGAAAATTGTAGTGATACGCACCTACGCATGGTTAAGTGGAGTACCGATTCAATTATAAACTGAATTATAGTCTGTGGATTCATTGTAGTGTATAAATAATTATAATATATAGGTTTTTCTTTAGAAATAAGTGAACCATTGTAAACAACTTTGGTTTCAGTTTTATGTACATATAGGGTATATTTTTGTTAAATAAAAAGCTATAATTAGTTTTAAGTAACTCGTATTATTTTTTTAATTAAAACTTTTTAAAAACAACAACTAAAATTAACGTAAGAAGGAATAGGAGGTAGAAATCTTTGTTCACGGAATCACTATACGAATATGTTCATAAAACGGAAGTCTATTATTTATAATATTGTGACGGCTATAACTCAACTAACAGGCTCAATTATGCTAAATAAGATTTTCATTGTCATTCCGATTGCAGGCTTAAAATTAATGGAACGGTTTGCTTATGCAACGGTTCACTTATGTACTTAAACTATAGGTGACACTCACGTTATCCGGCGTCATCCCCACGTTGAATAGAAGGTTAAGAAGTTGTAGTGATTACTTATTGTAATAATTGTATATTATCTCATGATAATAGTTTTATAGTCTTACTTGGTACCAGGATTGCGAAATCTTTACTTTAGAACTCAGCATATTTTATGAACAATTGTTCTATCAATTCCTTGAAATCTTAGAAGATAATTTAAATTTTAGAATGCAACATATCATATTGAAATAAATTAAATAGAACAATGCTGTCAGCAATTTTATAACAATGTAACAATACAGGTAAGCAAAATGATCCAAGAATAATGGGATCAGCAAATTTGACTATAGTTTTGTTAGTGTTTGTTCTGGCTTGTATGGTGCAGGTCATTTTTATTATGACGTAAATTTGTGTTGTGCTTGTGTGTTCGGGTTTATAGTAACAGGTAATTATTATACAAAATAACATTTTTACACTAAACACGAATTAGTATTTCATAACGTAATAAACAAATGTCAAAAAGTATTAACTTTACATCCATTAACTTATAAAATCGTGATGTTCTTACAGATTTACTAAGATTTCAACTATGTATGAATATTTTCATAGTTAGAGACAAATGTATATTATAATTTATAGATATTAAATGTAAGACACACGTAATAAAATAATCCGTACATCATTTTATAAATGGATAGTGGGTAGATAGAATTTTGCGCCCGTTACCTACCGTCACAGAAAATAAAACTTAAAGCATTCGATCGTTGTTTAATTGACGTTCATACGTAACATTATTATTAGTATTACCTTCCTCCTTTAAAACTTTTAAAGATTTATTTTGTATTTTGCACATTAATCATGTTGGTATTTTAAACACAGTAAGTAATATATTATTAATAATAATAATATTAACAACCTGTTGACATCAACCCCAACTTGTTATAAATTGAAACCATTTGACGCTTTTTGCAGATGCGAATTTCCTTGATGATACTAACAGTTCTATCTAACCTAAATAATTGGAGTTATGAATCTATAATTAGTATAATATTCACTATAGTTATTGCATAACTAGGTTTATAATATTGCTAACTAACCACAATTAATCAATACGTGGCCGATCGCATAGCAGTGGTACATTACAATTTGGCTTATTCACTAAAGCGTTATTTATTTAAAATACAATATTCTTATGAAACCGATAAAATATATGTAAGATATAGTTCGATATTTCTTTATCACAGTAGAAAATAATCGTGTCGTCGTTTTTTTACTTAATTTTGTATAAAGAACATTTATATATATTGGTTTGGTCGAGAATGTTAAGACGTCATCAAAAGTTTCTGATATGGTTTTAAAAATGTTGGAAAATATAAATTATTAATTAATTATAAATTGTGGTTACTCTGCCACAGGGACCAAACGATTTTAAATTTGTTTTAGTTTTGTGTTTTAATTATAATACTGCTACCTACTTATACCAGACATATATTAAGTCAATTAGTTATATCTCGTAATTAATTAACCATTTACTGATTGTGTTGAAGGAATATAGACTTCATAATTCGCCTTTTAAGTAAATTTACATGAAATATATATGTTTTACCACAAAGAGCTGATATTTGTACGCATTCTATTTGACAAACCCACACTTTTCAGTCTGGGGTAGTTTACACAGATTAGCTAAAAATAATTAAAATAAAAAGTTAAGCATTTCTTTTCAACCATTGGAGTACTGAAATAATGTTCTAAATAAATGAAATTGAAAATAATTGTAGAGAAACATTTTCCTCAAAAGATCATCTACAAGATTTGTCTGAGGTACTTTTTTGTATAATGTATAAAAAAGTTATTTACCAAATACGATTTTTTTTTTATAAATATATCACACTTTTTAGCTTATAACTTCTTCTAAAGACCCCTACCCACCACACATGTCCCAAAAATAAAATTACGCCCTTTAATTAATTTCCAATTCAGCCCTGAAATTGTAACATTTCAATGGACTAATGCTATAAAAGAAAAAAATCCCGATACAAAAATCCCAGGCCTTTGGATTTTAAGTACTTTTAACAAAAAATATTGTATCAAATATTCCTCTTAAAAGCTACAATTCGCTAACCCCTGCCCTCAAAGGTCGTTTGTTTTATTGTGTGTATGTAATAAGCCATATTGTTTCGGCTTATGAGTAATATCAATTGTAGATATTACTCATAATATTAACTTGGGATATTGTTACACGACAAACGTTTTGTCATAAGAACAATTCAATATAACGTTTTCAAGTATAAAACATTAGTTTCGCTATAAATGTCACTTGGGGGCCTTCAAGAAAAGAGGGTTTCTTTCTCTTAAAGGCCGGCAAGTCACTTGTAAACCTCCTGGCGTTGCAGGTATCCATGGGCAGAGGTTAGCACATCACTTGAAGTGACCCGCCTGCTCGTTTGTCTACTGTTAATTTATACTATAAATAAAAGAAATACATCACAGAAACAAATCTTGTTTAGTTTCTAATGAAAAGTGGCATAACAAACAGTTTATTGATAAGGTTACGAAGTTATTAGTGACTAATTGCTCTTTTTAAGTTTCAGATTGTCAGTTAAACGCATATACTAGAAACACAATGGAAAAAGATGTAGGTAATTCAGTTGTACCTGGACTCCCTATGGAATTGGCCGAACCAATCAGAAATTGTAAATAAATATTAATAAATAACTATACTTTTGTGACCTGGCTACGCTTGTTTATCTTTGGTTTTGCTTTATATTTTGAAACTTAAACTTAATTTGACCAGCAAAACGGCTATTAAATATTTATTTATTTACACTTTGTTTGCACAAAATAGTACACCTAAATAATGTTAATAAATGCTAGTACATTTGAGAGCAACGGGCGGCCTTATCGCTAATAAGCTATCCCCTCCCACATATTGTAATATTGGTAATATAAACTACTCAAAATGTTTATTTGTGACCTAGACTTAATTTGAAAGTGGAAAAATATTAATCAATAATCGTCTTTCAGCAAATTTTCGACAAAATGTATGTCTTTTAATACTGCATAAAGTACTGCTGTTCGTGTTTATATTTGGATGTGTTCTTGGAGTGTACGTCTTTGTTTTGGGAGGAGGTGGTAAGTTAAGAATTAACACACATTAGTACTCATAGAACATTGTATTTGATGTCAATTTTTATTTTTAGTAGAGAGCCTATGTAAAACCGAAATCATTGTTGTGACACAACCCGTTAACAAATCTGTTTTAATCAAAGAATACAACCAAAACAGGCATGAAAAGACAAAACTAAGACGTAAAAGACAAATATTAGGAACGAACAATTTGAAACCGATGAATACCGATGTGCAATATGAGATAATGCGAAATGAAAAAATTGATAAAGCGAAAAAGATTGTTTCTGATTTTGATGCTTTATGTAATAAAGATTCGCATAGAGGTGCATGTAAAGAATTCATTAAAACTTTGAAAGTACTGACTGACACTAATCGCAAGACTCAAGAACGAAACAATAAAGGTGATATAACGAAACGAGAAATTTTTGACGATACTAAAGTAGAACCTGCATCAGAAATTAGTCAGAATGAGCTTCAACCAGAAGTATTAATAGAACCAACTGAAAATTGTCTCCTCACACGCCTCTTGAGACAAAGTGATCCATACTATTACGGTAATATTGTAATAAACTTAAATCAAATAAGTTACATACGATTAAATTATTAAAATAAATCTTCAATTTGGTTTTCTAAAACTATATGTCTAATTATATGAATTTGATGGTTGATTATAATACAATTTTCAGGTTATAATAATTTCAAACCAGAATTTCAGCCGGATCAACTCAGTTACCCCAGGTACTCTACTTATATTAGCTACACCTTTATAAAAATGAATTGAGTATCATAAGTCATTCAATATTTAGAATAATTTGACGCGTAAAAAATATTTGAAAGCTTATAAATCTTAATCGCTTGATAAAGGATACTAAGATATAGTAGACATTTAAACGATCAAGATAAAGGTCTCAGGAAACTATTATTTGCTTTGGCGCATAAATCCATACACAGAAACAGATATAGAAAAGTAGACACTTCTTTAATAAAAATACTGACAATTTCATAAATATATGTAATACATAAAATATTAATCAGTCTTGGTAAATGTAAAAATTCTATTTCAGACAAATCCCGATGAGCTTTTTAACCCCGTATGGAAGAGCACATGAAGATATTCAAAGGCCCCATCCACAAGACTTAGCAATTGCCCTCAACATTATGTCGAAGTGAGTTACATTGTTATTATTGTATTAGTAGTATTAATATTGTATGTGTTTCATTATTTTTCAATAACTACTGTCTAGTACACTAGAGATTGGCTATTTTATGTACTCATGAAATTATTTGTGTGGGTTAATTTATATCTAATCGATATTTACGAAAAAATTAAATAATATTACTAAAAAAGATTTTAAGTACACTCGTTAATAAAATTACTACAGACAGGTTCCTTTAGAGATTTTTCCGTCTTACCCTCAAGAGCAGCTTGGGAACGATCACAAAATTAAACCGCATCCACAGGATATTGAAACTGCGATGAACATCAAGTCAAAGTTAGTTGTCCTTTATAAATATTTAAACTTTTCTTACTCGTAATTACGTTAGACAAAGTTAATAAATTATTCAAAAGGTAGGCTCTTACGTATTTGCACACTTTACTATGGGTTTTATTTAATAAGAATATAGAACTTTTGAGATCTCATGTTTAAACGATATATTTCATTCTTAGAATAAATACAGATAATTCCAAGTAACAACAATAAAGATGTTTGGAGTCAAACCTGGGACTCATATGTTTAGCACTCAACCAAGGTCATTGGGCGAACTAAGTCGTCAACAGTTATACGAAACTTATGTATTCGTTATTTAAGCATTATTTACGTTTTATGACATTAATTATATTTTAAATTCCATGTATTGCAAGTACAATATACATTAATGTTTATAGGTGTAGGCCTTCCTTCTCGAAGGACAGCCTCGTAGAGCGTAATTGTCCATCTGGTTCTATGGCCTGTGATAACGGGGAATGCGTCAATGAAACGCTGTGGTGTGATGGTAACGTTGACTGTAGAGATGTGAGTGACGAGTCACAGTGTAGCTGCAGGGACCGGGTGGATAGAACTAGGCTTTGTGATGGGTACTTTGATTGTCCATTTGGTGAAGATGAAATGGGTTGTTATGGTAGGTATTACTTTACTTGGTTAAGTAGCTACCCTGTTATATTCCGGATTATCAGGTTACGGATCCAATTTTCGGATGTCCATGGTAGCTCTAAATTTGAAAACAAGTTTTTACACTCCCATTGCTGGTACGATAGCTTTATAAGTGGTATCCGACAACGTGCATCGGGGCCATAAAAATTTGTTATAAAAATTACAAACCTTTGAAATTGTTATTTATAAAAATAAGGTAAATCTCAAGGGAAAACAATGCTTATTGTATATAGGAAATGTTGTATAATAACATTAAAAAGCTAAATTAACGAAAAATTTAATAAAAAATGATTTTTTAGGTTGTAGCGAAAATACTTTCAGTTGTGAGATCTCAGATGAAACACAAAACACATGTTATACAAAAGAACAGCGTTGCAACAATATCAACGACTGCCCTAACCATCAAGACGAAATCGACTGCACCATGTTAGCACCCAGCCTTCACAATAAACCTGTAATTATTATTCCGTTGTTATAATGTTTACAATATACCCTGTTTATGTGCGATCCCGTTTTCAATATTGGGATTGCGCTGCGGATATTAAACTTTATTGAAATTAGGTTAGGATGTCGCCTAACTGTTAATTTTACACCCAGCTGTAGCTTAGCTTGCGTAATTCCTATTTGACTGTCATCATTCACGTCACCTTAACTAGTCAACTTTATATAATACTGGTATAATCTACACCTATATTATCTAATAAAATATGTGTGTTTAGATACATGAAACATTTTATTTCCGTAGCTTTTTGGAGTTTCAAACACAGAAGGATACTTGCACAGAAATTTCAAAGGGAGCTGGTATGCCGTCTGCAAAAACCCGTACATGTGGGCTCATGATGCCTGTCGTCGCGAAACTGGGCTTATAATAAGGTATAAGAATTATTTGTATATTTATTATAATGAAGATGAAGGAATTACAAGAATATGAAATATTTAGTTTTTTGGTTATTATGAAATTTCTCGTGAAATAAATTTTTCTTGTATCCTTATGGACGTACGGATCGTAAATCGTTTCCTACAATAACCTTTCACAATAAAAAGGGTTAAATTAGGGTTACCATAATTAAATAATTGCTAAGCATTTGATCTTTTGTCACAGGGTCCATATTTTAAAGGTCTTTTTTATTCTACTTTGCGTACATTATAAAACTTGTTATTTCCAGACCTCCATATATTCAGGAACATCCAGTCGATCCATTGCTTAAAGTGAACTACATAAATACAGCGCCAGGTGGTCTAATACAAAACAGTACAACTTGTCATAATTCGACTGCTGTATACGTTACATGCCCAGATTTACTTTGCGGAACAAGGATCATAACATATTCACAACGTATAAGAGAAGTAATAACTTTTTATTGTATGTCCATTATAATCAATAGTCACTTACTTTGGTGTGCGTTAAGTGTGCGTAAAGCGTTATTTGGTTGTAAATTAATATTTGTCTATTATATCAAAATGTATAGTAATTTGGAAAAAAATTCCTCAAAACAACAGTTTCTAAACTAGTTATCCATTTTATCCATCTGATTAAATATTGGATTTTCATTCCCAACACAAATAAAAATAAATATATTTTGTTCTATTATTGATTCATCCAGAGGGTATAGCCAGCTATTAATATTTACAGAATTCTGAAAATCAATTGTTTGGACGGAATAAGAGACATCCATATAGTTTCTTCTTCTACAATCCGTTAGCAAGATTTACTAGAGATTTGGCTTCTGAAGGTAATGAGAGTAGAAAGAAGAGAACTGAGAGCAGAGTTGTTGGAGGGAAGCCAAGTCAACCAGCTGCTTGGCCGTGGGTCGTGGCTTTGTACAGGGATGGACTATTCCACTGTGGGGGAGTAATTGTCAACCAAAATTGGATTATGTCTGCTGCTCACTGTGTTCACAAGTTAGTATAACAATAAAAAATACCACTAGTCTATATAGAAGGTGAGGCACTTATGATTTCTTCTCGGACCATTTGATACGCCAACTACATTTGAAATTTACTACAAATAAATTTAAATGTATTATTTCAGATATTGGCAACATTATTACGAAGTGCAAGTGGGTATGCTACGTCGCTTCTCATATTCACCACAAGAACAGCACTATCGTGTAACACATATCATCGTGAATCAAAATTACGACCAGCACGATATGAAAAACGATTTAAGTCTTCTAAGAATCAAGCCTACAATTCAATTTAGCCGTTGGGTCAGACCTATATGTTTACCAGGACCTGAAGTCGCTGGTGCGGATTGGTTATGGGGCCCTCCAATAGGCACTATGTGTACTGCCGTCGGGTGGGGTTCTACAATTGAACACGGACCGGATCGTATGTTTATATTTATAGTTAATTTCTATTCTTCATTTCACACGCTAATCTTAACCTACTCATTCGAATTGATATATTGATATGTTTTTTGAGAAGTTTTTATTTGCATACATTTTTTTAAAAGTATATAGTAGGTGGTAAAATCGATTCGTTTATCGCAGCTGACCACTTACGAGAAGTAGAATTACCTATTTGGGAACATTGTAATCATCGTGAAGATCAAGATGGTAATGAAATATGTGCGGGTCTTGTTGAAGGCGGTCGAGATACCTGCCAAGTGAGTATATCGATCTTTAGCGAAGTGAGTAATATCTAAGTTTGTGGAAATTTACTTACTGGAAATTATTCTTCGTTCTAGGGTGACAGTGGTGGTCCATTGTTATGTCAAAATCCTGCAAACGAACATCAGTGGTATGTCGCTGGGATTGTCAGTCATGGGGATGGTTGTGCACGAAAAGGCGAACCCGGGGTATATACAAGAGTAAGCCTTTTAGTCTCATGGATTAAATATCATATAAGTAAGTACATACACGTCTTCTCACTTTATTACAATTTTGTGTTAGACATACATAAATTTATTTTATTGATATTAAAACATGTAATGTGTTATGTACTACATTACAGCTTCAAGAAGTTTACCAATAATTCAACCTAAACAAGAGTGCCCTGGATTTAGATGTAATTCAGGCATAGCCAAATGCCTTCCGAAAAATCGTATGTTCGATAAAATAATAGACTGTTTAGATGGTGAAGACGAGTTTAATTGTGAAGAGAAACAGTCAAATTTATTAGAAGAATTATTGTCATTTCCGTTTAGTAAAAATGCAAATGAATCTGCAAGTGTAACAAAAGATTTTATAAAAAAAGGACCAGTTAAAATTAATGTAACAGAGTCAGACCAACACATAGCTCCTTCCAATCAAGCAGTTTTATCTACTGTCGTCACTTCAGAAAATACTCTTGCCAAAAATATTACAATGTTGTCATTGACCAATTCGACTAAAATAAATACTGCTCTTAATAAAACATTACCTTACCTACCATTACCATCAAATTATACAAAACCAGACAATATCAATCAACACACTGATAAATATTTACAAGATAGTACAACTCCTATCAGCAGTGAAGAATCAAGTGAAGAAATCACAGATGATCCTTTTGATTTTACTACGACGACAACTGAAACAATTTATATGCATAATGTAGTAACACACCCGCTTAACTTACTTGGAGAATCAATGTTATCCACTGGGGAAAATAATAGTCACATACTGTTAACGACGGAAACCACATCAAGTATTTCACCTGACACAAATACCATAAGTACTACAGAGAATGCTACTCCACATTTTCAAGTAGAAAATGAACTAAATGTTTTAGTCACTCCGGAAAAAGCTCTTATTGAAATTAAACAAACAACTCTAGCACCAATTGTAACAGAAGTATATACAAAATTAGATACAGTGTTTAAACCAACAAACAATAATGTTAACTCAATACTAGAGACTGTTTCTACAGAAATGCCGGCCTTAGGTTTAAATAACAATATTGTTCCTGAAACTGATAATATAATATACACCGTGGAAGCAACTAAATTCAAGGCAAAACACAAGGCTCCTTTGCGTTTTCAATGTCGCAAGTAAGTATTATTTTCAATTTTAGACGGCCAATACTTTGGAATTGTAAACTTTGCACTTTAAAGATCATTTTAATTGCATTAGTATGTGCTAAGGTTCAGTTCACTTTGGTGCAAATGGCCGAATTTGATTTTTATTCTTTGTTTTATTAATACATTTTTGCAATTGTTATAGGATTCCCCAAATGATTTCATATAAAAACCGATGTGATCACAATGCTGATTGTGAAGACGGTACAGATGAGATAGACTGCAATTGTATTGATTACTTAGTGACTTATGAACCTCAATTAATATGTGATGGAAACTACAATTGCGCAGACGGTCAAGACGAAATCGATTGCTGTATGTAATATATTTTATATGCTAAACGTTATTTGAACTATTCATTTATTATTTTAATTTTTAGTTGGATGTGACAACGATCAATTTCTTTGTAAACGTAGTCAAATGTGCTTATCCACAAAATACATCTGTGATGGCAGGTCAGAGTGTCCATTGGGGGAAGATGAGATGGATTGTTGTAAGTAACAATAAAATTTATTATAGTATCAATTATAATTTGGAATTGTCCTAATACAACTGTTGCAGAAGCCGCTTATTTAGTTATAAAACTACCAATACAAACTATATATGTTTGATATTCCTGTATATATAAACAATCGTAACCAAAAAAATTGAATAGTAACGTTAGTAAATAATAAGACGAACGTGTCAACTATGTAACACATTAACGGATTTATTATTTTCAAGTTGCTCTGACTAATGGAAAGGATATACGCTTTGACATTGATGGAAGACCAAAGGTTCGTTTCGACGGTTTCGTTACTAAAAAGCAAAACAACGATTGGCAAGTGATTTGCGAAGAAAATATGTCTAAGCGCGAACAAGAGGAAATAGCAATGCATATTTGTAGATACTTAGGTTTCAGGTACTAATGTAAAAGCTTAATTCATTCACATGTAGGATTAAGTTTGCCTGGTATAATTAAATGAATAAATCTTTCCCTCCCCCAATATTTAGACAATAACTAGCCCTTTTGTTTATTTTTGTTGTATTTCAAAATATTTTAAAGCAAGTAGATTTCCCTTGATTTAAAGTAGACATTGGTTAAAAACGGTCGGTCTTTCATCTATATTATTCGTGCAAACAAGAACTTGCGTATTAAAACAGTAATTATTGTATAAATTTTATTGACGCACATCTTCAGAACTTTTGCACATGCTTTTGTGTATCTAATGAATTTTATATTTCAGTAACGCAAACTCACATAAAATTAAATATATAAACATTAATACGAATAACTTGCATGAATTATCAGATACAAAGAGAAGTAAACGCAAATCCGATAAAGAGCCAGTAATGTTCACTTATAAGCATTTCGATGAGGCCCAGCAGAAATCTAGAAACGTTATAATATCAGAGCCTGAAATGTTAAAAGAACAGTGCTTACCAAACGTAACAAAGACATGCCAGACTTTGTTTGTTTCGTGTGATCAGTCTTTATACACTAACTTTGATGAGCCTCAGCTCTTTGGACGAGCACCAATAGACAATTTTCAACAATGGCCATGGGTCGCAAAACTTTATAGTAATGGAGTTTATAAATGTACCGGAGTACTGATTGATGTGTCTTGGGTTTTATTTAGAAATGAATGTATAAGTTCTATGAATTTGTAAGTATTTCAGTAATAATACAATCTTTAATCACAATCTATCAAATCTTAATTAATCGGATATTTTAATTTTCAAACGGACATTTTTAATATTCTTTAACTTGAAACTTACATATATTATTAGTATTATTGTTATGTTTTGCCTTTCAATCAAACAGAAGACCACCAGCCTTGTTCTGGTTACTTTACAAAAGAAACTTACCGTATATTTACTATATTTGGTAATAGATAAAAAAAAATATATATTTATAATAAATACAATACGTTACAATGATTACAGTCGCTAGTCCCAACGCATTCTTGTATGGGTGATTTGATTGTAATGGAATTAAACTATGACTGATGTTATGTACATACGACAAAATATTTACAACTATTAATTTATTACGTCACTTCTATACAATATTCCATTATACTAATTAGAAATAATGTAATTCCAGGCAGAACGCTCGTTACAACACAGTTGTTTTGGGTTCACACAAAACGCTTTTTTCAACGAAGACCCTTTACGAACAAGTACGTAAAATTGATGGCGTAAAAGATATGCTTAACAGTAAAGCAGTACTCTTACATTTGCAAGAGCCGGCGGAATATTCCACAATGGTTAAACCAATGATTCCTTCCACCGTGTAAGTTTATTGATTTTTAATATGACTCAATAGTTTATTTTTTCCACAGCATATTTTGTATTCTCTAGTTACGTGCAATTAAAAACTGAGTTTCGCATTAGCTTAAAGTAATATAATTAATTTATTTATTTATTCACACTAAACCGTAGAATTAGATAATGTTAATAGCACATATAAGAGCAACAGGCGGTCTTATCGCTAATAAGCGATCTCTTACAGGCATCCCACAATATAAAAGAGTACTTATAATAAAATTGGACTGGTGCAAAGACTACAAAGAAAAACAAAACACCATATACACTAAATTAAGTAAAACAGGATTTAATGTAACATATAAATGCATTGACTACTAATACTTATTTCAGATATACAAGTAATAATGAAAGGGCATTGTGCGTAGCAGTTGGCGAGGACGCATTTAATAACACTGTCAGCGTGTTGGTTAAAGAAATAAGAGAAGATTGCAGCGACGATGAAATTTGTTATGTTAGACAGTCTACTATAGATACATGTTCGGTTAGTGTCAAATTGGGTTGGATTATTAAACATATATAATAGTAGTGTGTGAAAAACTTAACTTATACAATAACAGACAAAACGGTATTGTTTATTCATTAAAAACAAAATTAATTGTCCTATAAGACGTTACTCTTTGAGTGAATTCTTGGCGTTCGCTAATTATAATGTGACTATAACATTCAATAACTTTAAATTGTACGTATCTTTTGCTTCAATATTTTGTATAATTAATCGATTATCGTTGTTTCCCATTATTTTAGTAAAATGATAAAAACCTTATTATTTACAGAATGGTTACTCTATGCAGCGACCGTGGGCAGGAATAATTAGTTGCCATACACAACACGGCTGGTACCCTGCGGCAACATTTATAGAACCGGGGGGCGAATGTAATATAGAAAACCGATTAATAGCCACTGAAATTGGAAATTTAAAATATCAAATCAAATATATGGAAGGTGTGTTTGTTGTTTTAGGTTCATTGTTATTCTGAAAATTTCCTATTATGGCCGATTGTGATAACATATGTTACACGTAACCATTTTGACTGTACGTTGTCTTCTGTAATGTTTATGCATAACCAGTAAAATGTAAAACATATCCAGAAATATTGATTGTAAAATCGTGATGTTGACGTCATTTTTCTTAAAATTTATAATACCTTTCTTTTAAAATATTATTTGTTTCAGAGAATCCAGTGATGCCGATAAATGAACAAGAAATGGAAATATGTAATGGCTCCAGATGCGGAAGGGGACGTTGTGTACTTTTGAGTCAGGTCTGTGATGGCGTCCGGCACTGTGAAGATGGAAGCGACGAGGCGCCAGAGTCTTGCAAGAGGAAGAACTTAGCGTGCTCTAAGGATCCCTTGCATCGAGGGTGTAGTGAGTTCTTTGTTCTTCACAGTTTCAACATCTAAGTGTACTGGTCGAAGCTAAAGATTCGAAGATCATCTCAGCATAAAATCAATTTATGCAGGGCAAAAAGTTATATGGTTCACAAATTATGTGTAATTGAACTAATTCATATATTTTTTAATTTGTGTGTGAAATAATATACCTTGCCTAGTTATTAAGGAGTCACAATCATCTACATTATTTCTTATGAATCATTATTTTAATTTATCATAATATAACTATTTTACTAATATATTCCTTTGCCAAAATAATCTTTTATTATTTCAGAATGTAGAGTAGGACAACTGAAATGCCGAAATGGACAGTGCATCTCCAAGGAGTTATTCAAAGATGGACACCCAGACTGCTCTGACGGGTCAGACGAGCCTGGACAAACTATTTGCTCCGACTACCTCAGCAGAGTAATGCCGTCAAGGTTGTGTGACGGCGTCTTACACTGCCATGATAGAAGTGACGAAGATCCATTGTTCTGCAAGTGTTTCGCTAAGAACGCTTATAGGTAACTAATTAGATATTAAAAGGTGGAGTGCAGGCTTTAGCCATAACAAAAGCTCGGCTCTGTACATCAAGAGCCAATACGTGTACGGCGAGAGGAAAGAACAGGAATGGCCTGCCCCAGCATATCACTGGGGATCTTAGTGTGACTAATATAAAAACCTAAAGAAGTTTTCAATATAGTAAATAAATAATACATTTTACGTATATTCATTGCGCTCCAGGCTGGACTGCCAATTATGTCATGTAGAAACCTTGACGGTTTCCGAAGAATAAATTAAATTATTCTCTTTTAACCGATTGGTTAATCCGTTAAACGTGGAAATCTCTAGAAAAAGTAATATTAATAGTCAATAGAGTAAGACTGACTCTTTGTGACATGATTTATTTATTGTATATATTTCTTTGATATTTCTAATAGTCAAACAATCCTTTCTAACATCATACAAACAATACTTATGATTAAATAACAAATTTCGGTGCTTATTATAAAACGAGAACCAAAGAACAAAATTCAAAATAAGTAAGAAAACTAAACCTTCCGTTCTAGTTTTATTTAAGGCCGACGTGTAACAATCAGATAGGTTCAATAGCTCTGTTATTACTAGTTACAACCTTTCATATTTCTGCATGCTTGCATTTCAAATTATAGTTGCAATACTTGACTGTTGAAATGCATAGAAATGTTTCGTTCACTGCATTTGAGTCATTCTCTCTACATGAGTGCATGTAATGCAAATAATTTATTTCTGTACTAACTGAACCGGCAAACTTTGCTTTGCCATACATATTATCTCTTGTGTAGTACAAAAATTAACGATATAGTTAGTGGGGATAACTAATTAAATGGCGATCAGTTATTTATTTTCTGTTTAAGATAAGAACGCTACGCCCACGTGTAACTTGGTGAGGTATTATTTATACAAAATTTCAAATCGCCTTGTAACTATCATTTCGATTATTTAGATGTGGGCGGGATCCGTCGAGTGAAGACTTCTGTGTAGCGATGGATATGGTATGTGATGGTATACAAGACTGTCCAAATGGGGAAGATGAAAGAACATGCATTGGACTTAGTGCGCCTCAAGGAACACAGTAAGTATTATCTTTATTTTTAATTCTTTAAAAAAATGCATTACCTGTATACAGCCTCCTAGAGGCAAGACAGGTATTTATTCTGTTTCATTAATAATTGAAAATTGGAACTCCATATTTGAATTCGAATTTCCCGTCAATTTTTTATGACACGAGTCAATAATTTTAGCCTTTGTAAATATTACATTAGTTAATAAGTAATATTATATTATTATTTCTGTTCGAATAATTATTCTCGATGAAAGCTCGCAATTTAAATCTATCCAACCCAATTAGTAAGCTTTTAGAGTATCTTTATTATTTCGTTCAAAATTAGTTTTATTTCATACATTTTCAAAGTTATCTCTAGGTACGAGCCACTTATATTGTAATAGCCGACTACCCATCATAGATCCCCTGAGAAAGAGATTTCGGAATATATATTTTAAAACGTAACAATATATTTATTTCCAGGCCCGGTTTTGGTGAAGTTATCCTTCGTTCACACGGTGTATGGTATTCAAAATGTTATACAACTGAAACGCATACAAAATCGGAGTTAGAAGATATCTGTCGTGAAATGGGCTTCATTAGCGGTCACGCAAAGCAACTACCGACACCTGAAAAATCCTATCCACATAATAATCTCGTTGTCGATCAGTTTTCCGATATTCCACTTAATAATAATACTAATATACGATTAAGAAATTCCCATTCGCCAATTGCGCGAGGTACGCTTAATCCTTTATCTAATTGTTTCCCGCTTTTTATAGAGTGCTTATAGGCAGAACTATTATATTTTTGAGTTATTAAATAGTTACCATGATATAATTGTTTTGATTTATAAATTAAGAACCAACGTGACTCACTCCATTTTAACTTTATTACTCGTTAATAACCGAAAATTTAAAATTCGACAGGTGTTTGCGACTACGGATAAAATAAGCGTATATAATAAATTTATAATAAGTTTAGGAAAACTAGTCAATAAGTATGATTCTTAGACTTAATAAAGGAACGCCAGCTAAGGTTATATTATGTATAAGTTACTAGTTTTAAGTCATAGTAAAATGGGCAAAATATTAATTAATGCGCTGCTTCGCCTAGAGGTAAACTTTAACGGTCGCATAGCTCTCGGTGGGGGTGTAACGGCGAGCGCTCCGTAACGATGCAGGAGCTCTCGACGCGGTATAATGATCGAGGTACCTAAGCTCCCCGAGATCTATGCGGCACGCTCACACACGACGCGACCTCATCGGAACTACAACTGGGCGGAGCAGTACGAACAACGCAGCAGAACGAAGCCTTTTGCTCCTCCGAAGACTCAAAACTCACACCTTACGTACTAACAGGGGTGCGTGGGCCGAACGAGACCAACGCTTATACGTTCGTTCCACAACTCGGTAACAGAACAATTACGGACGGCTTGGTTATCGCACTCTGTATCACACTGACATAGTGCAGGCTTCGCCGCTCCGATTAACTACGTGATCGGCCACAACACGGGAAACATACACGCTTTTATTTACTTTTTTAATATAAATTATATTAAATAAGTTAAAAATAATAATCTATTTGTGCCATCTATAGCCATTTTATGGAAACAGTGACTACTATACAATGTATGCCTGGCCCAAGTCTTCACACCGAAAGCTTAGAACTGTTTCAGTTTAGCAAGAAACACTACAGGTGGCGCGAAAACAAGTTTTAGAAGTCGTCTTCTACTTTTATAGTTATAAAGTACTATTAATTCTTCTCTTTTCTACCTTGTTCTTACCTGTTCTTACCAGTTCTGGCCTGTTCTTACCAGTTCTTCTCTTTTCTTTCCTGTTCTTTCCTGTTCTTTCCTGTCCTTTCTTGTTCTTTCCTGTTCTTACCTGACCTATTCTTTCATGTTCTTTCCTGTTCTTACCTGTTCTTTCTTGTTCTTTCCTGTTCTTTCCCGTTCTTTTCTTACCTGTTCTTACCTGTTCTTTTCTTACCTGTTCATACCTGACCTATTCTTTCATGTTCTTTCCTGTTCTTTCCTTTTCTTACCTGTTCTTACCAGGTCTTTCCTGTTATTACCTGACATGTTCTTCTCTTTTCTTCTCTTTTCTTCTCTTTTCTTCTCTTTTCTTCTCTTTTCTTCTCTTTTCTTCTCTTTTCTTTCCTGTTCTTACCTGACCTGTTCTTCTCTTTTCTTACCTGTTCTTACCTGACATGTTCTTTCCTGTTCTTTTCTTTCCTGTTATTTCCTGTTCTTACCTGTTCTTTCCAGTTCTTACCTGTTCTTACCTGACCTGTTCTTTCCTGTTCTTTCCTGTTCTTTCCTGTTATTTCCTGTTCTTACCTGATCTTACCTGTTCTTTCCTGTTCTTACCTGTTCTTACCTGTTCTTTCCTGTTCTTACCTGTTCTTACCTGTTCTTTCCTGTTATTACCTGACATGTTCTTCTCTTTTCTTCTCTTTTCTTCTCTTTTCTTCTCTTCTCTTTTCTTCTCTTTTATTCTCTTTTCTTCTCTTTTCTTTTCTGTTCTTACCTGTTCTTACCTGTTCTTTTCTTACATGTTCTTACCTGTTCTTTATTGTTAATACCTGTTCTTTCCTGTTCTTACCTGACCTGTTCTTCTCTTTTCTTACCTGTTCTTACCTGTTCTTTCCTGTTCTTACCTGTTCTTTTCTTTCCTGTTCTTTCCTGTTCTTACCTGTTCTTACCTGTTCTTACCTGTTCTTACCTGTTCTTTCCTGTTCTTACCTGTTCTTACCTGTTCTTTTCTTACATGTTCTTACCTGTTCTTTATTGTTAATACCTGTTCTTTCCTGTTCTTACCTGACCTGTTCTTCTCTTTTCTTACCTGTTCTTACCTGTTCTTTCCTGTTCTTACCTGTTCTTTTCTTTCCTGTTCTTTCCTGTTCTTACCTGTTCTTACCTGTTCTTACCTGTTCTTACCTGTTCTTTCCTGTTCTTACCTGTTCTTACCTGTTCTTTCCTGTTATTACCTGTTATTACCTGACATGTTCTTCTCTTTTCTTCTCTTTTCTTCTCTTCTCTTTTCTTTTCTTCTCTTTTCTTCTCTTTTCTTTCCTGTTCTTACCTGTTCTTACCTGTTCTTACCTGACCTATTCTTTCTTGTTCTTATCTGTTCTTACCTGTTCTTACCTGTTCTTACCTGTTTTTACCTGTTCTTACCTGTTCTTACCTGTTCTTTCCTGTTCTTACCTGTTCTTTCCTGTTCTTACCTGTTCTTCTCTTTTCTTTCCTGTTATAACCTGACATGTTCTTTCCTGTTCTTACCTGACCTGTTCTTCTCTTTTCTTACCTGTTCTTACCTGTTCTTGCCTGTTCTTTACTGTTCTTTCCTGTTCTTTCCTGTTCTTTCCTGTTCTTTCCTGTTCTTTCCTGTTCTTACCTGTTCTTACCAGTTCTTACCTGTTCTTACCTGTTGATACCTCTTTCTCTTTTCTTTCCTGTTATAACCTGACATGTTCTTTCCTGTTCTTACCTGACCTGTTCTTCTCTTTTCTTACCTGTTCTTACCTGTTCTTTCCTGTTCTTTCCTGTTCTTTCCTGATATTACCTGACATGTTCTTCTCTTTTCTTCTCTTTTCTTCTCTTTTCTTCTCTTTTCTTTCCTCTTCTTTCCTGTTCTTTCCTATTCTTTCATGTTCTTTCCTGTTCTTTCCTGTTCTTACCTGTTCTTACCAGTTCTATATGAAAAAACAAACTTCAAAGTTTTAATAATTTAGCAGAAATTCAATAACTACTGTCTACAGTGTCTACTGTGTACACTAGAGATTGGCTATTTTATGTACTCATGAAATTATTTGTGTGGGTTAATTTATATCTAATCAATATTTACGAAAAATTTAAATAATATTACTAACAGAGATTTTAAGTACACTCGTTAATAAAATTACTACAGACAGGTTCCTTTAGAGATTTTTCCGTCTTACCCTCAAGAGCAGCTTGGAAACGATCACAAAATTAAACCGCATCCACAGGATATTGAAACTGCGATGAACATCAAGTCAAAGTTAGTTGTCCTTTATAAATATTTAAACTTTTCTTACTCGTAATTACGTTAGACAAAGTTAATAAATTATTCAAAAGGTAGGCTCTTACGTCTTTGCACTCTTTACTATGGGTATTATTTAATAAGAATATAGAACTTTTGAGATCTCATGTTTAAACGATATATTTCATTCTTAGAATAAATACAGATAATTCCAAGTAACAACAATAAAGATTTTTGGATTCAAACCTGGGACTCATATGTTTAGCACTCCGCCAAGGTCAATGGGCGAACTAAGTCGTCAACAGTTATACGAAACTTATGTATTCGTTATTTAAGCATTATTTACGTTTTATGACATTATTTATATTTTAAATTCCATGTATTGCAAGTACAATATACTTTAATGTTTATAGGTGTAGGCCTTCCTTCTCGAAGGACAGCCTCGTAGAGCGTAATTGCCCATCTGGTTCTATGGCCTGTGATAACGGGGAATGCGTCAATGAAACGCTGTGGTGTGATGGTAACGTTGACTGTAGAGATGTGAGTGACGAGTCACAGTGTAGCTGTAGGGACCGGGTGGATAGAACTAGGCTTTGTGATGGGTACTTTGATTGTCCATTTGGTGAAGATGAGATGGGTTGTTATGGTAGGTATTACTATACTTGGTTAAGTAGCTACCCTGTTATATTCCGGATTATTCTTACCTTAAGTTCTTACCAGTTCTTCTCTTTTCTTTCCTGTTCTTACCTGTTCTTTCCTGTTCTTTCCTGTTCTTACCTGTTCTTCTCTTTTCTTTTCTTTCCTTTCCTGTTCTTACATGTTCTTACCTGTTCTTTCCTGTTCTTACCTGACCTATTCTTTCATGTTCTTTCCTGTTCTTTCCTGTTCTTTCCTGTTCTTACCTGTTCTTCTCTTTTCTTCTCTTTTCTTCTCTTTTCTTCTCTTTTCATCTCTTTTCATCTCTTTTCATCTCTTTTCTTCTCTTTTCTTCTCTTTCCTTACCTGTTCTTTCCTGTTCTTACCTGTTCTTTCCTGTTCTTTCCTGTTCTTACCTGTTCTTCTCTTTTCTTCTCTTTTCTTCTCTTTTCATCTCTTTTCATCTCTTTTCTTCTCTTTTCTTCTCTTTCCTTACCTGTTCTTTCCTGTTCTTTCCTGTTTTTTCCTGTTTTTTCCTGTTTTTCCTGTTCATACCTGTTTTTACCTGACCTGTTCTTCTCTTTTCTTACCTGTTCTTACCTGTTCTTTCCTGTTCTTTCCTGTTCTTACCTGTTCTTCTCTTTTCTTTCCTGTTATTACCTGACATGTTCTTCTCTTTTATTCTCTTTTCTTCTCTTCTCTTTTCTTTCCTGTTCTTACCTGACCTGTTCTTCTCTTTTCTTACCTGTTCTTACCTGACCTGTTCTTTCCTGTTCTTTTCTTTCCTGTTCTTTCCTGTTATTTCCTGTTCTTACCTGTTCTTACCTGTTCTTACCTGTTCATTCCTGTTCTTACCTGTTCTTACCTGTTCTTACCTGTTCTTACCTGTTCTTACTTATTCTTTCCTGTTCTTTCATGTTCTTTCCTGTTCTTTCCTGTTTTTTCCTGTTCTTACCTGTTCTTACCTGTTCTTACCTGTTCTTACCTGTTCTTACCTGTTCTTACCTGTTCTTACCTGTTCTTACTTATTCTTACTTATTCTTTCCTGTTCTTTCATGTTCTTTCCTGTTCTTTCCTGTTTTTTTCTGTTCTTTCCTGTTGATACCTGTTTCTCTTTTCTTTCCTGTTATAACCTGACATGTTCTTTCCTGTTCTTACATGAACTGTTCTTCTCTTTTCTTACCTGTTCTTACCTGTTCTTTCCTGTTCTTTCCTGTTCTTTCCTGTTCTTCTCTTTTCTTTCCTGTTATTACCTGACATGTTCTTCTCTTTTCTTTTCTTTTCTTCTCTTTTCTTCTCTTCTCTTCTCTTCTCTTTTATTCTCTTTTCTCCTCTTTTCTTTCCTGTTCTTACCTGCTCTTACCAGGTCTTTCCTGTTCTTCTCTTTTCTTTCCTGTTATAACCTGACATGTTCTTCTCTTTTCTTCTCTTTTATATATTATTGTTAATACCTGTTCTTACCTGTTCTTACCTGTTTTACCTGTTCTTACCTGTTCTTACCTGTTCTTTCCTGTTCTTACCTGTTCTTTCCTGTTCTTACCTGTTCTTCTCTTTTCTTTCCTGTTATAACCTGACATGTTCTTTCCTGTTCTTACCTGACCTGTTCTTCTCTTTTCTTACCTGTTCTTACCTGTTCTTGCCTGTTCTTTACTGTTCTTTCCTGTTCTTTCCTGTTCTTTCCTGTTCTTTCCTGTTTTTTTCCTGTTTTTTCCTGTTTTTTCCTGTTCTTTCCTGTTCTTACCTGTTGATACCTCTTTCTCTTTTCTTTCCTGTTATAACCTGACATGTTCTTTCCTGTTCTTACCTGTTCTTGCCTGTTCTTTAGTGTTCTTTCCTGTTCTTTCCTGTTCTTTCCTGTTTTTTTCCTGTTTTTTCCTGTTTTTTCCTGTTCTTTCCTGTTCTTACCTGTTCTTACCTGTTGATACCTCTTTCTCTTTTCTTTCCTGTTATAACCTGACATGTTCTTTCCTGTTCTTACCTGACCTGTTCTTCTCTTTTCTTACCTGTTCTTACCTGTTCTTTCCTGTTCTTTCCTGTTCTTACCTGTTCTTACCTGTTCTTTTCTTACCTGTTCTTACCTGTTCTTTATTGTTAACACCTGTTCTTTCCTGTTCTTACCTGTTCTTACCTGACCTATTCTTTCTTGTTCTTATCTGTTCTTACCTGTTCTTACCTGTTCTTTCCTGTTTTTACCTGTTCTTACCTGTTCTTCTCTTTTCTTTCCTGTTATAACCTGACATGTTCTTTCCTGTTCTTACCTGACCTGTTCTTCTCTTTTCTTACCTGTTCTTACCTGTTCTTGCCTGTTCTTTACTGTTCTTTCCTGTTCTTTCCTGTTCTTTCCTGTTCTTTCCTGTTCTTTCCTGTTCTTTCCTGTTCTTACCTGTTCTTACCAGTTCTTACCTGTTCTTACCTGTTGATACCTCTTTCTCTTTTCTTTCCTGTTATAACCTGACATGTTCTTTCCTGTTCTTACCTGACCTGTTCTTCTCTTTTCTTACCTGTTCTTACCTGTTCTTTCCTGTTCTTTCCTGATATTACCTGACATGTTCTTCTCTTTTCTTCTCTTTTCTTTCCTCTTCTTTCCTGTTCTTTCCTATTCTTTCATGTTCTTTCCTGTTCTTTCCTGTTCTTACCTGTTCTTACCAGTTCTATATGAAAAAACAAACTTCAAAGTTTTAATAATTTAGCAGAAATTCAATAACTACTGTCTACAGTGTCTACTGTGTACACTAGAGATTGGCTATTTTATGTACTCATGAAATTATTTGTGTGGGTTAATTTATATCTAATCAATATTTACGAAAAATTTAAATAATATTACTAACAGAGATTTTAAGTACACTCGTTAATAAAATTACTACAGACAGGTTCCTTTAGAGATTTTTCCGTCTTACCCTCAAGAGCAGCTTGGAAACGATCACAAAATTAAACCGCATCCACAGGATATTGAAACTGCGATGAACATCAAGTCAAAGTTAGTTGTCCTTTATAAATATTTAAACTTTTCTTACTCGTAATTACGTTAGACAAAGTTAATAAATTATTCAAAAGGTAGGCTCTTACGTCTTTGCACTCTTTACTATGGGTATTATTTAATAAGAATATAGAACTTTTGAGATCTCATGTTTAAACGATATATTTCATTCTTAGAATAAATACAGATAATTCCAAGTAACAACAATAAAGATTTTTGGATTCAAACCTGGGACTCATATGTTTAGCACTCCGCCAAGGTCATTGGGCGAACTAAGTCGTCAACAGTTATACGAAACTTATGTATTCGTTATTTAAGCATTATTTACGTTTTATGACATTATTTATATTTTAAATTCCATGTATTGCAAGTACAATATACATTAATGTTTATAGGTGTAGGCCTTCCTTCTCGAAGGACAGCCTCGTAGAGCGTAATTGCCCATCTGGTTCTATGGCCTGTGATAACGGGGAATGCGTCAATGAAACGCTGTGGTGTGATGGTAACGTTGACTGTAGAGATGTGAGTGACGAGTCACAGTGTAGCTGTAGGGACCGGGTGGATAGAACTAGGCTTTGTGATGGGTACTTTGATTGTCCATTTGGTGAAGATGAGATGGGTTGTTATGGTAGGTATTACTATACTTGGTTAAGTAGCTACCCTATTATATTCCGGATTATTCTTACCTTAAGTTCTTACCAGTTCTTCTCTTTTCTTTCCTGTTCTTTCCTGTTCTTACCTGTTCTTTCTTGTTCCTTCCTGTTATTTCCCGTTCTTTTCTTACCTGTTCTTCTCTTTTCTTTTCTTTCCTTTCCTGTTCTTACATGTTCTTACCTGTTCTTTCCTGTTCTTACCTGACCTATTCTTTCATGTTCTTTCCTGTTCTTTCCTGTTCTTTCCTGTTCTTACCTGTTCTTCTCTTTTCTTCTCTTTTCTTCTCTTTTCTTCTCTTTTCATCTCTTTTCATCTCTTTTCTTCTCTTTTCTTCTCTTTCCTTACCTGTTCTTTCCTGTTCTTTCCTGTTTTTTCCTGTTTTTCCTGTTCATACCTGTTTTTACCTGACCTGTTCTTCTCTTTTCTTACCTGTTCTTACCTGTTCTTTCCTGTTCTTTCCTGTTCTTTCCTGTTCTTACCTGTTCTTCTCTTTTCTTTCCTGTTATTACCTGACATGTTCTTTCCTGTTCTTACCTGAACTGTTCTTCTCTTTTCTTACCTGTTCTTACCTGTTCTTTCCTGTTCTTACCTATTCTTTCCTGTTCTTACCTGTTGATACCTGTTTCTCTTTCCTTCCTGTTATAACCTGACATGTTCTTTCCTGTTCTTACCTGAACTGTTCTTCTCTTTTCTTACCTGTTCTTACCTGTTCTTCCTGTTCTTACCTGTTCTTTCCTGTTCTTACCTGTTAATACCTGTTTCTCTTTTCTTTCCTGTTATAACCTGACATGTTCTTTCCTGTTCTTTCCTGTTTTTTCCTGTTCTTACCTGTTCTTACCTCACCTGTTCTTCTCTTTTCTTACCTGCTCTTACCTGTTCTTACCTGTTCTTTCCTGTTCTTGCCTGTTCTTACCTGTTCTTCTCTTTTCTTTCCTGTTATTACCTGACATGTTCTTCTCTTTTCTTCTCTTTTCTTCTCTTTTCTTCTCTTTTCTTCTCTTTTCTTCTCTTTTCTTCTCTTTTCTTCTCTTTTCTTCTCTTTTCTTCTCTTTTCTTCTCTTTTCTTCTCTTTTCTTCTCTTTTCTTCTCTTTTCTTCTCTTTTCTTACCTGTTCTTACCTGTTCTTACCTGTTCTTGCCTGTTCTTACCTGTTCTTTTCTTACCTGTTCTTACCTGACCTATTCTTTCATGTTCTTTCCTGTTCTTTCCTGTTCTTACCTGTTCTTACCAGTTCTATATGAAAAAACAAACTTCAAAGTTTTAATAATTTAGCAGAAATTCAATAACTACTGTCTACAGTGTCTACTGTGTACACTAGAGATTGGCTATTTTATGTACTCATGAAATTATTTGTGTGGGTTAATTTATATCTAATCAATATTTACGAAAAATTTAAATAATATTACTAACAGAGATTTTAAGTACACTCGTTAATAAAATTACTACAGACAGGTTCCTTTAGAGATTTTTCCGTCTTACCCTCAAGAGCAGCTTGGAAACGATCACAAAATTAAACCGCATCCACAGGATATTGAAACTGCGATGAACATCAAGTCAAAGTTAGTTGTCCTTTATAAATATTTAAACTTTTCTTACTCGTAATTACGTTAGACAAAGTTAATAAATTATTCAAAAGGTAGGCTCTTACGTCTTTGCACTCTTTACTATGGGTATTATTTAATAAGAATATAGAACTTTTGAGATCTCATGTTTAAACGATATATTTCATTCTTAGAATAAATACAGATAATTCCAAGTAACAACAATAAAGATTTTTGGCTTCAAACCTGGGACTCATATGTTTAGCACTCCGCCAAGGTCATTGGGCGAACTAAGTCGTCAACAGTTATACGAAACTTATGTATTCGTTATTTAAGCATTATTTACGTTTTATGACATTATTTATATTTTAAATTCCATGTATTGCAAGTACAATATACATTAATGTTTATAGGTGTAGGCCTTCCTTCTCGAAGGACAGCCTCGTAGAGCGTAATTGCCCATCTGGTTCTATGGCCTGTGATAACGGGGAATGCGTCAATGAAACGCTGTGGTGTGATGGTAACGTTGACTGTAGAGATGTGAGTGACGAGTCACAGTGTAGCTGTAGGGACCGGGTGGATAGAACTAGGCTTTGTGATGGGTACTTTGATTGTCCATTTGGTGAAGATGAGATGGGTTGTTATGGTAGGTATTACTATACTTGGTTAAGTAGCTACCCTGTTATATTCCGGATTATTCTTACCTTAAGTTCTTACCAGTTCTTCTCTTTTCTTTCCTGTTCTTTCCTGTTCTTACCTGTTCTTTCTTGTTCCTTCCTGTTATTTCCCGTTCTTTTCTTACCTGTTCTTCTCTTTTCTTTTCTTTCCTTTCCTGTTCTTACATGTTCTTACCTGTTCTTTCCTGTTCTTACCTGACCTATTCTTTCATGTTCTTTCCTGTTCTTTCATGTTCTTACCTGTTCTTTCTTGTTCTTTCCTGTTCTTTCCCGTTCTTTTCTTACCTGTTCTTACCTGTTCTTTTCTTACCTGTTCTTACCTGACCTATTCTTTCATGTTCTTTCCTGTTCTTACCTGTTCTTTCCTGTTCTTACCTGTTCTTTCCTGTTCTTTCCTGTTCTTACCTGTTCTTCTCTTTTCTTCTCTTATCTTCTCTTTTCTTCTCTTCTCTTTTCTTTCCTGTTCTTACCTGACCTGTTCTTCTCTTTTCTTACCTGTTCTTACCTGTTCTTACCTGACCTGTTCTTTCCTGTTCTTTTCTTTCCTGTTCTTTCCTGTTTTTTCCTGTTCTTACCTGTTCTTACCTGTTCATTCCTGTTCTAACCTGTTCTTACCTGTTCTTACCTGTTCTTACTTATTCTTTCCTGTTCTTTCCTGTTGATACCTGTTTCTCTTTTCTTTCCTGTTATAACCTGACATGTTCTTTCCTGTTCTTACCTGAACTGTTCTTTTCTTTTCTTACCTGTTCTTACCTGTTCTTTCCTGTTCTTACCTGTTGATACCTGTTTCTCTTTTCTTTCCTGTTATAACCTGACATGTTCTTTCCTGTTCTTTCCTGTTTTTTCCTGTTCTTACCTGACCTGTTCTTCTCTTTTCTTACCTGTTCTTACCTGTTCTTACCTGTTCTTTCCTGTTCTTTCCTGTTCTTTCCTGTTCTTCTCTTTTCTTTCCTGTTCTTACCTGTTCTTACCAGGTCTTTCCTGTTATTTCCTGTTCTTTCCTGTTCTTCTCTTTTCTTTCCTGTTATTACCTGACATGTTCTTCTCTTTTCTTCTCCTTTCTTCTCTTCTCTTCTCTTTTATTCTCTTTTCTTCTCTTTTCTTTCCTGTTCTTACCTGTTCTTACCAGGTCTTTCCTGTTCTTCTCTTTTCTTTCCTGTTATAACCTGACATGTTCTTCTCTTTTCTTCTCTTTTCTTACCTGTTCTTACCTGTTCTTACCTGACCTGTTCTTTCCTGTTCTTTTCTTTCCTGTTCTTTCCTGTTATTTCCTGTTCTTACCTGTTCATTCCTGTTCATTCCTGTTCTTACCTGTTCTTACCTGACCTATTCTTTCATGTTCTTTCCTGTTCTCTCCTGTTCTTACCTGTTCTTCTCTTTTCTTCTCTTATCTTCTCTTATCTTTTCTTTTCTTCTCTTTTCATCTCTTTTCATCTCTTTTCATCTCTTTTCTTCTCTTTTCTTCTCTTTCCTTACCTGTTCTTTCCTGTTCTTTCCTGTTTTTTCCTGTTTTTTTCCTGTTTTTCCTGTTCATACCTGTTTTTACCTGACCTGTTCTTCTCTTTTCTTACCTGTTCTTACCTGTTCTTTCCTGTTCTTTCCTGTTCTTTCCTGTTCTTACCTGTTCTTCTCTTTTATTCTCTTTTCTTCTCTTCTCTTTTCTTTCCTGTTCTTACCTGACCTGTTCTTCTCTTTTCTTACCTGTTCTTACCTGTTCTTACCTGACCTGTTCTTTCCTGTTCTTTTCTTTCCTGTTCTTTCCTGTTATTTCCTGTTCTTACCTGTTCTTACCTGTTCATTCCTGTTCTAACCTGTTCTTACCTGTTCTTACCTGTTGATACCTGTTTCTCTTTTCTTTCCTGTTATAACCTGACATGTTCTTTCCTGTTCTTACCTGTTCTTACCTATTCTTTCCTGTTCTTACCTGTTGATACCTGTTTCTCTTTTCTTTCCTGTTATAACCTGACATGTTCTTTCCTGTTCTTACCTGAACTGTTCTTCTCTTTTCTTACCTGTTCTTACCTGTTCTTTCCTGTTCTTACCTGTTCTTTCCTGTTCTTTCCTGTTGATACCTGTTTCTCTTTTCTTTCCTGTTCTTACCTGAACTGTTCTTTTCTTTTCTTACCTGTTCTTACCTGTTCTTTCCTGTTCTTACCTATTCTTTCCTGTTCTTACCTGTTGATACCTGTTTCTCTTTTCTTTCCTGTTATAACCTGACATGTTCTTTCCTGTTCTTACCTGAACTGTTCTTCTCTTTTCTTACCTGTTCTTACCTGTTCTTTCCTGTTCTTACCTGTTCTTTCCTGTTCTTACCTGTTGATACCTGACCTGTTCTTTCCTGTTCTTTTCTTTCCTGTTCTTTCCTGTTATTTCCTGTTCTTACCTGTTCTTACCTGTTCATTCCTGTTCTAACCTGTTCTTACCTGTTCTTACCTGTTGATACCTGTTTCTCTTTTCTTTCCTGTTATAACCTGACATGTTCTTTCCTGTTCTTACCTGAACTGTTCTTCTCTTTTCTTACCTGTTCTTACCTATTCTTTCCTGTTCTTACCTGTTGATACCTGTTTCTCTTTTCTTTCCTGTTATAACCTGACATGTTCTTTCCTGTTCTTACCTGAACTGTTCTTCTCTTTTCTTACCTGTTCTTACCTGTTCTTTCCTGTTCTTACCTGTTCTTTCCTGTTCTTTCCTGTTGATACCTGTTTCTCTTTTCTTTCCTGTTCTTACCTGAACTGTTCTTTTCTTTTCTTACCTGTTCTTACCTGTTCTTTCCTGTTCTTACCTATTCTTTCCTGTTCTTACCTGTTGATACCTGTTTCTCTTTTCTTTCCTGTTATAACCTGACATGTTCTTTCCTGTTCTTACCTGAACTGTTCTTCTCTTTTCTTACCTGTTCTTACCTGTTCTTTCCTGTTCTTACCTGTTCTTTCCTGTTCTTACCTGTTGATACCAGTTCTATATGAAAAAACAAACTTCAAAGTTTTAATAATTTAGCAGAAATTCAATAACTACTGTCTATAGTGTCTACTGTGTACACTAGAGATTGGCTATTTTATGTACTCATGAAATTATTTGTGTGGGTTAATTTATATCTAATCAATATTTACGAAAAATTTAAATAATATTACTAACAGAGATTTTAAGTACACTCGTTAATAAAATTACTACAGACAGGTTCCTTTAGAGATTTTTCCGTCTTACCCTCAAGAGCAGCTTGGAAACGATCACAAAATTAAACCGCATCCACAGGATATTGAAACTGCGATGAACATCAAGTCAAAGTTAGTTGTCCTTTATAAATATTTAAACTTTTCTTACTCGTAATTACGTTAGACAAAGTTAATAAATTATTCAAAAGGTAGGCTCTTACGTCTTTGCACTCTTTACTATGGGTATTATTTAATAAGAATATAGAACTTTTGAGATCTCATGTTTAAACGATATATTTCATTCTAAGAATAAATACAGATAATTCCAAGTAACAACAATAAAGATTTTTGGCTTCAAACCTGGGACTCATATGTTTAGCACTCCGCCAAGGTCATTGGGCGAACTAAGTCGTCAACAGTTATACGAAACTTATGTATTCGTTATTTAAGCATTATTTACGTTTTATGACATTATTTATATTTTAAATTCCATGTATTGCAAGTACAATATACATTAATGTTTATAGGTGTAGGCCTTCCTTCTCGAAGGACAGCCTCGTAGAGCGTAATTGCCCATCTGGTTCTATGGCCTGTGATAACGGGGAATGCGTCAATGAAACGCTGTGGTGTGATGGTAACGTTGACTGTAGAGATGTAAGTGACGAGTCACAGTGTAGCTGTAGGGACCGGGTGGATAGAACTAGGCTTTGTGATGGGTACTTTGATTGTCCATTTGGTGAAGATGAGATGGGTTGTTATGGTAGGTATTACTATACTTGGTTAAGTAGCTACCCTGTTATATTCCGGATTATTCTTACCTTAAGTTCTTACCAGTTCTTCTCTTTTCTTTCCTGTTCTTTCCTGTTCTTTCCTGTCCTTTCTTGTTCTTACCTGTTCTTTCCTGTTCTTACCTGTTCTTTCCTGTTCTTTCCTGTTCTTACCTGTTCTTCTCTTTTCTTTCCTGTTATTACCTGACATGTTCTTCTCTTTTCTTCTCTTCTCTTCTCTTTTCTTACCTGTTCTTACCTGTTCTTGTCTGTTCTTACCTGTTCTTTCCTGTTCTTACCTGACCTAATCTTTCCTGTTCTTTTCTTTCCTGTTCTTTCCTGTTATTTCCTGTTCTTACCTGTTCTTTCCTGTTCTTACCTGTTCTTACCTGTTCTTTCCTGTTCTTATCTGACCTGTTCTTACCTGTTCTTACCTGTTCTTACCTGTTCTTTCCTGTTCTTTCCTGTTTTTTTCCTGTTCTTACCAGGTCATTCCTGTTCTTACCTGTTCTTTTCTTTTCTTTCCTGTTATTACCTGACATGTTCTTCTCTTTTCTTTCCTGTTATTACCTAACATGTTCTTTCCTGTTCTTTCCCGTTCTTTTCTTACCTGTTCTTACCTGTTCTTTTCTTACCTGTTCTTACCTGACCTATTCTTTCATGTTCTTTCCTGTTCTTTCCTGTTCTTACCTGTTCTTACCAGGTCATTCCTGTTCTTACCTGTTCTTCTCTTTTCTTTCCTGTTATTACCTGACATGTTCTTCTCTTTTCTTCTCTTTTCTTCTCTTTTCTTTCCTGTTCTTACCTGTTGATACCTGTTCTTCTCTTTTCTTACCTGTTCTTACCTGTTCTTACCTGTTCTTACCTGTTCTTTTCTTTCCTGTTCTTACCTGACCTATTCTTTCCTGTTCTTCTCTTTTCTTACCTGTTCTTACCTGTTCTTTCCTGTTCTTTCCTGTTCTTTCCTGTTCTTACCTGTTCTTCTCTTTTCTTTCCTGTTATTACCTGACATGTTCTTCTCTTTTCTTCTCTTTTCTTCTCTTTTCTTTCCTGTTCTTACCTGTTGATACCTGTTCTTCTCTTTTCTTACCTGTTCTTACCTGTTCTTACCTGTTCTTTTCTTTCCTGTTCTTACCTGACCTATTCTTTCCTGTTCTTCTCTTTTCTTACCTGTTCTTCTCTTTTCTTACCTGTTCTTACCTGTTCTTTCCTGTTCTTTCCTGTTCTTTCCTGTTCTTACCTGTTCTTCTCTTTTCTTTCCTGTTATTACCTGACATGTTCGTCTCTTTTCTTCTCTTTTCTTCTCTTCTCTTTTCTTCTCTTTTCTTTTCTTCTCTTTTCTTCTCTTTTCTTTCCTGTTCTTACCTGTTCTTTCCTGTTCTTACCTGTTCTTACCTGTTCTTTCCTGTTATTACCTGACATGTTCTTCTCTTTTCTTCTCTTTTCTTTCCTCTTCTTTCCTGTTCTTTCCCATTCTTTTATGTTCTTTCCTGTTCTTTCCTGTTCTTACCTGTTCTTACCAGTTCTATATGAAAAAACAAACTTCAAAGTTTTAATAATTTAGCAGAAATTCAATAACTACTGTCTACAGTGTCTACTGTGTACACTAGAGATTGGCTATTTTATGTACTCATGAAATTATTTGTGTGGGTTAATTTATATCTAATCAATATTTACGAAAAATTTAAATAATATTACTAACAGAGATTTTAAGTACACTCGTTAATAAAATTACTACAGACAGGTTCCTTTAGAGATTTTTCCGTCTTACCCTCAAGAGCAGCTTGGAAACGATCACAAAATTAAACCGCATCCACAGGATATTGAAACTGCGATGAACATCAAGTCAAAGTTAGTTGTCCTTTATAAATATTTAAACTTTTCTTACTCGTAATTACGTTAGACAAAGTTAATAAATTATTCAAAAGGTAGGCTCTTACGTCTTTGCACTCTTTACTATGGGTATTATTTAATAAGAATATAGAACTTTTGAGATCTCATGTTTAAACGATATATTTCATTCTTAGAATAAATACAGATAATTCCAAGTAACAACAATAAAGATTTTTGGCTTCAAACCTGGGACTCATATGTTTAGCACTCCGCCAAGGTCAATGGGCGAACTAAGTCGTCAACAGTTATACGAAACTTATGTATTCGTTATTTAAGCATTATTTACGTTTTATGACATTATTTATATTTTAAATTCCATGTATTGCAAGTACAATATACATTAATGTTTATAGGTGTAGGCCTTCCTTCTCGAAGGACAGCCTCGTAGAGCGTAATTGCCCATCTGGTTCTATGGCCTGTGATAACGGGGAATGCGTCAATGAAACGCTGTGGTGTGATGGTAACGTTGACTGTAGAGATGTGAGTGACGAGTCACAGTGTAGCTGTAGGGACCGGGTGGATAGAACTAGGCTTTGTAATGGGTACTTTGATTGTCCATTTGGTGAAGATGAGATGGGTTGTTATGGTAGGTATTACTATACTTGGTTAAGTAGCTACCCTGTTATATTCCGGATTATTCTTACCTTAAGTTCTTACCAGTTCTTCTCTTTTCTTTCCTGTTCTTTCCTGTTCTTTCCTGTCCTTTCTTGTTCTTACCTGTTCTTTCCTGTTCTTACCTGTTCTTTCCTGTTCTTTCCTGTTCTTACCTGTTCTTCTCTTTTCTTTCCTGTTATTACCTGACATGTTCTTCTCTTTTCTTCTCTTTTCTTCTCTTTTCTTCTCTTTTCTTCTCTTCTCTTCTCTTTTCTTACCTGTTCTTACCTGTTCTTGTCTGTTCTTACCTGTTCTTTCCTGTTCTTACCTGACCTAATCTTTCCTGTTCTTTTCTTTCCTGTTCTTTCTTGTTATTTCCTGTTCTTACCTGTTCTTTCCTGTTCTTACCTGTTCTTACCTGTTCTTTCCTGTTCTTATCTGACCTGTTCTTACCTGTTCTTACCTGTTCTTACCTGTTCTTTCCTGTTCTTTCCTGTTTTTTTCCTGTTCTTACCAGGTCATTCCTGTTCTTACCTGTTCTTTTCTTTTCTTTCCTGTTATTACCTGACATGTTCTTCTCTTTTCTTTCCTGTTATTACCTAACATGTTCTTTCCTGTTCTTTCCCGTTCTTTTCTTACCTGTTCTTTTCTTACCTGTACTTACCTGACCTATTCTTTCATGACCTTTCCTGTTCTTTCCTGTTCTTTCCTGTTCTTACCTGTTCTTACCAGGTCATTCCTGTTCTTACCTGTTCTTCTCTTTTCTTTCCTGTTATTACCTGACATGTTCTTCTCTTTTCTTCTCTTTTCTTCTCTTTTCTTCTCTTTTCTTTCCTGTTCTTACCTGTTGATACCTGTTCTTCTCTTTTCTTACCTGTTCTTACCTGTTCTTACCTGTTCTTTTCTTTCCTGTTCTTACCTGACCTATTCTTTCCTGTTCTTCTCTTTTCTTACCTGTTCTTACCTGTTCTTTCCTGTTCTTTCCTGTTCTTTCCTGTTCTTACCTGTTCTTCTCTTTTCTTTCCTGTTATTACCTGACATGTTCGTCTCTTTTCTTCTCTTCTCTTTTCTTCTCTTTTCTTTTCTTCTCTTTTCTTCTCTTTTCTTTCCTGTTCTTACCTGTTCTTTCCTGTTCTTACCTGTTCTTACCTGTTCTTTCCTGTTCTTTCATGTTCTTTTCTTACCTGTTCTTTCCTGTTATTACCTGACATGTTCTTCTCTTTTCTTTCCTGTTATTACCTGTTCTTACCTGACCTATTCTTTCATGTTCTTTCCTGTTCTTTCCTGTTTTTTCCTGTTTTTTCCTGTTCTTTCCTGTTCTTACCTGTTCTTACCTGTTGATACCTGTTTCTCTTTTTTTCCTGTTATAACCTGACATGTTCTTTCCTGTTCTTACCTGACCTGTTCCTCTCTTTTCTTACCTGTTCTTACCTGTTCTTTCCTGTTCTTACCTGTTCTTCTCTTTTCTTTCCTGTTATTACCTAACATGTTCTTTCCTGTTCTTTCCTGTTCTTTCCTGTTCTTTCCTGTTCTTACCAGTTCTTTCCTGTTCTTACCTGTTCTTACCTGTTGATACCTGTTTCTCTTTTCTTTCCTGTTATAACCTGACATGTTCTTTCCTGTTCTTACCTGACCTGTTCTTCTCTTTTCTTACCTGTTCTTACCTGTTCTTTCCTGTTCTTTCCTGTTCTTTCCTGTTCTTTCCTGTTCTTTCCTGTTTTTTCCCTGTTTTTTCCTGTTCTTTCCTGTTCTTACCTGTTCTTACCTGTTCTTTCCTGTTCTTTCCTGATATTACCTGACATGTTCTTCTCTTTTCTTCTCTTTTGTAGTTAATAAGTAATATTATTATTTCTGTTCGAATAATTATTCTCGATGAAAGCTCGCAATTTAAATCTATCCAACTCAATTAGTAAGCTTTTAGAGTATCTTTATTATTTCGTTCAAAATTAGTTTTATTTCATACATTTTCAAAGTTATCTCTAGGTACGAGCCACTTATATTGTAATAGCCGACTACCCATCATAGATCCCCTGAGAAAGAGATTTCGGAATATATATTTCAAAACGTAACAATATATTTATTTCCGGTTTTGGTGAAGTTATCCTTCGTTCACACGGTGTATGGTATTCAAAATGTTATACAACTGAAACGCGTACAAAATCGGAGTTAGAAGATATCTGTCGTGAAATGGGCTTCATTAGCGGTCAGGCAAAGCAACTACCGACACCTGAAAAATCCTATCCACATAATAATCTCGTTGTCGATCAGTTTTCCGATATTCCACTTAATAATAATACTAATATACGATTAAGAAATTCCCATTCGCCAATTGCGCGAGGTACGCTTAATCCTTTATCTAATTGTTTCCCGCTTTTTATAGAGTGCTTATAGGCAGAACTATTATATTTTTGAGTTATTAAATAGTTACCATGATATAATTGTTTTGATTTATAAATTAAGAACCAACGTGACTCACTCCATTTTAACTTTATTACTCGTTAATAACCGAAAATTTAAAATTCGACAGGTGTTTGCGACTACGGATAAAATAAGCGTATATAATAAATTTTCCATAGATAATTAAGTTTAGGAAAACTAGTCAATAAGTATGATTCTTAGACTTAATAAAGGAACGCCAGCTAAGGTTATATTATGTATAAGTTACTAGTTTTAAGTCATAGTAAAATGGGCAAAATATTAATTAATGCGCTGCTTCGCCTAGAGGTAAACTTTAACGGTCGCATAGCTCTCGGTGGGGGTGTAACGGCGAGCGCTCCGTAACGATGCAGGAGCTCTCGACGCGGTATAATGATCGAGGTACCTAAGCTCCCCGAGATCTATGCGGCACGCTCACACACGACGCGACCTCATCGGAACTACAACTGGGCGGAGCAGTACGAACAACGCAGCAGAACGAAGCCTTTTGCTCCTCCGAAGACTCAAAACTCACACCTTACGTACTAACAGGGGTGCGTGGGCCGAACGAGACCAACGCTTATACGTTCGTTCCACAACTCGGTAACAGAACAATTACGGACGGCTTGGTTATCGCACTCTGTATCACACTGACATAGTGCAGGCTTCGCCGCTCCGATTAACTACGTGATCGGCCACAACACGGGAAACATACACGCTTTTATTTACTTTTTTAATATAAATTATATTAAATAAGTTAAAAATAATAATCTATTTGTGCCATCTATAGCCATTTTATGGAAACAGTGACTACTATACAATGTATGCCTGGCCCAAGTCTTCACACCGAAAGCTTAGAACTGTTTCAGTTTAGCAAGAAACACTACAGGTGGCGCGAAAACAAGTTTTAGAAGTCGTCTTCTACTTTTATAGTTATAAAGTACTATTAATTCTTCTCTTTTCTACCTTGTTCTTACCTGTTCTTACCAGTTCTGGCCTGTTCTTACCAGTTCTTCTCTTTTCTTTCCTGTTCTTTCCTGTTCTTTCCTGTTCTTTCCTGTCCTTTCTTGTTCTTTCCTGTTCTTACCTGACCTATTCTTTCATGTTCTTTCCTGTTCTTACCTGTTCTTTCTTGTTCTTTCCTGTTCTTTCCCGTTCTTTTCTTACCTGTTCTTACCTGTTCTTTTCTTACCTGTTCATACCTGACCTATTCTTTCATGTTCTTTCCTGTTCTTTCCTTTTCTTACCTGTTCTTACCAGGTCTTTCCTGTTATTACCTGACATGTTCTTCTCTTTTCTTCTCTTTTCTTACCTGTTCTTACCTGTTCTTACCTGACATGTTCTTTCCTGTTCTTTTCTTTCCTGTTCTTTCCTGTTATTTCCTGTTCTTACCTGTTCTTTCCAGTTCTTACCTGTTCTTACCTGACCTGTTCTTTCCTGTTCTTTTCTTTCCTGTTCTTTCCTGTTATTTCCTGTTCTTACCTGATCTTACCTGTTCTTTCCTGTTCTTACCTGTTCTTACCTGTTCTTTCCTGTTCTTACCTGTTCTTACCTGTTCTTTCCTGTTATTACCTGACATGTTCTTCTCTTTTCTTCTCTTTTCTTCTCTTTTCTTCTCTTCTCTTTTATTCTCTTTTCTTCTCTTTTCTTTCCTGTTCTTACCTGTTCTTACCTGTTCTTTTCTTACCTGTTCTTACCTGTTCTTTATTGTTAATACCTGTTCTTTCCTGTTCTTACCTGTTCTTACCTGACCTATTCTTTCTTGTTCTTATCTGTTCTTACCTGTTCTTACCTGTTCTTTCCTGTTCTTACCTGTTCTTTCCTGTTCTTTCCTGTTCTTTCCTGTTCTTACCTGTTCTTTCCTGTTTTTTTCCTGTTTTTCCTGTTCTTACCTGTTCTTACCTGACCTGTTCTTCTCTTTTCTTACCTGTTCTTTCCTGTTCTTGCCTGTTCTTACCTGTTCTTCTCTTTTCTTTCCTGTTATTACCTGACATGTTCTTCTCTTTTCTTCTCTTTTCTTCTCTTTTCTTCTCTTTTCTTCTCTTTTCTTCTCTTTTCTTCTCTTTTCTTCTCTTTTCTTCTCTTTTCTTACCTGTTCTTACCTGTTCTTACCTGTTCTTACCTGTTCTTGCCTGTTCTTACCTGTTCTTTTCTTACCTGTTCTTACCTGACCTATTCTTTCATGTTCTTTCCTGTTCTTTCCTGTTCTTTCCTGTTCTTACCTGTTCTTACCAGTTCTATATGAAAAAACAAACTTCAAAGTTTTAATAATTTAGCAGAAATTCAATAACTACTGTCTATAGTGTCTACTGTGTACACTAGAGATTGGCTATTTTATGTACTCATGAAATTATTTGTGTGGGTTAATTTATATCTAATCAATATTTACGAAAAATTTAAATAATATTACTAACAGAGATTTTAAGTACACTCGTTAATAAAATTACTACAGACAGGTTCCTTTAGAGATTTTTCCGTCTTACCCTCAAGAGCAGCTTGGAAACGATCACAAAATTAAACCGCATCCACAGGATATTGAAACTGCGATGAACATCAAGTCAAAGTTAGTTGTCCTTTATAAATATTTAAACTTTTCTTACTCGTAATTACGTTAGACAAAGTTAATAAATTATTCAAAAGGTAGGCTCTTACGTCTTTGCACTCTTTACTATGGGTATTATTTAATAAGAATATAGAACTTTTGAGATCTCATGTTTAAACGATATATTTCATTCTAAGAATAAATACAGATAATTCCAAGTAACAACAATAAAGATTTTTGGCTTCAAACCTGGGACTCATATGTTTAGCACTCCGCCAAGGTCATTGGGCGAACTAAGTCGTCAACAGTTATACGAAACTTATGTATTCGTTATTTAAGCATTATTTACGTTTTATGACATTATTTATATTTTAAATTCCATGTATTGCAAGTACAATATACATTAATGTTTATAGGTGTAGGCCTTCCTTCTCGAAGGACAGCCTCGTAGAGCGTAATTGCCCATCTGGTTCTATGGCCTGTGATAACGGGGAATGCGTCAATGAAACGCTGTGGTGTGATGGTAACGTTGACTGTAGAGATGTAAGTGACGAGTCACAGTGTAGCTGTAGGGACCGGGTGGATAGAACTAGGCTTTGTGATGGGTACTTTGATTGTCCATTTGGTGAAGATGAGATGGGTTGTTATGGTAGGTATTACTATACTTGGTTAAGTAGCTACCCTGTTATATTCCGGATTATTCTTACCTTAAGTTCTTACCAGTTCTTCTCTTTTCTTTCCTGTTCTTTCCTGTTCTTTCCTGTCCTTTCTTGTTCTTACCTGTTCTTTCCTGTTCTTACCTGTTCTTTCCTGTTCTTTCCTGTTCTTACCTGTTCTTCTCTTTTCTTTCCTGTTATTACCTGACATGTTCTTCTCTTTTCTTCTCTTCTCTTCTCTTTTCTTACCTGTTCTTACCTGTTCTTGTCTGTTCTTACCTGTTCTTTCCTGTTCTTACCTGACCTAATCTTTCCTGTTCTTTTCTTTCCTGTTCTTTCCTGTTATTTCCTGTTCTTACCTGTTCTTTCCTGTTCTTACCTGTTCTTACCTGTTCTTTCCTGTTCTTATCTGACCTGTTCTTACCTGTTCTTACCTGTTCTTACCTGTTCTTTCCTGTTCTTTCCTGTTTTTTTCCTGTTCTTACCAGGTCATTCCTGTTCTTACCTGTTCTTTTCTTTTCTTTCCTGTTATTACCTGACATGTTCTTCTCTTTTCTTTCCTGTTATTACCTAACATGTTCTTTCCTGTTCTTTCCCGTTCTTTTCTTACCTGTTCTTACCTGTTCTTTTCTTACCTGTTCTTACCTGACCTATTCTTTCATGTTCTTTCCTGTTCTTTCCTGTTCTTACCTGTTCTTACCAGGTCATTCCTGTTCTTACCTGTTCTTCTCTTTTCTTTCCTGTTATTACCTGACATGTTCTTCTCTTTTCTTCTCTTTTCTTCTCTTTTCTTTCCTGTTCTTACCTGTTGATACCTGTTCTTCTCTTTTCTTACCTGTTCTTACCTGTTCTTACCTGTTCTTTTCTTTCCTGTTCTTACCTGACCTATTCTTTCCTGTTCTTCTCTTTTCTTACCTGTTCTTACCTGTTCTTTCCTGTTCTTTCCTGTTCTTTCCTGTTCTTACCTGTTCTTCTCTTTTCTTTCCTGTTATTACCTGACATGTTCTTCTCTTTTCTTCTCTTTTCTTCTCTTTTCTTTCCTGTTCTTACCTGTTGATACCTGTTCTTCTCTTTTCTTACCTGTTCTTACCTGTTCTTACCTGTTCTTTTCTTTCCTGTTCTTACCTGACCTATTCTTTCCTGTTCTTCTCTTTTCTTACCTGTTCTTACCTGTTCTTTCCTGTTCTTTCCTGTTCTTTCCTGTTCTTACCTGTTCTTCTCTTTTCTTTCCTGTTATTACCTGACATGTTCGTCCCTTTTCTTCTCTTTTCTTCTCTTCTCTTTTCTTCTCTTTTCTTTTCTTCTCTTTTCTTCTCTTTTCTTTCCTGTTCTTACCTGTTCTTTCCTGTTCTTACCTGTTCTTACCTGTTCTTTCCTGTTCTTTCATGTTCTTTTCTTACCTGTTCTTTCCTGTTATTACCTGACATGTTCTTCTCTTTTCTTCTCTTTTCTTTCCTCTTCTTTCCTGTTCTTTCCCATTCTTTTATGTTCTTTCCTGTTCTTTCCTGTTCTTACCTGTTCTTACCAGTTCTATATGAAAAAACAAACTTCAAAGTTTTAATAATTTAGCAGAAATTCAATAACTACTGTCTACAGTGTCTACTGTGTACACTAGAGATTGGCTATTTTATGTACTCATGAAATTATTTGTGTGGGTTAATTTATATCTAATCAATATTTACGAAAAATTTAAATAATATTACTAACAGAGATTTTAAGTACACTCGTTAATAAAATTACTACAGACAGGTTCCTTTAGAGATTTTTCCGTCTTACCCTCAAGAGCAGCTTGGAAACGATCACAAAATTAAACCGCATCCACAGGATATTGAAACTGCGATGAACATCAAGTCAAAGTTAGTTGTCCTTTATAAATATTTAAACTTTTCTTACTCGTAATTACGTTAGACAAAGTTAATAAATTATTCAAAAGGTAGGCTCTTACGTCTTTGCACTCTTTACTATGGGTATTATTTAATAAGAATATAGAACTTTTGAGATCTCATGTTTAAACGATATATTTCATTCTTAGAATAAATACAGATAATTCCAAGTAACAACAATAAAGATTTTTGGATTCAAACCTGGGACTCATATGTTTAGCACTCCGCCAAGGTCATTGGGCGAACTAAGTCGTCAACAGTTATACGAAACTTATGTATTCGTTATTTAAGCATTATTTACGTTTTATGACATTATTTATATTTTAAATTCCATGTATTGCAAGTACAATATACATTAATGTTTATAGGTGTAGGCCTTCCTTCTCGAAGGACAGCCTCGTAGAGCGTAATTGCCCATCTGGTTCTATGGCCTGTGATAACGGGGAATGCGTCAATGAAACGCTGTGGTGTGATGGTAACGTTGACTGTAGAGATGTGAGTGACGAGTCACAGTGTAGCTGTAGGGACCGGGTGGATAGAACTAGGCTTTGTGATGGGTACTTTGATTGTCCATTTGGTGAAGATGAGATGGGTTGTTATGGTAGGTATTACTATACTTGGTTAAGTAGCTACCCTATTATATTCCGGATTATTCTTACCTTAAGTTCTTACCAGTTCTTCTCTTTTCTTTCCTGTTCTTTCCTGTTCTTACCTGTTCTTTCTTGTTCCTTCCTGTTATTTCCCGTTCTTTTCTTACCTGTTCTTCTCTTTTCTTTTCTTTCCTTTCCTGTTCTTACATGTTCTTACCTGTTCTTTCCTGTTCTTACCTGACCTATTCTTTCATGTTCTTTCCTGTTCTTTCCTGTTCTTACCTGTTCTTCTCTTTTCTTCTCTTTTCTTCTCTTTTCTTCTCTTTTCTTCTCTTTTCATCTCTTTTCATCTCTTTTCATCTCTTTTCTTCTCTTTTCTTCTCTTTCCTTACCTGTTCTTTCCTGTTCTTTCCTGTTTTTTCCTGTTTTTTTCCTGTTTTTCCTGTTCATACCTGTTTTTACCTGACCTGTTCTTCTCTTTTCATACCTGTTCTTACCTGTTCTTTCCTGTTCTTACCTGTTCTTCTCTTTTCTTTCCTGTTATTACCTGACATGTTCTTCTCTTTTATTCTCTTTTCTTCTCTTCTCTTTTCTTTCCTGTTCTTACCTGACCTGTTCTTCTCTTTTCTTACCTGTTCTTACCTGTTCTTACCTGACCTGTTCTTTCCTGTTCTTTTCTTTCCTGTTCTTTCCTGTTATTTCCTGTTCTTACCTGTTCTTACCTGTTCATTCCTGTTCTTACCTGTTCTTACCTGTTCTTACTTATTCTTTCCTGTTCTTTCATGTTCTTTCCTGTTCTTTCCTGTTGATACCTGTTTCTCTTTTCTTTCCTGTTATAACCTGACATGTTCTTTCCTGTTCTTACCTGAACTGTTCTTCTCTTTTCTAACCTGTTCTTACCTGTTCTTTCCTGTTCTTACCTATTCTTTCCTGTTCTTACCTGTTGATACCTGTTTCTCTTTCCTTCCTGTTATAACCTGACATGTTCTTTCCTGTTCTTACCTGAACTGTTCTTCTCTTTTCTTACCTGTTCTTACCTGTTCTTTCCTGTTCTTACCTGTTCTTTCCTGTTCTTACCTGTTAATACCTGTTTCTCTTTTCTTTCCTGTTATAACCTGACATGTTCTTTCCTGTTCTTTCCTGTTTTTTCCTGTTCTTACCTGTTCTTACCTGACCTGTTCTTCTCTTTTCTTACCTGTTCTTACCTGTTCTTACCTGTTCTTTCCTGTTCTTGCCTGTTCTTACCTGTTCTTCTCTTTTCTTTCCTGTTATTACCTGACATGTTCTTCTCTTTTCTTCTCTTTTCTTCTCTTTTCTTCTCTTTTCTTCTCTTTTCTTCTCTTTTCTTCTCTTTTCTTCTCTTTTCTTCTCTTTTCTTCTCTTTTCTTCTCTTTTCTTCTCTTTTCTTCTCTTTTCTTCTCTTTTCTTCTCTTTTCTTACCTGTTCTTACCTGTTCTTGCCTGTTCTTACCTGTTCTTTTCTTACCTGTTCTTACCTGACCTATTCTTTCATGTTCTTTCCTGTTCTTTCCTGTTCTTTCCTGTTCTTACCTGTTCTTACCAGTTCTATATGAAAAAACAAACTTCAAAGTTTTAATAATTTAGCAGAAATTCAATAACTACTGTCTACAGTGTCTACTGTGTACACTAGAGATTGGCTATTTTATGTACTCATGAAATTATTTGTGTGGGTTAATTTATATCTAATCAATATTTACGAAAAATTTAAATAATATTACTAACAGAGATTTTAAGTACACTCGTTAATAAAATTACTACAGACAGGTTCCTTTAGAGATTTTTCCGTCTTACCCTCAAGAGCAGCTTGGAAACGATCACAAAATTAAACCGCATCCACAGGATATTGAAACTGCGATGAACATCAAGTCAAAGTTAGTTGTCCTTTATAAATATTTAAACTTTTCTTACTCGTAATTACGTTAGACAAAGTTAATAAATTATTCAAAAGGTAGGCTCTTACGTCTTTGCACTCTTTACTATGGGTATTATTTAATAAGAATATAGAACTTTTGAGATCTCATGTTTAAACGATATATTTCATTCTTAGAATAAATACAGATAATTCCAAGTAACAACAATAAAGATTTTTGGCTTCAAACCTGGGACTCATATGTTTAGCACTCCGCCAAGGTCATTGGGCGAACTAAGTCGTCAACAGTTATACGAAACTTATGTATTCGTTATTTAAGCATTATTTACGTTTTATGACATTATTTATATTTTAAATTCCATGTATTGCAAGTACAATATACATTAATGTTTATAGGTGTAGGCCTTCCTTCTCGAAGGACAGCCTCGTAGAGCGTAATTGCCCATCTGGTTCTATGGCCTGTGATAACGGGGAATGCGTCAATGAAACGCTGTGGTGTGATGGTAACGTTGACTGTAGAGATGTGAGTGACGAGTCACAGTGTAGCTGTAGGGACCGGGTGGATAGAACTAGGCTTTGTGATGGGTACTTTGATTGTCCATTTGGTGAAGATGAGATGGGTTGTTATGGTAGGTATTACTATACTTGGTTAAGTAGCTACCCTGTTATATTCCGGATTATTCTTACCTTAAGTTCTTACCAGTTCTTCTCTTTTCTTTCCTGTTCTTTCCTGTTCTTACCTGTTCTTTCTTGTTCCTTCCTGTTATTTCCCGTTCTTTTCTTACCTGTTCTTCTCTTTTCTTTTCTTTCCTTTCCTGTTCTTACATGTTCTTACCTGTTCTTTCCTGTTCTTACCTGACCTATTCTTTCATGTTCTTTCCTGTTCTTTCATGTTCTTACCTGTTCTTTCTTGTTCTTTCCTGTTCTTTCCCGTTCTTTTCTTACCTGTTCTTACCTGTCCTTTTCTTACCTGTTCTTACCTGACCTATTCTTTCATGTTCTTTCCTGTTCTTACCTGTTCTTTCCTGTTCTTTCCTGTTCTTACCTGTTCTTTCCTGTTCTTTCCTGTTCTTACCTGTTCTTTCCTGTTCTTACCTGTTGATACCTGTTTCTCTTTTCTTTCCTGTTATAACCTGACATGTTCTTTCCTGTTCTTTCCTGTTTTTTCCTGTTCTTACCTGACCTGTTCTTCTCTTTTCTTACCTGTTCTTACCTGTTCTTACCTGTTCTTTCCTGTTCTTTCCTGTTCTTTCCTGTTCTTCTCTTTTCTTTCCTGTTCTTACCTGTTCTTACCAGGTCTTTCCTGTTATTTCCTGTTCTTTCCTGTTCTTCTCTTTTCTTTCCTGTTATTACCTGACATGTTCTTCTCTTTTCTTCTCTTTTCTTCTCTTCTCTTCTCTTTTATTCTCTTTTCTTCTCTTTTCTTCTCTTTTCTTACCTGTTCTTACCTGTTCTTACCTGACCTGTTCTTTCCTGTTCTTTTCTTTCCTGTTCTTTCCTGTTATTTCCTGTTCTTACCTGTTCATTCCTGTTCATTCCTGTTCTTACCTGTTTTTACCTGACCTATTCTTTCATGTTCTTTCCTGTTCTTTCCTGTTCTTACCTGACCTATTCTTTCTTGTTCTTATCTGTTCTTACCTGTTCTTACCTGTTCTTACCTGTTCTTACCTGTTCTTTCCTGTTCTTTCCTGTTCTTTCCTGTTCTTTCCTGTTCTTACCTGTTCTTTCCTGTTTTTTCCTGTTTTTGTTGTTCTTACATGTTCTTACCTGACCTGTTCTTCTCTTTTCTTACCTGTTCTTGCCTTTTCTTACCTGTGCTTCTCTTTTCTTTCCTGTTATTACTCGACATGTTCTTCTCTTTTCTTCTCTTTTCTTCTCTTTTCTTCTCTTTTCTTCTCTTTTCTTCTCTTTTCTTCTCTTTTCTTCTCTTTTCTTACCTGTTCTTACCTGTTCTTGCCTGTTCTTACCTGTTCTTTTCTTACCTGTTCTTACCTGACCTATTCTTTCATGTTCTTTCCTGTTCTTTCCTGTTCTTTCCTGTTCTTACCTGTTCTTACCAGTTCTATATGAAAAAACAAACTTCAAAGTTTTAATAATTTAGCAGAAATTCAATAACTACTGTCTACAGTGTCTACTGTGTACACTAGAGATTGGCTATTTTATGTACTCATGAAATTATTTGTGTGGGTTAATTTATATCTAATCAATATTTACGAAAAATTTAAATAATATTACTAACAGAGATTTTAAGTACACTCGTTAATAAAATTACTACAGACAGGTTCCTTTAGAGATTTTTCCGTCTTACCCTCAAGAGCAGCTTGGAAACGATCACAAAATTAAACCGCATCCACAGGATATTGAAACTGCGATGAACATCAAGTCAAAGTTAGTTGTCCTTTATAAATATTTAAACTTTTCTTACCCGTAATTACGTTAGACAAAGTTAATAAATTATTCAAAAGGTAGGCTCTTACGTCTTTGCACTCTTTACTATGGGTATTATTTAATAAGAATATAGAACTTTTGAGATCTCATGTTTAAACGATATATTTCATTCTTAGAATAAATACAGATAATTCCAAGTAACAACAATAAAGATTTTTGGCTTCAAACCTGGGACTCATATGTTTAGCACTCCGCCAAGGTCAATGGGCGAACTAAGTCGTCAACAGTTATACGAAACTTATGTATTCGTTATTTAAGCATTATTTACGTTTTATGACATTATTTATATTTTAAATTCCATGTATTGCAAGTACAATATACATTAATGTTTATAGGTGTAGGCCTTCCTTCTCGAAGGACAGCCTCGTAGAGCGTAATTGCCCATCTGGTTCTATGGCCTGTGATAACGGGGAATGCGTCAATGAAACGCTGTGGTGTGATGGTAACGTTGACTGTAGAGATGTGAGTGACGAGTCACAGTGTAGCTGTAGGGACCGGGTGGATAGAACTAGGCTTTGTAATGGGTACTTTGATTGTCCATTTGGTGAAGATGAGATGGGTTGTTATGGTAGGTATTACTATACTTGGTTAAGTAGCTACCCTGTTATATTCCGGATTATTCTTACCTTAAGTTCTTACCAGTTCTTCTCTTTTCTTTCCTGTTCTTTCCTGTTCTTTCCTGTCCTTTCTTGTTCTTACCTGTTCTTTCCTGTTCTTACCTGTTCTTTCCTGTTCTTTCCTGTTCTTACCTGTTCTTCTCTTTTCTTTCCTGTTATTACCTGACATGTTCTTCTCTTTTCTTCTCTTTTCTTCTCTTTTCTTCTCTTTTCTTCTCTTCTCTTCTCTTTTCTTACCTGTTCTTACCTGTTCTTGTCTGTTCTTACCTGTTCTTTCCTGTTCTTACCTGACCTAATCTTTCCTGTTCTTTTCTTTCCTGTTCTTTCCTGTTATTTCCTGTTCTTACCTGTTCTTTCCTGTTCTTACCTGTTCTTACCTGTTCTTTCCTGTTCTTATCTGACCTGTTCTTACCTGTTCTTACCTGTTCTTACCTGTTCTTTCCTGTTCTTTCCTGTTTTTTTCCTGTTCTTACCAGGTCATTCCTGTTCTTACCTGTTCTTTTCTTTTCTTTCCTGTTATTACCTGACATGTTCTTCTCTTTTCTTTCCTGTTATTACCTAACATGTTCTTTCCTGTTCTTTCCCGTTCTTTTCTTACCTGTTCTTACCTGTTCTTTTCTTACCTGTACTTACCTGACCTATTCTTTCATGACCTTTCCTGTTCTTTCCTGTTCTTTCCTGTTCTTACCTGTTCTTACCAGGTCATTCCTGTTCTTACCTGTTCTTCTCTTTTCTTTCCTGTTATTACCTGACATGTTCTTCTCTTTTCTTCTCTTTTCTTCTCTTTTCTTCTCTTTTCTTTCCTGTTCTTACCTGTTGATACCTGTTCTTCTCTTTTCTTACCTGTTCTTACCTGTTCTTACCTGTTCTTACCTGACCTATTCTTTCCTGTTCTTCTCTTTTCTTACCTGTTCTTACCTGTTCTTTCCTGTTCTTTCCTGTTCTTTCCTGTTCTTACCTGTTCTTCTCTTTTCTTTCCTGTTATTACCTGACATGTTCGTCTCTTTTCTTCTCTTCTCTTTTCTTCTCTTTTCTTTTCTTCTCTTTTCTTCTCTTTTCTTTCCTGTTCTTACCTGTTCTTTCCTGTTCTTACCTGTTCTTACCTGTTCTTTCCTGTTCTTTCATGTTCTTTTCTTACCTGTTCTTTCCTGTTATTACCTGACATGTTCTTCTCTTTTCTTTCCTGTTATTACCTGTTCTTACCTGACCTATTCTTTCATGTTCTTTCCTGTTCTTTCCTGTTTTTTCCTGTTTTTTCCTGTTCTTTCCTGTTCTTACCTGTTCTTACCTGTTGATACCTGTTTCTCTTTTTTTCCTGTTATAACCTGACATGTTCTTTCCTGTTCTTACCTGACCTGTTCTTCTCTTTTCTTACCTGTTCTTACCTGTTCTTTCCTGTTCTTACCTGTTCTTCTCTTTTCTTTCCTGTTATTACCTAACATGTTCTTTCCTGTTCTTTCCTGTTCTTTCCTGTTCTTTCCTGTTCTCACCAGTTCTTTCCTGTTCTTACCTGTTCTTACCTGTTGATACCTGTTTCTCTTTTCTTTCCTGTTATAACCTGACATGTTCTTTCCTGTTCTTACCTGACCTGTTCTTCTCTTTTCTTACCTGTTCTTACCTGTTCTTTCCTGTTCTTTCCTGTTCTTTCCTGTTCTTTCCTGTTCTTTCCTGTTCTTTCCTGTTCTTTCCTGTTCTTTCCTGTTTTTTCCCTGTTTTTTCCTGTTCTTTCCTGTTCTTACCTGTTCTTACCTGTTCTTTCCTGTTCTTTCCTGATATTACCTGACATGTTCTTCTCTTTTCTTCTCTTTTGTAGTTAATAAGTAATATTATTATTTCTGTTCGAATAATTATTCTCGATGAAAGCTCGCAATTTAAATCTATCCAACTCAATTAGTAAGCTTTTAGAGTATCTTTATTATTTCGTTCAAAATTAGTTTTATTTCATACATTTTCAAAGTTATCTCTAGGTACGAGCCACTTATATTGTAATAGCCGACTACCCATCATAGATCCCCTGAGAAAGAGATTTCGGAATATATATTTCAAAACGTAACAATATATTTATTTCCGGTTTTGGTGAAGTTATCCTTCGTTCACACGGTGTATGGTATTCAAAATGTTATACAACTGAAACGCATACAAAATCGGAGTTAGAAGATATCTGTCGTGAAATGGGCTTCATTAGCGGTCAGGCAAAGCAACTACCGACACCTGAAAAATCCTATCCACATAATAATCTCGTTGTCGATCAGTTTTCCGATATTCCACTTAATAATAATACTAATATACGATTAAGAAATTCCCATTCGCCAATTGCGCGAGGTACGCTTAATCCTTTATCTAATTGTTTCCCGCTTTTTATAGAGTGCTTATAGGCAGAACTATTATATTTTTGAGTTATTAAATAGTTACCATGATATAATTGTTTTGATTTATAAATTAAGAACCAACGTGACTCACTCCATTTTAACTTTATTACTCGTTAATAACCGAAAATTTAAAATTCGACAGGTGTTTGCGACTACGGATAAAATAAGCGTATATAATAAATTTTCCATAGATAATTAAGTTTAGGAAAACTAGTCAATAAGTATGATTCTTAGACTTAATAAAGGAACGCCAGCTAAGGTTATATTATGTATAAGTTACTAGTTTTAAGTCATAGTAAAATGGGCAAAATATTAATTAATGCGCTGCTTCGCCTAGAGGTAAACTTTAACGGTCGCATAGCTCTCGGTGGGGGTGTAACGGCGAGCGCTCCGTAACGATGCAGGAGCTCTCGACGCGGTATAATGATCGAGGTACCTAAGCTCCCCGAGATCTATGCGGCACGCTCACACACGACGCGACCTCATCGGAACTACAACTGGGCGGAGCAGTACGAACAACGCAGCAGAACGAAGCCTTTTGCTCCTCCGAAGACTCAAAACTCACACCTTACGTACTAACAGGGGTGCGTGGGCCGAACGAGACCAACGCTTATACGTTCGTTCCACAACTCGGTAACAGAACAATTACGGACGGCTTGGTTATCGCACTCTGTATCACACTGACATAGTGCAGGCTTCGCCGCTCCGATTAACTACGTGATCGGCCACAACACGGGAAACATACACGCTTTTATTTACTTTTTTAATATAAATTATATTAAATAAGTTAAAAATAATAATCTATTTGTGCCATCTATAGCCATTTTATGGAAACAGTGACTACTATACAATGTATGCCTGGCCCAAGTCTTCACACCGAAAGCTTAGAACTGTTTCAGTTTAGCAAGAAACACTACAGGTGGCGCGAAAACAAGTTTTAGAAGTCGTCTTCTACTTTTATAGTTATAAAGTACTATTAATTCTTCTCTTTTCTACCTTGTTCTTACCTGTTCTTACCAGTTCTGGCCTGTTCTTACCAGTTCTTCTCTTTTCTTTCCTGTTCTTTCCTGTTCTTTCCTGTCCTTTCTTGTTCTTTCCTGTTCTTACCTGACCTATTCTTTCATGTTCTTTCCTGTTCTTACCTGTTCTTTCTTGTTCTTTCCTGTTCTTTCCCGTTCTTTTCTTACCTGTTCTTACCTGTTCTTTTCTTACCTGTTCATACCTGACCTATTCTTTCATGTTCTTTCCTGTTCTTTCCTTTTCTTACCTGTTCTTACCAGGTCTTTCCTGTTATTACCTGACATGTTCTTCTCTTTTCTTCTCTTTTCTTCTCTTTTCTTTCCTGTTCTTACCTGACCTGTTCTTCTCTTTTCTTACCTGTTCTTACCTGTTCTTACCTGACATGTTCTTTCCTGTTCTTTTCTTTCCTGTTCTTTCCTGTTATTTCCTGTTCTTACCTGTTCTTTCCAGTTCTTACCTGTTCTTACCTGACCTGTTCTTTCCTGTTCTTTTCTTTCCTGTTCTTTCCTGTTATTTCCTGTTCTTACCTGATCTTACCTGTTCTTTCCTGTTCTTACCTGTTCTTACCTGTTCTTTCCTGTTCTTACCTGTTCTTACCTGTTCTTTCCTGTTATTACCTGACATGTTCTTCTCTTTTCTTCTCTTTTCTTCTCTTTTCTTCTCTTCTCTTTTATTCTCTTTTCTTCTCTTTTCTTTCCTGTTCTTACCTGTTCTTACCTGTTCTTTTCTTACCTGTTCTTACCTGTTCTTTATTGTTAATACCTGTTCTTTCCTGTTCTTACCTGTTCTTACCTGACCTATTCTTTCTTGTTCTTATCTGTTCTTACCTGTTCTTACCTGTTCTTTCCTGTTCTTTCCTGTTCTTTCCTGTTCTTTCCTGTTCTTTCCTGTTCTTACGTGTTCTTTCCTGTTTTTTCCTGTTTTTCCTGTTCTTACCTGTTCTTACCTGACCTGTTCTTCTCTTTTCTTACCTGTTCTTTCCTGTTCTTGCCTGTTCTTACCTGTTCTTCTCTTTTCTTTCCTGTTATTACCTGACATGTTCTTCTCTTTTCTTCTCTTTTCTTCTCTTTTCTTCTCTTTTCTTCTCTTTTCTTCTCTTTTCTTCTCTTTTCTTCTCTTTTCTTCTCTTTTCTTCTCTTTTCTTACCTGTTCTTACCTGTTCTTACCTGTTCTTACCTGTTCTTGCCTGTTCTTACCTGTTCTTTTCTTACCTGTTCTTACCTGACCTATTCTTTCATGTTCTTTCCTGTTCTTTCCTGTTCTTTCCTGTTCTTACCTGTTCTTACCAGTTCTATATGAAAAAACAAACTTCAAAGTTTTAATAATTTAGCAGAAATTCAATAACTACTGTCTATAGTGTCTACTGTGTACACTAGAGATTGGCTATTTTATGTACTCATGAAATTATTTGTGTGGGTTAATTTATATCTAATCAATATTTACGAAAAATTTAAATAATATTACTAACAGAGATTTTAAGTACACTCGTTAATAAAATTACTACAGACAGGTTCCTTTAGAGATTTTTCCGTCTTACCCTCAAGAGCAGCTTGGAAACGATCACAAAATTAAACCGCATCCACAGGATATTGAAACTGCGATGAACATCAAGTCAAAGTTAGTTGTCCTTTATAAATATTTAAACTTTTCTTACTCGTAATTACGTTAGACAAAGTTAATAAATTATTCAAAAGGTAGGCTCTTACGTCTTTGCACTCTTTACTATGGGTATTATTTAATAAGAATATAGAACTTTTGAGATCTCATGTTTAAACGATATATTTCATTCTTAGAATAAATACAGATAATTCCAAGTAACAACAATAAAGATTTTTGGCTTCAAACCTGGGACTCATATGTTTAGCACTCCGCCAAGGTCATTGGGCGAACTAAGTCGTCAACAGTTATACGAAACTTATGTATTCGTTATTTAAGCATTATTTACGTTTTATGACATTATTTATATTTTAAATTCCATGTATTGCAAGTACAATATACATTAATGTTTATAGGTGTAGGCCTTCCTTCTCGAAGGACAGCCTCGTAGAGCGTAATTGCCCATCTGGTTCTATGGCCTGTGATAACGGGGAATGCGTCAATGAAACGCTGTGGTGTGATGGTAACGTTGACTGTAGAGATGTAAGTGACGAGTCACAGTGTAGCTGTAGGGACCGGGTGGATAGAACTAGGCTTTGTGATGGGTACTTTGATTGTCCATTTGGTGAAGATGAGATGGGTTGTTATGGTAGGTATTACTATACTTGGTTAAGTAGCTACCCTGTTATATTCCGGATTATTCTTACCTTAAGTTCTTACCAGTTCTTCTCTTTTCTTTCCTGTTCTTTCCTGTTCTTTCCTGTCCTTTCTTGTTCTTACCTGTTCTTTCCTGTTCTTACCTGTTCTTTCCTGTTCTTTCCTGTTCTTACCTGTTCTTCTCTTTTCTTTCCTGTTATTACCTGACATGTTCTTCTCTTTTCTTCTCTTCTCTTCTCTTTTCTTACCTGTTCTTACCTGTTCTTGTCTGTTCTTACCTGTTCTTTCCTGTTCTTACCTGACCTAATCTTTCCTGTTCTTTTCTTTCCTGTTCTTTCCTGTTATTTCCTGTTCTTACCTGTTCTTTCCTGTTCTTACCTGTTCTTACCTGTTCTTTCCTGTTCTTATCTGACCTGTTCTTACCTGTTCTTACCTGTTCTTACCTGTTCTTTCCTGTTCTTTCCTGTTTTTTTCCTGTTCTTACCAGGTCATTCCTGTTCTTACCTGTTCTTTTCTTTTCTTTCCTGTTATTACCTGACATGTTCTTCTCTTTTCTTTCCTGTTATTACCTAACATGTTCTTTCCTGTTCTTTCCCGTTCTTTTCTTACCTGTTCTTACCTGTTCTTTTCTTACCTGTTCTTACCTGACCTATTCTTTCATGTTCTTTCCTGTTCTTTCCTGTTCTTACCTGTTCTTACCAGGTCATTCCTGTTCTTACCTGTTCTTCTCTTTTCTTTCCTGTTATTACCTGACATGTTCTTCTCTTTTCTTCTCTTTTCTTCTCTTTTCTTTCCTGTTCTTACCTGTTGATACCTGTTCTTCTCTTTTCTTACCTGTTCTTACCTGTTCTTACCTGTTCTTTTCTTTCCTGTTCTTACCTGACCTATTCTTTCCTGTTCTTCTCTTTTCTTACCTGTTCTTACCTGTTCTTTCCTGTTCTTTCCTGTTCTTTCCTGTTCTTACCTGTTCTTCTCTTTTCTTTCCTGTTATTACCTGACATGTTCTTCTCTTTTCTTCTCTTTTCTTCTCTTTTCTTTCCTGTTCTTACCTGTTGATACCTGTTCTTCTCTTTTCTTACCTGTTCTTACCTGTTCTTACCTGTTCTTTTCTTTCCTGTTCTTACCTGACCTATTCTTTCCTGTTCTTCTCTTTTCTTACCTGTTCTTACCTGTTCTTTCCTGTTCTTTCCTGTTCTTTCCTGTTCTTACCTGTTCTTCTCTTTTCTTTCCTGTTATTACCTGACATGTTCGTCTCTTTTCTTCTCTTTTCTTCTCTTCTCTTTTCTTTTCTTCTCTTTTCTTCTCTTTTCTTTCCTGTTCTTACCTGTTCTTTCCTGTTCTTACCTGTTCTTACCTGTTCTTTCCTGTTCTTTCATGTTCTTTTCTTACCTGTTCTTTCCTGTTATTACCTGACATGTTCTTCTCTTTTCTTCTCTTTTCTTTCCTCTTCTTTCCTGTTCTTTCCCATTCTTTCATGTTCTTTCCTGTTCTTTCCTGTTCTTACCTGTTCTTACCAGTTCTATATGAAAAAACAAACTTCAAAGTTTTAATAATTTAGCAGAAATTCAATAACTACTGTCTACAGTGTCTACTGTGTACACTAGAGATTGGCTATTTTATGTACTCATGAAATTATTTGTGTGGGTTAATTTATATCTAATCAATATTTACGAAAAATTTAAATAATATTACTAACAGAGATTTTAAGTACACTCGTTAATAAAATTACTACAGACAGGTTCCTTTAGAGATTTTTCCGTCTTACCCTCAAGAGCAGCTTGGAAACGATCACAAAATTAAACCGCATCCACAGGATATTGAAACTGCGATGAACATCAAGTCAAAGTTAGTTGTCCTTTATAAATATTTAAACTTTTCTTACTCGTAATTACGTTAGACAAAGTTAATAAATTATTCAAAAGGTAGGCTCTTACGTCTTTGCACTCTTTACTATGGGTATTATTTAATAAGAATATAGAACTTTTGAGATCTCATGTTTAAACGATATATTTCATTCTTAGAATAAATACAGATAATTCCAAGTAACAACAATAAAGATTTTTGGATTCAAACCTGGGACTCATATGTTTAGCACTCCGCCAAGGTCATTGGGCGAACTAAGTCGTCAACAGTTATACGAAACTTATGTATTCGTTATTTAAGCATTATTTACGTTTTATGACATTATTTATATTTTAAATTCCATGTATTGCAAGTACAATATACATTAATGTTTATAGGTGTAGGCCTTCCTTCTCGAAGGACAGCCTCGTAGAGCGTAATTGCCCATCTGGTTCTATGGCCTGTGATAACGGGGAATGCGTCAATGAAACGCTGTGGTGTGATGGTAACGTTGACTGTAGAGATGTGAGTGACGAGTCACAGTGTAGCTGTAGGGACCGGGTGGATAGAACTAGGCTTTGTGATGGGTACTTTGATTGTCCATTTGGTGAAGATGAGATGGGTTGTTATGGTAGGTATTACTATACTTGGTTAAGTAGCTACCCTATTATATTCCGGATTATTCTTACCTTAAGTTCTTACCAGTTCTTCTCTTTTCTTTCCTGTTCTTTCCTGTTCTTACCTGTTCTTTCTTGTTCCTTCCTGTTATTTCCCGTTCTTTTCTTACCTGTTCTTCTCTTTTCTTTTCTTTCCTTTCCTGTTCTTACATGTTCTTACCTGTTCTTTCCTGTTCTTACCTGACCTATTCTTTCATGTTCTTTCCTGTTCTTTCCTGTTCTTTCCTGTTCTTACCTGTTCTTCTCTTTTCTTCTCTTTTCTTCTCTTTTCATCTCTTTTCATCTCTTTTCATCTCTTTTCTTCTCTTTTCTTCTCTTTCCTTACCTGTTCTTTCCTGTTCTTTCCTGTTTTTTCCTGTTTTTTTCCTGTTTTTCCTGTTCATACCTGTTTTTACCTGACCTGTTCTTCTCTTTTCATACCTGTTCTTACCTGTTCTTTCCTGTTCTTACCTGTTCTTCTCTTTTCTTTCCTGTTATTACCTGACATGTTCTTCTCTTTTATTCTCTTTTCTTCTCTTCTCTTTTCTTTCCTGTTCTTACCTGACCTGTTCTTCTCTTTTCTTACCTGTTCTTACCTGTTCTTACCTGACCTGTTCTTTCCTGTTCTTTTCTTTCCTGTTCTTTCCTGTTATTTCCTGTTCTTACCTGTTCTTACCTGTTCATTCCTGTTCTTACCTGTTCTTACCTGTTCTTACTTATTCTTTCCTGTTCTTTCATGTTCTTTCCTGTTCTTTCCTGTTGATACCTGTTTCTCTTTTCTTTCCTGTTATAACCTGACATGTTCTTTCCTGTTCTTACCTGAACTGTTCTTCTCTTTTCTTACCTGTTCTTACCTGTTCTTTCCTGTTCTTACCTATTCTTTCCTGTTCTTACCTGTTGATACCTGTTTCTCTTTCCTTCCTGTTATAACCTGACATGTTCTTTCCTGTTCTTACCTGAACTGTTCTTCTCTTTTCTTACCTGTTCTTACCTGTTCTTTCCTGTTCTTACCTGTTCTTTCCTGTTCTTACCTGTTAATACCTGTTTCTCTTTTCTTTCCTGTTATAACCTGACATGTTCTTTCCTGTTCTTTCCTGTTTTTTCCTGTTCTTACCTGTTCTTACCTGACCTGTTCTTCTCTTTTCTTACCTGTTCTTACCTGTTCTTACCTGTTCTTTCCTGTTCTTGCCTGTTCTTACCTGTTCTTCTCTTTTCTTTCCTGTTATTACCTGACATGTTCTTCTCTTTTCTTCTCTTTTCTTCGCTTTTCTTCTCTTTTCTTCTCTTTTCTTCTCTTTTCTTCTCTTTTCTTCTCTTTTCTTCTCTTTTCTTCTCTTTTCTTCTCTTTTCTTCTCTTTTCTTCTCTTTTCTTCTCTTTTCTTCTCTTTTCTTACCTGTTCTTACCTGTTCTTGCCTGTTCTTACCTGTTCTTTTCTTACCTGTTCTTACCTGACCTATTCTTTCATGTTCTTTCCTGTTCTTTCCTGTTCTTACCTGTTCTTACCAGTTCTATATGAAAAAACAAACTTCAAAGTTTTAATAATTTAGCAGAAATTCAATAACTACTGTCTACAGTGTCTACTGTGTACACTAGAGATTGGCTATTTTATGTACTCATGAAATTATTTGTGTGGGTTAATTTATATCTAATCAATATTTACGAAAAATTTAAATAATATTACTAACAGAGATTTTAAGTACACTCGTTAATAAAATTACTACAGACAGGTTCCTTTAGAGATTTTTCCGTCTTACCCTCAAGAGCAGCTTGGAAACGATCACAAAATTAAACCGCATCCACAGGATATTGAAACTGCGATGAACATCAAGTCAAAGTTAGTTGTCCTTTATAAATATTTAAACTTTTCTTACTCGTAATTACGTTAGACAAAGTTAATAAATTATTCAAAAGGTAGGCTCTTACGTCTTTGCACTCTTTACTATGGGTATTATTTAATAAGAATATAGAACTTTTGAGATCTCATGTTTAAACGATATATTTCATTCTTAGAATAAATACAGATAATTCCAAGTAACAACAATAAAGATTTTTGGCTTCAAACCTGGGACTCATATGTTTAGCACTCCGCCAAGGTCATTGGGCGAACTAAGTCGTCAACAGTTATACGAAACTTATGTATTCGTTATTTAAGCATTATTTACGTTTTATGACATTATTTATATTTTAAATTCCATGTATTGCAAGTACAATATACATTAATGTTTATAGGTGTAGGCCTTCCTTCTCGAAGGACAGCCTCGTAGAGCGTAATTGCCCATCTGGTTCTATGGCCTGTGATAACGGGGAATGCGTCAATGAAACGCTGTGGTGTGATGGTAACGTTGACTGTAGAGATGTGAGTGACGAGTCACAGTGTAGCTGTAGGGACCGGGTGGATAGAACTAGGCTTTGTGATGGGTACTTTGATTGTCCATTTGGTGAAGATGAGATGGGTTGTTATGGTAGGTATTACTATACTTGGTTAAGTAGCTACCCTGTTATATTCCGGATTATTCTTACCTTAAGTTCTTACCAGTTCTTCTCTTTTCTTTCCTGTTCTTTCCTGTTCTTACCTGTTCTTTCTTGTTCCTTCCTGTTATTTCCCGTTCTTTTCTTACCTGTTCTTCTCTTTTCTTTTCTTTCCTTTCCTGTTCTTACATGTTCTTACCTGTTCTTTCCTGTTCTTACCTGACCTATTCTTTCATGTTCTTTCCTGTTCTTTCATGTTCTTACCTGTTCTTTCTTGTTCTTTCCTGTTCTTTCCCGTTCTTTTCTTACCTGTTCTTACCTGTCCTTTTCTTACCTGTTCTTACCTGACCTATTCTTTCATGTTCTTTCCTGTTCTTACCTGTTCTTTCCTGTTCTTTCCTGTTCTTACCTGTTCTTTCCTGTTCTTTCCTGTTCTTACCTGTTCTTTCCTGTTCTTACCTGTTGATACCTGTTTCTCTTTTCTTTCCTGTTATAACCTGACATGTTCTTTCCTGTTCTTTCCTGTTTTTTCCTGTTCTTACCTGACCTGTTCTTCTCTTTTCTTACCTGTTCTTACCTGTTCTTACCTGTTCTTTCCTGTTCTTTCCTGTTCTTTCCTGTTCTTCTCTTTTCTTTCCTGTTCTTACCTGTTCTTACCAGGTCTTTCCTGTTATTTCCTGTTCTTTCCTGTTCTTCTCTTTTCTTTCCTGTTATTACCTGACATGTTCTTCTCTTCTCTTTTATTCTCTTTTCTTCTCTTTTCTTCTCTTTTCTTACCTGTTCTTACCTGTTCTTACCTGACCTGTTCTTTCCTGTTCTTTTCTTTCCTGTTCTTTCCTGTTATTTCCTGTTCTTACCTGTTCATTCCTGTTCATTCCTGTTCTTACCTGTTTTTACCTGACCTATTCTTTCATGTTCTTTCCTGTTCTTTCCTGTTCTTACCTGACCTATTCTTTCTTGTTCTTATCTGTTCTTACCTGTTCTTACCTGTTCTTACCTGTTCTTTCCTGTTCTTTCCTGTTCTTTCCTGTTCTTTCCTGTTCTTACCTGTTCTTTCCTGTTTTTTCCTGTTTTTGTTGTTCTTACCTGTTCTTACCTGACCTGTTCTTCTCTTTTCTTACCTGTTCTTGCCTTTTCTTACCTGTGCTTCTCTTTTCTTTCCTGTTATTACTCGACATGTTCTTCTCTTTTCTTCTCTTTTCTTCTCTTTTCTTCTCTTTTCTTCTCTTTTCTTCTCTTTTCTTACCTGTTCTTACCTGTTCTTGCCTGTTCTTACCTGTTCTTTTCTTACCTGTTCTTACCTGACCTATTCTTTCATGTTCTTTCCTGTTCTTTCCTGTTCTTTCCTGTTCTTACCTGTTCTTACCAGTTCTATATGAAAAAACAAACTTCAAAGTTTTAATAATTTAGCAGAAATTCAATAACTACTGTCTACAGTGTCTACTGTGTACACTAGAGATTGGCTATTTTATGTACTCATGAAATTATTTGTGTGGGTTAATTTATATCTAATCAATATTTACGAAAAATTTAAATAATATTACTAACAGAGATTTTAAGTACACTCGTTAATAAAATTACTACAGACAGGTTCCTTTAGAGATTTTTCCGTCTTACCCTCAAGAGCAGCTTGGAAACGATCACAAAATTAAACCGCATCCACAGGATATTGAAACTGCGATGAACGTCAAGTCAAAGTTAGTTGTCCTTTATAAATATTTAAACTTTTCTTACTCGTAATTACGTTAGACAAAGTTAATAAATTATTCAAAAGGTAGGCTCTTACGTCTTTGCACTCTTTACTATGGGTATTATTTAATAAGAATATAGAACTTTTGAGATCTCATGTTTAAACGATATATTTCATTCTTAGAATAAATACAGATAATTCCAAGTAACAACAATAAAGATTTTTGGCTTCAAACCTGGGACTCATATGTTTAGCACTCCGCCAAGGTCAATGGGCGAACTAAGTCGTCAACAGTTATACGAAACTTATGTATTCGTTATTTAAGCATTATTTACGTTTTATGACATTATTTATATTTTAAATTCCATGTATTGCAAGTACAATATACATTAATGTTTATAGGTGTAGGCCTTCCTTCTCGAAGGACAGCCTCGTAGAGCGTAATTGCCCATCTGGTTCTATGGCCTGTGATAACGGGGAATGCGTCAATGAAACGCTGTGGTGTGATGGTAACGTTGACTGTAGAGATGTGAGTGACGAGTCACAGTGTAGCTGTAGGGACCGGGTGGATAGAACTAGGCTTTGTAATGGGTACTTTGATTGTCCATTTGGTGAAGATGAGATGGGTTGTTATGGTAGGTATTACTATACTTGGTTAAGTAGCTACCCTGTTATATTCCGGATTATTCTTACCTTAAGTTCTTACCAGTTCTTCTCTTTTCTTTCCTGTTCTTTCCTGTTCTTTCCTGTCCTTTCTTGTTCTTACCTGTTCTTTCCTGTTCTTACCTGTTCTTTCCTGTTCTTTCCTGTTCTTACCTGTTCTTCTCTTTTCTTTCCTGTTATTACCTGACATGTTCTTCTCTTTTCTTCTCTTTTCTTCTCTTTTCTTCTCTTTTCTTCTCTTCTCTTCTCTTTTCTTACCTGTTCTTACCTGTTCTTGTCTGTTCTTACCTGTTCTTTCCTGTTCTTACCTGACCTAATCTTTCCTGTTCTTTTCTTTCCTGTTCTTTCCTGTTATTTCCTGTTCTTACCTGTTCTTTCCTGTTCTTACCTGTTCTTTCCTGTTCTTATCTGACCTGTTCTTACCTGTTCTTACCTGTTCTTACCTGTTCTTTCCTGTTCTTTCCTGTTTTTTTCCTGTTCTTACCAGGTCATTCCTGTTCTTACCTGTTCTTTTCTTTTCTTTCCTGTTATTACCTGACATGTTCTTCTCTTTTCTTTCCTGTTATTACCTAACATGTTCTTTCCTGTTCTTTCCCGTTCTTTTCTTACCTGTTCTTACCTGTTCTTTTCTTACCTGTACTTACCTGACCTATTCTTTCATGACCTTTCCTGTTCTTTCCTGTTCTTTCCTGTTCTTACCTGTTCTTACCAGGTCATTCCTGTTCTTACCTGTTCTTCTCTTTTCTTTCCTGTTATTACCTGACATGTTCTTCTCTTTTCTTCTCTTTTCTTCTCTTTTCTTCTCTTTTCTTTCCTGTTCTTACCTGTTGATACCTGTTCTTCTCTTTTCTTACCTGTTCTTACCTGTTCTTACCTGTTCTTACCTGACCTATTCTTTCCTGTTCTTCTCTTTTCTTACCTGTTCTTACCTGTTCTTTCCTGTTCTTTCCTGTTCTTTCCTGTTCTTACCTGTTCTTCTCTTTTCTTTCCTGTTATTACCTGACATGTTCGTCTCTTTTCTTCTCTTCTCTTTTCTTCTCTTTTCTTTTCTTCTCTTTTCTTCTCTTTTCTTTCCTGTTCTTACCTGTTCTTTCCTGTTCTTACCTGTTCTTACCTGTTCTTTCCTGTTCTTTCATGTTCTTTTCTTACCTGTTCTTTCCTGTTATTACCTGACATGTTCTTCTCTTTTCTTTCCTGTTATTACCTGTTCTTACCTGACCTATTCTTTCATGTTCTTTCCTGTTCTTTCCTGTTTTTTCCTGTTTTTTCCTGTTCTTTCCTGTTCTTACCTGTTCTTACCTGTTGATACCTGTTTCTCTTTTTTTCCTGTTATAACCTGACATGTTCTTTCCTGTTCTTACCTGACCTGTTCTTCTCTTTTCTTACCTGTTCTTACCTGTTCTTTCCTGTTCTTACCTGTTCTTCTCTTTTCTTTCCTGTTATTACCTAACATGTTCTTTCCTGTTCTTTCCTGTTCTTTCCTGTTCTTTCCTGTTCTTACCAGTTCTTTCCTGTTCTTACCTGTTCTTACCTGTTGATACCTGTTTCTCTTTTCTTTCCTGTTATAACCTGACATGTTCTTTCCTGTTCTTACCTGACCTGTTCTTCTCTTTTCTTACCTGTTCTTACCTGTTCTTTCCTGTTCTTTCCTGTTCTTTCCTGTTCTTTCCTGTTCTTTCCTGTTCTTTCCTGTTCTTTCCTGTTCTTTCCTGTTTTTTCCCTGTTTTTTCCTGTTCTTTCCTGTTCTTACCTGTTCTTACCTGTTCTTTCCTGTTCTTTCCTGATATTACCTGACATGTTCTTCTCTTTTCTTCTCTTTTGTAGTTAATAAGTAATATTATTATTTCTGTTCGAATAATTATTCTCGATGAAAGCTCGCAATTTAAATCTATCCAACTCAATTAGTAAGCTTTTAGAGTATCTTTATTATTTCGTTCAAAATTAGTTTTATTTCATACATTTTCAAAGTTATCTCTAGGTACGAGCCACTTATATTGTAATAGCCGACTACCCATCATAGATCCCCTGAGAAAGAGATTTCGGAATATATATTTCAAAACGTAACAATATATTTATTTCCGGTTTTGGTGAAGTTATCCTTCGTTCACACGGTGTATGGTATTCAAAATGTTATACAACTGAAACGCATACAAAATCGGAGTTAGAAGATATCTGTCGTGAAATGGGCTTCATTAGCGGTCAGGCAAAGCAACTACCGACACCTGAAAAATCCTATCCACATAATAATCTCGTTGTCGATCAGTTTTCCGATATTCCACTTAATAATAATACTAATATACGATTAAGAAATTCCCATTCGCCAATTGCGCGAGGTACGCTTAATCCTTTATCTAATTGTTTCCCGCTTTTTATAGAGTGCTTATAGGCAGAACTATTATATTTTTGAGTTATTAAATAGTTACCATGATATAATTGTTTTGATTTATAAATTAAGAACCAACGTGACTCACTCCATTTTAACTTTATTACTCGTTAATAACCGAAAATTTAAAATTCGACAGGTGTTTGCGACTACGGATAAAATAAGCGTATATAATAAATTTTCCATAGATAATTAAGTTTAGGAAAACTAGTCAATAAGTATGATTCTTAGACTTAATAAAGGAACGCCAGCTAAGGTTATATTATGTATAAGTTACTAGTTTTAAGTCATAGTAAAATGGGCAAAATATTAATTAATGCGCTGCTTCGCCTAGAGGTAAACTTTAACGGTCGCATAGCTCTCGGTGGGGGTGTAACGGCGAGCGCTCCGTAACGATGCAGGAGCTCTCGACGCGGTATAATGATCGAGGTACCTAAGCTCCCCGAGATCTATGCGGCACGCTCACACACGACGCGACCTCATCGGAACTACAACTGGGCGGAGCAGTACGAACAACGCAGCAGAACGAAGCCTTTTGCTCCTCCGAAGACTCAAAACTCACACCTTACGTACTAACAGGGGTGCGTGGGCCGAACGAGACCAACGCTTATACGTTCGTTCCACAACTCGGTAACAGAACAATTACGGACGGCTTGGTTATCGCACTCTGTATCACACTGACATAGTGCAGGCTTCGCCGCTCCGATTAACTACGTGATCGGCCACAACACGGGAAACATACACGCTTTTATTTACTTTTTTAATATAAATTATATTAAATAAGTTAAAAATAATAATCTATTTGTGCCATCTATAGCCATTTTATGGAAACAGTGACTACTATACAATGTATGCCTGGCCCAAGTCTTCACACCGAAAGCTTAGAACTGTTTCAGTTTAGCAAGAAACACTACAGGTGGCGCGAAAACAAGTTTTAGAAGTCGTCTTCTACTTTTATAGTTATAAAGTACTATTAATTCTTCTCTTTTCTACCTTGTTCTTACCTGTTCTTACCAGTTCTGGCCTGTTCTTACCAGTTCTTCTCTTTTCTTTCCTGTTCTTTCCTGTTCTTTCCTGTCCTTTCTTGTTCTTTCCTGTTCTTACCTGACCTATTCTTTCATGTTCTTTCCTGTTCTTACCTGTTCTTTCTTGTTCTTTCCTGTTCTTTCCCGTTCTTTTCTTACCTGTTCTTACCTGTTCTTTTCTTACCTGTTCATACCTGACCTATTCTTTCATGTTCTTTCCTGTTCTTTCCTTTTCTTACCTGTTCTTACCAGGTCTTTCCTGTTATTACCTGACATGTTCTTCTCTTTTCTTCTCTTTTCTTCTCTTTTCTTTCCTGTTCTTACCTGACCTGTTCTTCTCTTTTCTTACCTGTTCTTACCTGTTCTTACCTGACATGTTCTTTCCTGTTCTTTTCTTTCCTGTTCTTTCCTGTTATTTCCTGTTCTTACCTGTTCTTTCCAGTTCTTACCTGTTCTTACCTGACCTGTTCTTTCCTGTTCTTTTCTTTCCTGTTCTTTCCTGTTATTTCCTGTTCTTACCTGATCTTACCTGTTCTTTCCTGTTCTTACCTGTTCTTACCTGTTCTTTCCTGTTCTTACCTGTTCTTACCTGTTCTTTCCTGTTATTACCTGACATGTTCTTCTCTTTTCTTCTCTTTTCTTCTCTTTTCTTCTCTTCTCTTTTATTCTCTTTTCTTCTCTTTTCTTTCCTGTTCTTACCTGTTCTTACCTGTTCTTTTCTTACCTGTTCTTACCTGTTCTTTATTGTTAATACCTGTTCTTTCCTGTTCTTACCTGTTCTTACCTGACCTATTCTTTCTTGTTCTTATCTGTTCTTACCTGTTCTTACCTGTTCTTTCCTGTTCTTTCCTGTTCTTTCCTGTTCTTTCCTGTTCTTTCCTGTTCTTACCTGTTCTTTCCTGTTTTTTCCTGTTTTTCCTGTTCTTACCTGTTCTTACCTGACCTGTTCTTCTCTTTTCTTACCTGTTCTTTCCTGTTCTTGCCTGTTCTTACCTGTTCTTCTCTTTTCTTTCCTGTTATTACCTGACATGTTCTTCTCTTTTCTTCTCTTTTCTTCTCTTTTCTTCTCTTTTCTTCTCTTTTCTTCTCTTTTCTTCTCTTTTCTTCTCTTTTCTTCTCTTTTCTTCTCTTTTCTTCTCTTTTCTTCTCTTTTCTTCTCTTTTCTTACCTGTTCTTACCTGTTCTTACCTGTTCTTACCTGTTCTTGCCTGTTCTTACCTGTTCTTTTCTTACCTGTTCTTACCTGACCTATTCTTTCATGTTCTTTCCTGTTCTTTCCTGTTCTTTCCTGTTCTTACCTGTTCTTACCAGTTCTATATGAAAAAACAAACTTCAAAGTTTTAATAATTTAGCAGAAATTCAATAACTACTGTCTATAGTGTCTACTGTGTACACTAGAGATTGGCTATTTTATGTACTCATGAAATTATTTGTGTGGGTTAATTTATATCTAATCAATATTTACGAAAAATTTAAATAATATTACTAACAGAGATTTTAAGTACACTCGTTAATAAAATTACTACAGACAGGTTCCTTTAGAGATTTTTCCGTCTTACCCTCAAGAGCAGCTTGGAAACGATCACAAAATTAAACCGCATCCACAGGATATTGAAACTGCGATGAACATCAAGTCAAAGTTAGTTGTCCTTTATAAATATTTAAACTTTTCTTACTCGTAATTACGTTAGACAAAGTTAATAAATTATTCAAAAGGTAGGCTCTTACGTCTTTGCACTCTTTACTATGGGTATTATTTAATAAGAATATAGAACTTTTGAGATCTCATGTTTAAACGATATATTTCATTCTTAGAATAAATACAGATAATTCCAAGTAACAACAATAAAGATTTTTGGCTTCAAACCTGGGACTCATATGTTTAGCACTCCGCCAAGGTCATTGGGCGAACTAAGTCGTCAACAGTTATACGAAACTTATGTATTCGTTATTTAAGCATTATTTACGTTTTATGACATTATTTATATTTTAAATTCCATGTATTGCAAGTACAATATACATTAATGTTTATAGGTGTAGGCCTTCCTTCTCGAAGGACAGCCTCGTAGAGCGTAATTGCCCATCTGGTTCTATGGCCTGTGATAACGGGGAATGCGTCAATGAAACGCTGTGGTGTGATGGTAACGTTGACTGTAGAGATGTAAGTGACGAGTCACAGTGTAGCTGTAGGGACCGGGTGGATAGAACTAGGCTTTGTGATGGGTACTTTGATTGTCCATTTGGTGAAGATGAGATGGGTTGTTATGGTAGGTATTACTATACTTGGTTAAGTAGCTACCCTGTTATATTCCGGATTATTCTTACCTTAAGTTCTTACCAGTTCTTCTCTTTTCTTTCCTGTTCTTTCCTGTTCTTTCCTGTCCTTTCTTGTTCTTACCTGTTCTTTCCTGTTCTTACCTGTTCTTTCCTGTTCTTTCCTGTTCTTACCTGTTCTTCTCTTTTCTTTCCTGTTATTACCTGACATGTTCTTCTCTTTTCTTTCCTGTTATTACCTAACATGTTCTTTCCTGTTCTTTCCCGTTCTTTTCTTACCTGTTCTTACCTGTTCTTTTCTTACCTGTTCTTACCTGACCTATTCTTTCATGTTCTTTCCTGTTCTTTCCTGTTCTTACCTGTTCTTACCAGGTCATTCCTGTTCTTACCTGTTCTTCTCTTTTCTTTCCTGTTATTACCTGACATGTTCTTCTCTTTTCTTCTCTTTTCTTCTCTTTTCTTTCCTGTTCTTACCTGTTGATACCTGTTCTTCTCTTTTCTTACCTGTTCTTACCTGTTCTTACCTGTTCTTTTCTTTCCTGTTCTTACCTGACCTATTCTTTCCTGTTCTTCTCTTTTCTTACCTGTTCTTACCTGTTCTTTCCTGTTCTTTCCTGTTCTTTCCTGTTCTTACCTGTTCTTCTCTTTTCTTTCCTGTTATTACCTGACATGTTCTTCTCTTTTCTTCTCTTTTCTTCTCTTTTCTTTCCTGTTCTTACCTGTTGATACCTGTTCTTCTCTTTTCTTACCTGTTCTTACCTGTTCTTACCTGTTCTTTTCTTTCCTGTTCTTACCTGACCTATTCTTTCCTGTTCTTCTCTTTTCTTACCTGTTCTTACCTGTTCTTTCCTGTTCTTTCCTGTTCTTTCCTGTTCTTACCTGTTCTTCTCTTTTCTTTCCTGTTATTACCTGACATGTTCGTCTCTTTTCTTCTCTTTTCTTCTCTTCTCTTTTCTTTTCTTCTCTTTTCTTCTCTTTTCTTTCCTGTTCTTACCTGTTCTTTCCTGTTCTTACCTGTTCTTACCTGTTCTTTCCTGTTCTTTCATGTTCTTTTCTTACCTGTTCTTTCCTGTTATTACCTGACATGTTCTTCTCTTTTCTTCTCTTTTCTTTCCTCTTCTTTCCTGTTCTTTCCCATTCTTTCATGTTCTTTCCTGTTCTTTCCTGTTCTTACCTGTTCTTACCAGTTCTATATGAAAAAACAAACTTCAAAGTTTTAATAATTTAGCAGAAATTCAATAACTACTGTCTACAGTGTCTACTGTGTACACTAGAGATTGGCTATTTTATGTACTCATGAAATTATTTGTGTGGGTTAATTTATATCTAATCAATATTTACGAAAAATTTAAATAATATTACTAACAGAGATTTTAAGTACACTCGTTAATAAAATTACTACAGACAGGTTCCTTTAGAGATTTTTCCGTCTTACCCTCAAGAGCAGCTTGGAAACGATCACAAAATTAAACCGCATCCACAGGATATTGAAACTGCGATGAACATCAAGTCAAAGTTAGTTGTCCTTTATAAATATTTAAACTTTTCTTACTCGTAATTACGTTAGACAAAGTTAATAAATTATTCAAAAGGTAGGCTCTTACGTCTTTGCACTCTTTACTATGGGTATTATTTAATAAGAATATAGAACTTTTGAGATCTCATGTTTAAACGATATATTTCATTCTTAGAATAAATACAGATAATTCCAAGTAACAACAATAAAGATTTTTGGATTCAAACCTGGGACTCATATGTTTAGCACTCCGCCAAGGTCATTGGGCGAACTAAGTCGTCAACAGTTATACGAAACTTATGTATTCGTTATTTAAGCATTATTTACGTTTTATGACATTATTTATATTTTAAATTCCATGTATTGCAAGTACAATATACATTAATGTTTATAGGTGTAGGCCTTCCTTCTCGAAGGACAGCCTCGTAGAGCGTAATTGCCCATCTGGTTCTATGGCCTGTGATAACGGGGAATGCGTCAATGAAACGCTGTGGTGTGATGGTAACGTTGACTGTAGAGATGTGAGTGACGAGTCACAGTGTAGCTGTAGGGACCGGGTGGATAGAACTAGGCTTTGTGATGGGTACTTTGATTGTCCATTTGGTGAAGATGAGATGGGTTGTTATGGTAGGTATTACTATACTTGGTTAAGTAGCTACCCTATTATATTCCGGATTATTCTTACCTTAAGTTCTTACCAGTTCTTCTCTTTTCTTTCCTGTTCTTTCCTGTTCTTACCTGTTCTTTCTTGTTCCTTCCTGTTATTTCCCGTTCTTTTCTTACCTGTTCTTCTCTTTTCTTTTCTTTCCTTTCCTGTTCTTACATGTTCTTACCTGTTCTTTCCTGTTCTTACCTGACCTATTCTTTCATGTTCTTTCCTGTTCTTTCCTGTTCTTTCCTGTTCTTACCTGTTCTTCTCTTTTCTTCTCTTTTCTTCTCTTTTCATCTCTTTTCATCTCTTTTCTTCTCTTTTCTTCTCTTTCCTTACCTGTTCTTTCCTGTTCTTTCCTGTTTTTTCCTGTTTTTTTCCTGTTTTTCCTGTTCATACCTGTTTTTACCTGACCTGTTCTTCTCTTTTCATACCTGTTCTTACCTGTTCTTTCCTGTTCTTACCTGTTCTTCTCTTTTCTTTCCTGTTATTACCTGACATGTTCTTCTCTTTTATTCTCTTTTCTTCTCTTCTCTTTTCTTTCCTGTTCTTACCTGACCTGTTCTTCTCTTTTCTTACCTGTTCTTACCTGTTCTTACCTGACCTGTTCTTTCCTGTTCTTTTCTTTCCTGTTCTTTCCTGTTATTTCCTGTTCTTACCTGTTCTTACCTGTTCATTCCTGTTCTTACCTGTTCTTACCTGTTCTTACTTATTCTTTCCTGTTCTTTCATGTTCTTTCCTGTTCTTTCCTGTTGATACCTGTTTCTCTTTTCTTTCCTGTTATAACCTGACATGTTCTTTCCTGTTCTTACCTGAACTGTTCTTCTCTTTTCTTACCTGTTCTTACCTGTTCTTTCCTGTTCTTACCTATTCTTTCCTGTTCTTACCTGTTGATACCTGTTTCTCTTTCCTTCCTGTTATAACCTGACATGTTCTTTCCTGTTCTTACCTGAACTGTTCTTCTCTTTTCTTACCTGTTCTTACCTGTTCTTTCCTGTTCTTACCTGTTCTTTCCTGTTCTTACCTGTTAATACCTGTTTCTCTTTTCTTTCCTGTTATAACCTGACATGTTCTTTCCTGTTCTTTCCTGTTTTTCCTGTTCTTACCTGTTCTTACCTGACCTGTTCTTCTCTTTTCTTACCTGTTCTTACCTGTTCTTACCTGTTCTTTCCTGTTCTTGCCTGTTCTTACCTGTTCTTCTCTTTTCTTTCCTGTTATTACCTGACATGTTCTTCTCTTTTCTTCTCTTTTCTTCGCTTTTCTTCTCTTTTCTTCTCTTTTCTTCTCTTTTCTTCTCTTTTCTTCTCTTTTCTTCTCTTTTCTTCTCTTTTCTTCTCTTTTCTTCTCTTTTCTTCTCTTTTCTTCTCTTTTCTTACCTGTTCTTACCTGTTCTTGCCTGTTCTTACCTGTTCTTTTCTTACCTGTTCTTACCTGACCTATTCTTTCATGTTCTTTCCTGTTCTTTCCTGTTCTTACCTGTTCTTACCAGTTCTATATGAAAAAACAAACTTCAAAGTTTTAATAATTTAGCAGAAATTCAATAACTACTGTCTACAGTGTCTACTGTGTACACTAGAGATTGGCTATTTTATGTACTCATGAAATTATTTGTGTGGGTTAATTTATATCTAATCAATATTTACGAAAAATTTAAATAATATTACTAACAGAGATTTTAAGTACACTCGTTAATAAAATTACTACAGACAGGTTCCTTTAGAGATTTTTCCGTCTTACCCTCAAGAGCAGCTTGGAAACGATCACAAAATTAAACCGCATCCACAGGATATTGAAACTGCGATGAACATCAAGTCAAAGTTAGTTGTCCTTTATAAATATTTAAACTTTTCTTACTCGTAATTACGTTAGACAAAGTTAATAAATTATTCAAAAGGTAGGCTCTTACGTCTTTGCACTCTTTACTATGGGTATTATTTAATAAGAATATAGAACTTTTGAGATCTCATGTTTAAACGATATATTTCATTCTTAGAATAAATACAGATAATTCCAAGTAACAACAATAAAGATTTTTGGCTTCAAACCTGGGACTCATATGTTTAGCACTCCGCCAAGGTCATTGGGCGAACTAAGTCGTCAACAGTTATACGAAACTTATGTATTCGTTATTTAAGCATTATTTACGTTTTATGACATTATTTATATTTTAAATTCCATGTATTGCAAGTACAATATACATTAATGTTTATAGGTGTAGGCCTTCCTTCTCGAAGGACAGCCTCGTAGAGCGTAATTGCCCATCTGGTTCTATGGCCTGTGATAACGGGGAATGCGTCAATGAAACGCTGTGGTGTGATGGTAACGTTGACTGTAGAGATGTGAGTGACGAGTCACAGTGTAGCTGTAGGGACCGGGTGGATAGAACTAGGCTTTGTGATGGGTACTTTGATTGTCCATTTGGTGAAGATGAGATGGGTTGTTATGGTAGGTATTACTATACTTGGTTAAGTAGCTACCCTGTTATATTCCGGATTATTCTTACCTTAAGTTCTTACCAGTTCTTCTCTTTTCTTTCCTGTTCTTTCCTGTTCTTACCTGTTCTTTCTTGTTCCTTCCTGTTATTTCCCGTTCTTTTCTTACCTGTTCTTCTCTTTTCTTTTCTTTCCTTTCCTGTTCTTACATGTTCTTACCTGTTCTTTCCTGTTCTTACCTGACCTATTCTTTCATGTTCTTTCCTGTTCTTTCATGTTCTTACCTGTTCTTTCTTGTTCTTTCCTGTTCTTTCCCGTTCTTTTCTTACCTGTTCTTACCTGTTCTTTTCTTACCTGTTCTTACCTGACCTATTCTTTCATGTTCTTTCCTGTTCTTACCTGTTCTTTCCTGTTCTTACCTGTTCTTTCCTGTTCTTTCCTGTTCTTACCTGTTCTTCTCTTTTCTTCTCTTATCTTCTCTTTTCTTCTCTTTTCTTCTCTTTTCATCTCTTTTCATCTCTTTTCTTCTCTTTCCTTACCTGTTCTTTCCTGTTCTTTCCTGTTTTTTCCTGTTTTTTTCATGTTTTTCCTGTTCATACCTGTTTTTACCTGACCTGTTCTTCTCTTTTCTTACCTGTTCTTACCTGTTCTTTCCTGTTCTTTCCTGTTCTTACCTGTTCTTCTCTTTTATTCTCTTTTCTTCTCTTCTCTTTTCTTTCCTGTTCTTACCTGACCTGTTCTTCTCTTTTCTTACCTGTTCTTACCTGTTCTTACCTGACCTGTTCTTTCCTGTTCTTTTCTTTCCTGTTCTTTCCTGTTTTTTCCTGTTCTTACCTGTTCTTACCTGTTCATTCCTGTTCTAACCTGTTCTTACCTGAACTGTTCTTTTCTTTTCTTACCTGTTCTTTCCTGTTCTTACCTGTTGATACCTGTTTCTCTTTTCTTTCCTGTTATAACCTGACATGTTCTTTCCTGTTCTTACCTGAACTGTTCTTTTCTTTTCTTACCTGTTCTTACCTGTTCTTTCCTGTTCTTACCTATTCTTTCCTGTTCTTACCTGTTGATACCTGTTTCTCTTTTCTTTCCTGTTATAACCTGACATGTTCTTTCCTGTTCTTACCTGAACTGTTCTTCTCTTTTCTTACCTGTTCTTACCTGTTCTTTCCTGTTCTTACCTGTTCTTTCCTGTTCTTACCTGTTGATACCTGTTTCTCTTTTCTTTCCTGTTATAACCTGACATGTTCTTTCCTGTTCTTTCCTGTTTTTTCCTGTTCTTACCTGACCTGTTCTTCTCTTTTCTTACCTGTTCTTACCTGTTCTTACCTGTTCTTTCCTGTTCTTTCCTGTTCTTTCCTGTTCTTCTCTTTTCTTTCCTGTTCTTACCTGTTCTTACCAGGTCTTTCCTGTTATTTCCTGTTCTTTCCTGTTCTTCTCTTTTCTTTCCTGTTATTACCTGACATGTTCTTCTCTATTCTTCTCTTTTCTTCTCTTCTCTTCTCTTTTATTCTCTTTTCTTCTCTTTTCTTTCCTGTTCTTACCTGTTCTTACCAGGTCTTTCCTGTTCTTCTCTTTTCTTTCCTGTTATAACCTGACATTTTCTTCTCTTTTCTTCTCTTTTCTTCTCTTTTCTTACCTGTTCTTACCTGTTCTTACCTGACCTGTTCTTTCCTGTTCTTTTCTTTCCTGTTCTTTCCTGTTATTTCCTGTTCTTACCTGTTCATTCCTGTTCATTCCTGTTCTTACCTGTTTTTACCTGACCTATTCTTTCATGTTCTTTCCTGTTCTTTCCTGTTCTTACCTGACCTATTCTTTCTTGTTCTTATCTGTTCTTACCTGTTCTTACCTGTTCTTTCCTGTTCTTTCCTGTTCTTTCCTGTTCTTTCCTGTTCTTACCTGTTCTTTCCTGTTTTTTCCTGTTTTTGTTGTTCTTACCTGTTCTTACCTGACCTGTTCTTCTCTTTTCTTACCTGTTCTTGCCTGTTCTTACCTGTTCTTCTCTTTTCTTTCCTGTTATTACCTGACATGTTCTTCTCTTTTCTTCTCTTTTCTTCTCTTTTCTTCTCTTTTCTTCTCTTTTCTTCTCTTTTCTTACCTGTTCTTACCTGTTCTTGCCTGTTCTTACCTGTTCTTTTCTTACCTGTTCTTACCTGACCTATTCTTTCATGTTCTTTCCTGTTCTTTCCTGTTCTTTCCTGTTCTGACCTGTTCTTACCAGTTCTATATGAAAAAACAAACTTCAAAGTTTTAATAATTTAGCAGAAATTCAATAACTACTGTCTACAGTGTCTACTGTGTACACTAGAGATTGGCTATTTTATGTACTCATGAAATTATTTGTGTGGGTTAATTTATATCTAATCAATATTTACGAAAAATTTAAATAATATTACTAACAGAGATTTTAAGTACACTCGTGAATAAAATTACTACAGACAGGTTCCTTTAGAGATTTTTCCGTCTTACCCTCAAGAGCAGCTTGGAAACGATCACAAAATTAAACCGCATCCACAGGATATTGAATTTGCGATGAACATCAAGTCAAAGTTAGTTGTCCTTTATAAATATTTAAACTTTTCTTACTCGTAATTACGTTAGACAAAGTTAATAAATTATTCAAAAGGTAGGCTCTTACGTCTTTGCACTCTTTACTATGGGTATTATTTAATAAGAATATAGAACTTTTGAGATCTCATGTTTAAACGATATATTTCATTCTTAGAATAAATACAGATAATTCCAAGTAACAACAATAAAGATTTTTGGCTTCAAACCTGGGACTCATATGTTTAGCACTCCGCCAAGGTCAATGGGCGAACTAAGTCGTCAACAGTTATACGAAACTTATGTATTCGTTATTTAAGCATTATTTACGTTTTATGACATTATTTATATTTTAAATTCCATGTATTGCAAGTACAATATACATTAATGTTTATAGGTGTAGGCCTTCCTTCTCGAAGGACAGCCTCGTAGAGCGTAATTGCCCATCTGGTTCTATGGCCTGTGATAACGGGGAATGCGTCAATGAAACGCTGTGGTGTGATGGTAACGTTGACTGTAGAGATGTGAGTGACGAGTCACAGTGTAGCTGTAGGGACCGGGTGGATAGAACTAGGCTTTGTAATGGGTACTTTGATTGTCCATTTGGTGAAGATGAGATGGGTTGTTATGGTAGGTATTACTATACTTGGTTAAGTAGCTACCCTGTTATATTCCGGATTATTCTTACCTTAAGTTCTTACCAGTTCTTCTCTTTTCTTTCCTGTTCTTTCCTGTTCTTTCCTGTCCTTTCTTGTTCTTACCTGTTCTTTCCTGTTCTTACCTGTTCTTTCCTGTTCTTTCCTGTTCTTACCTGTTCTTCTCTTTTCTTTCCTGTTATTACCTGACATGTTCTTCTCTTTTCTTCTCTTTTCTTCTCTTTTCTTCTCTTTTCTTCTCTTCTCTTCTCTTTTCTTACCTGTTCTTACCTGTTCTTGTCTGTTCTTACCTGTTCTTTCCTGTTCTTACCTGACCTAATCTTTCCTGTTCTTTTCTTTCCTGTTCTTTCCTGTTATTTCCTGTTCTTACCTGTTCTTTCCTGTTCTTACCTGTTCTTACCTGTTCTTTCCTGTTCTTATCTGACCTGTTCTTACCTGTTCTTACCTGTTCTTACCTGTTCTTACCTGTTCTTTCCTGTTCTTTCCTGTTTTTTTCCTGTTCTTACCAGGTCATTCCTGTTCTTACCTGTTCTTTTCTTTTCTTTCCTGTTATTACCTGACATGTTCTTCTCTTTTCTTTCGTGTTATTACCTAACATGTTCTTTCCTGTTCTTTCCCGTTCTTTTCTTACCTGTTCTTACCTGTTCTTTTCTTACCTGTACTTACCTGACCTATTCTTTCATGTTCTTTCCTGTTCTTTCCTGTTCTTTCCTGTTCTTACCTGTTCTTACCAGGTCATTCCTGTTCTTACCTGTTCTTCTCTTTTCTTTCCTGTTATTACCTAACATGTTCTTTCCTGTTCTTTCCTGTTCTTTCCTGTTCTTACCAGTTCTTTCCTGTTCTTACCTGTTCTTACCTGTTGATACCTGTTTCTCTTTTCTTTCCTGTTATAACCTGACATGTTCTTTCCTGTTCTTACCTGACCTGTTCTTCTCTTTTCTTCTCTTTTGTAGTTAATAAGTAATATTATTATTTCTGTTCGAATAATTATTCTCGATGAAAGCTCGCAATTTAAATCTATCCAACTCAATTAGTAAGCTTTTAGAGTATCTTTATTATTTCGTTCAAAATTAGTTTTATTTCATACATTTTCAAAGTTATCTCTAGGTACGAGCCACTTATATTGTAATAGCCGACTACCCATCATAGATCCCCTGAGAAAGAGATTTCGGAATATATATTTCAAAACGTAACAATATATTTATTTCCGGTTTTGGTGAAGTTATCCTTCGTTCACACGGTGTATGGTATTCAAAATGTTATACAACTGAAACGCATACAAAATCGGAGTTAGAAGATATCTGTCGTGAAATGGGCTTCATTAGCGGTCAGGCAAAGCAACTACCGACACCTGAAAAATCCTATCCACATAATAATCTCGTTGTCGATCAGTTTTCCGATATTCCACTTAATAATAATACTAATATACGATTAAGAAATTCCCATTCGCCAATTGCGCGAGGTACGCTTAATCCTTTATCTAATTGTTTCCCGCTTTTTATAGAGTGCTTATAGGCAGAACTATTATATTTTTGAGTTATTAAATAGTTACCATGATATAATTGTTTTGATTTATAAATTAAGAACCAACGTGACTCACTCCATTTTAACTTTATTACTCGTTAATAACCGAAAATTTAAAATTCGACAGGTGTTTGCGACTACGGATAAAATAAGCGTATATAATAAATTTTCCATAGATAATTAAGTTTAGGAAAACTAGTCAATAAGTATGATTCTTAGACTTAATAAAGGAACGCCAGCTAAGGTTATATTATGTATAAGTTACTAGTTTTAAGTCATAGTAAAATGGGCAAAATATTAATTAATGCGCTGCTTCGCCTAGAGGTAAACTTTAACGGTCGCATAGCTCTCGGTGGGGGTGTAACGGCGAGCGCTCCGTAACGATGCAGGAGCTCTCGACGCGGTATAATGATCGAGGTACCTAAGCTCCCCGAGATCTATGCGGCACGCTCACACACGACGCGACCTCATCGGAACTACAACTGGGCGGAGCAGTACGAACAACGCAGCAGAACGAAGCCTTTTGCTCCTCCGAAGACTCAAAACTCACACCTTACGTACTAACAGGGGTGCGTGGGCCGAACGAGACCAACGCTTATACGTTCGTTCCACAACTCGGTAACAGAACAATTACGGACGGCTTGGTTATCGCACTCTGTATCACACTGACATAGTGCAGGCTTCGCCGCTCCGATTAACTACGTGATCGGCCACAACACGGGAAACATACACGCTTTTATTTACTTTTTGAATATAAATTATATTAAATAAGTTAAAAATAATAATCTATTTGTGCCATCTATAGCCATTTTATGGAAACAGTGACTACTATACAATGTATGCCTGGCCCAAGTCTTCACACCGAAAGCTTAGAACTGTTTCAGTTTAGCAAGAAACACTACAGGTGGCGCGAAAACAAGTTTTAGAAGTCGTCTTCTACTTTTATAGTTATAAAGTACTATTAATTCTTCTCTTTTCTACCTTGTTCTTACCTGTTCTTACCAGTTCTGGCCTGTTCTTACCAGTTCTTCTCTTTTCTTTCCTGTTCTTTCCTGTTCTTTCCTGTCCTTTCTTGTTCTTTCCTGTTCTTACCTGACCTATTCTTTCATGTTCTTTCCTGTTCTTACCTGTTCTTTCTTGTTCTTTCCTGTTCTTTCCCGTTCTTTTCTTACCTGTTCTTACCTGTTCTTTTCTTACCTGTTCTTACCTGACCTATTTTTTCATGTTCTTTCCTGTTCTTTCCTTTTCTTACCTGTTCTTACCAGGTCTTTCCTGTTATTACCTGACATGTTCTTCTCTTTTCTTCTCTTTTCTTCTCTTTTCTTTCCTGTTCTTACCTGACCTGTTCTTCTCTTTTCTTACCTGTTCTTACCTGTTCTTACCTGACATGTTCTTTCCTGTTCTTTTCTTTCCTGTTCTTTCCTGTTATTTCCTGTTCTTACCTGTTCTTTCCAGTTCTTACCTGTTCTTACCTGACCTGTTCTTTCCTGTTCTTTTCTTTCCTGTTCTTTCCTGTTATTTCCTGTTCTTACCTGATCTTACCTGTTCTTTCCTGTTCTTACCTGTTCTTACCTGTTCTTTCCTGTTCTTACCTGTTCTTACCTGTTCTTTCCTGTTATTACCTGACATGTTCTTCTCTTTTCTTCTCTTTTCTTCTCTTTTCTTCTCTTCTCTTTTATTCTCTTTTCTTCTCTTTTCTTTCCTGTTCTTACCTGTTCTTTTCTTACCTGTTCTTACCTGTTCTTTATTGTTAATACCTGTTCTTTCCTGTTCTTACCTGTTCTTACCTGACCTATTCTTTCTTGTTCTTATCTGTTCTTACCTGTTCTTACCTGTTCTTTCCTGTTCTTTCCTGTTCTTTCCTGTTCTTTCCTGTTCTTTCCTGTTCTTACCTGTTCTTTCCTGTTTTTTTCCTGTTTTTCCTGTTCTTACCTGTTCTTACCTGACCTGTTCTTCTCTTTTCTTACCTGTTCTTTCCTGTTCTTGCCTGTTCTTACCTGTTCTTCTCTTTTCTTTCCTGTTATTACCTGACATGTTCTTCTCTTTTCTTCTCTTTTCTTCTCTTTTCTTCTCTTTTCTTCTCTTTTCTTCTCTTTTCTTCTCTTTTCTTCTCTTTTCTTCTCTTTTCTTCTCTTTTCTTCTCTTTTCTTACCTGTTCTTACCTGTTCTTACCTGTTCTTGCCTGTTCTTACCTGTTCTTTTCTTACCTGTTCTTACCTGACCTATTCTTTCATGTTCTTTCCTGTTCTTTCCTGTTCTTTCCTGTTCTTACCTGTTCTTACCAGTTCTATATGAAAAAACAAACTTCAAAGTTTTAATAATTTAGCAGAAATTCAATAACTACTGTCTATAGTGTCTACTGTGTACACTAGAGATTGGCTATTTTATGTACTCATGAAATTATTTGTGTGGGTTAATTTATATCTAATCAATATTTACGAAAAATTTAAATAATATTACTAACAGAGATTTTAAGTACACTCGTTAATAAAATTACTACAGACAGGTTCCTTTAGAGATTTTTCCGTCTTACCCTCAAGAGCAGCTTGGAAACGATCACAAAATTAAACCGCATCCACAGGATATTGAAACTGCGATGAACATCAAGTCAAAGTTAGTTGTCCTTTATAAATATTTAAACTTTTCTTACTCGTAATTACGTTAGACAAAGTTAATAAATTATTCAAAAGGTAGGCTCTTACGTCTTTGCACTCTTTACTATGGGTATTATTTAATAAGAATATAGAACTTTTGAGATCTCATGTTTAAACGATATATTTCATTCTTAGAATAAATACAGATAATTCCAAGTAACAACAATAAAGATTTTTGGCTTCAAACCTGGGACTCATATGTTTAGCACTCCGCCAAGGTCATTGGGCGAACTAAGTCGTCAACAGTTATACGAAACTTATGTATTCGTTATTTAAGCATTATTTACGTTTTATGACATTATTTATATTTTAAATTCCATGTATTGCAAGTACAATATACATTAATGTTTATAGGTGTAGGCCTTCCTTTTCGAAGGACAGCCTCGTAGAGCGTAATTGCCCATCTGGTTCTATGGCCTGTGATAACGGGGAATGCGTCAATGAAACGCTGTGGTGTGATGGTAACGTTGACTGTAGAGATGTGAGTGACGAGTCACAGTGTAGCTGTAGGGACCGGGTGGATAGAACTAGGCTTTGTGATGGGTACTTTGATTGTCCATTTGGTGAAGATGAGATGGGTTGTTATGGTAGGTATTACTATACTTGGTTAAGTAGCTACCCTGTTATATTCCGGATTATTCTTACCTTAAGTTCTTACCAGTTCTTCTCTTTTCTTTCCTGTTCTTTCCTGTTCTTTCCTGTCCTTTCTTGTTCTTACCTGTTCTTTCCTGTTCTTACCTGTTCTTTCCTGTTCTTTCCTGTTCTTACCTGTTCTTCTCTTTTATTTCCTGTTATTACCTGACATGTTCTTCTCTTTTCTTCTCTTTTCTTCTCTTCTCTTCTCTTTTCTTACCTGTTCTTACCTGTTCTTGTCTGTTCTTACCTGTTCTTTCCTGTTCTTACCTGACCTAATCTTTCCTGTTCTTTTCTTTCCTGTTCTTTCCTGTTATTTCCTGTTCTTACCTGTTCTTTCCTGTTCTTACCTGTTCTTACCTGTTCTTTCCTGTTCTTATCTGACCTGTTCTTACCTGTTCTTACCTGTTCTTTCCTGTTCTTTCCTGTTTTTTTCCTGTTCTTACCAGGTCATTCCTGTTCTTACCTGTTCTTTTCTTTTCTTTCCTGTTATTACCTGACATGTTCTTCTCTTTTCTTTCCTGTTATTACCTAACATGTTCTTTCCTGTTCTTTCCCGTTCTTTTCTTACCTGTTCTTACCTGTTCTTTTCTTACCTGTTCTTACCTGACCTATTCTTTCATGTTCTTTCCTGTTCTTTCCTGTTCTTACCTGTTCTTACCAGGTCATTCCTGTTCTTACCTGTTCTTCTCTTTTCTTTCCTGTTATTACCTGACATGTTCTTCTCTTTTCTTCTCTTTTCTTCTCTTTTCTTTCCTGTTCTTACCTGTTGATACCTGTTCTTCTCTTTTCTTACCTGTTCTTACCTGTTCTTTTCTTTCCTGTTCTTACCTGACCTATTCTTTCCTGTTCTTCTCTTTTCTTACCTGTTCTTACCTGTTCTTTCCTGTTCTTTCCTGTTCTTTCCTGTTCTTACCTGTTCTTCTCTTTTCTTTCCTGTTATTACCTGACATGTTCTTCTCTTTTCTTCTCTTTTCTTCTCTTTTCTTTCCTGTTCTTACCTGTTGATACCTGTTCTTCTCTTTTCTTACCTGTTCTTACCTGTTCTTACCTGTTCTTTTCTTTCCTGTTCTTACCTGACCTATTCTTTCCTGTTCTTCTCTTTTCTTACCTGTTCTTACCTGTTCTTTCCTGTTCTTTCCTGTTCTTTCCTGTTCTTACCTGTTCTTCTCTTTTCTTTCCTGTTATTACCTGACATGTTCGTCTCTTTTCTTCTCTTTTCTTCTCTTCTCTTTTCTTCTCTTTTCTTCTCTTTTCTTTTCTTCTCTTTTCTTCTCTTTTCTTTCCTGTTCTTACCTGTTCTTTCCTGTTCTTACCTGTTCTTACCTGTTCTTTCCTGTTCTTTCATGTTCTTTTCTTACCTGTTCTTTCCTGTTATTACCTGACATGTTCTTCTCTTTTCTTTCCTGTTATTACCTGTTCTTACCTGACCTATTCTTTCATGTTCTTTCCTGTTCTTTCCTGTTTTTTCCTGTTTTTTCCTGTTTTTTCCTGTTCTTACCTGTTCTTACCTGTTGATACCTGTTTCTCTTTTTTTCCTGTTATAACCTGACATGTTCTTTCCTGTTCTTACCTGACCTGTTCTTCTCTTTTCTTACCTGTTCTTACCTGTTCTTTCCTGTTCTTACCTGTTCTTCTCTTTTCTTTCCTGTTATTACCTAACATGTTCTTTCCTGTTCTTTCCTGTTCTTACCAGTTCTTTCCTGTTCTTACCTGTTCTTACCTGTTGATACCTGTTTCTCTTTTCTTTCCTGTTATAACCTGACATGTTCTTTCCTGTTCTTACCTGACCTGTTCTTCTCTTTTCTTACCTGTTCTTACCTGTTCTTTCCTGTTCTTTCCTGTTCTTTCCTGTTCTTTCCTGTTCTTTCCTGTTCTTTCCTGTTCTTTCCTGTTTTTTCCCTGTTTTTTCCTGTTCTTTCCTGTTCTTACCTGTTCTTACCTGTTCTTTCCTGTTCTTTCCTGATATTACCTGACATGTTCTTCTCTTTTCTTCTCTTTTGTAGTTAATAAGTAATATTATTATTTCTGTTCGAATAATTATTCTCGATGAAAGCTCGCAATTTAAATCTATCCAACTCAATTAGTAAGCTTTTAGAGTATCTTTATTATTTCGTTCAAAATTAGTTTTATTTCATACATTTTCAAAGTTATCTCTAGGTACGAGCCACTTATATTGTAATAGCCGACTACCCATCATAGATCCCCTGAGAAAGAGATTTCGGAATATATATTTCAAAACGTAACAATATATTTATTTCCGGTTTTGGTGAAGTTATCCTTCGTTCACACGGTGTATGGTATTCAAAATGTTATACAACTGAAACGCATACAAAATCGGAGTTAGAAGATATCTGTCGTGAAATGGGCTTCATTAGCGGTCACGCAAAGCAACTACCGACACCTGAAAAATCCTATCCACATAATAATCTCGTTGTCGATCAGTTTTCCGATATTCCACTTAATAATAATACTAATATACGATTAAGAAATTCCCATTCGCCAATTGCGCGAGGTACGCTTAATCCTTTATCTAATTGTTTCCCGCTTTTTATAGAGTGCTTATAGGCAGAACTATTATATTTTTGAGTTATTAAATAGTTACCATGATATAATTGTTTTGATTTATAAATTAAGAACCAATGTGACTCTCTCTATTTTAACTTTATTACTCGTTAATAACCGAAAACTTAAAATTCGACAGGAAACATACACGCTTTTATTTACTTTTTTTATATAAATTATATTAAACTAAGTCATAAATAATAATTTATTTGTGCCATCTATTGTCATTTAATGGAAACAGTGACTACTATACAATGTATGCCTGGCCCAAGTCTTCACACCGAAGGCTTAGAACTGTTGCAGTTTAGCAAGAAACACTACAGGTGGCGCGAAAACAAGTTTTAGCGCCCCCCTTCCCGTTCTACTTTTATAGTTATATAGTACTATTAATATACTAGCCAAAGGTAGACCCATAACATTCTTGCCATTCAGGTTTCTTTACGTTGTATTCTTTTACCACGCAATAAAATCCATTCCAACATTTTACTTTTAACTTTATGAAAATTCCCTTGAAGGCCGGCAACTCATATATAAGTGTCGTGGCGTTCTAGGTGCCCATGGGCGGCGCTGAGCACTTCATTCGAAGTGACCCGCCTGCTCGTTTGGCTCATGTTAGATAAAGAAAAACACAGCCGGAATAGAACAGACGACCTCACGTTCAAGTATCGCACGTTGGCCAAGCCACCAATACTAGTCTTATGTATTCTATTACATAAAACATAGAATATATATTTTTGGTAAGTAGTAACATATAATTAAAAATATATACTATAGTTTAATAGTACTTTTTTGCTTCAATACGGGAAATTAATAAACTAACATTAGTTATGACTTATGCTAGTAGGTATTAACATTGTTAATTACACAAATTTTAGTCTCAGCAATTTAATTTTTTATATAAATGGAATTCTAAAATTAATAGTATGCTGCTGCCTTGATTTTTGAAACGACAACTATATCAAGTAAATTCTTGAAAGAATAAAATCTAATCGATGTTATGTAAGGTCAAATATGTCACCCCAAAGCCAGAGTACCTATCTATTAATTTGCATTAAGATCACCTATACACTCCTGATTCGTTCTTTATTACCTAACATTATAAAGAATGATGCTACCAAAATGGAATGATAAATTTACATAATGTATATCTTATAGATAAAGAAGCCATCAAAACTAGTTCATGAGTATAACAATAACATGGATTGGTTCTATTTAAATAGTTCAATATAACACATTATTTTTATTGAGATAGAGCTTATATTTGTCTGAGTAACGTAATGCTAACAATACGTAAATAAATAGTATGGCTGTAAAATATATTTTGTACTTTTAACAATGTATTAACATTAATAATATAGACTTTGACGGTGTAAAGATTGCTGGTCTATCAGGATTTTAATCGACATCAACACTACGTAAATAGGGCTGCAACGAAAATAGCAATTATATTCGTTAAAATACTCGCTCTGACAAAGAGCTTTACAGTCTTTTGACTTGATTTCACAGAGTGGCCTTGAGTGGGAGTGGCATGCTGTTACTTAGACTTTCAGCCGAATGGGCAGGAACGGCCGGTGAAATACCACTCTCTCACAGAAAACCGGCGTAAAGTGATGCAATTGGACTTTGTTCATTTTGTACTCGCGTTTCGTTCGGTGAGTGAGATCTTCCGGTGCCCATCCTTTCCCCTCCCCCGTCCTCCCCCTCTATTTCCTAATTTAAAGGCCGGCAACGCATTCACGAGCTACCAGCCGCGTGTGTGTCTATGGGCGGCGACTTCACCTTTAATGTGGGCCACCTGCTCGTTTACCCCCCTCTTCTATAAAAACAAAAAAAAACAGAGTGGCCCCGTATGAATGTGTCTTAGGAATTGGTCGTAATATCATTAACGAGTTACATTCTAAGATTAAGTTTTAAAGACATCGGAAATATCGCCACCGAAAGATTTACTGTAGGTTTCATGCGATTAACAAGGACTAACAAGGAGAGAGTACAAACGCGTCTAGTGTAGTTAGAGGTGTTTCATCAATGGTCGATAGAGCCTTAAATACCAACATTTATATTATGTTTAATTCACATAACAATACAATTAATATATACAGTAAATTTGGTTTGTACGAATTTCAAGAGACACCAAAGATGAAATTTATTTAGGACAAGAATAAAGAAGCCCGTCGCCATAAAGTCTGATATTTTTTGGGACGTTTTTATCTTAAATTCGAATTTAAATATTGTGGCTTATTAAAGTGTGATAAATTACATAATAATAATTTAATTACTAATTTTATTAATAAAGATGAGAAGAGAATCATTCAAATATTAAAGGATCGCTTCTATTTAGTATAAAATAATTATGTATTTGGCCGGTTTCTTTACTACGTACAGACATTCTCATATATGCAAAAAATATTGAATAAAAGTCTGTTATTAAAAAAATACTGATGTCTGGCAATAAAATGTCACATAAAGGCTTAAGTCTATAGAAAGAAATACATAAAGATCAATGCATTTACACATTACCATTGAATAAAGAGACATAAATTCGAATGTCTTCATTATATTATTATGACATCGGTCGTAAATCAGACTTACTTCTTATTTTTTTTAATTTGTAGATGTAGATACTTTTGATATAATCTGGTTACTACCATAATACAGGACCGTTCATTTCTTCGCTGACTGAACCTCTATGAAGACAATTCCTGCATTACATTATTTTTCAGTTTTAATGCTAACGTGTTTAGTTACGTATTAATTATATGAATATAGACAAAAAAGAAGGCGAACGAGGGGTTATATCATCGACTTAAAGGTGTGTTGTCGGCCTTAAGGGAGAGCCTTTCTTGCTAATATGTTCAGAAATAAAACAAATACAATTCAGATTAGATTCGATTATGAATTATTTTTTAATATTTTATATGAAATTCAAAAAAATATCAAAATTCAAATTAAATCGTATACAAATAAATAACAACAAACTGACAAATATTTGTTAATTTAATTTTATTGGCGTATAAGTCACTCCTTGAAAATTTCATCAAAACCGTATTTTATAACAAAGTTGATATAACTTGTAAAACAAGTGATTATGCATTGACTTTTTATGGTCCTTCAGAACAAGGTCCATTGAAGTGAAACCATTGGCTTTTTAACTGTTTTACTGATGGTTATCGCCAAAATAAACCTTTAATTACTGTGTAGTTTGAGGTACCCTGACCTTTCTCGAACACACTTGTCGACGCTACCTCAATACTTAGACTTAACAAGATATAGATGCGTCAAATACAGCACTATTTATTTTAAAATAATTAAATCTGATGACGTCCATCTCTAAAACCAAAAGTTTGTATATTCAAATATTCCAGCTAAGTAAAGAAATCTTAATTGAACATTAATTGATCGACCTTTACAGCAGTCGAACAGAATTCATTTCAATGTACTGGGATACTGGAAGTATAAATTTTAAAGAGTTAATGTATACTGATATACTACTAACTATATAGTTATTAATAGGAAGCTTTTAACTTTAATATTGTTTGCACTGTATTGTATATGCGCTCTGTTTATTTTAACTCTATGATTACACAGAGCATGAATTATGCACCACATCGATTACAAAATGCGACACAAGATCAATTGCTTCGCGGGCTCTTTTAACTTTCTTTGTCGGCACAAGCACGAGAATACAAGCAAAGCTTTTATTTTTTCACTAAATATCTCTTATTCGAACATTTAAAGGCCAATCAAATACAACGAGCTACTTTAAGCACGTTTTAACCGCTAAGATGTTACATAAATCAGCATTTTAAATGCTAACCTAATTATTATCCACCGTTGGTTGAATGAAATGAACTAAGCGCTGGCTAATTGAGTCGTGGAGGATAATAATTAAGAAATTTTAATATGTGTTAATTCATAATATTTTCAATTTATTAAAGTAGACGTCAGGAAACTATGACGGGGTGTTTATAATTAAAAAGAAAAATATATTTATTTTTAATTGAAATTATTAAAATATTAAATTATTTTAATTTTTTTAATTAATTTGTTTAAAAATAACATAGCTTTAACCTTGACATGATGAGTGAACATTTAGTTAGTATGTAGCTTTTGTTTCTAATCGGTTTACCGGCATTAAAAAACATTTGCTTAAAATGTTTTATAAGACTACTACACATTTACGGAGCCTCAATCATAATAACACTAAGCTAATGAAGATAAAGTTTTTTGCTTAAACAGAAAAAACCTGCAAAAATCTTCCGTAAGCTTAATAATTATCGTCAAGTATCGTGGTATTTAGATCGAACAATGTACGCGTTTTTGCTTTAACAAAAAATGTAGGCGTGTTTATTTTTAATGTAGTTTTTTGGCAAAGTGTGTGTATAAAAACATTTCCGCAACTTGTATAGTACATTTTTTAATGATTTTAACATAAAGTTCCTTTGAATACTGACTATTTAAAATGTCGAAAGGAAAAATCTTTTAATGAAAGAGGGGGCAAACGAGCAGGCGAAGCGCTAACCGCCGCCCATGGACACCTGCAACTCCAGGAGGCTTACAAGTGAGTTGCCGGCCTTTAAATAAGAGGAAACCTCTTTTATTTGAAGGTGCCTAAGTCGTAGCGGCTCGGGAATACTAGTTGTGGAGCTAAATAATTAATTTTACATTTAAATAGCTTATTTTTGTGTTATTTTTTACCACAGCAGAATTCGGTTCTATGAGCTAACTAACTACTGAATAAAAAAATACTTATAAGAATAGGTATTGTAGCAAATAATTGGTAGTCTTGCTTAAAAATAAAAGAATGTTCGCATAAATATTATTAGAGCACTTTCTTGTCTTATATTGAACTTTAAACTACTTTCAAAAATCCACAGATTACTTGGCTCGTGTTATAGAACGGTTTATTGTTAACTTATCAAATAATTTATTTAAATATATGAAATGACTCATACTGTGACATCATTTACTGTTTTATAAACTAAAAAATCAACATTAATACATATAATATATGTGTTTGGCATACAAAACTGTTAAAAAGTTTGTGAATTATTGAAACTGCGCTTGAACTTTTGACCTGTACTAGGCACGGCCGATATAAGCCTTGGCGTCCATCGTTTAAAATGCTATAATTTTTCGTTTAGTCAAAGAAATATACTATGTGTATATATTCAACTAATCTATTGAACTACTGATATATTACATATTTAAACTATTTATGATTTATCCGTACCAACGGGCCTCTTTTGATTTGTCTTTTACGGAGCAAACATGTCCTTAGAATAATAAGAATATACGCAGAGCTGAGAGACTTTGTATCTCAACATTTGTTTATTTTTTTGGCTACTTACGATGTTATTGCCATTAGCAAACATAGCTTTAAAGATATGACAAAGCCAATATTAATACTTAAGGTTTGAGTTCGGTTTGAGGTTGATTAGGAAGTACACGCACTAAATGTAAATTAATCTCATGCATTTTAAAGTGCCACAAAAATTTAAGGCCTCACTCACGAACAGAACGGGGCTAGGAAGGCGCGAGCATGACACGTGTTGGTTTAGTACACTGCCATCAAGCTGCCATGTTCGTATTATTAAGATATAAAAAAAGTGAAAAGGAGTTGTCTGTATGAAAATATGTTTAGACAGTAGACAGACAAAGAAGGCGCTGGAATACATGCTATGATAAGGCCATCCTAAATTAGTACTCAAGCAATGCTTTTTATGCCAAAATAAATCCTTTGGTTTTCTCCGTTTTCTTTAAAATATTTCTTTTATTCTCATCATTACTCAAGATCATATCTGTTATTGCTATGTTTCAGTTCAATTAGAGGCAATATAGAGGGCTATATACTAAACTATTTCTAAATACCACTTTTGTGTGAAGTCTATTAAACAAACGTGTCAGACTTAAGGTTTACACAAACATGACGAAAGATAACCTTAAACACATTTACAATGCACACGTTTACATTTCAATAGAAATGTAAACGAGTTATAGATTAATCAAACCCATAAAAATTCAATTTTAATTTATTATACACTTTACTACTTTATACACTTAAATTATTTTATCTTTATCAAAATAGATTAAGTCATTTATAACGTTAGCTAAAAAATATTGCTCCATTTGATACATACACTAATTTATTGGTGATTAATATGCGTACGGTGCTTCAATGGAATATCTTAAACTAAGTGAATCAATCGTTGCCATAATTGTAAGTGAATAATCTTTCTGCTTAGTTCTTATATACTTAAAAAGTCGAAAATTTGTTAAGTTTTGAATAGTTTTTTTAGTTTCAATTTAGGATGAGATGTTATTTGCAATTTTCTTGCATTATTTATCCTTAATATTCTTGTACGAAAAAGAACACTTGGCGACCTTCCCAATAACATTGCATTGCAACGAAGTCTTAAATAAATATATAATCAATAAATACAATGTTAATAACTTATATCTAACTCCACTTGATATAACTTTGTACCATGTAAAATTTTAACCATTTATTTTTCGTTTGATTTTTTTAACATTGTAAATAAATTGTGTTTTATAAAATCATAAAGATCGTATTTTCCATAAGGACAAAGAATACTTATTTTCAATACGAATTTGCTATTAGTCGATTGTATAGCTTTAACTGGACGTATGGCATATTGGGTGGCGTCAAATCTAAAATTAGAAAATGACAAATTTTTAAGCTTAAGGGATAAGATTAAGATAATCTAAGCTTCGATGACTCACAAAAAATTAACCAACCCATTTAACTTTGACCTCGCTATATTTCTTATAAAAAAATCTTTACGATGACATTTTCTTGATATTCAATTTTATTTATTTATTTAATAAGGCACACCAACAACACACATACAAACACAACCCGATCAAAATTACAAAAAAACACACAAGACATGTATGTGCATAAATTATAGGAATGCACAGCATTACAGGTATACAATGCAAACAATGAACAATTTTAAAAAACAACTAAACAATCATATATAAAACAAAAAGTAAAGAAAACTCTACACACAGAAATAAAACAAAAATGAATGAATGAGTCTATTGGCGAAATAAGGTCTGCAACAATTTGCGTCTGAAGACATGGAGACTATCACTAAAATGGATCAGCGTCGCATGCCCTCAGAGCACAGTTCATCGATGACAGGCATCTTATGAGTGGACTGTTACAACCTACGTTTGTCCTCACTATCTGGGTATAAAAATATCAATCTGGTTTTAATTAAAGTGAGAATAAAGATAACAAAGATTGTATGACTATTGGCTTAAAAACTGTCACGTAGTTGAAATAAGTGAAAAAAATTGCTATTTTAAGAATAATGTACGTCGACTACGGTCTGCGGTAGGTGGCGAGATGAATACGATACACCGAAGGCTAACAAGGTGCTAAAGTAAACTTTAATACAAAAAGCGATAAAAATTGACGAGCCATCTTTATAAAGCGTGTAAACTTGGATAGGTGTATATGATATATGTAGATGCGTTTAGAAAATATCATTACATAACACACGCCTACAACATTTTGTGACTTCTTTCAACTGGATTTAGTACGATTAAGAACAAGATAATAATGATCTAATGATTATTTTATTCTAACATTTATCATTCATAATGAAAAGCGTTCTTTGTTTCTTAGTTGTGTACGTTATATTAAAGTAGGTTGATGTTTTCTACATTATGTTCGTCAAAATAAATTCAATAATCATTGACGTGTTTATTTTAACTATGAATCAATCAACCTTTAAATAATAGTTCTGTGCGTTTCCTGCTAACTTTGAAATTTTTTGACATTTTAACCTGAAAGTTCACAAAGGCTTTGTACTAGGAAAAAAAATTCAAACCTATTTTTACCATACTCATGGTAAAAATAGGCTCTCTACTGACAAACCAAAATTATTTTGTTACTTATCATTCGTTGCTAAACCACAAAAAAAAACAAGTTTGTTTCTCGATCAATATTCTCTTAATTGAGTAAAAAAATTTTAAGGAAAACTTTGTAAATCAGATACATATATAACCTTTTGTATTTAACAGTATGAATAATAAGCTAGACGTGAGTCACGATTAAAATTAAAATTATAATTGATGCTAAGATTTGGACTTAGTCATATTGCCGCTGCCACTCTGTCTGCAACACATTCTTTCAAATTTACATATTTCAAGAACCGTGAAGAGTCCACGTTATATTAGTTCTAAAATCTAAAACTTGTACCTTGCATAGCTACACTGACGGCTATACGATTAAATTAATAACTGGTATTTAAAAATAATAGCTAAGCGCTGGTTAATGTCCTTTACTATTATTAGCTTAGTGCATAAAGAAATGAAAAATATCTTTATTCATATAGGTAACTAAGGTACACCTATGAATCGTAAATAGAATACGTTATAAAAATTTTCGACTCTCCATTTATTGCCAGTTCCCAAATCAAGGGCGTAGAGCGGACGAGAAGAATTGGCATGAAACTGTCCGCTATGAATCTTCGTGTACTAATAATAATTAATTTCACACGTAAGTATATTAATTAGCAAAGCTTTGAAGTTCAATAAACTGTTTATTATAATTTATATAACAGATATTTCGATGGGCAAATAGAGACCGGCTTTAATAGTCAAACAGGTTGGGTGTGAAAAGGTGGATTTTTATGTGGGTTTAATTTTACCTAGGTGATACACATACACCATATTTGGGAGTGATAACTGCGGCTGTGTGGCGGTTTTGATATTTATATGAATGTTAAAATAACTTTATTAAATGATAAAATAGTTTATAATATCGTTTTAAATTATATCGCTAGATACTTGTAAATTAAACTACTATTAAATAACGCATACTCTAAACACTTTTTTTATAAGTGTTGACGAGCTGCGAGCTGTAAAGACAACCCGGCCATAAAGACACTGTATTCAGCAGGTGGCTCTCAAGGAACATATATGAAAGTTCATATAATCGTTAGAATTAAGAAGGCCTTCGAGTGGACTCATATAGTTTTTGTAAGTTGAATGTTGGGTTGGTCGCTAAGATAAAAACTTACTACGTGATAAGAACGTTAATCATCCAAGTACGTCAATCCATAAATAATATTCATATTTTATTAAATTCGTCAAATTAGTTTTTATTAGCATTTTGTACACGTTAATATGCATATTACAATAATATATCATTCAATATTGTACATAAAACCAGTTTGAACATAATATATTGTACTTTGTCAAATGAGATGACTTTTAATAAGATTAGCGTTGTGCATGCGTAGATGAAATATATCATGATTTCAAATGTGCTAAAATCATACAAGAGTGAAAGTTCTGGAACTACCAGTACTAACTGCAACCTATTATAAAATACAGTTTTCTTTTATTGACCTTTGATTAACAGATTTTTATTAAATTTTAAGTGTCTTTCTTTTTGGTAGGTCATTGACTTTTTCTACTTCTGGACGATAAATTAAATTAAAAATAATATATAGGTTAGGTAAACGCCTTTTAGTTTATTTTTAAGATGTGAATTCTACACATACGCACTGATTTTGTTTTACTTTATAAAGAAAATTTTGAGTAGAAATTCCAAACCTAAGGTAAATGGGGTTCTAGGTTCTATAATGGCAATTCTGATTTGGCTATGAGTATTCTTTTTAGTTAAATCAGTTTTTACTCTTTATATTGATGTCGTATTTATTACGGAAGGTAGTAAATAAAATACGTCATCATTCGGATGGTTATAGTGTTTTAGAAATAGACTGTAATAGTTCTCTCTAGGTCTATAATAGTTTAGTTAATTATTAACTTACTATTATCGTAATACTGATTAACCAAACATTGTTTAAAGGTAATGTTATAGACACAAAAAGCGATACACTTGTAATATAACTACTGTTGAGAAACGGTGAACGAATGTCAAATTAAGCAAATCTTAAAATTTATTACACACATGTGTATAACGATAAAACTATTTAAAGAACACAATCTATCAAATCTATTGCTATAAATCAATGTCTTATATACTTTCGATTGTAATCTTTAATAATACCATGACTACGATACGTATATATTTTAAATTAATTTAGAATATTTTACAATAAACGGTAAAAAATGTTCAAAGAAACTAAATTAATATTTGAGTTTTTAAAAGCTCACTCATATTTTAAACACTTGCATCTTGTCACTAACCCTTAGAAATATTTACCCTTCCTTTTGTTCACAAGACACAGACATTTGTGTACGCCACGTGGTTGGTTATCTGAGTTCGACTACTGTTTATTATACTCTAAAAACTATAAATCAAATTTCATTCCATATGATATTAACAATGTTTTTATGAAGATCGTTCTTCTAATAATATATTTAACAATCGTTTAATCTACAAGTAAAGTTTATAAAGTCGGAGAACTTGAGGCTAACTTCTTTTTGCATTCAAAAGGTTGCATTTTATAATAGCAACCTACTCGTAATTTGATTAACCTTGTAAGCTTTTAAGTTTATGACGATATACAAAGTGCTTACCAAATTTGAAATACGTCTTTAGTATCCAACAATTTTATGGTATGTTTGCTAAGCTTATATGGAAATCCATAAATGTATTGGCTTAAAAATATTTGTAAATCCTTGTTGTTATTGGATTTACTTGCCATACTTGTAACTTGGCACGAGTTATACAATTTAACTTTTTTTATTGTAAATGTTTATGTATCCTATAAATATATATATTAATTTCCTCCTATTATACACTTAAAAGTAACTTTCTTATGGGACACGTAATAGAGATGCCATTGAGTCATTGATAAGCAAGCCTTATGGTTAATACAACCCTAACAATACATAATAAAAATAATGTACAAGAATTTGAGATTCACCAGATAATAAATCTATTAAACGTTTAGTTGGTTGAAACTATTTTAATAAGTAACAGGAAATTAAGCGGGAGGAAACAATAAATATACTATGATACTGATATAACCTGTAACAGTGACAAGTAGCGAGGAAAGGCCGTGGTAACATTAAACGATTTAACAAATTATATTAATTTATATTCGCAGTTTAAGAGCAATAATTACATGTTCAATTTGACCTTCAACTTCTTTCTATTTAACAACGATGTAGGGTTGATAATGCTTTTTATCGATTAAGTTAATATTTAAGAATATATATATATATGTAAAATTAGTTCATATTTTTTTTTTTATAGAGGAGGAGCAAACGAGCAGGAGCTGCCCATAGACACTCAAGTATCTGGCACGTGGGCCCGTGGTAAAATTGTACGCCGCGTTAGATTTAAAATAAATCCATTCGGTAGGCGACAATTGTTTTTAAGTTCTCTTTTTAAGTGGTTTTTATACATTAAAATATATAATTCATTTCTTTGCCAATATAAATATACGTAACGTAAGCACTTAAGTATAATTAAGAACTTTATTAGAACAGTTCTAGATCGATATTTTTAGAATGGCGTCGTTACACACTATAACTTTTCAAACTAAATTTAATAAATATTACGAAACAAAACAACAATTTAATAATATACAAATGTTTTAAATATGTTAGTTTTATTAAGTGTTACACATTATATATTAATATAATCAATAGTTTATATTGAATACTGTTCGATAATTTACGTGTGAATTAGATTATAGCTTTAAATAGTGGCAACCCTTACCTTATGTCGGTCGTTAACATTTATGAGAGTTACTATAGTTAACATAAAATATACTATTTATAACATAAAACTTAAATGAAATAATAATTTTATTTAAAACCTGATTAGACCCACCGGTGAGAGAATTAACATTAATCTCAACATTATTTTGGTTCAGCTATTTCTTAACGTGTATGTTTTTATTTCACATACAAAATACATTATAGGTTTATTATATTTAAATAGTATATGAACTATTCGATAGAGAACTATTCGCAAAGTACACTTCTACATGGACCAGTCCTTACATTTAACCGAAAAATTAACAAGATAATTATGAATTGGTACCAGTGACAAGGACAACAGAGTTGCCAGTAAAAGATGGAATGCTGATAGACATGGTCACAGAAAAACCCATGTCATGAATATGGCCAAATGGAAAAGCTGGATGCGTTTGTCAGTGTTGGGCAATGAAAAAACCATTTGTATTAAATTCGCTTATAATAGGAGTTATAAGTTAAATGCTTACAATATTTTAAATAGTAAGACGCCTTCACTGTCATTTAATCTATATACTTGTGTGCCATAAATATTATAGAAAGGACATTAATTCACATGGGTCAACTTTCTTTTAGAATTTAAAATTAATGTTGAATGTGTACATTATGCGGAACGAATAGTAAAGGACTCTAATAACAGAGTATTTTGACCTACTGTACACTCGGTCAGTTGGTGACCACTGTTCCAAATTGCCAATGCAATAAATTTAAATATGTAGTTCATAAATATTTACCTCGTGACCTTTGTCCGTGGCAAATTACATACAACGTACGAAAGCTTTATTCGTGAAAAGTGTAAAAGCTTAAAGAAACTTATAATATGTTCCTTATGCAGTTTACTCGAAAGATGAATTATGTCATGGATCCTACTCTCTTTTTTTTGATAACCGAGGAGGAAATGCTTTACGCATTCCGCATTGCATATGTGGGATTCAATTAACTTACCAGGAAACCTTTGCTACTCAGAGGACCGGTGAGCCATACCCACTAAAACACTCTTCGGGTGTTACCCACGATTCCGCATATGGAGACTACTGGGGTCGCGTTTGCATTCTACCAAAGACTCCATTTAAGAGCAAGCTTACTCAATTAGTGAATTTTTATAATTTAAAAAGGTTAATTAGCGTTAGTGTTCTCTAAAGAGTATAATTCATTATATATATCTTTAAGAATAATGCCTACCAATTATATAATTTAAATTATTTATTAAAAGCTGCCGCTCGATTACCCACCAGTTAGTAAATTTAAATAAATGTCAATGATAACGGTGACAGTAGAGCAAAAGTGAAGGCCATAATTTGGCCAAAAGTTCAATATGTCGGGCGTCCCTCTCAATGAGCCTGAATCGTGTTGTGATTTATCATTAATTCGGTGCTTTAATATTTGACACTGTTTAGCGATATCGGAATGGAAATAAATTTATTGTCACGCCATAATTTACGGCTTTGTTATTTAAAAAAAAATATTCAATTTTCATTAATTCCCGGGTGTTATTTTTATGGCGAACAAATATCTTTCGATTAATCCTGATGGTGATTATATTAGAAATTTTCATTCCAAACAACCTTTATTTGTATTTAAAATAAATAACTGGTTTCAAACTTAATTACTCGTAAGAGGGATTTTGTATTGGAGTTTATCCTTAAACCCAATTACCGAAATAACCAATGTTTCCAAATTGCTTTTAAACAATATAATTTATATGTAAATCATTTAAGAGTAACTAAAATTACAATTGATTCCTTTATACACATCTTCAGAAGGGTTTATTAGGAACACAAGCATGGTCGTTAAACTTAGAACCTCACTAAACAATATACTTATCAACTTGAGAACGACATTTTGAAAATCGTTGTTACATAATAAAAAAAAAATTGCAAGGCAAATAACTCCATTAGGCCTGCAGTTACTGACTATATTTTTTTAAAACTACAACAAACTAAACTATACATGTTTCTTAATAACGTATAGAAATAGGTGTGTGTGTGAAGGATTTATTAAAAAGTTTAATTAGTTGAACCCTGAAAACTTTGAAGACAAAGTTTACCTTGGCAATAAGACTCGAAAAGCTGTTTGACGAAAAAAAAATTCCGATCTCAGAAATGTGTTTCCGTTTCCGTTTGCATCATACATTTCTGTATTAAAGTTCATCGTTTATGACTTATGAACTGTCCAAATATTACTTTTTTGACATAATTTCCTATAGTGCTCGCAACTGTAAACTTATATGTTTCGACCCAATCTAATCTCAATGGTAAGTTGTTGCGTGACTTGTATCATTTAACAAAGCATCAACATTTATAACGTACTTGTTATAAATTATTACATGTCGTGTTAAATAAACCTGCCCAATCGTACTTAAATCTTTTAAATTTTTGAAAGTTTTATTAATCTTGCAGCTAATTAAAAATTTATCTAACTGATAAGAAGATGATTAAGACTGTTTCAAATCAGCGTTAGCTCTTCTATGTGTGAATCTCGTTTCTATACAGTCTATACAATCGCTTTACGAACAAAAATATAAACATTATTCATACACCATCTATAATAGTTAACAATTTCGACATACGATTGATACTTGCGTCATTGTGTGGTACACTTAACAAGAAATAACACTCAGATTCCTCTTCTGCAAATATCGTTTTGACGCAGTTGTAACACGTCGATTAAAAGATGTCAACATTTCACAGGTCATTAAAAACAAAGCATTAAAAGTGCGATGTTCACTAGATACCCAATAAAATAATAAGCGTATATAAATTTTAATTGAAAGATAAAATTTTATTTTAAAATATTTTATCTGTACTTATAAAAAACGAGTCATATTGTTTAAAATGTAAAATAAAGTATGTGCTAGTACTTGTATGCTTCATCGGTCCCAAAATACTAGTTTAAAAAAATATCAATTTTTTTGTTTAAACAAACAGATAACATACGAAAATAGAAAAAAATCAAAAAAACTGCATTCCAAAAATCATCAATCAATCTAAAACTACTGAACAGATTTTTATTCAGATTACACTAAAAGATTATGCTTAGCTTATCTACCAACATTAGCCTGTTCAAAGTCAAAATATCTTTATTCATTAAGCTATATAGGGCTCTTTTGAATCGTCTTAAATCTAAGTGATTCTACGCCTTAACTCACCTTTAACTATAAAAAACTAAGTTATTAGTCAAACAAAATAAATGATTTATACTTCATTCATATTGCGCTTTAATAATCGTAAATTTCCATGAATCTCTCTTTTTACACGTCATACTTGACACCCTTTATTCACACAATTAGCACCACGGCAATAAATTATAATACATTATGTATATTACGAACCAAAGTCAGCAACTTGACCTTGAAGATTTTAATTATTTAACATGTCTGATCCATGATTGGAAATAGGTACGTACCGTTGCTGACAATAACTGAAATAAGACATTCATTGCCTTTAAATTATAAACGTATAAAAATACACACATAAAATAAAATATTTTATGCATCTAGCAAATTGAAAAGTACATTCTCCTATAGTGTAAAAAAGTAAGCGAAGAATAAACAGAGAAGATGTATCGCTAAATAATTACACGTGGCAAAGGTTAACAATCGCATGTAATTTTAGACTTTTTTTCATATGTGTTTATGTAAAGATTCTTTAAAATGCGTGTAAATGAACTTTACGTGTTAATTTCACAAGTAGGCAATTTGAAGAGACATAAACCAAGTTTGTCTATGTTTGACGGATGTTTTAATTAACGCAGGTACAATATGAAAACCTGTTTCCGTAAAATTAAAGCGTAATTTATAAAAGAAATTATATCGATATTTTACATTCAAACCTAATGGAATGTTTTTATTTTATCATACGTGTTCGATCTTCATAAGGTCCTTCACCTGATGCGGAAGAAATTTGATATTATTTACAATCTTTCACTGTACGACAAAAGCAATTTCAACGAATTATGAATCATTGCATAATTCTTATTGGGGCTTAAGCTAACATGTGGTTTTATTGCTTTGACCACGTTGGCATTCTGATTTAAGGGAAATTAGGTCAAAAGGTCTACAAGTATTCGATTGAAAACTATACAAACTAATGTGTTTTATTACGAACTGTTCTCTTCTTTGCTATCTATTTACAATTGTCTATTTTACTCTCTCAATTTGTTAGAAAAAGAAATTAAAATTTTTAATCAAAATTTATGCACTTTAATGAACCGAAAAAACGCTGTTTAAAAGAGTGAGTGACAAAAATGACTCAAAGTAAATATCATCAGTACTATATTGTTATTTGATTATATAAATAATTTATTCATATTTTATCACTTTAAGTCCGGTTGAAATTATAAAGAATTAGCCAATTAAAACATGATTGCATCAACAGAGCCATAATTCAAATATTCAATAACAAACACAATAAAGTAGCCATTACGATCAATAAAGTTATCTACAGATGTACATTAGATCAATTAAGGTTACATACATAAAATAAGGAAAAACAAATTGAGATGATACAATACAAGGATATTTCTATATACAATAATTTTTATTAGCAGCCATCAAAAACCAGTGGCAGCAAACCCGTACAATAACAAATTAAATACACAACATTCACTTGCAAAATTCAAACATATAGTTATGTACTTTCAATCTTTCGTACTCTTGTTAAATAATATTTAAACAATGTATTTGAAATACCGTTATACCGAATTTAAATTTGTGACACATTCTCAAATTTGAATTCATTAAATTTGTGCGGCGCATTAATTAAGTCCACTAAACTGTTCTTTAATATGCCAATGTTACATATATTATTTATTAACAATAAATCATATACACATTAACATTTCACATAGATGTAAAAGTGTAATTGACAATTAAGTTGTTGAAAATAATTAATTAAACATTCCCTGGGATTTTTAAACTACTGTAATGGGTTGTCTCATAAAAGTCACTTTGTAAAAATGGCCAGTACTTGATGATCTCTGATTGCAACATGAAAACGCGTCCATATTAATTTTTTATTGATCGACATATAGCTTAAAACGAGTCTATAAGCTGCACTGAGAGGCAGCCTCTGGATTATCTTTTGTACTCATCGCGAAGTGTTATAAGTGGAAATTTTGATTAATTTTTATGGATAAAATTTCATGTGAGTTTATAAATACGATTAGAAATTACTAACTACCACAAATTAAATTACAACAAAACTAAAAGTAAATAGATTTTATTTTGTTAAATGGTAAATTTTTTAAATTACCCTTAATTTTAGTGCATACAACATCATATAAAATATACTTTTACTCTGTTAAAAGAACTTTTATGTTACATGTAAAAGAGTAGTAGAGTCCTTTGATTTATTTCGTTCAAATAAATATTTTTAATTCGACAATATGAATCAATTAATAAGCCCTAATTAGTAAATAAGAGGAAAATGAACACGCTTAAGCTTACGGTAAATTGGTCGGTGACCCCATTTTTAGTCCAGTCAAAATGCAATACCATGACTCATTTAGTTCTTGAGATTTTGACCACTTTATCAAACAATAAGTGTAAGTAAGTTATTTTATTGTATATATAGTTTTTAATTGTTGATAAGTTCAATTGAAAAAAAATAAATGTTAAATTCGCAAGTGTGCACTATTTTATATATAAACAAATATTAATGCTTTTTATATATGTATGATCTAACTCTCACTAATAAGACTGACTAATAATTATCTAATTCATTACATTTATAAAGAAATGGTACACTCTATATGGTATGCCTAATTCTTTTAAATACCCTTTATAAATTAGGAATAATAAAATAGCTCTCATAAGCAAAACAAGTATCGGTTATCTATTTACAAATTTAAGTTGAGTCACTACTCAACTTGGCCTTTGACAGCACTCACTTTCATCTGTCATTCGATACTTTTTTGTCATCTCAAAATGGAAAGTTATTCTAAGAATGCCAAAGTGAAAGAAAACTAAGTACTTTCAAAATGTATTAATTTTAATATCTTGTAATATATTTTAATATACGGAGAAAGTAGGCTTCCAATGTGAATAAACGTGGTCTAAGTAAGTTTGTTCGGTAGCTTTAAGAAAAGGACAATTGAGTCTAGGACCTGTAGATTAAGTCATCGAAATCTTGCTTCCTTCTCTGTAACAATTACAAAAAATTATGCGCTTTGAATAACTAAATCTCAACCAGATGTAGTGAGTAGCTATTACCATTAACCGAATTCATAGAAAACCTTAATTAATTCAAGGAAAAGTTTTAAATAAACAATACCATTAATAAAAAAGTTTTACTACCGAATTTCTTAACGAATATATTTTGTCTTAAGTTTATGTTTTTCTGAGAAGATAGCATTGAATTATAATGATATGTCCAATTTAATAGATCCTCATCAATCGTGCCTAACATTTTGATAGGATTTATAAATAAAGGCATTTGTTAACCTCGATATTGAGACAGAGTGGCGACAGCCGAGTTTATTTATTAAACAACAAAAAAAAAAACAAATTTGATTTAAGAATATCAAATTTGTTTTTGATGAATATATGAAAGTTTTGTATAAGAATTCAAAAATATATTCAGCCTTTTAACTTTGTGATTTTATTGTTTTTCTTAAGTATTAAAATATAAAGAGATTGATTGCAGGTTCTCTTCAAATAAATTCGAGTTTGTTTCTGATGAAGCAGACAATTGAAATTGCCTGATTTAGAATTCCTACAAACTATACTTAAAAATACTTTCCGAAAGAGCTTAACTGAAAAAGTAAAGCAAAATAAAATACTTCTATACTGAACTATAATTATCCTGTGAATATAAAGTGGCGATCAATTAGTGGTTCGTGTTTACGCGTAAATACTTCTTGAGATGAGTCGTTGTTAGTTTGACCTAGATGCCTTAACGAGTAAAATGAGTTGTGCCTTCCGCGTACACTTAGCACTTCAGTACACGATTTGTGATAAAATCATTCCTAAGAAATCCTCTATCCGTGCCATTTCAAGGAGCTTTAATGTAAGTAAATATTCTAACCAACTCATTTAAAGTATTACAAACATATTTTTTGTTACAAGTTTTTTTTATAGGGTACATATACCTAGTATGTCTTCATTGCTTATTAACTTTGGCTTTAAAGATATTACGAGTATTCTAGGATATTAGAGATAACAAATTAAAACAAGATCTGTTTATCTTGTATTAATTAGAATACTCAGTTGTTCTAGTACATTTGAGTTTTTGAGGGCTTACTCAGTTTTTTCACATAACGTAACATAAAAATAATCATATGTTATCTTTATGAATATAAAAACAAAAAATAATAACGCCTCAAAGCTATCTAATTTAAAACAATTTAAAAGCGACATATGAAGCAATTTACATAGTGCATAGAATTACCGTATAATATATTTGAGTATATTTTTTTTTATCTTTTAAATGTTTTGTAAATTTTATTACCCGTGTTCGTAGCATTAATGAATTTGGTCTTTACAAATTAATCTTGTGTCATATTTGGAATGCAGTTTATGGAGGAAAGTGGTTTGGAAACTTGTATGTAAGGAAATTATCTGAAAAAATCGTGAGGTCAAAAGTTCGTTAATGCTCATTTCGACGTTTGAAAAAATACAAACACGAATTGCAAAAGAAATCTTACGATATTGATATTTAATGTTAGCAGGATGTTCTCGGTGTGTTTTGCTTAAGTAAATAATGGGATTGCAAATACAAATATTATCTAACTACTCTGATATATTACGACCGTCAGACAAAACGTATATATCTAAGATTTTTTTTAATTTAATCCTTTTACGCTATTAGAGACCATATTAAGATCTTTTGAACAATTTATAATCACATTTTTAAAATACAATTTACTATCAAATATTACAAGAAGTCGGCAGTAAATTTTTGTCAAAGATTATGAAAATAATTAATTATTTTCTACATAAATACAAATCACTTATAGGGTAGGTCGTAGTTTAATAAAAAAGTTATTACTGGAAACATTCTGGTCGATCTAAATAATTTATAGATATAGAATAATTTCTATAATATATATAAGAAATCTTTTGGTGCATTTGTTATCGATTGTCGAGTCTATTGGTGCAATTTAGTTGGTTAAAGTATGTTGTGTATAGTTAATGCATTCAATGTATGATGATCCATTTAAACAAAACATTAACGCCGAGTTTTCTGGAAAATCATCTCAAGACCTGATTATTCATAAATCGTAAATATCGAAATCATTCATCTGGTCCTTCCATCACACGCCTTGAATACTCGATTCTACCTGTTCTGGCATTGAAATATATCGACAATCGAATGAGCACAAAGGAGTACAGAAATCTATACAAATATCATCATGTACATATATTTCAACTGTTAAAGACCGGCTGTTTTATTACTGAAACTGTACTGATTACTGGAGTCGCTAAAAATGTTTTAGTTTATCATGTTAGTTAAGGTTTAATGTTAACCTTTTATATATTTAATATTACCTTATATTATCAAGTGTAATTAATATTATTTTGAATAGTACCGTCTCCTCCCGAATGTCTACTTTATGACCAAATACATTTGATGGTTTATAATTATAATGTTCAATTATATGAAAGGATTCTGCATATAATAAAAAAGTAAAGCCGGGGCGTATAAATAGTCTACGCAAAATGGAGGATGCAATCCGCGCGACGCATTGTCTGCCAGGCGAGCTTTCAATGTTATTGTTACATTCAACTTATCTGATTATATCAAGTCATGTTTATTTTTAATTGCAATTTATTTTGATGTTAAACGTATATTTTATATCCAATCTGGTAATTCTTCGTGAGCTTTTTTTTTTCTATTTGCAACGAAAACTTTTCGGTACAAAGCTTTAGTTATACACCGGTTAATGTATTTATGCTAAGAAAATGTTAAGGACTATAGAATTAAATTTGCTTATATTTCAGAAATAGGGTTCCGAATATCATCTGACAGGGACATCAGAGCAACAGTCAAAGAAACCTTCTTAGGTGTGCTACCCAAAATCTGGCACAATATACTGAAGAACTCACTGGTCTATAAATATATATTTTTTTATATAAATATACCAAACGTCAAAAAATATACTTCCTTCTAATGAATAGGACATAACATTAACTGTCGATTAATGTGTTTATTACAAGCTGCCTCGTTTATACGTATGCTGAATATCGATTGATCATCTATATATTATAAAAAAAATAATTCTCCTTTTAACCTCTATTAGGAAAATCAACACTATTTAACAAATAAAATATATTTAATGAAGCTAAATTAATAGTCAATGGGTAATTTAAAAACACCCGAGGATCGTTTAAGTAAAGGTCAAGTTTATGGACTTTCCAGATAAACTGAGCTCATGTAGAACGCAAATATTTGAAGAACTCGGTGAATGTAATTAAGCAGCTCTTTAACATTATAATTCAGAATGATTTCGAATGGTATGTCTGCCGGTGGCCTCGGAAATGATGATCGCATATGGCTAATGTCACTCGCGTACATATTACATAGAGTATATTGCCAAAAACGTTCTGTGTAAATAAGAAATACAATATAGGAAATATAAAACTTTTTTGTTCATAAGTGTATGATGTATACAAATTGTTCTCTGTCTAAACTCATAATATAACTTTTTTTATATCTCTTTATCTCATAATATAACTTCAGTCAACACACTAGTTAGCATATAGCATATTTAGCAAACTTTACATATTAAGGCGTTTAATTTATAAAAACAAAAAAAACACATTTTTCCCTTTTTTAAACGCTCAATAAAAGCGCAGAATAAAAATGCAACCATAAACGAAGTTGAAATGGATACAGATTTTCTTACCTATTTCGTGAATTATGTATGTAAATGATTGAAATACAAGTAAAAACTCAGATCAGGTGCTAAACCGGATCGGTTGGCTACAGACAAGATGTCTCTGTATCACTATGGCGCTTAATTGAGCACTTTTTGCCTTTACAATATTGGCATTTGATTCATCAAATTTAAGTAATTTTCTTATTTATCAATCGGTCACAGTTTTTAATATTACATCCAAGGTGGTTCTATTTTTGATTCTCGGCTACATAAATAATTACAACGAAAATCATCTTTTTGCTTATGGTAACTAACGCTTGTAGTACAAATCGAATGTTATAAGTGGACCTTTTTGAAACTTGATACTTTGTGTTACCGATTATTAATTTAATGCAACGTTTAAATATAAATTATTAACCTTTTATTTGGGATATTAAGTCTGTTAAAAAGTTTACATTTCTTATACAACTATATGAAATTCTAAGCTACTAATAGAAATGGTTATAATTTTAAATTTGAAATTGTATGGTAAATGGTGTTGTCCAAAGATATATTAACGATACTTAAACGAATGTGCCGAATCATAAAACGAGGTAGCTTTTGGCACAGTAAGGTTGAGCCCATATTTTTCTTTCCTTGTTTTTAGGTGCCTATAATTTCGTCTAAAGACCACTTCCGTTCCGACCAATATCTGTCAACATTTTTGGCTCAGACACATCACAAGAACTCGATTTCATTGACAGCGTGCGGGTTCAAGATAATGAGTTTTAAATTATTACTGGAGACAAAAAGCGGTCATTCGACAATCGTTTAACCTTTCTTCACATAGCTGAAGACATAGTCGCAATCGTTATTCGAAGTTACTACTTGTGTAAGACCCAAAAAGGAAAAAGGAAATTCAAGACGCACTTTATGATATTTTTGCTATGAATTAATAGTAAACAGTGGAGTAGGTGACTATAAGTGCTACGAAGCTCGGATGATACGACGGCGTCTTCTCGTCTCCATGGTAACACCGCACGGCTACATAAGCGCGCGCGCACTAGACACACACACAGATTGCCTAAAACCGGAGAGCGCGCGGCACGCAGTGCAGCGGATCACCGGATAGTCTAGTTTGACGTTTCGTAAATATAAGTGAAGCACTTTTGTTACGAATCTCAACAAATCGTGATAAGTTTAGTGTTGTGAATAGACAATTTTTGAATTATGATTACCCTAGTGTTGTTTGTTGTGGGAAGTCTAGCGGCAACAGAGGCGTGTGGCGGTGGGAAACAAATGCTGAGTAAGTTTATTACTATGTATTTAATAAAAGTAATTACCGTGTGTAAAAATTACAAAGATCGTAATTATTATAAATATATTGCCACTTTACAACATAATTATAAGATACTAAAAATTCTCTTAAGTAACAATTAATTAAATATTTGTACGTTTTGTATAAATTTTATTCGTTGAATTTTTTTGTTTCAATTGGCATCGATGAAAAATTGTTGCTACGATATATCTATATGAAGCAACCAGTGCTGTATTAAATTAACAAATAAATTTGAAAACTTTACAAAATAAAAAAAAACATCGAAATGACAATTTACAGTCGAGGGTGTCATAAATTTTATCGTCGCCACCCAGTCTGGATTCCGCGAACGAATTTTACCTAAGTGACGCCTCTATTTGCATACTTGAATGGATCAAGATCGTAAAATTTTATGGGCACAGACATCTGTGTATTACGCACTCGTCCAACTAATCCGTAGGATTATATGAAATAGAATTCTTAAAAATATATTGAATTTTTGTTGCGGCGAATTTCTCATGATTGTTATTTTATTAGGAACTGGTGGGCTGACAGCCTATGAGAAACAAGCGATTGTAGACGCTCACAATCGTCTCCGGCAGTCAGTAGCTCTAGGACAAGTATCAAGCCAACCACCAGCAGCCAATATGATGGAAATGGTCAGTATGCTATCCCATTTTATTTCCCCTTTACACCCTATTAAAGGCGCAATTAACTGTAATTTTAAATGACTCCTTTTATGGGATGATGGCCACACAACATTATTAACGTATATAATTGCCTTTTTACCGATCGAAATGTCAAAAGCAGGAAGAGCAACTTACTGATTCATCGCTTTGTACCTACCTCATGCTTTTATGGCTAGATGAATGTTATGAAGAACAATCCAGACATCCTGACAGAACTAATTGAACAGTTCATTCGTTATTTACAAATTCGCGATAAAACTAAATATATATCATAACTAAAAAGATATAACACTTTTTCGCGGCTTTGCTTGTTCATTTAAAAGTAGGTCTACGCATTATCTTTTTAAGAATAGCGTTATCATAAAATTCTTAGGAGAAATATGAATTAAGTGAATATCACAAAAAGGACAGTTTATTTGTATGTATATAAAACGATAAAGGCTAATGATTTCTGTACAAGGTAATAACATTAAATTTATTCATAATGGGAGATGAAATGGATTGATCAGGTATGAATTTCATCTAAGTCACGTGGTGAGCATGTGACTTTTGAATATGGTTTAAATTTATACGACAACACGGTTTAAAACAAGTACGGTAACCGTAAAAAGTGTTATTTTTGCCAACTGTTAACGGAATCAGCAATAAAATACATTGTAATTCAATGCTGCCAATATAGAAACGGGTTGTTTGACCTGTTTCGTATCATAATTTGATTACAAATGTACTACCAAAATGTATTTCAAAACTTTTATAAAGATAGCAAAAATATTAACACACAAATGTTAGCGGTCTCCACATAATTTCTGTATGTGTTTAGAGACCCGCGAACGTTGACCTCAGAAGTTCCACTGACAATAAATTTCCCAATACATGTATTTTTTTATACATTTCAATGAATAACGGTTTAATTTGCGTTACAGGTATGGGATGAAGAGTTAGCAGCAACATCCCAACATTGGGCTGACCAATGCACTCCCGCACATGACCGAGCGGCACAGCGTGATGTCGGCAGGTTCCCTGTGGGGCAAAACCTTGCAGCCACATGGACCACTCGTCCACCAAGTGATTCCTCTGACTCAGAACCTGACTTCATGAAACAGATCAATGCATGGTTCGATGAAGTTAGAATTTACGGTTTCAAACCAATCAGTGGTGGACACGGCACAGGACATTACTCTCAGGTAATTATTTAATCTTCGCCTTTACACTTTATATTTTAAAAGGCAAAAATGCCACTCAACATCGCTTTATTATAAAATATTTATTATTACAGTTGGTATGGGGCGAGACGTCTCATGTTGGATGTGGATACACGTTCTACTATGATCCAATCCGTGGCTACACAAAGCTGTACGTCTGTAACTACGGCCCAGGTGGCAATGTCATTGGATCAAACCCCTACGAGAAAGGGAATCCATCGTGCAGCGCATTCGGACTTTCCGAATCGAGAAAATACTCTGGCTTATGTTGTGAGTATATTTTTAACTTTCTATTTAACATTCATATTGTCATTCATGTAACAGATCAGGTGTCCTCGAAACAGATTCAGTGTGCAGTGTCATCAGATTCATTTCACCAATTCATGGATGTGTTATTGTAACCGTGGCAGCATATTTAACTAATATTATTGTTACAGCGGCCACTTACACGAGCACATCGAGCTACCAAGTTAACAATAACAACGGATACATATCGAATGTCATCCCCGACAGCAATGGTGATTCTCCAGGGTTCAACTACCACTTCTATAACCAATACAACAATGAATATCAGTACTATCAACAGCCACAGACCTACTACAAACCCGAGGCTACCACCTTCAGGCCTCTGATCAGCATCTTCAAGACCGCTTCAAATTTATTCGTTAAACCAAAAGCTCTGCGGGTTGGAACCGTCTACCTATAACGTTGACAATCTGTGACATCATTTTCATAACAGTATTTTAATTAATTGTGACAGTTGTGTTACTCGACTGATTTATTCGAAGCTGCATACGCTTTCGGAATTTTGTAGATAACTACCTTGGTTTTACAAGGAGCTTAGGACTTTGCTAATAAATTTTAATTCACCTTGAGTAGGTTGAAGGTCTGATAGTTTTATACTATAATTACAATGCTGTCGTGTGTGACCTTCTAGTATTAGATAGGAATTAAAATATGACGTTGTTATTTAGAGTATTTATATTTTATTGTAATAAATTTTCAAATAATTATTTATTTTTTATTTATTTGAATAAAGAATTTACTCTGATTTCGCTGTCATTTATGAGGTTCCTGTGTTAAATAACCAATACCATTTCAGTGTTGTTTAAAACTACAAACTTATGAAATAGGATAGGATAGGATTTAGGTGAAAAAGACGACTAAAAATTTCGTCGACAAATTAATCTTAAAACAGATTCAATATTAAATAATTTATTAAATGTTTATGTTTGGATGAAGACGTTAACTTCTCACAATACAAATCATTGTCACATACACATTATATTTATAATTTATTAAATACTATTATAATTTATTCAGTGGTACTTTCTTTTCTGTAGTGCCAATTGACAGGCACTCCGCGATAGCCTTAAATTACAAATCAATATGCACCTCCCAGTATGTATAATACAATACTTTACTTACACCTATTCACTTTATGAGAACACATAACCCATTCGTTTTAGCAATTATAAATACATTATTATTTTCTTTATTATAAGTCTTCTCTCCTCTTCATAATAGGAAGAGTCCTTATTAGTCAAAAGTCGTCATCAGCCCACGTCTCATTACTTTTCACCTCCTTCGCCACAATTACACAAAGCAAAGGAATTGGTGTTATTTTATCATCATGTGTGAGGTCTGTCAGATTGTCTACCAAATCTTGAACTCTTAGCCTGCTCGCAAATTCTTTACTTTTGGTTTCCTAGGCAATCCGTCATTAGTTTAATTATCTATACAACCTTTACGACCATCCGTTCTTAGATAAGATAAGAATCATTTCATTGAACTATGAATGAGTCATCAAATAATTCGTTTAATAATTAATATTCGTGTTATTAAACAAATACAAAACTTGATATTGAACAAATATCAATGCCAGAGTTTACCTTGGATAGGAAGGAGCCTTGACCTCTCATCGGAGATGACAGGTTGAGGACATGATTACGTAAATCGACTGAACAAATATCGATGAAGGTGCTAAAATCAATCTTCCGACTTTACGAATTGTAGGTAATTGTAGAATATATATGTACAAATTTTTGTATATCAAGGATTTAAGAAAGTAAACGGAAGTGACAGATAATAAATTATTATATACTTTATCTCCGATAGAGATAAAAGAAGAACTAGTGAACTTAGAAGTTTGATTTTAAACTAGACAAGCTTTCAAAAAATTCACATTTTGTATAATTACATCGTTACACATAAACCCAATCTTGATAAAAATGATTTTCAATATCATAAAGAAGCACGATGCTACAGGCAATTTGCCATAGATAATATTAATATTTTTATCTATGGTGTTTTTTTGTTGTCATGATGATGACGGGATGTCATGATGACTTTTAATAAATATGCCATTTACGGAGGAAACTATTTTGTGAACCTCCGGTGGTTAACGATATATCCCGTATCGAATATTAGAACGAATATATTTGAATATAATGTGTAAAAGTTCATTACTTCTTGTGCTTACACGAGCCCTCAACTCGATAATTGGTAACACATTATCATTGAAATGTCTTTATTGGGATATCTAATTTACCAATGCTATCGATCTTATAGGTGCTAATTAAATACGCAGACATTGTAATAAAAAAACGATTTTTAAATACAGTTGCGTAACAATTAATTTGGGGGGGGGGGGGGGGGCTTAAAGCCAATACACGCTTACTTTATTATAACGCTGGGTCTGCGATTGGTGTTAGGTTGCAAGATGTTGGCATGACAATGAACTATAACACGTGCAAATATTTGGGAGCTGTTAAATTATATTAATGGAGCGACAACTGATATTACAACAATCAAAAACAATATTTAAAATGAAAGATAAACTCTAATAGTCTGACGCACATCTATATAATTCGTGGTTGACGTAATAAATTAGCAGTAATTAAAGTGTTAAATATATATATAATTAATTATGAATTGAAAACGATAATTATTGACCTTTTAATAATTAATAAACAGTTTTAGTTTAACCGGTGTTACACCCAGTCGATAACGATTTCTTTATAGTAAATATTGAAGGCATTCTATGAGTATGTATATGTTACATGATAATTAATAGTAGATTCAGACGAACTTGCTATGTTCCTAATGGTACTTGATAAAAGAGAAAACTAACATGTATGTGCAAATTTTATTTGCATGTAATTGCCAATGATCAAATATATCCTGAACAATATTTTCAGATCATAATAGGTAATTATACTTTGAAAATTGTCTGAAATGAAAAGACACGAAAATCTTGTAAATTTCGATGTATTTTCTTATTAAAAGAAAAAAGACAATTAAAATGCCACCATGCAAAAGTAAATCGTTATTACTTTATAAGTTCAGTAAAAGATCTTATCTCATATCCGTAGCGTTATTTAATATTTGTGTTACATTAACGAAAAAAAATTTAGTTAAAATTAAAAGAATTAAGAAAAACTCCTTTAAAATTAATTACCCTGTAAATTTTTAGGCACCAAAAATACAATTACTGGATTCGATTTTTAGGAAACAGACAATAAATATATTTTGAATAATTTATAGATATATAAATAGATAGATTGCATTATGATCGCAGATTACAAGCTCCTAAATAACTGACCATAAAACGTAATTAATAAAACGGCAATAAAGACGAAACAAGCATGTTGATTCACGCTGTTTTGACGATTAGTTCCATTCAAAAGCTTTAAAGCAAGTTTTTTTATAATATTATGTAGTACCATAAATTATGTAAAATGTAAGTTGTATTTAAATTAAATAAATATTATACATTTAAAGTGCCCAATTTTAATAGATTTTCGAATATCACATTTTAAACTTACATATATAATATTTTTTTATGTTATCGAGTAAAAGTAGTCATATTACGATCCAGCATCCAATACTAAGAGTAGTTTTACAAATGCCGTGTCAACGTCAAATAATTATTCATTAATTTTTTTGCTACATCTAGTGAATTTTTTCAATAACTTTGCTTATTTTAATCTTGAGTAAAGCGACATCTTTCAACTAACCTGCGAAACACTATATTCATATTCATTCATTCAATAAGTGCGTTTCATTTCATTGCTGTGCTTATTTTAAATGCCACTAGAGGACTATAAAATAGAAGGCATGCTTTATTAATGTTTCTTGAAACGCCTGAAATACAATTAATTTAAATAAAAAAAGAGAAAGATTAAAATGTTGATGAGTATATCACATAAAATCCCGAATCCATAATTCGTTATAATGTATTTTTTAAAAGTATTTAAAATTACACTTTAAATTGACAGTTAACTAAAGTTACATTAAATCTTTCATATTGTTAACATAGTGAAAACTTAGTAGCTTAAATTTAATAATATAATAATGTATTTCATGTACACAAACAAAAAATACACTACAATCAAACTCATTATTTCTGACGTGAACTTGTACTTAGTAATATTTGTGAGGTTTCTTGTCAGAAAATCTTATAAAATTCAATAACTACACGGCTAATATAATAATAAAAATCGTGAAATTGGTAACGAAAATAATTAGGCTTCTGAGCGTGAATTATAGCCACGCACGCGAACTCGCCTTATTATTTCTAACTTATAGTCTAATTATAACAAAAACTTAACATTTTTATCCCTTTCATTCTTTTTTTCTCTTTCATTATAAATCCCTATTTATTCCAATATCATATCTTAGTATGTATTATACAGCTTCGATTCTTCATATTATATGTTACCAACTATCCCTCCTCAAACACTTATGAGTAGTATCAACGGGGGTATGCGCTGTTACAATATACTTAGTCTTGCCATAAATATTGTTATAAAGAAAAGCACGATTTTTTTTTTATACGTAACATTTATTCCTTTCATAGTGAGTTAGTTTAATACATCAATATATAACTATTAAAAATATACAATGTTTATTCGAAGTGGTCTCCATTGGCTGCAATACAGTCTTTTAAACGTTGAGGCCAGTTATCAATAGCAGCACGAACTCTTTCTAGAGGAAAATTCTTCACTGCCAACCGAATGGATCGTTTTAGGGACTCCAAATTATCATGGCGTTTAGAGCAAGCCTTACTCTCTAAAACTGACCATAAATCATAATCCAATGGATTTAGGTCAGGACTTGACGACGGCCAGTTTTCAGTGCTGATAAAGTCCGGAACGTTAGTTTTCAACCAAGATTGGGTGGATCGAGCTCTATGACCCGGTGCCGAGTCTTGTTGAAAGCACCATTCTTTGTTATTGAACATGGTGTTAGTTAAAGGCTTAACTACCGTCTCAAGAATGGTATTTTGATAAACTTGTGCCGACGTTTTAATACCTTTTTCACAAAAATATGGCTCAGTCACCCCTTCATAGCTAACACCCCACCAAACCATCACTGAAGTGGGATAATGCCCACGTTGTACTCTGTTTACTAATTGCGAAGCTTCTTTAGAGCTTCCAGCATAAATACGGTCATTTTGTTTATTAAAATACTGGTCAATTGTAAAAAATTTCTCATCCGTAAACAAAATTTTTTTGTGACCTCCCTTTGCGTACCGCTTAAGTAGTTGTTTGGATTTTACCACCCTATTCTTCTTTAAATTATCAGTTAAGAAGTGACCAGTACGTCTCTTATAGGCTGCAAGTCCTAAGTCATCTTTTAATATACGCGACATGGTTCTAGGAGCTATCTTCATCTCCCGAGATAAAATCTTTTGCTTACGGACAGGATTTCTTCGAATTCTTTCCCTAACTGCTTTAATCACCTTTTTCACACGAACGGTACGTGGACGGCCAGATCTTTTTCTGTCACAAACAGAGGAGGTATCATTGTACCTATCAATAGCCCGGTAAACAAACATTTGACTAATACCAAGCGGGTGGAGGGTTTTAAAAATTGCACTTTTCTCCATACCTACTTTATGTAAGGCAATCACAGCGATTCGGTTCTCTTTATCACCCCACTCCATTTTAATATAACAAAATATTTAACAATATAATGGCGCGAAAATAAGAAAACACATCAAGCAATCATATAAAAATGACAGATTCCAAATTCAAACGTAATATTTTCTTTTTTTGAATAGTAACAGTATTTATGGCCAGACTAAGTAGTTGTGGTAGGAAATTTGCTTTGTAAAGTGCTGTATACTTTTCTTTTTAATTTTCACGAGATATACTGTGATTTTTCTCAACACTTAAATCCTCTAGTCTTTGTTTACAATACTTGCTCCCGGTATTTCTTAGCTTTTTGGTATTTCTATCATATTTATGTATGAGTCTATTTTTGAAACATACAAGGTTTGCCGTGTTTATGAATCTGGCTTTTGTATGGGACTACGTTAGTAAAAATATATAAGTCAGCAGGAACGTTATACAATTTAAACTAATAGTCTAATTAGTATTTATGGCAAGATTCAGTATTTTTAACCACTTACTAAAAATATTTATTTGTCACTAGAAACATTTCTCAAACTAAGAAAACTTTTTAATATCTTCCAACATGCTTTTTAACAGTACATTTTCATTAAATTTTCCATCTATCTAAGTTCTTAGTACTAACCGCAAAGACCTTGTTACTTTCTATTTTTAGATGAAAACCTTTGGTTAGTATTTTATCTCTCCGTACAGGAAATCTCTATATCATACTAAAACTAATGCATTTAAATCCTTTGCCCGTAGTAGTAAAAACTAATAAACACCTCTTTGAGGTTTAGAGCTTTTTTACGCGAGCTTTTCCACTCCGCGTTAAACCTGTAAAGAAAAAAAAACATTTCGTAATGAAACATCTTCATTTAACAATGAATAAATACGCTGAAATAGATTACAACTAATGCAAGGCAATAAAGCTTAAAATTAATTGTTGAATTGAAATGGTTTGTTTAGAGTTAAATTTTACTTCACGAATGCAATCAAAAGCTCGAACTCTTGAGTGAAAGCAAACACGACTTTCACAGGCTGCGCACGTATTAGCAAGCTGGGTAACATAAATAACAACCGAAACAATATAACAATTTACCTACGAGGCTGAGTGATATTCTTACAGCTGTTTAGTTTGTACATACACTGGTACGTGGGAAGAATTTCCAGTCGATTGATAGTGCTCATCCTTATCAAATAGTAAATAGTATGACATAGACGGAATAATATCAAAAACTCTTTATATTAAAGAACAACAAACCACTCAGACTAGTAAATGACACCATACTAGTGTGAGTGTGTATGTGCATGCGTCTATTTGTGGGGGCGTGTGTGTGTGTTTGTGAGCGAGTGTGGGTTTGTGTGTGTGTGTTGATGTGAAAAGAACAGAACATCTATTTTCCAGTATGGTATAACTTTTTACACGCTCGAACATAACAACATCGCAGCTAGTGTATTGTACAAACAGAAAGTTAAGTTTTTTAATGATACAAGAGTAATTTCAATACGTACAAATATTATCGGAACGCTATAGAATAATAAAACCAAAACACAAAATGACGTGAAAGAATTATCGTTCTTAATTGAAAACAATTTTTTTTAATAAATAAATGCGCTTGAATTCGTGAATTTCATTTTAATTTATAATTAAATCCCGCTTTTATCCCATTTCTTTCAGGACTTGTGCAAACATATCTGTTAAGTTTAAATTAGAAAATAAGGTTTACAGTTTAAAATTTAGAAGTTATGAAATGTTAATTAAACAACAACAAACCGTTATTAACGATACATTAACAACTCTCTCGAACAAAAATATTTATGTTGCAGTGATGCAGAATGAACCTTCGACGGGTCGGGAAAGGTTTGGATCACATTGTTTTTTTAACGAAAGTAGATTAATAGTTGACATATTCTGGGCACATAATTTAGTTACTGAAAAAATATTACTATAAGTATTCAACACTATTGTTTTTTGGTTTGTCTGTAAAGTAAGCTTCTAGAAATATGATGACTCGGACCAATGGTAAGTGAGATTGCCGATCAGAGGACCTCGACTACGGTTCCCGGTTCAACATTTGTGTAATGAGTAAATTTGTTGGCTAGTATATGTAGTTTATCAGTTATAGCATCCATAATACAAGCTAGAAATGCTTGTGTGAAACATTTTAAATTCATATTCATACCGAACATACGTATAAATTCATATACCCATCTATATGTATATGAATTCCAAACTAATAAAAATGTACGTAATAAAACTTGTAGCTGAATCCCACAAAATCCCACCAAAGAATTGAACTCAATAAGGTAATAAGGCAATTTCTTTGAAAATCCCTATACGTAATAATGTTCCGAAAACGATTTCTAAATTTACACATATTATTCTGTTCTCTGAATCGCCGAATGTCGTGTATGATCAGAATATAAAATGCGATCAAGTATTCCGCCGAATTATTTCATAGTTTATTTTCAAGATATTGGCAATTGTAACACAACACTAGGACGAAAATGCTTCTTAAACGAATGGTTCTTAAACGTATGGAATTTAGGGACATTAACTTTACTAAAAAATGCAATATTGCAAATGTCTGCTATTCATCGATCTTTAATTAACATTACCGATTACTAGCGAGGAACATTGTCAACGATTGCAAGAAGGATATTGGTTTTGTACTACAAGGAAAGTCGACAATTTGACAAAGCAACATCTATTGACATTTCTGCGGCGTTTGGCTTGAAAGTCGCACGTTTTCGATTAGCTTAAATCAGTTTAGAAATGTACGTGGAAGTCTAAATGTCAAATGATAATAATTTCTTCTAAACATCACTGTTACTGATCTGGTCCTGTGTCAGATGCAGTCTCCACGGTCGACCCAACCACTCTTTAACAAATCACAGATCTTCTCTAACTGGGAAGTGTTTGATTCTATTTTATCGTGTATTTCATGCAATAAATAATATTATTTACACGGCGTGACCGTTTTGTACGTCAAAGGCACCATAATCTTTCTGTTGTTGTCGATACAAATAATACATGTTTGAAACTAGAAGCGAAAAGTATGTTAGATTATCTAAGAGCACAAAACTTATATGAATAATCAATTTGTATCTTAAGAAACATTATTTGTAAAAAGAAAATAGCTGAAACTATGGAATAATCCTTTTTGTCTGTACGAAACAAAGTAACTTAAGTTAGATTTATGAAAATCTAAATAATTTTCTTCAGATAGAATGTGGCGTCGAATTTATTATTTCTACGCCGAGGTACGACAAAGGATTTCTGAAATATGCAAATAAATTCACCATTTTGTAACATTTGTTGGCAATGTCTTTATTTCTGTAGATTTCTTAAAAGGCCTTTAAGCCTTATCCAGCTTGAGTGCTAAATTTTCTCTTTGTTTTATCGATTATTACCATGTATTATCTAAATATATTTAAAGTTACTGCCTCGAACTCAAGACCTCCAACCGAGACTCGCGTCGTTTAGTCTCGTTTCCAAATAAGAGTGTGATAGCGCTGTTGGTAACGGACATAATTGATGAATCTTATGACAAAAAAATAGAAACCATCAATCTGTGAAATTTTAAATGAATTTTTTTACAAAAATAAACCTACTTTATATCAAAATATACATAGGGATATTATCAAATATAAATATGGGTTGGAAACTTGATCAAACAAGTATTAAAATGATGCCACATTCATTCTAAATCTGTTGTCATACGGTAGTGAATCAGACTGCCTCAACAGCTTTGCAAACCAACCAAATCAATTCCTAAGTATTTTGAATCGAGTAGGATCGAACTATGTAAATAAAACGAACATCTCTCTTTGGGTACTTACTATATTTGTCTTATCTCTATGTATTTTGGCTCATACCTATTAAAAGTACGGTATCGGTGACTCTGTTCTAAAAAAAAATATTGAAATGCAAAAATGAATTAACTTATTTCAAATTCGGGGCTAAAAAGTACGGCCCTTAACTTTAATTATTATATACAGAAGCAAACGTTTATTCTTTTTGTGGAACCTCAGTGTTAAATCCATTATTTAAAAATAAATATATAACTAACCTTTTAATTAATTGTTAACAGTAGACAGTAAGTGGCGACATGTCTTCGAGTCGTCATTCTTGAGTCAGCTTTTGGTTTTTCCAATTGCAAGTATATTGATCGAATGCTTTCCCAACAAAAAACGTATCACGTTAAGCTATCCAGCTAATAAAACCGCAACATATATTTAACAATTAATTATTCTGTTGTTTGCAGAAAATACAATAAAATATTCTATGCTATTTCGTTTTTAAGTTTTCCCAATTTAGATGGTAAATAGAGACAATAATAACATACAGGCCGCAGAAATCAAGATCGCTTGAATCACTGAAGCTTAAAGCTTCAGGTTTAAGTCACAACTTTTTGTTGATATTTTATAGCAATTACAAAAATTTTAATGCATCAAGGTTTCTCAAAATTCAGCAAATCCTTTTCATTGCTCGATGCAGTGTAACGAAGCGTGATGGTTTATTTAATTTGCATAAATTTGTTCTTTGGGTATAATTAAAGAAACCTAGCTGCCACAAAGTACAGATTCAACTCTGGTTATTATACATTTCTTGACATAAAAAGGTGTTTTATTATCTGAAAGGCGAAACAGAAAATTTCCTTACGTTTTATTATAACTTAGTATTCTATCTCATAAAGCCAACGTCAAGTCATTGTGGCGATGTTACATAAAGAAAAAAGTAAAACTAAAGAAGTGCTTCGTTGCACCTCAATATGCATCTATAATATATTTTGGTAATATTAAAATTTAATGTTGTTTTGTTCAAGTTAATTTATCTAAAAAACTGAACGGACTGGCTTAGTTTACACGAAGTAGTTAATGGCTATAATATATTACTTAACTACGATATATATTATTTAAATTTAATAAAATTTAATTATTTACAGAAGACATCATGTTTTATTTATTTTAACAGTATTCAGAAGTCGCCTCCGCACGACCTGTTTGATCTAAGTTGTTTCAATAAATTTGCTATAATTTAAAATATCAGCTGCTGGTTGATGTCTGATTAACGCGATTTTTAGGTCAAATATTTGGACAAATAATTAATGTCTCATTGACTTGCTCCCGTGACAAATCTTTAGGTATAATTTGGTTTTTGTAAGACTGTTGAATAAAAATCCACTTTCTCACGATGTTTAAGAAATACTTGTTGTTTATATAAATTCATAACATGGAAACAATAGGGCCCGTGAAATCCTCAAGATTTCCGATAATATTTGCTATCGACAAGGTCAACAGAAATCACCAATTTATTTAAATATCAGTTTGAAAGATCTCGAAGTATCTTTAAAAAAGAACTAGGTATGATAAATTCGTTATCCTTGCTTGCCGCATTCGATTTCAATTTTCAGGATAATCAGGATCTTCCTCAATTGAACAGTCGATTACTCGTTTACGGCCGAGTATCTGAGTTTACCGAGACTGATTGCGTTTGCGTTGCGCGAATATATTACGAATTACATTTAAATTCTAATTATTTGCTACGAAATTATATAAATTGTTTCACAATTGATGATAGATGGAGACATCAGACAAGCGGCAGGAGTGACGTGGAGTAGAATGGCTCAGGAACGAGCTGAATGGAAAAGGCTGGTAAACGAATCTGCAGAGAATTAAGAAGCAAGAAATATTAGACTAACTAGACTAAGATTACTATTATGTTATAAGTACTTTCTTGAAGTTTAAACATGTTTTGTATTAGGATCCGAATAAAGGGCTATTATTATTATTATACTTTCACAATTACATACTGAAGAAAATACATATAAAAATTACTGCCCTAATCAAACGTCAGTAAAAACTGATAGACATAAGTGCAGTTTGTCCACTTAAAGAACAGCAGTAATTTCCTACAGGAGCGTATCATTAACTAAAAGGCCGGCAACGCACTCACGAGCTCCTGGCCATATAATTTTTTTTAGTATTTATAAAATTCTACTCCTTTATAAGTTATCTTTTGTTGGACTAATTTTGTACGTACAGTAGGCACTAGTAAACTATAGATTTACAAAGATTATGCTTCTATACTTCTGATTATTATATAATAAGTATATATATATATATGTTTGAATTAAATACTCAAACCTATTTTATTATTGAATCATTGTTAGAGAATTACAAAGGTGTATTAGTACTCGAAATAAAATCTATTTTTAAGATCCGTCATTGTAAAAGTACAATACGTATTATACCAGCGTGGAGTATCTCTACAGTATTTGAGAGCAACGCGAGGGCTCGAGTTGTCTAATTAACAAGCCGACGAGGCCTGCAGTACATTAAACTGGCAGTTAACAAACTTAACGACACTGGTTTACCGTGCTTACAAAGATTTTTTTAATACGCTTTTTTTACTCGGATACTTTGGATATTATAAGTCTCTCTCGTTTCGTATTTCAAAATACTATTGCAACATATATAATGAAGGTAGTATTTGTAAGAAAATAACTAAAGTCCTTTATATAGAGAAAAAAAGCACGGTGGGGTCAGTGGTTTTAGATTTTTTTTAAACTTAGGATTATATTTAGGTGACTAACAGATGCGCCTCAACTTTGATAAACTCATATGACCATATATATATAAATAAATGCTCCACATTGTAAAACTTCTTCGTTTTTTCAAATTATGTATCTACATATAAATTTGGACTTATTTTACAATACAATATAAATTTCATAACTAAAAATATTTACTCTGTGGTTAACTGACTGATGCTATTCTATCTCCTATTTTGGGGGTCGTGGTTTTCTAAGTATTATACGTTAAGTGGCTCTTCATAACATAGTATGCAGTGAAGGTACATCCAAAATTTAAAAGAGATCTACGGAATAAAACGAGGGTAGTTTTAATGTTCTACTGAGTTCTGCATTTAAACTTATAGTTCAAACCTCTTTAAAAACGCTAAGATAAATAAAAATGTGTAATCTCTTTCACGCATATATCAAATATCCAAATAGACTAGATTTCAAACAATCATTTTGATGAGAAATGATTCTGCTATTCATTTTTATAAAACTAAAGAGTTTAAGTTTCTGTCTTCTGTTTTATTGTGTAAACGGTAACCATAACATATTTACAACATATTTAGAGTTACCAAAATCTAGTACCACTAGAGTATTAGAATTGAAGTGCCTTAATTATTTATATATTTTCCACTTAGAATCGTATCAGCGATCACTTGTATACATAAAAAAAAATTCTTATATATACGAGGATTCCAAAATAAACCGTTTCTAAAATACAGTCACAACAAACTCAGCTGTGTGAGAGGTTGTACCTTTATATTACATCGTTACCTATATATCACCTCCTAGTTGGTGTTGAATTGGTTATCAAAAAAAATCATCCCTCGTTTGCTCATATAGTTGAAATAATGTTGTTGTTCCAGGCCATTTCATGGTCTTCACTTTAAAGGGCTAAATCGAGGCATACTTGAAAGGTTGCTGAAACTTATAATTAAAGCATTTCACCATTTGAACTCAGTAATAGGTAACGCGTTCATTATGAGGCAACATCTATTTCCTACGCCTACAGATACTCACGTGTTATTTTACATTTTAAGGTTATTCAATGTTGTTTATAATAGTAGTGCAAGTTTTGAAGTTGAATCAGAGTTAGTAGTTACTAGTTGCATTATTCAATTATGTTGTCAACTGCGCACAATTGCACTATTATCTCTTAGTAACGATCAGAATTAAACAGTACCGTTAAATGACACGTGAAATATTATTTGACAACCAATGAACAATTTAAATAAGTACAAATTATACATGTTGTATAAATACATATTGTAGTCATAAAATAGAAAAAATCTAAGGGGTTTATGTTAAGTGTGCTTTAACGCACTGGGAATTAAGATTTTTATTAAAATCTGTGTGATTTGGTAATTTGCTTTCTTAACAAAGTTGGCTTTGTATAAAACAAACCCGCTTTACGTAAGTAGTTTTCCTGATACCATTTTAAGTGGGCTGAATTGTTAATATTTCGCTCTCTTAGCACTTTACTGAGTATTCTTAATAATCAAATTTAATTGGACTTGTGATGGACATAAATTACTCGAGTTTTGTACTTTTTGATAACTTATTGATGTTTCATTTTGCACTCTGTACCTTATTTTTGTGTATTTCTTCTTGTAATATGCTTGTTAATCCGTTAATAAAAAATTTACTGACAAACCTATGAGTCATTATATTAATAAAATAATTAAAAATAATTAAATCTAGAAAATAAAGCCTTCGCAATTTTTTTATTAACACAACGAATATCTCTTAAAATTTAAAAACATAATACAAAACATAATAATTTAAGCAGTACTTATTATTAATATGATTATGATTTATTACATTAATTATACGTTAACTTTATCGACTAAATATACAATGCACCTTAATATAACTAAGATGTATATTGAATATTTTATGATTGCGTAAAATTATAGGCATCCCAAACAATATTAATTTTGTCGATAGTACCATATATTTTCTACGTGCCGAATGCAATATTGAATTAAGTGCTTTTCTAAGAATTTATCTTGCACAATTGCAAAATAAATCTATACAAAGCCTATTCGTTTCTTAGAAGGGGAAAAGCAGTTTGAGGCTCTATATTCTTTATTTAAAACGTACCGGCAAAAAGGTACTGTGATCTTACGATAGCCTACATAGTATATTTATTTTTAAAAAATGGTAACAGATATAAATAACCTTAAGGATTTTAAGTAATTGTCTTCTGTTTTACTGTTAGAAAAAGGTTCTGCGGTGTTTAATTAGCCGTTATTCAAACGCATAACCTCAGTGTTGATACAGGCACATAAAAGATAGCAAAGTATACGAGTGGTTTGCTCATAGTTGATTATGAGCCCGCATCTCACCCATCCCCCATTGAAGCTACCACTAAACTAGTCTCATTAAATATTAAAAAAGAAAATGGTATGGTGCGAAACTTCTTTATTTCTATATTCGCCCTATAAAATATCTTAAACGATTTGATTTGTGTTTACTGATTAACAGACATCTCAAAAAGACGACCGTTCTAAATTATTGATCAAAGCTAAATTTTAATTAAAAACCTTCAGCAAAAACGTCTCTAGACGTAGTTAGATTATACCGTGCAACGAAGTCGCGGAAACTATTACCAAGTTCCAAGAACGAGGCGGTGCCTTAGCGTCGGAGGGCGCCGCCCGCCTACCGCAAGAATGAATACTTTATACTGCACAAAACAAAAGTTAGGAAATTCGAGCAAAACTTTCAATTTCATAATCTCGTATAACATATTACACGAAACAAATATTTACGGATTATGTGGGCGGTGGCGTGTTTTATTTACATTTCGATATTTCATTTTTCTACGGATAATCCATTATAAAGTCATTTATTTAAATAAGAAATTTGTAAGAAACGAAAATAAAACATATAATTATAATAAAATGTCTTTATTATTGTATTGTATTCTTTAAACTTGTGTTATTTCGAACGCAATTAACAAGTAAAAAGAAACCTAATTTCTGTGGCAACGGGGATGAAAAACAAAAAGATAAAGCGTTCTTCAAATATTTGCGGTGCTTTTCAGTATTAAAAGAAAGTAATATCACATATCAAATTAACAATATTAATATGGTAGACGACCGGATGGAATGACTTTGATCCCATGGAGTATGGGAAGGGCTATGGTCTGAGATGCCTCTTGTGTGGACACTGTAGTACCGTCCCACCTTTCTGTCACAAGCTCCAAAGCTGGCGCGGCTGCAGAGCAGGCGGAAAAAAAGAAAAGGTCAAAGTACAAAAGTCTTTCCTCAAACTATGTATTTTTTTCATGGGGTAGAGACTTTTGGACCATGGGGTGCAAGTGCACGGGCGCTTATTTAAGAATTAAGTAGGCGCCTGGTAGTCAGTACCGGTGATCCAAGAGCTGGTGTAAGCATCGCCATACAGCGAGGAAATGCCGCCAGCATTATGGGTACTCTGCCACAGGGACCAAACTTTGTAAATTTCTTTTAGTTTTGTGTTATGTTTTATTTCAAGTTAATTATTTTCGTATAAAAATACATTTTATAATAAAACATTAATCAAATTATTAATTTGTGTAGTTGTTCGTAGACTATTTTGTTTTTGAAAGTACAAAGTACCTAACATTATATTAAACACATTGTTCCCACTCCCAAAATGGCCTACATAATTCTTCCAATTAATTTATTGATCCTACTGTGTCCCGCGACTATATTCGTTTGTGGTTGAACTACGTTTAACTCTCCCGTTGGTCTACCGAAGCTTCGCCACATTTAAGCTTTGTGCAAATTTTATTTAGTAATTCAAAAACTGTGAAGGTAAATGATCCCAATATTTATGCAAATTGTATAAAGTCCAGTTGGGTTATACTTTGGTTATTATAAAATAAATCTGTATCATACATGAGACCACCTTCACCATAAAATTCTTCACCTCTCACTCACCATTCTTAATAAAATACAATAAATATTTTTGTTAAGTTAAGGTTTAAGTTAAGGTAATGTTAATAAGATATGAGTAGATGTCGTATAATGGTGTAATATTAACTGTATTTTACATGTTATTTATTCATGTAAAATAAATATCCGAAAAGTAGGTATCTTAAATATCAAGACAAAATCATTTATACATTCCATAAAAATCTGAAAAATAACTTCCTATCGGGATTATATCGTATCATGTTCAATATTATTTTAGAGTTTCATAGCTTGATAAACTCTAGTCTGGGAGTATGTTTTTAACTATATTAGTATACAAATTTTACAGAATAGTTTTCAAATATTAAAGATAGTTGGGATCATTTCATCAGTAACAACTGTTTCCAACTTAAGATTTTATTTACTTCATAATATAATGCGATAAACAAGAGATTATCAGTTGTATAAAATAAGCTCAAAATTATGAGTGTCACGTAAGTTACTTAGTGTAATAAATACATACATACATATACATAACGTGTTAACGATACGAAACTATAAAATACAATATCGTATCGTTATTTTAATTTATTTATATATAAAACGAAAATACCATTATTTAAAACTTTTGCACCTGGCTAGCTCGATAATTAAATTTAGAAGCGACGAGGATCATCAAAATTCAAAGATCAATTAATGCTTTGATCTCAACAAAAGGTCGGGACGGTCGGCTTCTTTAATTCGCCGGACGCCAAACAGATTACCCACTTTTGTTCGCTGGCTTTAGCATATTTAATGAGACCTTTACTATACTTACGCAGGTTGCGTTACAGCATTTTTTTCCTGAAAGACTGAGTCAAGCACATAGAGTTCATTCACATTTCAAATACCTAATAGCAATTGATTTTAATTACAGAATGAAAAACGAATGATAGCTAATACAAAATCTCATGAATATTGTCAAGTATTTTATTGTATGACAAAATAATAATCAAAATCGGCATTATTAGAAAACTGACATTTCACTAATTACACAGACATAAATTTGTGTTAAAAATTGTGTTTATGTCTCTTAAATTACCCTATACAGAATGCCTGTCAGAAACACATGCCAGTTTAGGCCACACCTAACCAGTGATCCGTACTTTGTATGAAATTAGAATTTCGCGAGGAATTTTGCAAGTTGGCACAGCGTGAAATTGTATCTGGCTTGCAGGCGTCAAGCTGACGTAGAAATACTATCACGGACAGATATCATAAGTTTTGAATTTTCTTACTCTAAATAGAGTAATTTATAACACTCACAATTTAGCAAAATTTTCTAAAATTCTTTAATTTAGCGACTTAAACACTAGGCTAAATCACTTCAATTAGAATTATCATATGGAAATATGTTTATTATACATTTCGTACATTTGTATTTTATACCAGCAAACTTATAATTAGAACTGCTGCTGGATTACTGAACCATAACCCTTATTTTAAAGTTTAGTTTACTAATCACAAACTTAAAATAGTTAAGAAAATGTAAAATAAAAAATAATATTAATAAACAATACTCAGCTTCTGTTTTTTTAAAGTTAAAAAAGGCTCCTTGTTGATAAACAAATGGTCAAAGTCAAAAAACTTTCTTTCAAATACGATCACTTCTGAATGTCACTAAAACGAAGTTTACATAGTATCATACTGTTCACACTAACAGAATTCTGTTCTGTCTCGGATCTGAGGCCAAGGTCATGGAGACTGACTATCAAAAGGTTTTCAGCACACTATTGAATTTAAATGAACGCCTTAGATTGTTAAAATAACTCCGTAGTAAATAAATTACCAAGTACCACGAAACAATTGTGCATGGCAAGTCATAAATATGCGAATCGTTCGTCATTTAAAATAATCGTTCCTATACGTTAGGAGTGGAATTCTTATGTGTTTATGCATTATTGCAATGATATACAGATTTCTAGATTTTTTATTGCCAACAATCCTATAATAACCTATTTCACAGCGAATAGAAATGAAAAAGGAAGCGAATAACATCAGATACAAAGTGATTTGGTAAGTGGAAAGGAAATCTTGAAGCGATGTAATGTGGACATCGCGTGACGGTGTGGCGTGTGGATGTACTAAGAATGTTACACAGCCTTTGCTTAGCGTATGCACACTTCAATGATATACTAAACCTCCGTTATTTGATGTTTGTAAAGGTTTAAAGAAATTATAAGTTCAAAGTTTTTCATCTGAAATTAGGTTCGCATTGGAACAGAGCGGTTTTAAAAAATAAACAAATTTTAATTTGACGTTTAATGTGGTTCAATAGTAAGAATGGAAATTTTATAACTTCGGTATCAGACATTGGTATATATTATATGTTTATCTAATAAAAATGTGTGAAAATTATTGACTTTTTTAAAATCTTATGCATGTATGTATGGAAGTCTAAATAGATCTTGTTATTTCAAATTTTCAAAACATCCTTTCGTTTATTAAAACTATATTGACAGTATTTAATTTATCTAAACTTACATAAAACTTGTGTCTATATTCCACAGAAGTTTTTACAATCATATACAATTGCATTTTATTATTCCTTAATTGCTTTACTTCTTATACAAAACTCTATTATACTATCTACTCTTATTTCTAAACAAAGAAAATTGTATTAAAGATGCAAATCTAAGTATGTCTTTGGATATATTTCGATTGGATATACTATGCGAGTTGGATACACTATAAAGAGGAGCAAAACTACAAAGCAGGTGCTAATTAGTTTTAATACTCATTACAACAATAATTTTGCACACATTTCTATAGTACGAGTGTCTACACGTTAAAATGTATTCAGTAAAGTACGATACGTTGTAAAAGAAACAGGTGCGCTAAGCACATGAGCACAACTCCCTCATAAAATACGTATAGGGTTGTCAACACTGTAATATTACTAAAATTGCCAAGGCTTGAACAATATTGGCAAAATAACAGCCGAAAAACAACGAAATCGGTTAAGGAAACGTCACTATAATAAAGGAATGGACGAGATTTTGTGAGATTTTTTTAATTATTTCTTGAAATAATTTGTTTTGATTTAATTTATCTATTTGTACTTTAGTATATCTATGTTATCTTTGATAATCTAATGTTTGGCGATTGTAAACTTAAGTATCTTCTTCTTCTTATATCTATCTTAAGTATTAAAAAAGTAAGTAAAAGTTTAACTTAAAAAATGGTCGATTGTAAGGTTCAAAATTGAATACGTAATAAATTCTATAATGTCAATGTTTTTGAATCTTATAATACTGTTAAAACGACTTTCTGATTATGGAAAACATTCATAATAATAAATGAAATACTGCAGTGGTTGGATTTAGTGAAAAACATGATTAAGGCAACCCTATGAAGTCGTCTCGCTCGGGTCACTTGGGCGTGAATGCAGCCAGCGCCTGCTTCCTGTCGGGAAATCTTCTATATGTAGCCTGTCCACGACTGAGATCTCACGATGCTCATTGATATTTCATTTTACATTTTATATTAGTATTAACCACACCTCCAGTGTAGGAACGTCAATTCTTTAGTATGTTCGGGCTTCAGGCGGGGTTTTATTGAATTATGTTGTTAATTCAATTTACATTATAAACAAAGAAAATAATGTTCCTGATAATGCGGGAATTAGAATTTTCAGTAAATTAACGTTGGAGTCTGTTTTACCTAAAATACGGACACATTCCATAAACAAATCTAAAACACAATATCAATAATTAAACCAATACTGTTTGTTTTATTTTCCACTACAAATATTCCATAATAGTAATTCAATCGTGTTCAATAGAAATTCATATTCAAAAGCAAAGCTTGATTCATATTTCTATAAAATAACAATGACAGTCTACCGTCTACAACAAATCTATGAAGATGCTCGCAGTATGTCTGAAAATTTAATAAGGTTGAAGTTTACACAAACAAATTAGGTTATGAGTGCTCCTTTAAAAGAACGTTGAAATAAATCAGATCAGGCTCGGTCAGGATACTAATTAACTAGAGCGCCCCCGAGCAGTTACAGATGGACAAACACACCAATCAGACCGTGTAATTAGTCTAATCCATACATACTCGCACATTGGAATTATTCTAAACATACTCGACGCTGTCGATTTTAAACTTTTTTTTAACTATGAATAATATAGATGAAATGTTTTATGCTGCTTTTTTAAGTCGGTTATCATAGACATTAGTTTTTACGTTAAATTTTTTACCTAGAAAGATTTCAATCTCTAAAAATTTCACAGAAAATGGCATAAATTAGCGAATCATTTTTTTATCACAACAATGAAATATCACTAATATGAAAATAATTTATTTAAACGTAACTTGATAGGGTGTTCACGCTATTCATGGTATATATACATTTCAACAAATTATTTAATTTCCATGACGTCACTCGTCAGTTTTAAAAAAATCACACAAATAATACTCACAAAAGTAGCCGTCCATAAAATTTCAATCGAACCGGGCGCAAAGGAATGAATCTTAAGAGTCATTAGTATAATAACGAAGGCACTCGAGGTGGATGAAGATGTTCTGCAAATAGGGCCAACTAATTTGGACGACACGGTTTTAAACGGCATAATATAATAAAAGTTAATGGGACCGCCCGAGCTCTTCATGATTCCTGGCGACTGCTCATTTTGCCAGACGCCGTTTTTGCCTTGTTAATTAGCATTTTGGCACTGCCATCTAATCATTTGAGAAACAAGACTGTGCCAGGTGCAAGTTATGATAATCCTTAAAGATATACACCGCCATTTATTTTTTATGTAAAAATTAAATATATATATATTCTTGGAAATCAGAAGCGAGTCATTTAAATTATCAATAATCAAACTAGCAGTCATGAAAATATATCCGACGCGTCCGAGGCTAGCTCAAAAAGTGTTCCCCTCCAATATAAAGGGTGACCATCACGACGACCAGCTGCGCCTCCGAATATATATATGTATACATTTTTATATAAAACAATTAAAATATCACTCTATAACTACCATGTCGTAAAAAAAACAAATTAATATATGAATCGTAATAAACTTTATAGATCATCAGAACAACAAAAAATTAACTCATTACAATTCATGCAAGTACATTTTATAATCCTTATAGGTTCCGAATGTGTATATTGTAACGGATATCAAAAGCATTTTAAAATTAATTTAAAAAAAACAATAGCACACGTTGCCGATGTATTGAGTGCGATAAATATATTTCATTTGTGGTCGAATTTCAATTTACACTTGCGGTGGTATATCACTGTGTACAAATATGGCGGAGGTTAAGTTTGAATACTAAAATCGTAAATAATGTTTAATGTACTGTGTGTGACCAATGACGATTCAATTTCCGTGCTTCATCTAATATTGTGTGATATCTTTTTATGTTGATGTGTTTCACAACTGTATTCACGCAATTGAATGTGACTAGTTGTTTAGTTGTTTTTGTAAGTTACTAGTTGGACCGGCAAACGTTGTTTTGCCATATAAATTATTAAAAAAGTAGAAATAATTAAATTTCACGGTATTTCGTTTGCTACAAAATACATTTAATTTATATTTTAGCCTCAATAATACGTAGTAGTCATGCTATTGAATTGTAGCTTATATGACACGTTTGTCGGTTTACCATAGCAGTGCCATCTATTGATTACTTACTCAATCCAGTCTAAAAGTATCGACAACTGTTAAAATCTTTTAGAGTTCACAGATAATTGTAAATGTCAATTAATTATATAGAGAAATTATTTGCAATAAAATAAATTTGCGACTATAATTAAAGATCTAAGCTATCCTATATATCAAGTAGGACCAGACTGCTCACGGTGTGCCAATTTAATTTAAAATCGGTTATGTAGTTTAGGAATCCATCGGGGATAAACATCGTGACAGGAGATTTATATATATTAGATTACATTATACGTAAGTACGATATACACGAGTTAATGTACGTACTGAGAAATTCTAATAATCAATCAACCAGCATTTACATTGAAAAGACAGTTGAAAACCGAAATGTATGTATGCATTTTTTTTTGTTTTTAGCAATCTATCTCTCACTATAAATATAACTATTTCTCAAAACTCAAACTACAGTGTATTCGAAATGTAGTCTGTAACGTAATTGAACCAGCTATGCCATTTAGAAGTTGGTTACTTTCTTGAAAAAGTAATATGAGAGTTAATTAAGTAAACGAACTCATAAAAAAGTAATTGTCACGTTATTTAAAACTAATTACAAAAGTAAAACGGCTGGAAAATAGCACCCAAATGTTTGCTTACAGAGGAAATGGACTTCGCAAATATTCAGTTAAGAACAAAGTGACTTGGAGCGTTTAACTTTTGTATCCAATTAAATAGAAAGCACTAGAATGATACGGAAATTTCTCTCATAAATTTTGCCGTTTAAACTCTGGTTATTTTCAAGATGATTGCCTTATGACGTCACAGATAAGAAATCACTTTTGAATGAACGTCGTATATAGTGTGTTTAAGTTTATGAGTATTTATGACTTTGTATGCTTAAAATGCTTGGTTTTAATATCTTGTTTAACTTGTTAAGCACCAAAGTTTATTCGCGAGGAGAATTTAACATACTAATTGCTTATGAGCAGTATTTAGCATAGCTCATCATTACAACTCACGGCCGGTGTCTCAGTGACGACTGCACCACTGGATTTTTCTTTATTTGATGTGATAAGAACGGAATTTCGTAGACCTAAAATTAATGCTGCTGAGGAACCTTTTATATATACGCAAACAAAATTAATTTTACACAAAAAGCTAATCAAATAAATATTAAGATTATACTCTAAATCAGTTTTGTTAGTAGTTGCCATTCAATAATTTACAATTATTGATTTAATTTACAAGTATGGTCAAAGGTTTTATATTTTCTTTATTATTTAAACTGTTTTATTATGTTGTATGGGGTTTATGAATTAATAATAAAAAAAAATATTCTTCGTTTTAAAGTGTATAAACACTTTTAGTTACAACATTTACTTTACTAAATGTTTCTTTAAAATTCGTGCATTTTTAACTTTAGACGCGATTCAAATTGCCATTCCATTATTAAGTATCGTGTCTTCGTTATACCTAGCTCATATTCCCGTATTCAAAGACGTCACGAAGAAACTTTGTCATTAAGTAATTTAACTAAACAATTTTTTTCATAGAATAACTTCACAATTTCTTGAACCATTAGGACACTTTTAGAAACAATCTTAATAGGAACACTCTTGAAAATAATTACCTTTATAACAACAGGATACATTTGTAATGGTAAAACAAAGCATAAAACTAAATTCTAAAGTATATAAGAATTATGATTCAAGCTCAATGTACACATTTTAAATGTTTAACGTAATTAATAAACATAAAAAGCTCAGAGCACAGAACAAAACGAGTATATACAAAAGTTTCAATTTAAACGTATTTGTTCGGTGACATTGACAAAATCTACTTGAGCTTACTTTTATTTATTTTGTAAACTGGTGAAAAGACATTGCATTATTTATTGTGTATATATAATTAAGAATACTCGTTTTTAACTTTGTCCAAAAAACTGCCTGCAATTTCCGTATTATCTTTTTTTATGTATTAATTATAAACATCTTTAATTGGCCGTATCGACTACCATTAATATGTTTATGAAATATAACATAAAACCATATCATTGATCTATTTCTAAAGTAAAAAAACACTTTGCAAAATTACCGCAACATTATAAAATCAAATGTTAAAATACTAACATCAGACTAATATGATCACTTGTATACGACTATTAGATAATAACGCACAATCCCGTTTTAGGAGCATGGATCCAGCTTTCCATAGCTGAGAAAAATAGAAGCCGTAACGAATAAACTTGCGAAGGTTTTTGATGGATGGATTTTGATTATGCAATAGATGCCGTAGCTTAATATTTTATGACTGCTACTACGGCAGTCTAATTTTAAAACATTTCTAACTTCAACCACCCGATTATTTTGGTTTATGGTTGCACGTTCTTTCTTTATATTTCTATTTCAGTTAGAAAGCTAATCGGCGCCGGTTTCCCGACATAAAATGTTGAATATTTGTACCCCGGTATCCCAAGATTTTCTAAGAATATTCAAATTGTATACGAATAGCTTTTTGTCGCAAGAAAAAAGGCCTGAAGTTTTAGAAATATGTGTGATGTAGTATCAGAAATCCTGTAAGTTTAGTGGGAAAACCTCGGTTTTACCTATTTAGTAAAATTGCCGGATTATATATGAAGCGGCTTGATAAGTTACATACAATTAATATATTTTTCTATAGACCTAAAATCTTGCTTTTGATGTCATATATCCATTACAACAAAATATTTATTAATTCACGATGAAGTCTAATTTTATAGTAGTATTACCTATTCTCTATGTCGTGCTTGAAGGAACAAAGTCTGAGCTATAGTTATTGTGAAATAACATAAAAGCTGAGTGCAAGTGAGCGTGACTAGGCAACATCATTCTAGTTGTATCAAATAAGTCACACGTTAAGACTAGGGTAATGCGGTTTTATGTATGCTAAACATATGTATCACTAAAAATATTTTATCATAATTAACACAATTTTAAGTATGTAAATAACCTAAATAATAATATTTTTTTTAAGAATCTTCTGTTTGACGCATTGAGCTTGGCTAAGAAAAAGTTGTCTCAAATATATATTTTCACTGAACAATAATTAATTGAGAATCTATTTTATGACCATCTAAGAGTTAAAAATCTCTGGTTGAAGTGCGTATAAATCTATCAAAATTAATGTGATCGTAGTGTCCTCTTAACTTGTAATAAGATAAATGTTGTTTCTCAGTTGCCTGACAACTTGATGGATCTCTCGGATTCTCCAAAACAAAACATTTAATTATAATCATTTAGAACGTTACATCAAAGGACTATCCCTTTATAAGGACGCACCTCGTTTGAATTTAAAAGTTATTTGAGAAAAGTGTTAACCGTCGTTATTATTTATTTAGTCTCTATCCATAGAATTATCATATTAAAGCGCCCTTGTCGATAAGTGGACTGTCCTAAACATATCTTCTTCATGTCCCATGGCTACCAATATAAGGGCATTTAAAGATACAAACAAATTATACGCTATGGGAAATTAATTATTTTGGCAAAGCGACATCAGAAATGATAAAACGCTCAAAAGAAAACTCCATGTCTAAGTTTCCCGGAAGTTAATAAGGAAGCATTGAATAGTTTGTTTCAAAGTTGATGAAAGTGTTGTAAAATGGGAAAATGGTCCAATCTTGGTTGCTTCTTGAAGTTTATTCGTGAGACTATAAAAACTCCGAAAGTTTTATCGCTCAAACAACACGCTTCGCGGCGTAATTATCAGCGCTACCGAGCTATACCTTGTTTTTACATTCAAATATTGGTTTTACATCCTAAATGTAAATCCGTCCTTTTCTTCCCCGATTCCTGTGACATATGAAATTTGTCCAGTTAAATAAATATACGTAGACTTATGCTCTGTTATAATAATCTACTTGTTTACCATTATGCTCGAAAGACTGAAATACCTGATCTTTGACATCGGCGCTGTCTACAATCTGTGGCTCAATCAAGTCAATAATACAATAGTCACCTGAAATGAAATCACTGAGATAATAAAACATCTAGACAACCATAGAGTTATTTAGTTAAGGTCTGTATATTTCTATATATTTAAATTACGTGTAAACTACTTTTATAATAATTGTCATTAAATCGTTTTATAATGAGTTCTGTAAGGGATATTTATTTATTAAGAAAACATATACAGAAACATAACGATCAAAAATACAAGTTTTAAGAAGATGTTAAGAGGATTTATACTAAATTAAATTTCACTGAAAAAAGAGTTGTATAAAAGACTTAAAGTTATATAAAACTTTTAAGTTATGCATAAAAATAAAGTCATGTTTACGTATAAATAATTGATCTAGTATTTCGAGAAGCCACAGGGGCCACATCGTTCACTTAAGTATATTACGGCCCGCGTCACAACTTTCGCCCGTGGAGATAGCACTGAAAACAATTGGGGCGCGTTGGGAGCAAACTTGGCTAAATGTACTGTAAAACTGCATGTACTACTTGTGATATCATTGTACAGAAATGTAGTTTATCTACATAGAAGTCACACATACGAGCGCTACACTAGAAATGTTAGTATTGTAAAATATCTGTCCTTTTTGTTTACAACGTTGCGAACATTTCAGACCCGAACAGTGTCGCTTACTTACTAATTACGATAACACTGTATATATATATACATCATTTAATAAAAACTACTAATCACATTTTTTTTTAGTAACTTACAAATATAAATATACTTAGTCTTGCCATAAATATTGTTATAAAGAAAAGCACGATGTTTTTTTATACGTAACATTTATTCCTTTCATAGTGAGTTAGTTTAATACATCAATATATAACTATTAAAAATATACAATGTTTATTCGAAGTGGTCTCCATTGGCTGCAATACAGTCTTTTAAACGTTGAGGCCAGTTATCAATAGCAGCACGAACTCTTTCTAGAGGAAAATTCTTCACTGCCAACCGAATGGATCGTTTTAGGGACTCCAAATTATCATGGCGTTTAGAGCAAGCCTTACTCTCTTAAACTGACCATAAATCATAATCCAATGGATTTAGGTCAGGACTTGACGACGGCCAGTTTTCAGTGCTGATAAAGTCCGGAACGTTAGTTTTCAACCAAGATTGGGTGGATCGAGCTCTATGACCCGGTGCCGAGTCTTGTTGAAAGCACCATTCTTTGTTATTGAACATGGTGTTAGTTAAAGGCTTAACTACCGTCTCAAGAATGGTATTTTGATAAACTTGTGCCGACGTTTTAATACCTTTTTCACAAAAATATGGCTCAGTCACCCCTTCATAGCTAACACCCCACCAAACCATCACTGAAGTGGGATAATGCCCACGTTGTACTCTGTTTACTAATTGCGAAGCTTCTTTAGAGCTTCCAGCATAAATACGGTCATTTTGTTTATTAAAATACTGCTCAATTGTAAAAATTTTCTCATCCGTAAACAAAATTTTTTTGTGACCTCCCTTTGCGTACCGCTTAAGTAGTTGTTTGGATTTTACCACCCTATTCTTCTTTAAATTATCAGTTAAGAAGTGACCAGTACGTCTCTTATAGGCTGCAAGTCCTAAGTCATCTTTTAATATACGCGACATGGTTCTAGGAGCTATCTTCATCTCCCGAGATAAAATCTTTTGCTTACGGACAGGATTTCTTCGAATTCTTTCCCTAACTGCTTTAATCACCTTTTTCACACGAACGGTACGTGGACGGCCAGATCTTTTTCTGTCACAAACAGAGGAGGTATCATTGTACCTATCAATAGCCCGGTAAACAAACATTTGACTAATACCAAGCGGGTGGAGGGTTTTAAAAATTGCACTTTTCTCCATACCTACTTTATGTAAGGCAATCACAGCGATTCGGTTCTCTTTATCACCCCACTCCATTTTAATATAACAAAATATTTAACAATATAATGGCGCGAAAATAAGAAAACACATCAAGCAATCATATAAAAATGACAGATTCCAAATTCAAACGTAATATTTTCTTTTTTTGAATAGTAACAGTATTTATGGCCAGACTAAGTATATGATTATTTATACCCAACAAACCTTAGTAAATCTATTAGTTCTAAATAAACCAAATTATTAAATAAACACAAAATGTTCTTAATATTTAACCTAACTAATATAAGTAACTTAAAATAAAACAAAACACAAAACTAAAACAAATTTAAAAAGTTTGGTCCCTGTGGCAGAGTACCCACAATGCTGGAGGCATTTTCGCTCGCTCGCTGTATAGCTCTTGGATCACCGGTATTGACTACCAGGCGCCTACTTAATTCCATAATAAGCGCCTGTGCACTTGCACATGGTCCAAAAGTCTCTACGCCAAATGGAAAAAAACATAGTTTGAGGCAAGACTTTTGTACTTTGACCTTTTCTTTTTTTTCCGCCTGCTCTGCAGTCGCGCCAGCTTTGGAGCTTGTGATAGGAAGGTGGGACGGTGCTAAAGTGTCCACACAAGTGGCACCCCAGACCATAGCCCTTCCCATACTCCATGGGATCAAAGTCATTCCATCCGGTCGTCTACCATCATCTCTTGCCATACCCGTTGGCTCCAGAATTGTCGGAACATTGAAAGTAGCAGGAGTATGATGTCATTTAGCGCGGCGTGGCGAGAAAAGCGACCTGTCAGTCTTTTGGCAGGAAAGGCCATGGTGACCAAGACCATTGACTACAAATCACATTTATGTTTAGAAAGAGAGAGAGAAACCTAATAGAAAACTATTTAATGATTGTTGATAAAATTATATTAAAAGTTATGATTAGTTTCATATGTCAACACTACATCTAAACATCACAAACAAAGAAAACAATTTAATTACGGTCATCCAGTTAGTATTGTTAAGCTACCTCATACCGATAATATGTTTACGTTCCTTTAAAACGTGCGCCCTTCAAAGAATACCGTTAAAACATATTTTAAATCATAATCAGTGATCCTTTATTAATGATCAGTATATCATATTACCTTATATTAATAACGTTTCGCTATATTCATTTAACAATACAGGTATTTTCTTTTATGCCTTTCACGCAACATTCAATATAAATACTTCATATGTAATTAAACTTCATAATTATTCAATATATATTGTAATATTGTCCATCGTTGCCTTTTGTGATGTGTGATGTGTGCCTAAAAATTTGGATATTGATCAATATGTGGATAATGCTTACATTTATTTACGGTTTTAGGTTTGTCAAGAAAGACAACCCAATTCTTTTAGAGGTAGCAAAGTGGGGGTTATCTTTCTTTTTATACTTAGAGTTACGAGCTTTCCAAAGTTGACCAGTATGAGGTACCCAAAACTTAGGATAACCATATTTTTTCAGTTCGTTTTTCATTTCTGATTTTCTAAACAAAAGCAAATCCGAGCCGTGTTTCTTGTTAAAGTGATATCTTTATCAAATTTGCGTTAACTCTCAGCGCTCAAAAAGTTATGTCACAAAATTATAGGTACTAATATTAACACAGATTAATTATTAAAATTTATATTAAAGATCCCGTGGGTAATTAAAAAGATAATTTCGTTTGATAAATATGAGAGACGACTGTGTATAATATCAAAATTCAAGGAGGGTGTGCGAACACTTCGAAAGTTTCATCTAATTAATACTTGCGTATTTGCCTTAATAATGTAACTACGAAGTTAAGCCCATATACGTTTTTACTGTATTAATACTTATATAGTCTAGCGCAATTTATATTTGGAATTCAATCAAAAGCTACATAAAACTATGCTCTAAAGTCTAAACTAAAGAAAATTGTAAGTACTGGCTTGTAAAGAGTCTTAACGAGAAATTAATATTTTAGGTAAGATTAGATGAAAACTATTTCTTTTTTGTTTTCACAATAACACTAAATTGTCAATATTGTACATTCTGGTTAGCGAAATACTAATAAAAAGTTCTACACGTACAACTTGACGCAATATTTCTCAATAATAATATTCGCATTAAATTTTTCTAATACTCCAGTATCCAGATAGACTCAAGATAATGGTAAAGCAATTTTTGATAAAGTTTTCCAAACCGCAGCCTCTCTGAGTACTTTTAATGTAACTATAGATACATTATATTTTACTTTTTTTTCTAACAAAGGTAAACAAAACGTCTATCCAATATGAGATATAAGCAAAACTATCGTCCACAGCTGATAATGAAGGCATCGCGTGTAGAGCGAATCTTAACTGATTCGTAATGGAACGGATTCATCACCTTACCCGTTCACTTATCCGCGGAAAGATTAACCGCCCTTATGTAATTGTGAAAGATATTTTTTATGAATACTTATTTCCGTTAAAATTATGTGCAACTAATGGAATATGTACTCACTAGCCCCTGGCCATATAAATGTCTATGACCGGCGACTTCATCTTTTTGGTGTGGATGCTGCTTGCCTTATTTTCTATAAAAAATAATAATATGTTAGATATATAGAACTAATAATATGTCCTTTTATATGCATTATTACAATATTAAAGCGACAAAAGTCTGTAGAAATAGCATATATTGAAAAGACTGCATTGATTAAAAAATATTGGAAACAACTTACAAATAGAATTCAAAATTTGAAGTTTCAGCAAGTTTTTACAAGTTTTACCGCATACTGTAATCAAACTATCGAGCGCTGAATGTTTTTAAAAATGCGAAAAAAAAATAAAGCCAAGTTACAATAACAAATAATTTGATTGTCGAAGCTAAGTGAAAACATAGCTTTAAAATTTCATGGAGCTTACGTAACTGAATATTCATTACTTCATTTGCTTAGACGCTCTAAATGTCACGATTCGTGATATGAACGTCGTGCATGAAAGTATTTGAATATAAGGTAATTAATTAAAGAATATGCATACGACGCTTTCTGCCTTGTCAACAATATTTGAGCATATAAAATTATAATACAATTTGTAGCAATAACATTAGCATGAGTAATTTTTACGATTACTTTCTAATATTTCTTTTATACGTCACATGACATCTTTATTGATAATATCTCTTTTAACTTATTAAGTATTGATACTATAATCAGAATAAGGAATAGCTCGAAATCGTAGAAGAAAAGTCGCTAATTTGTAACAATCATAGGTGAATGAAACCTTATTCACATTGTTTGTGAATTTCACTTTAAACATAGGAAATTAAATGTATCTAAGTAAAAATCTCTTTATCCAGTTAAGGTATTTGTGGACCATTTTGCAACGTCTTAAATTTAAATAATTGTACACCTGTTCATATGCGACCAAGCTGAGAAGAAGCAGGCATAAAACTTGGCTTGGTTGATTTATTTTTGAAATGATATTATTGATGGTATGGTGATGGGAGTGGCGGAGAGTTTCTTCCCAGTTCTTCTCGTCCGCTCTACGCCCTTGATTTAAGAACTGGCATTAAATGAAGGGTCGGAATTTTTTAACTTATTTTGTTGACAATTCCTAAGTGTACTTTGGTGGCCTATACGAATAAACATATTTTTAATTTGATTTGATGTAATAAAATCAAAATCAAATATATCTTCATTCACATAGGTAACTATGGTACACTTATGAATCGTCACAAAAAAACAAAAACATCTCTACATTCGTCTCTACATTTAGTGCCAAGTAATTTATTTAAAGTTCCGTAAAATAAATTCGATATAACAATTTTGTTTGGTATATAAATATAGAATATTACTAGTTTTACTATGATCAAGTAGAAATATGAAACGCAAATACGAGGTTTACGCGAAAGCTTACGTAGTTGTTAGCAAGTTAGCAATCGAATGCCACGGCTCATTATAGTCCTCGGTACTTTGGCTCCTCCATTCAATACAGACAATATAATATTAGTATTTATTTATATTTTATTTTAATTTAATATTTTATTATAAAATTCCGTAAAAAATAATTACCTTTAAAATTACGTAATATATATATATAAATAGATATCCAACAAAACTTTCGCCTTTGAATGAATCAAATATCAAAGTAGTTGATATAATTTTAACTTTATGTTTTATTAGTGGAGTATAAATGGACAAAGCGATCGCGATTTTAATCGCACTTAGATATAACATCGTTTTCATTTGTGATAAAAAGATATTCATGTCAATTTAATATTTAAACTGAATATTTAAACAAATTTCTTTATTTACGGCCGAAAAAAACACATACACACAATTAGAACTGAAATTATTCATAAATAATCATGTCCTGCTTGAGCGTCCTTGCCTTAATGTTACCATTTTTCAAAAATTAAATCTCGTAAATAATTTAGTTATATTGGTTTACTAACCCGACGATGTGGCAACGTCGCAAAGTGAAGTGAACTGTGTCGCCATAACTTACGCTGTTACGTACTTTCTCATTAATTTATAGTAATTTTTGTCACATTAGATCCACGTCGAGACAATACATGCTTGCATGTTTACATTATTCCCGACTCTATATAAAAGTAAGATTACTCATCCCGGACGAAGTACGCGATGTAGGTTAGTTTTCACTTTTCTTGAACAACTAAAAACACGGGATTCTTTATAACTCTGGTTACTTATTGCTGATGCTGCCTTGCCATGACATACACATAATTAAGCACACAGCGATCTTCTCCGACTCTTTTATTCGATATCACATTTTAAAGCATGTTGTAAAAAAACTTCAGCTACTTTTTTACGTTGTATAAAGTATACAAAATAAAACACATGATATGATTAAAGTTACTCCAATCCATTTTAAATTATAAAAATCTCCTGTAACTTACACACCACTTTAATAAACTAAGATCTTAAATGCATTTCCCGTATGTAATAGTCATGAATTTACCTTATTTTGATTTGAACCAGGCTCAGAAGGCCTATAGAAATTCTGATAGCTATATGTCAATACCGCAATATTCTGAATTATTTTAATAAATTAAAGAGTTTCTACCTTTTCATGGGTTAGTAGTACAAAAAAGTATAAACAAACTTTATCATACACAGCCTTGCAAAATTTGACGTAAAACTTTAACAATTTTTTTTTTATTATAAGCCCACTTCGTTATATTTACAACTATTTTATTTCAATAGTTATAATGATAACGATAGTCCTTAACGATGAATGAAATAATTGCAATTAAAAGATAGCTTTTCCTTTTGTACTAATTTAAATTGTGTTTGCAGTTTTGTTATATAAAAAAATATTCTTTCCTTTCTACGTTTCGCTATTGGAATACTTGTGCGGGATCTGACACAGCGGAAAATTTTAACGAACGCTTTTAAATGACATACGTGTATTATTATATTTTCAAAAGACGATATTGTAGACATGTAACATAAACGCGATATTTATAATGACTTGTACAGTAAAAATGCGTTTTATGAGTACCATTTTTTATTTTTTTTAATATATAGGGATATTTTGAGCATGATTCCAGTGTGTGGGAAAATTTATTTTGTAGTCTTTGGATGAGAATACTAGTAGGTTTTTTTTTATTGTAATTGATTATAGTATGCACAAAATGCAACCTAGAACCTCTGAGCAAAACTAATAGTTAATTTAAACATTTATGTATAAGTTAAGTTACAATAATAAAGAAAAAAAATTGACGAAGATCAAAGAATCAAGTGTTACGATCTGATATCGATGTTAATAAGTCAATAAACGACGTTGGAGTGGAAGCAATCTCTTTTTATGAGTCCCGAGACGATAACTGCTCTATTCAGCCCTTGAGAAGTAGCTATACAACATTAATGTCCAGTTATATACAGATCAAATAAGGTTTTAAGTGCCTCATTCCTTAACGGCCTTTTAATTAATGATATTTACATACGATTTTGTAGGTAAAGTAGGTTTTTGCTAAAATCTATAGAGCCAACGAAACGAACAATAGTGATTTTTATTTCGTCCCTTAATTTGTTCTATAACATTAATTGCAAAAAAAATAGTCTTTTATTGTTGAGATTTTGTTTTAATAGCCTTTTGTCCCTTGCTCATTATCGAGAAAATGTTATGTCTGAAACATATTTACATCACCATCAACCGAAAATAACAAGAAAATAACATAGCTAAGGGCTGTAATTAAGTGAATGTGGCTATAATTTGTCTTCGTCAAAATGCAAACAGCTAATTCTCACACATTAAAGACACAAAGCCGAGGGATGGATTTTATTGATTGTGACTCCCTTTTGTATTATTGTCTTCGAAATTCACCACAATTGCGACCATTTTATAGATACGTTAATAATAGGATAGGTTCTCGATTCCAATTAATAAATTCGAACAACATGTTAATGTGTCTTAATATGGCTTTACGTAATACACATAACAGATAATAAATATTTAAAGTATTTTTTATCTGTAGCAAAAAATAATAATTAATTATTCAAATACTTAACCAATTATATACATATATATATTAAGAAGCAAGTAGAAGTATAAAAAAATTAGTGAAAAGCGAATGAACAATTAAAATAATATTGAAGTATAGAATTCCTATTCCTATTATGAATTCCTATTCATTTTTTTTGAGTACCAGGAGGCAGGCCAGTCACTTGGAGTGAAGTGCTTGGACGCCAGGAGGCTTACAAGTAAGTAGCCAGCCTTTAAGGGAGAGGTACGCTGGCACTTGGTTCTACAAAGGGGAAACTGTGTTTGTTTTTCACTCTTTAGATAATGTGTAATTACTATGTATCGTAAATAATAAATCTGAGTGAAGTGAAAAAAAAACCAGCATTCAAAAAAAAGTTGTGATCTTAATATATTCAGTAAATTATAATAACACTTAGTTGTGCAAAGTAAAATAAACATTATAACAATTACCCAAGTAATTGTTGACTTGAATTTACATACCATTTCAACCGTACATAATCCTATGATAAGCAACAACTTTTGATCCCTCCTACGTTACCTCATTATACTATAACAACATGTTTAGCCAAATAAAACTCCGCAATTTTCGTTTAATAGACCTTTCAATACATTGTATGAAACCCCAAGTTTATGTTAAATAGGAAAAGGTTTTCATTGCTTTCATATAATGTTTATGATATTCAGGTTATTCCGGTTTTAATGAGTTTGAAAAAGCTATACCAAATTACAAAGTATCAAATTAGTCTCATTTTACAGCCCTCGTAGTGATGCTCATGTTTAGTAAGAACAATACGCGTAATTTTCGTGTGTTTGGAACTACATACATTTAATACGACATCAATTAGTATGAAAAGTATACTATATACTAAAAAATTTAAACTTAAATTTTTCTTAAATCTAACAATCCCACCTTCCTGTCACAAGCTCCAAGGCTGGTGCGGCTGCAGAGCAGGAGAAAAAAAAAAGTCAAAGTACAAAAGTCTTTCCTCAAACTATGTATTTTTTCCATTTGGGGTAGAGACTTTTGAACCATGGAGTGCAAGTGCACGGGCGCTTATTAAAGAATTAAGTAGTCGCCTGGTAGTCAGTACCGGTGATCCAAGAGCTGGTGCTTTCCTTGCTCAGGGTGTAAGCATGGATTTCCATAATAAGACTAAAAAAACAACCTCTTATATTCATCCACTATCATTCCTAACACTGGCATAAAAATCACAGTCACATTCTGGTGCGGAGTTAAGAAAAAGATTAATTATGGTGATCATACGAAGAAAGGGGCTTTCTGGCGAAAGCTTGTTCGGAAGCGAACCTCAGCCAGCAATGGATGCTTCATAGTATGCTTGCTGTGTTATGGTGAACTCGAGCTGTAAAATGACATTGTCGTATTAACCTACAAAAACGATCGTTTAATATGTATTAGATTCATCAGATAATACTTTAAAAAAACTAAACAGATTTGTTATATTCAACGTTTATCAGTATAATGTTAAAAATATTAGTAAAATATTGTTTTGTTTTAAATTATATTACTCTTGAGAGCTTTAAGATCTTGAACTAAGGAACTTGACAAATTAATTGAGCGATAGCACTCTTGAGTATTCGAAGGTACATGAAAATAACATTCTAATCCTACTTCACAGGAGTATAAATTATCTTAAGACTAACGAAATAAAATTAAAAAAAACAACTTTAAACAAATATCTTCGGTAGTAGTTAAATAGTAGTCGATAAATGAAACATCTTAAATAAGTAATGTCTGATAAACGTGAGGTAATCTATACTAATAATTAGACAGTAAAAATCGAAAATCTGTACATTAAATATTTTTCCAAAAAACTGAAAGGAGGCAATTAAAGAAGAGTCATAGAAACCAAAAAAACAATTTTTGGAATTCTTGTCTGTCTGTCTGTCTGTCTGTCTGTCTGTCTGGTACGTTATAACTTGAAAACTACTGAACGGATTTGAACGCGGTTTTCACAGTTGGATTACATATAATAGGAGCGTTGTCAAAAGTTTATTTTATCAAAATCGGTTAAAAGAAAAAGAAGTTATGGTCAATTGAAAATTTACTTCAACCACTGCTTCAAAATTTTTAAACACTTATATTGATTGATTAGTTATATATTGTTAAATATGTTCTAATATAAGTTAATCTTAATATTAAAACTTATGAGAGGTAACAAAAATAACAAATAACGCAGTGCACGCGGTTGAAGTGTTGAACAATATGCTCGATAGATGGCGTTGATAAAATTCGTCATCAACCTAGATTTATTTTTATTTTTTTATTTCTTAAACCTATACAGCTTATCAAAAACAGTTTACACAATAAAAATAGATTAAAAATAAAGCCCAAATAAGGTTAAAATATAGAACCGGAAATAGAATCTAAGATCAGAAAAAAGAATAACAAAAAAAAACACGAACAGAAAAGAATAAATAAAAATATATATACACATGAACAAGTGGAACTATGTGTAGTACGAACATTTTAGTGTGTGAGTGAGTGTGCGAAGTTGAGTCTTAGTTTTTTTTAAAGAACTTCTACTTAGGCAAAATATATCCATCGCGGTATTAAGATGCTTCATTGTGTAATTACTACCATGCAGTTCAAACTTTCATTAACGTTTCACCCTATGATTATTTTGAGTAAACACTACCTATACAAACAAGTAAAAGGAAACGAGTGAAGAGACGTTTATCGTTTGTCCGCATCCATTTTTCCACCTACGTCCTTAACGTTAATGAGGTTTACCTTTTATTATTTGGTCAAGCTAATAAGTACGTATTTCGTACTCATAACTTCGTAAGAATTTTCTGTCAACTTTTAACCGCTGAGGAGTTTTACCTTTCATCATCAGCTCATCCACATAAGAAGATGAATATCAGAATATAAAATTGTCAGAATATTAATTGCCTGTACGTTACTTTGAAAGTTGCCCTCGATTTCCCCGAATCATCCGATCCTGTAAAGCTACATCATCCCTGAGTAACACAGGCTATATATAATTCCAATTGTAACAAGATTTTAGCCCGTGAAAGAAAGCCCTTTCGATCATCATTTCGATCATGAAAAATCGCTATATACTTAACCAAATTACACGTGGGCGAAGCCGCGGGCGGAAAGCTAGTTGTTAAAATAAAATTGTAAATTGACACAGCATTATTATTTTCAAAAGTTTTTATCCCTTTTACATTTATTTTTATAAACACCTTTTACAAAATAACTAAATTTAATAACAATACAACCACACCCAATCAATTATTACTTAATTATTAACCTGTATTCATCAGTCCAGATTCATAATTGGAGGTAAAATATTGTATAAAAAATAAGTTATGTCGAAGCACTGGATCATTCACAATTCGCATCACAATTTTGCGTAAAAATCTTTAAAGCTAATGTTTTTTTTACTTATTATGACTTTGTATGAGTCATATTCATGATGCAAATACTTACATAACATGGTATAAAGAAGTTACCTGCATTCTGGGCACTTTGCCACATGTAAAATACTATATTAAATATTTTCAAGTATTTTATGCTTTTATGAATTTAAATTAGTACGTAAGTGCATTATTATTTCAATACCGGTAATTTAATAATGTTTCTAGACAATAGACCCTGAATCACGACTATGCAAAAATGGTTTTTCTTTTTCATTGCATAAGACTTGCGCTTAGATTAATTAGACTAAGCAAATTGGCATCGCTTAGTATTAAAAAATCGAGGAAATGATTAATTTCATTGTATTCAAACAAAACTTATACAACAAAGCCAATGTTAAGGTTTTGGATTATTATTTGTATAATATAAAGTTTTGTATCGCATTGATTTTTAATTGTTACTAAAAACATCACAAATTTTTAGTTTAAAAATGTAGATGTAATTTTTCGTACATAGATAGATCAGATCATTTTCAGGTAAAACAATGCTTAAATTTCATTTTCATTGTGAAAACTTTCCTTCAATTCGCTTCACTTCTATATAACATTTTATCTGTATTAAATTACATTCAAAAAAGCTTAATAACAAAAAATATGGCATGACCATGCACGATGAGTTGTAAAATAGTTATATTGAATTGATAAAATAAATTGGTCACATGACTCCATTGACCCTGCTGAACTGAACAGGTGCTGGGTTCGATTACCGGTCATTTGTGTGATGAACATATTCGTTGGTTTGAGTGTATTTATATCATTGTAAAAAGTAATATGTAAGTATATTTATCACTAGTGTTAGCCATAACACATGCTGACCTAACTCTAGCATCAACCATATTTGATTCGTGAAACCCATATATATTAACACAACTAACTTATTTGATGTAACTAATACTCGGAGTGAATTTAATTTAAAAATTGTATAGCAGGATAAAAGCGCTTTTTCACAAATGGAAATATTGAAAAACGTTCCAATCTAGATATGTTGGTGGTCGGGCATGCAATGGAACACTAGACAGCGTGTGTTGACAAAAAAAACTATAAAAGTTTACGTATATGCAGCCGAAAACTACTGTCATTACTTGATATATGCATTAGGGACATAAGCACGAAAAAAGTCACATCGGTTTTTCTTGGTAAAACTTCAAGTTGTTTTTAATTATGGCAGTGGTTTCCGAGACATCATTATTATTAAAAAAACATGTTAAATCATAAAATCCAATATTTAGTTGTTTTACTTTTTATTTAACAAATTCCAACAATCATAGTTTGTTACATCTAAACATTATTAATCCTACAACAAATGTAATTTACATAACATTAACAGGACCCAAGTAAAGGCATTGATAGACAAGTTAATTTCCATTAAATATCTCGTATATTCAATTTGTCTTTAATGTCCGATATAAAAGTATTAATTAAATATTCCATAATCCCTTTCTTACCTTTTAAGCCGAAATTGAATTGCAAATTTGATCAATTCAAATTCAATACTACATAACAGTCTGAGTACCGGCATACCGTAGAATTACATTGACACATTACACCACTTGGCATAACAAAGCCATCAACACGAAACCTACCTGTTGGATCACTTGATATTCCACTCGATATAATTAATTGTATATAATAAGTTAAATAATTGTCTTACTATCCATGGAAAATAATCATTTTTTGCTGTTTTCAACAAGTTTATTTCTATTATTTAATAGTAACCCGACGTTGACTGGCTAGCACTAAATAAACTACAACCGACAAGCACCTAGAATTAGTATGCTTTATTGAATATAGTATAGTATTATATGCCTATGGTATATAATACCAACAACTAATAATTTAAATACTAACACACTTTTATGTAGTTTTTTATATGGTTTTGCCAATATTTGTCTTTGATTATTTAGCTTATAAGTTAAAATTAAGTTCAATAGTTGACTGTTTGTGCCAGAATAAAAATAAATTGTTAATTTTATTCAAATTTATTTAATGAAACGTCAGTTTTAAATAATGTTTTTTGGTGTAATAAGTGTTACTTGATAATCTCAAATAATAATAGCGTAATGAATTTAAAAGTAAGATTATTTAAATATATTACCTACAAATATTACATCTCAAAGCTCCAAATCACTTTAATTTTGGATGTATATATAAATTGTACTAGTTTAAAAAAATTACGCTCTCTATAAAATCAAATTTTAAATTATCTTTAAACATCGAGCGTGTAAGATTCATCACCACTTCAATTTAAAGATTAAAATAAAATTACTAGTTTTCAAGAAACTTAGACACATGAGTGAAACAAATCAGTATTGCAAACTCTTTTTATTTCAGCGCAATGGTCCGTTTACAATACAATTGACAAATTCTAGTTATTCGAAATATGTTTGTTTAAATGATAAAAACATTACATTTATATAACTATAATTTATCTATACGTTCACTAAAATAATGTAAACAAAATCGAATTCTCTCTTACACCAAGCTTTGATAACATTATCTAAATAAAGCGAAAAGCTTTACGTGCTAACTAATTATTTACATCTTTTGAAATAGCATCTCTTCTTTGCACTAATTACTAATGTGCTGTGACCATGAGCTTTAAAGCTGGACTTACATAAAATGGAATGTCCATTGTTAAGGCATTATGCTTACAAAAGTCTTGCTACATAACTCATGGTCTCACGAACACATTTAGCTCCACAGATGATAAAGCCTACAAGTACCAAATAATGTCCGATTTCCTAGATTTTCATTGAATGAAAATTCTTTTACTTCACGACTAGGCTTTATGAAAAAGAGCTACACATTCAATTGACATTACAATTTAGTTTTTTATTTAATCTTTGGAGCCTATTTAGACTAGAGACACGTTAGAACACTCAATTGTTTTATATATCAGTCTATATTAATACTTTATGACCTTGTACTATAATAACAACTACTTATTTACTTTAACACAGTTAATTTAGATATGTTGTCACAGACATTCGGCATTTTAAAAAAGTATTTACAATAAAACCGTAAATGAAATTTATTGATATTCTATTATTTATGGTTTTTGACAGCCAATGGTAAAAGAATTGGAATGATTATGTGTCTGAGGCCACGGCCAACTAAGGACAATTCTAGTTGCTTTGGATTATTTGGCGCTACCGGATTAACATTACTTTCAGTACAAAAATATTTAAATTATTCGTGTACACCATTTAATTTAAATATCTTAGGAGATATCAGAGTACAGAGTAAAATAATGAAGAAGTACCGCAAGTATTTGCCCTGAAGTCTAAAATATATGCAATTAAAAGTTTTACATAATTTTAACTTACATTAAAGATAAAAAAAAATTACTAGGATATATAAATCAGCGCTCCCATTAAAGATTAGACAAATAGGATAATTCTATATTTTTTTCTTCGATTCATAGTCCAATGTAAATATCAATTTAAATACATGTTTTAAATGTGGGCAAAACATTTTTTAAGAACAGTTAATTCTATTATTATCTACAGTTAAATATCATTTCTTTATAGTTTGAAAGTAATATCGTATTCTCTCTATTGTAAAAGTAATTAATTCAGAATTCATGCCATTCCAACATCAAAGAATATTTTGCCACAAAATCTAAGACATTGTATCTATGACGAGTAATGAGATCAAAAAGCCGAACGCAAAACGATCCCTCGAGACGGCACCGTTGTAGTCTTGTAATCTGAAATCTAACAAAAAAATTCTATAGATATTCTTTTAACAATTCTTTACAAATTATAATATTATTTTACGTCTTTATAAGAATTATTAAAATTAAATAATAAATGGTTAATTATCCTAAAACATAAGAAGACGTGTTCGGTTAGAACAAAAGCGGGATGAAACCATACTTATTCAGGTCAATGTAATAGTTAATAAATCAAAATTTTAATTAAAAGTTAGCTTACGAGCAGTATTGGTAAGTGGTTGAAGCGTGCGACACTTATCCGTGAATCTATACGTTCTATTCCAAATGTACAACGATAATTTGTTTCTTTCTATGTAATTAACACTTACTCCTACGGTAAATATATGTTTTAAATGTATCTAATATCGTGTAAGACCGGCATATAACGGTCGTAGCTTATGGTCGCGAATATAAGAAATAAAATAAGTTAGGATGAGATCCGAATGCGATGACTTGGTTAGCGTGTATGTTTACAGTGGCGAACAAAGGGTGCACGGGTTGTGATGAACATATTTATTAGCTAGGTTGGGTATAATATATAAAGAATATAGTGTGTATATGTAGTTTATCAGTAGTGTTTCTAGCCCATAACACAAGATATAATACGGGGGTTTTACTTTGAAACTTAGTGGCCGAGTGTGAAAGGTAATATATAAATTGTATCGAGAAATGATGTTAATAGATCAAATGTTCTGTATTTAATTATGTGTACTTGGTTAAACCATTCTATGTATAACTTATTAACACGTACGTATGCAGTCGGTAAAACATCTCTAATGGTAGATTAACGATCAGTTAACAGTATTACACAGTAAAATGTAATAACTTATTAGTAATCTATTGTAAGATGTAAGAAAGCATTCAGTTTATCCGTAGTGGACTAAAAACCTTTGCCTTTTTTATATTATACTTATAATAAATGAAAAGTAACTGTTAGCTTTTAACGAACGAGGATAAATATATTTTTTTTTTACATTCTAAGTTGTTCGCCGGTTTTTTCAACAATAAATAATATATTAGAACCTTTTCGTGAAATCGTAATTTTAAGTGAATTTACCTTGAGTACCAAATGGTGTACTTTCCGATGCCTTGTCCATCATAATGTTAAGCCTCTGTACAACTGTTGATAATGTTTATTTAATTAAATATATTTCATATTATATAATATCTATCTACGTGGTTTTGTTTAACTGGCAAACTAGATCCTAGATTCTCAGCTCCCAAGTTCGTCGTAATGTAAACATGTAATGACTTTTCTGCACATATATACACACTACCCACATTACTATTATTATATATACAATATAAATCGATTACTAATAAACTTGTATAACCTTTTAAAAATTATATATTACGGACATGAAATTAATTGAGCCACCTGGAGTAATATAAAACAGACGTGTTTTGAAATAAGAGGCGTACTTTTAGCAATAATTATGTTATTATAGGATTGACAGAAAGATATATGTCATTTCTTGTATTTTATTTAAGTCGAAATTCAATGTATTTGATAGGTTTACAATAAATTGTATAGTAAAATTACACACTTAAGTTATTTAAACAGTATAAAGCCATACGAAACATGATTCATACCATTTTTATTTTCCATAGCAGGAGGAGACATAGCTGTAACATAATATGTAATTAAATATCAGTATAAGTTAAATAAAATATAAGATATTCCTTTAATAAGCCGTCTATACATTCAAAGAACATTAATTTTGACCGTATTTCACAATACTTGTATATTTTTCTCACTGGTCAAAGGTCAATAAATACCCGTTACTCACGATATAATTTAATGGTGCCTTCGGTGTCTCCTAGTGAATTTTTAGACACGCATTTATAAGCTCCGTAGTCACTGCTTTTAATTCTTCTGAGTGGAAGTCTTAATATAGAACGATAGGTGCCCGCAATCCTCTGTGGCTCCAGGCTTCCACCTACAATCATTACCTTCATTATCTTTAAACTGAAACGTACGCGATTTCTACGTAAATCCGATTGTTTTCCCTACACCATTAACATTGCTTTAACAATCAGTTCAAGAGATTCTTATCTTTTTTTTTAATCACAATAAATACTATATATACTAAAAAGTAACTTGTACTTTGTACTTGAATAATATTAATTTTAATAACATTTGTTTAATATTAATGATTTATTAATAAATGTATAGCAATTATTTGTATACCCGATAATGCATTTATCGTGTTCCCAGTTACGTTAAGAGTGACAACGTAAATAATAACAACAAATACATATTAATCGTTATGAGGCTATTTTTATATATAAAAATACAGCTTGAAATCTTCAGTTTTGTTGATCAGAAAATTGTGACAAAGGATTGGATTCTAGGATACATATTGAGGTTTCACAAACACACTGACCTAGATTCACACATCACAATATTATACACCCGCATCTCATACATTATCGCGATAAGCATTGCATTTCGACTGTCATGCAACACATTGCAAAACTTTTCATTGTATATATTAATTTACCAAGTACATCGAAGTAACACCACTTTGTGGAAATATTTTCCATAAGAAGAAGTCTCATGCCTTCAATGTACTGTTGCTAACTAGTAAATTTTAAGATTTATAAATCTTAAATAAGATAGTGTATGGCATAGATAAAAATCGTTCCTCGGAGAAGGCTTTTACATTCGTAGGCCTATTTAAAAATATACAACCTTGAGTTATTGTTAATTCGTATTGAACGGCTAGAATAATAAGAATTGCTCCCTTTCATATATTTATTTATAGCTGATATTTACACACGATTTTATGTTGTATTAGAGTATTGAAAAACTATAATTTAAGATTAATCGCTAAAAAGATAAGCTTTGATGATGTATGAATATAGTTATATTAAAACAATCGTGGTTGTTTTTAATCACTATTTATCAAAGAATCATACCAATAGGAACTATTTCTCCGTCCTCACGACTCCAGTAGCTGACGGGTTTGGGATAGGCTTCCGTCTCGCACTCCAGCACTAAATCTGTGCCAAGCGCCGCGCCAACTAATTGGTTTCGTATTGTTATCACCGGTGGAACTGGCGAAGAATGTATGAGCCGTGAGCGTGGGTAATTTCATTATTAAAATACCACAGATAGTCCTTTATAATTTTCACAATTTAAATATAACCTATAAGGTTATTTTAAATAGTCACGTAAAACAATGAAAAATAGATAAAACATAAATTAAAAAATTACAATACAAACCATATTATAAAGTACTAATATTGAACACTATTTGTAAATTATTACTTACATTCAACGGTGAGCATTATTCTTTTGCTTACAGAGGGCGGAACACCGTTCGAAGCTATGCATAAATACGGCCCCGCGTTCTGTCTGCTTACCCGGCTAATATTTAATACGGGGCCCTCCAGTGACGTTACTGCAACATTATACATATGTAGCAAAGTAAAATCTTTTTATTCATGAAGGTGCATTGGACCATTTTAAACGGCTTAAATCTAAATGATTCTACGTGTGTTCGTACGCGACCAAGCCAAAAAGAAGCTGGTATGAATCAGCTTGGTAACTGCTTAACGTATATGGACATATAAGATATTTACATAGAAATGATAAGATTCTAACACGGCTTATTATTTTTCGCTTGTGTGTATAATTTAGGACTTAATCAATATGGTGAGAGAGTTTATCGTCGTAATGACAAATTAAACGTGCAGGGTGAACCAATTTAGCCTGGCTAGAATACAGTCCATTAACAGATGTGTAGGCTATTTGTAGCATTACCTTGCGAACCATTAGCTAAAGGGATAGTCTTGGAATGTTCTCTACGCCAGTTTATCTGTGGCTGAGGTGAACCAGTTGCCGCACATGTAAGGCTTATAGATGCCCCTTCCCGAACTGTTTGGTCTGTACTTGTCCCGCGATCCATTATATCCGGTGGCACTGGTAAATATTATAATAGACACATTTTATAATGGATATATTATGCATAATACTCCTGTAATAAACCTTTAATAAAAGTATACGTCATATATTCATTTGAAATCTTCATCATATTCTACTACGTCGGCATTAGCATTGTATTTAGTAAACGCTGGTATGATAAAGCATGTAACATGGTATTACTATTCATCATATTATACTAACATATTCAGTTAATAATATTAAGCGTATGTATATTTACTTTATCAACACTCTTAACATAATAAAACTGATAATTATTTATGCTTTTGTAATGGAAACAAGCAGAGCCTTTTTTTTTAATAAAATATTTTTAAGGTTATAAAACTCTTTAAAAAAAGCCTTTTAATTCACAACACAAAGTGATTGGAACATTTTATAATGATTGCAGTTTTCTGAGTTTGTTAACTTTTATGACAACTGCCAGTAATGTAATTGAAGATTCACATAATCTTTTAAATTTCTAGGTTTTTTTTGATTAAATTTTTATAGCAATTTATACGCAAGCACAAGTATAGTGTGCCATTAGATTGCCGAAGACGTTATAGGTCGACCAGATTTTATAATCAATTTTTTTTTTTTAATTTGAAATATTGTAAACATACCAACAATATCTAAATATCCGAGTTGACTTTTCATAGGGTCCGTATTAATTTGACACATATACCATCCCCTGTCGGTCTCTCGCAGTTCCCGGATGTGTAGGAACCATGTCCTGTGGTCACTGTGGGTTACACCCACTCGTCTACTCCGTGAAATCACGTGAGTGTGAATTGTCAGAATCGTTTGGGTATCCACACGAAGCCATGCCACCTATAAAAAGGCTTTAAATTTGAATATAGAATACTTTTCTTCTATGCAGTAATAGACAGACGCAGTATTGGTCTCGAAATACGTTTCAGACCATCGTTTGGAACCTTGTTAAATGAAATCGCTGGCTTCAATATTAATGATCGAAATGGATTTAATACGCTCTTATTGTTAACACACAAATCAGTGTAAAAAATACAAACTTATATTATGTTGTTGTAAGTATTGATGCCAGGGAACTAATGTGAAAACTAATTTACCTAGGAAAAGGTATTTCATAGGAAAGGCTTTGAATATTCAGACCGGGTAGCAAAATTAATTGAACCTCACATCAAATTCCATACATTTTAAGCAAGGTCATAAAATAAGTCAAGAACCTTGGTTGTAGGTATCGTTATTTTTTTCTGGGAACTATTGCACTAAAAGAAAAGGGGATTTTAATGATACATTTATATGTATACTCTCATTCATCAACTTTAAGAAGTAAAATATATTTATGTTATATTTTTTATGTTCTTATAGGTAAACTTATACTTCCTTAGTTTTTTTAATTAACACAATTTTAAACTTATATAAACCTGACGAAAAAGCTATTCGAAAGAACCTAAATTTTAAAGTTATAATGACAGATAAGAAAGCTTTGTAATTTCGCATAGCTTCAGCATCTTTCGAAGTCAACAGTGCTCAAGTTGCAAGTAGTTTGTATGCACATAATCTGTATACTTTAGTGTTCAACACGTTGTTTAAAACCTCGTTGCGAGTGATTCCAGAGGGTGTAGTTTGAGTACTTTAACAATATGCAGAATCTTAAGTGCTTTTATTGGACAAAGCTGCAGCTTAGGATTGTTCTCTTTGGATGTTTGGAACTGCTTCATATTAAAAGTATGGTGATTTCCCAATCATACATTATATTAAGTTATTAGGCACAGAAATCTACTCTTTTAAAATTTCAAAATTTTAAATTCGTATTCTATTATTGTGTATCTAATAAATTGTTTCTTTCGATCAATTTGTAAGCAAAAAAAAAGTAAATGCATTAAGCAATAATTCAAAATATTTTTTTTTACAACGCATGTAATTATAAAGGACAATGTAAATTTAAAAATGGTCGTTATCACAGGTGACAATTGCTTATACGTTTACGTATTACGTACGTAGAAATAATATTCCAAGCCAAGCGGCATACAGAATTGAAACAATATATTTCAAATAGTTCTGTAAGTATGACTACAATACTTACAGTTATTGGTTTGAACCAATATTGTATCTTTAAACTGTCTGAAATGTTCCGTAATAGAAAATTTATTGATCTGTAGACTAGCGATTTCTCTACTGTTACTTTTTTATAAAGGATTTTTGACTTCTAATTGCTAATACGACATCACAAGTGTATATAGAAACTAGAACCCGAGTCCCGAGTTCGACTCCCGGCATTGTTAAGAATTGTGTGATAAACATACTCACTTCGATAATCATTTTAAATTCGTATGTAATATATATATTGATTATCAGTTGCACAAGCTATAATTTAGTTATCTTGTGGCAAACCAACCGTGTATGTTCTGTATATGTGTTATGCCGCATTATTCTAAAACGCGTCTGATCTTAAGCTTACTACCATACTAGAATTTTTCAATGTGTACTAGTATAACTATTATATAAAATTGATTAACAGCTTTTTGTTTTTTTTCATAAAACTATTTAAATTGAAGTAGTTGCATTTCCAAATTCTACAATTACTATTGTAGACATTTACTGAATTTAAAAACGTCTTACAGTTTGAAAATTCTAAGCGGTAGCCAAACACAAAGCCATTACTACAACATCGAGGGAGATAAAAGGATGCACCTTGTACGTGGAGAGGTTATGCACGGCGCACGCCAGCACTGCCTCGCGGCCCAATGGTGCGGTCACGTTTTCTATCGGCCCGCTGAAACCAGGCTCGTCTGCAACAAACATTTTAAAAATACATTTCCTGAATTCCAATATAAATTTAACGAAACTTTATAGAAAACATAAATAAACAAGGTAAAGTACAAAACAACGTAAAATTATTATAAGAAACTATATAAATATTATTTATATATATATATATAAATGGAGGAATAAGGAATAAGGATAATTTCTATTGTATACAAAATATAACCGGGGATAACTGATTAAATGATGATTTATATAAAAAATGAGGTTGGTGATAAAAGGGTGAAAATTTAGAGTTGTAAGTATTTTTAATGCCACTTTAAAATTAAATTAAAACAAAAAAAAACCTCAGAAAATTAAAAAAAAAATTTAAGAGCCAAAAATAGATTCTTTGAGCTGATTCTTTGGCATTAAAAAATACATACAACCCCTTAATGTTTATGATCATTTTTTCATCCCGCTCGTTAACTGATCAATCGTCATTAAAATAGTTATATAAATAATTTGTTTGCCGGTTCAGCTTGTATAAGATAAACTTATAACACACGTGAGTCATTAATTCCAAGTAGTCCACACGTTTGTGAACGAAGGTAATGGAAACTTGCTTTTTTTATACCATATTTTATTATAGGGAAAGAATTATACCTACTATTATAGTGAATGCATTTGCTTAATAGTAACATATAATGTGCTTCGCAGCGTAGTTAGATAACGTAGCACTTACGTAGCAAGATCGTAGGTACGTCACGGTCGTGTATTTTTTTTCTTTATTGGTAACATACAGCGACATTAATAATATGTACATAAAAAAATTGTTTCTAAAGATATATGAAGGTCACCGTGTTTTACCGTGTAAATGGGAATATAAGGGAAGGAAATTAAATATATGAATATTATATAAAATATATCAACAATTGACGGTTTTTATAGTAAAAATATACTTTATTATTTAGCTAAGGATATTTTTAAGTATATACGCATGTTGGTTTCACAATTCATTGTAATTTAGATTTTCGTTAATGATTATGATGTAAAATTAATAAAATACAAAAATAATGTCCCTGTTCCCTAATATCGTTACAGCTTTATGACTAATGTTAATTATGAAATTTACCGATCACCTTTTTTGACATCAAAAATCAAGACCGCGGGGTTTTTGATATTATTATTATTATATATTTTTAGTATATGCATTTACTATTATATACAATAATAGTTGAAATTGTATTTATTTATATACATATTTTACACATAAAATTGTGTCAATAATTTCCTTGTTATGTACGAACCCTAGTAGCTTTACATGTTTAAGGCTACTAGGGTTCCAAAATAAAGCCGTCTGATAGGATACCCACAACAAACTCTCAGATTTTCAAGTGTTTTTTTTATATATTTGTGCTTTAAATTGCATATCTACTATACACGATATATAATGTTAGAGACGAGAATATAAGTTAAATTATGTTAAGTTGACCACAAACATAAGATTACACGAGCAAACTCTCCCAAAATCAATTATTCAAATTGAATCGTTTCAAAGTTGTAAATAATAAACAATACAAAGTAAAAACAATAACAAAAGCCCCTAGATCCTAGGTAAACTAAGAGAATTATTTTATCATTGAAGCTTCTTGTGGCTCAAAGGTTAAACTATCTATAAAGCATTGCCCTTTTTCATTTAAAAATAGAAAATCAGGTGTTCTATTATATTTTATTTTTGAATTTTTCAGACTAGTTTTTCTATATATCCATAATTAACTGTACTAGAAATAAGATCGTGGCCTGTGCTACCAATAATATAGGAGTTTCAACCATTATTAAACTGCAGTATTTCATAATATCCATCAAACATTTTATTCGTTTTTTTTTTAAATTAATTTTATTCGATGAAATCGGATTCTTAAGTACTCATGACATAATAACGATTTAAAACAATCTTTTATTATTAATTAATTATTTAAGGTCTCAAGATTAAGTGTTTGTTTTAAAATATTATTATACTTTAACGTTTAATCTTGTGTAAAACAGCATAAATAGCCAAATAAAAAATATTTCAGGATAAATGTCCCCAATTCAGCTGCCTGAACTTTATTAATTTACCAATTTGTATATAAAACTAAACATATTTATAATCTTTACTCATTATATTTACGTCAAATTTTTCATTGTAATATCCAGCGAAAATATTATTTCAGATTTCTAGAACCGTTAGACTTACACGCTTCAATAAGCAACACACGCAGAAGTGTGTCTCCGCTTTCACGTTTATAAACTTCATTTTTTAAACGTATTTTACGAACATTCAATTTAAGTTTATTATTTTAGCAGCATGTAATATGTAGGCTAATGCAAACCCCTAAATTTCTTGATTTTAGGCTATGCCCTTGCGTTAAGCATTAACTAGCTGATTACCCGGCTAGCGGTATTATTGCCAAACACTTTCAAATAACGGGCTGATTAAATTAGCTCCATGGCACGCGATACCAAATTATGAATTGAGGTCAAAACATATCAGATGTATTGAAAAATCTTTGACATAATTAAGCAGCCGTAAGAGAATAATTAATTCAACAATAAAAATCTAAAACTTAATTAGAACTTTTACGTATAATTTTAAAGATTAGACGAAGAAGATGTAGAAATGAAACAGTAAAGAAGCACTGGTGATGTTTATATGTAGAATATAATATAGATATGGAAGTGAAGAGGATAGTTATCCATCGTAGTTACGGACGGCATTTTGAAATGATTTGGCAAAGTGGAAAGAACAAATTTAATGAGGATAGACAGACACGACAAAATCAGTGTGGATGATGATGAGGGCAAAATTAGTAGGCCTGTTCGTACTTGTCAGCATTGAAAGCCGACATGCAATCGCAATTTCATCATAGTGGAGGAAGCAAGAGTGGTATGCACAAACAATTGAGACATTATATCACGCCAGTTTTAGTTCAATATTTTCTATGTGTTTTAAATGTTTGTTTAAGTCGCACTTCAATTCAAACACAAAATATCTTCATTCAAGTAGATATAAACAAATATTTGAATCGTCATTTTTTACCATTATTGTTCAATCTCAGGACTAAAACCTTTTTTTTTTTAATTTTATATTTATTTAATTATTATATTACTATTTATTGTACGAGATAATTATGACATTAGAAATTGAACAACAAAACAAAATTATAAATAGCCAGTGATAAAAGGAACAAATAAAAAGAAATTAAAATAGTTTATATGTAAAAAGGTTTTAGTCCTGAGACTGAACAATTATTAAATGAAAAAAAAATTGCTAAAAGCGATACCGCGGCCGCCAGTTGCTCAGCTTATTTTTGGTTTTATTTGTATTAATGCAACGAAGTGCAAATAAAAAAAATCATGTATATTTTTATATAATCGTATATTTTCTTGTAAGTAAATACAAAGTTATATATGCTAATCCACAGACACAACAAGATATTGGTATGAACAAAATAAAATAAAAAAAAACATTATTCAGCATTTTATTAACGTTTATTAACTGGTACTGTGGAATCTTTAGTTTTCATTAGTTCCATGTACCTTCACCTTATTTCTATTGCATTCGAAAATAGCAAACCATAAGTAATATTGGTTAGAAACTTATAACTCACAAACGCGAAAGTTTAATAACTGAGTGTCTTTGTCCTCCAACAACTATGAAGAAGCTTAAAATCCCAATTTTCTTATATACAGAAATAGCTGTACAACAAATGTATCAAGCGTCTTTAGATCGTTAAATCCAAGATTACCTATTATACCGCAATGAAAAAATAATTCACACGTAAATTTATATATGAAGGAAAGGTAAGCGGTAAAAAAATTGCGTTACAAATATTTACTCTGTAATCGAAATATTGATGTGGCTTTATACTGATTGTTGTGTAACGTTTAAATGTTAATTTTTTTTTACATTTAACGGCTGTATTTTATTACTAGTTAACCTTGGCGACGTTGTTCGCGTGTAAATGTGAAAAATTTGACCATATGCATAACTACGTCATTCGAGAATAATTTCTCGGTTTTTCTTAACGGTTCTGGTTTCTGAGTAGTTTCAGAGATTACCCTACATATTATTTAACTTTTTCAGAAAACTACGTAAATGTATTTAATAGAATGATTATCTCTGGACAATGTTCGGGGAAGAGGCCTGTGATGTATATAAATAAATATGTTTTTAGTTTATTTATTTATTTTATGGAAACAAAACAGACACATCACAAAAATACAACAACAGAAATAGATATATGACAAAAATACGGAGGCATCCTAAAACGAAAAAAATAGAAAAGTATTAGACAAGCGGAGAGATCTGGTTGGAACGTTAAAATCAATTAGATAGAGGAGCTCGTATGAAGTCAGCAAAAAAGGGAAACGGGATATAAGATTTTCAGGACACTTATATCTATTTAAAACAAATCCCATACCTTATTCATACTTAATTTATCATTAAATTAAAGACAACAGTAACTTAACATAAGAATTTTACTCTTGTATAGTTTATACACGTGAACCGTGTATAATATTCCAAAATTCTATCGTATATTAATGAAGCGAACTGATAGGTTGTGAACGTTAATATAACGGTTTGTAGAGTTAAAACGTTGCTCGTTAGTTCCGGAGTTGTCACCGACAAATTGCAGACCCGGAACTTCCGTGACACCCCTAATTGACTGCCTTCTTTACTGATATTAACGAAATATAGGTGTGATAATAACATAATTCTGATATATTGTCACGAGCTGGTTAAATTATCGAAGCGCTAATCCGGCTTCCTATTGATATATACTGTACTTATGTTATCGATTTAAGTTTTGTTCAATTGCTAAGAACGGTTTCGTCGCATTGGACGTCATATGTTAGAATATTAGTGACTGAAATAGAAGCAATGGTGGATATAAACTATTCGTACAAACCTATTGGTAAAGATACCCTAGGCTTGGATAAAAGTATTGGTCTGTAATTTTGTTTGGGTTATAACCTCCGCTTTGTATGCAACGTGTATTTTGTGGTTTTTTTAACTCACATTTATAACTAGATAGCTTTTTTGTTTCTGCGATACAAAACTGTATTAATTAATATATAGACTGGCTGTTTGGAAATGTGACAAGGGTATTACTAAAAGAAATATAGAACAAAATAAGTACAAGGTATAAATTAAGATGACCTTAAAGAGCTGATTTCTGATCTTTAGTATGCTTTGACTGATTTAATCATTATATATACTGTAGGCGTAGGCTTTATGCAACAATCGTTCACTTTTATCGTGTTTTTTTAAATATAAATAAAAATATTGGTATTTATAATAAAATACTGACTTTTAAAGTAATTTATTTATATTGTGTGACCTACAGACTTACCTACATATGAAATGTAAGCTGCTTACGATCATACTGATAATTTAAGTGTCTCGGGTTTTAGGCCTAATACCGTGGTAATCTTAATTAGTTAAGGTCATTTCTAGTGTTATCAAATGTAGGAATATATTCAAACAACATTAACATTATTGTTATTATTATATTAACAAAATTAAGAATAACCTTTAACAATTAAAACCTCTAAAACTTAAGACTTTTGAACATTTTTCTTGCCAAGGTCTGTATATAATATAAGAAAACAATATATAAATCTAATATGAATCAATATAAATATCCTTTTAAGGTAATATTATAATTATTAAAAAATCACTATGTATAGTACTTGCGCTTTGACAGAGGTAAAAGTGATACCTAGAGACACCTATTTTATCGTATTTTGTCTTTGAGTTGTTGATTTTTATTCGCAAAATGAATCGATGTGAAAAATGTCAGTTTTCTTGAGTAGAGGATCTTTATACGTTCTTATCTTGTATTGTGTAAGAGTGACTGTTGAAATTTAAAAAAAGATTAGACAGTAATATACTAACGTGTTGTTGCATCCGTAGTGCTGGCCAGTAGCCAATCGAGAACCAGCAGAGACAATAACATATTACCAATCTTCACAATACTCGAGTTATGTCGAAAAGTCATAATTACACTTTAAATATATTTATCACAAAAAGTTAACGATTTGTATGAATTTTTACTGAGATCCTAACTACATACAATCACCAAATAGGCCTGGAAGCGAAAACAAAACACATTTTAAACGTTCCAACGTACACGCAATGAAGTGATTAAGCCACGCAGTGTTTTTTGTAAATAAGGAATACACGTGTTCCGTGAAAAGTTTGTGTTTAGATTTGCACTAGGCTGTACGGCCACTCGGTTCGAAGGTTTATCACATACTGAATAAGGGATGGCAAGGATTGCATCGGCGCGGCGCGAAAGCCTGCCCCCTAAAGCCGTCTCTTTCACCTGAAGCGCAATTTAGGTGCGACATGAGAAAAGCCTTTTTGTTGAGATACTTGTCTTATTATGCGATTTATATAGGTACCCACCCTCAAGGGAATTTGATATACTTTGATTAAAATTTCGATATATATTTTTAGCACTTTCTTGATTTGAAATATACACGATTAATACAAAGTTACGTTTGTATAATATTGAATTAAACCTTAAAAAAACGAAGAATACGACGTTGTGTAGTTATTAATATTTAAAATAATAGAAACTCTAAGTTCATTTAAAAATTAAGAACGCTGAGCGTCAAGTAACTCCTTACCGTAAAGGCGGTTGTTAGACGGCTTCTCAACTATATTTGTTTGCTTTGCGGTTGTAATAGACACCATTCGCACGTGGACTAACTATTTTCTTTAAACACAATCGTTAGTGAGAAACCTTTTAAAAACACAAGGAACCTTTTGTGTTTCTTTTTAATTTGTTGGGCGATTATATTATCGCTATAAATTAAATGTTAACAAATCAAGTAATTTATAAGGTGAAATAAATTTATTTAAATACAATATTGTTTCTTTTAATTTTATTGCAATACTTTTTACCACTTATTTTATTCAGTTTATTAAATATACATTTAATTTTATTAATAATAAGACATAAATTAAAATACGATTGTATTTAAAACTAATTATAGCTACTGAAAATATCTAGCTACAAACGTGTAACATTTTTGTTCTTGCCGTACCTACACGTATTGATAAAACCGTAAGTTTCATCTTGAGTAAGCAATAATCTAACACCAATAATGTTTTGATTTGAATCCTTAACAACCTGGTATGTGACCCTTCCTGGTGTTAATTACGTGATAAAGACACAGAAATAAATATTAAAATTTCACGAAACGAATCGAAGGAACTCTTTGAGTTATAACATCACTAGGTTACCTTATAAAAGCAGTATCAAGGTTATTTCAAAGTTCTTGTAAGCTTTACAGTTTTGAAAACTATTCTTGATATTTGCTGAAATATTTAATATTGATGTTGCAAAGTTCAAGCCCAAGGGCTCTGCAAAATGCGGTAGTTTTTCTAATATACGCGAACTCGGTTTGTCGAGTTATCTTTAGCTATGAGAATATTTTAATACTTTTACACAGAGTAGCGGAAGTTTAGAATTCAGAGGCATTTTTTGTCATACGGCTTAAATTGTAAATATTAAACTCACATGTGCCGTCATAAATATAATTCAAACCAAAATCGATCATGTTTTATAAAAAGAGATTATATTTTATATCATATTAAAATCAAATATTTCAATGTAAGCGGAGACCTTTTTTCAAAAGCTCCTTTTGTTGTGGGCTGACTAAAGCTTTATTAAAACAATATTGAAAATTTTATAGAAACCTAATTTTTGTAAAAAAAATCTGTTTCTCTGCTCATCTGAAATGAAATACTTTGCGTATGTAGTATGTCTAGTATTATCTATCATATAGATTTAGGTTAAAGGTAGAATGTGTAAGAACCTTGCAACTCTGGGTGCTTCTAATCTTATTTCAGTCATGGTGTAGTTTTCGCTACCACACTGCTGTATGAGTAATTTTTTCCTACAACATTCCAAAACAAAATGATTACCAAACAACAAATTAAGACGATAAGTAAATGGACATATTCTATGTGTAGAAATATATTTAAGAATCACGTTAAATTCAAATAGTTAACCTTCAACTCGTTAGAACATGATAAATTATAGTGGTATCAATAAAGTGCCATTAATTCGAAATAGCATTTCGTTTTCCTCACAAACACTATTTACAAAGGCATTGAAAAGTAGGCCCAGGCCCGTCGAACTTTTTAAGCAGACTTTATGTGACAGGTAGTACCGGGCTATTACTGTAAACTAGGAAACAAGACGTTAACTCCCCTACTTTAGAGTAATATTAGGATATCGTTAGCGACTTCGTTCGATAATGCCTAATATTGTTAAACTATACCAAATCGCTAATAATAGTGTTAATTACAAAAATTAAAGACGTAAGTACTGTATATACGGGACCTCGTACAAATATTGAGTAGACTATTATAGTATGAATAGTAGAAGTATACTAGTAATTCGTATTATTCTATGGTATCGGTAGTTATTGGGGCTTAAAGATTTGACGAAGTTATAAAATTAGACTCAGACTTTTTTTCATTACTGTATATAATAATAAAGCAATGCCTCGTTTGACAAGCACAAAGTAATAATAGGGGCTTAAATATGAAATGATGAATGAACGATTACACAATAAATCAATGGACGAAATGTGATAGGTAAAAATATTTTCTTCGCTAGAAATAGACACGATAAATAATTTAAACGTTTTGTATTTAGTAAACGCGATTCTAGAGATGAACGTTTCCGTATTACTGATACCGGGAGTTTTTTTTTTACAAACTTTCGAGGCCCGTTTAAAATAAAAAATATAATGTTAACAGTTAATATTTTCATAATACACAAGTAAACTTAGTAAACAGTCGCGTTTGTGCTTTGCTGGTTAGGACGGGACTGACGACTTTCAAACAAATTCAATTCCAATAAAAGCGGGAAACGGGCCATTTGAATCCTTGGAAAACGGGTTCCCGCGCTGCGTAACGGCTGCCGCGGCCAAATGGTTGTCAAAAGGCATATAATTGGCCTGTTTTCGCTTTACCAAAAGTTGTACGCATCTGTTGTGCTTCCATTACTAATTTGATTTGTTTATGACATAAGTTATTCTCATTTTAATAGTCACCTGACGATATATAATCTAAACTCTGAATACGAAATGCTAACCTCGTTTTCTGATAGACTTTTAAAAAATCACACCGCTAATTTTCAATTTTGGAACGTTGACACTATCTTAATTTAAAACGGATATAATTAGAATTGCCTATTATAAGAGTATCACTGTCAGATAGATTAATTGTTTCATCAGGATACATGGCTTCGCAATATGCCTGTAACTTATGTCGTGTATGTCACGAATAGTGCTGTGCATTCAGTCTGTCACGCATTTATTACCCCTTGACGTAGTGATTTATACATCCCTTGGATTAAGTGTTGTATGCCTGCAGAAGAAATATTAGAACGCAGTACAAAAACTAAGAATAATTTGACTCATTCTAATACTGTGTTTTTTAGTATTACTAAGGCAGTAATGTTCATTCGAACTGTCAAAATTATGTCCGCTTTTGACAGTTTGAATCTACCACGTACCTAGCTACGCGTACCTAGCTAAATCTTATATTTATAATACGGTATACGGTATAACGGTCAGTTAAAATCATTAAAATAATTAGTCAATATTCATTACTTTTTAATGTATCTGATATAAACTGCTAATTATTAATACTTATGTTTATTTTTAATAAGTTCTTATATTTTAATGTATATACTATCACTTATTTATTAATATAGATTAACTTTTATTAACGTTAAAAAAGCTGAGCTGTATAAATAATACGATACTTAATACACACGACATATTTAAAACAAGGATACAGTGAACATAATCCCTATGATTGAAGAAGTGTAAAGGGCTTATCGATTAAAACCGATTTCTACCAGGCAATACGACAATAATCATATTTCTATTTCATTTCTACTTAGATATAGTTTCTACTTATATATTTTACATTTCATTAAATTCGAACGCAGATGATTTTTTAAATTGTCAATTCATAATCAATGCTTTATATATAAGACAGATTTTAGTTTCACTACAGTAAGCAGAAGTGTTCTAAAACCTTCAATTTTACGATGCCTCTATTTGTTTTTATAACAACATTAAATTGCTCTATTCGAACAGCTAAAACATATAAAAATGAGTTACATTAATGAGTTCGTCCCAAGGCCAGATAATTACTTAATTTCTAGACTTAACGAAGGTAGAGTTGTTTATTTCTTAGTATTTCGTTATCACGACTGAATAAAGTTGTTGATAAAATTTGTTTGGTATAATTTGAAATTGTTTTAATCGAGTTATTAAGATACCAATTATTTAGAACGTGTGTTTGCCCTGGAAGGATAATTAATACAGGCTCATACAATCACATCGGCATCACTTCGAGCTATGTCGAATCTGTTTTCTCTACATAAAATTTTAAACACTTGTAGAAATGGGAAGTAGCATAGTGGATCGATTATCCTATTTCAAATAAGGAGGGTATCAGTATGTGAAATTGTCGGAATTACATTATATTTGAGTGATACTAAGACTCGCACTATTTTTGTTATATTATTGTCGTTTTATCAATCTAAAGTGTTTCAAACCAATGTTCAGTACTTTTATATGATCCCGACAAACGTCGTTTTGCCAAAATAAAATAAAAAACATGTCTCTAATAATAGATGTTGGCCGATTCTCATACTCAATATGCTCAGAAAATTTCAGGAGAATCGGCCAAACCCGTTTCAGGGGAGTAAGGGAACGAATACTGTGACACGAGAATTTTATATATTAGATAACATCTGTAGCCTGTTTACGTAGTTTATGATATAATAATCTATTGTTATTTTTATTTAAATAAATTTTAATTCTCAATTTCAATCGAGTAAACGCTGAGTAATATAACGGAATGTCAAATCACTTGCCGTAACATACTAATTTACTTAATTCTATGTTGAAGGCTTTTGAAGTAATTGACTAGTGGTGTTACGTTTACACTAATTTTGGTATGTCATCAGGACATATCTCGTAATAGATGCTATTATTAATATAATATGTAACGTAATACTTTTTTACCATCTTTCTTATAGGATGCGTCCCATTTCATCAACATATATGTTACTTCAGAAATTGGACCCAATATACAAACATTCGAGAATTAAATAATACTAAAATAGACAGACACTGCCACAAGGACCAACTTTTTAAATTTGTTTTGTGGTTCGTTTTGTTTATTATCCTTTGGTTTTTTTTTTATTAATAATCTTTAGTGTTTATATTTGTTAATACAATGACTAATTATAGTAAATTAATTAAAAGAAATTATTGTTTTTTTTTTATGTGAGAGGAGGCAAACGAGCAGGCGGGTCACTTCGAGTGATGTGCCAACCGCCGCCCATGGACACCTGCAACGCCAGGAGGCTTACAAGTGAGTTGCTGGCCTTTAAGGAAGATCAACGCTCTTTTTTTGAAGGTCCCCAAGTCGTAGCGGATCGGGAATACCTGCCCCGCTACCTGCTGCCTGTATTGTCTGTGTTCAACAGACAATACTTGCGTACTCATTCCTTATGGGCCAGCAAAGCACGCGTTGAATGTCGCAAACTCTTTATTGGCCTAATCTTAAATGAAATAAGCTACTAAGAAGTCATATTCCCTTATCCGATGTACAATTTTGGATTTAATTTAGATTCTTAAGTGTACTTAATAGGTGTGAATAATACAGAAACTATTTTTAATATTATCTGTTCCTTATAACAACGTTTTATAATAGTTTATGATACTGTTGCTTAATGAGGGTAATTAGACCAAGATTGTGTTTTCTAAGCAAGTTGTAAGTAAGCAATAGGATTGAACGCAATATTTATGACATGAATGTTATTTAATAATAAAAACGCACAAAGCGCACAGGCCACAGATTTTCTTTACTGATAGTTATTTTTTTTTGTTATACCATTTTTTTTGTTTTAAATGTCACATCTATTAACAGTTTATTTGGCATTTGAATAATATTCGAAGATCCCTTTTTGGTGGCATTTTGTTTTATGCGGTAGCTCGTTACTGGCGGCGACCGCGCGTGAAGTTACGGCCGCACAGCGCCACGAACGCATTCGAGCCAACATTTCCTACACTCCATGATAGTTCACGGATTTATGCCTTGCAAATGAACACCGCAATCCCTAAAGGCGCTCTAATAATGGCAAAATCATTTCTGATTTAGTGATACGTGAAGATCATTCGCGGGGTTGTGTTTGTTAGAATAAGTATTTTTTATACGAGACGTCTGTGTAGACAAAATATTGCATTTATTATATGCACGCACTATCGGCCGTACGGTTACTACTCAAATATAAAGTATTAAATATGTCAAAAAAATCACTGTTTATTATTAAGGTTACGTGATTGATTAGCCTTATAATATTCAATCAATATTATTTCTATTATACACCTCGGAAGAGGCTGGAGACAACACAGGGATAGTCTAGTGTGTGGTCTAGCGAAAAAGTCCAGTAAATAAAGAATTAGACTAGAAGACTATTTAACATTTTGGCTATATATAGTAATATGCCCCCATAGTAATAACTATTTGTCAACTACTTAATAATCAGTCAGTTTGTCGATACATGTAAACAGTCACGTAATAATAGCTTATTTTGAATACAATACATACGAATATAACGTGCCTCAGGGAGCGGTACATTCCCTGAGGCAACGCATCGCACTCGGACAACATTTACCTCATATTTCTCACAGCGATTTCAGAAAACAATGAACCTTAGTTTACAATAATAAATCGGAAATCTGAATATATCATATTAAATATACTTCAAGTAATTATTATTTCAGAGTAAAAGTTTTGATTACAAATTTTCATACGTTTAACGAATTGTTATGATTTAAAAATAGAACAATATCTTAATCTTTATAGAAGAGAAGGCATACGAGCATGCACTTAGTAAAAGTAATGTCACCGCCCATGGACAACGCCAGAGAGTTCGTGAGTGCGTTATCGGCCTTTCGAAATAAAACATTGACCTATAACATCGCTCTTTTCAAACTACTTTGGTAATTGTATGTATGCAATTAATTATCTATTAAATTTTGGATTAATATTCTTTATTTAATTCTAAATATGATTAATAACATTCTCGAAAAATGTGCTACAATAGAATGCTTTACTAATTTAATTTACCTTTAAAATTGCCAGCAAAATACAGTCAAAGCTAACACTAATAATGTCGTCCAGGAGATGGAAGCTTCTTATAATATTTACACAAGCATTTATTAGTCGTTGGATAAGTTCCGGACTAACTATTATGTTTATTAATGTACCTTTTAGTTTGTACATACATAAAGCTATTTAGATAATTTTAATTCGGAAATGCTAGATTTACATAATCCCTTTTTAGACTGATTCCAAAATAACGAAGCAACCAATATGACGTGCATATCTTTTTGTATTTAAAAGCCAGCCCTGTTGCACGTATAATGTAATAATTACTTTATTTAAATACGTGTTTTTGTGCTACTAGTTATTGAAGTATATGCCTTGTGATTGTATCTATGAATATATCTCCTAGCAATGACTCATATAGAATATATTTATTTATGTTTACTGCATTTTATATTAATTTAAGAACTACGTTCACCTATTTATTAAGAATACACGTCAGCAAAGTTTATTAACCGTTATGTAAAAAGGATTTACAATAAAACGAATAAATACAAGGATCGATATCTACCGAAGTCATACACTGCATTTACGATGAAAGAATATAACAATGAAAACACTATGAATACCTTTTAAATTGTTAAGTGCCTTAGAATCTACTAGCGACATAGTATGTAGCGTAAGGGGTATTTAAGAGATATTCTATAGATCAGTAAAACTATAACACTTAAATATAGAAGGCTCGAGGGATCTTAACAATACGTCTATTTGCAAAATAGGACTTACTAAATCCATTTCCTTTTTTCATTTCCCTGGATCCCGTTCGTGGACTCAGTCCCTTGTCAAAGAGAAACTTTCCTCTGTCTTATCAAATCAATTATACTTATTGTGCTTTTACCGTCCACATAAAAGGATACATATAAATATAAAATATTTTTAAATTTAAGGTAACAATTTTTTCTATACATTTATTTCTCAAAATATGTTTGTATCAATGAAAAATAGTAACACGTACGAATATTACAACAGACGACTTAGTTGGATTAGCCGGAATGCTGAGATTTATGGAAATGATACTAGTTTAATGATAACGAAAACATTACTGAAGAGATACTGAAACTAAATAAGTAAACATATTTAGTGATACAAACGGTGTTATTGAAGAACAGTTACCGGTAACTAAAATTATTCAGCTGCAAACATCCATATTGGGAAATCACACAGGGACTAATTTAGTCGTTTTGTAAACATAATAATGTTGCGTAAATAAGTATATAACATCAATCATTCTTTTTTAGAATTGTTCTATGTATATGTGAATTAAAAAAAATATCAGACATTGAATTGGTAATCATATATATATATATATATATATAATTTTATAAATATATACATATTTTAATTAATATAAATATATAACTATTCATACTATATGTTTATTGATGATATTATGATATTATTTAGATATAAATATGTTATACCACGCTGGCTAAATGATGTCTACAGTAAGGTCTCTGTATGCTCGTTTAGCAAAACTTGAGTGAGTATTTTAATGTTTTTTTAAATATTTCAATTTATTATGTTATTATTAACTATCATATTGGTTTTAGACTGTTATGATGGATACGCTCAGAGATAACATTTTGATGTAATATAAAAAAATTGCAATATAATCTTTTAAGAATTTTAAGAAGATTCAAGAAAAATATAAGTTTTAATTTTGTGTGTTTTTTTTGGCTTGGTAAATAAATATATAATAAACTTGTCCGTAGAAAAGTAAGCAATAAATTTCTCCTCCAGTTAGGAACGATTCAGTGTCCCATTGAAGCAGCCAATTTAGTCAGTTACTGCAACTGAATAGTGAGACAACTCAGATTGAGCGAATGGCCGCCTCGTAAAATGCGTGTCTTATTATATTTCTACGAGCAAACAAAACTTTATGAAGGTACTCTAGTTTTATTTACTTGAGAGTGTTTTGTTCATTGTTCTATTTTAGTGAAATATATGTCAATGTGAGTGAGCCTACCCTCACTTTTCTACTTACCACGTATTACTCTTTTTATATGTAATTTTAAAATATATATATTAAAAATTTAGCACCTATCACAAACCAATAAGTTAACTGTTAATACAATTAAATGATTATATGTTATCGAATATAAATGCAAAGGACATCATTATTTATAACTTCGCTGAAATAAATTATTTTTTAAGCCTTATATCCAATGTTTTATGTTAATTTGAAGTAACCTTTGAAGTATACAAACATTTAATAAAGTTGTATATAACTGAGCAATAATAAATCAATTGCATCTGTACATATGTAAACATAAAACTATGTATTAATCTAAACTCTAATGATGGATAACGATAGAGTAATGTGAGCTTCTATCTGCTCTTAATTTAAAGCTGAAAATTAGGTCAAGTGCAAACTTTCTGGAAATGCAAAACTAGTGAACTGGCCGCTTGAATTACAAGATTTTCTCATAAAGCAAGCCCGGAGATTTTCATCGGCACTTTTTTCTTTCAGTACTGTTTATATAAGATATTTTTTTATTTAATAATATCTTAGAAAGCTCCTCAGCTTTTTCGCCATCATCAAAGGGGTACGATGCACCTGTTTTGCAGTGCAGGTGCAACAAATAACCTTAAGCACGACATGATATGACAATCACTTATCTCCTGGTTTATTTATTTAAACGCAGACGCAGTTCGTAATATATTATATTTAATAGGAATTAGGTTTAAGGAAATTCACTTAGGACGTTAGAATAGAACAAGGAGCATAAAGGTCTTTATTTAAGTACCTGCTTACGAGAGTCCAATTATCGAAAATTCTGCTTCAGTGCATATCATTTACATATAATGACGTAAATTTTAACTTTTATGTATGTAGAGGCACAAAAAAGTATAGACTAATCAATTAGTGCCCCTTTGAAACAAATGCTACCTATTTTCCTCTCTAACATACCCCCATACGCTTTGGTCCGTTCAGTGAGCTTAGAAGTAGACTCAAACAAGCAACAATGTGGATAAGAATACCGTGTTTAGTTAAAAGCACCGCGTTTCCTCAAGATACGAACTAAACTAAAGGAAAACGTTTGTCTTCTATTGTACAAATGTCTTTAAGCTTAGCTATCTATGCTTTAGATTAGCAGAGCACTTACAAGTCCTAACATACTTCTATCTATCGTATTTACATTGTGGCGTACTTTAAACATAGCATATGTAATATGTTATTAAAAATATGACTATAACAAATATAAAACATAAAAGTCACAACGTATCTTGTTAACTAAAAACGGTGTAGAAGTTGTGATAAACTTTAAGTAATATGTTGCTTTCAATCAGTGTCAATAAAAGAGTTTGCCGCAGATATGTTATTTAAAACAAATCGTATTAAAATACAAGGTCATAGTATTTAATAAAAAATAATACCACTTAAACTATTTAGAATTACGTTACGATAAACTTATCGCACTCATGAATCTATTCTTAAATTACAGTTTTAACTTTTCGCTGTCCCTTAACATCAATTATGGTTCATTTATATGCTGTGTTGACATAAGCCAGTGGTTTGTAGGGCCACAATCGGTTAGTAAATCATTTTATTGGTGTAATTGCTGGTTGAACCCTCACTCACGACCGCCTAATGTCGATAGTGTAGGGTCAACAACTGAAAAACAATAAGAAATAGAAGAAAACTCATTAGTCACGCAACCAAGTGAACGGTGTACTTCGGAGTTAGTATAGTGTATTTGATTTACGAAAATTTTGGGTTAGGCTGACTTGTTTACCTAATAATTTTATGTATGGCGTTTAGTTAAATAATATCTTGTAAAATAAGCTTGTCAATTCAAATCTTTGACAATCCGTTACATCTTTTATTTAACTAGCTTAATAAAATACAAACAAATAAACATTTTACTAAAATAGACTGGAAAACTTGTGTTTTGTACTTAGTTTATATTACGTATACGTTACGTATATTATATACTATTAAGCAAAAACACTATTTAATTCTTATGTAATTCTATACGAACCATCATATGTACGAAATTATTCATAAATATAAAATATTTCTTACTGTAGTAAATCTGGCAGTCGTAATGAGAATACAAACCGCCCTAGAGTGAACATTAAAGTTAAGCTAGCTCTGGTTGACTTATTATATAAATATGAGCCTTATTTATGGCTTTGAGTCAGGATTCGTTTTGATTACCTTTCCTGATAAATTTCATATTTTTGGTAGTTAAATACTACCTTCAAAAGTGGTTTCGATAAAAATACAATAAAGTCTGTTATCAAAATTAATTAATCGTATGTAACAAATGCAACATGCACCAAACATCTTTTTAAATGTACTAATGTATAATTTTTACCCACCACAATGAGCAGTAAGAAACGCTTTAAAATATCACTGTGTTTTACTTAAAACTTTACTATTTTACTTTTAGATTTGCACAGATCTGAATTGTAGAAGAATGGTAAAGAAATTGCTATTAACTAATCAAAAATAATGTTTAGAAAATGTAGCCTCGATTGAAGAAGAATCGATATAATTCATCTATCAACACGTGGTCAGCATGATGAGTATTATTAAAGCCTTCATTAGAGCCTTCTTTGAAGTGGTCTCAATTTCAGTTTTAAAAAATCACTAGTTTTTTCTAGTTATTTCAACCAAAAACGACAGTTAAATCTAACGAGGTTTTAATGCGGAGGAAGCCGTGAATCAGCTTATCATTATCACTCAGAGTATAACTCATGTGATGGCGTGATAGTATGAGACCGTCGCACTCACATTCTTTACGCTAGACCACGTCCATACATCATGACCATTGGTACCTTCATATTATATTCCTCAAGAAATACCTTAAATATCAAATTTAATATTCACCCCATTGGATAGACCATGTTATTCGTATGAAATTCTAATAAAAAAATGTTATATGCTCACTACACGGTATTTAATTTACTCGAAAGCAACGCTTATATGAAAATGTATAATTAAATTATTTCGATTTACTTTTAACACAAAACTCTGTTTCTTTCAGTTCTTTGACTAAAATTTTATAATAAATTGTAACAGTCTGTAACGGAGTTTATTCTTAGTTTTTTTTAATTTTGATATACCTGTAACGCTGTGTTGCTTCTCATACTAATCCTGTATCATTATTGATTTTAAATTAGGAACTACTAACCTGTTTTTATTTTCGTCTAGTCTCGTTCTAGTCTCAATTTTATCGAATAAATCCCACGTATAATGAACGCGTTCAACAGAGATTCAATTTATGAATAAATATTTAACATAATTGAACATTCATTATTATAAATAGACATTCAATATTTACATGAAATCGGACCAAAATTAAGTAGTTCATAATAATTTTGACGACCCAATTGACGCAATAGTGACCATGCTGACCACTCTATCCCAAGTATACTTATATATATTTATACGGTCCACATATGTGTAATAAGTATTTTATTTGATTTTATTACATCTGTCCTCAAACATCTTATGTGCTCAATATATTTAAGAAACAATAAATTAGGTATACACATAAAACAATTTTATGGGAACTTGAAACATAATAACAAAATACGTAAGTATTTGTTAGGCTGAGTGTTGTATTATATGTTTATAATATATAGTACACGTAGTTTTGTTGCAGATTTGTTTTGACATGATTACCATCTATTATAATATTGTAAGGACTTATGAGTTAAACTATAAAGTCATTCGTTCTAAGACAATTCATATTATAGTACCAATCACAGTGGCCAACTGCAATCTGGCTGAACCAATACGCAATTTGTGCTAGTCACTGTTGCATTGTATTTGTCTTTATCCTTTGAGGTACATGTGATGTTACGGGTCAAAACGTTTCAATCGTTTATACCAAATATAAAACATTTTTAGACTAAACGCATCTGCATATATTGTGAAAATTAACCGTATGCAATTTAGTATTATATGTTTGAATTTTAACACATTGTAACTAAATTTTAGTTAAAAATTAAACTTGTGTGCGAAATGGAGTATGATAATTTTATTAATTTAATTATGTGTTATATAGGAATAATGAAATATGTTAATGAATAAGTTATTTACACTTTTTATTTTGATATACTTGTATAACTGTGTTGCTGGACAGACTACACCAGTACCTTTATTGATTTTAAATTAGGAACCACTAGCCTTCTTTTGTTTTCGTCAAGTTCCCCAAGACATAATTTGTAAATTTCTGAATTAAATGAAAGTTGAAAATTAGATTTCGTTGGGTTTAAATTTAATTGTATCATATTCGATAGATCGCTATTTGTACATAAATCTCTAAACACAAGCCCGATCATTGCGATCAAGTGAGGCTTATTAAATTATTTTATTCCTACAATACAGACAGAATACAAACAATTCAATAAAGTTTTATGGCGTTAAGAATTTGGATGCATTGAATATTTCAACTTTTATGGGCGAATATGAAAAGTTATGAAAAAGTGATTAGTTATATTATTTATTCTCTTTGAGATGGCGTGAATTATTTAAATTGTTTGTTTTTCCTTTCTTAAGAGACATACACCTCAAACGAATAAGCTTTTTATAGAAGAGTGGGCAAACGAGCAGGAGCAGGGCCCACCATAAGGTGAAGTCGCCGCCCGTAGACACTCACTAAACGCACTCTCGACTGGGAGTGCTTGTGAGTGTGTTGCCAGCCTTTTAGGGAGTGGTACGCTTTTATTATACGTTGAGCTTGAGTTATTATAGACATATCCATAAAATTAATTGCAAATTAGTCTGAAATCGAGATTGGATGTTTCAATCAAGATTGCTTTCATACGAACAAACATAATCAAATATAACAAGGAACGCCTAAGTTTTTTACCTATCATTTTGTTTCTTTGTTTAGTTTTATTTAATACTCACGGGAAAAATAAAATAAACCAGCAATAAAGCAGTGTTGAGCTCGCAAATCCGTGCGGTCGAATCGAGAAAGTCACTCGGATAAAATTGGTTAACTCAAGTTGAAAAGGTCTGAATATAACACAAGTAAAAGATCTGACAGATGGAGGAAAACAACAGCGAAGAATCTTATTAAAGACCACTTCAAGTCGCCATTAAAATTTGGCGTTTGACGAGTTTCATCAATTTTAAAATTGTATTTGTTTGCAATGTGATTTACATAATTTATTTGATTTTACAATAAAACTGGTAAACTTATTTTTAAAGGATATTTGTAAGATTGTATCCACCATAACAGTTCTACGAGATGCACAGAGTAAGAAAAAGCTACTGTATAGTAGAATGCTGACAGCGCTACCTCATTTGGGGCTCTATGATAATGTAAACGCTAAGTAGGTTATCCTTTGAATGTAATATTAACCGAGTATCATATATCGAAGACAAAAAAAATATTTAATCGATGAATATAAGATATTGAATTACTTTGTATAAAATATATCCAAGTTTCGTTATAAATTATAAAACAGTCTGACGTGTTTGAAAGTTTTATAGGCTTACTTCGCGTTTGGGCTTAAATTAAGATGCGCCAAAGTTAAGTGGATGAAACAAGTCTAGGAAGCAGCTTTAAGTGCACATAAAGAGAGTTTACCGGGACCGCTCGCCGCCGGGTAATTCAGGATCGTGTTCTTTTTAACGAGCCTGCAGCTCGCTATAATTTATGCAGCGAAAATAAAAACTGAGATCGTGACCTCATCGGATATTACATTGACTGGCTTTTGCTTTGATTAGTTTTGATTGGAAGCATCAATTTAATTTTCTTCTTTCAGAATTTATGTTGCTGGCTAAATCAATCTTTAGCGAACCGTTATATACACCTGTTTTAAATCTACATTAACTTTAGTTTTATTCCGCAATGAGATAAAAGCCTTAGGTGTCGATGTCCAGCAAAATGTTATATTGTTAAACATGACAAGTTATCATAAACTCAAACTCAAAATATCTTTATTCAAGTAGGTCTTTATAAAGACACTTTTGAATCGTCAATTTTTACATTATAATTTTTCAATACCTTCGCCTATATCTCAGTGACTTAATCGCATATATAAACTACTATCTTCTACTACAAAGAGAGGGTCAGTTTATGTATCGATAACGTGGCCAAAAGCACCTAACTGTATAATCAAATAGTCGCACTAAACGAAGTCAGTTTGGCTTAAACCCAGCAAACTGAAAGGTTACCTTATGCAAATTACACTCATTGTTTGGTCCCATTATCTTTGCCATAATGCTGTTTTAATTTTATTTATAACAATAATGGCAAGACCGTTTTTAGGGTTATTGTTTAGAAGGCATTACACAAATCATACCAAAAAGCCTAAATAAAAAGACCCTTTGTGTTTTCAGTCCCAAGATTACCTAGTCTTTCATAAATTTAACCTTTTTTTACTTATGCCCGACTAAGCTTGACTTCTACATTTAAATTCAATATTGTACAACTTTCTTTTCATATTTGCCATACTTATGGCGTAGTACTTTGTAATATTAAAAATAAAAACTCGTTTTTTTTTTGTTTTTGTATGTTTAAATCCTCACACTTTGCTAATTGATAATGGTCACGACAATTATTATTATTTAATGGTAAGTGAATTGGCTAATTACAGGTTTTTACATAGGTAAGTACTGAATTCCCTTACCTAAAGCAACACACTGCACATTTTAACGTTTGCTCCATAGAACATTTTGATTAAGAGTTCTATATCTGATATTTGGCTCGACAGAAATTCAAAATTTGAGATTCGTTATTACTTTCATTTAATAGTTTAATAACAGCTTAAATGGAATATTCGGAAATTATTGTATAAGTAATAATAAAACATTTATGTTTATATAAGCTACTTTTTATTTATAATAAAAATTAACATACTTATAATTATTGTTTTTCTTGTTTTCAGTTTAATGGTTAAAAAGATTTTATAATACTCAGTGGCATTGGTTACACCATCGTCAATCATTGCCAAGTGTAATACAATACCAAGTGTAAAGCTCAAAAATCGTGACTTAATGTGTTTATAGTGTAAAAGGGTTTGACACTCAATCTTATTGGACCGATCAATTTACCGCACCCTTCCGATGTCTTAACACTATTCTTAGTTTAAATGGACGTGTTTATTTGCAGCCTCAGTGTCTATGAAACCTACGATAATCGATAGTTCTGATTTAGTGATAAATAGGGCAAAATTATGATGTAATTTCATCGCAGTGTTATTCTAATGTCTATAGAGGCAATAAAAATTAACACATTCATTTATAAGTATTCGTTAACTTGTCGGTTTTCGTCTAATTTGAATCCAGACAATCAAAATGGCCCTATGTACGTAACTAATTAAAAAGATTTGATTTTAAATGAAGTTTTATTAAATTTATTTAATATTAAGTTAATGGTATGACACTTAATTATGATGACTTGAAATATAATATATTAAAGAGGTATTTTGTAGAATTAATATTATTACTTACAAAACTTTAACATACTTACAAGCCTAGTCTTTCATTAGTTTCTAATCTATAAGAGCCACGAAAGCCTACATTACAAAAGATAATGTTATTCAATATATAATCATTACTTCTACTAAATAATAAGAATATTACTTTTCAATATTTCAGCTTATATCCTCGCTCAGCGTATAAGTATCGCGATACAGCAATTACTGTCAACATTATTGGTACGTTGTCTCAAAGTCAATCCCGAGATTTTAAATTTGTTCCAGTTTTTTTAAATTTTATTTTAATGTACATAAATTAAATATAAGATGTTTTAATTGATAATGCAAAAGAATTAAAGATTTCTAACATATATTGATTGTGAACAAATATGTTCAATACACAAGTATAAACATATTGTACATTCTAATATGACTTATAAACTCAAACTCAAAATATCTTTATTCATATAGGTCTTTATACTTTGGAATCGTCAATTTTTACACTACCACCAGTTCGGAAGGCAGTCATCTACCGAGAAAAACCGACAAGAAACTCGATAGCTTTTTTTTTTTAATTAACAATTAATACAAAATTGTGCTATTGACAATTAAAATAACAAAGTATTGTAAGGCTACTCAAGAATTGAACTGTCCCGATGCTGAGCCAATTGCCAACACATTAAAGGGATCTTTGTCTTCTAAATATTCGTTTGCGATATAGTATGCCTTTTCAACCAAAATACCCTTTACGCGCGTTTTATAAAGAATATAAGGTACATATTATTATGTAGCAGTAACATGTAATAAACACTAGTACAAAGGCCAAACCCTGCTCTCGGCCTCAGCTATCATTACCGTCCTATACATAAAATGCAAATTGCAAAACTCGTTCCCAAAAACTATTTCATAAGGCTTCGCTCAGTTCGTATAAATTATTTGTAACGTGAAATTTTCTAGAAAAATGAAAGGCGTATACAAAGACTTCATAAATAAACAGCGAGAAGTGTGTGTACTTCAATGCACAAACGAACGGAGATGCCGCGCCCTCTCGTGTGGCACACTCAAAACCTCCAATTGCATATAACAAAAACAAATACGATTTTAGAAACGAGCAGGGCCTTTGTGCGAAATCCGCCTTGGCAGGTGAAGAAATGTAAACAATGGCCCGTGCAATCCTAACACTCCGCCTCAAGCCCCTAAACTCCACCGAGCGAGACAATGGCTGTGAATATGGGCTGCAGAAATGTTCCTGTCTTGTTATTGCTGGCAATATTGTTAGTTTTATGAAGGAACGCGGAAAACCTTTGTACCAACTCTATACAAGCCTTAAATTTTTGTTCGACCTGGCTCGGTTACTTGCAAGCTAAGTATGCGTTTTATTCGTGAGGTAACAATAGGTCTTCTGAGGTGAATTTATTATAGATGGAAATTGGTCTTATATTTTTACTTTATTATCAACGCTATTGTTATTAAGTTCTAAATTATACCGAGCTCGTGATATATTGTTAACATATAAATCCTGGAGTATCTGAGTTTGCTACCTATGTCCGATATTAATTTATTAGGGTTTTTTTGTACAATTTGATTTTGTAACATAGCGTAAACACAATAGTGTAAACACTAGTTAGAAGATTATAAGGGAACTGTTTGGTTAGGCGGCAACCATACCGGATAACTATAGACCAGAGCGAATGTTTGTCAGGTCGCTCAAAGCACGCTTTTGTAATAGCATTAAATTGGCAGAAAACTATGAGTTGCTTAATTCGAGAATAACGCATACATACAAATGAAGATTCTTCTTCATAATCTTGCAAGGATTATGTATTAACATTTTACGATCAGAAAGGGTTTTACGGTTCAGCATCGTTATATATTAATTTGGCTACTTGACACCAAATATTAACAATTTAAATGGATACATTTGTTTTCATAATTATATTTATTAATACAGTGAAATTGTAATTTAAGTATTCTTTTATTTAGTGGATTGTCTAGAAGAGATCGCTTATTAACGATAAGGCCACCCGTTGATCTTTTATTTAATAACGTCATCTACTTCTACTTTTTAAGTACAATAAAGTGTGAATAAATTAACCTATTCACTATAGCTTAATTAAGACATTGTTTTGTTTTAGTTCAATATTTCGCCAGTAATATATTGTTTTGTTACCTTTAGGATTCCTCCTCAGCATATAAAAACTTTCAGTTTTATGAGATGTATCAAAACTTTTCCATTTGATCCAATCATTGAGCCAACAGTACTATATTTTTAAAACGCTAAAGTAAACGCTAGTATTTGGACAGTTACAATTACTATTTAAACAATACTGAATCGAATTAAACTCGAAACGCGAAATCAACCAAACAATTGCACGTCGAACGATGTCTGATTGAATGACGATAAATTCTTTAAAACGTTATATTTTCACAGACTTATTTATTCGCTTAAGTTTCATAAGCAACATTGACTCAATAAAGTATTAAAAAACATGATAAACCTATCTATATATATCTCTTACTTTTAATAATACTTTCAGTTTTGTAAATGTTTGTGATTCACCAGAAACATATTTACGCAGAAAATCTCCGTGAAAGGGACAAGAAAAATTGGAGATCAAAATTGTATTTAAGTTAAGTTACCAATAAAATAAATATATTTTCGAATCTCAATCAGCGACTTACGACTGATTATTTAATGTGTACATTGGATATTTTATATTAAGTTTTCAAACCATCTGTGCTTGCAACAATATGATGCATTTCGATAGAAATCTATATTAAAACCAATTATTTAACCCTGTATATACGATACATTGTTTCATAACGTAAACCCAAAGCTAGTCTTGACCTTATATTCGAAGTTCACGTGTATGATAGCGCGAGGTAACGTTAAACTTTGTGCGGCAAAACGCCAAAGCACGCGATCCATTCGCTTCTACTCCCAGCTTTTAGCTAATTACATGTAATAAGTGAAGTCTCTGGTTTTGAACCGAGACTAAAATATACTTTTACATACACGACAGAGGAGAGACGATATAAATACACACTTAATATTTATATACGATCGATTTTATACACGAATTTAGAGTGGGAGTGCCATGCTGTTACTTAGAGTTTCAGCCAAATGGGCAGGCACGGCCGGAGAAATACTACTCTCTTATAGAAAAACGACGTGAATTGGACTTTGTTCATTTTGTACTCGCGTTTCGTTCGGTAAGTGAGACCTTCCAGTGCCCATCCTATTCCCTCTCCCGTCCTCTTCCCCTACCCCTCCATTTCCCAATTTCCCCGGCAACGCACTCACGAGCTCTCAGCCGCGTAAGTGTCTATGGGCGGCGACTTCACCTTTATGGTGGGCCTCCTGCTCGTTTGACCCCTCTTCTAAAAAAAAATCCAAACCAAATGAACTATACCATCATTGTTTAGTGGCATTGGCCAACAGCTGCGGTATTTACATTATGTATGTATCAAAAAACTATATAACGTAATTACGAATGACGATGAATATCCATTGAAATTTATGTATTTCTTAATTTATATCTTTTCCACAAAGAATCGTATCAGCGATCACTTGTTCGATAAGAGGTATCGAAGTTGAGTTCGACTATCTTCTTAACAGGGCCATATGGGTTCCAAAATAGACCGGTCTAAGAAGATACCCACAACAAACCTATCTGGTTACTTATCACAGAATTTAGGGCGATTCATTGCCAAGCTTTCTTATCTTGACTTGGCGTTGTCAAAAAAAAAATTTGAGTTCAATAAAAGTCAAATTTGGAACATCGAATGGGAGTTGATTGAAAATGTTTATACAATTATCCGAGAACGTAATACAAATGTTATTGAGCCTACTTATCGGCACAGCGAGTGTATGTTTATTCCTTGTGTTTTTACAGCACACAGCACAGCACTACAGCATTTTTATTAAATCTATCTAAATGTATAATAACATTAATATCCGAAACATTACCTCACAAAATTATATGGAAATTAATCTAATAAATAAAATCTCGTATCGCGGTGCTTGTTGTTAAACCCCTAGCGGCTCGACTGATTCCCATGAAATTTTGTGTTCATATTGGGCAGGTCTGAGAATCGTTCAACATCCTCGAATATCCTTGTGTTGTGGGTGCCCAGTCTCTTCCAAGGTGCATGAATGAAAAAGTTAACAGGCCGAGTATGTGTAGGTTTATGTATATATGTATATATAGACCCATTATAAAATTTATATACTAAACAAAATCTGTCACATTTTGAGTGTATCAATATTTAGTCTCATCTAGCAAGTTTCCGCCACACAGCACAAACTTAATAAGGGTATAAATTGACAAATTTCGTATTGAATAACGATTCGAAACAGATTTTCAATACCAGTAATAATTTATAGTGTATAATGATAAGTTTGTTATAAGTTCGTCACTAACGAATTCTAAATAGGCAAACAATTATTTGATCCCTAACTGCTGCAGAGCCGCGTTGGCAGCAGTGTTAGTTGGAAAGGCTAAAGCGGTGATTTTTAAAGACCGGTCGAATAATTGATGCTAAGCGCCAATCATCAAACGAACACATCATATACTAGACACGTAATTAACGCACGAAATAAAAAAATATAAATATCTTCGTAATAAAAATGAAAACACATCAAAGTTCATAATGTTATGTAAATATTTTAAAAAGATGTGTGTGAACATGAATGTGACAGCAAAAAAGTTTATGAATGCATTATTAAAGTTGAGAATGGAGTTCAAATATAATAAAGGAATATAAAGCAGCATACAAAACACGTAATGTGTTTTATAAAAAAAATAGAGGTCCTTGTCGACATCTACCTTACACAAATAACAAAATTCTTGAACTCATCATTAATATTTTTTCAAGATAAAGTAAACAGTTTACGTCAGTTTTAAACTTAGAACTTAAGAATCGCCGCAAATTGGCAGACTCTTCATCGACTCTGCAGAAATAGATTTCCACTTCAACGAGTTTATTGCGCGGTTTTCCTTCAAGTTACTGTTCCTATAAATTGCTTTAAATGAGGTATTTACTAGGATGGGTAAATTAAGACAACCGTAGAAAGAGAACTAAGGTATGCTTGTTTATTTCATGTTATTTAGACATATTCTGTTAATTCAATAATATATCGCACTAACTGTCTTAGAGTCTTTCCTGTATAAGCTTACATTATTCTCAATTTGATTTACTTGTACAAAGGTATAATGAAAGTACAAAAGTTTAAAAAATTTCAACGATTTTTGTAGACAGGCAAAAGGATATTATCAAATGTTTATTACTAGTTCCATATTGGTATAAACATAAATGCTAGTTCATTATGAATTATAAATCACTTGAATGTTTGGTTTTTACGGTTTTCTAATTCTAGGGTTGAACGTCACGCTAAGGGGAGAACTTAAGCTACCTTAACGAAACCCACGTTAACGTAATTCACTAATTATTAATCCATTCAGTGTATTATAAACAGTCAGAAAATTCCTACAAATAATTATATAATCATTGAAGTTGTTGGTGTTCAATCGGTCTTCACCATTCTTAATTACATTTCATCTCTTCTTAATGAAAAGAAACGGACTTGGGATCACGTCAAGAATCCTGTGATTTTCCCATTTGAGCCACTGGATCGCTTAATTAACCAGCATCATCCTTACGCAAAAAACGTAATAAATGTCCACACAACATTTTTTTCCATATGCATACTATAGTTAACATTACAATTGCAATAGTACTTTGTGAGGGCTTGGGAGATCGTAAAATTATATCAACGAATCGCACTTTCCTCAAGAGAATTTTAATTTTTAGTAAGCTGGTTCGCGTAAGCAACAGTTTAAGGTAGAAAATCATACCTAATCTAGCAGAAAATCACTTAATGGTATCATGTGCTTGTCACTGATGCACACGTGTGCTAATCATCCAGGTTTGTAAGGAGATTGCGGAAATGTTTACGAAAAAAATGCGAGTAATGCGCGTGTTATATGTATATTAATATGATACATATTAATCAGTATATTATACAATATGATACATATTAATATACTGATGTTACATATAGTAAAACGATGTTATATAATGTACAATCATCTCTTTAAATATGATTATACATGAATTTGTTAAAACCTCTTTTGTGAAATAAATTCATTAGAAACTCTTTTTGGTTAAATGAATTGATTAGAAGCATTTTTGAATAATGTTCGATAGCTTTTGTTATTTCGGTGGTAAGCGGCCATTCTGGGTCCGATTGGCAAACGAGATAAACGTAAGTGTTATTCCTTGATTGTACTTTAGTAAAATTATTATTAAATAGTTACTTTTAGTAAATAAAACTGTTATGACAATGATTACTGTGTTTGGTTGATATTGCAAATCATATATGTATTATAATCCTGACAATAGATAATTAGGCAAAATATATAATGATGCAAGGAGATATATAAGTACTGAATAGTTAATAAATATAGAGAATAGTATAACTATTAGACAAAATATATGTAACGCCAACACGCGCATGTTAACCCAATACGACCTCCTCCACATACAGGTGACGCTCGAGCCACCTAAACAGACAGACACTAGACACAGTAAGAATTGTCAATCTTTTTCTAAAAATAATAAACGTAAACATATTTAATAATATAAGTATGGTACACGAATTAATTCGATTGATCGAATCTTAAATCAAACCTGATCCTTGGGGGTTCCTCGGATCCCTGGGCACTTTATCGCCTTGCAATGATTGATAAGGCCGAGAGGGCTTTCTCAACTCACCATGACTTGTATTCGAAGCTCATTTTTCTAATAATTGGTATTGACTATTGAGTGGCTATCGTATTTCGTATATTTATTTTCTTGTACTTTTGAGGCATACGCAATTAATATTACTTAATATTTTTTGTATATTTTAGCGTTGGTTGCACTTTTCACAAGAATTAGTTTTGGGTCACAAACTATGAATGATGTATACGTATAATTGTATTGCTTATACTAAGATTATAAATGTAGTAATTTTTAAAAAAATCTTTTCACTTATAAAGTCTTTTTTATATTTATTTATTCAGTATAATAACATTATCTTTGTCGGCTTGTTACCCAGGCCATAATTTTCACTAACAAGCTGAGTTAACTGAAGCTTACTACATTAAGAATTTACAGCTTTTTAAACATAATTTCTTAATGGATAAGAAAAATCTTGACTATTTCCTTTCAAATTTCTTTTTTACTAAACCCCTCTAGTTATTCGTGACTATTTATAGAAACAGATAAATGTCTAAAGACTTTTAATGTTTATTCGAATTAATTGTTTTAAGAACGATGAAAATATTTTAAAATAAAATAATTTCTCCATTAATGCGTTGTTTTAAGCCTAAGTAAGCCTGGTAAGTTTATTCGCATTAAATACATTAAACGTACTTTTCAGATTCCATCGTTCCCATTCCCATTTTGTTAATGTTAAATTATATAAATAGTTCTAAGACAGTTTAGTAGTAAAGAAAAATCAACTTAGCCCAGTTTCTTGCCTGCTTAATCTTGCGAACAGGCGTATAATGATTTAGATTTAATACGTTACAAAATAGTCCTATGTACCTTACTGAAAATGATTTGACTTAGACTTTTCAATGCATAATGTATCCGATTACATTAAGCACAATAAAAAGTGTATCATCAAAGAGTTCTTATATAATAAAAAAATTGAAATAGTGAGAAAAGATCCTATGGGTTAAATGATTGAGCAATAACACATTCAAATATTATAAAGTAAGTTGCAAATGGGTACCTTCGGGATTACGATATCCACAAATGTGGCAAATAAATTTCGAATTCTTTGATATAATATCTCGAAAAGCAATAAAGCAGTAAGTTAAAACATGCTCCGAGGAATAACGGTATAGAAAAGTTTTCAGCTGCTATCATAAACCCAGGAAAGGTTGGGCATATACTACGATCTGAAACACCAATAACAATTTCCATATCGTAAATATCAAACACCGCTTATTACAATATTTACTTCGAGATACTTTTTTTATGTTACTTGATATTAAACATACTTGATATAGAAAAGGTGTATTTTTATCATTAATTTCTTCACTATATTACACTTGAAGTTTTAATTATTTGCGTATTAAAAGTGAAAAGTCTTTTATTTTGAACTTAAATTGTTTATGGTATATACTCAAAGTGCTGTGGGTGGCTAGTTTTCAGCTCTTCCTATATTGCAATTTTTAATGGGTGACCGCGAGTGTGTAATTTGTGTGTGCGTATATATTATGTAATTTGTTTTTGTCTTACTGATAAGCTTTTATTTGTGCTGTTAATATGTTCTTCAATAGATATTTGTTGAAATATTTATACTACTAAAAATGTCTTATTATTGTCATATAGTAGAAGTATGTTATTAAAGATTTTATCATCAATTTGACATAATACATGGATAGGTAAAGTAATTTGAAAATTGTAGACAAGGAAACAACTAAACGTTGAACCATAGTTGACAAATTGCAAGCGGTCCAACTGATATTTGAGTCTACGGTAGATTGGTGATAAGCGACCAATTTGAGGAGGCGCCACGACGGGGTACGGAAGTCGTTATTACAGTAGGCGGTGCGACTGAGTAAATTGCTCCCGACACGCCATCTGAACGTGACAGCGCTGTCGAACACATTCCTTATTTGAAACGTCTCAGTTTGACATTCGAACTGTATTCGAATTATGAATATACACTGTGCACGCTTGGAACAGTTGTTGATAAATATACAACTTGTAAGTTCCTGAGCAAATTGAAAACTATCTTGGCTTCCGTAGAGTTTGTGTACTCATACTTTGAATAATGTTTTTAATTTCTTCGTAGCTAAAGAAGGTTTTAATGTGTAAAATCCAACCGCAATTTTTCCTACACGTCTCTCAACTTGTACGCAAAAACGTGAGTTTTAACTAAAAATAATACATTAATCTCGTGTCATAGGAAACGTGATATTCTGAAAAATTTGCAAATCCGAATAAATTTTTGTTTATTATTTGCATTTGTTACTCCAGTAGTAGAACAACCAGCTCTGTTACCATACAAAGGCTAGATAACGAATTCAAGCTGCATAACAAGTTTTAAATCGGCTTTCCTAAAGTAAGCTTCAAACTCTTCTCGTACCTTTTATGAAACGAGATTTTCGTTTATGGATTTTAATAATAACATAACCATGTTACAATTTTTAAGCCGCTACAATATTTTATTACTTTTTTGTAAACAGGGCATAGTGTTCAGGTGGTAGATTGGTTAGTCACCGGCAAGAATAAAGCAATACTTTTCCAGCTGAAAAACAAGCGCTCTGGTTGGTTTTTAGTTTATATATATAATAAAAGTCACCGCTCATAGACACTCACTCGGCTGGGAGCTCGTAAGTGCATTGGGATTAACAAAAATTAAGTTTTAGTGGGTTTTAATCACCCCGTCTCAGCAGAGAAGCGTGGTTTGAGAGAAGCAGGGATATGGCTCAAAATATTGGGCAATGCATTACGACCTCGGAAAAAGCTACCCATACCTGAAACTAGTCACTCTGTCAGTACTTACACTCGTGATAATGTATATGCGTATGATAAACCTTGCGGTGCTATTGGACGGTATGAGTTTTGAGTATGTAAACCGATCACTATCCATACCCTCGCGTTCCCATTTCCCCTTAGCAAACGCAAAGTGAGTAAAAAGTATAAAGTAAGCATGCAGCCTTTGATGCCACAGAAGTACCTGTATATTTATGAAAACGTCTACTATCTTTGAAGCTGGTTCGAAGCACGATCAAAGTACTTTTGCAAAAATTTACCTAAACAAATAACCTACGATTGCATATAAAATCTTCTAGATGTTGCTATAAACCCACAGTCGTCAAAACGATAACATTAAGTTAGTATGACTGTAATAGGGCTATAAATAGTAAGAATGTTTTAAGTAGCATTCATATATTTTAATTAAGGCAACGTGCTCAAATCGACATTGATAAGGTAATATGCGGTCCGGCACTGCGGTCCGTTTTATTTCACATAATAACATATTAGGAAAAGCCCTGAGGCACGCGGTCTGAACGTCGCATATTTTCGTTCCCCGTGTAAATACAAGTTAGCAAAATGACGGCATGAAACTACCCCAACTTTTTTATTCAAATAATTTTATAACATTTCTACATTGTAATATTGTTCTGGTTAACCACTTTTGTTACTAATTAAGCGACATTTTCAAAAAGTTTCATATTTCAAAGTACAATATATTAAAAGTATAATACGATTCATAATAAAGAATTTTTTTGTATTTGAAATTCCGACGTACATAAGCAGGGTTTTTATCCCTTTCGACATGTCTAAGAGCCGCAATGGACGATTTTGATCGTCATTCCTAATTAAGGCGATGGAATGTTGAATACTTCTTTCCTACTTCAATCCAGAATATGATAAGTTTTAAGAAACCAATGAATGGGCACCTACTGCCCCATTTTCCTCCGTTTAAAAGACGTTAACTCCAATTGAATAAAACTAAAAATAAAATACTTTACAATTAAATTTGCCAGTTCCCAAATCAAGGGCGCAAAACAAGTAAAACTGTCACCAGCCACTGCTTTAAATCTTAATGTATGTTTTACAGAATGGTTGTATAGAGCTACAATATTATACCAACGAATGCATCGTTAATAATACCTCACTGTTAATCAGGCGAAATGGCGGCCAAACTTTAATTAAGCATAATAATTTTTAGACAATGAATGCTGTAGTAATCGGTTTAGTCTCGTAATTTTTTTAATCGCCTCCGCAATAACTGAACTACAAAAGCTACGTTCGTTATAAAAATTAATTATGCGCTAAGTGGCAACAATACATAACTGTCGGTATCAATGATTAGAAGCATGCATTACAGTACAATAAAGGGGACGTTAGGGGAGTAATGCAACCGCACACTTTAAGTATTTATTGTTGGACTCTACTTATACAGGACTGGCGTGCATATCATATCTTAATTTAAAATAACATCTATATAACTCTTTTTAGTTTTTAAAACAAACAACAAATTTAAAACACGCGTAAAGGGTATTTTGGTTGAAAAGGCATACTATACCGTAAACGAATATTTAGAGGACAAAGATCCTTTTAATGTGTCGGCAATTGGCTCAGCATCGGGACAGTTCAATTCTTGAGTAGCCTTACAATGCTTTGTTATTTTAATTGTCAGTAGCACAATTTTGTATTAATTGTTTATTTAAAAGAGCAGCTATCGAGTTTCTTGCCGGTTCTTCTCGGTAGATGACTGCCTTCCGAACCGGTGGTAGTGTAAAAATTGACGATTCATAAGTGTCTTTATAAAGACAGAGTTTGAGTAGTTCTCTATTCACTTCAGCACACCATTTCGATATTAGTCAATATCGTATTTATACGACAACGTCAGTTATATGACGTAATATGTTCGTGTTTTAGATTAATTCGCTAAAGCTGGGGAGTTATTTTTGTAAGTTTAATAATAATTACATTATTGTAGAGCACAGTGAGTTTGTAACATCTAAAACTACTTAAGTAGATTATTAAATTAGAAACAATTTAAGTACAACCCGTCATTAGAATCCAATAGGTTTGTTTTAGAAACTCATGTTTCAAGTGGCCCTGTAGAGCGTCATTGGACGGCAGACAGACAGTTAGGGTTTAGAGGCCCTTCAGCAAGTTACCCCCGTATCATCTACGGATGGGCGGCCGCGGTAATGAGAACGAATTGCGTAAATTACGACTAGCCCCTAACCCTTCAGGGGTTAAAACTCCCCATGTTTGAAGTTTTTCCGCATGCTTAGTCTGCTCCTGAATCACCTAGATTTGTTCATACCCTTCGATTTTCAAAGAGGTAAGCGTTACACTGGAAACTCATTACATTTCCTCACAAATGAATTTCACACCCTTTCTTTGGTTTTTCAGAAAAAGGTTGCATTTAATACATGTAATATAAGTTGGTTTTAGAATTTCTATAATTTTCGAATGCATTGCTACGCACATCTTGTTTGTTATAAGATTCCGATAGAATTTATTTGAGAACATGAAAATGCACGACAAAACATAACATAAACACATAGCCTGTATTTAGTAGACGTAAAAATAGTAATTAGTAGAGTTCAACACTCTTTAACGTTAATAGAGTGCCGTTAGGATTGATGAAAAAAAATCGGCTCTCCATAATATTAAATGATGACTTCCGGTGTGCCACCCCGCCGTGGGGCATAGCACTGATCTTATCGGAATGAGTTATACTTGGCCGACGCGTTAGAATATCATTTCTAAGCTGTGCGCCCTATTTCGCCCTGTTTTAATATACTGACCGTGACAACACTCTTGTTTCATTTTTAAATGTTTCACTACAAGCAAGATAAGCTGTAATAAGGCTCAAGTGGGCTTTTTAGGCTTTTTAAGGCTTATTTGAATAAGTCAATTTAGATATTATACAAATATATAAAAATGGCATCAAATATAAAATAACAATCTAATGATTAAACTAAAAATAATAAACACAATACTCGAGTAAGCTTTGAATAACTTTCTTCAGATATCATTTAATTTAATTCATATTACCCCAATTTAGATATTGCAGAACTAACTTCAAAGTGTGAACGTTGGCTGTGAAAAGAAGCATTACGAGACCAGTTAAATTACAAAACGAAAATTGCGGTATATCAAAAGAATTATCCCAAAATGCTGATCACATACTTGCCTATAAATAAAGATCGAAGTGACAAAGAAGATATGTAATACCAGGAGTTGGCATTTTTCCAACGTAGAAAAACTTTGTTCAATAAAAAATCTTATCGATACTTCTCAAAATGTATACTAATAAATACTTATTCCATTCAAATCGGATAATTAAAAGATCAGAATCAGATAAGATACACAAGGGTGACCTCATAAGTTTGCAGACAGTCGAGCATAAATTCTAATATATTTGTAGCACTGGAAATAAAACTCAGTACTGAAAGGACACTAGTGATTCTCGAGGAAACCCGATGTCTTCTAGTTTGCGCCCGCATGCGCTACCCTCGTCAGGTTATTCTGAAATGTAATTCAATCTAGGCCGCCCCATCAATCTGTGAATTCCCACGCATATATTTCTGTTGATTTGACAAATGATTAGGGTATCTTTGCAAAGCGGATAAAAGAATAGTTTCACCAGTCATTTCACATTATAATAGTGTGCCTACTCTTGAGGTATGGCATAATAATTGTAAAATAATAATTAGATTAGGTGATATTAACGATATACTTCAGTATTTATAACTTATATAGTTCGTTAAATACGATGAGTCCTTGAATAAGTGCTCCTTATTCCTCCTCCTTAGCCTGGTGAACCTGGGATTTGGTATTATGTCTATAAAATGCTTGTTTCAGTTTGATAGGTGCAGACAGCTTATCACATGAATGCCCCGGTAACAAGTTCTTGTTTTAATATTATATATATAAAACTTAAAAGCTTACAAAACTTCTATAAAAGTTTAATTACATTCGTGTTTTGCGCGTGACAAGCTGAAAAGAAACCAAACAATATACAATGCATTCTCTCGTATAAATTCCTGAGCTGTTTTTTAAATCTTATTACTATATAGTTTTAATACATAATATATTCTAAATGCTGTTGTTGTTCGTATAACTTTAGTCTATAGGCTATCTTTAGGCTATCTATATAGGTAGCTGCTGATGTGTAGGCAAAATCGTAATCAAATTGAATTTTCCACTTGAAGCCCTTCTGGCCCTCTCGTGTGCTCTTTGTAACTGCAACCAACTAATATCTACACCTAGTTTGCATAACTAACATATTCTGAATTGCGCCGTAACTTGTTCTGTAGTATTAATATTGCTTTAAAACGATTCCAACCGACATAATGCGGTGGTTAGGCATATAGCCTAACCATCATAGAACTGGAATTAGGTCCCCGGAACCTTAGACTTTGTTTTTGCTCTTAGAAAAATATTTAATATTAATTACATTAACTAATGTGATATATCACATGTGAAATTCCCGTAACAACAAAATATTTACTATTTTTAAAAAACCATCTGATAACAATATTAATATTAGCTTTTAAAGATGAAAGAAGGTATACATATGTGTAATAAAATTAAAAAATCCTTGTATTATTGGTAATTATATTTTTATTACATAGAAGAGGGAGCAACAGAGCAACACACGGCCAGCACATACCATTGACGGCCTTTCAAGTAACGGTGCGCGCTCTTCTCGCACCTAAAGTTGAAGTTAATATGAGTTCCAGCTACTGTCACAATAACAATTGTTAATTCCTCAATAAAGTTTATTGCCTATTGAGAATCGCATCAATATAACAAATAGAGACTGTCCATCATGCAGAGAACCAACTAAGCATGAGCCCCTAATCAGATCATTTAACACTGCCAGAACCGTCTCAAATCATTTAAGCGACGATTAATTCATCCAATGTACGTACACAATATCCCATTAACGTAACACTCTCAATTAATATGTTAAATTCGCGACGGATTATACTGTATTTGTTTAAATCGATAAGCGAAATTAATAGTCTAAGCACATGCTTACTGAGCTCCTAAACTAGATGTTGCATATTCAATGAGTGATTTGCGTAGGTAAGCAATCGCTTATACATAACACAATTTATGTACCAACACCGCCACACAGTTTAATTAGATAAGATTCGGAAACTAAGCAATATAAAGTGTCTCATTGAATTGTCGTAAAACCCGCCCGTGTTTTACGACTTAAATAAAAAGAATATGTATAATAACATCAATAAAATAATATGTTTAAATAATAAAAATAATGTGATACATCATATTATTATGTAAAAAAATGAAATGAATTCGCCTTTACACCCGTTAAGTTATTTAAATGTTAACACCTGTTTTCATGATCCTTTCTGAAATTTCCTTTCAGATACTAAAAAGTAACGCTCATGCGTATCCGGGTAATAACATTATAAGCCGAGTTGTTTTAGGCATATTTATATAAAAGTAAAAATAATATGTTCAATAATAAATTGTTTATTTAGGAACATCATTATTATTTATTTTGCTTGGCCCTAATACGCTAGTAAAATTTACATTAGTATCAATTTTAAAAACATTGCTGAATCTAATGTAATACTAATTTAAACAAAAGTTTTATTTATTTATATTTTAAAAGATACGGTTTTAACGCACACACAAATTATATTAAAACATACAAAATATATTGAAAAGTAATGTTATTCCTAAAGATGGGGTTAATTTTTAAGTAAAAGTAGTATTCGCAGATATTTACCGCAAAACTAAAATACAAAATGTATGAAACATATATCAGATTCTATGAAATGTCTACGTCTCAGTTACTAAAGAATAAAATATGTTTTCAAATAATATTAACGTAACTAAGTAATTGGTCAGATCAGTACGATATATTTCTAATAAAAGTATTTTAAATTATTACTAATATTGATTTAGTTACAAAAGCTAGCCAAAACTAATAAGAGTCCAAATCAGGAATAACGCGATGTAATGTAAGTACATAAATGTACTGATTTTTATACGCTATACATATAAACCCTATTACAACAGCGTAACCATGGAAACGTGTGCATAACAACAACATTTTTTTTTTATCTGTAACAACAATAACAATATGTCTTTTTTTTATAGAAGGTGACTACACCATATATAGGTGTAGTCGCCGCCCATAGACACTCACGCGGCTGGGAGCTCGTGAGTGCGTTGCTGGCCTTTAAAGGAAAATTGGGAAATGGAGGGACAGGGAAAGAGGACTGGGAAGAGGAGAGGATGGGCACCGGACGATCTCACTCACCGAACGAAACGCGAGTACAAAATGAACAAAGTCCAATTGCATCACTTTACGCCTGTTTTCTGTGAGAGAGTGGTATTTCTCCGGTCGTGCCTGCCCATTCGGCTGAAACTCTAAGTAACAGCATGTCACTCCCACTCAAAAATAAAATAAAAATATTATCGAAACATATAAAAAAACTTCTTTGTAAAAAACTCTTGGTTAATTAATATAAAACAATCACAATTTTGCAGTCTTCGGCAACAGCTAATGAAACTTTACAAGGACTTAAGTGCTAGAAGGGGACTGTTTACTGCCTCATTGGTGTTTCTCTTGACGTGTGATCGTAAATTTTTTACGCCACGATTGAATGGTCCGCCCTCAGCTAAAGCAGGGCATAAACTTTCATGATTCCACTTTATGGTACCTATTCGTGTTCATTTTATAAATGATGCGCCGTTACAACGTTTTATTGTAATCGCTATTGTTTGTGATCGGATTTACAAATTGTATAAACAAAATTAAAAACTGATGGACAGCTGCAGAATCAATGTAGCAATTCATTTGCAAAGAGGAAATACTCAAATTTAATAATGATTAAGTAAGCAATACTGTTGGCCTACCAATTTAAATGTACGTACGATATCAACTCTATTCTAACAAGCAATTTATCTCGATTTTTAACGTACTTGCCAAATAACACGTATTTTTTTAAAAAGGCCGTAATCTGGATTACAACATTGTTTTAAAACCAAGAAGGTTTGTACACATAACAGTTAGCAAATTACATGGTGGTAACCTTGAGAAGGAACAAGTCTTAAAAGTCCTTAACACTAGTACTATGTACGTTATTCCCTTCATTAATTTCTATTCCAATGTTAATTATTGTTACTATTAATTGCTGATTTAGTTGATTTGTACCTTTGACTATCTAATATAGGTACAAATGAACCTTTTAAATACAATACATGAATTATTAAAATATATATTACATTACATGAAATAAATTTGGTTCTAAAAAAAATCTAATTCGGAATGCGTAAGTTATTTGTACAAAATACGTGTAACCATGGTAACAAATTGATATGATGTAAGAAAAGAATCCTTGTTAAAGGAAGTCTTCGGTGTAAATGTAAAATTGTAAATTCCTTAAAGCCATTACAACAACAATCAATTAGCCTCACCTTTTCACCGACGGGACAAAATAAGACAGAGCAAATATCACGTCTTCAGTTTATGGGGCTTTCGTTTCGTTCGCTCCGTGACTCGATGTTTGGGGACGTGCTCGATTGACCGACTCTAACGGTGTAAAGCCTGCAACATTCTAATGTCTCCATTGGATTTTGAATGTACCAAATTAACAATACAAATTAGCTGAAAAACGAAACAAACATTTCCTATTCTAAAACACCCTTTTTCTTCCCTAACCGCTAATATTTATTTACACTTCGTTTTCGACCTTACCGCACTAAGCGATCTCTTTCAGGCAATAAAAAACTAAAGCACCAAAACTAAATATCTATACTAATAATAAGACAGTAAAAATCGAATGTCTGGAATGGCAACATTAACTATTTTTCCAAAAAACTGAAAGAAGGCAATTAAAGAAGAGTCATAGAAACCAAAAAAACAATTTTTGGAATTCTTGTCTGTCTGTCTGTCTGTCTGGTACGTTATAACTTCAAAACTACTGAATGGATTTGAACACGGTTCAAAGTTGGATTACATACAATTAGAAGCGTTGTCAAAACTTTATTTCGTCAAAATCGGTTAAGGGAAAAAGAAGTTAGTCTATTCAAAATTTACTTTTATCACTTCCTCAAAACTTTTTAACACTTATATTGATTGATTACTTATATATTGTTAAATATGTTCTAATATAAGTTAATCTTAATATTATAACTTATGAGAGGTAACAATAATAACAAATAACGCAGTGCGCGCGGGCGCGGTTGAAGTGTTGAACAATGTGCTCGATAGATGGCGTTGATAAAATTCGTCATCAACCTAGATTTATTTTATTTTTTTATTTCTTAAACCTATACAGCTTATCAAAAAAAGTTTACACAATAAAAATAAATCCAAAATAAGGTTAAAGACGGGAAATAGAATCTAAGATCAGAATAAACAATAACAAAAAAAAACACGAACAGAAAAAAATAAACAAAAATATATATATACACATGAACAAGTGGAGTATATTATGTGAAGTACGAGCATTTAAGTGTGTGTGTGTGTGTGTATTAGTGTATGCAATGGTGTTGCTGTGTGAGTGAGTGTGCGAGGTTGAGTCTTAGTTTTTTTTTAAAGAACTTCTACTTAGGCCAAATATATCCAATAGATCGCGGTATTAAGATGCTCCATTGTGTAATGACTACCATGCAGTTCAAACTTTCATACAAACAAGTAAAAGGAAACGAAATAGACGTTTGTCCGCATCCATTTATCCACCTACATCCTTAACGTTAATGAGGTTTACCTTCTATTATTTGGTCAAACTAATAACCTCACAAGTACGTATAACTTCGTAAGAATTTTCTTTCAACTCTTAACCGCTGAGGAGTTTTACCTTCCATCATCACCTCATCCACATAAGATGACTATCAGAATTTTAAAATTGTCAGAAAAGTAATTGCCTGTAAGTTAATTTGAAAGTTGCCCTCGATTTCCCTGAATCATCGGATCCTGACTACGGGACCAACTTGAAAGTACCCCCTACCGAACAAAAAATAATCACGTAAATGGTAAATAAACATCAAGTCCACAGAAACAGAGGATGTTGATAACATTTGTACATGTAAAGCTACATCATCCCTGAGTAACACAGGCTATATATAATTCTAATTGTAACAAGATTTTAGCTCGTGTAAGAAAGCCCTGTCGAGATCATTAAAAAACGCTATCTATATACTTAACCAAATTACACGTGGGCGAAGCCGCGGGCGGAAAGCTAGTAACTAATAATATGAGTCACTCTGCCACAGGGACCAAACTTTGAAAATTTGTTTTAGTTTTGTATTTTGTTTTATTTTAAGTTATATTAGTTAAATTAATAACTGTATCTGTATTGAGTAAAATATAACTAATATTTAAATATAAAGTACAACAAATAAGTATATTTCTGAAGTCGTCATAGAACTCTTAATATCTATTTTTAAAGTTAATATTTTATTTCAATCGTACGAATTCTTCTTATTATCTAGATATAGAAAACTAAATTTGTCAGAAACGGCTCGACCGAGTCTCATTAAACTGTGTGCAGATCGAGTAAGTCTGAAAATATGTCTGCATCTATTTTTCATGTCACTATAAGTTTAGTGTGGTCCACCTCTTAACATTAATCAGTACATATATATATTGTGATGCAGCACTAAAAATACATACAAGTCTAAATTTATACTCTTCAACAATCAATTCGTATTTTTCTTCCTTTGTTGTTAATATATGACATTCAAATATTAATAATACATATTGTCATTTTAGACATTTAAAAAAATCTTATGTAATATATAAATGTAGCAAGTAAGTGAAATTGTTTTTACTTTATTTAAATTCAGTACCAGGAACTGCTCTTGCACGAAATCTATTTTCAATTTTGCGATAGGGTTTTACTTAGAAAATCCATTCTGTATAAACATTAGGAAGACACACAATAGCTTTTCAATTAAATCCGTAGTACATTTCGATTTATATACTATATGAGTTTTCAGAAATATATCTCCAGTTCATCTTAAAACTGCGAAATTTTGTCAATGCAAACAAGCACTTCACTTCAATAGTATATTGTAACAGACAAAAATTAATGGCTATAATACAAGACATAGACATAAACTATGTATTTTATGTTTTAATATTATACACGCACGACTTATTGCTATATAAGTATAAATATTAATAAAATAAACTTATGAAAAAAACAGTATTGCAAATGTCACTTAAAGTTCAATTGTCCAACATGCCCATCGACTCTTCAACTCTGAAGTGAATTATTAAGTGATATTGAGTACTGAGGACTAAATAAAGAGTTTAAATGCACATATGACTAAATACTAATAATATTTACTACTTGTTTTGGTCAGCGTATGCCACAAGGATGAAAGTAAAAGTCAAAGTCAAAATATCTTTATTTATTAAGGTGCATAGGACCATTTTGAATTGTTTTAAATCTAAGTGATTCTACGCCTGTTCGAGTGCGACCAAGCTGAGAAGAAGCAGGCAAGAAACTCGGCTTGGTTAGTTTTTTTTGGAAATGATCCCAGTACACTTTTTAAGGCAAGGGTAAGCTGGAGCTAATCATCAAAATAATAAGACAATGTATAAAATGCTTTTTCTAAAAGCCTTCGTTTAACTACTTTTTTAAATTTACTAACCGACAAAGTCAACAAATCGTTTGGGATTTTGTTATAGAGGCGTACACGCTTTATAGAGCCTAATAGTGGGAATAGCAAGCTTATCCTTATTTCTCGTATTGAGACTATGGTAATCACAATATTTTTGTACATAGCAAAAAAAGAAGAAGAAATACATAAGAAATTTGAAAATTTGTTTTTGTGTTGCGATTTGATTTTTTTCTTATCATATACTTCAAGTTTATATAAAGATGATATAAATAATATGAAAATATGAATGACAAATCATAATCTAAATACAATCCTCCCCTCTTACTCTTGATTTCACAACCGACGGTTATTAAATCGGAATTCCGCTACATTTCCGACAAAATTGTAAGAGGAACGCTCCGATGTTTGTGAAAGTTCACAAATGTAAAATTCATTACAACAGCAATATGAAAGGCGTTGAGATTGACGTTTATACAGGGTGGTAACGGAGGACTGTTCGCCGAGGCGAAAACAAATTAATTGCTATCGGTTACGTTCCAGTGTCGTAATTGCTTTGTTCTGGCATTGCGCGATCGATCAAGTGGGAAAAATTAATTGAAATTGCTGATCAACTCTATAGTGTGTCGGATTCTTCGCTTTAATTTATATCATTTGATCGTTTGAAAAACACTAATTGATAGAGACAGTTTACAGTTTACAGCGAACAAAACTGTCGCTCAAGTTTGAGGGTGTTGTTCTCATAATCACATACATAAAAAAGGTATATATAGTACCTCTGAGTGATCCTCAATCTAATCCTGAAAATAGAAATATGAATTAACTAAAATGAGAACGCATCTGGCAGTTTTAAACACACAGTTTTTATTTGCAAACATAACCTAAAAAACGTATGATTGTGAATGTTTATTCCGATAAAACGCCAATTATAGCAAACTTGCATACGAATGGTAAGCGGACCGAAATAGTTTTTTGGACTGAAAAACTCGTTTGTAAGCGGATATTGCATTCGAACGCGTCGGAGTTAGAACGATACACTGTAAACTATTTATGTCACGCGTAATAACTGACATCCGATGAAAAAAGATATCGGATAAGTTTTAAATATCATGAAATTGTAAATTTTAATCAATTTCATAGTATACAGACTACATACGATTTAATTTGTTTTCATAGATTGTATACATTGAAGTATATAGCGCGATTTTGATTTACTGTGTAATTATTCATAGATACCTATATGATTTGACATACCATTAACATTACAACGTTTGCATATCTTCGCAAAACAGCATGTGTTAAACCAACGCCCAAAATCAATCGACGTTTCAGAATGTCAGCATGCTCAAACCATACTAAATTAAAAATATTTATTTATTTAAAACATTATTTTGACGTAAATTTATCCAAACACTTGTCGCTAACTCGACGCTTAAGAGAAGCTTATAAGACTAATCTATACTCACGCTCAGACAGAATATAATATTATGTCCGAAAAGCAGGCGTTTATTATTATGAAATTAATTTTAATACGTGATAACACTGGATACGAGTAAAATATGAGGAATTAAGTGAAGGATTAAGGTCGGAGCGGCTGGACGATCCACCAGTCAGGTGAAATATTAAATGCTGGGGCAGACGCTAATTAATAATGTGCTAACATGTCCGGAATGGTCGTCTACTCACCGGATATAACGGAAAAATTGCTGGATCAAACGCGAAAGCCAGCTTAAAATTCTATAAGCAATTTTAAAGTAAACACTTGAGTTTAAAGGTTTTAAGAGGATCACGGGCACGATCGAACGATGCATAATTAATTTCTGTATCGGATGTAACGTGCCTTCATCCTAATTAATATCATTTTAGTTACACCCTGTATTTCTTGGCTTTTGCTGCAGTACCTTGGGACGAAAGGTGTGTTCAAACATGCATATGAATATAGGTGTGTTTTTATATTATTGTATAAATTTTCAACCGTAAACGTAAAATTAAAAATTCTCAAAGTTAAAACAAACAAGAAAGATTCCAAAACGAATATATTTACTAGCTTTAACATTTTGTATAAAATATCAGAAAGCGATACACTGTCCATGAATAATCAAACTTTGATTCGAATTTAAATGCAATCTTCTTTTATAGAAAATTTCATTATATGATCACAAAATAAATTCCATCTGTTGGTATGTCATATATGTTGATAAAAAACATTTAAAAAATAAACAACGTGCAGGTAGAAAAATAAATTGTTTTTAAAATTAACGTGCTTAAAACATAATTCAATTATTATATATACCAAAAAAAGCATAAATTAATTTCATACAGGTAAAAAGTAAAAGAGTTACCACCGTAATCGAACTTTTTAAAATGGAAATCAAAGTCAAGTAAGGGCACTCTGATGGAGGCCTCTCACGTGACGACTTTCCTTGACTGCCCCTTTGATCTTACTTGAAACAAATTGTCGTCAAATGATACCTCAGCTTCTAACAAGTTATCAACGGCCAAGTGACAGTTAAAAGTATACCAGCCCCTGACATACCTATATTGCCCTAATTAGTCTGCTTCCGAAAATAAAAACCGGATAAAGTAATATTCGACAAATATTAGCATTTTACTACATACTTGCAACTGAATTTCATCTTTGCAGAAAACGAAAATTCCACCTGTATCACCTTGATGTCTGTCGTTCCAATACTGCGCGTTTAAGACATTTCTTACCACGCACCACCACGTTATGGAACCAGCTGCCCGCCACGATATACGACTTAGGGTCCTTCAAGAAAAAAATACCAATGTCTAAAAGGACGGCAACGGACTCACCACCTCCTAGACACGTCAGTGTCTATGGGCGGCGACTTCACCTCTCCTGCTCGTTTGCCCCCTCTTCTATAAAAAAACGAGCTGGAGGCACACCATAAATATGAATTTTCTGCCCATAGTCATCCTTCTCATGCGGCTAGTAACTCTTGAGTGCGTTGCCGGCCTTTTAGGGAGTGGAAGAACTGTGTAACTGAAATTAAATATATATTTTATTAATCATTCTTATAAAATATTCACAGAAAACTGCACCAAAAGCATAGGCTGGTTATAATTATCAGCTATACGACAATTTAGTAAGGTTAAGCACCGTTAACGTTAATAGGCGAATATTTTATTGGATTCAAATAATACAATGTCATTATTATAATATTGTTACAGCGAAAACCAAGTACTAAAGTACTCCAAAAGACAAAAAATAATATCACAATAAATGCTTACAAGTTATTGTAATAAACGTCGCTTTTTAACTGCCAATAACAGAATTTCCAAGAAATAACAAGCATAGCATTAGGGCACCCAGTTTGGTTTTCTATTTCGCGTAATATTACGTCGGCCATAGTATTTTCTGTCACGCCATGTTACCTTCCACATTATTAGCTAAGTATAAAGTTATGCACAAAATTTTGTATGTAAATAGATCTATGCGATTTGATTATTTTTTTCACTAATAATATCTACCCAAATACAAACTAAAGTAATTTCATTGTAGTGTTAGGTACAACTAAAGAACTTCATCTCTCATACATGTAATAAACATAATTACATAGAAATAGACAAACAGTGAAATTTGTGTTAAATTATTATTATTACAAGTCTTGAAAGTTATATTACAGTTGATGATATATAATTGTAGTTATTTTAGTGAATTATAACAATAATATAAATATTTTAACTATAACCGCGCAACTTAGCATAGACAAATAAATCACGAAATAAACTTTAAAGATATAATTACCTCCAGATGGCGTTCAAAAGTTAGTTGCTGGCATTAAGAGAAATAGTTTGCACACTATGCGCATTTATAGATAACTTGTTAATTAATTTTAAACTACTCAAAATCCATGTGAACATGTCTTAATATTCCAAAACTAAACTAGAACTTGAGTTCTGTTATGACCGCCTAGATAATTTGAAAGAGCCTGGTCCAAGACAGTACTCAAACTTCGTGTACTGGAAATCTAACTACTGCAAATATATATATATATATATATATATATATATATATATTGTGTGATGTGTGCTATAAAAGCTTGTCCTAGCCTCTATGCCATCGACAGAACCTTGATCTGGCATCTGTGAGCTGCCAATAATATTATACGTCATCGATCCCACTAACGAATAACCGCTAAACGACTGTCGGCCTTAGGAACTAGGGCCTTTAGGTCTTCCATTGGTGGATTCAGCTGGTCTTCCGGTCCTTTTGGTCTTCCGCTTGGAAGAAATGTATACCTTCCTTCCTACGTATTTAATAAAGTATTTGGATCTGAAGAGATACTTATAAAATATCAAACAACGTCTAAAATGATTCTACAATATTGTAAAACATTTGATTTATTTATCAAGTCATAACTAATACGTATTATTTACCCATTTAAAAAAAGCCAAGTGACAGATTATTTACGTCATAATATTTAGTTGGCAATAATAACAGTGTAACATTAAAGTTGCAAATTTTAATTTAACCGGGGATAATCTGCTAATGAAAGGGCATTAAATTATAACGGGGGAGTTAACTAGCTAACAGAACTACAAAGCTCTTATTTAAACATTAACAACAAAACGAATGTGGACCGTTAGAGCCCTCATTATTCTCAAATAGAAGGAACATAAACCCGTAGTGATTAGTTCGGCGCTGACATACTTAATGACACGGTTAAATGGGGCCCACGGAATGCCTTCGTGGTGAGAGATTACCCTGGGTTGTGGGTAGTTTGTAATTTTTTTCCTATTAAGGTAGTACTAGCCACTCATAGTCTAGAGATACATGTCCCGACGTATTGGTGTTATCCACAACATGATGTTGCTTTAAGTACAAATATTTACTACAACCATAAAACCTTTAAGTATGTTTTATGATATAACAAGATACAGTAAATGAAAAAAGTAAATAATATTTATATATATATACAAAACAATGGACCGAATATTTTTTTACTATTAAAAAGCCAGTGTACCAGCCATAGATGTGAAAAGTTGTAAATTAACTTAAGAACCTAATTTTAATATCAATTGCCGCCCTTTTGAAATATATTTCCCAAGTTACACCTTGTTAACTTTATAAAAGTTCCCTGGGGAAATATGCTTTCTTGTTGTGAATTTGTTTCTTGACCAGCCATGCGAGAGTTTGGTACTTTTTTTCACTAAATGTCACTTTTAGTACTTTTTTTTTGTGTAATAAAATCGGTTTTTTAAATATTTAGTTCACAATTGATTCGGTGAAAACTCTAGAAAACCGTATACAATAAAAGAGAAGTTTTTAAAAATTAAGAAATGCTCTCACATGGAAGGCTATTCCGTACCGTTAGGGCGATAAAATTCCAGTTTAAATACACAAAAACCGTTTCCAACCTCATCTTAACATCATTAAACCCGGTATTAAAAGTTGTATCCCGCTAATGCTTGCTATAAGCACCCGGACGACCGCTCCCTGGACGGAAGTCGTATTCATAAACAAATGCATGTGAAGTTTGGCAGGAAAGTTTTTGTGTATTTATGGCACCGACGGGCCAAGCTGTACAGAAACCCGGTCTCTATCAATAACAGTTTTGGCAAACGAAACCACAGTTAAAACTCTTTATTGTAATGGTTTATGAGATCTGAGTTGCATAAATCGAAACATATCTTCAAACGAAAAACGATTTCCTATTATACTCCCTTTTCCCGAGTAAAAATTTGTTTTGAATAAAAACTTATCGTTTCACATACAGACACATTTAAAAAGATGGTTTTTTTTTTTAAATATGATATTCAGGAAGAACACACATAAATACTTATACATTATAAACTTAATGTACCAAGACCGCAAGCACTACACGGATTATTTGTTACAGTTATTGTCATAAATAACATGTTATTACAACAACTTCATACATGGTCCGAACATTTTGTCATTGCTAATATTCAAAATAACTCCTTTCTATATTTGCATACAATGCCTAAGATATGTAGAAAAAGACTGAAAAGAAATCCCAAAGGGTTGACTGAAACAAGAAACGATCTGCCACATCTGAATAAATTTACACTTATTATTACAGGGGAGAAACATTAATGCGTAACTGAAATCCCAATTGTATTTATGTTAAAACGTGATGTCTCCATCCTTAAATTATATTACATATATGTATAATAGTTTAATGGTTTTTTTAACAATAAATTTTGAACACAATTAAGAATTTACTAGATATGCTGACCGATGATAATTCTGTAAATATTTTACAAGTACTAAAAATTACAAGAACATTTTTAATTAGCATCACAGTAAATGATCTATTAAAAACGAATTATTGACCGCGATATAATCTAAAAATAAAACCATTGGTAAATAACACACAAGGCTATGATTTCGTTTAACTCTACATAGTAATTTTAATAATGAATCCGATTTTATACGAAAATACTTGCTTTTTATCATGAATAATAAAATAACGAGTGATAACAATGTAGCAATTTTACCGACAACTGGACATAATAATGTTTAATATCCAGAATTTCATATTAACATTGCTACACACAAACACGCTGTGCTTTTGTCGCTTGGTTTAACATTTCCAAAGTTTTCGATCAAATTAAAAATGTCAATTAAAATAAATATCAAATTTTTATAAAAGCATATACCTAAACCGAGAAAGCTTATCTTCATACTGGGTGGTGTTAAAGTTTAAACTGTAAGTAGTAAAAACTTTTTTATTGTTCACTATTAAATATAAACACATAAAAAGTTAAACATATATACAGGGTGGAACATGTATAAAGACAAACATAAACTTTAAAGCACCACGCAATATGGGAAAGTCCAGACCGTTTTTTTTTAAGTAAAGACGTTGCGCATTACTTTAGATATACAGACTTTTTTTACGTGCATTATAATGCACGCTAAAAAAAAGCTACGCTAAATAAGCGTGCAGACTAAATACGATTATTGGAAAGTATGTTAGAATAAAGCGCTTCAATCAAAATTATATTATAGGTATCCAGTGGAATACGTTAATTCATAATTTATGGGTCCATGAATCGGATATATAATTTAATATTTCGCATTGAGGTTTACTAAATGCTCCATTTCTAATAACTATATTATTTCCTGAAAACGTAACATTAGGGAAAGTCCAAGAACAAAGTTTAACAGCTTGTCTTACTTGATCTAATTAAAAACGCCTGTTCAATCAAATCAAAAACTTTTAATTCGGCTTGGATAAGAAAGATTTTTAAACAAGAATATCGACGAAGAACTAATGGATCAGGAGACCGCTAATGAACGCAACGTGTGATTTCGATTTGAAGAACGCACCACTCTGGACGGAGCCGATCTGAAGCAAACAACCCAAGAACTGGCAGCGTGGCATCATTTGCGTCAAATAAATAAAAAAAAACATGTGATGAAAAGTACATTTTTTGACGTTAACCCTAAGCGAAAATTGTAATAGCCCAGGTACGCCACAACCATGTCCATAGCAATGCCTACCAATAAATAGGTAATGGTAACAGTTTGGTGGTATCAGTGTGGTTTGATTAATTAGCTTTCTCTGATCTGGTATAACGGCAGATGTCTATTGAGCACAAAACTTGTAGTGAATCAGTCTTTACTATTATTGATCTCATACTCTTTCTTCTTCTCATACGCTTTAACTCTACAGGAACTGCAATTAGAAACTATTCGCCCCATATGCCAGACCATTGCTTTCACTTACTACCATTTTTGTACCATCGTCTGCCGAATCTAAAACCTCAGAATTCTATCTCAATGACATAAATGACCTTCCTATTAGATAGCATCAACTTAAGATAATAATGTTTAAATCTTTGATTTAATAAATATTGAGTTAAAGAATATAATATACTATTATATTCAATATTATATTCAAACTGTCTACTCTCTGTGACATTGCATACATATTTTTAATACAATAAATTATTATTTTTTCACAGCTGAGAGTTATTGAGTAATTGCTAAGAGTTATTAGTTGCCGAAGTAACCGCCAGAGGCGCTTATTTAATTCCATACAAATCCAAGTCGACTGTAACTCAACCGAGTGCATTTAATATCTCACTTTTGTACTGTTTTATATGTTCTAGAGGAGTGGGTAACTTAACCTTTTAGTCATGGGGGACCATTTTACCAAACGTTTGTCTTGTCGGGGACAACCCAGCTGGTTAACCTGAAACTGGTTTTTGAGTGGGAGTGCCATGCTGTTACTTAGAGTTTCAGCCGAATGGGCAGGCACAGCCGGAGGAGAACCACTCTCTCACAGAAAACCGGCGTAAAGTGTACTCGCATTTGTACTCGCGTTGCGTTCGGTGAGTGAGATCTTCCGGTGCCCATCCTTTCCCCTCCCCGTCCTCTTCCCCTACCCCACTATTTCCCAATTTTCCTTTAAAGGCCGGCAACGCACTCACGAGCTCTCAGCCGCGTGAGTGTCTGTGGGCGGCGGCTTCACCTTTATGGTGGGCTTCCTGCTCGTTTGCCCCCTCTTCTATAAAAAAAAATTTAAAAAACCTAAATTACCTTAATTAAGGGTTGTGTGATAAAGAAAACTAATACAATTTTATAAATAGTACTAGGTATTTTGCAAAAATCTAAAAGTTAAAGATTTTAATTCAATGAGATTTTTGTGCCTGCGTACTCTTAACTAATTCTTGTATTCTCGGTTCCGTGTTACTTAAAGCTAAACGCATGTCGGTAGTGGCATCCAACCGTTTACGATGCTTGTTTTTAATAATTAGAAGCGCCAAAAACCCCTTCCAGCCTGTAAAGTAAGGTAACGTATTGCAATGTCTCGAACCTTCGGGAAAGATATTGCTTGTGGCTCCAAAAATCTCCAAGATTTACTCCTATGTATCTTAAGGTTCGTGTGTTGCAATTCAATCACCTCTTCTTGAATTTCTTCAGCAACTTCGGAAACGTTAACAATAAAAGGATTCCGGATCACTCTGGTTTCTGAATACTCTTGTCCTCGCATTCAGGAATATAGCGATTGTATATTTTTTTTAAATTGCTCAAATCTAGCATAATATTCTTCTTAATTTCTTCTTTAATGTCTGCACCTTGTCCGTTTATGATTCAGTTGAGCGTATGAAACGCAGAAAAGTCCTTTTTTCTGCGACCTTTCTGGACCTTATTGGTCCATAGCTCGATTATACGCAAGTATGTTGCTCATGCCTCGCAACAATTTATTTATTTGCGCAAAAAAGCACTTATTAGTATTAATACTAACTTATTACATATTTGAGCTCACATAACTGATCTAGCAACTCTTTGATTTCCTTGTTAGTTAAGAATATTTTGACTGCCTCTTAGCTTTAATTTCGCCAGCGTGTTTCCTTTCGAAACCCAGACAACTTGTGAGTGGAAAAGCAGATTCGTGTTCAGAGTTCATGTCAGAACACAACTGTTTGAATAAACTACTTTTATAGCTGGTTTCAGAGCCACGGTAAAATAATCCGGGAGTGTTTTAGCAGCCAATGCTTGACGGTGAATACGGATGAAAACGGTTTTTGGTTGTACCAATGCTGCAAGACCAGAGCGAGAACTTTGCCGGCTTTAAAGCTTCATTAGCAAGAACAATTGCACATTAAACGCTTTGCTGTCTTGTTTCTCCGTTAATCTCTATTGAATATACGATTAATAAAAATATTTGCCTTAATCATCTCTTTCGTTTACGTTAATTGGGTTTACGAGCCGTAACGATTTTCTTGTGTTTAATACTGTATAAAGTAGCATGTATGTTTGCTTAGCCACATTAATTTCTCATCTGAAAACTACAGAACTTTCAAGTAGTACCTACTTATTAAAAATATAGAGTATAAATAAAATTGACTCGCGGCCATACTAACTCTTTATATCAATTATATATATACTACGGAATATTAAGATAGTAGTAGAAAGTAGATAATTTTTTAAAGCGTTTACCTATAACCTTGACTAGTTTACTTGTGAAGAGCTAATATGTCTTTTTGACTTCGGTGAATTACCAGGTTTTTTTTCAATATTACGTTGGGTGGGCTTTCTCTGCCATGTAAGAGATGAAGACCTAGCCCTTTGGTGTAACATACTAAGGTTCACTGTAAGCATTCACTGTTTCAGAGGCCTGTTTGCTCACTTCTGCACAATCTTCGTTTACAGATTTCACACTTGCAGGCCCGGGCACCTGCAAGTGCCGTGGATTAGCCGGGATGCATGACAAAATAGTATCGTAGGAATTCTTTATTATTTCTTTTACGAGTTGGTATATACTTCCGGTACTTTCCCAAGGTAACATAGTCACCGTTTAAGAGGGTGTTTAATACCTCAAGGCTTGTGATTAGCTGTGATCAGGTAAATTGACCGCCACCAAAACTGTAACTTAAAATGTACTTAGTGTGATCCATCCTATCATTATTTTACATAATAATTGTTAAATTGACAAATGACAAATTACTTTTTACTTCCACTAATATATATAGATAGATAGATAATTGTGCTCAATATATTATGATTGTGAAAACATTCCTCATATGTATATTTAAGTCTATAAAAGAAGAAATAAAGAAGTAGTTTTACTGAGTTTTGAGCTAAGAGTTTTGTTCCTGGTAAGCTTGGTGTGTCAGGGACCTTCCAAAATCTATTTATCAACAATATTAAAAACATCATTATATTATAAAGGTATTTTTTTACAAATCATTCAAATAATATGCATTAACACCAGAGAGAGAACATAGTTTAATTAAAAAATTAAATACAGCCGCACAGTCAATAAGAACATTTTTACAGACTGATTCCACTTTATACTTATTTTTAAATGCTGTCACTCTCTGTGCACAAGGACATACACTGCTAGGCATGCTAGCACTGCAAACTGCAAAAAAAATAGAAAAATTTAGAAAACATATTTTGTTTAATTTTAGCTTTAACCTTATGCAAAACCAACAAATGTAGAAAGCCTTATAGCAGTAGTTGTGTGCTTTTAGTATTCAAGAAATGTGATTAATGTATTAATGTTTAATTCAAGGAATTAAAGGTTCATAGTGGATTTGAAAAATCCAAAGCTGTCAATAATCTCAATCTGCTATCAATCAACCTGCTAAACATCAATAAGGGAAAATTCGTTTCTATTACATCTCTACTGTGCATCCTAATTTAAGTAGAATGAAATTTAATTGATGCTAGAAGTTTAACTTCATGTTTATTTATCTGTTGAATTGTGGTTTGCAACAAAAATCATTAATTTTAAAAAATATCTATACATACCTTAAATTTAGGATATTCATTCATATAAATTGTGACCATTCCAACATACGGTAGAAATCCTCTGGCTCTGCCAACAACATCTTTCTTGGTCAACCATAACTGACCCTGAGCATATAATCCTCTATCATCCACACTATTGTTGTCCCCTTTTGTCAAAAATTTAACTGTACCATTATTTCTGAAACAGGAATTTGAGTAAATTAACATAAGAAATAGCATTTTTGTATTAAAGTAGTACAATATTCTGGTATGAACAGATTTATAAAAAAAATGCTTGCTTGCTTATAAATAATAAATTAAAAAAGTATTTTATTTATAAACTATCTGAAATGTAGCAATATAAAATAAAGTTAAACCCCCTTACTTTTCATGCAATTTTAACACCCTGTGGACAATAGGAATATCACGGCCATCCACTTTGAACACTACAATTTCACCAACTCGAACTGGTTCTTCTGGATAATTAGTAAGAAATAACAAATCTCCTCTGTGAAATGCAGGCTCCATGCTTCCAGACAGCACAACCACGATAGGACTTTCACTGCCCGTAACGACCATTAATCCTTTCCATATCATCAACGCCGACGATACTATCATGCCAAAACTAAGTACTTGATAAATAAACTGAAAAATGCATAAGAAAATGTAAAAAGGCCGGTACAAACGAGTACTAAACTCACGTCATCCGATATAAAACATAATCAAAACATTATACCTGGCGTTTATTCATTCTTTTTACATCATCAAATAAACTGTCCAACATTTTTACAAATTATTAACCAACTTTTTGAGGATACCTTAACTTAGATATTGGTTGTTTTAAAAATAATATATTATTGGTTTTCAAAAGAAGTACCTAGCTTACAGCGAACACCACGTCAGAGGCCCGAGCTCTTAAACGTCATTCTCTTAAAATGTCATAAGTCAAAGCTAGTCGTCATTTGCCACATATTCCAGTTATAAAAAAATATTTATATTTATAAATTTCAAATGTTGAATAGGTAGATAAGAAATTATATTAATTTAATTTAATTGATATCATTTGAACTGCCCGAATGTACATCAACTAAGCATCTTAAGACTCCTATCTAAAGCCATTTGTATTTGGCGCGAAATTGAACCACTAACACGAACAATAAAATAAAAAAGTTTTAACTTATTACTTAATAAGATTAAAAATAAATTACTGAATGTCTCTTAGTGCTGCGCCTTTGTAACTCACGCACGAACATTAGTTTTGAACCATACTATGCACCTGTACAAATGAACTATAAAATATAGCATTCATTATTCACTTGTATTTGTACCAACTGAATTATTTATTTATTGAACAACTATTGTGAAATTTGACCTAAAAATAAAATTTAATTCAATTTTATTTGTAGTCAAGTATTATTAAGTATTTAATCAATCTTTATTCAAACATATATTTTCAATTATATAGTATGGGAACAATATGTAGTAAAAACCTTGAAGGATAGAAACACAATAGACATTTGTATAGATAGTATTAAATATAGATTAATGTTGTTAAGCCATTTTGCAAATCAATTAGCTTTATCGGGACATGTTCACATCAACTGTTTGAGAAAACTTCAACTTAATTGTTATAGTGTTAGGAGTTGTCACATCTGCCACCAACAAGTCAGCTCCATTATAAAGGCCTAACTCTGTTATCCTTTTCTTTAAGTTATCTTTAGTTTTTTCTTCGATACTCTTTATAGATGCCATGTATAGAGTTTTATTACGTCCATTTATCACCGTTGTTATACCTTAAAGTAAAATATACATGATTTAATATAAATATACATAATTTAAACATATTTATGAGGTACAAAATAAATCTTTAAAAATAGGCACATAATCACAACACAATACCGTTATAAACCACAATATTAATATATTTGTTCATAAATTAACAAGAACTTTACTGATATTGGTAGAACACCAACCTGGACTTTTCATTAAATATCCATTATCTTCACACAGCTTATCATAAATAACTTGTAATGTAGCTTCTGGTTCTATCTCTATTACCCTAGTTGTGTTACTACAGGCAACACAGTCTGACCGTTTCTCTGCACTGAATGTGTATGTGTACACTCCATCAGACATATTTAAAATCATATAATTATTCATGTTGGCACAACATGATGAAGCCAATTTAAACACCTGCAGAAAACATTTATATTGTAAATAAATATAGTATTTAATGATTCTATTAAATAGTTTAGGCCTTAGGCAATTGGCACCTTAAAATAAGAATCATCACCTCAGTAGCACATGCGGCAGCAATTGCTGCATTTGTACTGGCAACAGCTGGAATAATATTCTTTAAGACTCCTTGAGTTAGTCTGTATGTCACATTGGCAATACCATACTTCACAGCCCTCTCTTGAGCCTTTTCATGCACCCATGCAACATGCAGTGGATCGTCACCATCTAACCCAGTGTTTGGACCCCATGGGTTTTCCTTAGACCATTGTAACATCTTTACATATTCAATGCAATGTTCTGGTAATCTGAAACAATTAAATTAAATTCAAAGATATTTAGATTTATTTACATGCTTAATTTAATGTTAGAGTGTAAGTTTATATTTACCTAGGTGTATTAGCAATAGTGCATAGAGGAAATGTTTTTTGGGGTGGGTAAAGGTCTAAAGTGCACTCTATACATGCACTCATTCCAGGAAGGATTACTCTAGCATTGCCTTTAAACCCTTCTGTCCCTCCATCAACAAGTGGAATAACACTACTTTGATCTAAACTTCCTTAAAATAAGAACATTGATTTCCATTAAAAATTTTCAAAGTATGTGTATCTATTAATAAAAATAAAACATGGTAGACTAATTACTGTCATCATTATATTGTAGCAGGGACATGAGCATTCCATTTAACCAACGACGAGCAACAATTGAATCAAGGCCACAGACTACAATGTGAAACTGACGATAAAAACCATCGTCCAAGTCTTGAATAGGACAATGATGAGCTACAGCTTCACAGCCCGGAATTCTGAAATAAATAGTAAAAATAATAAGACGATTCTTATATACTAATAAATAAAGGTAGAAGAATCTATATTACCTTTTATTAACAAATTCCACTGCACACTTAGCCTTAGATAAACCTATATCATGTTTACGAAATAAAAACTGCCGATTCAAATTTGATAACTCTATAGTATCCATGTCAACAACATGAAGTTTTTTAAAACCCATTAAAGCCAAATCTTTCAGTAATTCACACCCTAGACCACCAGCGCCAACAATAAGAACTTTACAAGAGTTCATAATGAAGTCTAATATCTCAGCTGATGGCTCAAAATCTGGGTGACAAAAGGGACCAGATCTTTCGAGCAATTTTCTAATATTATGCCATCGTTTTTGTTGGTAATCCAAGATTTCAATTTCACCGGAAGACATTTTTCACTACAAATAAGAACCACAATATAATTTATCCAACTGTTGCGATTTATACCAAAAGTTAATGTTGTCAGTTGTTGTAATCTATCAGCTATCTTGTCGTATTTTATTATGTATAGCAATTTGTTAATACTTCATAGACAAATAAATGTCTGTTTGATACATAATCAAATCAGAATGTTGAATATTTATACAATAAAATACTATTGATATTTATTTTTTTTAAATTCATGACACTAAACCAGTAAATTAACTATTAGCTAATTGACAATGACAGTCCTCTGCAATATAAATACAAGAATGCTTATTTGTAAATTTAATTAGAGGAAGAAAATGAGAGCCTGTTTTACCTCCAAAAGTCATAGGTCAGACCCCCTATTATACCCCCATATACAAAAAATAGAATATTAAGTTTATATGTATTTAATGAGGGAGTTTTGAGTTTTTTATGAGTTCACAAAACAATATATTTAAATTGAACAACAAATATTAATACGATATAAACAATAAAGTAGTAAACAATGTTAATGCTGAATTTTTAGGCTACATAATACAGCTCTAAAAATATTATAATTTTTTTTTGATAATCAAAAATAAAAACAACCTTTTATTACATTTTTTAACCTTACTATTCTTTATTTATAAATAAATGAATGCTGATATTTATTATAAATTTGTCGACAAATTTGTAATTTACTTGAGATTTGATTTAGCGGCGAACTGTAGTACAGATTAACGTGACTGGCAACCCTATTGCCTGGTGGTGATAGTTCTTCCCAACTAGAAGACTACCTTTCTTCAATTTCACTTATGTCTTGTATATGTTTAAAAAATAATGATATCGGGATTAATATGTTACTTTAATTTTGATAGATATTAAAATTATATTCATATATGAACTAGCTAATGCGACTAATATAGATAAGAAATTGTATTTTTAAACAGAGTAGAGCAAAGAGATGAAAGCACTTAACTGTTTTGTGTCTGGTTGGTAAATTCTGTACATTGAAGGCTACTATTCATACATACTGACTACTCATTTGTTAAAAAATATGGAGGTGTGATGGGGGCGCAGTGGTCGAACATTTGAAGACTTCAATTTGGGATTTCATACAATTGATTGTGAGTAATGTTTTTATATTAACATGTTAGGATTCCTCGTATCATAAAGTTATATATTAGAACTAAAGTATTGGTAGGATCTTACGTTTATTGATAAAAATTGAGGGAGAGACTGACAGACTTAACATAGATCAGTGGTAAGTTTCTAGCTTAAATACCATGCATGTGACCAATTTTAACATTTCAAACGATTTATTTAATTATTTCTTAAATGCCAATAAGGTTTAATGCATTAAATTTCACTTAAAGTGTTAGATAACAAATTAATGTCGTACTTCGTCGTTTAGATATATACGAAAGGTATACCTAATATTAGAGGCGCGTCGACATCGACTTACTTCACGTTCGCCTTGCTGTAATTGAACAATAATTACTTTGTACCGTTTATGAGAAGAATGTGAGATTTTGATGTTTTACGTAAATGTTAGAATTTTATTTCGAAATAACTTGGATATTAAATTATGTCGTAGATGTCAGTATGGCTGGATATAAAGGAAATACTAAACCTAAAAGCAAAGAAATCAAAAACAGGTCTAATAAAAATGTAGTTCAAAATAGTGAAGATGGTGAAGATATAGATTATAGTTTACTGAGAAGGCCATTAACTACAAGTGTAACTGGGTTTGCCCAGGCAAGGAATATTTTTGATTTGGCTACAGAAGAGGTAGGTTAATATTTTTAGTATTTTTTATTAATTTCAAAAATTAATAATTGTTTATATAAATTTCAGGTAAAAGGATTATTATCTAATGAATGCAATATAATCTATGAATGCAAGATATGCACAAATTTATTTAGAAGCCTGGCAAATTTTATTTCACATAAACGGGTTTATTGTGCAGAAAAGTGTACTTCTGTGCAGAGTAGTATTGTTCTCAATTCTTCAATTGTAAGTAGAATGTTTTATTATTTTTTTAACATAAATCTCTATGAAACAAAATGGTTTACAAAACTTTTATTTGTTTTAGAATAAGGAGTTTCAAAAAATAACAAGGTTTGAAAAGAACTACCAAGAGTTTTTAAAAGAAAATTTAAATAATACCGATTATGATGAAAGGATACCATTGTCAAGAGATTTGACCGCAGTAGTGGAAAAAATTGTTTCAACTAAAGGGGTACAGGTTGATAAAATTGATGAGCAGAATGTTGTTTTTCAAAAAATACCGGAAAGTTCAGTTGCTGTTTATCAAACTCTTCAACTTGAGAGTAATGAAGATGGCATGTGTTCCGAGGTATGTTTAATAACTATGAGAATTCTAATCCTGCTTTATTTATGCCTTTGTCTATAAAATATAAAATATATTACATAATAGTAGGCTACAGTGCACGAGGCTTTTATGCATTTAGTTTTGTTTTAGTTAATTGAATGGCTTAATTTTCCTGTGTTAATTAAACTAAATAATTTATACATTAAACTTTCAGATAACTGAACTAGACAATATATTGTCGAAGGAAAGTGCTGTGATGCAAAGTGATGGAAACTTTAAAGTACAAAACAATGGTGAAGAAATTGAAAATGTGATACAAATAAGCGACGATGAAGATAATTGTTGCATGCAAGAATTAAAATGTAAACTTTGTAAGTATAAATTTTGATGACATATTATTTTTTTTTATAATATATCTACTACTGTTACTCATTTATTATTATTATTTAATTTATAACTGCATAGTAAGTTTAAAAACTTTGTAACTCTTTTCTTTTTTAATTTATATACTTTTCACTTGTGTGAAATCAAGGCTTTTTTTATTTAAAATGTTGGATGTAGGTGTTACAGTAAAGGTAACTTTTAATCTTATATATATATATAACTGTCGTGTAACAATGTTCGTTTTCGAACTCCTACGAAACGGCTCGACTGATTCTTATGAAATTTGGTGAGCATATTGAATTGGTCATAGAATTGGCCACCATCTATTTCGAATATCCCTATACTTCAATATGTTACTTATTTTTGCCTACAATAGGAATTACGTAGAGATAATTTATATGGCATTTGTCAGGTCAGCTAGTCTCTTTATATATTTGTAAACCCAGGTTGGGTCAACCTTTGAATTATGAAATATTATTTTGTTGTTAATAATGATTTTATACGTATTTTAGGTGATCAACAATTTTCAACTCGAAAAACGTTAAAATTCCACTTAAAGACAAAACACCTAGCCAGTCGACTCGTTTACCCATGTCCCGATTGTCTCGAAATCTTTTCTACATCATGGAGCGTCTATAGACATCTATACAAAGTTCATCGGTATGTATAAATCTTGCGTTAAGAGTTGTCTGGCCTTATATTTATATATACTCCTTATTTCGTTTATCAAATAATATTAAAGCTTGGGCTTTAATCAAAGTAGATGTTAATTTATATATTTAACGAATTATAATCGTAAAATAAAACGTATCAAATCACCGTTTTATTGTGTTGAAATGAATAGAAAAATAATGATAGTGTAAACTATTTTTTTTTTAGAAAAACTGCTGCGCAAATTCGAAGATTGCGAGAGACGATTCAGTCAAAAGCATTCCGTATGGATAATCCGCCTGCATCTTACGAGAAACGTAAGGCGAACGCTAAACCCGTAACATCAGTGAAAATAACCGATGAAGAAAGAATGGAACAAGAAAATCAGGTGCATAATGTATATTTATTATACTGTAGTCAATGGACTTTGAAATAATAAAAAAAAGCTCTAGATTCTTTATAGTGTATTACGAAATTATTACCTCTGTATGGACATTTTCGAAAGGCATAGCATCAGTATTGTCAACATCACTGTTGTATTGTGCTCACAAATGTATTTACACAAACTACGTATTCAAATAATAAGGATGACATTTCACAGCTTAATAAACTTAAAGTATTCAAGTTTTGTTTTTAAACTTATAAGGACAATTAAATGATGCCTGAACTTAATTACTTTAGTTAATTTAATACTAATTGTTGTAGTTGCGCCGATATGTATATTATAGTTACTTCTTACACCCTTATTAGCATTCGTAACTTTGCGCATTTGATTGTTTAAGGCGTGGCAAGAGAAGTAGTAAAAAAGACGATCTACTTATATCCTAAAATATCGTAGCTTGTCTATTAATATTTATGAAATTTCAACGCAGTGAATGCTAAATGCAAGTTACTGAGGTGTATAGGTAATACTTAACATGGGTTAAATTTTGTTTTCTGTCGTAGGCGTGGATGGACAATATGGAGGGTGACGGAGAATTGCCCCGTTGTGGTGGGTGTGGTCGTACCTTTGAACGCCGGGCAGCGCTCGCGGCCCACACGTATACGTGCCAACCACGTTCGAGGGCACTGGCGAGGCGGTCTGATGCCAAGAAGATTGAAATACAGATACGAAAAGACTATAACAAGGGACCAACGACAAAACCTCAAGGTATACAATTTTTGACTAGTCATATTGATTGAACTGAATACAATTGGATTTCCTTAAATGATATCAGTTAATATTTCATATTTATGTGTTGTTTAATTAAGGACTTCGCCTTTCTGAATGGGATCATGTGTTTAAAAGGGTAATTTGCTTTTAGATAAAACAACAAATGAAGCGGAACCGCTAGCAACTAAGCCGCCCCAAGAAAAAGAAGATACCGAAACACCCAATGAGAATACGTTAACTGAAGCTGTAATGAGTATTGTAGGAGTTACGGGAACTGAAGAGAATGATGTTATAAATGAACCCATAGCAAAGCCCGATATAAATATGGATGTAATTAAACCAATTCATATACTGCCATTTTCCCATCAAGCTGAAAAGAATAATTTTAATGTACTTAAACCGAAAGTGATGCAAAATATAATATTAGAAGACCTATCGTGTAAAAAGTGTGAAAATAAATTTAAAGAATTGAATGTATTATTCGATCATGTGGCTGGTCACTACAACTGGGTGAGATACGGGTGCAAACTTTGCAAGTTTCGGCATTATGAGTACCCAAAGGTGTCTGATCATGTGAAAATAGTTCACAAATTGAAGGGAGATAGTGAATTTTACTTCAGTACCATTAAAGCAATAGACGGTGCGGAGGCTACAGATGTTACTGAGCTAAAAGACATTGGTGATCCTAGTCCAAACTCGAGACGTCCCAGTCGATGTTCTAGCGATTCAAGCAAGTTATCAGATGATAGCTCTTCTAGCAGCACTGTTATTGAAGTCGGAAGTCGAAAGAGAAAAGTTAAACCTATTAGAACTATGTCAAAGAAAAAGAAAGACTTTATCAATGGTATGTATTTCTTAATACTTTGTACTTTCTGTTTGAAAAAATTTCATTATCCACCCATCCATATCTGTTCTTGTATAATAATTTATTACTATTGGTGTTCAAAGATAGCTAACCAACCTAACTACTAAGCTACCTGACTAACGGGTAATTTCATATAATAAAATATCTTCTTCTTATAGCTTCATGAACTTGATGAGAATGTAAAATTATTTAAGAAAAAAATAGAACACAGTTATAAATTACTTATTTATGCAATTATTTTGTTTGATTACAGATGAGGTAGATGGAGACAGTAAAGACAGTGAACCCTCACCTCAAAAGGATCCTTTACAAATTGAAAATGATTCTTCTAATTCTATTGGTTTTAATGAAAACTCTTCAGATGTGGATGATTCAGAAGAAAAAAGTAGTAAACGAACTAAAATCGACTATGTAACTTCTAGTGTGTCGCGAAGGCCAGTACGTAAAAGAACTATACCGCAAAAAAAAGATTTTGAATATGATTTATCAAATTTACTTAAAATGCAATTGCATGGGTACAAAGAACCCCAAACAAATAGTAATATAAAATCTATGCAAGCTAAAAAGAAAACTCAACAAGACCTTATCAGCAATTATAATGCTCACAATAAAGAGTGTTCTGGCGCAATGGCATTATTGTCTAGACAATCAGTCGAAAAAAACAAAGCACATATGAAAACAACCGATGTTTCAGTATACAGTAATACCAAGGATCAACGAATTTCTAATATATTTGTAAGACCAATGCTGCCGAAAATTATTCGTGGAGATAAAGTTTCCCCGGTAAAAGAGCAAGCAATTAAAGATGCGGAAAAAGAAATTACAAATAAGAATTCAAAACCTATAGATCCAAAGCTGGAAGCCGTTGTCAGCAATGACATATTAGAAAAAGCAGTTCAACCAAATCAAATTACAGAACACGATACTGCGAAAGATATTAAATCAGACGAAACATGTCAGAACCCCACAAATAACGAAGCAGATTCAAAAGAAGAGTCACCTACAAAACCAAGTGTTGCACCTCAGCCAGAAATTCCAAAATCAAATCTCAACATAGTTCCTATTAAACTCAAAAAGCATGGTCTTGATATTATAAAGAATCCCTTAATAAAGAAGAACATAACTGACTTTAGTAAGGCTGGTATGAAAACAAAAATACTAGTCATCAAACATATAAACAAAAATGATGGATCAACAAGTATTAATACACCATTAAAAATCAAAAGAATAAAAATTAATGACCCACAAAAGTCTATTAAAAATGATATCAAAATGGCAGATCCCCTAGTGGTAGTTAAAGTTCCTAGCGCAGAATCTGTGATTCCACCAATTGCTAGCAGCAATAATAATAATACCTCTGATGATGGAAATAAAGTGCAAGATAATTACCTAGAAATTGAACAAACTAGTAATATAATAGATGGAAAAGACACCGAAATTAATAATACAAGTTGTATTGAAGATACCTCTTTTAATAATGAAACAATACTTGCAATTGATACTAATGAAGTAACAGTGAATAATTGAGCTCATATATTAAGAATTTGTAAATATTACGTTAGATAGTATTACTGATGCTCATCGCAATAAAATTCATTATCAAACTCGTTATTTTTATTATATTTTCTAAGATGCCTGCTGGTTTTCTTTATACTTCGTTAAAAACGTTTTGTAAGAAAATTCATAGAAGAACATTGCTGTTAGTGATTCTTTAGCTGTCTTGTGCTATAATACTGTCAATACGATCGGAGTAAAATGAAAATCTAAAAACTTTCGATAATATCTTGTTGGCGGAATATTCAATGACAGGAAAAAAGGCTGAATTTTTTATGAATATTACTGATTTAATTCAAATATGTATTAACAAAATTAGAAAAAATACTAATTCTGTGTATAACAAAAAATCGTATATGCATTACATAATCAGATAAAAACATTTTCCATTACAAAACAATAAAGTTACAACAGCTCTTAGTTCTTGTGCTAAGAACCCATTAAAAAATAAGAACTGAAATAACAGACCTCATTGATATTTTTTTTTATTTTGTCTATGGTCAACTAATAACATTACTGTCAATATTATTTTTATTCCATATTAATAATTAGTATCATAATATCATAAGTGAGATCAATTAGATATTATGGCTTATTAATTCAATATGGCAGAGGTAAAAAAAAATCTGTTATAACTATTGTTTATTTATCATAAGGTTACAGTTCTTCTCAATCATACAATGATGGTAATTATGTATTCTTGGCTAAAGTTTCAGCCTTGGCTACAACTTCTTCAATGGGACCAACCATATAGAATGCAACTTCAGGAAGGTGATCATATTCTCCTTGGAGGATCTTTGAGAATCCCTTAATGGTCTCTTCTAGTGGAACCAGTTTGCCTGGATGACCAGTGAAAACCTCAGCAACTTGGAAAGGTTGAGAGAGGAACCTTTGGATTTTACGTGCACGGGCAACGGTGAGTTTGTCTTCTTCTGACAATTCATCCATACCCAAGATGGCAATAATATCCTGAAGAGACTTGTAGTCTTGTAGAATCTTCTGAACACCACGGGCAACATTGTAGTGCTCTGCACCAATAATGTTAGGGTCCATAATACGTGAAGTGGAGTCAAGAGGGTCCACAGCGGGATAGATTCCAAGCTCAGCAATAGCACGGGACAGCACAGTGGTAGCATCCAAGTGAGCAAAGGTTGTGGCTGGAGCAGGATCAGTCAAATCATCAGCTGGCACATAAATAGCCTGCACAGAAGTAATGGAACCCTTCTTGGTGGTGGTAATACGTTCCTGCATAGTACCCATGTCAGTAGCTAGAGTTGGCTGGTAACCTACAGCTGATGGAATACGACCCAAAAGGGCAGACACTTCAGAACCAGCCTGTGTAAAACGGAAAATGTTGTCAATGAAAAGCAATACATCCTGACCCTCTTGATCTCTGAAGTATTCAGCAACAGTTAAGCCAGTTAAAGCTACACGGGCACGTGCACCAGGGGGCTCGTTCATTTGACCATACACAAGAGCTACTTTAGATGTCTTATCTTTCAGCGAAATTACTCCAGACTCAATCATCTCGTGATATAAGTCATTACCTTCGCGAGTGCGCTCTCCAACTCCAGCAAATACAGAGTAACCACCATGAGCCTTAGCGACATTGTTGATCAGCTCCATAATGAGTACAGTCTTTCCTACTCCAGCACCACCAAACAATCCAATTTTTCCTCCCTTGGCATATGGGGCCAATAAATCTACAACTTTGATTCCTGTGACAAGAATCTCTTGTTCTACTGACATGTCTACAAACTCTGGGGCTTCTGCGTGGATTGCGGCCGTTTTGTCGGTCGGGATCGGACCGCGCTCGTCGATGGGCTCACCAATGACGTTGATAATACGACCTAGAGTTTCAGTACCCACTGGGATACGGATTGGAGATCCACAGTCCAGAACTGGCTGACCACGGACCAAACCTTCGGTACCGTCCATAGCGATGGTACGAACGGTGTTTTCTCCCAAGTGTTGCGCCACTTCAAGGACGAGCCTGGGCGAACGGTTCTGAACTTCCAAGGCATTGAGGATGGGTGGTAGACTGTCCTCGAATTGTACGTCTACGACGGCACCGATGACTGCTACTACCTTACCTTGACCCTGTCCTGCGGCTTTTGCAGCATAATTCCTGTTACCCGCTGATACTGTTATAATTTTTCCACATTCTGCTACGGACTTAGCTGCCAGCAGGCTACTTCCGACTCTTCCTACAGCCCCTAACATTTTTTATAAATGATATAAGAGTGCTGAGAAAAGGGTCTTCAAAAAGAAAAAATTATGTAATATGTAATAACCTCTGCGCGATACGATATCGGCGCCCTGCTCCAGAGACAAATTGGAATAAGAGTATTATAAGAATGTTGCCAGTTGTTATATTATAGGAATTATACTGATTACCAAATACAATGGATATTTGGTAAACTTGCAGTGTGAATTGCCAGATATCAGAAATACAATATATTTTAATAATATAAATAGTTATTTACTTTTCCTATTAATACACTTATAGTAATGACATGTGAGGATTCTGAGTTTTTTCAACGCAGCACATAATTTTTCTAGTATAAATTGATATATATGGGCACCTATCTCTTTTTTAAAATATTAACCATTTTGTTTACCTCAAGTTCCTAAAAATCCTTTCTCGAGCGCCCACAAGAGTTTTTATAAAAAATTGGGATTTTTGAACTAGTACTGCTCCTATTACGAGGCTGGTGCCACCAAATAACTTGTTTGACCAAACTCAGTAAACGACTTGTGGGATTGATAATCTCCAATGTCTCAATGAAACATTTGATTCTCTATATATGCGGAACTATTGCGTTCTTGTGCGTTTTATACAAAGTAAAAAGTTATAGGGGATTGTTTAAATAATTCGAACGAACTTATGTGCGATATTCACGAAACAAATGACAATGTTATATTATTATTATATGACTTATTGGATTATCCTTTCTTCATATGTAGTAGTTGTATGTATGTATTTGTTTTTAATTTAACAATATTTTAGTGAAACAAAAACTCTCCTAAATTCATGTTCGTTCCACAGAGTGTGTTCCACTCCGGACTATATATGCGGATTTCACTGAATTTAACAGAATATTAAATAAGATTTTTTTCTGTGAAAGCTATTTATTATCTATTTGCTCCTGCTAATTTATAATTTACATGATCGCTTGAAAATTGCATTTGCAGACCATTAAAAAAACAAATAATTAAAAAAAAAATTATTATTCACATAGATAATTTAATTTTTATTAACTCATATTTATAAACATATAATGACTTTTTAGTATATCGAAATTGTTAAAATTAAACATCGTATTTATAGAATAAATTATTACACAACCTTCCCCAACATTAAAACATGTTCAGAAATAAAATTTTAAAACAAGTAAGTCATTTTCATATTTAAAACTATAGTTTTTATATAACATTTGTTCCATTAACATTAGTTCACCGATTAAAGGTTATTCAACAATACAGAGGAACAAAGCGTTATGATTATGCAAGAGTTAGTAGTTTTACTCCCAATAGTTCTAAAATTATTATCACAAGGCCGCAAACTACTATAGCTGCAGAGGAAAGTTATGTGAAAAAATTTATGAAAGCTGTTGGATGGATGGATAAAGAAAGAACGGTAATATTTCACAGAATACACTACACATTACCTACTGACTTACTCCACACTGTATTGTGTATATTAGTTAATTCAGAATAGAGCAAGAACTCATTTTTGCAGAAAAATCTTTCTTATGTACCTTTCTTAACAATTATTATAATAATATTGGATTTGTAATTGATGAATGCTCTATTTGGATGGGATCATATACTCCACTAAGAGGCTTACAGATATTAAAATTGCAAAAAAAACAATTAAAATTATTTACTTTTCTTAATTTTAGCGGTTAAAACTAACGGGTTACTTCCTGTATGAGTGTGTCCCTGAAAAGGTATCTTACCAAGAATGGTTTGATATTCTTGAACTTCCAGATACATTTGCATCATGGTTTCTTATAACAGAGCTTCATGTTTGGCTGATATTAGTCAGATATATGGCTGAAGATGTAACAGTCACTAATGAAAAAAATAAATATATTAAAGGAGATGGTCATTTCGTTAGAAATTGTGTAATAGAAGCATTGTGGGCAGATGTAGCTAATAGGATAAAATTACTCGAGGTAAACTATTTCTTAGTATTTATTACATTTTTTATTACATTTATAAATGTTACCTTTTTTTGTAAAGTATGTTTATCTTTCATGTTGAATTTAATATGATTTTCAGGGTGCAAATATAGTCATAGCCCGAAAACAAGTTACTGAACTCTCTGAACAATTTCAAGCTGCTCTTGTGGGATACGATGAAGGTCTTGAAGATGATAAAGTTTTGGCATCAGCTGTGTGGAGGAGATTTTATTCACTATCAGTGGATACTAAGGCAGAGCACATTGAGAAAATAGTTCATTTTATAAGGCATCAGGTACACTGCAGCTATTTGGATTATAAAAATTATTATTTTGCAAGTTTTAATTTATTTGGTATAACTATAATCCATATTTGAATAGTTATGTAGTAGTTAGCTAGTTAGGTAGATTTTTGTTCACAAACTGATGTATTCACACTTAAGGTTATTATCTTGATTCATGCGGTTAATATGTTAAAACAGTTGCTTGACAATAACAAGTCAAGTTACATAAAATTTTCAATTAATATAAACCAAAACATTTTGTAAGTGATTATACTTCAAAGAAATTGTCAGTCAACTACTTCTTTCGAATTGTATAGTTTTTAATAGTATATTTTGTTTTCAGATGTCTATACTTGATCAAATACCCAGCAAAGACTTGAAATTTCAACCGCAACTGTCTTGGTTAAGTATACTTGATCATTAGTTATATAAGTAGGATTGTTAAGTTTAAGAAATAAAAAATAAATATTGTACAAATTTATTTTGTTGAATAAAACAACTCTGTTAGTTCCTCACACTTTCTACGATCAAAAAGAACAGTGACAACAGTTCTACATATGTTGGCGATTTTGCAATCATTAGAACAGAATGGCCACCTTGTGTCGCTTAGTTTTGAGTAAAATGCACTATAAATGTCTAATAAATATTTTTTGTCTGTCACCATCGAATGAACGAGCTGATTCATCGAGTTTGGGGAAAGGTCTTTAAGACCGTATGTGTTCTTGAAATCATAGAGTTGAAACCAATGTGGTCGTCTGTGTGGTGTTAAATTTGCTTCTGTTAAGTTATACACATAGTTGCTGATGCTTATAGGGCTCTGAATAAAAAAAAAATCAATGAGTTATTTAATCACTAACATAATATCTCCCGTATTTAACTATATGACTTACGGATGGTAGTTGCATTTCTTTGTAACTTTCAATAAAAATAACAAGATTTAAAACAGCGCCATCTATATATCATTTTATCAACGTTGGATTTAAGTTGACTTGAGAGATTTATGTAGCATTAGCAAACGACGCGTACCACGTGACAAGTACTTATAGTTAAAGCTTTATTACAGTTAAATTAATGTGAGGGTCATCATACTAAAGATGTAAAACGAATACGCGTTTAAAACAATCATGAATACAATACACCTCTTTCAATCCTAGTCACATAGATTTAACACTTACGTAGCTACGTGGATCAAAAACAGCTATCTTATAATTGACATTATTATTCGCATATGCGCTGGCACTTCCGCCTCCCCACGACACAGCTATCGGTATATCTTTATTCTCAATACTGTAGAAAATTTTAAACTCATCTGTATGAGTGTGCCCGTTGAATTCCGCTGCAATTGTTTCTTGAAATCTAAAAGCATTAGTATTAGTCGTCAAAATTAGATATGCTTAGGATTTGTCTTCTTCATATACATATCGTTCAACACACTATATATGTGTGTTACACACCATTTTTAATAAAAATATTTTAAGAGCAGGCGGATTAACTTAATAACGTATGGACGCCCGCCCATAGACACTCACAAGACGAACAGCTTGTGGGTTTGGAGGTGTTGGTTGAAGATGTATAGAGATCGATAAATGTATTTATTCTTAATAAGAATCATTCAGAACTAAACAAGATAAGATTCTGCGAACACGTGCATTACGCAGCTGCCCCATTAAAAACATATATAGATAAATTTAAAGTCTTTACCTATTGACAATTCTATTGTACTCTCGTGTCCATGGATTAACTAAGTCATGAACTCCGGGTGGAATGTGTGTGATGATGTGAACTTTTTCACCTGCCTTCTCTGATTTGTATAGCTCACTCACTAACCAATCTAAGTGGTTTTTAGCATCCAGTGGATCGTAAACTAGCCACCTGTAATTATAGGAATTATATAGGACACGACGCATCCCTAACTCACATACGCATGACATGCCAGAGTAATGTCTGCTATTAAAAACTAACCAATTGTTCTTATAAGCGATGTTATTGTTAAGTGATATGACTTTTAAACCCGGTCGTACGACAATAGAAAATTCGCCTCGTTTACGTAGCGTTGTCTTCGCTTCCTCCGTTAAATATACTCCCCATTTACGGGCCAAACCCTCGTACATCCAAGTAGTGTTTAACTTTTCTTGTGTTATTCTTTCCGGGGCAAATCTGAAATGTTTATACTTTCAAATATAGATGAGGTGAAAATTTAATTATTGTTTAATGTAAGTTATACGTAAATGTATAATACCGAATCTACAAGATACCCCGGGCTACGGCTACAATTTAAAATGGTATTTACAAACAATTGAAAAAATCTAATTACACGTCGGCTTATTACGTGCCCTTATCTGAGAAAAACCCACAAAAACTCAGTGGATTTGTCATTATCTAATGCATGTCTATTGACTAGTTGTATCCTGAACAAAAGCGTATTTGTAAAACGAATTACATCTATACATCGACCCAGTGCATGTGTATAATACTTACTGGTTAGTCGGCTGAGATTCATGGTTTCCAATCGTCGCGATAACAGGAACGTGGTCACCAAATGTTTCACGCAATTTATTAACAAGGTATAGGTTCATTTCATCAATTAATCCGTAGGTCGTTTCCCATACATGATGGTCAATCGTATCGCCCATGTAATAAATTACGTCTACATCCTAAAAAATTGCTCGTATTAAATTAGAATTTAACAATTCAACATTTCACATCAAACAAAAGTAGACCTTATGTGATGAATGTATCCGCTCAACAACATCATCGTACGCCCAAATCGGTGTATCGCAATTTCTGTAATCGCCCCAATATCCCGCTGGAGCCTCGAATCTCACATTTCCAGTAACATTCCTAATGTTGCGCAATTTTTTCCCCGCATCGACATCCAGTTCACCATTCGATTTTAAACTTTTCAAAATAATATCTTCATCTCTTTCTGGATTATATGTGTACCTATTATTTCTTGGCGTCTGTCCCTTTCTACAGCATGTTGGTTCTGAACAATCAGCTACGCCGTTTGCCTCGTACAGAGGATCGATGTGGGCGTCTGTGATTATAGCCACTGTCAATGGTTTCGTATTGTCGTGTAAGAGCTGAAAAACAAATTAAAACACGAAATAGAATAATGATTAAGATAATTGTAATACCCAATATTAAATCGATATGAACTTTAAAATATTTTTCGGTAATTAACTTCATGGCTAATCTATGTACGATAAGAAGATAGTCTAATACCCTTGAATAAATTATTAATAATAATAATATAGCGGGCCTCTCCGTTTCTATAATACAGAACATTATGTGTACAATCAATGTATAAGTATTTTGGGACATTCAGAAACTGACCTTAGATACTTCTCCATGAGGTGGCAACTGGACATCCCAGTTAAATCTTTCGTCATCAAACTTACAGTTTCCAGCTTGTTCCGTGGTCTGGAAGAAAATTCCACAAAACGTCCTTCCTTCTACTTCTGGCGTGTTTCTAATTATGTATGTTATAATTGGCTAAAACCATTTGAATTGTTATACATTTATTGCGTTTTATATTTTTTCAGTTACGTTTTTTATATAAAGACAAGATAAAAAAAGTACTTAATAAAATATAGGTCTTAATATTTGTGATAAGAGAGATTGATGGAGAATGATTGCAGCAGCTCTTTACAACCATTCTATAGAACAAACTGGGCGATTTCAAAAAGTGGCGGAGAGTTTCTTGCCAGTTCTTCTCGTCGGATTTATGCCCTTGATTTTGGAAGTGGCAGTAAATGTCATAGTCAACATTATTTTTTGGAATTGACACATTTTCGTGAAAATTTAAATTGGAGTGAAAAATCATTGGTTCAGACTATGTACTTACCAAATTTAACCCCACAGCTCCATGGCATACATTAGGACTGACAATAGATAAACTGTTACAAAGTAGTATAATAGAATCGACTAAATCTTCGTCCTTAAAACCTTCATTTACTAGATCGATCAATGCTGAAAATACCGACCGACATACAACGCAAAAGAGATTCTAAAAAAAGAGCATTAATTTTATACTAAGAAATGTTAGAACCTTAAATTTGGTCGTTTAAAAAACACACTTAAACTAAAAAAATAATATTCGTATTTAAGTTACGATTAGTATTGGTTTTCGATATAATCGGGGTAAACCAATTTTTTTAATCAAAAGAAATAAAATCGACGTAAGTCCCAAGTCAAGAGCTTTCCCTCTTTGAAAAATATATGATTATTAAAACCACTGTTAATAGTTTTTATATGTATGAGACGTATTTTTAACTTTGGTGCCTCTTAACCGTCCTTAAAGTTGCAACTTTTTAAGGTTAAATTTATAAAAACTCAGTAACTGTCCGTTTTTCTGATACTCATATATACTGATATGAGAAAAAATGCACAAAATCTATTCATATTGTATAAGAAGTATACTTTATACAGTAAATCTACTAACGCAAAAGCTGCTGAGAACAGAAACAACTAACCGATCTGGCAGCCAATCTTGTATCATCGTTAACAAAAACCTCTTGCGGCAAATACAATATTTCTGACAAATCATGTATTGTATCCCAGTCTGACTGATTCAGGTTACTTTTACCCGCTCGAACAAATAAATTTGTAAGCTCATCTGAAAATATGAATATACGTATTAATTTTCTTTTTCTTATATTAACGAATTTTACACGTAATAACATTTTTTTAATTAAATGTTGAAAAAGTTTAAATAATACGATACTACGTTTTAATGCATCCAATCATATAAGTACGGATTATTTATCAGCATCATTAACTTGAAATAAAAACAATTATCAACTGTAGTGTTTTAATATTATGGCTGGTTAAGCCTAAATAAACAATTAATGGGGAATTCATCAAAAATAATAATGTCAAAAAATATTACGTCTGTTAAAAACTTAAAACGTAGTGCAACATAATTATAAAACTCATAATAGGGAATGCAATAATTATAATATTAAAATACATTTATAGGAAAAAAAATACTGGTAATAATTTAAATTACGGAAAATATTCAATATTTGACTCAGCCTACACATGTTTAATATATGTGAGTCTTGTCAATAATTCTTACCTGTTGACAAATACTTAGTTGAAACGGCCGCACTTACAATAACAAACACACAAAGCAACACTTTCATCTTTACGCAATGATGTATTAAGGGATAATGATGTATTAATCGATAAGACAGCGAACATTTATTTATTAACACTTGTAATTAAAGATACATAAATCACATATTTATATAATTGTGAAGATAAAAATTTTATTGAATTAATCTATAATCGTTCGAGCTTATATTTTTGACTAATATAGTTTAAATTTACGGCTCAGTTGTATTAAGTGCTATTTGAAATAATTAAATATGTATATTTAAAAGGAGTATAAATCGAAAACGACTACAACTTAGTGATGTTTGACTCTTAACCTATAACTGCTGGATTTGACTGTCATAATTACTGCTTAAGTTTCATGTTTATAATTATCTCATAATATATAAAAATATACTCATACTATATTGGGTTTGGCGCGCTCCAAGAGACTATACTTTGTATCTATTTTGTAAGGCTCGTTGTGATTAACCACATATTTTTTATAGTGAATTTTGTCTGAATTCACAAATACAAGACGTGAACAATAAAAATATAAAAAACGAATAACCCTTTATTTTTGAAATACATAATCTTAATATAAATCACACTTCTGTCATATCGACGTCCTCAATCACAAGATCGTCGAGCATCTCCGCGAGCGTGATGCGCGGTAGCGACGGATCAATCTCGTCCGTGTCCACTGGTACTTTATTATCGTCCTTGAATATATTAATGTTCTGTCTGAAGGCCGGGTCTTCCTCCAAATCATCAAGGAACTCGTTGTAATCACTGAAATATAATACTTTGTTTTAGCCCCTGTAGACAAGTTTCATGCAAATACATTCCCGGAGCCCATTTCCCTCCGCTTTTCCTCCTACCACATGATTTTCCCTCGTGTGGTTGCCTAGTACGTTTGCCATTATATTCATTACTAAAATTTAAAGGAAGTTGGTGTAAGACGTTGATTTTTGGGTTTAGCCTAAAGATATCTCACATATAAAATTCTCGTGTCACAATGTTCGTTCGCGTACTCCTCCGAAACGGCTTGACCGATTCTCATAGTTTTGTGAGCATATTGAATAGGTCTGAGAATCGGCCAAGGTCTATTTTTATAGACATTTTTTTATGTCCCATGAAAAAAATACATACAAATCTAATTCTTTCACCTTTCATCAACAACCCCTATTTATAGTAATTTTATGGTAAAACAACTATATATATATATATATAATATAAAGAAATATTGAATATCTGAATCCAATCTGGATATTTGTAAGAAAGTAAACTAAGGTGCTTAAAATAATTAGTTTTTTTTTAAATTTTCCATTAATGTTATTCATTACGTTTTTTTTTATCTTTGAAAAAGAATATGTTTAATAATAATGTGCATATTCATATATCAAATTAATGTTAAGATTACGCGTTGACATATTAACTTTCTATAAGAGTAATTAAAAAATAAATTTCCCATTTGAAAAATCTTTCAACAACTTATGATTTTACTCAAACAAATCACTGATTCTCTACTTTATCCACTTGTGTGATAAACTTTGTTCAGAAAAGTAAATTAGTATGATTTTTGACAATTCATCGAAATAGTCATCACGCTTTACCACCGAACACGGTCCCGGGCACCCCGACATGAAATATGTCCCATTTGTTTATTTACAAAACATAAATAAAAAATATAAACTTATATGAACACTTGAAATAATCACAAAGAACCGTGTCGCAATATTTACGCACACTTATGTATTATTTACCAATTGTGTGTTGTATAACATTATTGATTTATATAAATGCTATTGATGAATTTAAAAAAATCATCGACCATATTGGATGTAAAGCGATTCAATAGGTCCCACATGGAATCGGCTAAGCCGGGTAAAGCCAGTCTCTTGGAAGGCCAGTCTTGTGGCTGATAACTGAATGCCTGGTTTAAATTTAGGATTTTTCTATATAACAAGTGAAGATGATGGTCAAGTGACATTTGGGGAACAGGGTCACTCAATATCACTAAATTTCATATGTACCGCACAGTGCTATGTTACTTATGCAAATTAAGTAATTTTTCAGGAGAGGCGTTTGAAGATACATTATTTTACAACATTTTGTTCTTATCGACTAAACAAATAAAATGATAACATTGAAACTACCTTTAAAAAAAATATCAACCAAGCCAAAGCAAACAATCGTAGAATCACTTAGATCTAAGACGTTTCAAAATCTTATGTACCTTACTTTATAAAGAAATTTTGACTTTAAACTTTATTTTTAATTAGGAGATATATTAGAAGTATTTTCTCATACTTCAGTTTTGACAAATAACGCACAAGTGGCGTTACAGCATATGTGCGGTACATGTAAGATAATTATTTATCTTCTAGTCAGTAAATTGAAATCTATTTGACTTACTCATTCGAAGAGCTATTCCTCTCGTGTAACTCATCCGCCATATGTTTGAGTTTCCAGTTGCGCGCGCGCCTGCGTGCCGACCGTTCGCCGTAGTACTTCTTCACGAGGAACACGTCGGGAATCGAAGCTCGATCTAATTTATCCAGATTGTCGTCGTTGACGTTAGAATCGCCCAAGTTGTACCTAGAAATATGCTAATCATATTATACGGTATGCCTATATAGAATATATTTTTTTTTTTAAATTTAAATTTAAAAGGTAAAATATTTAAATAGACCCAATATTCATTAATATTTTCAATCTTTACTTGTCTCGTATCTGTACTACTTATAAGAACCGCGAGGTGAAACTTATTTTTTAAGGAAACATATATAGGTACATGCCAAAAAAGTAATAAAATAAAAAACTATATTGATTTCCACTAACCCAAGCACAGTATCTCCAGGTTTCAATAAGTGTCCCAAGTGTGTCTTAGTGTGTACGGGGTTAACATCAAGACCCAATTCGCTGGCCTTCACCACCCATACATCTGCCACCACATGCTTATTTGAAACCATGCCTTGGCCAGGGAATGATTTCTTCTCCTACATTAGAAAGGTCTACTGTTTATTTAAATTTGAGAAAATCTTTATGTATGACCATGACAATAACATTAAAACACTTATTATAAAATATTATACAGACATATTAACAGAAATCAATATTTTGACTGGTTTCCAGAAATCATGGTCAACTAGAGACAATCACAAGTTGGCAGTATGTTGTCACACAAATTAATAATAACATCCTAGATTTTTAAAGCAGTTATAAAAATAAACAAAAAAATTAAATTAGTAAAATTTATAAATTAAAAATATATTAGTAAACTTACATGTTCTTTTAGAATATCAATGTCCATCACAATATATTCCACAAGTTGTTTGGGATTGCAGATTGGTGTGAAAGGATGTCTCCAGTACACAGTTGATGATATATCACACACTAAAAAATGCAACATTTTCATTTAAATAAAAACAAGTATGAAATGTAAATTCAAATAATAATGTGTTTTAATAATAATGTAAAAATGTATAGCTTAGCCGACCCCTGCGACTAATGAAAATAAACAGACTGCATGAACCTTGCCCCTACCTTGCCCTGTATTAGCATCAATAAGGTGTATAGTACTCGTCACTCTCTGCACCAAGCAGATGGGAGATATTGAGCCCAGCTGATGAGTCAATTTCTTGGGGAGACAGACAACACTATCCTTTGACAATGGCACAATTTCGATACTAAATGTGAATTTGTAATTGTAAACATTACTGTGAATGTCATGTGATATCAACTTCTTTGAGTGTTGACACTTTATTGGGAGCACTGATTGAATGAAATCAACCATTTTGCGTGCATGGTTCTCTGTTGCATAGAAAAAGTCCAAACCGTCTGAAATTGAAAAATTTACTCATAGTCTTGCATACTAACAACAATTTTTTCTTATATCTATGTAAAATGTACAATCTCTTTTGAAATACAAATTTAAACCTACCATGTTTTGCTTTAATTCCTAAAGTATTAGCATGTGCTTTATGCTTCAGAATTAATTGTTCAAGATAGTAGAAAGTTTTTCTGTTGTTTGCCCTTTGTCTGACCTGTACTAGGGCACGCCAGTAATCTTGTGCCTCTGAGCGATGGCAAGCATCACACATCTGATGCTGCACAACATACTCTACTATAAAAGTCTGCTGCAACACAGCACCACCCATCACTTCTCCTTGTACAGTCAACTTGACCTGAAATTATATTAATAAAGTATTGAATTTAGCATGTATAATAAGATTATAATATTATAGCTATCATAATAATAAATATATACCTTTATTCTTTTGGAATGAGGCTCAGTCCACGCAAAGCCAGCATCAACTAGTTTAACTCTGTTAAGACTTTTGAGTCTTTTGAGACACAGAGCTAAAAGTTCTCTTGATTCCAATGCACAAACTACCCATTCATTTGGTGGTTGAAGATATCTGTAAAAATATAAAAAACAGAAATTCATAAAACTTGGCTTGTTAACACTGAGATGTCTGTAAGAGTTTAAACTTTAGTTTATGAATTTAATTTTTTTGCACTGCTATAGTAAACTATTTTTATACTAACCTTTCACACCCGCGACAGAAGAAGATTGTGGACTGCTTAGGAATACCTTCTGTAATATCTATATGAGCCCTTAAACAAGCTACACACATGTTGGAGGGATTTGCTTCAATAGCCACGGCGCATTGACAGCACAATCTAAAATAAATAAACAAAATATTGAGTGTTACTTGAATATTATAACCTCGCAATTGCAACGAATCAGGAATGTAAACTCACACTCGTGTTCCCGAGGCCAATGTTTCATCTTCGGGTGAAATGTATTCCATGTTGGAATACTTATGTATTTAAATTCTTTTTTTCACTGAACGAATGCTTATAATAATAATTAAAACTAATTAAATATACAGTTATATCAGGAAATTGTAAAAAACCGATGGTGAAATGTGTTGACTTGCGATCACTTGACAAGGTCCGAATTGCAAATTAGTTTGAAATGTTCGAAGTTCGATGTCACGTATGACATTGACTTAACGTCGATGACATTAATCTTTCATATGCCTTCTGTCATAGTGTAATATCCTCTTTTGAACAGCTTCCTTTTTAATATTTATAGTTGTTCTTTTCCTGATAACACTTGTAAATTCACTTTAATTATCGTAAATATTTTCATTAAGAGGAGCAATCTACATCAGCTACTATGTGTTTCGTTTATGACTTAATTATCAATCTCCACTGAAATTAATGTTTCATTGCCGTCTTAGAATTGGGAAAATCTGAATCTCGAATACGCTCTTTTATTCTTGTATTATATTTACGTAGATAATACAACACTACGTTATATGTCATCTATTTAGATTTACTCTATAGTCTATTGTCAATTCCTCTTACGTAAACTCCGTAGGGCACCGGATTTTCAAAAGTGGAATTGCGGATTCTAAAGTACTTTACATTCCTTCGAAATAGCAAAAAACGAATACGAAAATGTTTTCTACCGTCGGTAGAGCTAGTCTATTAGCCACAAAGGCAGTAGTATCAAATACCTTTGCTGAGAAGACACCTCTTATTGCTGGAGCTCTCGCGAACAAACGTGATTACGCTGCCAAAGCTGCTGCTGCACAAGGGCAAGGTAAGGTAGTAGCAGTCATCGGTGCCGTCGTAGACGTACAATTCGAGGACAGTCTCCCACCCATCCTCAATGCCTTGGAAGTTCAGAACCGTTCGCCCAGGCTCGTCCTTGAAGTGGCGCAACACTTGGGAGAAAATACCGTACGTACCATCGCTATGGACGGTACCGAAGGTTTGGTCCGTGGTCAGCCAGTTCTGGACTGTGGATCTCCAATCCGTATCCCAGTGGGTACTGAAACTCTAGGTCGTATTATCAACGTCATTGGTGAGCCCATCGACGAGCGCGGTCCGATCCCGACCGACAAAACCGCCGCAATCCACGCTGAAGCCCCTGAGTTTGTAGACATGTCTGTAGAACAGGAGATTCTTGTCACAGGAATCAAAGTTGTAGATTTATTGGCCCCATACGCCAAGGGAGGAAAAATTGGATTGTTTGGTGGTGCTGGAGTAGGCAAAACTGTACTCATTATGGAGCTGATCAACAATGTAGCTAAGGCTCACGGTGGTTACTCTGTATTTGCTGGAGTTGGAGAGCGCACTCGTGAAGGTAATGACTTATATCACGAGATGATTGAGTCTGGAGTAATTTCGCTGAAAGATAAGACATCTAAAGTAGCTCTTGTGTATGGTCAAATGAACGAGCCCCCTGGTGCACGTGCCCGTGTAGCTTTAACTGGCTTAACTGTTGCTGAATACTTCAGAGATCAAGAGGGTCAGGATGTATTGCTTTTCATTGACAACATTTTCCGTTTTACACAGGCTGGTTCTGAAGTGTCTGCCCTTTTGGGTCGTATTCCATCAGCTGTAGGTTACCAGCCAACTCTAGCTACTGACATGGGTACTATGCAGGAACGTATTACCACCACCAAGAAGGGTTCCATTACTTCTGTGCAGGCTATTTATGTGCCAGCTGACGATTTGACTGATCCTGCTCCAGCCACAACCTTTGCTCACTTGGATGCTACCACTGTGCTGTCCCGTGCTATTGCTGAGCTTGGAATCTATCCCGCTGTGGACCCTCTTGACTCCACTTCACGTATTATGGACCCTAACATTATTGGTGCAGAGCACTACAATGTTGCCCGTGGTGTTCAGAAGATTCTACAAGACTACAAGTCTCTTCAGGATATTATTGCCATCTTGGGTATGGATGAATTGTCAGAAGAAGACAAACTCACCGTTGCCCGTGCCCGTAAAATCCAGAGGTTCCTCTCTCAACCTTTCCAAGTTGCTGAGGTTTTCACTGGTCATCCAGGCAAACTGGTTCCACTAGAAGAGACAATTAAGGGATTCTCAAAGATCCTCCAAGGAGAATACGATCACCTTCCTGAAGTTGCATTCTATATGGTTGGTCCCATTGAAGAAGTTGTAGCCAAGGCTGAAACTTTAGCAAAGAATACCTAAATGTGTTATTTATACTCAATGTAGTTTTGGTATGGTCAAAATACTTTTTTCAAGTCTAATAGACTGCAATAACCTAGAAGATTATGTAACTGTAACACTATGATTGAGTTTTAGTTACAAATATTAAATTATGTCAAAAAAACTGCTTTTTATTATAACTCGAGATATTTATAATACAAGTTCAGTTTAAAAAAACTGTTCTCAACATGAACATGACATGGTAATAAGCTTTGTATTACATATTAACTGCACAAGATTTATCAAGAAACAACAAGTCACATTTTATATAACCTACACAATCTTACTATTCAATTAAGATTATTTTACTTTTTTCTAAACTATTCTGGCTGGCATATAGCCAGGTAGGTACTAACAGGACAGACAATAAAAACAGAAAATTGTGTCCTTAAAAATTTATTTTATTTTTATCGTTTTCCACCAATACGCGTGGTGGGCTTTTGTGAAACCTTAGCCGCCTTAGCCTTGGGGGGTGCTTTAACTTTTGTTGGGGCTGCAGTAGTTTTCTTGGTAGCCTTTGTTGACTTCTTGGCCTCCTTTGCAGCCCTGCAAATAACATTTGCATGTTAATAAATTAGTAGCACTCTCATAAATATATATAAAAAAAAATGAAATTATTCTCTAAAATGTATACAAAAACTAGTTTTCCTTATAGAGGTTGGTCTATGGGCCTCACTACTCATCAGTTATTTCCATTGGAGCTGGTAATATAGGAGAAGGCTATAACTTACTTTATAGCCTGCTCCCTCTGTGCTTTCCGCACTTCTGGTTTCATATTCCTTTTGGCCATGATGTCACTAAGTGATGCACCAACAATAGCCCTTTGGAACTTTTGGGTTCTGCGTGTGCGTTTCTTGGCCTGTTCTTCTTCTTGACCTTTTTTGAACTTGCGTCTAAAACAAATGATAATTGTTTGGAACAGTTTTAGTTACAGTAAATTACAATAATAATTCCATGGAGAAGTCATTGGGCTTTATTTATTAAATAAAAAAATATTTTCTTAGTCTCAGCAGATTAAAAATTGAGGTCTATCTTCTTTACTCACATAGTGAGAGGATATTATCTTAATTAAATGTCTGTTACTAATTATTTTAAAGGAATAATTTCAAGATCAAATATACTACAATATGGTGAAATAAAGATGGATGTCAGAATGAGGGATAATTACCTGTAAAGAACAGTCCATGTTACTTTGCGAGGATTCCTCCTCATAAGGTGAGCAGCTTCACATTTCGAGTTCAGGAATGTGAATGACTGAAAACAAATTAGAGATATCGTATGTAGTAATATAATACTTTATAAACAAAAACGAGAGATATCAAGAGAATCACTAATTATTTCCCAACCAACTTGTTTTTCCCATAGCGTGAGTTAAGAACAATGGAATATTTATAAGCGTAAACAGATGTAGTAAGTACAAGATATATATATAAGTAATATAAAATCGAGTAATAGCTATTATCATTATCCTACCTTGCCGTCCACCTTAACCATGGTTTTCCCATGGCCGGGGTAAATTTTGTAACCACTGTAAGCGCAAAGGCCGATCCTGAAAATAAAACACTCATGGTAAATCTTAAACACATCACTAATTATAAATCTAAACCAAGTAAGAGTTTATATTACGATTAAAGTAATAAACATTAGTTAAATATTGAAACCAAAACGTACTTCATTTTGACGTCTGTAAAGAAAGAAAGAGATAAATTATTTACAGTAACAGAGAGTCAAAACGTCAATGACAATCAATTTTAACATTGACAGTTGACAAATGTCATTAAAAACTCAAAACCTTTTTCCTATACCTACGTCTTTTTTAATAAACATTGATAATACTTAAAAAAATAAATGTCGTTATCTCTAAGTAAGAGTTTATTTTGTTATTTCTTGTCTACACTGATGACAGAAATAAATAGATGATGCTTTGACCCGCGTAAGCTTGCGCTAGCAATGTTAACCTTAACAATACCTTTTTAAAATCGTATCAACAATTTCTACGGGTATTTCATAATTTGATGATACTAACGTAACATAGCCATGTCGTGAATTGAAATAAAAAAAATGTATTACTTCCTACTTTTTAAGCAAATGAGTTGCCTAAATATGGGCTGTATAGATTATTTAATTGTATTACGTATGTTATAAGCATAATATCATGTAGTAAAATGTTATCGTCTTCAGTTAATCAAATTCAAATATTGAGCTAGTGACTGTCAGAAAATTATCTATCTATGTGCTCTGTGTTTATCATTATTCATAAAATAATATTGAAATTCTTCTAATTGCTATACAGGTTTCCTACATTCTGTGACAACTGACATAACCTAAAAGTTAAACTTGAAAGGCCGGAACTTTTGGCAGTACCGGGTAACGGCTGAAGAAGTGAAAATTTATTTACTCTAAATAATAAAGGTTTCCAAAAAAACTTAAAATGATTTGTTCAGATTTTCTAGAATTTCAGGTTTGTAACAGTCGGTAATTGGGAAGACATACGCCGTAGCGTTAAGATCTTTAGAGTTTTATTTTCACAGGATGTACTGAAAAAAATGCGTATACTTGACGACAAAATTGTTTATGCATTAAATACATCATTACCTACTGAGTCGTTTCAATCTAAAATAGATGCCAGTTCAGCTTGTCAAGACCTTTATGAGCAGATTAATAATGGTCACAGTGACAGGGAAAAGGTGATAAAAAATTGCATAATAGTAACAGCTGATACTGTAACAAAATTAAAAACTGCAAAAGAACAGAAGCCAGATGATATTGATTTGCTAAAAAACTTGAAGGCAGAGCAAAGAAAGGTATCTATACTTTGAAAGAAATAGTAGTTACTAGTGTAATATTGTAAAATACATTGAATATTATAAAATATAATAAATAATAATTAAAGAAAAAATATTTGGATTATATCAAATATATGTTTTGTTTCCATATGTTTCTTTAGTTTAATACAATATAATTGTTTCTTGTCTCTTTTTAGTTACGACTTCTCCAAACTGAGCTGAGTGTTGAGGAAGTTATTAAAGAAAAGACAACAAAACTATTTACAGAAAAATGTAGAAATTATTTTAAGCCTAGTTTAATATGATCAAGACTGAAATGTGCATTTCTATTCTGTGTAATTTCATTGAATGCAAATATCTAGATAGAGATAGTTTAAAGAAATCTGGCAGAAATATATGTATTTACATTCATCTACATTTTTTATATATAAGAGATTGCCTTACCCTTAAAACTTACAGAAATATTAGAAAATGCCAGTTTAAAACATATCCAACAAGAAAAATGCAGATGTGGATGTATATAGAACAGTTTATTCTCAATTTTTCAATAGCAGGAATCAGTAGTCCATATGACTGAGCGAGTGAGGTTTTTATGCTCGGAAATTGAACATAAGCTTACTTTTTATATGCAACTCTCAAGCGGTAATAAATTAAGTCTTCAAGTCTAGCTGATATTAAAAAGAAAAATAGTTGACCTAGCCAAATATTTTTTCATAGTAAATATACTTGTAACACTCTAGAATTTTAGATGGTTAATTTTAAACAGTGTTTAGGAAAATTTAAATTACAATAAAACTGAGTCATGGTTTAAGGAAATCAAGTGAGTTAATAAACATATATTATAAATTATCCTTTTTCCCCTTAAAGTACATTACAAAATATTTTTTGGTAAAAATATATATTAAGATAAAAATATATTTTTTAGAAAAAGCTACATTTTATGAAGCGTGTTTTGCCTACTGTCTATGAAATTTGTGGTGTCATCACTCTGCTGGTGCTTGCTGCTTTGCTTGGTTCTTTTTAAACTCCTCTTCATATTGTTTGTGCCAATCTAAATTCATTTGATGAACCGATTCTCCCCTTTTCACTGCATTTTTTCCAGACCAAATAGCAAAACAACTTCCTAGAGCAGTAAGTATCATTAAGATATTTGATAACTTTATTCTAGCTTCACTTCTTGATCTACCGATAACTTCAGATCTGCAATAAGGAACCATTTTAATATTAAGAAAAAGAAGGAATGATTAGTATTTAGTTATTAATATTATATAAAATATCATGAAGTACACATACGTTACGTATTTAGGGATCTCTTCCTTGCTCTTATACTTTTTGGTCCAAACAAGAAGGAATTTTTGAAATTCTGTAGGCTTATATCTTGAAGACAATGAATCAACAGTTGCCTGAGTCTGGGTTTTGCTTTCTTGAGCTGGTGTACACATACATCTTCTAATAACAGAAATAGAGGTTCTAAATCGAGATATCTTGTCCATTTTAAAAATTTCTTGCAGTGGAGTTATTGCACAATTTTTCCCTATCTTAGACAGTTGTCTTAATTATTTTCCTTGATTATATAGGTAGTCAATATGCCAAATACGGAATTTGCATATATTTGTTATTTGTCAATTACAAAGTGACATCTTCAAGTTTCCACCTTCAACTGCAATTTTTTTACATCAATTTATGACAAACGTCACCCATGACGCGGTTAGTGACAGCTGACGGTCATTCAAAATTGTTTCATGCAAATTGGAGTAAGAGTGTGCGATATGTCATATCTTAAATTAATTTCAATGGTGAATTGAAAAATTATTGAAATACGACGAAATTTTTATTTACCTTTTGTGATAGATGTTGGATTGTTTTCTTCATATAACAACTTTAATTATATTGTTCAGATGTAAGTCGTTCAATATCCTTGTCATTTAATTATATTCCATTAATGTGAATGTAATATTTTTATTTGTAATAGGATGTTGTTGGATTATGCTTTGAAGCTTTTCAACTATATACCGACATTTTAATAATGATGCATTTAGCTATATTTTACGCATAAATGTTAAATAGTCATATATGAGCGGTGGACTCCTTTTAGTATTAATACCTAAGGTATACTTCAAGGTCCTACTACTTGTGGTTAAAATCTTTCAGTGAAAGCGTTACCAAATAACATTTATATTTGATTCAAATATTAAATAAAGTTGTCTGTATTGGTCAAGAAAGATGTTCCAAATGTTTAGCATAGATTCAATTTGTGTAGTTATACTTATGTCATTATAGTAACCTGATAACTATTTATATTAGATTATAATTACTATCAATTATGTTATATCAGTTATGTTATAACTATTTTCCTATTTTGATTTAAATTTGTTTCACCCTCTCTCTGCTATTGAACTTTTGCAAGTAAGCTTATAAGCCTTTACTTGCAAAATGCAAGCCATGTATGCCATGTATACATGGGATCGCATTTATATATATTTGGCAGATGTCTGGAGGCCACAAGCATCGGTACAAGAATGCAGGTCTCAGTGCTGACGAACTAAGACGACGACGTGAAGAAGAGGGTGTACAACTTCGGAAACAGAAGAGAGAGCAACAGCTGCTTAAGAGAAGAAATGTGAATATACCTGCACCTAATGCGCCAGATGTTGCATTGCAGGTACATTACTATTTTTTTTAATGGTGTGTTCTTAATTTAGTACTCTGTTAATAAGTAACTTAAAACATCCATATCTATCTATTTGTCTAAATGGATTGCCTAATAAAACAAATAAGGTTTACCTATTATGTATTTATTGTTATGTATTAACTTACATGCTTTACTAACCTTCTGTATAGTATAATAATTTCTTAAGCAATTGTTGAATAATTATCCGAAACATAGCTGATATAACAATGTATTAAATAGTATCTTTTTTTGAATTTCAGGATGACCTAAATGTTTCGTCATCAGAAGACATAACTCCACAAATGGTGGCGGCTCTCTATGGTGACAATCCCCACGATCAAGTGATAGCAACACAAACCTTTAGGAAGCTATTAAGTCGAGAGCCTAATCCTCCCATAGATGAAGTCATAAGGACTGGAATTGTTCCTAAATTTGTTGAATTTCTTGTTAGTAGTGCTAATCCCACATTACAGGTAACTCTTAAAACTACTTTATTATTTTATTGCCTGTTCCCTGCATTATCCCCCTCATTATGTTAATGAACACATTGCGGTTGACCATTTTTTTGTAATAAATCAGTAAATACCAATTTTATTTAAAATGAAATTGTAATTAATATTTCAAATTAGGAATATCTTGTTTATAAAATCGTAATGCCAAAAAAGGAAAATGTGTCTAGGGTCATACCACAGAGTAAATATATGTTTAGAATATATTTGTTAAACAGTATCTATTCCAGTTGCTTTTCGCTCATTTATATAACTTCTTTTAGTTTGAAGCAGCATGGGCTTTGACGAATATAGCATCGGGGTCGTCGGAGCAGACGCGCGTGGTTGTTGAGTGTGGGGCTGTCCCTGTTCTAGTAGAGTTAGTAAGTTCTGGGGCCAGTGATGACGTCAGAGAGCAGGCTCTGTGGGCATTAGGGAATGTGGCCGGTGACTCCCCGAGGTGTCGCGATACGGTGCTTGCGGCTGGATTGTTACCGCCATTATTAGAGTGAGTAAGGCCGGATTTTTAAAACTTATTAACCCATAAGATCACTTGCTTTTTTTATTACGTATACAATTATATATATTGGTTAACTTTGTGTTTTATTACTTAAACTAAACTACGTTTCTTCATAAAATCTAATCAAATTAAACATTCAAATTTTTGAATTGCTTGTTGTGTCACAATTTTGTCTTCAGTGCATATAGAATAAATTCGTCAATGCAAAGATCGGACGCAGTCGCAAAATCCCCGATGCCAAAAATCGCATTTATCCTTTAAATAACTTACAAATAATCTTTTAATTACAATGTTTAATTAAATAACAATCACTTTCAGAATATTAAATAAATATTCAAGACTATCCATGACCAAAAATGCAGTGTGGACATTGTCAAACCTATGTAGAGGCAAGAATCCACCGACAAACTTCGAAGCAGTTGCCCCTGGTGAGAATTTTAATTACTTTTATTGAACTTTGATTCAAGTAAATAAAATTTGAATTACATGTAATAATTTATTTATAAATAGTGCATACATTAACATGTTAGTAATAATAATTTGGCAGTATAATAGTATTATTGTCTGAGAATTATCTATATTATTGTATATTTTGATAATAAAACAATTATTATATTTTATTGCCATAAACTCCGATATTTATATTTAAAAAGTTAGTTCCACTATGTCATATTTTCTTTTATTGAATATTAATAATAGTCGCGAATAGGAATACCGGTGTTAGCCCGGCTGTTGCATCACACGGATGCTGAGGTGCTGAGCGATGCCTGTTGGGCGCTGTCGTATCTCTCGGATGGACCAAACGAGAAGATTCAGGCTGTTATTGATGCTGGTGTATGCAGGCGACTGGTAGAATTACTCATGTGTGTATATTAAAAATGTACCTCATTCATTAAGATAAAAAGTTACTGCTTTCAAATCCCAGGGCTTAGGACGGACGAAATAAAATTGGAGAGAAACTCTCTGCAACTACCTTAAATTCCATTTGATTTACTAAATTGTCGTAAGGACTTCACTAAGCCATGAAAATATTCTATATATTTTTTTTTATATAAAATAATAAAAAAGCACACACATTTAAGGAATGTGTTATTTATTGAGATTTTTGAATATTTTAAGCGTACTCAAAGTACAAAACGCGCGAGACGCCTTGCCAGTTTTATTGAACAGTCCCTGGCTCTACCGGTACAGTTAACGTTGTCAGCACAACATTAGTTTGCTATATCTATATATATCTATAAAGAGTATTTTATTCTGTCCTTATATTTATTAGTCCTGATATAAATTTGTAAGGCACAACAAGTTCACGGTGGTGTCAGCTGCGCTGCGTGCTGTCGGTAACATAGTGACGGGAAATGACGCGCAGACGCAGGCGGTGCTCAATTGCAATCCACTGGCGAGCCTCCACGCGTTACTCAAGTCCAGCACCGAGACGCACAGGAAGGAGTCCTGCTGGGCATTGTCTAATATCACTGCGGGGAACGCTCATCAAATACAGGTTAAAAAAAGTCATTTTAAAAAATTGTGACGTCATCAATTCTCTTTAGCAGCACAATAAAACAGATTAAATATTAGTGAGAAAAATGAAAATAGGGCTACAACAGAAAAGTAAAGTAATAAATATGATTTATATTATAAAGGGAAGAGTTGTGTGTGATACAAATTCAGAAATAAATAATGATGTGTTGGATTATCGATATCGAGTAAGCAAATACACATTTAATTCTACCAATATGGTTATTACAGGCTGTGATAGACGCAAATATCTTCCCGACTCTAATAGACATTCTAAGGCACGCCGAGTTCAAAACGAGGAAGGAAGCAGCATGGGCCATCACTAACGCAACCAGCGGGGGAACCCATGGCCAGATTGGGTAAAATATCATATTTTTTTATACTTAGAAATACATTGAAATAATGATTATAATACTATACAATAAAAATTATATCGTCCAAATTTAACAAAAAGTTTCTTCAACCAAATGACGTTTTTGCTATGATGACACGAATATGAAAGATAAATTTATTTACTAAGCAATTTAATCAATACATTCATATAATAAAATACCCTCTTTTTTATTACAGTTTTCTTGTGGAACAGGGTTGTATACCGCCGCTGTGTGATCTTTTGACCCTTACTGATGCGAAGACTGTGCAAGTGGCTTTAAGTGGACTGGACAACATTCTCAAGGCTGGTCAACAAATGGATCTCCCAAACAATCCCTACGCTGCCCTTATTGAGGAATGCTTTGGTACGTATTATTACGTATAATCATAACAAACAATACGTAAAATGTAGTTTCTTAGTAATTTCTTACCACGCACCACCACCTTATGGAACAAGCTGCCCGCCACGGTATTTCCGAACCACTAAGACTTAGGGTCCTTCAAGAAAAAAGCGTACAAACTCCTAAAAGGCCGGCAACGCACTGGACACATGAGTGTCCATGGGCGACGACTTCACCTGTATGGTGGGCCTCCTCTCGTTTGCCCCCTCTTCTATAAAAAAATAAAAAATAGTATTTTGTTCAGTAAAATGTACCGATGGAATGTCGTTTCTTTTTCTAATTCGATTAGTTTTGATAGATATATATACTTAGTCTTGCCATAAATATTGTTATAAAGAAAAGCACGATTTTTTTTTTATACGTAACATTTATTCCTTTCATAGTGAGTTAGTTTAATACATCAATATATAACTATTAAAAATATACAATGTTTATTCGAAGTGGTCTCCATTGGCTGCAATACAGTCTTTTAAACGTTGAGGCCAGTTATCAATAGCAGCACGAACTCTTTCTAGAGGAAAATTCTTCACTGCCAACCGAATGGATCGTTTTAGGGACTCCAAATTATCATGGCGTTTAGAGCAAGCCTTACTCTCTAAAACTGACCATAAATCATAATCCAATGGATTTAGGTCAGGACTTGACGACGGCCAGTTTTCAGTGCTGATAAAGTCCGGAACGTTAGTTTTCAACCAAGATTGGGTGGATCGAGCTCTATGACCCGGTGCCGAGTCTTGTTGAAAGCACCATTCTTTGTTATTGAACATGGTGTTAGTTAAAGGCTTAACTACCGTCTCAAGAATGGTATTTTGATAAACTTGTGCCGACGTTTTAATACCTTTTTCACAAAAATATGGCTCAGTCACCCCTTCATAGCTAACACCCCACCAAACCATCACTGAAGTGGGATAATGCCCACGTTGTACTCTGTTTACTAATTGCGAAGCTTCTTTAGAGCTTCCAGCATAAATACGGTCATTTTGTTTATTAAAATACTGCTCAATTGTAAAAATTTTCTCATCCGTAAACAAAATTTTTTTGTGACCTCCCTTTGCGTACCGCTTAAGTAGTTGTTTGGATTTTACCACCCTATTCTTCTTTAAATTATCAGTTAAGAAGTGACCAGTACGTCTCTTATAGGCTGCAAGTCCTAAGTCATCTTTTAATATACGCGACATGGTTCTAGGAGCTATCTTCATCTCCCGAGATAAAATCTTTTGCTTACGGACAGGATTTCTTCGAATTCTTTCCCTAACTGCTTTAATCACCTTTTTCACACGAACGGTACGTGGACGGCCAGATCTTTTTCTGTCACAAACAGAGGAGGTATCATTGTACCTATCAATAGCCCGGTAAACAAACATTTGACTAATACCAAGCGGGTGGAGGGTTTTAAAAATTGCACTTTTCTCCATACCTACTTTATGTAAGGCAATCACAGCGATTCGGTTCTCTTTATCACCCCACTCCATTTTAATATAACAAAATATTTAACAATATAATGGCGCGAAAATAAGAAAACACATCAAGCAATCATATAAAAATGACAGATTCCAAATTCAAACGTAATATTTTCTTTTTTTGAATAGTAACAGTATTTATGGCCAGACTAAGTATATATATATATATATATATATATATATATTGTATTTAGTGCAATGAAACAATTCACGCAGTGTAAATCGTTCTGTGATTTAATCCTCAGTTTTTTTTCAAATTTATATAATTAATCATTTTGAAACTAGGATTTCCATAATATAATGTTTAAAAAATTGCAGGCTTAGACAAAATAGAATTTTTACAATCGCACGAGAACCTCGACATATACCAGAAGGCGTTTGAAATGATCGAGAAATACTTTGGCACTGAGAACGAGGATAGCCGACTCGCTCCCGAAGTGTCTTCAACCACGGACCAGTACAACTTCACGGCAGACCAAGCTGTACCAATGGGCGGATACCAGTTTTAAATGCTTTATATTGTGCAGTATGTATGTTTATTTGAATTTAATAATGGTAAGGTAAAAACTATTTCCTAATATATACGCGATTTTATATATTTTTTATGATGTAGTCAAATTTTAATCTTGAAGTATACATTTTTTTTAATTGACACAAGTGATGACAATGACAATTGATTTCTTTCAGATACCTAACAAGGGAGAGGTGTGCTTTCGCGAATTGTCTTCACCCGAGTGTAATAATATATTGAATATTATTTCGCAAAAATAACGCATATGGTAGATTGTGTTAATTGATTTAGTGAAACCTCGCTTTACATTCATTTCGCAACTGTAGATATCAGTATATCTAGTACAATTATTTTATTGTGAAATTGTATATTTAGTTGGCAGTGTACTGCTTTATTTTTTACTTATCTTGAGCTTATATGATAGAAATTATATATATATATATATATATATACATATATATATGTTTGTTAAACATGAAACTGAATCCACAGTACTCTTCTTTTCATTGCTTTGTTTTATTAACGTATTATTTATCCGTTAATTGGAAATGAAAAATAAACTGTCACGTGCCGTGCATATTAACCAATAAATGCGTGCAGTTTTTGGAATTGTTTTATTATAGAAATTTATATTTTTATACTTAATGGAATCAGCACATAGCCAAATAATTTACTAAGTTTAAGCCAAATATCATTTCTGCATTATAACGAAAAATAATATAAGCATTGTGACAATTTCTGAAAGCTGGCTGGGTTAACAACCACAGCCGACAGATATGTTCATAAGAAAGTTTATGACAGTACGGGGAATTAAACCCCTGAACTCCTCTAACCGTGAATTTGTTATTAAAAAAAAAAGCATTCAATTGTAAAACATTCATTTAAGCCGTTTTGTTAATGGTGGCATATTTAAAACCGACACATTTCATTACAAGGCATTGAATTTGGAATCATAGTAAGAACTTAGTTATCACAACATTGATCATTGGGTAATCATAAAAACCCCATCTTTAAATATATTAGGGGTATGAAAACTACGTTGGCCAAACTATTTTTCATACCCCTAAGTGATAATCTCATACCTACTGAATAAGCATATAAAATTGATAAAAATCGGTTCAGCCGTTTCGGAGGAGTTCGATTGATATTTCGTTTTTCTGATCTAGTTACAATGTATATATTTATTGAACAACAATGTCATTTGCTGCATTGTTCATGCATCATTGCTTGTAAATTATACCAAATTCTAAAAAAAAATTATTTAATGTAACAAAATTATGGTAAATGGATTGGAGAAGGGATAAATTAAATTATGATATACTTAGCAAATACTGTAATAACAAAAGTCTAATTAATTCTTAAAATCTTAACCCCATATCATTCATATGCGTAATAGCTTTCAGAACAATATGTTTTTTATGTATGTTTTCCCAGAAATGCATACGATTATGAAATGGATTTCTGCCTTTTGTTAAATCTGAGCTAATACTTAAAAAATTTAGTCTCTTTTCATTTTCAACAGGATCCCAAGTGATCTGTAAAAGTTCATCATTATCTGTAGGTGTAGGATTTCTGAAAGAAAAATTTAATTTTAGCATACTAATAAAGAAACGTAAATACTACACAAGCTTAACATATTTCATACCCATATTTGGCAAAATTTGTCCACATTTTGACACATCTATCTCTTGTAGTAATTGACATCAGACTGCCCTTGTAGAAAGAGCTATCTTTTGATTTTATTCTAAATAAAAATGGATGCTCTGAAGAATGTCCCAAGGTATTAAAAAACTCTAATTCTTTAGGCACAAGCCATTCTCCAGCATAGTTCAGTACATAATAATAAATAGGGCATTCCGAAGCAACTTTGCTGTGTATTTGTACTGTTTTGTCTATATAGTATAGGAAATAATAATCTGTGAGAAACTGTAAGTATTGTTTTTGGGTTTGTTCAGTAACTTTTTCCACCCCAACAAAGTAGAATTCTAATATTTGCTGGCCGATTTTTTTTAGACTGTCACTGTTAACATTTGCTAATGATTTTGGTACTAGCAGTCTAACATCTTGATTATATTTGTTAAAGTCCTTGTAAAAATTATCCTTCATGTATTGCAGTACATTGGCTTCCACATTGTTGCTACCAATTATCATTGGCACATTATTAAACTTACCAGAATTTAGTATGTTAGCTGGGCCTTTGCAGATTAATGTTGGCTGTCCTTCAAACTCATTTTCTATACAAGGTTTAAATATTGTATCAAATACATCATCACCTTCTTGGAATTTATTGAAAAACCATATACTATAGGTTTTCATAATGTCATAGCCTGATAACTTCCTCATTTCTTCAATCATTTCAAATTTGTCTGTCTTATCTATGCCCAAACGTTTTGCTAAATTCATTGCATTTTCAACTGGATTCTTAGCTAGAGACCATCCATTTAATGCACTAGAACTTTGTAGAATAGCTTTATGAAATAGGCCACTAGCTAGAGGAGATAAAATCATGAGATGAATTATTGCACCACCTGAACCACTGCCAAATGCAGTTACATTGTTCGGATCTCCACCAAAATTACTAATATTAGTTTGTACCCACTTGAGGGCTAAAATAAGGTCTTTCAATCCAACATTCCCAGGTGCAGTAAAATCATTTATAGAAAGAAATCCAAAAGGACCCAATCTAAATCCACATCTTACAAAAACTACACCTTGATTATTCAAAAGAGTTGGGTCAAGTATTGAGTCTATATAAAAAACAAAGTTACAGCTTCCAATCCAAAACATGACAGGAAGTGGCTTATCGGGTTTAATGCTGGGTGATGATACTTCAATGTAAAGACAATCTTCAGAACCAATAATGACTTGATCAATATAGATTGCTAGGGGTACTGGGGCATCTTTGGTGCAGTCTAGTGTATTTTCCCATGGCATATTGCATTTTGGAGGCTACAATAAATAATTATATTACATATATTAACTCAAATATATTAGGTTTATAAGATTTTTGATTGATTTTGGTTTGCAATCAATAATATTTTCTACTAGTATTCTATTCTTGTCTTGTATTATTGTCTTTTAATTATATAATTAAATTATTACCATAAACCTTAGATTTCCAACAGGTGGTTCTGCATAGGGTATACTTTTAAATTTATAATAAGTTCCTTCATCTGTCTTATCAATATATCCACAAATCTCACCATTATGCGTCTGGACAATACATTTTTCTTGCTGATAAAACATTTCTATACATGAAAAATATTTATTATTATAATTTCCCTTAAAAAAACTATTGCAGAACTTATGAACGAATAGTGTAGTGTAAAAATTGACGATTCAAAAAATGTCTTTATAAAGACCTACTTGAATAAAGACACATATTTTGAGTTTGAATAAATGTATTTAACTACTTTAAAGTTTAAGTGTATAGTAATTCAACTATTAATATAATAATTTATTTACTAAATATTTTTTGATCTATTAGTTTGTAATGATTAGTTGTTATAAATGATTTATATTAATAAAGTATACATTTATGTAAACTTACCACCTGACTGACTAATTTGTTACCATTTGTATTTCAGAACATTTATGATTAGTCTAGTATCACTAACACAATCCATATCAGCGTAATCTTATCTGTATGGTATATAGTTTTAACTTGTTACACACTGGACTAATGTGAAATGTGTCTTATATTTACTAAAAATCCTATGATCGTTGTGGCAAAAGACATCTTCATTAATACAGGTAGGTTTGGGTACATTGGGAGAAACATTACCAATGGTCTACACATTAGTACAGGAAGGTTAGGTTAGGTTATCTTCATTAATACAGGTAGGTTTGGGGTTTGGGTACATTGGGAGAAACATTACCAATGGTCTACACATTAGTACAGGAAGGTTATTGTGAAAATGCTAATTACTGATTGATCAAGAAACAGGTAAATTAATTAGATAACGAGTAGATAAGTTCCTTTATTTGAATTTCAATAATGATAGTAATAGAAAACCTAGTAAAAGTAGTCATTCCCTTATTAGGGACTGAATATGAATACGAAAATAGAACGGAAAAGTTACAAGAGGATTCTGATGTAGAAGACAAAAAGTTTCATACTACGATAACAATTACTGAAAATGTGTATTAAGATAGTAAAATCGATTTAAAATCAGTATAGAAAGATGATGCAGTCACACAGTTGCTTTCCACAAAGAGATGAAACCTACTCTAGTATATATTTTAGGACATACACAAGTGATCGCACGAATCTATGTGAAAAAAATAATTATATGTGATTCAATGGATGTTTTGAAACAAGGGAAAAGCACGTCAAGGTACCAAGTGGTTTCAGTCAAGGGTATGGTATTGATTACATTTGTATGTATATGTAAGTAAGGAGCAGTGTTGAAGAGTATAAAACCATATTTTGTGAAAAAAGAAAGATCAAATGTCACATCTATAGGTAATTATATTTTCCTCTTTTATTCTTACGAACATCGAGTCTACATGAGAGCTTGCAATTACCAAAAATAGTTAATAAATAGATAACCATATAGTTTTATCAAATGAGGTCACAACATTACAAAATATAATAAGAGAATAACCAAAACGAAATATTAACTTCACTGTTTTGCAACATAATTAAACCACTGATGCTAGATTGGAATGATTAACCCCAAATTTGTTTGTTTTGCTATGGGAGATCTGTGGGAGGATTAATGTTAAAGAGAATCAGGGCGTTTACAAATGCAAACAAACTAAAAAAGATTGTGGAGTTATAAAAAAGATTCGCCATCCATCAATGCTGAATAGTGAATGCATTTTAAAGTGGGACTGTAGAATATATGAGTAAAGAGGTTAGCTTTAGTACTAGAAGCTATTGCTGACATAGTTTAATTACATACAGAATATCAATAACCCGTTTCTCAAACAATACATATATGCCATATGTTTATACCAGACAGGCAGGAGCATCCCCAAGTTCAGTATAAATTTCAAAAAAAAGGACGTATTGAAAACACATTTCATTGTTTCGGTTTGGGGTCATCGTAAAACGAACAGGATGATCACATCATTTGCTTATCTGTTCACGTATCACAGAAGCTTGCCATTGCATCAATTTGAGGCCAAGGGCAGTTCCGTTTCGAAGGTTTGTAAATATATTCCAGCAACCTATTTTGTAGTATATATATCTATATATTCACACAGTCTCATATGAATATTTTTAAACAACGCAGAGTTATATTGGCGTTTTTGTTGTGTTTATAGTGATCTAGTTGCAAGGTACATTTATTAAATAACGGTGTTATTTTCATAAATCCTTTTTTGTAAGATTTTACATTATTCTGAAAGTTAATTAATTAACATTACACATAATCTAGATAAAAAGCATGTTTGGAGAATAGATAAATTAAATGATCATATACATAGTAAACACTGTATTATCAAACTCAAATTAATTCTTAAAATCTTAACCCCATATCATTCATATGTGTGATGACTTTCAGAACAATATGTTTTTTATGTATGTTTTCCCAAAAAAGCATACGATTATGAAATGGATTTCTGCCTTTTGTTAAATCTGAGCTTATACTTAAAAAGTTTAGTCTCTTTTCATTTTCAACAGGATCCCAAGTAATCTGTAAAAGTTCATCATCATCTGTTGGTGTAGGATTTCTGAAAGAAAATTTCAATTTTAGCATACTAATAAAAAAACTATTAATAATACACACAATAATTAATACTACACAAGCTTATTTATATTTACCCATATTTGGCAAAATTTGTCCACATTTTCACACATCTATCTCTTGTAGTAATTGATATCAGACTGCCCTTGTAGAATGAGCCATCTTTTGATTTTATTCTAAATAAAAAAGGAATCTCTGCAGTATGTCCCATGGTATTAAAAAATTCTAATTCTTTAGGCACAAGCCATTCTCCAGCATAGTTTAGTACATAATAATAAATAGGGCATTCCGAAGCAACTTTGCTGTGTATTTGTATAGTTTTGTCTATATAGTAGAGGAAATAGTAATCTGTGAGGAATTGTAAGTATTGGTTTTGGGTTTGTTCAGTAACTTTTTCCATCCCAATAAAGTAGAATTCTAATATTTGCTGGCCAATTTTTTTTAGACTATCACTGTTAACATTTGCTAATGATTTTGGTACTAGAAGTCTAACATCTTGATTATATTTATTAAAGTCCTTGTAAAAATTGTCCTTTATGTATTCTAGTACATTGGCTTCCACATTGTTGCTACCAATCATCATTGGCACTTTATTAAACTTACCAGAATTTAGTATGTTAGCTGGGCTTTTGCAGATAAATGTTGGCTGTCCTTCAAATTCATGTTCTATAGAAGGTTTAAATGGTGCATCAAATACATCATGTTCTACTTTGTATTTATTGAAAAAAAATATGCTATAGGATTTCATAATGTCATAACCTGAAAATTTCCTCATTTCTTCGATTATTTCAAATTTGTCAGTCTTGTCTATTTTCAAATATTTTGCTAAAGTCATAGCATTTTCAACTGGGTTCTTAGCTAGAGACCATCCATTTAATGCACTAGAACTTTGTAGAATAGCTTTATGAAATAGGCCACTAGCTAGAGGAGATAAAATCATAAGATGAATTATTGCACCACCTGAACCACTGCCAAATGCAGTTACATTGTTTGGATCACCACCAAAATTACTAATATTAGTTTGGACCCACTTGAGGGCTAAAATAAGGTCTTTCAATCCAACATTCCCAGGTGCCGTAAAATCATTTATAGAAAGAAATCCAAAAGGACCCAATCTAAATCCACATCTTACAAAAACTACATCTTGATTATTCAAAAGAGTTGGGTCAAGTATTGAGTCTATATAAAAAACAAAATTACAGCTTCCAATCCAAAACATGACAGGAAGTGGCTTATCGGGTTTAATGCTGGGTGATGATACTTCTATGTAAAGACAATCTTCAGAACCAATAATGTCTAGATTAACATAAATTGCTAGGGGTACTGGTGCATCCTTTGTGCAGTCTAGTGTATTTTTCCATGGCTTATTGCATTTAGGAGGCTATAATAAAGAATAAGATTATCTATATTTAATTCTTTTTTGACTGTTTTATCTTGACAATGTAACCATTAACCTTTAACCATATGATAATATTTTCTGCTAGTAATTTCAATTAATTGTATAAATAAATTATTACCATAAACCTTAGATTACCAACAGGTGGTTCTGCATAGGGTATGCTTTTAAATTTGTAATAAGTTCCTTCATCTGTCTTATCAATGTATCCACAAATCTCTCCATTATGTGTCTGGACAATACATTTTTCACGCTGATAATCCATTTCTATAGATTAATAATATTTATTTTTTAAATTTTCCTAAAATGAAATTGCGGAATTTATTGAACAGATTAATGTATTTATCTACTTTTATTACTAAATATTTTATGATTTATGTTATGGTAAGTTGGGATAAGTAAGTAAATCATACTTACTTCCGACAAATCTGCCTCTCATCTAAGAATGTCTAAACAATCGGGATTATAATATCACTATCACAATAGCATATATAACTGTGTGTATGATATGAAGATTTTACTTACTACATTGCCTTCACCACACTAATGAAATTTGTGCTCTATTTACAAAATTAATTTAGTCCAAATGACCACCACGAAAGAACGAGCGGCTCACTTATTTTTTTCAAAATGATAATCTTGACAAAAGTAATTGTAGACAAACAGTATTTAAATTTACTACTAAATAAATAATGCTGCCGGCATTTAGAAATATTCAAAGTGACGTGTTTTCTAACATATAAATTAATTTTATGGGTTTACGTAACGCACTATACGTTAATAAGTACGTTATATACATTTTTAGAAATAAATTGATAACATGAGTAATGAGTTATTTCAAGTGTAAGTATACGCGAGAGACTGCCTATTGCCACTTATGTCAACAGATAACTATTTATTCTTTTATCAAATAAGTTCACACTTACAACATAAAAAGTACAATAAAAAATTATCAACCTAATTGTAACTTCACTGAGTATGTGTATAAAACACTGAATGTTTACAATTAAACCTAATGTCAAGAGACAAGATCACGTCATTATAATACGTATGTTGCAATTATGTAATATTTAGTTACAATACTATGCTTTATAGCATCCTCTTATGAGGATTGACTTGAATCGTCAAAATTGAATCGGAACTGGATGAACAATGTACCTCTCATCTAAAATTTGCTTTTTTAGTTGTGTTTTTTTACGTTCGTTCAGATATTTCTATAGTTTTGGGAGCAATTAACTTCAATTAATTTATATATACGTTTTAATCAAATACTGCATTACTTAAAATGTATGGTTAACCCAGAGATCGATACTCAATAAAAGCAATCGTTTAGACTTCATAGACATAGAAGGCTGATTGCTTTAAAAACTGGACTGATAAAAGATTTATGACCGGACAGTGGAAATTCATACAAACAAATTATTTTAGTAAACAGTAGGCATCGACGACTTACGTTTTTGGTTATAAGTGCCCAGCTTTGGGTTTGTGTTTTTTGGTATCGTAATAGCACACAATATAAATATCGAAATCTACCGAATTTATTTAAATAATACTGCTCAATGCAGCTTTTCAATAATACTCCTCAAACTTTTTTCTCATAGGTCAGATTCACATAGGTCAAATTCACATAGGGTCTGATTCGTGTATATAGAAATCTTTTAAAAGATCCTGATTCATTACAGCGTCATCACAATATCTTAATTTATTTACTATATTCTTCTTTAACTCCTTTACATCATTAGCTAGCATGGTTTTAAATGCTGTTGTGCTGATCATGTTAGCGAAGAACTTTCTATTTGTTGTAAACTTTTCAGCAACTCCAACTGTTGTTTTAGATGGTGAATTTAAAAACACTTGGACATTGTCTACAAAAAAGCTATAATAAAATATATTTAGCAAAAATAAGAATCTGTTATTTTTATTTTGGTACACATTTCACAGACGGTAAACTTATGAATATTTTTACCCAGACAACAAATATACTTATCATACAAATGTTGACTGAAGAGGGGACCAGACCCTCTGTTCGGCGGGACGTTATTAATACACATGGTAGGTACCGTTGTTAATACAAAAGTAAAGAACAATCAGTAATAAAAATAATAATATTTGTTTGTAATTTCATAATAAACTTACTTCTGATGTGGCATACTCGTTACTCTGCATTCGAGAAACATCGCTAGGAAATTGTCCATAATTGAACTTGCTAATTGGAACCCCGAGGTCTGTCTGATAATGGATATAATTAAATCCTTTGAAAACATTGTTAGGAATATTGTTTTCAAAGAGAAACTATTGCCCCAAGAACCAAACTTTTTATATTAAGTTTGTCTACAATTATGATTTAAACTGTGGTGAATATTATAAATACTAAACTGAGCATAACTATTATGTGCGACCTAGGATAATTTGTTATACATACTTGTGTGTTAATTCCGGATCGCATCCTATTACAGTTAATTTTATAAAAATTACATAAAATTGTGTCAAAGTATATCGCATAGTTGAAGTTGGGAATACAAAATGTAATAAAATAATATCATCAAAATCGTATTGTTTGTATTACTGCAAATAACAGTTTATATTTTCAGTAATAAAATATTACAACATATGCAGAATAAATCGACACGGAAAACATTTTATGAATACAATCTTAATTTTAAAATCATTTTTTTAATTTAATTCAGGTATATCAAAAACAAGAAATTTGGCAATGTTTGACGTATCTTCTGAATTGACCGATCGTTTATTCCTTTTTACGCATTGGGGCCTTCCTTTCACGCTGTGATCCTTGTAATATCCCATATTGCAAATACAGAAGTTCGGCGCAGAACATACACCATTTAGACAGCCGCCAGCACAATGGGGTACACACCTGCATCAAGTGAATAATATTTATTTATTTCATGGAAACAAAACAGACATCACAAAAACACATAAGAATATAGAGGCCTAATACATATTTCACAGAAAATATTTATTTTATACACAGGTACAAATACAAAACAAAAATCCACGAGAAGAAACGAAATTAAACTACTATATTAAAAGTTACAAACGTTTACACAAACATTAAGAAAAGTATAGCTACACAAAATTTTCCGTTAAGAGTGATTTTAATTTAGATTCTAGAATCAATAAGTAAAAAGAACAAATTAGTTATTCGTACGTAAAACCACGTTAATAGAATGCTGTCATTGTTAAAATACAAGTCTTGACATTTAAGTAGTAGACAAGATGGGTGTAATAGATCGTTATTAAAAATTTACCTTGACTCGGTGGGGTCACTTATGTCCAGTACGAAACCTTTAACACACTGACATTTGTTTCCTTCTGCACAGAATGCATTTATACATGGGTGAATGCAATCTGGCTCATATTCTTGGTTATACTGCTGTATATCAGGGGAAAATTGTTGTTGTATGCCTGACTGCACCTGGTTTCCAGAAAGACCTGAACTAGGTGGATAGGCGTGGTTTTGAGTACCATACCCATGGTTGCCTTGGCCTGGGCGTTGGGGTTCTATTTGATGTTGACCAGGTGATCCTGACTGATCGGGATAGATAGGATATTGGCCAGGATATCCGGGCTGGGCAGGCTGACCGTGCTGAGTATTGTGGCTGGGTTGGGTTGGATATCCTGCTTGTCCTGGCTGACCTGGATATCCTGTTTGTCCCGGATAACCCGATTGTCCAGGTTGACCTGGATACCCCGATTGCTGTCCGGATTGACCTGGATACCCCGATTGCTGTCCAGATTGACCTGAATACCCTGATTGATGTCCAGGTTGACCTGGGTACCCTGATTGCTGTCCAGATTGACCTGAATACCCTGATTGATGTCCAGATTGGCCTGAATACCCCGATTGATGTCCAGGTTGACCTGGGTACCCTGATTGCTGTACGGGATATGGACTTGAATTATTCCTCGAATTGCTATCGTTACCAGCAGAAACTTGGTTACCAGGATAAAGTGGAATATAAGGTGAAGGTCGTAAGGTCGGCGATATTACTTGGGTGGTAGTTTCAGGATATTCACATTTACCAGGTGCGACGCATTTGCCATTAGGAGCACAATTCCTTAAAATAATTGAAAAATTAAAACACGAAAGGGTGAATCATGCTGATTGGATCAAGTTAAAAAATAAGAACTGATAAATATATGTGTCAATTAATTATTACTATACTTAGTTTCCATGTTATGTTTAATTTGAAATCGTTCACGAGTGAGTAACAATTTCTCCTGTGTAATTATTTACTGTAAATGAATATGTACGTACTGCTGGCATTGAGGTTTGCAAACGGATTGTCGATTCTCGTAGCCATGTTTGCATCGACACTCATTGGGCGCGACGCAGTCTCCATTTTCACATGTCTCACAAACGGGCATGCAATTTCCAGTCTGTGTCGATTGATACCCTTTCCTACATTCACAGGTATTCGGTGCAGTACAATTTCCTAAATAATTTAACCATTATGGTTATGTTATAAAACAGATTCAGAGACAAAAGACAAAGACGGCTTACGAGAAAATTATGACGTGAATATCAGCCCAACAATTGTGCAATGTAATTCCTATAAATGTAACAAGAAAATGTCTACCTAATATATATATATATTGTTACGTTACGGAATTTGAAACAGTGGGGAAGAGAAGATCAAACACACAACGTATTGCCAAATGTACTAATAAAATACGCACCAATTCCGCCACAATTTTCCTTACAGGCAGGGAAACAATATTTGCTTTCGGAGTCCAAACTAAACCCTTCCTTACATAGGCATTCTCCGCCAGCGCAGTGGCCATTCTGACAGCCAATCGGGCATGTTGGAATACAGAATCCCGCGATATTTTTTATGTGATCTGGAAAACAGGTGCAGGTCTCAGGTGCTGTGCATTGAGCATTGACGCAGTCGTTTGTGCAAACTGGATCGCAAATCCAGAAGTTATGGATATTCCTTATGTAGCCTTTGCAGCATGATCGAATACGGCTTAGTTCTGGGCGTGACTGTAAAGAGATTTTTGTGTCAACTTAAGCATGAATTATGCTCTTTGAATCCAGTGATTAAACACAGATTATTCAATATTGATCTTGGCTCTTATTTCACAATTATTTGATGGAATAATACATACCCCGTTTCCAACAGGGACGTGAGCCTGATTGTAAACTAAACTGGCAGTGCTGAAATGAAAGCGATTATAAAAAACTATACTGCGCTTTTCGTGTACTGAGTGTCCTAGTTAATTTAAAGCATTGTCACACTTTAACACATTTATGATCACACTAATGATGTCATATAAGAAGGAAAATATGTCTAAAGTGTTGTTGAATTTGAAAACATTTATATTACATCGTTAAAATAATTACTATTATTTACAATAAATAACTTTATCAGTATATAGGAATGCCACCTGCATTATCTATAAATAAAAAAAATATTTTCACACAGGCGAAATGGAATATAAAAGTTATATTTTAGAACACTAATACAATTGTCTCATACGCACACATACAATTAGCTATATACGATACTATAGCGTACTTACGGGACTTCTATGTAACAAACACCAATTTCATAGTTGCGGTGCACTTGTGTAGTGTTTTTAGAGCCGTATCCTTGAGTTGCGTTACCGTAAAAACTAAAATTAACAATATTTATTACAAGATACATAAATCTGGGATACACACACCGTGAACATTAATGTGATAACGATCTGTATTTGACTAGCTAATCTATAACTTCTGCGTTCTGTGATTGTTTATGATAAATTAGAGAACACATTTTGCTGTATATTTATCTAGTCTATTTAATTATTATATTACTTGGAAATGATTATACATACTCAGGCAGTTTAGCACCAGGATTGTACTGACGATAATGTCCACCTTGGTGACCACCCTTAACTGACTTCACATACTGTGTATTAACCGTGTACACGCAGACCAGCGGCAAGACAATAGCTAATACCCGATACATGATCAGGTATTTGCTGTGAATAGTTTAAATATAGAATAGTAATACGAGTCATTATAAAACCTTGCATTCAACAAACACTATTAAAAATTGTTTTTTCTATACTAACTATATATACATATAATATGAATATAGTGGTTATATTTGATGTAACATAGTTAAAGAAAATTATAGAGAGATACTTAGAGTTAGTAAAATGGCATTGTAGAAACGAATATTTGTTTAAAGTTTAACTGCCAAAATAGTATCGAAATGATGTCACCGTTGCAACAAGTGGTGATTACAGAGATGATCTTTTAGTTAAAAGCTCAAAATCCATAGATTAATTACTCACCAGCAAAATAGGTATATAAATTAAAATTGTATCAACTACTCTGCTTAACCAATACAAAAGCACTGTGTATAGTTACTGTGTGCTTTAATGCTTATGAATAATTTGTGAATAAACATTTTTAGTAGTTCCGTACATTTAGAACTAAAAGTAAATAAGTTTAATTAAATTCAGTTCCTAATTCAATTAGACTTTAGAGACTAAACTTTAGCTTCATAACTTGTTCGTATTATGTATGTTGTATAATGTCTCAAGTTCCCATTAAATTGTCTTATGTGTAAACCTAGTTGTGTTATCTCATGAGCTTATTGTTTTAAATGTATTTAGCACATAAGATGTCTGGAGACAGATATATATAAAATAAAATAAACAACAATGATATATATATATATATTTTCATAATTGTCTAAAAGGACGATATCACGATATCCGATGTAAAATTATGATTCCACCGTGATGATTTGATTTTTTTTTGTATAAAGAGCGTACTACGTTATACTGTAATAGTTTTTTTTTATAAAAACCTTTCATTGATTTATCAGTGGAGAGTAAAAAGTATATAAGCATATAGACGGATATCTATATTAACAGTAGATAAAAAAAGTCTTATATATGCCAATAGGTTTAAGAGTGATACAGGTTTTTATTTATTGTACTTTGATCCCCAATTCGCGCAGATGATGCTGTCATCAAGCGATGAGATAATGCAATCGACTTCTGAATTAATCTATATATTGATTTATTTAAAATTTATCGTAATACCTACATATCATTATTACGTCTTTTATATTATTTGTTTATTTCAATTGGGAGAGGTATTTTAAAATTTCTTTTAATTATGGGTTGTTACCATATAATTGTGTAAAGATAATTTAATCTCATATCGCATAGTTTCATAACTATAAATTATTTAATGCGAATGATTTTATTGGGGCATACAATTCAAATGTGTGTTTTTTTGTTAAATGACCTAGGTACATATATACTTAGTGATAATTAATTATGTTAATAAAGGAAACACGAGATAATACCACCCACGCGTGACCCCAGCGTTTATCATTTATCAATCCAATGTTAAATATTGTTTCTACGAATTTGTAAGATTCCATAAACAATAATGAAATTATTAATATTGACTTTAATATTTTTTTGATATTAAATACATTGATATAAAAAACAGTCAATGTGATATCTAAAACCATACTTTTTTTATTAGGTATGTTTCGTAAGGACAAAATAACAATACAGTTACTTTTAATGTTATAATTTCATACTAAGTTAATTCTTTGGCTTATATGTTTTATGAATACGCAATTGATTTAGTGCCATCTGTTGGTCAACGCTCAAAATAATTAAACGGTCATAACTCCGTGACTGCTTCTCCATTTAAGTTCATAACTTCAACAGCGTGTTCAGATGGTGGTCTCCAGTAAGGAATTTCCGCATATAATGGCTCAGCACTTGTTGTATCAATTATGTCTAATTTCGCTTCACATTTTAGAGCGTCAATGGTATAATCCGCTATGGTCCGATGGCTGTGTTGTATGTCATGATCAATAGATGGCGCTACTGACGAACGGGCAGATACCTCTATGTGGCTTCTCTGTGGTAAGTGATCGTAATGACATTCAAGGATGCCTACAACAAATGTAAAACATATTAATAAAAGTGATATTTAAAATAAAAACTATATAACAATATTTATATTATAAATACCTCGAAAATTTTCCATCATAATGGGTGAAATATTTTGCACAACTACAGGTCTCATAAATTGTTTCAAGTTTCTATCTAATGTGGAAATTGGTTGGTAGTGGCACTTTTCTGAACGTGGTGGCTCTGGAAAAAAATAAAAACATTTTAATAAAAATAAATAAGTGGCCCATGAGGGGATCGAACCCGCGACCTTCGCGTTATTAGCACGACGCTCTAACCAACTGAGCTAATGGGCCTTGAAATATCAATGCAAAATAATGTTACCATTATTATTGTATGAATATTTTAAATAGTTGTGTGCAATTATGTACAGATAGCCTCATGTATACATAATATAAGGTTTATTGCCGTAATGATAAATAAGGAAGACTATAATGACGTATAATATATTAAAGAGTTACTAACCTGGTAATGGTGTATGAAAAATGCTTCTTACATAGGGGGGCGGATCATCGTTATCCATCATCGCCTTCATCTGTATATCGTGCATTTTCCTTATATCATCATATCTAGGTCGCCTACACCTTTCAAACATAACTATTATTACAGCTACTGTTATAACTGCCATCATTATACCTCCAACGACACTTACAACAGAAATAAGATCGAGTGAATTCTTTTCTCTCTCCTTATCGCTCATGACTGCTGTGATGTGCTCCGGCTCTGTTAAAATATGAAATGTTTCATCTTCAGACGGATTCTCGGTTGTTATTATATAAGGAATGGTTTTAGTTGTATTTCTCTGGTTAGTCTTCTTTGGTGGAATTTTTACAAGGATCGTTGTTTTAACATCGGTAGTGTTAGTTGCTATAGACCTTTTGGTAGTCATTTGCTGTATGGCTTCATGAGCTCGGTATGTTTCGTCTTTTAGAAATTTTCTTTCATCTTTTAAATTTATGCTCGCTTTAGTTGTTATTTCAAATACCTTATTATTAATAGAAGTTTGGAAAGCTATGGCGTTAGTGCTGTAAAAAGACTTTTGGTTTGTAGTGGCAAAATTTTTCATGCTGTTAGTTGATTTAGTTTTCGGAGTTGATGTATTAAAAGCCGCCTTGGTCATATTAAAAGGTTTTGCGGCATGAGGTGTGATTTTTGGTACTGGTTTTTTATTCGTTTTTGGTTGGAATGTTTTTGTAACATTTTTTAAGAATGGTGTTGTGGTGGATAGATTTCTTTGGCGTGTCGTCAATATTTTTATCGTAAACGGTGCTTGAGTAGGTGTCGCTGCCAGCGATCTTGTAAAGCCTGTGTCCACACTTTGGTTCGTTTTCTGGGTCTTTATATTTTTAGTTAAATGTGCGGCTGTCGTCAAAGCAATTTTTTTAAATGAGACATGTGATACTGAAGTCGGTATAATGGAAACTATTATTGTCCTCGGGGTAGTTATTTCTGATGATGATTCATTTTTACTCCCGTTCCTCACATGATCGTAGTTAGGACTAATTTTCAATTTAAATTCAGTTGATATTCCTTTCTGAGTCGGTTTGATCCATATCTCTTTAGGTTTAAATCTTGAAACATTAAACTTCATTGTTGTCTCAATTTTCTTCACAGCCTCTGTTGTAGTTGATATTTGTTTTGAAGTATTCAAAGATGGTGGAGACGTAAAGTAGATTGTAGAAGATATTGGTGTAGTTATAAAGATATTTCGGATGGTTTTAGTAGTCAATGGGGGCTTAGAAACTGAAGTTACATGCGCAGAAGTTGAGTTATTCAACATACCTTGGGTGTCGGTTCTATTGTAAATAATAGTAGTGGGCACTTTTTGAGTTGTAACTATTGTCTTTGGTATATCAGCAGTTGTGGAAGTTAACGTAGCATTACTATACGCATCATCAGATATTGAAATAATATTAGCTGAGGTCGTCAACTCCTCGGTTTTTGTAGCATTGTTTTTAATGAGAACTGAAGTGATATAAGTAACTTGTGTTGTCGATTCTAAAGTTACTGATTTGGTAGTAGCGGCTGTTTTAGTTAAGGGAGGTGAAGTTTGAAGAGTAGACTTTGTTGTTGTTAGTATTTCTTCCATTAGTGCAGGCGGGGGTTGTGTTGTCATGCGGATATTGCAACTGAAATAAAGAAAATCGTACATTATTATTTTATAAGTTTAAGACGCTATAAATTTTCAGTAATTAAACAGTTAAAAGTTAAATAAAACACGGATTGGGGTGTAACTGTGTCATGGCATATCATTTGAATGCAATGATTTTTTAGATTTTATTATTTATCTAGTGGACCAAGTTTTATTTTTCATTAATTTTATTATACAATAGATTCAAAACTGTCATGCCGTTATTAAAAACTCTACCCGCCAATTTTGTTATCATAAAGTTTTTTGGTTTTTAATCATATGATTGAGAACACCATATTCTTAAAATTATAATAAACGTTTTAAACTTTTTAAAAATAACAATCAAAAAGTACTGAAGCATACGTAAAGGTTTTCAACACACATCCAATTCATACTTGATTCGTGTATTATCAGCAAAATTTCTATAATAAAAGTGGTAACCCACCTCTCACCTTGCCATCCTTCCAGGCATTCGCAATCACCAGTGGTTGGTGAGCAGGATCCTTTTAAACATTTTTTACAATCGTTCACACAGTTTGGGCCCCATTTGTTTGGTGGACATTCTACAAATAAAGAACTAGAAAATGAAACCAAAGAACCAGATTGGTTGAATGCCTAAGAATGATAAATTAAATGCTCGACTTGCCTTCTGAACATTTATAGCCAGTTTTCCCGTTAGGACAAATAGGAACACACGAGACCTCCTTCATTTTATATCCTGGACAGCACACTGCTACGTCTGCAGTTCGTTCCTGTGTCTGAAATATAATGACAGTTTTATTACCGAAGGTATATAGTTATTTTCCAATGTTTTTTTATATATCTTCTCTTCTTTTGCCTTCTCAATGCCATTTTAGAAGACGAACATCCTAAGTCAGAGGCAATAGACATTCTTGTTTGGGGATGCCTACGCCACAGAGGCATCCGCTACAACAAATAGGAAAAAGCTACCTAATAAAACTGTATTTTGTAGTACTTACTTCAAGTCTCGTCAGGTCTCTCATCTCAGTCTTCCACCGGGAACATCTCGGTGGCATTGAGAAGCACCATTCGTACGTCCTCACAGACATTGGAGCGCGATACTTCACTCGTTTTGTTATGTTGTACCTGAAAAATGTTGATTAAAGCATTGTTATGTAAGTAAAATATGGAACTTTATTAATAAATGTTTGATTATATATTTTAGTTTTATGAACTAGGTCTTTTCAAACCAATTTATTGCTTCAGACAATATTGCTGTTGCCCACAGCGGCTAGCGACAGAGGAAGTAAAAGATCAAACATACTTCTGTTTCACGGTGCACACATTAGGTCCACTCAGGCTTGTGACTTGCAGAACAATGGTCAGCAGCACGGTTAACACAATCGCCGTTTTGGTCCGGAGCCATGATTTTAAGACTGTCATTGTTGACACTAATTCTTCCAATCCATTATAATACCTATATTTTCCTCTGCCTCATATTGGTTTTATCTGAAAAATATAAATGTTGCCAATCCAGCGGATGGTAGTAGTTTACCGGTTAACTAACCGTGTTAAACCCTCGTGCATATATAGTAGTAGTGCATAAATTCCTTTAAAAAAAATGCATTGAAAGACTGAGAACGATTTTTGAAAGTGCCGTGAGTAAACTCTTTTTTAAAGCTTATACGAGTAATTAATTTTAGCTTTAGTAAATAATATATTTTTTAAAAGACTTCTAATCAAAGTTGAATCCTATAAATACTTGAAAAATCCATTCTCGGCATGTCACGCTAAAACCAACCACATTTAGGGACCTTTGAAAAACGTCTAACGCTCAAATACTGCTACTGTATTAATGTTTAGACACAGAACAAACTCTTCCCTCTATCACACGCCAGTTAGTCAGATGAGACAATTAATTCAGATGCCCTCTTTACACTCCCCATTCTGTATAGTTAGTTGACCTTTAGTTTATGGGTTCATATCTTGTCAAAAAGTAAATAGATCGAAATTTATAAAAAAGATATCTAATAGCTAAAAATCGTTAATGTGTGAATAGTTTAATGCTGCGAAATTTCTTAAGGCTTTAAA